>CM034472.1:9976097-11464699 GCA_019925255.1 Litchi chinensis
AATTGGAAATGCAAAGAAAAGAATTCTCCAAAAAGTGATAAGGATGGAAATGAAATGTTATGAAAAGGGTAAAATTAGAATTTCAAAAGGACATTTGGTTAGATTTTTATAGAAAAATAAGTGGTGGAAAAGTTGGTTAGGTGTACTAATTTTAGGTCATGCATGAAAAATATATATATATATATATGTGATTTTATGTAAATTAAAAAAGCTAACACACCATTTTTCTACACCATGGTCAAACACATACCCAAGGAAAAAAGAAAAATCAAAGCAAAGGAAGAAGAAAGAAGGAAGGAGAAATAAGAAGCGGTGATGGAAATCAAGCAAGTTTGGAGAAGAAATTGTGATGAG
The DNA here is from genome assembly GCA_019925255.1 of Litchi chinensis. Taxonomy (NCBI): domain Eukaryota; kingdom Viridiplantae; phylum Streptophyta; class Magnoliopsida; order Sapindales; family Sapindaceae; genus Litchi; species Litchi chinensis. Next base: position 9,976,452 of record CM034472.1, read on the forward strand.
AATTTAGTTCCAAGTTAGAATTAATTTTCCTAAGTTTAGTTTTGTAGATTCTAAATAAGTTTTGATGTTGTTTTAGGTGAAAAATGATTATAAGGAGAAGACAAGTGCAAGAGGAATTTCATAGGCTTGAGAGTAACCTAGTGAGTGAATATTTTCCTTAAACTTGATTTATGAAAGTGTTTTTATTATATTTCAAAATTTTATTAGTTTTGAGATTTAAAGGTGTTTTGTGATTTATGAGTTTTAGGTGTATGTTTTAAGGCTTTGAAGCATGATTTTAGATTTTGAATTATGTTCCATAAATTGAAAAAGATGGATTTTGTTTGGCATGTATGTTGTATGATGGATGAATTTTAAAATATATTTGGAAACTTATAAAGAATATGTTTTGGAATTTTTTAAAGTATGTTTAGAATCTATAAGCTTTAGATTTTGTTTTATCAATTTATGATATGATTCTTGATTTATAAAGTATGGTTTTTGTTTTGAAACTTTAAAGTATATTTTGTAATTTATGTAATTAAGATTATGTTTTATGATTTCAAGATATACCTTATGATTTATAAATTAGAAGTCATGTCTTTTGGTGATTTTAAAGTAAGTTTGATGATTAGTACAATTTATGATTTGTATTGAGTTTTCAAATAATATTTTACAAACTAATAAAGTAAATTATGTTTTATGGTTTTTGAAATAAGGTAATTAGTTTTGAAAATGTTGAAGTATATTTTGGAAACCATGAATTCAAGATTTTTGTCTTGTAAATTTAAGATGGTTTATAAAACCAGAAAATATGCATTTTAGTGCTTCTAAAATATGTTTGAAGATTTAGGAATCTTATATTTCGTGTTGAGTTTCCAAAGTTAGTTTTCTATTTTAACAAAGTGAATTATGTTTTATGAATCATGAATTAAATCATTTTATTTTAAAACCTTAAGATATATTTTGTAATTTATGGATTCAAGGTTATGTTTTGAGATTTTAAAAGTATATTTTATGATTTGTGAAAATTAGAAGCTATTCCTTTTGGGAATCTTAAAGAAATTTTGATGACTTATAAATTTTATAATTTGTGTTGAGTTTTAAAATAAGTTTTATGATTTAATTAAAGTAAATTTATGTTATTGAGTTTTTAAAGTAAGTTTTATGATTTAATTAAAGTAAATATATGTTTTGATTTCCCAAGTATATTTTATAATTTAATAAAGTGAGCTTTAATCATATGATTTCCAAAGTATGTTTTACAATTTCATAAAGTAAGTTTTGAGTTTATGATTCTCAAGAATAGCTTTATGATTTAACAAAGATAATTATGTTTTATGGTTTGTGAAGAAAATTATTTGATTTTGAATTCTTAAAGTATATTTTGTAAATTTATGAGTTTGAAATTATTTTTGTAAACTTATGTTTATTAAAATTAGAAACTATACCTTTTGATGATTTTAAAGTATGTTTTATGATTGTGAATCTTATATTTTGTATTGAGTTTTCAGAATATGTTTTACAAACTAATGAAGTAGCTTATGTTTTATGGTTTATGAGTAAACTAATTGATTTATGAAAAAGTTTATAGCATGTTTTATAAAGTGTTTGAGAAATTTTGATTTTTGATAGATAAATGCATGAATAAGATATTTATTGGATACTTGATGTTTGATATAGAAAGTTTTACCAAAAAAAAATTGTATTTGAAATTTTTTTTGCAAAAATGTTTTTAGAAAGGAATTGAGAAAGGAAGAGAAATAAAAAATATTTTTAGAAAAAGAGCTGAGAAGAGAAAGAGAAATAAAAGGGGTTTTTGGAACATCAAAGCGTACTCTTCCTTCTAACGGTCATAGGGTATCACATGAGTAAGACTTAGAGATCACGTACCACAAGCTAGTGCAGAGGTCAAAGAGGTGAGTCATTGGAGATATTGAGAGAGAGTCATTGAGTCGCCTAGCATATGGATGACAGAGATTCCCTGCCCTCTGCGTGTGTATTGGATAAGCAGAGTGTGTTACAGGATGAGGGTCAGATAAAAATTTGGCTTACGTGATCGGGGGTTCTTACAATATGATTATGGCCAGTAGAGTATTTATTTCTTACCCCGACACGTCCAAGTAGGTGTAGCCTCCTATGCCGGTTGTGTAGTCGAGAGGCTGTGTGTAAAATATACGTCTGAGCCCCACACGTATGGTAAAATTCCCCGGGTACTAATTAGTGTAGAGTACAAACCTAAAATCATTTTAAAAGAAAAATTTTACAGATTATAGATTTTCACATTTTACACGTATTGAGAAAGAATTTACGGAATATCAGATTTCTGAAAGAAATTTTTTTTAGAAGTTTTACAGTAAAGTTTTTTAGGAAATTTTTATATAGAAGTTATAGTTTTGCAATTTTATGAAAATTATTTTTTTTTTCTAGATATAATTAGCTATGAATGAATTGAAATATATATACATTTTTTAAAAAAAAATTATATCCACTTACTGGCTATTAGACTCATCCTTTATTTTATTTTTCCCCTGAGGTATTCGCTGCAGATTCATGCAGGTTACTGCGTATTGTGAGGAAGACCACCTAATGATAAACTGTTAAATTATGTAAATTGTTTCCTTAATTACTAGATTTTGTAAGTGTATTTCCAAAATAGTTTTACAAGTTAAAAATCAATTTTTCAAATATTTGAGAAATTATTTTATTTAGATTGTGCAACTTATATTTTGATCAAAGTCATTATCAAAATTATGATGATTGTTTGAAAAGATTTTTAATAAATGCAAACTTTTAACAAGAAAACCCTAGTTTTCATAGGATCCTCTCAGACTCAGGATAGTAGTCAGGTCGGGTCCTGTCATTCAACCTTTGTCACAATGAATAAAGACAACTGCCCATATAAGTTAATTAGTACATGTTTGTGGTAGGACTTGAGCTTTGTTACAAATATAAAGAGAAAATACATTAATCACATGCACGAGAGTCGAATTACTAACACAATAAGAAAAGAAAATTACCAATATATGCCAATGATCGTGATAGGTCTCAAAAACTACCCATATATATCGGTAAATACACATGGAAACTTGAATTCTTGTCATAGATATGAAGGGAAAATGCACTAGAAAATCTTCCTTAGGTCCGTTTTATTGTTGATGTGGTGAGACAAAACAATGGAAAAGACAAGAAAAAAAGAAAAGGCCAATGGTAAAAGTAAGAGAAAAAGAAATGAGACTATTTTGTTGGTCTGTCTCACCACATCAATTGTGAGACAGGTCCGTGAAAGATTTTTTTCAGTGCATTAACCATATCAGTTATGTGGAGTTGTGCAAAAAGTTAGAAATTAATCTATGTAGTTTTAATTTTTCTTATTTGAATTATCATTTTTTCAAGCTTCTCCAAAAATAAAGCGCAAGTCGTGCCATTGTTAATTAATTACCACCAATCCACATTAGATAGCGATTGTGCCACTATTGTTATACAATGAGTTATATTAATTAGGAAAATATTAACTTCGAAATATTGTTTCATTTATTGTTTTCGAGAAATAAAATTTGTGTATCTATGTATTGGAGAATAAATATGAATTATTTGATTGAGTTTTGCCCACCATTAAGACTATGGACTAATTATTGGCTCTATTAGAAGGGATTGCCGCCACATTTGAGAATTCTGTGTTTTCTGTATATTATTGCAAAATATTATTTTTAGCTAAGCCCTCCCACATATAATGTGGGGAGCTGAGGATAGTGTTGCCAGTTGCTTATAGACAATAGCCATAAAGACTCCTACCAAATTTTTAAAGGAAATTCCCATCTAACTGCCATTCATTTCCCATCCCATATCAAGTACTATTTAATCTCCAAGCTCTCTACAAGCTAATGAGAGAGTCAGTGGCATGGCAACCATGCACGTGTTGTTGCTCCTTTTCATTCAAATCCTGGTACATGTTCCCAAAACTGGAGCTAAAGTTCCTGCCATAATAGTTTTTGGAGACTCAACCGTTGATATGGGTAATAACTACTATATACCGACTATTGCCAGGAGCAATTTTCCACCTTATGGGCGTCATTTTCCTGGGGGAACGCCCACTGGAAGGTTCTGCAATGGCCGCCTTCCTCCTGACTTCATCTCTGAGTCCTTTGGCCTCAAACCAACAATACCTGCCTACCTGGATCCTAACTATAATATTTCAGATTTTGCCTCCGGAGTTTGCTTTGCTTCTGCTGCAACAGGCTATGACCATGCCACTGCTGATATTTTAGTAAGTTACATGCTTTGCCACCAATGCATATTCTCTGATCATTTTTTATCCAAGTAATAATGTAGATCCAGTTGTAATAGAAAGATCCTGTATTCGAATTTCCCCACTATGTGACTGTAGTGTGCTTTTGTATGATCTATTCATGAATTGTTCTGCATTTTGTAATCTGATTTTTTGTATATAAATTTTGAATCTAGTTTGAGGTCCACAATTTTTCATTGAGTTGCTGTTGATGTTTAAAATTGCAGAAAGTGATACCTCTATGGAAGGAACTAGATTATTACAAGGAATATCAGAATAAACTGCAAGCATATCTTGGTGTTGAGAAGGCCGAGGAAATATTAAGTGAGGCTCTCTATGCTATAAGCTTAGGGACAAATGACTTCATTGAAAACTATTACACAATCCCGGGTGGCAGGAGCCACCAATTCACTGTCCAACAGTACCAGGACTTCCTCATTGGAATAGCGGAAGATTTCTTCAAGCAACTTTACCATCTTGGGGCTCGAAAAATATCTTCAAGAGGCATTGCGCCAATGGGATGTCTGCCAGTGGAGAGCGCCACAAATTTCCAGAACCCTGGTGGTTGTATTGAGGAATAAAACAATGTGGCTATAGAGTTTAATGGGAAGTTGGAGAAATTGGTAGCAAAGCTGAACCAAGAACTTCCTGGGTTCAAACTTGTCCATGCAGATGCATATTACATTATATTGGACCTCATTAAAAACCCATCTAAATTTGTAAGAAAAAGAAACAAAAGGAGATTCGTACTATGCCCATTGCTTTTGATTCCAAGTTGTTTAAGACAAGTTCGTTGTTGATTGACAGGATTTGAGGTAGCAAATGTGGGGTGTTGTGGCATATGCACTTGTATACTCCATTTACATGCACAGACGCAACTAAATTTGTATTTTGGGATTCAGTCCATCCTACAGAGCAAGCAAACAAGATAATTGCTGCTTATCTACAAAGGTATCTCGAAGAATTTCAATGATTCGCTACTCTTTTTTTCTTGCTCGAAATTTCACATATTATGCAGAAAACTTGGCTTGTTTCGGCAGAATAAACTCAAGGCATTGTAATTTATCCCGAGACTTGATGTTATGAAACTATCAAATAAAAATGAGCTGGAGAAAGCTTCCTCCACATATATATATATATATATATATATTAACAGTTATATATATATGTTTTTTCTTTCATATTTTATTTCTTGTCTTAAACCAAGAATCAAGGGAAAGAAGATTAAATATGCTTATAAATGATACAAGATGAGGGTGACCTCTTAAGAAGAAAATATAGCTGGTAGTTCAAGAACCGAAGTCCATATATTTTGTACATCAATAAAACAAAGAAAAAGAATTTCCAAGATAACTGGAAACTTGTGAACTCAAAGATACTACTGTTACAGAGCACCGCTTGCTTCCCCCTTATTATAGATGACTGTCAGCTACTTTTGCTCCTAACGTTAACTTCACCATAATGACTCATACAGGTGATCCTCAAACGTTGTGGACATGTATACGCCACCAACAAGAGAAATAAATGAAAAAGGGTGGCTCTATTGCCTCCCAAAAAACCTAATCAATATAAGAAACAAATAGAACTTAATCAATATAAAAAGGGTGGCTCTATTACCATCCAAAAATTTACTTCTCACAACCATTTGCTCATTACACTCAATATTAAGATTTAAAATCTTTTTTTTTCTTTGTTCATCATTTAAAATATCCAAAAATAACCCTAAACCAATTTATATGTAAGTTGTTAAATTTACATTTATAAATACTCTTTCCTTTCCCTATTTATTCCTTTCTTCCCTTTTTTATTTTCCTTTTCTTTTTCCTTTCATTCTCCAATCCATCATGTTCTATTATTCTTTTTTTTTCTTTTCTTTTTTTTCGCTTTTTGGTTCAATCTCTGCTTTCATTATTTTTCGTTCTTTCTCATCAATGGCTTCAAAATATGTTAACCCAAAAGAAGAGAAAAAAATATTGTTCTTCATACATTCTTGTGCATATACATAGAAAATATTCTGTCTAAGAATGATTTATATGACCTGGATCTGATTTTTTCTTTTTAATATAGGATCAAAATGTGTTTATTTATGTATGATCAAGATATTTTTCTTCTAAAAATCCAATTTATCTAACCCAATATCAAACATAAAACAAAGCAATAAAAAATAACCTAAAAAACATATACAAATTAAATTTTACCATCCAGATTTATTTAAGTCACACATATTTAGATTTTAATTTATACCTAATGAATTTAAATTGATAGAAAAATATTTAATTGTCTATAAAGATGTTAAACAACAAGATAAGCTACTTTATGAATAACAAAATTTGTAAAATTGAAAAATAATCTTGTTTTTATTTTTTTATATTACCATGTTCTTATAAATAATTTTAATTAGTATAGATATTTTTGTAATTAAAGAATTTATTTAAAAACTAGAGAAGCATTTTCTTGGGTGGCAATAACCTCACCCTATAAAAAATGATGGTTTATCTTTAGACAAGCATGTAAGTATATCTTGGAATTAATATACAACAGTAGCAATAAAATACATAAGAAAAACCAAAATACAAAGCAACAAATTGTACTTTAGAAACAAATAAATAAAATAAAATAAAACTAATCAAATCATACAAAAAAAAAAAAAAAAATTCCTTACCAAAGTATGACAAGAAATTGAAATAAAACAAAAGATTAATAAACAACGACGAATTCTAGTGAATATCTTTTAAGCCGAAAACAACTTTAACTCAAACACTTTTATGCTCTAAATTATTTTAAACTTGAATTTAAGGATTATGGGAAAAAAAGGAAGAAATACATAAATTTTGTGAGCATAATTTGGGAAGTTAATAACTTAATTTTAATTTAGAATTTCTCGATTAAGTGAAAAGTAAAAATTTTTCATTTTTATAATTCAATGATATTAGGATGATATGATCTATTTAAGTGATTTTCATCACTCAGAAAGTCAAATAAAATAAGTCAATAAAATACATTAATTGTCATTTAGTGTTAAGTAAAAAAAAATCAAAGTATCAAACCGGCCTAAGCAATCACTATAGAGCTAATTTCACACTCCCATGAAAGTGATAACTTTTGGAATAAAAGGAGGTGTATTTTAAATTTTTAAAAATTAAAATTTTAGAATAAAGGGTCTTAAAAAATAGAACAAATTACACATAAACAACTTAAAGTTTAACCTTTTGCAACAATAAACCACTTTTGCATTATTTGACACATAACTTCCCTTATACTAGTCAACTGCCAAGTAACGAATGATTGTGTAAAAGATTAAAACGTCAAAAATGTTTCTCATTAATTAAGAGGTCGTTTGTTTTTTATTTGATAACTGAACAATGCTACTGAAATTGAAGACTTAATAATGACTAAAATCTAAAATTTAAATAAAGTTTTTTTTTTTCTTATCTTTGAATATGTTATAAATTTGTTTGTTTTTTAAATTTAAAATTGTCCGAAAACTAATAAGTTGATATTTATACGATTTTTACTATTTGTTGTTTTGTAATTTTAATTAATTTAATACAAACATATAAAAATAAATAATTCAATAAATTCTAAAATGTTTTTATATACATATTAATAATATTTTATTCATAATTAAAATATGATTAAAAAATATAGTAGTATTAACTATATTTATATATTAATATATTAATATATTTAAGAAAACAACTAAAAAATGAATATTTAAATTGTAAATTAAAATATGTTAGTTTAATTTCAAAACAATTTGAGATGAGATGTATTTAAGTTTTCTTTTCAAATATATTTTTTGTAAGCATCAACAGAAAAAGAAAAAAAAAAGTAATATAAAAGTAGAATAAATTTGAAATAATATTATTTTGGAAATGATAGACTTAGAATAAAAATTTTTAAATATCATTAAGTGATTTACAATTAAATAAAAAGTTAAAAATTCTTATTTAATTTTTTGAGTTGTTTTTAAGTAATTTTAAGTGATTTGACTACTTAAAAAAAAAATAATTTAATAAGTACAATTCAACGCTATTAAATATTAAGTGGAAAAAAACAAATGATCCCTAAAAACAATTGTGTTTCTTGTTTTATCCAACACAAATGACAAACAAATATAATAAAATATATATATATATATATATATTTGTGGGAGTTTTTTAGTACTGCAGGAGTTGCAATCGTTGTGTAATTTTTGTTGTTGGACCAATTCACCCCTATGACTGTAATTTGCCTTTTCTTTTAATTAAAGAATTGGGATAATCTTATTTCCCCCCTATAGTTTGGAGTAATAATCAAAATTCACCAATAGTTTGAGAAATAGCTAAAATTCAAAAAAATAAAAATAAAACAAGAAAAAAATATTAATACTTTTTTTAAAAGAAAAAATTATGTCCACCATCTATTAATATAATGGATGATGGATTCAAAATAACAATAATAATAATAATATTTTTTAAAAAAATTATGTCCACCATCTATCAACATGATGGATGATATAAAAAAAAAAAAAAAAAAAAAAAAAAAAAAAAAGGTGTTTGTTGAAGAATCTTCACTGTTCTTCAACTATGAATGACACTTAACACACACTCTCCCTCTCTCTGCTTTTCTCTCTTTCTTTGTTTCCCCCATCCACATTTGTTTTCATCATCCACCAAACTAGACCATCATCATCAAAGATAGTTGTCTTCTCTCTCTTTTCCATCTCTCTTACACCATCTCTTTCTCTATCTTCTCTCTCTAAAACACCAAACAACGGCTTTGAACGAGCCAAGTCAACCTGGGTTTGTTCATCTTCGAACGAACCTTGGCACCTAGGTTCGTTCTAAGTTATTCTAGATTTGGGTTTCAAAACCTAGAGAACTCAAAAGTCGACAATCTGGTTTTGTCCAAATCATCGGCAATGTTCATCTTTATTTGGTTGAAGATTAAGATCTTCAACTAGATGAAGATAAAATTTGTTTTTCATTTTGTTTTTTAAATTTTCATTTTTCATCTTCAACCATCTGTTTAAAATTTGTTTCGTTAAAAATTACGTTGATGTTGATGACATTGATAATGGTGATGAATGGGATAATTATGATGATAGTGACCAATGGGATGATCTTGATGATGATCGGTTAGAGGTGTGTTGATGATGATCGGTTAGAGGTGTGTTGATGATGATCAATTAGAGGTAAAGATCTAATCTACAGATTAAATCTCCAACCCAAAAAGAATTCTTTTTTTTTTAAGTTTTTTTTTTCAATTTTTAATTTTTTTAAATTTTCTTTTTGATTAATTTTTAAAATGATGTCCACCGTTCATCAACATAATAGATGATGGAAATCTCATAATAATTTTTTGTTAAAAAAATTAGTAATTACATTTTAAATTTATTTTTATTAAATTATTTTTTTCAACTTTTTCTATAATTGAGAGGCAATTTAGTCTTTTCATACACTGCATTGTCAGAATCTATTTTTCACTGGTAAAGTTAACAGGATGGGTAAATGGGATTTGTACTAACTATAGGAGGGTTACATCAAACAACAAGCGGAAACTGGGGTTATCCTCAAAGAATTTTGTTTAAAAAATTTCAACTTCTATGTCTCCGTTGGAAAGCCCTTTTTACCCATACATAAACCTGATGAACAAAGGCAAGGCAAATTTCTCTCTCTCTCTCTCTCTCTCTCTCTCTTGTTTATATTACAAATACAAAATTCTAGTTATTACTCATATATTGCAATTGGTCTATTCTGAAAGGTCTGTTGTAACGTTAATGGGGCTTTGATCAAAGTATCAGAATAGAGAATGCAACTGTGGAAAAAAGCCACAATTAAAATTGCTGATCATAAATCTCAGAAAAATCCTAATAAATTATTAAGCATTAAATTAAGAAGGAAAATAGCATATTAATTACTTGGAATAAACTTGAAAAATCAATCTTAAAACATTCATTCATTGCAGCACAAATGTCTGCATCAAAATACATATAATCTGTAAATCAGGAATGTACACTAGCAACAGAGAAACTGTCATACCAGCAACAAAAGACAACTAGGAACATTTGTTGTGAAGGTTCCTGTGAAAGATGAGCAACAAAATAAGCTATATTATGTCCTAGAAACAAAATGAGTCACACTATATGTCCTTGATATGAATAAAACCATACTATATCCTTTCATGCACCAAATCGCCACTGTAATATACTAAATAAAGAACATTTTACTTCCATGTTTCAATGACATGTCTATGATGTTTGAGAGTACGGAGTTAGTGTAGGTACACTGGACATTTGAGATTGTTGTGATGGTAGAGTTGGTGCAAGCGTAGTGGGCATTTGAGATAATTGAGATGTTTGAGCTGCTGTAGTAGCCTAGTAGGTTGACTCGATGGAAACCAAAGAACCTACAATTTTTTTGAAACTCAAAAAATCTACAATTTAATAGAAAATCATGTAAAAAGAGCAAGTTCAATAAAAAAAAAATGCAGTAATATTTTTTAAAAAAAAGGAAAAAACATTACTTCTTGTGGTCCTGGATTTCCTCGGTAGTCCTTGTTAAACATCTTAGAGCCAAGGAACTTGTTAAATATTAGCTTTGAGGTTTTATTTTATTTCCTTTTTAAATTTACAATATATATATATATATATATATATTTACATTGAGGAGACTACCGAAGTTAGTGTAGGACAAACCCCATGATAGGTGGATCACTATTTCTTAGCCTTAGAATTAACACCGATTAGTCTTAGAATTAGCACCCATTGATTCTTGTATATGGTTATATATTATGTACTCTATTGATTGTAAAATACATACATCAAGAGCAATTCAACCAAACTTTCTCTGTTCATTTTTTATACAGATTATTTTACAATTAACTCTACAAAATATGAGTATCATTACTAGAAAAACAAAAAAAGAAGATAATTTAGAACCAAATTGAAGCATCTTAGAACTTCTAGAAATTCAAGTTTTAGAATAAAATTTTGTTGGAGCAAAAAAACCAAAAAATAAAATTGAACATTTCGTCAAAAATTATATTACGACCAGAAAGGTTTGTCTATAAAATTAATTTTTTTTTAAAATTATATAATTAAAGATTTAATGATAGCTATATGAACTTTTCTTTAAGGCTAATTAATGAACCAATTTGAAGAGAGGAGAAATCTGATTTCTATGTTGTATGGGTAATATTAGTTGAGTAATGTTAGGTTTTCCAAATATTTTATCAAAATCTATGCTCAAATGATGTAATATGTGAGTTGTCAAAATATTATAAATTGAAATAATATGATAATTAATAAAATCTTGATAATTTATATGTCATATCATTTGCGTATGAATTTAAACAAAATATTTGAAAAATCTAATATTACTCAATATTAGTTAGGTCTAATGAAATTGATTAAACTACATTTATGCTTTCATCAATGACATATTTATGTACATATATATTAATCTAAAGGCGGACATAAATAATTCAACATTCTAGCTCGCTTTAAAGATCTTACTTTTAAGTTTTAAACATAAATAAATAATAATTGCAAATATTAATGTGATATATTTAATCTAGACTTTTGAAAATTTTCATGGAATTAAAAATTTTGAATATATTTAATTCAGACTTTTAAAGACTCTATAAAAGTTATGAGGTATTTAATATAAACTTTTAATGACTTTTAAAATGTTCATAAAAATTAGAATATATTCAATCAAGATTTTTAAAGAGTATGAAAATTAAGAGTTATTTAATTTGTCAATGACTTTTATTGATTTTAAAATATTAACGACTTTTAATGACTTTTGTTAACATTTGTTCATGAAAAACTTTTCAATTTCTAATTCATTCCTTCCAAAAACTTGTGTACACTTTTCAAATTTATTTGTATAAAAAATTTATTTGTGTAATGATTTTCTTTTTTTTTTTTTTTTTCAAATTTGAAAGGTTGAATACCTTTGTCGAGGTTTATAGACATTAATGGTAATATATATATATATATATATATATATAAAGAAATTTTTTTATTAACATGAAAAATATTATTTATGAAGTGTATATTATATCTTAGAAATCAATAAAAGTCTATTAATGTTTCATTTTTTTTAATTGGTAAGATAAAAGTCTATAAAAATTTTAAAAAGGTTTTTATAATCTTTTAAAGTCCATAAAATCAAAAAGTCGTTTAAATTGAAACTCTAAAAAAGTCTATGAAAATCTATAAATACATATTAAAATCTTTTAAAATGAATTATATAAAATTTTATAAAAATCATTCATAATTTTGTAAAATCTATAGTAATTAAAAATCTACTAATTCTATAAAAGTTATTCACTTAAAAATAAGTCTATTAAAGCTTAAATTAAATACACTCTAAAGGTTTGTTTAACATAAATTAGTGTCATCACTGTTCATTACAATAACTATCAGTTTCCTTTTTTTTTTTTTTTTCTTCTCTGTAATATCAGTAACGATTCAAATTTAAATCATTATCAGATTAAATATGAGCCATTTACCACTAATTTACTTTGGATGGTGGTATCAAACTTTCCCTTCCTGAACTAGGCAAAATTTATCCTCTTTCACTTTTAACAATTGACATAAATAGTAAAGTTTCTCCAAAAGGAACAAAACAAAAAAAAAAAAAAAAACAGAAACAAAAACAAAAAACAAAACAAAAGCCTAAAACTTCTTAATTTAGCAGTTGGGTCAAGGATGACTATTTTTAACACAATAAATAAACAACATAAAAATGAAACAATTTTAACACATTAACTATTGGACAGAGAGGGAGTCGGTGGAAGGCCCATAACGCCTCTGCCTCAGCCTAAAAACAATCGCAATACATATTTGGGTTCCTTGTTCTTTTAATAACATTTTTTCCCCATCGTTTTATGTATATATCACCTAATTAATAATTTGAGTTTTAATGGTACTAAAATATATATATAGATAAAAATACCCTAGCACCAACTTGAATTTTATGTGTACAAATGAAAATACCTTTACACCAAATTTGATTTTTGTGGGAGGATTATGTTTCCTTCAAGAGATAAGTATTTCATTCGAGAGATAAATTATTCATTTGAGAGAAAAGTTCTCTTAGAGATATTTCTTTCCTTTCAGAGATATTTCTTTCCTTAAACAAAAACTTGTGTTTTTAGATATAATTTTTTTCTTTGAGAGATAAATCCTTTGTTTGAAAGATAAGTCATTCCTTCGTGAGATAAGTTCCTTTGAGAGATATTTCTTTTCTTCAAGAGATAATTTCTTTTTTCAAGAGAGAATTTATTCTTTCAAGAGATAAGTCACGTTTTTAAGAGATAAGTTATTTTTTCGAAAAATAAGTTTTTCTTTCGAAAGATAAGTTAATTTGAGAGAGATTTCCATTTTTTTTTAAGAGATATTTTTCCTTTTTTTTTTCAAGAGATATTTCCTTCTTTCTAGATCGTTATATTTACTTTCTTCAAAAGATAAGTTTTCTTTTTTCTTTCAAAAAATAAATCATTTTTTCGAGAAATAAATTATTTTTTTGAGAGATAAATCATTCATTCGAGAGATAAATCATTTGAGAGATATTTTCTTATTTGTCTTCTTTTTCTACTTTTTTTATTTTTAGATCTTCAAGTTATTCTTTTAAATTTGAGTTTTCTTTTCGTTTTTGATTTTTAATTTAAGCATTCATAAAAATTCAATAAAAAATGATTAAAAAAAAAACTTTGTGAGAAGTTTATATATTCAAACAATAACAATCATCATTTCATTATAAATAAGTCAAGTCGCTATTATGAACACCAATATAATGTTTTTTTTTTCAATGAAAAATTATATTATAAAAGGAGAATATAAGAATGAGTGTATAAAAATATTAAGATAGAAAGGAGAAACGATGAAAGAGAAAGGTCTTTATTTCATTAAGAACATTTTGTCTGTATACATATTTTATGACACTGAAACTCAAGTTATTAATGCAATGACATAGTTAAAAGATTTCAATCAAAATGAGCTATATCTACTCATTTTCACTATATATTATTAAAAGGTCATAAATTTTCATGAATTAATCATAAGATAATTTAACATCAATGGTCACAAATTAGTTGAGATTTACTGAGATAAAACAATTCAAATGTGGCTCAAAAATCTGCTCTTATAACATCAAAAGATATTTAATCTTATAATCAAGAAAGAAAATAATCTATATATGCTAATAAATGCACATAGTAGTAGTTCAACCCCCTTGTCATAATTAAAAAAAAGGACAACTACCTATATAAGTTCATTAGTAAATGTGCTGGTAGGACTCGAATCTTGTTACAAAATTTAAGAGAAAATACATTAATCACATGCGTGGGACTCGAATTACTTACACAGCAAAGAAAGAAAACTACCAATATATACCAATGAGCATGATAAGACTCACAAACTATCCATATATGTTGGGAAATACTAAACATACTTGATAAAACTTGAAGCCTTATCGTAAATATGGAAGAAAAATATACTAAAAAAATTTTCATGGATCCGTCTTAAGATCAGTGTTGTAGCCAACTCGACCGAGTTCTCTTCAAGGACTCTCAAATCGGCGTTTCATCTATCCAAGAACCTCCAAATCAGAGGTTCTACTCGCTTCCAGCGAGTACTCACCGAGTTTTACCAAGTTGACTGAATACTCGGCTCAAAAAAAAAAAAAAAAACAATGAAGCAGGGAGCAGCGAATGGCGTGAATTGCTTAACGATCGAAAGTGAAAGTTGAGGTGGGAGAGGAGGAGGAGGAGCGGCAGTTTTGCTGGCGGAGGAGAAGGAGACGAAGGCGGTGTTGGAATAGCAGCAGAGGATTTTTAGAGTGGGACGAGAAGCTTGGAAATTTTTTCTCTAGCCATGGGAATAAAAAAATCTCATAGACTTCGGTGGTGGAGTCTTTGTGGTCAGGGAGGAGCCATGGGGATGTTCGACAGTAGGACGAGAGGCTTGGAGAGAGAGAGAATGTTGAAGAGGCAGAAGCCATTACTGTTTAGAGAGAGCAAGTGAGAGGAGTGGCACTGATGTGAGAGCAAGGGAGATAGGTTTTTGACCGTTGGATGTGGGGATGTGGAAGATCAAGGCCGTGAATTTGGGTAGGAAATGACTGACAAATTTTGCCAATGTGTCACAATTTTGTCACCACCCACCATCATGTCAACAGTGCTCTTGTAGTCAATGGTGATGGACCAAAGATAAAGGATCAAAAGTTGGGCTACAATTTGGAACTACACAACGGATAAACCCAAATGCAAAATTTGGTCCCATGCATTCAATGAGTCACAATTGTTGATTTTTGTATTGGTGATAACTATACTCTCACATTAATGTTTTATGGGAACACGATATTATAGATTTTTTTTCATTCTATTTTTTTTATAGATTTGATCAAGTTTGATCGTCAGCCAACAAATTGATTCTTGATCGATGGTCAAACCAAATACTTATCAAATAATCGAGTACTTACTACTCGTTGGGTCACCGATTGAGTAATGAATAGTGAGTTCTGAAACATTGGATGAGATAGACCAATGTGAAAGGTAAAAGAAAAAAAAAAAAAAAAAAACTATTTATCGATCTGTCTTATCATATTGGTAGTGGGATGGACCCATGAAATATTTTTTTTAGTGCACTAATTACTTGAGTTATGTGAGGATGTGCAAAGAATTAGAAATTAATCTATGTAGTTTTAATTTTTCATATTTGAATTATCATTTTTCCAAGTTTCTCCAAAAATAAGGCGCTAGTTGTGCCATTGTTGCTGCAGTTGTTGTTCTTTTTTGTTTTTTTAAAGATGCCACCTATGGTGGGATAACTCAAACTTGAACATTATTAAAGTGAATGAATATATACCTTTAGCCACCAATCCACATTAGATGGTGATTGTGTCAATATTGTTATACAATTAGTTATATTAATTAGAAAAATATTAACTTTGAAATATTGTTTCATTTATTGTTTTCGAGATATAAAACTTGTGTATCTATGTATTGAAGAATAAATATGAATTATTTATTGGTTTGACCCACCATTAGACTAATTATTGGCTCTATTAGACGGGATTGCCGCCACATCTGTGAATTCTGTGTTTTCTGCATATTACTGCAAAATATTATTCCTGGCTAAGCCCTCCCACATATAATGCAGAGGGATAAGGACGGTGTTGCCAGTTGCCAATAGAAAATAGCCATTAAGACTCCCACCAAACTTTTGAAGTAAATTCCCATATAACTGCCATTCATTTCCCATCCCATATCAAATCTCCAAGCTCTCTACAAGCTAATGAGAGAGTCAGTGGCATGGCAACCATGCACATGTTATTGTTCCTTTTCATTCAAATCCTGGTTCATGCTCCCAAGACAGGAGCTAAAGTTCCTGCCATTATAGTTTTTGGAGACTCATCCGTTGATACGGGTAATAACAACTATATACAGACTATTGCCAAGTGCAATTTTCCGCCTTATGGGCGTGATTTTCCGGGAGGAACGCCCACCGGAAGGTTCTGCAATGGCCGCCTTCCTCCTGACTTCATCTCTGAGTCTTTTGGCCTCAAACCAACAATACCTGCCTACTTGGATCCTAAATATAATATTTCAGATTTTGCCTCCGGAGTTTGCTTTGCTTCTGCTGCAACAGGCTTTGACAATGCCACTGCTGATATTTTAGTAAGTTAATGCTTTGCCACCAATGCATATTCTCTTATCATTTTCCATCTAGGTGGTAATTTAGATCGAGTTATAATAGAAAGGCCCTCTATTCGAATCTCCCCACTATGTGACTGCATTGCGCTTTTGTATGATCTATTCATGAATGGTTCTGCATTTTGTAATCTGACTTTGGTGTATATAAATTTTGAATCTGGCTTGAGGTCTACGCTTTTTACTTGAGTTACAATTGATGTTTAAAAACCTTGCAGAATGTGATACCTCTATGGAAGGAACTAGAGTATTACAAGGAATATCGAAATAAACTGAAAGCATATCTTGGTGTTGAGAAGGCCAAGGAATTATTAAGTGAGGCTCTCTATGCAATAAGCTTAGGAACAAATGACTTCATTGAAAACTATTACGCAATCCCGGGTGGCAGGAACTACCAATTCACTGTCCAGCAGTACCAGGACTTCCTCATTGGAATAGCAGAAGATTTCTTCACTCAACTTTACCATCTTGGGGCTCGAAAAATATCCTTAACAGGCATTGGGCCAATGGGATGTCTGCCGATGCAGAGATCCACAAATTTCCAGAACCCTGATGGTTGCAATGAGGAATACAACATTGTGGCTATACAGTTTAATGGGAAGTTGGAGAAATTGGTAGCAAAGCTGAACCAAAAACTTCATGGGTTCAAACTTGTGCTTGCAGATGCATATTACATTTTCTTGGACATCATTAAAAACCCATCTAAATTTGGTAAGAAAAAGAAACAAAAGGAGGTTTGTACTATGCCCATTGCTTTTCATTCCAATTTGTCTAAGACAGGTATGTTGCTGATTGACAGGATTTGAGGTAGCAGATGCGGGGTGTTGCGGCACAGGCATATTTGAGACTGGTATTTTCTGCAGTCGAGATAGTCCATTTACGTGCACAGACGCAACTAAATTTGTATTTTGGGATTCAATCCATCCTACAGAGCAAGCAAACAAGATAATTGCTCATTATTTGCAGAGGTATCTCACACAATTTCATTGATTCGTTACTCTTTTTTTCTTGCTCGAAATTTCACATATTATTTTTCGGTAGTAAACTCAAGGCATTGCAACTTATCCTGAGACTTGATGTTATGAAATAAGCAAAAATAAAAATAAAATAAAGAGTTGGAGAAAGCTTCCTCTACATTATATATATACATATATATATATATGTGTGTGTGTGTGTATAACTGTTTTATATGTAAGCTTTTTCTTTCACACTCTCTTTCTGGTCTTAAACCAACAATCAAGGGCAAAGGGATTAAATATGCGTATAAATGATACAGGATATGGTTGACCCATAGGGAGAAAATAGAGCCGGTAGTTCAAGAACCGAAGTCCATATATTTTATACGTCAATTAAACAAAGAAAAACAATTTCCAAGATAACTGGAAACTTGTAACATCAAAGATACTACTATGGGTTGGGTTACAGAGCACCACTTGCTTCATGTTATGATAGATGACTGCCAGCTACTTTTCCTCCTAACCTTAACAGCACCGCTTGCTTCCTCCTTATGATAGATGTCTGCCAGCTACTTTTCCTCCCAACCTTAACTGCACCGTAATGACTCGTACAGATGATCCTCACCGTTGTGGACTCGTGTACACCACCAACAGAGAAAGCCATAAAGAGCACCTCCTTAGGCAGTAATTTCAGCTTTATTTCTGATAGATCCACCTCATTCAATGCACATCCACATGCATACCAATGGGAGCAACAATTTATTTTATAAATAATTATTCCCGATACCACAAAGTTGACATTTTAGTTCACTCTATGATACCAAATAGTTGAAATTTTAGTTCTATCTCCAAAATAAATTCCATAAATAATTTTCCATCATGTTAGTCCCCCTGGCCCCAGGCCTCTCCAGAAAAGCACCACTACAACTAGCAAGTATCTAGTCTACCCAAAAAACAATCCATTCCAATATTATAATCATTAATCCATGACCAAGAACATGAAAACAAAACTTCTTTTTCTTTTTTTTAAACTTGATTCATAATCATTAATCCAAGACCAAGAAAATGAAAACAAAACCATTTATTAAAAAAAAAAAAAAACGCTTGATTCTTATTCAATGGTTCCCGTCTATAGACTGAAAGAAATCTACATATATCAAAAGAATTTTCAAATAAAAGCCAGTCCTAAAGGTCGGTCCTTGATCATTACAACAATATAACTATATGTGCAGCTACAGAACAGAGTACAGAAATAGAAATTAATATTTAGAGTTCATTCCTAGTGATAATTGCTTAAAAATAGATCATGAATGTATTATAAACATAACCAACATCTGCTTTCAAAGTAATTGGTTGTACATAGGCAAATCATGCATGACATGATTTCATACATTCAGCAATTCTGAAAACAACCAGCTTATTAGTATAGCAGGAAGTTACATAGATAAAGAAAAAACCATGTGCTGTCATGGAGCCTTGGCTTCAAGAGTCTTCTCATACTCCTCAATGGACTTGAAGAGCTCCGAAAAGTTGCCCTTCCCAAATCCACCACATCCCCCCTTCTGATACGTCTTCCCTTGCTCGTCCTTGAGCATGCATCCCACTCTCTGAATTATCTCTATAAATATGGTTGGCCTGATCAAAACATTCATCAATTAGTTTCACCATCCTATCAATCACATACAAATATACATATATGAACATTAATCAATTAATTTCACCATCCTATCAATCAATCACACACATAAAATGCATACATACCTATCTCCAAGAGGCTTGGTGAAAATCTGGAGAAGAGTACCCTGATCGTCCCTGTCAACCAGAATCCCCAACTCCTCACACTGTTTGATCTGGTCATCGCTCAAAACATCACCAGCCCGATTCTTCAACTTCTTGTAATAAGTAGGGGGTGGTGATGGCATGAACTCGAACCCACCAACACCACTTCTCTTCTTCATCTCCCTCAAAGTCGTGAAGATGTCCTCACTCGAAAGAGCCAAATGCTGCAGCCCTGCACCCTCATTGTGCTCCAAGTACGTCTGTATCTGACTCTTCCGCTTCGTCCCGAAAACTGGTTCGTTCATCGGAAGCAAAACCATCTCGTCGTTGTTAGCTAGCACCATTGAGTTCAGTCCACTCTCACTCGTCCCCACGTCTTCCGCCGTGAACTCTGCGAACTCGTGAAACCCAGTGAACGATTTCACGTATGAGACAGCTGGGCCCAGTTCCGGTACGTTCCCGACGGCGTGATCCAGCCGTCGGATCCCGTAATCCAGAGGGAAGGATGAAATCTCCTCCGTTGGTTCGAAGCCCGGCAAGAAGACGAAGGAGTCAACGTCGTTGGTGGTGTTTTGTTTGAAGCTCACATAGCGCAAGACGACGTCGCCGTACAACTGAACCTCGGAGATGACGGCAAGGCCGTTCAGGACCACCGGAGCGGCGGAGGGTTTGGCGCCGTGAGCGACGCTGGTGTGGAACGCGGCCTTGGCGTCATCAACCTCGACGGCAATGGACCTGACGGCGAGGCCGTGAGAAGCGGAGAAGGCGCGGCAGGCGGAGAGGGAGAAGGTGGGAATGGAGGCGGAGGAGGGGGTGGAAATGGAAGGGGAATAGGGGGCGGTGAAAAGGAAGGTGAGGTGGCCGGAGCGGATGGCGTAGGAGGCGTGGACGGAGTTGCCGGTGGAGAGGTCGGACTTTGCGAAGAGAGTCATGCCCAGTCCCCACGAGAAGCGACGGTAGACGTTGGAAGCGTCCGTACACCAGAACTCCACGTGGTGGAAGCGCTTGACGGTGAAGCGATCGGACTTGGGGTTGTGGCGGACGAAGTTGCGGAAGCCGACAAGCTTGAAGGCCGCTTCGCTCTCGTTTTCTTTGCCCATTCTGGAGGTTAATTTGTGACCGTGGCTGTCACTTGCATTGCCCTGCTTTTATCTTGGAAAAACAGACCGTAAATCATCTGCTGACATGTTATCTTCATCAACACTCGGACATCCAGATCACATGTCACTCTCTCTTTTTAATTAAAAGCAGCTTTTTTTTTTTTTTTTGGGTTATTTCCTAGGCTCCTACAAATGAAGGAAAAATATATATATATATATTATTCTATCCATAAATTTATTCAGATTAAATGATATAATAAATAAATATATAATTATCATATCATTAATATATTATTTTAAAATAAAATTATAATTATAAATTAATTTATTATATTATTTAAATAAAATTAATATTTAATTACTATTGATTTACTATATTATTTGAATAAATCTCATGGTTTTTCAAATTAATTTATATATTTAAAAAGGGCAAAAAAGTGCAAACCATAGACTTTGACAGAATTGTACATGGATAATCTGACCGCATAACATACCGTTTTGTCTTGTTTGGGGGATGTGGGGTTTTCTCGAGAAAGGATGAGATGCGTGGTTGATTTTAATTGTATTATCACATTGTGCACGCATCCTATCACAATCGAATAGTTTCTTTCATTATTTTGACAAAGATACACGTGGAAGATAAAGTTGTGTGGATTGTTGCTATCCTATTTTAAATTCATTTAACTTTCATAATAAATATTAATTTTAGTTTTGAATTTCAATAAAAGATAAAAATGAGATTTAAATATGGTTAGATTAGATTTTATCTTTATTTAATCATTTATTAGTATTTATTAGGTTCATACAACGAAAACGTGCAATTTATGGTGAGATTAAAATGTGTTAATGTTATGTATGGATGTAATATTATCATATTGATCATTGATAGTTAGGTGAAGGCATTGTGGAGAAAATGCCTATTGTCGGGTCAGGGTTAGCGTCGATGATGTTGACCAACATGAACGTTGGTGTTGGAAGCATGCTAGAATGTTCAGATCCTATTTTTATTTTATTTAATTTCCGTAATAAATATTAGCTTTAGTTTTTGAATTTGAATAATAGATAGAAATTAAATTTAAATATGATTAGATTAGACTTAATTTCATCTAATCATTTATTAGTATTAATTTTGAATTCTTGTTTAGATATGAAATTTCTATATAAATTTAAGACTTACGGTTAATAAAAATTAAGTTGCTTTGATCATAAAAAATTAAAGTATATATTAGTATTTACTAACATCTGGGAGGTCCTTATTTCCTCCAAGCAAACTAGATTTTATTTTTGGTATTATTGAAATGTGGCTTAATCATTAATACTTGAAATCCTTTTGTAATGCACATACCATATTGAATATAATGTCCGAATCCGGAAAAGTCATATAAGGTTGTAGATGGTGCCGTGACCAGATTGCATCACCCAAATGTAATTAGGGAAACACAATTACAGCCACAACCTATACCTATACCAAGAAAGATATACCAAGAAAGAAGATGGTTTAGTGTACGTTTGGTACAGCTTATCTACTGGTCAAAAGTACTTTTTTAATGTCAAAAGATCTACTTGATTTTTTTTGCGTCGTTTGGTTGACATCCTAATAGAGCTTTTGGGGAATTAAAAAAGTTGAAAAAGGTCTACTCGGAGAAGCTCAAATTTTAAACTTCTTCAAGTAGACATTTTTGAGCTTTTTTTAAAATATTAAAATGTCTAATATGTCCCTATTTTATTTTGTTAATTTCTTTAAACCCTTATAACCCTATTATACTTTCATTATAAATATAAACACATAGTCTCAACTTTCATTCACTTTTTATTCATCAAAACTTCTGAGAACTTTTCTCTAACTGGTAAGTTTTCTATATTTTGTGTTTTTTTTTTCAATTGGTTTTAATTGATATTGTAATTTTTTTATCTTATTGTCATAAATATTATATGTCATATTTGTAATATATATATATATATATTACTATTAGTTTTGCTATTGGTTTATTGAGATACATATATATACACTGTAATTTGCAATTGGTTTTGTTATTGTGGTTTATTGACATATATATACTGCAATTGATTTTAATTGGTTTTATTATTATGATTCATTGATATATATATACTGTAATTGAACACTGCAATATATATATATATATATTGCAGTATATATTGCACTGCAATATATATATATTGCAGTATATATATATACTGCACTGCAATATATATATATTGCAATTGCAGTATATATATTGCAGTAAATATTGCAATTGCAGTATATATATACTGCAGTTGCAGTGCAATTGCAGTATATATATATACTGCAATTAGTTGTAATTGGTTTTTATGTTTCACAAATAGTTTTAGTTTGAAGTACACTTATTTTAATAATAGATTTCTTAGTTTAGATATGACTTTAATTATAACAATTTTACATTTATTTCATTAAAAATTTATGAAACACTTCTCTTTTGAAAATAAAAAATAGAGAAACAAAATAATTTTGCATTTATTTTATTGAAAATCTATGTTTTGAAAATATATTTACATCAAATAATTATTAGTTGTTTGATTGATTAAATTTTTATGGTTAAGGTTGAAGCAATTACATTTCTAGAATGAATATATTACTTCTCTCTCTTATACCCTTTTTGGTAAATTAATAATCTAAAAGTGATTTTAAAATAATTTAACCAAACACTCGACAATTTAAAAGAGCTTTTTTAATTGACAAACAAACAACCAATAACTTTTTTCTAAAAGATCTATTTCCAAAAGATCTATTTATAAAAGATCTACTTTTAATAGATCTATTTAGAGAAGTTGTACCAAACGAAGCCTTAATCTTTTTGAATACCCTGAAGATTACCTAATTAATTATTCGCCGACTTCTTTTTCTAATCAGCTGATAATTTTATGTGAACGGTAGGCGTTCAGATTATCACACAAAGCCTAATGATATGTTCAATTTTTTTTAGTAGGCCAAAAATATTATACAATTTATTAGTTTTCGGATGAATATCAAGTTATCAACATTCATGAATCATGAGGACGACACTCTAACTCAACTCACCCTCGTTTCATGCCGATGTAAATTATATAATTCCCACGTATTATATTTTTTGTTTTTTGTTTTTTATTTTTTTTTTAAACCTTTCACATCGAGAAAATTAATATTTAAATTATAATTTGGAATAACACGGGAAAAAAAGGCATGAAAACTTTATGTAAATTTAATCTAAAATACACAATTTACATCTCAAACCAGGCAAATTTTCATTAGCTTCTAAGATTCATTACATGCCCATTTGATGGGGTAACTAAAAGATACCTTAGCATTTATGCATTTGTTATCCCAAGCTGTTATCTACAACCACAAAATATCCTCAAAACCCTACCACATGGTGCTGATTCATGTACCAGTACCTAGATTTCTTCATTGCATGCTCAAGGCAGGATCTTCCTCATCCTGAGGATTTTCAAGGGCCAACATGTGCTTCTTGAACGAAGCTGCAGCTTCTTCTCTTTCTGTTAGTTGTCCCAGTTTGTCAAATACAATGGACATCAAGTAGAAAGCTTCTGCCGCCATTTCATGATACTGTGAAACAAAAGCAACATTTCAAAGCACAGAAAAACAACACACCAAACCACAAAGTTAAGCACCAAGAAGACCAACGAAGTAGACACGGGAGGCATGTATGTTACAAGTTCATTAGCCAACTTTTTCAACAAATTTCAATTGCCAGGGTCCGCATTATATCAATGACGGTCACCAACCTTACAATTCTATTTGTTCAGTAAAGCAATCATTTAGGCATATATTAAGATGGATTGTTCACATTTTAGTAAGATTCAGTTTCCTCCTGAGAGAGATCCAAACACTCATGACTTGGTTATTTGACCCTATCAAAAAGCATTGTGTCATGGACTGGCACATTGTTGCTATTGGTATACCAAAGATGTGTTTGATCGATTTAGTTATGGTCCAGATTCTACAAGAAGAAAGCTTAACTTGGATTTCGATAGGGATACCCAGACACATTCCATGTCAAAATGGAGATGATTTATGCTAATTATAAAGATATAAACTACTAACAGTTATTCCCAGCAAGCAAACACATATGGAAAATAAATGCAATCTTTATGGCAAAGTATACATTGACCTAACAGAATATACAGGGAAGAACTATCCTATCACCCACAAGGGTATCCATGAAAAACAATTTATGACCACATGGCCCAAGCCAGAAGACTGTACTATCACTAGAGCCAGAGGACACAAAATCTTCATACTTTAAGAGCCGAAGGCTAGTGTAAAGATTAATAACCGTTGCCATCAGGAAAGGATAGGGACACATGCTTCTGGCTTTCCTTATTTTCTCTGGCTTTCTCTTTGCAGCGAAAGTGTGAACCCATCCAGGTTTCTGGCCAGGAATTGAATCTAAAATTTCTTACCAGAACACATTTTGTATCATGTCAAAACAGATACAATGGGCTGAAGCACGTGTCCATGTAATACAGCTTTACATAAAGCATATTGAACAGACTGAACATTAGTAAGAAAAGTAGGCATGGATTTCAGTAACCCGATGGATATAAGACCAAAACACTGTTCAACATTACGAATACCTTAAAATTTCAGAATTTAGACTGAGCACCCTTTTTCGACCAACTAATGCATAATATTCACAGATACAAACTCAAAGGTCAACTTACCTCTAGAACTTCCAGTTCCTCTGAAGCTTGCCTTAAAGGATCCAGCACAACCTCAGGATTTTGAGCAACTGGAGCAAATTTCAAATAGCAGATAAACAAGCACATCAATTCATTAAAATTTATATTTAAATCCATATTAAGGGGAAAACAAATGGAGCTAACCATTCATGTAAACATCAATGATACATCTAGTTATTCATATAAACATCTATGATACATCTAGTTTACAGTTTTTCAAAGTGCAGATCACACATCAAATGTTTAAGACATGCATAAACGGTTATAAATATTACTTATTTAAAAGCAAGTAGACAGAATAGAAAGATACTATTGTTCCAAAAGAAGCTTTGTCAACAAATTTGTTTGATCCAAGTGTGGAGGGCAACTGTTTGCACAAAATTGAACATATGGATAACTCTGGTCTTGACATTAAAACGTAAATTTTCTCTGGTTGTTGACACTTGACAGAGCTTCAGGTCTTTGTTAAATGACATGTGGAGGTAAGAATAGTTTGGTGTAGGTAGCGCATAAGCACATGAAGATGTAATTTTAGATGGACTTATAAAGCAAGGGTCAACAAAATGAAACACCACTGACACAGTTACATCAAATCAATTATACGTCAATCTACCAACCTTTACAAACAATATAATAAACAGGCAAGGCCTCCAACAAATGAGGCAATAAAAACAATTCGAAAGCTCCATATATTCTACTTATTTTCTTTATTCATCTCTGTTTCATCCAAATATCTGTTATTTTCTCTCTTTCCCCTTTATTTCTATCCCTTTCTTTCTATTTCCCCCAATCCTACAGGCTACAACTACTGTCAGAGCTTCTTCCTCTACATCAGGATATTCATCTGACACTAGTTTCAACTGTAACACTTTAGTTTTCTTTCAAACATAGCATTAATATATTATCAAAATAACTATCATATCATAAAAAAATTAATTACCCACAACAATAACTTTTATGTTATACAGGGCAAATTTTAATTTTCATAACATTACAACTACTAGAAGTAAGACTCACGCAAGTTAAAAGATTCATGAAAAACAAAGTATGTTTTATAAACATCAAGATTCAGACTGCATTAAAGACCCATTATATGACAATAAACTTTCTAGAGTAGTCTAACAGTGAACTACATATCCATTCCCTCATCACCAAAGTAAATAAATCTCTTATACCAGTTATGTTCATACCATTTCTCCTATAAAATTCTAATTTTCGTTTTCTTCTTATAAAGAATATTCGCCCTGTGGATTTTTTCTACACATTATAGAAGAAAAAGTAAGAGGAAAGCACCTGAAAATTTTGGATCAGAAAGAAAACACTTTGCTTCAGCAATGAATGCTCGGGCACATAGCTCCAGACCTCCATGACCAAGTATCATTGGAAGAGCCCGTTGTATAAGGATTAAAGCCCTTTTTGCATGGTTTGAACCAAGAGACAGCCATAACTCTGCAAGAGTTAGGGTGGCTGATGCTTTGAGAAGATCCAAATTAAATGACTGGCAAAATGATAAGCTTGCCAATGCATATGGAAGGCCTAAAACAGCATTGCCTGATTTCTGAAGAAAACATACATCAGAAGAAATCAAAATTAATGCACACAGTCTGCAAACTACAAAGAAACCAATCTACACATGCATGTGTTCAAAGTCAATTGATCCTATATGAAAACCCTATATTAGATTGAATTTTACACAAGATCTACTCTTACAATAATATAACACTAAATGAATTTCCAATGCCACATGAAATTCCATTTTCTTTTTCCATTTATAAGAATGGGGATACAGGTCCAAGCTGTCAGTCTCTTCTATTCAAATTGGTGTAGGAGAATGAGCATAAAAGAAATTACTATTTATAAATATCAACATCTGATACAGCATTCTAAAATGTTTCCTATCTAATTAGATATCAAAATCCTTATATGTAAACTCAACCAGCGTACCTTGTGAATTTCAGCAAGCAACAGAAGCACAGAGGCAGTCTCTACCTGCAGATTGAATTTGTAACACATACAAAAGAGAGACTGTGCAACAGCAGCTGCCTGCAAGAAGTGCTCTGTGAAAATACAGATAAATTTGGGAAAAAGAAAAAAATCATAAGGAAGACAACACCTAAGTCAAATAAAAATGTACTAGTTTCCTCTGCTAAAAGCTATGTGGCAATTAGGCTGAAATTTGGATAGTACTGATGCTAACAAGTTAGATGCTAGTGCTACACACACTAACAAGACCCAAGTTAATGACCTTGAATTTCCACCTCAAGCCATACCCATTATTCAATTTGGTCCTGTGGACAGCCTTACAGTTGGCAAGGAGGGAGTAGTGGTTTCCCATCTAAAGTTAGAAAAACACTTTTTTCCTTTTTTCACATGGAAAACAAACAGAAACTCTTTAATCTGTTTTGTTATAGTTCTTTTTCTTTTTCTTTATTTTTTGGGTGTGTGTAATATCCAGGATGAGGGTTAACATGTCTAAAAGCATAATTCTGCAAAACTCAATATAAGCAAAGTGAACTTTGTAGCCAACAGACTTGGTGTGTGGAGTGCGCTGCCGGCCAATTAAATGGCAGTGCCATTGGATAGGATGACAACTAAGCAATTTTCAACTTGCAACATGTGTGCATGTGTGCATGTGTGTGTGTGTGTGTAGACATATCACAAATAAGTAGTCTTTTCAATATTTCTTGTCTCATCTCATTTAAGATTTGACAAACTAAAAACCCATGTGAAGAATTATGATTTCTTACTTCCATTCACTACCAAAAGTTGATTCAAATTGCAGGATAAGAACAGATTTTGCCTTAGGTTTGGATGACGAATTAACTACAAAGAAATAAAATTGTCAAACCTGGCTGAACTGGTTAGCTGCCAGCAGTGTACGAGCATGTCGAAGGCTTGCTTCAGTTTTTAG
Source organism: Litchi chinensis (assembly GCA_019925255.1). NCBI lineage: Eukaryota > Viridiplantae > Streptophyta > Magnoliopsida > Sapindales > Sapindaceae > Litchi > Litchi chinensis. Next base: position 10,004,889 of record CM034472.1, read on the forward strand.
TTCCATGTCCACACCAGTTACAGATGATGCCATGACTCCAAGTTCATCACATACTTGTTGAGCTAGCTTCAAATGTCCTCTGAATACTTAAAAAATATGTGTGAACACAATGTACACTCTAATTACAATTGAAAACCAAACTATATGCGTTGGAAGATTTGTACAGCTATAGTTTAGAAAGTAGAATATTTCCTTTGTAAATATTTCCTATTTAGATTAGTTGACTCATTGATTGAGGAAAATTAGTGGGTGATTAGTTGACTAATTGATTAGTTGCTAATTTGTAGGGATTTGTAATTTCCATTTTTGTACTATGGTGTTAGGTTAAATAGCCTAATCACTTTCAATTGTAATGATCCTCTTCTCTTAATAAATTTTTCTCCATAAAGTTTTTCCCACATGGTATCAGAGCCTATAGTGGTTCTGTAATTTTTTATTTTCTCTGCCCTGTTATATCCTAGTGGTCTGTCCCTGCTGCCTCTATTCTGTCTTTGTCATTTCTGTTCCGCTGCGTTGCTCCGACAACTCACTACTGTCCGGTTCTGTTGCCTCTATTTTGTTTTGCTCCTGACGGTTTGGTTTGCTGATTTTTTTTTTTTTTTGGGACTGTGTTTTGTTGTTGACAGTTCTGCTTTTTTTGGTTTCCACAGCACTGCAGCTCTGTTATCACTACTGTTTTTAATTGATTGCTGGTCAGGTTTGTTTCGCACTGTCGCAGCACTATCACTTCGCACGATTACCAGGTTCTTGAGTGTGTGTCATAGGTTAAATGACCAAAATTACTTGAAATGGTCCCAACTCGTCCGCACATGTCTCAAAGGAAAGAGTAGATTGAGTCATCTATTAGGGACAGGTGTAAAAGAGGGAGATCCTACCTTTGCCAATCGGGATGAGAAGGATTCCATGGTGATATCTTGGCTGTGGAATTCAATGTCACTAGAAATCAGTGACACATGTATGTTCCCCGGATCAGCAAAGGTGATTTGGGAATCCATAAAGCAAACCCATTCCCGAGTGAATGTGCAGCTCAAGTGTACGAGATTAAAGTGAAGGTATCAGCGACAAAACAGGGAATGAAATCAGTCAGTGAGTATGCGAATCTGTTGAAGAACTTGTGGCAGGAGTTGGACCATTATCAGTGCATTGATATGAAGTGTGCAGATGTTTCCTCAAGGATGAAACGATTTATAGAGAAAGACAGAATTTATGATTTTTTGGCAGGTTTAAATGCTGAATTTGATCCAGTTCAAATGCAGCTACGGGGGTAAGAGGAACTGTCGTCGCTCAACGAAGTCATAGCAGTAATTCGAGCAGAAGAAGGCTGCAGGGGTGTGATGTTGGAGTCAAAACCTACAGATAGTCCAGCGATGGTGGCAACTGGAGGAAATAGAAAGTACTGTGATGGGCCTACTAGACCTCCAATCAAATTCACATACTCAAGAAGGAAGAACCGAGGCTTTCCTAGAGCTGGGTCAGGTCTCAACAAGTAAATGGGGGCCTGGTGGGATATTATTGTCAGTGATTAGTGTAGGAGCATGTCTGTGTTTATTTTGTATGTTTGTTAACAACCTTTTGTCTTTAGTATGAGCTGGCCATTCGGTTATGCCGTATTGCCTACAAATAAGGGAATGTGGGAAGGGTGTCACTATCAAGGAATATTTTGTAATTGAGTAGGATTGAGTGGAGGAAGGCAGGCTCTCGAAGTCCTGCTGGTGTCATTTTATTTGTTAGTAATATCAGTACACAATCTCTCTATTTTTCCTCCCATTTTCCTTCTGTCAACCTGCCAAACTTTTTATTTTCTATTGTTTTATTGGCTCGACATTATCAAATTGGTATCAGAGCCCTCAGCTTCTACTGTGGGTAATGCCCAAGACCCGGATGGAGGCCAGAGTGGAACAACTTGAGGAGGATGTGAAAGGTATTAACGCAAATATGACCCTGATGATCGCACAAATGAAAGAGACGCAACTTCACATTCAACAGATCCTGAAGAATCAAGGGCAAAACTTGGACCATCCTGCTGAGTCCAGTACGGCCAGATCTGGGGCTGTTGACGTGACTGAGACGGAAAACGATGATGTTAATAATGCCGCGACGATGGCCACTGTAGCAGAGAAGGTTTTGGAAAAGGATAAACACCCACGGAAGCTGGAACTTCCAGTATTCGACGGTGAAGGAGCTGATTCATGGATTTTTCGGGCGGAAAGATACTTCTCCATCAACCGGCTATCGGAGGCTGACAAGTTGGAGGCTGTTGGAGTGTGCTTTGAGGGAGAGGCGCAAGCTTGGCTTCGTTTCGAAGAGCGGAACAAAACTTTTTCTTCCTGGGATGAACTGAAGGTACAAGTTCTCCACCGTTTCGCTGGGTTACAAGATGGTTCCTTGCTTCATCGATTCTTTGCTGTTCGACAAGAAGGGACAGTAGCAGAATACAGGGCACAGTTTGAATATCTGGCGGCGTCAGTGGGGATGCTCGACGATGACACCATGGCTGCTGTTTTTGTGAATGGGTTGAATGAGAAGATCAGGGCCGAGTTGCTTGTGCTAAATCCACGAACCTTGAAGGAGACCATAGATACTGCGGGCCGAATAGAGAGGAAGAATCAGATCATGGGCTCAAGCTACAGCCCAAAAGCCCACAAAGAACCCCCTTCAATCCAATATAAACCAGATACCAAGACCATTTCTTGGACCCCCACTAAACCGTATAATCCATTCAACAACACCTCAGCCTCTACTCACACCAAGCCCACACCTAACATTCAAAAACTTGCAAACACTCAGCAACAAAACCTCAATCACCGGTCAGACATCAAAACTTTGACCACATCCTTACCACCTCGATTTCGAAAACTGACCCCGGTCGAAGCTCAAGCCAAAAGAGAACAGGGCCTCTGCTTCCGTTGCGATGAGAAATGGCAATTCGGTCATCGCTGTAAACACAGAGAACTCCACGTGTTGTTGGTTAGTGAGAGTGAAGACCACGAGCACGGTGGTGATGAAGAGCGTGTCGAGAATGAGGAAGAAATGGACGGGGTTGAGCTATCCTTGAATTCCGTAGTGGGTCTTTCAGAGCCCCGCACCTTGAAATTGAAGGGTGAAGTTCATGGAAAGGAAGTAGTTGTGCTAATAGATTGTGGAGCCACCCACAATTTCATCTCTACTGGGTTGGTGGAAGCTCTCCAATTACCCATCCAAGAGACATCACAGTATGGTGTAGTAATTGGATCCGGAGATCAGCTCGAGGGGATGGGAGTGTGCAAAGGCGTTATCCTCCGTCTACAGGAATTAACCATAGTCGAAGATTTCCTTCCCTTACCATTGGGCAGCACTGATGTGATTCTTGGGGTAAAGTGGCTTGCTACTCTAGGAGAAACACGTGATGACTGGAGACGATTAACAATGTCATTCGAGTTAGGAGGCAAACCTGTAGTGCTCAAAGGGGATCCCAGCCTAACCAAAGCCTTAGTTTCTCTCAAAACCATGATTAAGGAGCTTCACAAGGAGAAGGAAGGGGTGTTAGTAGAGATGTTACATATCTCTGTGAAAGAGCAAACAACCAAAGATTGGGGGGAACCAGCGATTAAGGAGTTGTTAACCGAATTTGCTGATGTGTTTTCTACTTCGAGCGGGCTACCTCCTGTGCGCGGCCATGAGCATGCCATTGTGCTGAAGGAAGGTGAAGGCCCAATCAACGTTCGTCCCTATCGCTATCCGCAAGTGCAGAAAACAGAGATTGAAAAGCTGGTTTCTGATATGCTCTCCGTTGGAATTATCCGACCGAGTGTAAGCCCATTTTCCAGTCCTGTGTTGCTGGTTCGCAAAAAGGATGGGAGCTGGCGATTTTGTGTTGATTACAGGGCTCTAAATCGTGCAACTGTGCCAGATCGTTTTCCCATTCCTAATATCGATGAGTTGCTGGATGAATTACATGGGGCAAAAGTATTCACTAAGCTTGACCTCAAATCGGGTTATCATCAGATTCGTGTGAAGCCAGAGGATATTCACAAAACGGCTTTTCGCACGCACGAGGGTCACTACGAGTTTCTGGTTATGCCGTTTGGCTTAACCAATGCTCCGGCAACCTTCCAGGCACTGATGAACACAGTATTTAAGCAGCAACTCCGTCGGTACGTACTCGTTTTCTTTGATGATATTCTTGTATATAGTGCGTCTATAGAGGATCATGTTATTCACCTTCGAAATGTACTGACCATTTTGCGCGAGCACTGTCTGTTTGCAAACATCAAAAAATGTTGTTTCTGTCAGCTGGAAGTGGAATATCTTGGCCACATTATTTCAGAAAAAGGAGTGGCTGCTGATCCTAATAAGGTGAAGATCATGGAAGAATGGCCCCTACCTCGGAATCCCAAGGAGTTGAGAGGATTCCTCGGTTTGACAGGATATTACCGTCGCTTTGTGAGGAATTATGGCAAGATTGCAGCCCCGTTGACACAATTACTCAAGAAGGATGCTTTCGCATGGACCGAGGAAGCAAGCGAGGCCGTGAGCAAGCTTAAGGCTGCCATGAAGACAGTTCCCATTTTGGCCCTCCCTGATTTCAATGACTTGTTTATGGTTGAAACTGATGCATCCGGAATTGGTCTAGGAGCTGTCCTAACTCAGCAAGGGCGACCTATTGCCTTCTACAGCCAAGCGTTGACTGGTCGAGCTCGTTTCAAGTCTGTTTATGAACGCGAACTGATGGCCATTGTCAAGGCAATTCAAAAATGGCGTCATTATTTATTGGGGCGACATTTTGTGGTTCGTACGGACCAAAAATCTTTACGATACTTGCTGGAACAGCGAATGGTGGCCACGGAATATCAGCGGTGGTTAACTAAGATTATGGGATATGATTTTGAGGTGCAATATCGGCCTGGTCCTGAAAACAAGGTAGCAGATGCATTGTCGCGGGTTCCCCATATTCCAGAGATCCACGCCATCTCCATTCCCACTTGGGTGGATTGGCACTTGTTGACTCAGGAGATTTCTCAAGATCCACACCTCAATGACCTGAAGCAGTCCTTGCAGCTTGATCCGGATTCCAAACCAGGCTGGGAACTGAACCATGGAGTGTTGTATTACCAAGGCAAGTTGGTGGTGCCCCGAAACTCCTCTTTTATTCCCAAGTTGTTGGCTGAGTTTCATGGGAGCCCGATTGGGGGGCATGGTGGTTTCTTGCGCACTTACAAGCGCATTTCTAGTGAGCTTTATTGGGAAGGAATGCGGGCTGCCATCAAAAAGTATGTTGCTGAATGCTCCACATGCCAGCAGAACAAGTACCAGACTCTATCTCCTGCTGGTCTCCTTCAGCCCCTCCCTATTCCCCAAGCTATTTGGGAGGATCTTAGCATGGATTTTATTGATGGCCTTCCGAAATCTCAAGGTTATGACTCTATCCTCGTCGTGGTGGACCGCCTCAGTAAATATGCTCATTTTATCTTGCTGAAACATCCTTATACTGCTAAGGTAGTGGCTGATCATTTCATGACCTCGATAGTCAAATTACATGGTTTCCCTAGGAGTATTGTAACGGACCGTGACAGGATCTTTTTGAGCAATTTTTGGATTGAGTTGTTCCGTCTCCAACACACGCAGCTGAAGCGTAGTACAGCCTATCACCCTCAAACCGATGGGCAAAGTGAGGTCATCAACCGTGGTTTGGAAACATATCTCCGTTGTTTTGCAGGGCAGCAACCGAGACACTGGTCCACATGGCTTTCGTGGGCTGAATATTGCTACAATACCTCATATCATACTGCTACAAAGACTTCCCCATTCAAAATTGTCTATGGCAGGAATCCCCCCACGCTGGTCCGTTTTGCATACAATTCCACCACCAACTCCACCGTGGAGGAGATGCTACTGAGTCGTGATCTGATGTTAACTGAGTTGAAGGAGCAATTGAATTTGGCTCAGAACCGCATGAAGCAAGCTGCTGACAAACATCGTAGAGATGTGGAATTCTCGGTGGGGGACATGGTCTATTTGAAGCTTCGTCCTTATAGACAGAATTCTCTGGCTTCCCGCCCCAACGAGAAGCTTGCTCCTCGTTACTTCGGACCCTTTCCGGTTGAGCAGCGCATTGGCAAAGTTGCGTACAAGCTCCAGCTGCCCTCCTCTGCTGCTATTCACCCAGTGTTCCACATTTCACAACTCAAAAAGGCCTTGGGAAATACTGATATGGTTCAGCCCCTACCACCTGTCCTGACTTCTGATATGGATTGGATTGTTGAACCGGAGATGGTGCTGGCTACTCGAGGCACAGGTGAAGACTTCGAACTGCTCATCAAGTGGAAAGACTTGCCGGAGTTTGAGGCAACTTGGGAACCTTTGCAGTTAATTCGGGAGTTGTTTCCTACCTTTCACCTTGGGGACAAGGTGAATGTTGATGGGGGGGGTATTGATGGGCCTACTAGACCTCCAATCAAATTCACATACTCAAGAAGGAAGAACCGAGGCTTTCCTAGAGCTGGGTCAGGTCTCAACAAGTAAATGGGGGCCTGGTGGGATATTATTGTCAGTGATTAGTGTAGGAGCATGTCTGTGTTTATTTTGTATGTTTGTTAACAACCTTTTGTCTTTAGTATGAGCTGGCCATTCGGTTATGCCGTATTGCCTACAAATAAGGGAATGTGGGAAGGGTGTCACTATCAAGGAATATTTTGTAATTGAGTAGGATTGAGTGGAGGAAGGCAGGCTCTCGAAGTCCTGCTGGTGTCATTTTATTTGTTAGTAATATCAGTACACAATCTCTCTATTTTTCCTCCCATTTTCCTTCTGTCAACCTGCCAAACTTTTTATTTTCTATTGTTTTATTGGCTCGACATTATCATACTGTTCCTGAAAAAACTACTGGAACCAAGAAGAATCAAAGCCTTGCTGAGTCTGGTGATGCTGTCAAACAATCAAATGAGACACTATGGTGCTCTTATTGCAAGAAGTTGTGGTACACCAAAGATCGGTGCTAGAATCATGGAAAGCCACAGGGAACAAGCAAGCTGAATAGTACACACAAAGAATGGGGCACGAAAATAGGGGAATCTAGTCAAGTCAATATGGTGTCTCATGATTCTGAACAAGATACAGCTGATAACCTTAATAAAGAAGGGATAGAAATACTTCGAACTCTATTAAACTCTTTTGAAATATCAGTTAGTGGGTGTTCTCTTGCCAAATTAGGTTTGATTTCTGATTCTATTAGGTTAACTGTCTCAGATAATTTCGTTTCACGTTCCTGGGTCATTGACTCAGGTGCCACAGATCATATGACCTCATTATCTCATTTATTTGTAACATATAAACCATGTCCTAGAATTAGGAAAGTTGCAGTTGCAGATGGAAGTCTGACAATCGTAGCTGGAATAGAAAATATTAGCCTCAGTCCTAAATTCATGTTACAAAATATAATACATGTTCCTGAATTATCATTCAGTCTTGTTTCTGTTCAAAAGCTCACCCAAGACTTACACTATAATGTGATTTTTCGTTCTTCCTCATGTGCCTTTCAGGATCAGGATTCAAGGAAGAAGATTTGGCTTGCTAGGGAGATAAAAGGGCTATACTGCTTACAACCATCTGAATACCCTAATGGAACTAATCCAATCTCATTCTCACCAGTTATTGGAAAGTCAAATAGGGATCAAGTATGGAGTCATCATTTTAGATTAGGTCATCCATCGTTTCAAGTTTTAAAATTGATGTTCCCTAATTTATTCGTTAACTTGTCAGTAGAATCTTTTAAATGTGATACCTATGAATTGGCAAAACACAGAAGTGTTTCTCTTCCTTCAAGTAATAACATGATAAAAAAATCAATTCAGAGTTAAAATAAAAAGGTTTAGGTTAGACAATGCTAGAGATTTTTTAAAACACTCTATCATCCTACTTTGAAAAAGAGGGAATAATACATGAGTCTACTTGTATATAACTCCTCAACAATGGGGTGGCAGAGAGAAAAAATAGACATTTGTTAGCAACTACTAGAGCACTCATTTTTCTTCATAAGGTGCCTAAAACCTATTGAGGAGAAGCCATTCTTACTGTTGTGCATCTTATTAATAGGATTCCTTCTAGAACTCTCGACTTCGCAACTCCAGATTCCATGTTGTCTAGGTACTTTCCAAATACCACTACTTTTGATTTGTCTCCCAAAATATTTGAGTGTCTAGCTTATGTTCATGTTCATGAACCAAACAGGGGAAAATTAGACCCTTGGGTTGTTAGATGTGTTTTTGTGGGTTATTCTTCCACTCAGAAAATGTATAAATGCTATCTTCCTTCTCTTCGAAAATATTATATCACTGCAAATGTTACATTTCATGAGGGCCAGTCTTTTTTTCATGTGCCTCATCTACAGGATGAGCATTCTAGGGTAGATGAGGATCCTATTGTCAGTCAGGTAGATGACAATTATAATTTTTTACATTTTGACTTATCATCAACTGAACCGCATTCAAAAAATCCTAGTAATCATAAGACAACAGAGTTAGTTTCAAAAAATCCTAGTGATCATAAGACAATAGAGTCAATTGGAAAAGAGTCTATAAGTGGTAACCTAAATGAGTTGAACTCTAATGAGGATAAACTGGAATCTGAGAATGACGACCCAGTTGAGTCCAAAAGGTTTATTCAGGTCTATGCAAGGAGGCAAGGTGTCTCACATGAGTCAACATCTGAACCCATCTAGGCAACTGAAAGTGACCCTAAAACAACCCGACAATCTTCCCTGGATGTTGAAACAGAAGTGGTGCAATTAGACTTGCCAATTGCTCTCAGAAAAGGGGTAAGAGAATGTACTAAAAAACCCTTGTATCCACTTCCAAATTCTGTGTCTTTTGAAAAATTTTCAGCAGCCCATAAGAGTTTTTTTTATCAACCTAAACACTATGTCTTATCCCAACAAATTTGTCCAAGGCATTGTCCAATGAGAACTGGAGACAAGCCATGCAAATTGAGATGGATGCTCTAGAAAAAAACACAAGACATGGTGACTAGTAGAACTTCCCAAAGGCAAACGGTTAATTGTAAATGGGTTTTTTCTGTCAAATAAAAGGCTGATGAGACCTTAGAGAGATATAAGGCACGACTGGTGGCCAAAGGTTACACTCAATTATACGAAATTGATATCAAGAGACATTCACTCCTGTGGCGAAGATGAATACCATCAGAATACTATTAGCCTTAGCTGCAAACTTTGATTGGAGATTACAACAATTTGATGTCAAGAACGCATTCCTCCACGGAGATCTTGAGGAGAAGATATATATGAAGGTTCCATCAGGGTTTGAAGGCTCACTTAACAATAGGAAAGTATGTAGATTACAAAAGGCATTATATGGCCTTATGCAATCATCGAGGACTTGGTCTGGTCGATTTATGAAGGTAATGGTTTCCTATGGCTTTCGACGAAGCTAGGGAGATCATACTTTGTTTATTAAGCATTCAACTATAGGGGGAGTTACTATATTTTTTATATATGTGGATGATATAATCATGACAGGGAATGATTTAAAGGAACAGAAAGTGTTGAAACAATAGTTGGCCAGTGAGTTTGATATTAAGGATTTGGGAAGATTGAAATACTTCTTAGGGATAGAAGTTGCCCATTCACATGAAGGTATCTTTATTTCCCAACAGAAATATGTCACAAACTTGCTGAAGGAGATAGGGAAGCTAGCATGTAAGCCAGCAGTTGTTAATCACAGGATTGGGAACTCAGAAGATAACACGTTGGTGGATAAAAAGACATATCAAAAACTGATTGGGAAACTGATCTATTTATCTCACACTAGGCCAGATATTGCTTATGTCGTAAGTGTAGTAAGCCAGTTCATACATTGTCCTAAAGAAGCTCACCTATAGGCGGTTTCCAAAATATTATAGCACCTAAAAGGAAGTCCTAGAAGAGGGATTTTATTAAGAAGAAACACTGAATTATCATTAGCAGGATAAGCTGATGCTGACTATGCAGGATCAGTTGCAGACAAAAGGTCAACCACAGGTTACTGTACATTTATAGGAGGGAATTTGATTGCTTGGAGAAGTAAGAAACAAAATGTATATCCAGATCAAGTGCGGAAGCTAAGTTCAAAGCCATGGCTTAAGGTATTTATGAGCTGTTATGGCTAAAAGTAATTTTAGATGACTCAAAGGTGAGTTAGGAAGGTCCAATTAAGCTATACTGTGACAATAGGTCAGCAATAAGCATTGCACACAATCAAGTTCAACATGATCGAACTAAACACGTTGAAGTGGATCGACATTTTATCAAGGAAAAAATTGGATAGTGGGCTGATTTGTACTCCATATTCATCCAAAGGACAACTCATAGATGTGCTTACTAAGGTTTTGGATGGAGCTACATTTTCCTCTATCATATCCAAGCTGGGAATGTAGAATTTCTATTCACCACTTAAGGAGAAGTGTTGGAAGATTTGTACAGCTATAGTTTAGGAAGTAGAATATTTCTTTTGTAAATATTTCCTATTTAGAATAGTTGACTCATTGATTGAGGAAAATTAGTGGTTGATTAGTTGACTGATGGATTAGTGGCTAATTAGTGGGGATTTGTAGTTTCCATTTTTGTCCTATGATGTTAGGTTAAATAGCCTAATCACTTTCAATTGTAATGATCCTATTCTCTTAATAAAGTTTTTTCCACGATGTGTAAACAATCTTTTATAGAATAAAATTTATTCTTTATTTAAAAAAGAAAGCAAATATATATATAGAGTACAGTATTTTAAGAAACAAGAAAACCTTTTAGTTACCCAAGACTCTCTTTCCTATGTACAGTCTCTCAACAACCTAACTAAATAGAAAAAACAACAATTACAATCCGCTAACCACCTACATAAATAATATCTAGAAAAAACAGCAAACTTCCTACAATATGCATAACCATTACTAGACCTAACCAAAGGTCTATCCATTAAAACCCTTAATAATGCATTCGTTTTTGTTCACCCTTGGAAGACTGTTTGACTCATTAACATAAAGATTTAAAAATATATATAAAAAAAAAAAAAAAATTGCTTACAAACTTTATTAAAAGTCTATTGTAATTATAGGAAGAAATTTTTAACAATTAGTTTATGGAATTTCTAAAACTAAAATCTATAAGTTATCACTAATTTTTAACTCGAACCCTAACTTAAAGCAGCATTCTTCACATTTCTTTTTGTTAGCCATTGTCAATTTCCAATGACACTCATACTTATGTACGTATGGTTAATTTTCTCACGTTTTGTCATACATGCTAATTTTGTAATATAATTGTTAGTTTTAAATTTAATTGAATCAATAACCTAGTGCCTATTTGAACATCAATAAACAGATTGGGCCGAGTTACCCATTAAATTAACAAGTGGTTTCAGTTTTTTACACTTACACCCATTAAGCTAACAAGTCATGTATGGGTGAGACAAATTTTAACACATCAGGAATTTGCAATAACACGACCCATTGCTAGGACCATGATGTACACTCTCACAAATTAAAAAAAGTGATGCAACTGAAGTAGTAGGTAATATTACCGATGTAAAGCACACTCATGAAGCAGCTGCAACTTTAGTAGCAATATCTGTGATTTTGAGACAGATAGAAACTTCTCCTCTGCTATTTTAAGAGCTGAAAAGGCCTCTACAAGTAGGGAAACGAAAAAACAGTAAAATACTGAGTGATCGAGAAAGAATGACAAGCATGTGTAATGCATGTTTGTGTGATAGTGAGATAGACAGAGCATGAGCTGTTACACCAGAAAAGAGTATGGTAGCTTTTCAGATGAAAGACAGCATAAAACTATTTTGAATGAGCAAAATATACAGAAAAATCAAGCAGATCAAGCATTTGAGATCCATAATTCAATATTAACCACAACATTTTAGAATGCAAATGCTCATTAATGTCATAAAGAAAAAAAAGCTATAAAATTTTCAAGTTTGACAACAGACCAGACTGGGCCTGCTAGCATAAAGGAGAATTAAGACTTCAATATTAATCTATAATCAAAGAAAAATTAGCGTACTCCACATTCTGTAACCATTTTGCAGAAACCATTCAACCACGCTCAATTGGTCCTCCTCTACGTTGACATTATGATCTACCACTTAAGTTTGAAATTCTTTACAAAACCCTTTTAAATTCCATGACTTACTGGTCACCATGCCACATCATAATGTAGATAAATCATTCGACACATCTACTTCAATTGGAAACTTCCATATGGTTAAACTAGCCCAAGCAAGAAAAGCAAATAATAGGCTTTCACAAAAATTCTCATAGAACCGAATAAAGTTTTCATTCTATACATGGCAAATGATGAATTAGTAACTGCATCAAATCTCCAAATTATCCCAATTGTTTCAAACCTTTAAATTTTGGAATGGAATTAAAAATCAAAGAAAAATTATTTGGAACCCAATAAACATCAGCAGCTAATTTTAAAACCAACTCAATCATTTACAGCTCAAGTTAAATTAAAAAAGGGGAAAAAAAGATGGAAATTTTTTGGGAAAAATAGAGAAAGCCAAACAAAGACAATCAACATGGATAAACCTAATTTAAGAAATTTAAGTAGTTAATCTGACCTTTGTATCCTTTAAATACTGCCAGATGTTGGATGAGCTTCACATGAGCTAGTGCTGAATCACATAAACTGGGGATATCCAAGAAAAGGTGAACCTCATTTTAATAGGGTTTAACAGGCCAGAAAGAACCACAAATATAAGAAAAGGTCTATGTAAAATACAGCACTAGGACAAGTAAATTTTTGGTCATTTTTTATAGAAAATTACCTTGAACCATCAGCGAAGCAGGTTGCATAAATCAGTGTATTTATCCGAGTAAGAGGGGCACTGATGACAGTAAAAGGGTAAAAACAAAAAAGATCAATCAAATAAGACAAATCTTAACAGTAGGTAGAAGTCAGATAAAATACCAGTATCACAAATAAATCAGTGTTCCTGGATTTGCAAAAGGAACTAAAGCAATTAGAAAGCCAGAACTACCTTCCAATATGTTGCATAGATACCTTAAATATTCATCTTGCTTTTCCATATACGAAAAATAGATGCTTACTTTATTTTACACAAAGAAAAGATGCTTAACCTACAAGCATTCCAGTCTAACAAGGTAATTCAAAATAGAGGGAAACGCATTTACCAACTCATTGCAACAAAAAAAATCAACTGTACAACAGTACAAAGTCCCAAGTGTCAAAATAGCATATTGAACATATGTTAGCACCATGAGCACAGCATTGAACTCTGCTACAATACACTTTCCCCAAACATAACATGCCTCAACACTACGTCATATACAGTACAATGCTTTAGACCACTTAATTTGAATTAATTGCCTGACAAGAAACCCCACAAATGAAATACAGAAACTGATTGTGCAATTGGCCATCTTCGTCAATTGTCTAATGAGAAGATAAGAAAGACATCCCATCAAAGATTGAAGCGGTCAAGCCTTTTAAATAATCCAAATGTGTAAACTAAAATGAAGCAAAACTGGATGGTTGGTACCCATTATGTTAGCATGTAGTTTATGAAGAAGGGCATACTTACAAACTAACATTACAACACAAATATTTACTACCGAAATGACATTTGCAAATGAGAAGCCTATTCCATATTTACATATAAATTTGCACCGTATAGTCCTCTATATTGCAATTTAATGCAATTGCTTCCAACATTTTGAATAATTTCAACTGCTCTAAAGTAATAGAGATATATACCATTAAAATTTTGTCTCGAGTTACCTAAACAATATTGCAAAAATATCCCCAATACCATCAAGCGAATCATAAAACTACAGCATCCCAATCAGAATAGATAATAAATAATGAGAACCTTAAACCCATTCGAAACAATAGCCATAAACATGCCAAAAATTCCCATTAAAAGTCAACTGCTCTAAAGTATTAGAGATATATAGTAACATTAGAATTTTGTCTAGAGTTGCTAAAAAAAGAATAGTGCAAGAATATCCCTCAAACCATCAAGTGAATCATAAAACTAATGCATCCCAACCAAATTAGATAAAGAATAATACGAAGTCCTTAAACTCATCCAAAACCATAGCCCATAAAGACGCCAAAAACTCACATGAAATGTCCATTCACAAACAACAATTACCCAAAATTGTATAAATTTAATTCGACATAACAAATAGAAAGTAAAACTACAAGGACATCACTAAAAATCACCTGCCATATGTTTCCCATGTCGTTGCACGAAGCAAGTATGAAGAACCTAATAATTGCAATACAGATCCAGGAATTGAACTCGGTTGCACACAAAATTGGAAAGCATTAGAAGCCGTACAGACATTCTCTTGAGACAAAACTAGTGATCCCATTGGCTTTTGCAAATTCTTAAGCCATGCAGTACTAAAAGCACCATCAATTGACATTGTAGAGCTTTCAGAGCTGAATTCGCTAATCAAGCGATAACCTAATCTCAGTTCCTGCAACGGTTATACATATAACAGGAAACAAAATGCACTGGCGGTAAGAAACAGAAAAAAAAAAAAATCAGCATGTTGTCATAAGTGCCACAAGTATAACAAAGGCACACATTACCTTGCAAACATTAGCTGGACATGTTTTAAGATTCATAGAATTTTTGGGACCAAATGAAAGCAGAGGTCTTTGCACATGCTGCAAAGAATAATTACTAATCACTATTTGCTTGCAATAATGAAAACAATTAAAACATTAAAAAGTTCTCTATGCAAAGAATAATTACTAATCACTATTTGCTTGCAATAATGAAAACAATTAAAACATTAAAAAGTTCTCTATCTTTTTACCTTTTAAAAGATGTAATTATCAACCTTTAAAGAACTGCATAATAGTTTCAACCATATCTCAACAGAGAATAAATAACATCCACAAACGTTCTCACCAAGAACACTTATTGAGTAAGAAAAAACCATTTGCATCTAAAAGTACTTGAGCTACATAAAAGTAAAGAGATGGTTATCATTTCCTAAGAAACTCATGGTTCATCTGCTAAGAAAACACTTGGTAACAAGAAGAGATGATATTTATATGTTACGGACGCATTCATAGGAAAGAAGTACAGCAGAAGGAATGCCATGATGGCATAATCTTTTCCATTATTTCCCTGATTCTAGGACTATCTTTTCAATTATTTCCTTTTTGTTAAGACTCTTCATTGGTATTTTGGTTTCCTTTAGTTGTTATTTTATTTCCTTATATGTTTACAGTTTTGTTTTGGTAGTTGCTCCAATTCATGCATTAGGGAATTGGCAACAGATAAATTGTTTCCTTGTTTAAAGCCATCCTCTTCCTATATAAAGAGATGGCCATGAAATAAAAGAATTCATTGAGATTTTTGCAATAAGAAGTAAAGAGAGTTTAGGGTGGTCTCTTAAGAACAAACACCCCTTGTTATATTTCAAAAATAGGTTCCACTAGGAAAGGTTGAAACGCGAACAAAGGGAATCAAGAAGATTTCCCATAAATCGGCTTGTGATGAGATCCTATTCGAAGGAACATAACATTATAGCAATCAGTAACCACAGTACAAGATCGGATCCAGCAAAACAATGTGCATTAAATGGCTCACTTCATACTACAATGGAGACTACTATTACCAAGACTTATTCTGTACATTAGACAATGCATAAGCTCAGCACCCCAAGAAAACTTTTAACTATAATTGATGCTATATAGACTTAACCAGATGTCGGCTAAAAAACTAATCTTGATTTACAAATGCACAAATGCCCTAATGTGTAGTGATCAGAGGATTAATGAAATTGTGTTATCATTACCTGCCAAGTTTAAATCCATTGAAAAGTAATCGACAAGCTTTTTGTCTCTATTAAAAATATAACTATATCAAAAAATAACAACATAAACCAATGAAATATTACAAACTATATTACCGCTGATATAAGTAGCACAAGTTTTAATACTAACATCATAATCTTTCATTTTATAACAACATTTAGCTAACACAACATTTTTACGATAATTAATTTTAATTTCTGATAGAAATTGAAACCAAACTAAACTTGATCTATTAATTAAACTTGATCTATTAATTAAACTTGAAACAATTACTAAAACTAAACTTCATAAAGACCAAACGAAAGTAAAGAGAACAATTTTCAGTTTCGGTTCTTGATTTGCAACAAAATGCATGTGTTCAGGCTTTAATTAACCAAGACCACCAATAAAATTAGAGACTCCATGACAACATGATACTTCATCATTAAAATTGTGATAAGCTATATTACTAATGTACCTATAAATATATTATTATTTATACAGCGAGGAAAGTAAACTGAATAATTTTTTTTTCGTTTCTCCAAACAAAATCTAACCAATCCCCATACAAAAACATAGACTTAATAGATCAAACTTCGGCTTCAGCTCAATTCAATGATTTTATCACTTTCCTTGCAGCCCCTAAAATAAAGTTTATTAACATGTTTCTTAGTATACAAATTGAAAGATCAATGACAAAGGGCAAATTCAATACTCAAGAGAGGTGTGCATGATTATGTTCAATCTACACGCTCACTCACACAAACACAAGACACAGAGGATCTGCTCACATAATATGCAAGCTTTTTACTTAAATTGATCCATCGATTTTTGTACAATTTTTGGCTATTGAAAGACAGAAGTTCACACAATCCACATTTTAAAGTTCTTTAGTAGAGTTTGTAGCATTTTTCGTACATTGATGATTGAACTTTTGTTGTCCACAGACACCTCAGACATGCCAAATTTTGAGTTGATAAGATGTTAGTAGAAATGGTGCTCTGAAGAGAACTTTTATTCCGTAAAATAATTCGGTTTATGAATTAAATAATATCTATAGAGTTGATATTTACATAAAATTTTGAAAACTAGAAGATAAATTAATTTAACATTATGTGTGCCACGTATGAGTATGTGTGTCAGTGTGTGTTGTGTCCATTCATTATATGGCCCTGTCATAGTACCCTAGAACAGAATAATATGCTAAACAACCAAGTAGTTAAATATACCAAGCCAATAACACAGCTATCAGGACTCAACTGTCCCAAATTGTATGCCATTAAAGATAGATCTATTTCCAGTTAAGGCAGAATGTATGCTCACCAACAAACTGTCATAAAAAATTTTAGGGACAGAACATGAACAAAGTACAAAGAGAAAAGCTAACGCATATAGTGATTTACCCTTACCGTTAAATCAAATTTAGCCATTGCAAGATGATTGGAAGCGACCAGCCGTTTTAACTTCAAACTCTCTGCTCTCCTAGAAGACTCTTTCAACAGAACAAACAGTTGTTGCTGGACAGACAATGAAGTACCTATGCTGGTTATAGGTGAATAGGATGATCCAAGTATCCCCGTCACAGTTGAGATGCCAATTTCAGACAACAGGTTGCAAATAGCTGCTAAAGTGTATGCAAGACAGGTATCATTACTGCGCTGCAGAAATTAAAAACCATCAGGCCTTGTTGACGGAAATTACTGATACTAAAAGTTTAGGACATATTGTAATCAAAAAGGTTATCATATACAGAAAATAGACATCAGAAGACTTCATTAGGAGATAACACGCACATCATTCACAATATTAAAAAAATGGACCACAAAATAAATAAACAAATAAAAAGGAAATTGACGTAGGGTGAAAACCATGAAAATGAGGTTTTCAACTCACGAACCCTCAAAAACATAATATCATGTAGACATCCCCACCAGTATTTTTCACAAGGTCCAGTTAATTGAGCTGATAGCTTGTCTTTCACAAAATAACTAACCATGTGAAATGGCATTTATTAACAACTCTAGAGACAAAATAAATGTTGTCTCTCCTTTAATTGTTTTTTAGTCACGTCAACATAATATTTGCTATTACAATTAGAACTTTCTTGGCTATTCATTACTCCACACATTCATAATTTTAAAAATAAATTAAAATAAACTTGATGTTTATTAGCAGAGAAAAATGATGTCTCCAAACGCTTGATCATTTCTTTACTCTCTTCCTTTTCTAAAATTATATTAGTACTAGCTTAACAAATAGAGTTGGGTGTGAGTATATATTTACATATGTCCCAACAGAATCACAATATATCTTAAATAACTCACTATTTAAGCAACACAGTTATTGTGTCAATCTTTAATGTTCTCCATCAATCCAAAACGATAGTAATTGATGGCTGTAACTTATAAGCTGTGGACTTCCCTAACCACGATGCTGTTATTGTTACATTTTGACAGTCAAGATGATTACTTACTGACATCTGGGAGCTCCCTACTAGATAAGCATTTCCCAGGCAAATAAATATTTGACAGGATCATGTGGATAAGGTTACTTAGTCCTCTATATATTATATTTAGCTGTATTTTGGTTGTTTAGTGTAGTCTGTATACAATTAGTTTTAGTGGGTTTTACTGTAATGTTTCATCTTGTTTAACTATTCGATGGGCTTAGTTGTAATTATAAATGTCAAATAAACTATAGGATTTAGTTTGGAAGAGTTTAAGTAAATGCTGTAAGTTGACAGTAGAATGTTATGTAGATGCTCAGACTCCTACTTCTCTCTTTTCCTCTTAAAGATATAAGAAAAATAAAGAAACAAATGAATAAAACTGAAGACCTAGCATAGTAATGTTTTCAATTACAAAAGACTGGCTCATTAAAGAAAATACTGGGGTAAGAGCATATAAATTTATAACTCCAAAAATGTTTAACAAGAACTGCAAGCGCAATGATTACCTGTTGAGAAAGACCAACAGCTTCAGTTAAAACCTGGACATGAGCAAGACGATCAATGATCAAGAACAAACAGAGTGTACCCAAAAGAGGTTAATTATGTTTTCTAAGTGGAAGGAGGTAACCATTTCCTCATGCTTACCTCTAAAGCTTGCTTTGGATGGCCAAAGTGGAAATGCATCATGCCCAAACATAACAAGGCAATTTCATATCTTCCAAAACTATTACAATCCATTGAAGATTGAGCAAAATCAAATCCCTCAGTCCCTGCACTTTTGAGCAAAATCGTCTCAGTTCTTTTGTTATGAACAAGATCTTCATTAATTTCATAATAGGAAAAGAGAAAAAATTCAATAACAGAAACAAGTCCAGAGAGACTCGGCTTACACAGCACCTGAAACTTCCCTTATGCAAGCATATTGCATTCCCAGATCCATATCTTAGTGCTACAACATCATAACACTGTTACATTTTCCTTAACCATTTCCATCCATCAAGATCTTGAAATAAATCCCAAAAGGCATTTCTCAAATTGGGTTGTACTATTTGAGTTTGAAAATATTATTGTACTATTTCTTTTTGCTTTTGTGTAAGAACCTAATCTAATCTTATGCAGACAAAATCTATTTTTAAAACTTCAGGTTCTAACTCAATTTGAAATGCCAAAATAAACCACCTGAGTAGGACATCCTTTTGATCATGTAATCCTTATCTGGCTCGTTTTTTATTCATTGAAATGTTGCTTATCGACAACAGTCATGTCCCACAAGTTCAGGATAAAGAAAAACCTATAACAAACAGAGTTGATAAAAATCAAAAAAGTTGTGTAGCTAACTGGACGAAAGAAACAATAAGAATTGTTCCAAGAGCAGAACAAAACCAAGATGGAGATTCCATTGTCCATAATTTTAAAAAGCCCACGGCACATTAAGGCGCAAAGGCCCAAGGGCCCATGAAGCCCAAGGCACAAGGTGTGCCTTTTCGAGGCAAGGCACACATCTTATTAAAAAAGCTTAAAATATTATAAAATCATAAAATTTGGGTCTTTTTATATATGTATATACAATTATAGGGATTTTTTTTTTTTTCAAATTAGAGGGTTTAATTGGATATTTTATAATAATTTAGGGAGTTATTTACAATTTTCTCTAGGTTTACTTGGACATTTTATCATAATTAGGGGGTTATTTGCAATTTTCCTATACATATATATTTAAGTTTTGATAGCCAAAAAACCCTAACAACCATCACTCCTCTCTTCCTCACCCTCTCCCTTCCTTCATCCTCTTCTTTTTTGCCTTTCTTTCTCCTCATCTTCTGCAACCATGCAACCACCACCTTGGAGTGCCAATTTCGGTGACCAGAACGCCGGTGTGAGGAGAGGGGAGTGGATCGGCGACAAGAAGACTGGTTTCAAGGTTGTTTGGGTGGTTTTGGCAGTTGTTTAGCCGGTTTTGGCAACTGATTTTGGCAACTGGGTGGTCAGGATAAGGAGAGAAGGACTCATCGACTGAAAAGAAGTGTGAAAAAGAGACCAAAAAACTCGGCCAACCTTTTATTTTGCCAAGCTTCTGCGCCTAGGCACTCCAGGCGCATGTCTCTTTGAGGGGCTGCACCTATTAAAACTATGCCCTTGTCCCACAGACATTGCCAATTCAAGCAATCTCAAATAACTTATAGTAATCAAAGTTACCTAACGTAAGCAATGACACTAGCACTGCAACAGTAGCATGTCAAAGCTAATTTTTTACTTACCTATAGTCAAAGTAGCGCTGAAGGTTCTCCAAAGCAGCAAGATAATCATCATGATACAGGCTATTCAAGTAACGCAAGAAATGAACCTGCTTTGGACACAGCAAAGACAGAGAAAGAGAAAAAGGTGAAAAAAAAATTTGAAGTTGAAAAAATACCAGTCACCTAGATCAAACGGAGTCATAAAGTTAAAAAAGACTATGAACTCACTGACACAAATAAGCATGTTAACATACACGATGTAGTTCAGGAGCCAATTTTTGGAGTTGTCTTAGAATGATTTCAAAAGCATTTAAAGAAAAAGAACTGCCGTACCTGCCATAAAAAGGTAATTAATAATCCACCCAGTGTAAAATACATTTGATGAATAAATTGACAAATATTGCAAGTCAAAAGTACAACTTACTTTTCAATGGCATCAGATTGCTCCATTAAGTATCCTTGCATCTGCCAGTTTGTACGTAGAAATGCACCCGCATTGGTATCAATATTTCTACATGCATCAGTTGGTGGATGTGCATATTGACAAGCTTCAGTATATTTGTCACCTTGTTTGGCATTTTGCACAGCAGAAACTTCAATATCTGCACATTTAATTTGTACTTCTCAGTATTATGTTGTTAATCACCTCCCCATGTTAAACAATTTATCAGATGGAATCATAAATTAGAAAACTCGAGTTTTATTAAATCAGAAACAATGGAAACTATATGAAAATGGTCAAAGGAAGTCTACAATCAAAATGAACCAGAACACAACATTAAAATTTTCAGAACTGACATGTATCACACAGCTAGTACAAAAAAGTTCAAAAAGTAAAACATGATAACATCCAAATTTTCATAACAAATAATATAGTCCTTTGAGATTGAGGCCCGTAAGTTGCTAAGAAATGAATTCTACTTACAAGCATCTTTGCAAACCATAGGGCTTTGGCAAGGGCAGAAGCGATGTGAATTCAATCGAGCAAGGTGGGAACACTTGCAGACATATCGTTGTAAAGTAGGAAAACTTTCTAAGTGGAAATAGTGTAGGGTATCCATTTATTCCTCTTGAAAAAGTCAAAGAAAATGTCTAATTTGTGTAATTATAAGGACAAATTCCCAAAACACAAGAGTGCAAACAGGAAAATTTATTTATATTATTGATTCTAACATCCAATCAAACTATGCACTACATTAAATCTCTTATGAGAAGAACTCAAATGAGACTTCCATATCCTTCTTTGTGTCGGGGGGAACAGAAACAGAAAGCTGTTCAAGGTAAACAAGCTGTACACAGTAACTAAAAACGCTAGGACTAGATCTACAACCAGAAATAAAAATTCTAGTACAAATATAGGCCCTATGAAAACCTACAAATACATAACCTGAACAGCCCCCTTAAGCTGCTGCAACTTCCAAATTATCATTTATAAAAAAGAAAGAAACGTTCTTAAACTCACTTACTCAGCAGTAACAACAAAAAGAGGAGGCCAAATATGATTTAGTTCCACAAAATATGCACTTCTTCCCCATATTATACTAAAAAATTCTTCTATTTTTCCATCCACACTATTCAAAGCAGAGCCATGGTTGCACACACTACAAAAGTGTGACTTGCTAGAGTAGCATGGCAAACACTACAGCACAATTTAATACCTATTCGAAAACCGAGAGTACAAGACCTTATGAGGAGAAGAAAAAACACCTAAAATTAATGCAAAGAAACTGTGTTAGGGTAATCACCAGCCTAATATATACGTTTTAAGGAACTCAGAGTAATCACCACAAATAATAACTAACTTCAACTATTTGTGATTCTATTACACATTTCTCAAAGCATATTTAGTATAAGGTCCAAATAAATCTTAATATTACCACAAAATAAAGGTTAATTGTAATCAAAAACTTTTGCACATTTGGGAGGGAGGGGGGTGTTGTGGTTTATAAAAAGCGGATATGCAATAATATTATGACATACTTGCTTATGTTTGGATTATTTGGTTTGAAAGGAACAGAAGAATATTTGAGGACACTAAGGAGGAATATGGTAACATTCTTTAAAAAGGGCTCAGTATTTAACATCTTTAAGGCTTCAATTTCTAAAGAACTCCAAAGTTTCGTTTTATTCTTTTTTCTTTTATGTTCTTTTGATCATTCAACTCAAGTGAGAGATGGATGTTAGACAGTCTTCTACTCATTATAAGTTTTTGTAGATTCTATTAAATTTTTGTTTTAATTGTATCCACAACAAGTAAACAATCAATTCACTCTTACGTATCATCATTTTTTATATTTATAAGATTTCATTTTGTTTCTTATCAAAAATAAAATCCGAACAAACTAAATTTAAAAGTAAATACTTCTCCAAGCAAATTTGTCGATATGATTCCCAAATATCTATGCTGCATTACAAGAATAAAGTCATTATACCTTCAACCAATCCAAAAAGTGCTTTTGGTGCATGAAGATGAAAAGAAACCTTTTCACTAGCCTTTTTCCTAGCTTCAATTTCTTCAGTTACTTTCTCAAAAACAATATTCTCCAATTCCATGTTCTCATATTCTGATAGTGCTTCCATATCATTGTTGGAATCATCTAAACAAGACAACTCATAAGCTGGACAACTCGAGAGAGCTTCTTTACAGTATATCCCTATATTTGTCAAAAGATAACACACACCCTGCATTTAATTTAGAAAATAAATGAAGTTCAATTTTTGAGGTAATAACAAAGACTACATTAGGCATACATCAGACACTACATTTCCATAGTTTTAAAACTAGCATCTAGACAAGAGGCACCGCAAGGCACGGTATTTGCACCTCAGCGACGGTGAGGCGCAGTGACTGCAGTGAGGCGCACACCTTACACAACCCTAGTTTTTAAAGGGTCTAGTGTCAATCAAAACCTCCTCTCTCACTCCATTTTCACTTCCTCTCCTCTCCTCTCCTCTCTTCACGCCGATCAGCCAACTACCAAAACCAGCCTTCCACTTGGAGGAAAGCATCAAGTGGAGATTAAGAAAGTCATATATAGATTGGAGAGCAGCAAGTTAAGATGAAGAAAGTCAAAAACAGAGAGCAACAAATGTAGTGAAGTGTTGTGGAAAGGGTGAAGATAGAAAAGATAAAGGGAAAAGTAGGGTTTTTGGTTTTTATAAGAGAAAATTATTATACTCCCCTTGTACTTTACACTATTCTCCAAATTCCCCACTATACTTTCAATATTTAGCCAAAATCCACCTTTCGATAATTCGTTCAAATTTTGAGTAAAAGACTTTTCTGCAACTTTTAATTGATGATAATAATATAATATTATATACAATAAATTTAAAAAGAAAAAAGAAAAAAGAAACGTGTCTTGCATTGCAAAGGCGTGCCTCCAGCTCCATGCACCCTTGCACCTTTTAAACTATGTCTATTTCATACAAAAACAAAGATTAGTAGTTTTGGTAGAACCATAAGACAAGAACAAAGACAAAGGAATTGGAAGCGAGGGTAAGGGGCGGAGCACAAAACTGATATAGTAACCTGAGTTCTAATAGGGGAAAGAAAACATAAGAAGAAAAATTTGACAAGATTAGGAAGATAAATGTTATGGTCAATAAACCTATTATTAGGAGTTAGACAGCTTAAATGAGTTAAGATGCAATCACAATATAATAAAACTAAATGTTGATCCTATCCATTATCAATCCAATTCAAATCATGCTTTAAAAATATACATATGTATATGTATTAGTGTGTGTGTGTGTGTGTGTGTGTGTGTCTATGAACATTAACCAGCAAGATGTTGAGTTGCACATGCAACCAAAACATAATGAGTCAGAAATGACCACTTTCAGATATCATGCTTGTACATATTTACTTAAAAAAAGGAAAAGAGAAAAAAAAAAAAAAAGTGAGAAAAAATCAGATTTTGCAAGGAGAAAAATGAATTATGATGTAAAATCAAAAAGAAAAGAAAAAATCAGCATAAATGACTACATGTCACATATAAGAGGGAATTTATCTATCATTATCACCATGAAGATTTCTTCTTTCTGTTTTGTTAATACCTATGTAATGTAATACTAACTGATGTTGATGTAATTTGGGGCTACTTAATATGGAAGATGAATAGATGAATGTATGATTTATGAATCCAACTTTATGAGTTACTATCAGTATTATGTTTATATTTTATCATAAAAATTAAAATGACAACATAATTTAAAATGTAAACCAAAACCCCTAACCTTGATGTACGTGAGATATAAAACCAAGACTTCTATAAAATATCTAACCAACTAAGCTAGCCAATGACCAACATTAGATTTTATCCATCAATTTCTTCCTATCACTACAAATATCTTTCTTCTTTTGTTCTAACATTATCCTATCCTTGGATCACAATCATAGATCTGAAAAAATGCAATAAACATGCAAGGGGACCACTGTGTTATACATCCCAAAAAGAAAATAATAATAATAATAACAATTTGGTTTCCAGTCCAACCACTGATAAAAAGATACTGATCATTGAGTATTCTTGGTTGAAGTAAATGGCTATATAGAAATTAGAACCTCAAATCCAACAACATATCTTGCTTTTTTTTTCTTGGTTATTTATCCTCACTCTAAAGGACTATGATGACCTAAATTTGTGATAAGCGAACATCAGATATCATTTTTACATATGCAGAGGACTTCTAACTAGTGTATATAACTAGACCAGCACAAGCAATGCAAAGATAACCATCTTATGAAAAGTCAATAACATAGCAGACCAGTGCATATTTGAAGAGCATACCTCAAAAGATAAAAGATTGAAAGCAAGTAGACAACGGCGGAGAAACATTCCCAGGCTGCTATTAGGGTCCAAACTAACTTGATCGTCGTCCACACCACCTGGGTCAGGGACAGTGAGGATGCCTAAACAAGAGAGGAAGCAAAATGACTGTTAATAGAGTAAAGTAATGAAAGAAACAGAACACAATTGGGAGCATGAAATGATAAACTGACCTCGCATTTCGCTAAACAGATTGAACAAATCATCAGGCGATGATAGAGATGAGAGCCTACTAATTAACTGATCAGTCAGCCATTGATACAATAAGTCGCCAATTTCTCTCATCTGGTTGATCAGATCATCGAGTTTTGGCTCCAAGATATCATCACACGACTGAAAGTGGTACAAATTACACATAAAATTAGTCATATAAAAAAGAGGCAAAAAAGAGGCTAGATTGATTGAATAGCATAAAGATGAAAACCTTAGAGAGAGCGAGCAAGAACAAAGCGAAGCGGTTGTGCTGGGAGACGGAAGAGAAAGGGAAGGGAACGGACACGACAGGGGGAGGAGAGTACATGTGGATAAGGATGCAAATCGACACTTTGTGCGGCGTTATTGCAAATGCTCCTCCTCCCTTCACCACCCCTCCCATTTCGTTCTCTATTGGACTGCCGATAGCGACTTCTCCTTCGATGTTTAGCTTCCACGATCGTCTTCCTCACAAAGGTTTACTGCTCCGTTTCTAGGGTTTTGGGTTTTGTCTTTTATGGGCTCAATTTGGGGATTTCAAATAAAGAACCGGGAAACTGGAATGTATCGTAGGGTGTACATTTTTCAGGGTAAATATCATTTGCTCCCTACATTTTAGAAAAATATCAAAATTTTAATTAAATTTAGAAAACAAATCAAACATTCTCTAAAATTTGAAAAAAAATATTAAATTAATCTCTCTCATCAATCAATTGATGGTTAAACCTAACGGATAATATGGTGCATAGGGATAGTTTTGTTATTTTTAATTGCAATTTAGGATCTTGATATATGTACAATTCAAATAATTTGAAAAAAATAAAAAAAGAAAGAAAAATTTTAAAAATAATAAAAAAAAAGAAGAAACTGTTAATAAAAATAAAAACTAATAAAAATTTCATTACTGGATCAATTTGGTTATGAATTAAATCGCAATCTAGAGAAATGCCATTAGGTTTTCTTAATTATGATTTTGACAACAATCACAACTCATCATCAATTATCTATTCTAACCATTCTTGAAGCTTCTTGAAGGCTATCACTAATGGTGGGCCTATGAAAACCAATATCAAAGCAAACAAAGATCAAAACATAGATGTCCCTTCTCTATCAAAATGTTATTCTCTTACACCAATGACAAAATCTTAGAATTATGCACTGAGAATCTAGGTAGTAAGACTAGCACTAAGGTAATGCAAGACAGTAATATATTCTTATTATCATCAAACTCTAAGAGTGGAAATTTTACTACAATGGAGCAGAAAAATTCACATCAACTTTTGAGAGCCAATAAAACGAGCAAGTGTCGTAGTAGTAGTTTTCCACCTCTTTTGATGATAATAATTAGATTGGAATCTTTACAAGTGAGGACACACAATGAAGATGAATGGTTGATTATCAAAGCTGTCAAGGCCCTAACACTAGATTGCAATCTGCTAATGAACCAAATCGACCAAATATATTTTAAATTTTTAGTTTTTTAAGTATTTTAAAGATTTTATTTATTTGTGAATTTTTTCTTGACATTATTTTGGTTTTTGTTATGATCATTTTCACGACATGAACAAATGGGTCGTTGAAGACCCAAAGGTTGAGTATAGGAGCGAAAAGCCCAAAGAGCCTAGTCCTCAAGTTGCAATAGCGAGCTCGCTGGCTTTTTTAGCTCGTGCGTCTATTAGATCTACTTTAATGCATCCTCAGCTCGTACCCATGTCAAAATCTATCTCGGTACATCTCCAGGTTGCAAAGGTGAACAAGTCAGATCACTGAGCTCGCATCGCTAGTCTCTTAAGGAGCCGATACAAAATCACTCTGCTTTTCCGATTTCATGCTGGCACAAACTCTACAGTTCCTGCGAGATATTTAATGTAATGACGGTTGTGCATTTAATACGGTGAAAACTTTACATAAAACATTAATACAAGTATGGGCATGTAAGAATAATCAATGTAGTAGTAGTAATTAATGTGGTATGACCAAAGTCAGAGTAGTTAAAATAATGATAGTTTTTGGCGTATAAAATATTCAATTGTAATCCCACTCTTTCTATAAATAAAGGTGAATTTTATTGTAAAAAACAAGTTAAAACCAGTATTACCGTCACTCTACCAAAATACATTCAGAGTGGCCCGTGAACGTAGACACACTTACCAAACCACGTAAAAATCTTTGTGTATTATTCTTCCTCTCCCTTCTTTGTTCTTAATTGCTTCTTAAATATTTTCACCAACTTTAACCATTATTTATTCTCATTTATTATCAGAGTAACAGTCTGGGCTTTAGAATCTTCAAGTCGACCATTCCAAACGTCGACAATTTTCAATTGATTTCTATTGAATTGTTAATAGATGAGAGATTAAGTTGATGTTATGAATGTTGTTTGATTAAAGATGAAGATTGATGTGACGATTGGATTGAAAATGAAGATAGGAGGTTTGAAAAATTTTTTTTTCTATATCCAATTTTTAAATTCATTTTTATTTTAAGGTTTATTTATTATTTTTATTTTATCATTTTTAACTAATTATAATTTTTAGTTTTATTAAGGGCAAAACAATTATTATATGCGTTGTAACTAAAGTGAGGGGCAAAATAGTATTTTTATACTTTCTATTTCGTTTGATCATTAATTGATTGATGAGAAGGATTCATTTAATATTTCTTCAAAAATTTAGAGAAGATTGGATGCATTTTCAAAATATATCTAAAATGATATTTATCCTTATAAATATATATATATATATATATAAATATGGGTATATTTACAATTTGCCTCTTAGTTTTTAAGAAATGTCACTTGTTTAATTGACTTTACGTATTAACTTATTTGGCCCTCACATTTTCAGAAATACATATATCTTTAGGCAAAACATAGCATTCAGACTATTTTTTTTTTTTTTTTTATATATATATAATCCAATTTCAAAACAAAGCAAAAGGATTACAAGGGAACCCTAGACTACGTTGAAAAACCATAACATTCACACAAAAATTACAATCATCCATCCAAAATAGCTTGTTAATAATAGACAAAGAAAAGTTAGATAAATTATAGCTACCAAATTAGGATATAAGAGGTCACTGGCCTTATAGTGCAGTGATAGTGCATAAGTCAACCTTGGCTTTAAAGCCAATCTTCAACATCCCCACCTCCCCACCTCACTTAATAAATGTGAGATTTTTTTTCATGTATATAAGTTATCTCCCACCTTGACATAGATGACTCTCCGTCATATAAGGATCACTTATCTGAATCGTTTCACTAGGGCTCTATCAGTTTGATTCTAATTATCTTCCGAGTTCATCTCAGTATTTCCTTGAAAAAAAAAAATTACGATACAAGAGTGAAAGAGATTTTACTACCAACATAAACTTTGAATAGATTTTTAATATCTGAAACACCCAAGCAAACCTTGGCATAAGATGGCTAAGAAGAATTGACGAAATGAATGACCACCTTTGTATCCTAAACTAGCTCCACAGAAAAGAGACCAGCATTCCCAGTAAGCTAGCTCCAACCTCAAAGAATTGTTAAAGCCTTTGCTGTAATATGAGATAGCAAAGCCAAAATTTTGTGAGCACTCGAAAGTATAACTAAACCTAGATAGTTGTAAATAATAATGCCACAATCAATGACCACTTTAGGCTCACAAAATGTTACATCAATATTCACCTTACAAAAGCCCTAAGCAAAAGAGGAGACCAAGAAACTCTATGAATCAAACGTTGATCATTGGCGAGATTATTCACGTAATAGGGACTAATATCTTATTTAATTTAATTATATATATGTGTGTGCGCGCATAAGAGCGCATGTATGTGTGGGTGTGCACATGTTGTATTGTGTTAATAACAAAATCAATGATATATGATATAAATTAATAAAAAATTGGAAACTTTTAATTAAAGAGATCGAAAGCTTTTATATATGAGAAATTTTGTACTGTTTCTAATTTTCATATACTAATTATATAAAAAGAATAATTAGTCATTAGTTATATGAATAATCCAATGCATACTTTGATCCTCGTTGTCGCCATGTATTACTTCCTTATTTAAGTGATAAATTCATAAGTCAATTTAGATTTTGATCTTAGTCTTTTGGTGATTTGTCAGGTTTTTAATTACAAATGCATTTTAGGGCAATTTGGTCTTAATAATGCAAGGTTAAATTGTATTTATAATATTTTGTTAGGTCAAACTAATCTTTTTAAGCGGTCTAATCTGACAAAGGGCAAGTGCAAATGTCAAAAAAAAGAAAAAAATAGAGGGCAAGCGTAATTTTTTTTTTGTCTTATCTGTCACATACGCACTCATACTTAAAAAAAAAAAAAAAAAAAAAAAAATTGGTTAGAGTGAACAATTTGAAGAAATTTTAAAATTTTAGGACTTTAACTTTTAAAATATACATGATAAATTGAGAGTGAACACAACAAAGTAAAAAAAAAAAAAAAAAGCGTTCGAAAAACAAACAAATAAATAAATAAAGGTACACGATTTACGGAGATGGTCATCACCAACGCCAACACCAACTGCTAGTCCATGGAACAAACCTAACAGCCTTCTCTCGTTAAACAACACGCCCAATAAGAAATTGTAAAAACAGAACATCAAAACACCAAAAAAGAAGCGCATTTCTGATTCTACTGATCTACCTGCCATGGCATCTACTAATGGAGCTTCCACGGTCGCACTCTCTCTCTCTCTCTCTCTCTCTCTCTTATAATCATGTGAATTTGAATTTTTTAAAAGTATTTCTTGTTGGGTGTTATAATTGTGGTGATGGAAGCAGAGAGTTCGGGACACAGAGAACAGCTTGGAGAGGATCAAACGGCAGCTGGCTTCTGGTTCTGGTCGCAACTTGTTGCAGGGCCCACTCCTCAAGCGATCCGAAACTGTAATTGATCTTCTCTCCCTCTCCCTCTCTTGATTTGCTGATCCATTCTCTGATTTTCACTTACTTGTAGTCCAAAATTCGGTTATTGATATGTATGAATTGGTAGTGTATGCATTCGTTTTAGGGAATTGCATGTTATATGTGTTGTTTAAGAGGCAGCTGGTCATAAATTTGAGGAGGTGACTTTTGTACCAGCTGAGGTTGTCTTGTGTGTTTAAGTCTCTGTCGAATTGGGTGATTGTTTAGTTGTATCTCTATGTTGTGATGGTAGTTTGTTTAGTTTATGACTCTTGGTTTATGTTGCGATGGTAATCTATTGAATGTATCCTATTTCAATAGCTGAGGAAATGGAACGAGAGATGGGTGATCTTAGACCCAACGACTGGCAAAATGGAGTACAAGTAAGTTTATATTGTGGATATTTTGTATGTGGCTTCAGTGTAATACATCCGTCATCTGGTTTGCCTGTTGGTTGCGTGGTTTAGGACAAGGAGAAATGAGCCGACTGTGAAGGGAACTATTATATTTGATGAAAATAGCACGATCACGCTGTCTCCTGTGAACTTCCAGTAAGATTGATGTCTTCTCATTAAGCTTGATTGCTTAAATTTGTTGCTATTACTTATTTGATGAAACTTTGAATGGCTATGAATGGTCTTTTTTTGTGTATGTTATGTAGTGGACTTCCCAAGTATGATGGCTGCTGTTTCTGTATCCTCATTAATCTTCTGTTTCCTTTATATGAAAAGGAAAAAATAAAAAAAACGATTGGCAGTTGATCTTTTTGGTTCAGTCACTTGAGAACTTCATTATATGGTTCAGTTGGTATTGCTGTAATTACTGTCTTCTTAACTATATTGTTAGATATTGGGACTCCACAGAAAAAAGACTACTTTTTTTGTTCAGAGACTCCTGGTGCAGCAAGGGCCTGGGTATCAACTCTACAGTAAGTTATTTGATGCTTTTTCAACACGTTTTGATTGTTCCTGGTATTAGCATGCTGGACGTGGTTCACTTAATTAAATTCTTTCCTGCATATAGAGGTAATAATTATTTTTGTGTTCATGCTATCTATTTATAAGAAGATTGCAGAGGTTTTACCATGAACATACAGATATAGGTGTTTGCTAGCATGTTATTTTATGTTCAAAACTATAGCAGACAAACATTTTGGAATTCAAATGTATATTATAAATGTCATCTATGTGCCAATTATAATGGCTTAATTATTATTTCAGTAGTTGAACTTTTCTCTGTGTGTGATTTTAAGGCTAAAAGTCAACATGTTTAAAAGCTTATTTGCCGGATATAATAAATAAGGGAGTTAGCTGGATCTTCAGCGAACAGAATCAGTTGTTAGTTGTTGGCTTTTGAAACATCACTTAGGTGATAATTGAAGAGTCCTCATTGTTTGAGATTTGGTAGTGGGAGAAGTGAAACAAAGATTCAAGGGATGGAAAAAAAATATTTTTTTATCTGAAGGAAGAAGTCTCACTTTAATTGAATCAGCATTGACTTTTGCATACCATATGTTGTCTCTTTTAAATATTTCAAATAAGATTGCAATAAGAATTTAGATGTTAATGAGGAATTTCTAACGGGAGGGATATGGAGAATGTATAGAAAGATAATTTGGTGAAGGAAATGCTGTAGCTCTATTTCATAGTAAGGATTGTTGGTATATGAGCAGAAAACAATTTTTTATTTTTTTCCACCTACTATGATCGAGATGCTGTCGTTGGGTATATCTTTTCTTGCCGGGATATTCTTTCTTCTTCTTCTATATGGTTTTGGCAGTCAGATGATAAAGTAAATGCTTAATTACTGTTGTCAAATGCAGCTGTTAATATGTTAGGATACTTAAAAGATGAAAAAGTAATGGATAAGCACGTAACTTTGGGGACATTCTTGGGTATGTAGTTGGAGTTGATTCAGAAATGAAAGTACTGGAAATTGTTTTATGAAAAATATGAAATTGGAGAATTACTACTAATAAAATTTTATCAATGATTGTACATTGGCCGCAATCATTAAAGTGCTTGAAAGTATCCTTTCTTTTAGATATGTATTTGCGAGGATGTATCTGTAACTAATCCTACAGCCAATCCAGTGTTTGAGATATTTATCCGAATTCATAAAATTTTGTAGTCCTTAAGACCTTGTGGAAGTGGGATTATATATGGAGCTGAAATATATGTTTTTTGGCTGGTCTGAAAGCGGAGAAATCTAGAAACGTAGCTGGCTTCATTGGTGTATATAGTTACAATAGATATAGTTGGTCAAGAAATTTAACGGGAATCTGATAATAGATAAAATAATGAATTATAGTGGCAGCTTTGCATCTATTCTTAAATGTTGAAGGAAACAATATTTTGTTTCTTAATTTCCTAAATCAGTCAACTTCCACATGGATTACCATACTAAGATAGCTTCTCTTTGAAAATTTCCAGGTAACTCATAATTATATGTTTGTGCCTTGCTTAAGATTTTGTGCTTCTGATTCCTGTTTCTCTTTTTCTTTGAAGGGTCTTCATTCCTCCACTTTTAATTAATTTTCCCTTCAATGTGCTTTGGTTTTCAGTAAAATAATGTGATTCTAGTTTTGTTTTGGGTTTAAATTGATTTTTAGTGTAAATTAGATGGCCTAATTTGTAAACACCATAAAGTTTGAATGCAAAAGCAATTTGAAATGAAATGGAAAAACCAGAGTTCTTGAAAAAAGATAATTTTATTAGAACACATCAACTGGAAAAGAAGAGCTTATTATCTCCTCTCTATGAACCTTTGCTTGTGATTTTTCTTGAGTGAAATTATGAGCATTGGAGCCTAGTCATAAACTAAGTATGTCGTTATTAAATACATTAAGCCCACGACCAAAGTCGGTAATCTTCATGCCAATTATATATGTATGTTATAGCTACTTATTGTTTAGGTTGGTAAGAATTGACATACATTTGATGAACGTTGGTAGAAGCAACTAGATGATCAAGTTTCTAGATCATCAATGTCAGTTCTTCTCGACCATATGTCAGTTTTTGAAGGTTATAGCTGCTTGATTTTTAAACATATAACATTGCTGCTTATTGTTTGCATTGGTAAGAATTGACATTTGATGAGTTCATGTATGTATGTATGTTAAGTTTTGAAGGTTATAGCTGCTTATTGTTTAGGTTGGTAAGAATTGACATACATTTGATGAACGTTGGTAGAAGCAACTAGATGATCAAGTTTCTAGATCATCAATGTCAGTTCTTCTTGACCGTATGTCAGTTTTTGAAGGTTATAGCTGCTTGATTTTTAAACATATAACATTGCTGCTTATTGTTTGAGTTGGTAAGAATTGACATTTGATGAATGTATGTATGTACGTATGTTTGTTAATTTTTGAAGGTTATAGCTGCTTATTTTTAGGTTGGTAAGAATTGACATACATTTGATGAACGTTGGTAGAAGCAACTAGATGATCAAGTTTCTAGATCATCAATGTCAGTTCTTCTCAACTTTAATAATTATCCGAAGCAATTTTAAATGTTTAAAATTCGAGCTGCTAGAACCTTCAAGATTAGAAAATATATATGTAACCGGCTTTGTTGACAAGCTTAATGCAAATAGCCAACACACGCACAAAAAGAGAAAAAAAAAATCAAAAAAATAAAGAGAAAGATTTAAAAATAAATTCATTAAATCTTAGCCATCCACATATCATAGATCTAGTGACTACAAAATTGTGTCAAACATTGTGCCCCAGATCCATCTTTATATGAATTTATAGAAATTATTCAATTAATGCATATTGATTTTGTTAAACCAAACCATCAAGATTTTTAATCAAAGCTTTCGTAGTCTTAACAAGTCTGGATAAGCTTTTGTAACCAATCAATACTACAAAAGCTTTACTCAATTGTTCGAGACAGTATTGGGTTTTGTTAAAATCAGTGCTTATCTAGGGGATTAAGAATGGATATATATATATATATATATATACCAATGTTTTCTTGATGTTGATACCTCTCTTGCTCCTTCCCCCAATTTCTTTGTTGCTTTTCAACAATCAGTGCAGCACAGTTGGTTCTGAAAGCCCATAAAGAGGCTGTAAACTCCTTAAGTGGAACTGGTTCTGCAAAATTAGGCACTGTTGCGACAGTAGTTGCTGCTGCGAATTCAACGGCCCTGGAATGCTCCAAAGAAATTGAAGATGCAATG
This sequence comes from Litchi chinensis, assembly GCA_019925255.1. Classification (NCBI taxonomy): domain Eukaryota; kingdom Viridiplantae; phylum Streptophyta; class Magnoliopsida; order Sapindales; family Sapindaceae; genus Litchi; species Litchi chinensis. Next base: position 10,039,516 of record CM034472.1, read on the forward strand.
CAGATTTCTTTGAGAAATGCTCTAGGAATGGTTACAAATAGAATTACTGATGGTCCAATGGATGATCTAACCATTATGAAGGTAAACTGAATGCAATTTTTTTTTTTTTTTTTAAATTTTTATTATTTATTTATATAATTGTAATACTGTATTTCTAATCCAAATTTAAAATGCATATCCAATACATTTATAGGAATTGAGGTGTGGTTGCATTCGTTATCAAGGCAGTTTGTGTTTTTAACTGAGTCTAAGTTGAGTAGAAAGTCTTTATGTTGTCTTTTGTTTATTTGTCTTAAGTTTTATATGTAAAATTAATGAGTTTGGAACTTTTAGGAATTCCATAATATGATTTATTCCTGATTGGACTTATAATGGACTTTTGAATACAACTTTGGAGGATTACTAATGTGAGTTAATGAAAATTTGATATTATCTATGGTTATCAGTAATTTTCATATTTTAATTTACCTTTATTAATTTTTAATTTCTTCCTACTCAAACATTTAGTTTCTATTAATCTTACTTTTACAAGGTACGAATTAATTAATTTCCAATTCTATAAGATTTTTGAACAAACCTTTTTTTTCTTTTCTTTTTTTTTTTTTTTTTTTTTTTTGAAATCCAAATGAAATTTTAAATATTGAGTCTTTTATTTTCCCACACCTGTAAAGTTTGGAGTCCTTCATTTTAGAACCGTTATCAGTACTAGAGCAAACAACTTCCCCATCCAAAGTCAGTGGCTGAATAACATGAGATTACATAAGAACACATTCAAAATTCAGAGAGATGACATCTTTGCCTATATAATTTATAAGAATCGTTTGTTTAATTTAAGGAAAAAATATGGTTGTGAATGTCTTCATTATAGCCTACAATCCTTGAATTACCATGCTTAGAGTTTGTTTCTCTACAAAGCATATTAACCAAGACTGAATGCACTTTGATTATGGCATTGTGTTGAAATTACTGGGAGCATCTTATTTTCAGGACATAGGTTATAATCATGTCATATACTGCTTGATAAACTATGCTCTATTTCTCTCTTAGAAAAAGAATCTCTATTTCTTAAACCTGTTCTACATTGGGGACTCTGAAATTTTACAGCTAGACTTGGCTTCTGTAAGGCCCTTGTAAGGAGATTTTAAATGATGGGGCTGTGGTTAGAGGCCACATATTGATCCAGTTCTAGACCAGCTAATGAAAATTATGCATTGTCTGGTACTGGCATTGCTTGACATGTTGCCAACCATAGCTTTTGAATCTTTTAATGGTGATGTGAATTATGTTAAATGTAAAGTTTTATCTAGCTTCAGTATTATGGGGAAATATTTCTTGCAGGAGACATTACGAGTCAAGGATGAGGAATTACAGAACTTGGCTAGGGACCTTCGTGCTCGTGATTCAACGATAAGAGAAATTGCAGAGAAACTATCTGAGACCGCTGAAGCTGCTGAGGCTGCAGCTTCCGCAGCTCATACAATGGATGAACAAAGGAGAATTGCTTTCGCTGAAATTGAGCGCGTAACACAAGATTCAGCAAAACAGCTGGAGTCATCCAAGTTGAAGGTATCCATAAGCTCTCGTTTTTATAATGGTTTGTTGGTAATCTATATTGTGATATGTGATCTGATAAAAAATAATCAAGTTAGAAGATATATCTCATTCAAGAAACAAATATGATCAATTTTTTTAACTGTTATCTAGAAAAATGTTAATTTGCAGTTTTGAGATAGTCACTTCTAGCTGTATTCCATGATTAGGGTTGACAAGAGATATGCTAAAATTTGAAGATGGATGACATTCCAATAATTGTGATTGTTGTCTAATTGGGTTTTTCTTCATATCTGCAGCTAAGAGAGCATGAAGAAAGAGTCATGGCCATAAGTAAAGAAAAAGATAAGTTGATTAAGCAGAGAGACTCTGCTCTTCAGGAAGCACATCTATGGCGTTCTGAGCTTGCAAAAGCTAGGGAGCGAGTTGTGATTTTAGAAGCAGCTGTTGTAAGAGGAGAGGAGAAGGTCCGGGTTGCTGAAGCAGATGCTGAAGCTCGAATAAAGGAAGCTGCTCAGAAAGAGGCAGATGCAGTAAAACACAAGGAAGAACTTCTAGCATATGTAAATATGTTACAGTCACAACTTCAAAGGTTTGGCATCTACTCTCCAATTAGCCACTGTAGGGGTCATTCTGCATTTAACACATTAGTAGTTCTTGCAACCCTTTCTTTATGTCAGTATATTTTGGAATACAAGTTGCCTGTAATAAAATAAATTAAATCCTGAAGTACCATCTAATGTAGATCACATAGGAATGACTGGAAAAGAAAATCAGCTTTTGAAGAGGATGCAGGCCTCTGTTTCAAATAATTTGGAAATTGGAACTAATTGATAGAAGAAGGTCAAGTAAAGATTCTCAAAATATTTGAGTACAGATAAAAAGCTACATTTTAACTTAAGATTAAACTTTAATGTCTCACATGGTATAAAGTTCTGTTTCCGGGCAACATTAGTCCTTTCACAACATGTATTCCTTCGACCAAAATCAGGCTATGGTCAAATTTAGAAGAAATTAGCGAAATGGATTTTTAGATTATTTTGCTGTGAATTATATAGTGATATGGAATACTCTACTGTTTCATGATGAAGCAAGGACCAGTTTCTCTTATGTTATATGTGGAAGAGCTCCACTGTGAATTTTACTTTTCAATATGTCCACTCCAGAACATTTACTCATTTTTGCCTAATTGATGCACACCTATCACTGCTGTGACTAATTTGGGGGGGTCTTTTGGGTACTGTTATTATGACAAGTTGAAGTTGATACCATCAATTCTTCATTAACAGACAGCAGATTGACACCAAGCAAGTTTTTGAGGAGAAGACGGAATCCTCAAAAACTGGTAACTCCCTTCCGCAAACAAAGGATGTAGACTTGTCAGACGAGAATGTCGACAAAGCATGTCTCAGTGTCTCTAGAGCAGTACCAGTACCAGGGGAGAGCGTGGTCCATATGACAGTGGATCAGGTGAACCACCGGCCCATTGGAGATGGCGAATGGAGTGATATTCAGGCAACAGAGGCAAGGATAGCTGATGTGCGAGAAGTTGCCCCAGAGGCGGAAGGAAGCAGTCTGGATATTCCTGTCGTTAGCAAACCAGTTAATAATCACCATGAGTAAGGACTGTAAGGTGCAAATTCCTTTCATCAGCCTTAATTTACCCAATTTAGTACATTTACATCGGACATCAATATTACTTGTAAACTAATGAATCTTTCACAGAAATGTCATCTTGGTAAATTCCTTTTTTGTTTTGTTTTATTTTTGTTTTCACTTCCATAATGAAGCTATACAGAGGCTGTATGATGTCAATTTAATGGTATAACCATCAGTTACACAATAGATTAGTTTTCAACCATCATTTTGAAGAAATAATTTATGCATGTATCTTTTTCATGAGGCACAAACTATCTTCTTAGACCAAAATAAGGTTGTTTGTTTTTAACACTTATTATTTAATGTGTTTGAATTGGATCCATTAAACTGTTTATGTTTGTTTTTTTCTAATAGTTAAACCGTTTAAAACTATTAAAAAATATTGAAAAAAAAATTACAATTTTTTGTTTTTATCTGAATGTCAAATTATCACGTAATGATTTTTTAAATATATTATTTCAAGTCTGTCATCATCAAAATAATATATTTTCAAATTAATCATGATTTTACATTATACGGATTTCTTTTAATGTTATAACAAACATTGTTGACAAATAAAAATCTTGAACATTTCATCCTCAAATTTTTTTATGGGTGGATTACTATATTTTTTCGATCAAATTCAAGTAACAATCTATATTTATTTTCTTTATTAGATCACTTTTAGAGTAGTTTCTATTGTGTTTATTTGTTTATCTTGACTGTTTATCCGATATATTGTATTTATTTGTTTACCTTCATTGTTTGCTTGACATATTGTGTTTATTTGTTTAAAATCATTTTTTTTTTAATTTTCTTTTAAAGTATTTGTTTATTCTTGTTTAATCTTAATAGAAAATACATATTATTTTACACTTTAAACTTTCGTTATAATAATAATTTAATTTAAAACTATTTTGTTTATTTTTATTTAAATATATAAATCTAATTTACTCTATTATAATAAGTAATAATATTTTAATTATGAATAAAAGTATTATTAATATATACATAAAAGTATTTTAGTTTTTGTTAAATAATTTATTTGTAATTGTTTGTATCATAATAAATGAAATTATATAACAACTAATAGGGAAAGGGTATGAATGTCAAATTAGATAATTTTAATTTTTAAAAATAAATAAAGATTACTATACATTCAAGATGATTTTTTTTTTTTTAAAAAAAATATTTAAATTTAAGGTTTTAATTAGCATTCAGTATTCAGTGATTTTCAACACTATTCAGTATTCAGATAAACGAAAAAAACAACCCAAAAGTGTTGTGTGCTAGATCCAAATTTAAAGAAAGAACTAAGTGAAAATCTCATCAAATAGCATCAAAATTATTGTGTTGTGTATAAGTATAGGAACTATAGAAATGAGTTTTCATAGAACCTATTTAGATGAATTTTCAGTTCGACCTGCATTAAACTTTCTTCTCAACCAACTTCATATCAAAATCAGTATTTTTACTCATAGCTTTCTCACTCAAGCACTTTTATTGGGTTTCTCTCCCACTCGATTTCTCACTCTTAACTCGTAACTCATTAGCAATAGCTGGAATCTCTTTAAACTTAATTGTTGGAACACTTAGAAAATAAAGAAACAAAAAGTTAGAAGTTTGAGAAAGAACTGAATGAACTCTATTATAACTGATAAATTAAGATTGTGACAACGATAAACTCCTAGTTGAGATGATTCGAAAACATATTATGAGTCGAAATCCACATTTGTTCCCTTCAAAGCTTTTTGAAAGCATCTTATATCAATACGAAATTAGTTCAGAAAAAAATCACGAACCAAGAATTGTTTAGGAATAAAGAAAAAATCACAATTTTACTTTAAGAAGGGGAAAGTTTTTGAGACTTTAATAAATGACACAATTGATGGTTTACTTACTTTGTGCTAAAATGAATTTATTTTCGTAATTAGGTATTAGGAGGACTACTGAAATAAGTCTAGATAAGATTCTAGTAACACAATTTGGATGATTATTCCAAATATTTGGAGAGGACTACCTATACCTTTAACACAAAAGGTGAGATTTATTGATACATGAATCTACAACTTGGTGAGACATAAGTATGTAAGGTGGCTTGGGAGTCTAATATTACATATAAAACTCTTTCTTGCTGTGAATGTAAGTCAATGGTTCGTATTTCCACCGTACATTTCTATTACCAAATGTCAAAATGAATGTAATGGTAAGTGTCAATTATCATCATGCAAAGGCTTTATACTTGCCTATATATGTGTAACTTCAATTTGTAAAGGAGGGTTCTCTTGGCCGAGCATCAATGAAAAGCAATCCATCCATATTTCTCTTTTTCTTCTTTCACTTTTCTTTGTTTAATAAGTTTATGTATTGTCCACTCCTCCATCCTATTTTAAGTTTATTTACAACATTTTTATAATAGTAAGACAATTTTTTAAACCTCTTCAAAGAATTGGCTATACTTTCAATAGTCTAAAGATATGCTTTCCGCTCGAATTTTTGGTCCCAGACGACAGCATAAGACCACCAACCACCCTACTTTCTAACTAGTTTGACTACAAGATTAAATAACACACATTAAAGCAAAACAGACTAATGGATGATGACCTCTAGGATTTAAATTTGTTGTGAACAGAAGTTTTTTACATTTAGTTGTGAAGGGCTTGATAATATATATATTTTTTCTTAAACTATAAAGTCTAACATTAAAAATGGGATTTTAAAATTACAATTATAAAATCGTATCGATTGTTTTGATAGAACTAGTAGATCGTAACATATACTTAAATTAAAAACAAGTTGTTTAAAAATAACGAAGAATGTAAGAAACCAACTTGTAATTATACACGTATAACAATTTTAGCTGATTTATGTGTAAACTCAAAGTATCAAGTCAACAAAGTTACTAAAGCAGTGCCAAAAGTCAAAAAGCATAAGGCTCCTCAAGAGTATTGTTGACTGCTATATTCTCGACTTCGAATCTCTTCTAATAAATCCACAGCAGCTGTTCATACTTCATATCTCACTCAGTAGTTATTGAATTGATTAGTTCCTAATTAAGTCTAATGCTAACACTACAAGAAAATTGATCTACTATAACATTCAATTAGCAGCGCTAATTGTGCATGCAGTAAATGTTGTAAAAAGTCATCTACCACCACACACATGTATGATGTTAATAGTTAGGTACATATAGCTAACGCTTCAACTTTTTGGCAACATACCTATTACCAACCGGCGGACGGGTAACAACATATTTTGCACGTCATCGTAGATCTAATTTCGTACTAGTTTAAGTATATAAATTAAAAGAGAACCTGTAGTAGCTTAAAAGTACATAGTGGCCCGGCCACCACATTTACGATTTATCTACAGGCATAAACATTGTGAGAATGATTGATATTGGCGAAGTCAACTACCGATCTCAACTCATCCCAGTTTCCATTCACGAAGAAATCGTCTCCGTTCGGATTTGAAAAGGTCGAGTAAGATGTTGCTGTGTATGGAGACTGAGCTATAGAGTTAAATTGATGACTCATAAACACATGGCCGTTTCTGTCATCAACGTGGTTGATGAAGGGTTTTCTTTCCAAGTTTTGTTGAAGAACAGAATCTCCATAACCCATGTATTGCTCAGTACTGGTTTCCGATTCCAAACTGCAGGTTTTTGAACTTGACTCACGAGTTGAGGTTTGTTTCCAGTTGGGTACGTACTTTTTGTATGATGGGATTCGTTTGAAAATTCTGCATAGTGTCCATACTTCCTGCAAACCAATCAAGAAAAGATTCAGTGATCGGCTTCATCAAATACATGTATATATTGGAAACTAGATTACATGATGATATCCCATGCAGTTTCAAGTCTTTTCATAGTTTCTTTCATTGCATTCACAAAAAGGTTGGAAATATTAATTATCTGTACCAGAATTTACTGAGAGTATTCAACTTATATATGCATAATAAAAGCATGTATATTTTACAGCATTCTAGACTGAGAGTAGTTCAAAACATGTATTCTCTTTTCTTTATAAATATTGAAAGCTCTTTTGTCTAGTTGGGAAAAAAGAAAATTTTATATAATGCATTAATGCTACATTTCTAATAGGAAAATATTGGCATAAATATATATCAAGCACAAGCATATCTTAGCTTTCTGCTTTTTAAGATATTTTATCAAAACAACTTCAATACTTCTTTTTTTTTTTTTTTTTCCAAATATTGGTAATAGTACATATAATAAATTAAAAACCGTTTTCAGATTATATATCAAATAAGAGATCAGATACTTGTAACTGTTTTTGATTCAAGAATGAAATTCTCCTTGTTCTTTTTATTTGTCAGAAAATTTTAACTTGTTTGAAAGCTAGCTATACAATATTTTTAAGACGGAAAAAGTAAAACCAAAAAAGAAAAAAAAAACAATAAAAAATTTCATTTAATTGGTTTTTGTTTGAGAGGTATTTCACAACAGGAATGTATATTAGGTTTGTCGTGGCCTAAAATGTTGTGTGTTGTGTGTGTGTGTCTCTCTCTATATATATATATTAAAGTTTAACATATACAGTAAGTCTGATATAAGAGTCATTTTCTCAAGGAATTAATATATGATAAATAAGATGAAAAAAAAAAAAAAGTTGAACATAGAAGAAGGACCCTTACTGCTTCTAGGGCGATCATGTCCTTGCTATTGGAAAGATTGGTGATTTTGCCATTTGGTGGGAGGCGAAACTCGTGCATCATCCAATCAGTTTTGGTGCCTTTACCAGCACTGCCTCTGTAGTAGACTAAGGATTTCTTGAGGCCAATGCATTCATGGGGCTCTTTGAGTGAGCAGATAGGCTTGTCGATTCCCGTGGCTTTCCAGAATCCAGATCCTGTAACTCTGTTAGGCCTAATGCTGTTCCTGTATTTTCTCCCTCTTATGCAGAAGAAATACCACTCTTTGTCCCCCACTGTGCTTGCTTCTTTATCATCCATCACAACAACAATGAATAAATACATCAGAGCCAATTGTCAAATAATTACTACATCTTATATTACTTAGAATCTTGATTTTATGTGCAGATGGTTCGATTTTAACTTTGGAATCACAGCCGTCACATAGATCTAATGGATAAGACTATTTTGTTTCCAATAGCTAATAAGTTCTCATTTAGGTAGCATTAGAGGACTTTATATGTAGGTCCTCTAATGCTACCCAAATGAGAACTTATTCTTAGCTATTGGAAACAAAATAGTCTTATACACACACACGCACACACGTACTAATTTGGATTGTATATCAAAATCCAGAAGGATTATCTAGGACAGTTGGCAGATATCAGCTGGAATACGGACTTCAAAAGAAAAAAAAAAAAAAGCTTTTGTGTTAGTAGCAGGTAGTGAAATAAAGCAATCACATGCATTCTTCCTTAACGATTAGGTGAAATCAAATCACGTGCACTACTATATATACTAGGGATTAATGTTTTTTGTTTTTTAAATAATTTTTTCTTTCAATTGTGCTATATTTCCTTTTGAAGTGTCCAAGTAACTTTGCCGTGCATATTTGGAACATTGAATACCAAACATAACGTCTTGCCTGCAAGTTGATTATGTTTCATTGGATTGCTTAAAGATTCAGAATTGTAGAAAATAATATATACAAAAACAAATCTTGACCACTGTTGTGCTTTGAAACAAGAATGATTTTTATTTTTTCATATTGGGACGGGCTCAGATGACTGTCGTAATTAATTGAGATAGGAACACTAACGGGACGACCTGAGGTATTGCTCCCATATGAGAGGGATCTACCCACATGAAGATGTGGAGATACCCATATGAGAATAGAAACAACTCACACATAATGGGGAGAGAACTGTTGTTGCTATTGTTATTATTATTATTATTATTATTAGTATTAACGAATGGGTATCGAACCCATGCATGGGAGAAGCTGGCGCCTAACCAACGGTGCCAGCAGCTGAAGACACAAGCAGTGATTGCACTCTTATAACTGCACGGCAGTTTTTAAAACATAAGCTATTATTTATTATTTACAAAAATAAAAAATAAAAAAACATACCATATATGTAAAGGATTTCATCTACAAGACTATATCTTTTGAATATTAGCAGATGATAGATCTGCGTTTCTTTCTTGAATCGAATTATAACAGTAAATTGTAACCCTGAATGCTTAATAAGAGGCATCCAACTTTATACCTCTCTTTTGAATTATAAAAAATATTCGATGAATTATTTCAATTCATCGAATTCAGAGGCATGCAACTTTACACCTCTCTTTTGTTTCTAAATAAAATTAAATTATTTCACTGTATTGCTTTACATAGGAATGGAAATTCTCTTATCAATATAGCTTGATAAATGAGAAGTTGGTTATTAATTAATAGACTTAGCCAAAAGATCAGAGAAAAGAAAATTATGCACAAAAATTTAAAAAAAAAAAGAAAGAAAGAAACAGTATTTAACGATATCTTACTTGGAAGATCCCAAGGATCGTATTTGTAGATATCAACCTGTTTGATGAGTTCAATACTAATAGGTTTCTTGTCCACTTTTCGACGCAAGTAGAACCCAACAAGCTCTTCGTCTGTTGGATGAAATCGAAACCCTGGAAGCATCACTTCTTCTTCCTTGTCTGAAGTACTACTATTCATTTTTGCCAACTCCATCTTTCTCTCTCTCTCTCTCCCTCTCTCTAGTAGTCTCTACACTTATAATGAGAACTTGTAGCGTCAAAGTAAAAGATGCTTATTATAAAGTTCTTTCAGCGATGGTTGCGCTGGTCAAGTCTGCTCTGCCTTGGATTGTTGTGAGATTTATATAGCCATAAAGGGTCATAAGAAAAAGTCTTCCTTTGCTGATGGATTGAAGACTTTGATATTTATTTTATAATAATTATCAAGCGTAGATGATATTTGCATGAATAATATTCGTGTGTGGACCAGTTCAGTACATTCTTAATTGCACTAAGAATAAATCTATAAATTATTTTCTTTAATTAGAATGATAAAAAATTGCAGCAATATATGTGTGTGTATATAGATTAGAGAGAGAGAGAGAGAGAGGAGAGAGATATTTTCCATCTGAAAAAATTGATTTTACAGAGTCTTTCAAAAAAGGGATATTTGTAAAAACTCCATGAAAAGTAAAATAATAAAAAAATATATCCATTTTTTAAAATATTAGGTAAACTACCCCCCACCGTTAAAATCCGTACAAACCGTTAAAGATTTCCATCCACAATTGTTAAAAGTCCAAAATGCCCTCAATTTTGATAAGTTGATGAGAGGAATATTATGGAAAAACCCCCTGAAAAGCAAAATAATTGGAAAATAGCCCTCCCCCCCTCCCCAAATTGAGGGCATTTTGGACTTTTAATAATTGTGGATGGAAATTTCTAACGGTTTGTACGGATTTTAACGGTGGGGGTAGTTTACCTAATATTTTTAAAAATGGAGGGTAATACCTAATATTTTAAAAAGTGAAGGTATTTTTTTATTATTTTACTTTTTAGGGGATTTTTTTATAATATCCCTTCATAAAAATGAAAGTTTCTATCATGGAAGGTGAAATTACAAAAGATACACAACGTTTTAGAAATTTGAAAGTTTGTATATAAAATAATAAAAGTCACCCGAGTGGGCCTGACATTTGACTAATGCTTGCAAACTCCATAAAGACTACTGAGAGATTCAAAGGAGAAGCTTTCAACGCCACCAATTTATGTGTGAGTGAAAAAAAATCCAAAAGCTTCCAAAGGGCGCGAATCATGTGTTGGAAGGTTCATTGATCCATTCGTAACATGTTCATATATTGATATAGCACTGATAATGCAACAATTTTCAGAGTAAGAAAATGAGAAGTTAGTTTTTTACTTTCCAAAAGGCATTCTGCAACAATATATATATATATATATATATAGGATTCTTTGCTATATATATATATATATATAGGATTCTTTGGGATATATTTGTGATATTGACACAATTGATAAAAGAAAAATTATATTTTAAAATTGTTGATTATAATTTATTATATTTGATTACAATTAAATAAATCAAATCACATTCATAACAATCGATATATAGAATCATATTTATTTATTATAATCAGATATATTTAATTATAATCAGATATAATAAAAATATAATAAATTACAATCAATAAAATTATAATGTAGTCTTTTTTTTTTTTTTGTCAAGTATATCGATATCCCAAGTGTATAGAATAAACATATATATATATATCTATATATATAAGTTTTTCTTTTATTAATGGTGGACAAAAATGAGAAGTTAGTTTTTTTTCTTTCCAGAGCGCTTTGGGTACCAAAAAAATACTACTTATGGCACATATGATAAAATTATTCAAATGAGGCATATATGTAAGTGCCTTTACTTTTTTTGTTCATTTTGTGATATTTCCGCATTTATTATTTGGTTTTATAACCTTTATTACTACTACTTACAACCTAAAAAACTAGTCTATTTGAGTCATGATATCCATTAATACACATAGAGCAAATTACAAATTAACTACCCAACTTACAAATTAAATACTAAATCTAGCTCTCACACACTGTTGAACAAATGAAAAGATAATACTTACTCTTTATATGGTCCAGCGAGCTAAATTTGGTATTTAATTGTCACAAGGTATGTGCTTTGATTCTTCTTTTCAAGCTATGTGGTATATGTATAAATTTAAGTCATTTTTGCATTTTAAACTGTATCTGAATCATTTAAAAAAATATATATATCATCTTCAATCTCATACATAACCTATTACATGTTAAATATTAACTAGTCCATACATGAATGCGAATAATTGTTAAAGCAAAGATGTTGAATCAGATTTGTTGACAATTGTAGATAGATCTTCGGCTGCTTTATTCACAACCGAGAATACTGTAACGATGAAGAAGGAATGTATAACATTGAAGGAAGTTTAAGATAAATGAATAGTGCTCGCCAAACCTCACTTAGACAATCTAGATACTTTTGTTAATCATTTTCAATAATTTTTTTTAGAGATTAGTTCACTAAATATTTAGTGAATTTTAATGGTTTAATTTACACAGAGTTTTGAGTGATTTGTAAACAAGTTATATTTTATAGTATTTTCATTTTTTATTATTTTAATTGATATTCTACGTGATATTTAAATCAATTTAAGATGTTATTTAATAAAATATCTTGACATTACAAAAATATGTATAAATATGATATATAGTGATATTAAATTGAAAAACAATTCTGGATGAAACAGTACAATAATTAAATATTATAAAACAAAATTTTGTAGTGAGAAATTAGAATTGTGTAGCCAAATGTGATTTATATGTTTTTAAAAATATCAATTCAATTATATAATATAAATTGTGAAAAATGTAAAAAATACAAGTACAAGAATGTTAAAATTCATTATTAGTCACATTTTTAAAATTATTCTTTTTAACCCACACTAAACAAATTAATTACACCATATACCCACTTTACCCAAATTGTCCCTGTCTACCTTATTCTCCTCCCTCATTGCTCATGCTATCAGATTTTTTGCTTCCTTTGTTGATTGTTTGAAGTTTTGTTCGGACTTTTTGAGTTTTTTTTTGGTGATTTTTCAAGTTTTTTTGTGTTTTGGATGTTGGGTATTAATGTTTGGAGTTATATTTAATTGTATTTGATTGAATTTGATTTGAAAAAAGAGGTTTTCAATGAAATGTAGTGTCAAAAACGATGATCGAATTATGTGGGATCACAAAACTCGATATTGAGTTATGTAAGGCCACAAAACGTTGTACCCCACATACCCGGTGTTGGGTTTTGTGGGGCCTATAAAATCCATCAAGTTTTGTGGGGCTATTAGGTTTCAATTCCTTGTTTTTAAATTTTCATTTAAGAGTAGTTAGGTAAACTTGAGTACAATATGAAATAGTTTGTTTGATGGGTTAAAAACCAATTTTTATAAAAAATGGTAAAAGTGAATTTTTTTCTTTTATTTTTGGATAAAAATAAATTTGACCCTTTATAATTATTTATAAATTAATAATATTAATAGTTTACATTTGCTTACTCTGTTATGTGTTACTAAATGCATAATGTTAACATAACGAAAGGTTACTTCAAATGTATATATTTAAAATTATAATATAAAATAAAAATTAATTAATTAATTTATTTATTTATATTTTCTGACGTATCTAAAATATTGCTAAAAATGTTGTTATGAGCAACAGATTCACTCTTTTGAGAATTATAATGACTTAATACTTGTGTAACCAAATATAGTTTTTTAAAGGAGCAATGATTCTCTATCATTTTTTTTTTTTTTTCTTTTTGCACTAAGCTTTTGATAATTTATTAATATATCACTATAAAAAATAAAAATAATACTACACAATTCAAAAAATTACCCAAATTTATTATTCAAATAATGTGATAAACTTATGTGTAATTACTACATCATTTTGAAATTAATGTGGTAGTTACAAATCAGTTTATCACATTATTTGAACAAAATTTTTGGATAAATTTTTGAAAATATATCATTATTCAAAAAATAATAGATGACTAAAATTATTATATTTTTTTCTCTCTTATATCACTCAAACTTAAACTTCTTTAATAAAAAGGTTAACATTATATCAGTATTGACAGAGAATTATTGCTCTCTTAAGAGACATAAACATTCAAACGTCACCTATACCTTTAGTGATGGGCTTGAGTGACGAGATGGAGACATTTTCTTTAGTGTTATTAAAAACATTTGATGATGTAGAGTGAAGCTTTGGTGATGAATGTCTGACATTGCGGGAGAGCAAGTTCCCTCGAGTGAGATGACTAAAGGTGGAAGAAAATGAGAAGTTAACCTTTTTTTTTTCCAAAAGGCATTTTGTCTAAAACGTGGGACATAAATGATAAAATTATTTAAATGAGTCATAAATTTCAAGTGACTTTAATTATTTTATTTTGTTTTATTTTTCATTTTGTGATATTTCACATTTAATATTTGATTTTATAATCTTTATTACTACCACTTATAGCCCAAAAGATTAGTTTGCTGGGTTGTGATATCCATTAATACACTCACCATTCTGCTTGTTTTTATATGTTTCAATATAAGATTTATCTCATCTTTTCTTATTTCACATGTGAACACCCTGACAAATATCTATGTATGATCGATCATTATTATTTCACACACATGTTCAGTGCTTGTTTTATTCTCTTAAAAAGGCATTTATACTAATTTTTATCCCATTTAATCCAAAAGTATAATTTATAGGTAGGGTTAAGCTCTAGCATGAAATAGTTTTTCTTTTATTCATTTATTTATATGAATGTGGCATTTCTTTTCCATGCAACGCAGAAACATAATCGGTTGTCGAGTGTAACAATAACTTAATCAACATCAGAAATCTAGCAACCATTAAGATACTAAAAAGATAACGAAAAGAACGATTTTTTTCTTTTGAAACAAAAAGCAAAAACGAAGTTAATCGTTCAATATGCACTCATATAATTCAGGACGACTTTAGGAATATGTCTTTGGAGTTGGTTAAATACTGCCAACTTTTTCTTGCTATGAAAATGGCAGAAAGCCACCTGATTTGAAGAGGAAAGTGGAAGCAACAAAGACCCTTTTTTCCTTTTTAACTTATTTTCTTTTTTTTTTTTTAATCTTCTTTACTGAAATTACTTCTTTGAGAATAATGATAATGTTTTGACATTCAAGTAGCCGCCCCTTGAATCTGACATAAGAAGGACTAGTTTAAATTTAAAATTTGTTTACTCAATTAGGGAACGAACCACATAATCTCTTCTGTCTTTCTTCTAGACTCTCTTATTAGTCTGTTGAAACCAGATGCACTACAAGCACATGAAGTCTACATTATTGCACCTTCAACAATTTCATTTTAATCAAATGTTAAATGATTCAATTTTCTCCCTATAGTATTGAAACACAATAACAATTATTAACATATCATAAATTTCATTAATCTCAATCTTAAACATTATGATTAAGTAATTTTATTTTGCTTAAGTTTTGTTGGTTATTAACTTGGTATTAGAGCTTAAAGGTCTTAAGATCAAATCCCCCTTTTACCCTTTTATTAAATATTTTTATTAATTGAACATTTATTTAGCTTGTGTTCAATATTTACCATATACATACGTTATACTTAAGAGGATGTGTTAACATATTATAAATTTCATCGATGTGAGAAGTGTGTTAATAAATTCCCTCTATCCATGTTGCGAATGACATGTTAATATTTTGTAAATCTCATCAATCTCGGTCTCAGATATTATAATTGACATTTTCTCGAGTCTTAAATATAATAGTTATTCTATCCTGCCATTTATATTTTTAAGTTTAGTGGTTACTAATTTACTATCATATTAGTAAGATTTATGTTAATGTTATTGTTGCCATAAAATATTATTTCTGATTTAATATATTATTCTAGTTATATTATTTAAGAAGTGTAATTACTTATTTTATTCTCTTCTATAACCTATAAATTAGGCTTTCGTGGTACATTTTAACAAATATACGTAATTCATTCATATTATATCAACAACAGTTTGTGGACCAAAATCCTGTGCTTATATCAATTGATTGTGCTCTGAATATTCGCTTTCATCACAGCATGACTTCTGAAACATGTGCATAGAAATTTATGGGTATAATTCGAGTTTGTGCACGTAAGAATCTTGTCCGTTCTCATCTGCCAGAAAAAGATTTTGCTTATTTATATATTTATTTTTGACTTCAAAGGCATTTTTTTCAACTATGCATAAATTGTTTCTTCTAATTTGACAAAATATGACAGACACATGAAGAAGGGATTGATTTCCATTA
This sequence comes from Litchi chinensis, assembly GCA_019925255.1. Taxonomy (NCBI): domain Eukaryota; kingdom Viridiplantae; phylum Streptophyta; class Magnoliopsida; order Sapindales; family Sapindaceae; genus Litchi; species Litchi chinensis. The sequence continues at coordinate 10,055,574 of CM034472.1, forward strand.
TTATACAGTAAAGATTAATATCTCAGTCTTGATGAGACAAAGTACATATTTGCTGTGCATCTGTACGGTTGAACTGACTTTGTCATTTCAAAGCCAACAACTAATTAATGGTTTGAACATTGTAAACGAAAAGGAAAGTCGGCCTACTTCTTGAGAAAATGAAAATTGTTGATTTAGAGGGAATGGAGCACCATATGCGTCAAGTCCGAACCAGCTGCGAGTATCCAATGGGAAAGTTAATTATCACGGGTATATATTTGAAAAAATTATTAATTAGTATGATTATCATTTTGATCCTTATATTTCTTTATTCATCAATTTTTAATTAATTGACTTTTTTTTTAAATATATGATTTCTAAATTATTAAGAATACATAATTTAATTCCCATTAATAAAATTTAACGATTGTTGGGGTATTTTTATCAAAATAATAAATATATCTCAACTTGAAAAAAAATATTTTGCATATATTGATTTTTTAACTCAGTGCACACTGAAATTAACTAATTAAGTTAGTACATTATATATAGATCATTAATTAAGCATATATGATTATTGATTAAGTCAAAACAAGTGAAAATGAGTAAATCTAATGATTGATAATTGAGATACTGAATTTATTAAATTAGTATGCTGAGAACAAAAAAAGATATATAAAGTTGGCAATTTAAATTCCTTTATTTAACAATTTCAATGACCTCTAAACCATTATTGTTAGCATTTTTGTTAACTTTTATTGAGAAAGATAGCTACACTTGTTTATAAAATACTTAAAAACATTATCATATTATTTATTAAAATTTAAAATTTAAATAAAATATTTTAAGAAAAGGCCCTATAAAATTCTAAAAACCATGTAAAAAAAAAAATTAAAAAAAATAAAATTGCCAAAAAAAAATCCTTCAAAATTAATAGATGTTAATTATGCTAGACTGTACACAATATGTGAAAAATCATAAATTTGGTCCATTCCTAATCCTAGCTGTTGCTGTAACTCCATTACTTTTCATCTGTGGTTTGCAGTTCTCCAATACTGGACCACATCCTTATTTCGAAGATTTTCTTACATATCTTCTCCCAAAACCCGGCAAATGAACTTGAATATTAAAAATTGGGTTGATAGATGTTTCTGATTGTGGTTTTGGCAACTTGTTTAATAATAACTCAATGAGATTTTAATTTTCAATTTGGACTCCCCTTAATACATGACCTATTTATAATAGCCGCCCGTTTGATGAGGCTTCAGTTCGAGAATACTGAGGTTAGGCCGGTTTTACTTGTAATTATCGAAAAAATTCTAAGCTGGTCAATAATCTCCACCTTTATTTAAAGTTGTTAGAATACTATCTTGGAATGAATTCCAATTTTCCACTCATAATTTGGTATTAATTTTATTTGTAATCTATTTTATTTGTGGTATAGTCTAACTTTTTATTTATTTTATATTTAAAGTATATTTTTTTTTCTGCTTTAAAGTTATTATATTATATATTGAAAAGGTTAGAAGTATACTAATGCTTACCGAAATCTATTATATTACTTATGCAATTTAAATATCAATTTTCATGGTTCTCACATATATATATTTATAATTTAACGATTCAAATTTAAGATGTTATTAAAGTGAATGAATATTTTTTATAATCAAACTCTAATAAACTGTACTTTGTAATATCCAATTATTATTTTTTCAAATATCATAATGTCTAATATTTATTTACACACATTCCTTTAATACGGGTGGTTAAACTTTGACCCTAAAAGGTTAATGTTTCAAGTCGCACATTTGTTATTTAAAACACAAGGTGTGAGTAGTGACTTTTGAGTCTTTTTTTGATATAAATTGTTATCTCCTCGGTTGTAGTAGTCATCCATCCACTTTACTAGTAAACTATCTTGATAGGTTTTGACAATCATCGAACTTATAAGATGTAAATGTTAACAAAAAAAAAAAAAAAGATTTTCATTTAAAAGGGAATAAAATTTCACTAGCTAATAAAAGTTAAGTTTACAGAGTCTAATAAAATTTTAAATACACTATAATTATAGATTAAGGGATAATGCGCTTACTTCTTAATAACAGTATTATTGGAGTTTCATCTTACCCTATTTAGTGAAAAAAAAAGGGCATTGGATATCACTCCATGGATCATGATTATCACTATATAGTGTCATAGGATTAGTTGCTCATACTACACTATTAATATTTAATTTCAGCAAGTTAACACATATCTTCGATTTAATCTGATATCAATTTCAAAATAAATAATTTCTTTTATTTTTTATGATACAATATATATATATATATATAAGAGAAAAAAAAAAGTATTACTTAGATATTGCATAAACGAACTCGATTGGTACCAAAAAATAGTTGGTAGCAATTTAGATGACTTGGGATGTGTATATATTGACCAAGTAATTTGGAGTACTCCTCCTCAGTGGGAACTTTCACGATTAGTCAAAAATCCGTGTTCTGTTGTCTTTTCTGACTTTTCAAGTTCAGACACATATTTTCTTTTCTTTCGTCCTAGCATTAATTTTGTCATGGACTCGGGGCGAACTTCTGCGCAAAAAATTAAATAACATTAATTACAACTAAAGAAAATATATAGGTATATTATGCCAAAAAGAAAAGGACAAACTAAATTATTTTTCTCAGACATTAATATGAAAGTGATTTGATTCCTAGACCCCCTTCTCTATTTTCAAAATTTTGACGAATCAAATTTTTCTGATGACATAATTATATATAATCATATGTTATATTTGCGACTTTATTTTACTTTTATAACATTTTATTGGTAAAATATAATTAAATTATTTTATGTTGTTCTTTATAATCACATGCTATTATCAAAGTATAAAACTATTAAAAAAATGAGTTGGTTTTTAATTACAAGGGTGGTCTACAAATAATTAAAATTAAAAAGTAGTTCTTAATACAAGATGAAAAAAAAAAGAAAAAAAAGACACAATTCATGCATTGACCATTCGTATTCTAAATCGAGGGGTAATGGGCGGAGAAAATGCAACTGATAGGACTCATTAGATCTTAAAATGGTCAAAGCTCAACCGATTATTGGAGGTTGGCTGAAATACAGCTGAAATGTCACAAAGATGTATTCAACGGTTTGATGAGCGGTGGAGATCCAAGACTGGTTCGTACTTGGCCTGGTTACTTGTACTAGCTGTCTGGGATATTATGTGCACTGATGCTTGCGTTTTGGGGCCTATCTACCACTTGTGCGAGTCTTCTGTGGCCACAATAGTGAGAAAGCTGACAATGAAAGACGTTATATTACACCCAATCGATATCACCATTTGAATTGTCGATTTGTAGTGAGTTTGACTGACTCTTTTTTTTTTTTGTTCATGTTTACTAGAAAAGATCGAATTTTCTAGCTAGTCAACAATATCAGCTCAATGTTTGATTGCTTTCTCACACTTCATTTCTTTTTCGGTTTTTCACTTTTTCCCAATGTTTAATTTTATATATGTATATGTGAAAATTTGGCATATATTTTGTGAATTTATTTTTGATTAATTAACATTGTATATATAGTAAAAATATAAAATTTTTCAATAAATAAAATGATTTCTGCAGTGAGATTAGATAGCTTAAGTGGTTACATATATATCTAATCTTTGACAGTGGAGTGCGTGTGTTTGTATTCAATGACGTTCATGGCGGAAAATTACGATTTTGTTCATGGAGGGAGCGGCTGTAAAATAATACACAGACATATATATAATCAGATTAATTAATTTTTTTAAAAATATTTGAGGTCTAATATTAATCAGAGAAAAAAAATTGTAATACTGATTACCAGTGACAATTTAATGATGATCCTTTTTATTATGATAATTATCAATTTAGTCTTTGTTGTTTTTTATTACTAAAAAATGTCATTATTTCATTTCACTGATAAAAAATGGGTGGATCTATTACCACCCAAAAATGTTCACTTCACACCTTTTTATTTTTTAACACCCATATTAAAAATTTTAAAAAGATATATATATATTTATATATATTTCACTCTATGCTGTTTGAAATAGCAAAACTAACTTCAAACATTATGATTACTTAAATTATATTGTTTTTTCTTTCAAGTTTAAACCTATTTTTCTTACCGTCTCAAAAAAAAATAAAAAAAGAAGGTTAACCTGAATTTTCTTTTTAGCCGTTTCCAAAAACAAACACTAGATAAATATAAGGGGTTACTTGTTTTTAATACTTATCACTTAATAGATCTGAATTGAATTTATTAAGTTATTTTTGTTTTTCTTTTTTAAGTGATCAAACTATTTAAAGCTATCTAAAATTCATTGCAATAAAAAGTTACAATTTTTAACTTTCATTTGAATACCAAATCATTTAAATGATTTTTTAAATATATATTCCAAATCTATCATCCTCAAAATAATATATTTTCAAATTTATCCTAATTTTATATTATATAGATTTCTTTTAATGCTATAACAAGCATTGTTGACAAATAAAAACCTAAAACACCTCATCCTCAAACTTTTTTAAGTATTTGATTATAGTTGTTTAATTTTAGTAGAAATATATATTACTTTACAAGTTGAATTTTTGTTGTAATAGTAATTCAACTTAAAACCATTTTGTTTATTTTTATTTAAATATATAAATTTAATTTACACTACCATAATAACAAATCATATTTTAATTATGAATAAAAGTATTGTCAATATAGACATAAAAGTGTTTTAGCTTTTGTTAAATCATTTATTTATAATTGTTTTGTATCATATTAAATGAAATTACATAATAACTAATAGTAAAAATGTATAAATGTTAAATGTTATACCTATTTTTGGGATTGCAAAAATGGGCGGATAAAAGCCCAAAGAATCAATCAAATAAGCTGGCCCAGCTCTCAGCTCATCAGCCTCCAAGTCGCAGGTCGCTCAGCTCGCAGCTCGTAGCTCTCAACTAGCTACCTCCAGCTCTTAGCTCGCAGGTCGAGCTCGCAACTCTTAGCTCACAGGTCGAGTTCGCAACTCTTAGCTCGCAAGATCTAGCTCTCAGCTAGCAACTCTCAGCTAGCAGCTTGTAGCTCCTCAGCTAGCTCAGCTCGTAGCTCCTCAGCTAGCTCAGCTCGCAGCTCCTCAGCATCCAGCTCTCAGCTAGCTCAGGTCGTAGGTCGCAGGCCTCAACTAGCTCAGCTCGTAGCTAGCTTAGCCTCCAGCTCAACTAGCAAGATGGAGCTCTCAGCTCTCAGGTCTCGTACCAGTGAGCTCTATGTTATTCCAGATTCCGAAGAGCAATTAATACAGTATGACTATGACAGAGTTGTTAGTCAATGCAATAAATGCTATGTCAGAGTAGTTAATTTCTTTACGTGTACATCACTCAAGTGTAATCTTCCTTCCTCTATAAATAGGAGGGGGAAATTCATTGTAAAAAAAATAAAAAAGGAAGAATTTTAGTATTACAATCACTCTAAAAAAAAAAAAAAAGACATTGAGAGTGATTCGTGGATGTAGGCACCATTTGACCGAACCACGTAAAAAATCTTAGTGTTCCATCCCTTGTTCTTCCTCTCTCCTCTCTTTGGTCTGCTTGTTTTCTCTTTGATTGCAGGTTTTGGGCTTTGGATCATCCGGTCGACCGAGACCAAAAATCGACGTTGACATAAATTGGTGCTAGAGAAAGGGCCCAGACTGCAATCTTGAACTTTCAGCAACCATGGCGAAAGGAAGAACAACCAGAAGTTCAGACCCAATAGCTAATCCACCTGAAAGACAAGCAGATCAGCAAGAGCATGATTTCCAACTGAGGGAGAATGTTGCTGTGCCAATATCAGGTACATCTCATACCCTCATGACAGGTATTGCTGTAGGTATGCCTCCAACGACCTCTCACCAGCCAGCACCATTAGACCTTATGGCTGGGGGGCTGCATGTATGACACCAGCGGCAAGAAATCTTAGAAGATACAGTGCAGCAACTCGCTGAGGCAATCAGGGCACTGGTACAGGCCCAAGCACCAGCTCCCGAAAGACCACTCGGAGATCAACCACGACTTGCCAACTCAGTTCATTCCTCCAGCTCGCATTCAAGAACTGAAGGTCGCCAAGCTCGTAGAGCTAGGAGCTCATAAAGGTCTCGTCTGGAAGGTACCTCAGATCGCAGCTCTCAAGGTCGCGAGCTCAAAGGAGGCTATAACCCTAAGAACCCAGCAATAGAAGAGCTCCTTCAGAGGGTTCAGCAGCTGGAGGAGCAACCTGGACCTCAGGATCTGAAAGAGCAGTATGAGGAGAGAATCCCTCTCGCCAGGGAGGTCGAGACGCAACCTCTCCCTCCCAGATTCAAGCTCCCCAGCGTTCCACCTTATAATGGGGATAGCGACCCTTGTGATCACCTGGACGCATTCAATATCCAAATGGATCTTCAGACGTCCAATCCCTTAGTGAAATGCCTTGTTTTCCAGCCACTTTAGGCGATATTCCGTGAGCTTGGTTCAAGTGTCTCCCAGCTCGTAGTATAAACAGCTGGGGGGAATGTCAGCAAAGATTCATAAACCAGTACCAGACTATGAAAAAGCAGCTCGTACTACCCTGCCACCTCGCTACAGTCTTTCAGGGGCAGGGTGAGTCTTTGAGAAATTACATGACCAAGTTCAGACATAAGGTCGTTAACATGGAGAATTCCTCAGATGATAGCATCTTAACTGCGATCTCAGCTGGGCTTCACAAGGATGGGAAGCTCTATGAGAGCATATATAAATCCCCAGTAAAGGACCTAAGTGAATTCTATGAACGAGCTGCAAGAGAGATTAGATGGGAAGAAACTTTCGACCACAAAAAGTTTGACCAAACGGATGAATCGGACAGCCCCAACCAGCTGAGGAAAAGAGGTAATGGTGAGGACGAAACTGAGGATCAGAATAGGAGCTCAAGGCACCAGGTCGCCAAAAAAGCTAGAAACGAGCTCAGAAGCGAACGACTTAAGCATAAAGGGCGTCATGAAAGTTACAGCATCTTGTCTGATACGCAAGACAACATCTTTGCAACAGAAAGGGACAGAGAGAACTTTGGGAAACCCAACCCCATAAAGACTCCTACTAAGTTCAGAAATAAGAACAAGTTTTGTGCCTATCATGATGAGGTCGGGCACAATACTTCAGATTGCTGGAAACTGAAAGATGCTATTGAGGACCTGATCAAACAAGGTCGTCTAGGAGAATATGTGGTGCATAGTAACAGTCCCAATGAGCTCCCAAGCTAGACATGAATCCTCAATGCATTCGCATTATAGTTGCTCCCAACAGGTCATGTACCTAATTTGAAATTCAATTTAAAAAATCAATAGAAGATATGAATTTTCTTTAATACTTTATATTACAGTTGCCTTATTGATTTCTTAAAATCATGCTATGAAAAAGCGCTTACGCGACCTGTTAGCTAAGGTCGCAACCCTCTAGACAGCTCACTAGCTCGCTATCTTAGCCTCAGCTTTGATCCACTGGAGATAGTTAGCTATAACACTGTTAGCTGAGGCCGACCTACTGCACAATTCGTAAAAGTGCGTCATTATGATAGGAAATGTTACGACCTACTGGACAGCTCGCTATCTTAATTGAGGCTCCGATCCACTGGAGATAGCCAGCGCTGTTAGCTGAGGTCACAACCCCCTACATAGTCTGACAAATTGCTATGACAGGCGAGGTTCCGACCCCCTACATAGCTCGCAGCAATGTTTTTATATATTATGCTGGCTGAGTTCCTGAATCGTGTTATGATCTAGAACACCAGTCTGTGAAGGTCAAGCGACCTTCCAAGCTCTCATAAGGTGTTTTTACCTTTGAACAATACATTGATTAACATATTAATCACCTAGATGTTTCTGTTCGCAGTAAAAACCAAGGCAGATCAAGACACATAAGCTTTTACCAGCAAGCTCGAGCTCCCAGTTCGAAGATCGCACTAGGAGCTGAGGGGCTTATGTTATACCTATTTTTGGGACTGCAAAAATGGGCTGGTAAAAACCCAAAGAACCAATCAAATAGGCTGGCCCAACTCTCAGCTCATTAGCCTCCAAGTCGCAGGTCACAGGTCGCTCAGCTCGCAGCTCGTAACTCTCAGCTAGCTACCTCCAGCTCTCAGCTCACAGGTCGAGCTCGTAGCTCTCAGCTCGCAGGTCGAGCTCGCAGCTCTCAGCTCGCAGGATCAAGCTCTCAGCTAACAGCTCGCAGCTCCTCAGCTAGCAGCTCATAGCTCCTAAGCTAGCTCAGCTTGCAGCTCCTCAACACCCAGCTCTCAGCTAACTCAGGTCGTAGGTTGCAGGCCTCAGCTAGCTCAGCTCGCAGCTAGCTCAGCCTCCAACTCAGCTAGCAAGATGGAGCTCTCAGCTTTCAGGTCTCGTACCAGCGAGCTCCATGTTATTCCATATCCCGAGGAGCAATTAATACAGTATGACAATATGACAGAGTTGTTAGTCAATGCAATAAATGCTATGTCAGAGTAGTTAATTTTTTTACGTGTACATCACTCAAGTGTAATCTCTCTTCCTTTATAAATAGGAGAGAGAAATTCATTGTAAAAAAAAAAAAAAGGAAGAATTTTAGTATTACAATCACTCTAAAAAAAAAAAGATATTGAGAATGATCCGTGGATGTAGGTACCATTTGGCCGAACCACGCAAAAAATCTCAATGTTCCATCCCTTGTTCTTCCTCTCTCCTCTCTTTGGTCTGCTTGTTTTCTCTTTGATTGCAGGTTTTGAGCTTTGGATCATCCGGTCGACCGAGACCAAAAATCGACGTCGACATTAAATTACTTGTTTTCAAATAATTTTAACTTTTAAAAATAAATAGAATTACTATACATTCAGAGGTGAGAAAAAAAATATATCATTAAGATTTTAGATTTTAAATTTTAATTACTATTAAATCTTCAGTGACTTTCAATAGGATATAAAAGACAAACGACCTCTAAATCTGTAACTAAAGAAAACAATAAAAAGATAAGATAGACGTACAGGAAATTTATTAATGTTAATCGGCACTAATAAATTAAAGTAAAATAAAACCTAACAGATTTAGGAAGGAGAAAAAGAACCATGCTTTTCATATGAAAAGAATTTTACTAAAAACACTTATACCTACCCAAACAATTAAAACAATAGTTTGGTTTTGTTCATTCCTCAAATTGATATCAAAAGTGCAATTAATCATAATAAAATATGATTTCGAATTTGAGTATAAATAATAGGGTTTGTGATGATTAGTTGGTATACAAATTAATTTTATTTTTCTTTTATGTACTTTTAAGTAATTTAGAATATGAATAATCAAGTAATCAAAAGTTCATTAAAAGAAAAAAAAAAAAAGTGATGTAGAAAGAAGTTTGTTGGCTGGCAACAGATCCACCCTAAAAAATCCCTACTTTTCAAGTTTGATCAAAATAACATCTTTTAGACCTTTTCTATCTTATGTTAGTGCATAATGATATTTTGTTATTTATATATTCAAATTAATTTAATAAAATATAAATTGGAAAATCATGTTAGTCATCTTGCTCTCCACTTGTATCCCAATAAATGATATATAATTGATAAATATATTAATGATAATTTATGAAATTTGCAAACTGTATCATCAAGTGAAATGTGTAGTCCACTAAATAAGGAAAGAAATTGTATTAGTCGACATCAATAAACAAATGAAAGAAAAAGTCTTTGGTCGTCGATTTGATTGATGATATGACTCATCTGGGGGACAACATAGTCAAACGCAAGCTTCCTTTCTACGATAGAAATAGAACCAGAAAATCAGTAACATCTTCATTTTCTGCGTACTTTTGGCCACAAACTTACGGTCCTGAAACACCGCATTCAATCTCAAACGTCATTTTATCTCGTATATGCTGTATGTGTCGTAATATGTCTGTGAATAAATATCATACTATCATAAGTATCATATTACATATTCTTTCAAAAAATATATATCATAATACACATATATGGCACCTAAAGGTCCCATTTTTTCTCACAGATTTGAATCTAGTGCCATATGATTTTTACTAATATTTTATTGTGAGAGAAGAAAAAACATATATTGTATTTAAATGTGGAACAAAAAGTAAATTACTCTGTCTTAAAAAATATAAATTAATTTGCATTGGATTCAAATTCTTTGCTCTCTATATATACAGAAGAATTTGAATCCAATATTGATATGATTTTTGTTTGATAAAATAACATTAGTTAATAGTATATGCTTTTCACATTTAAATATTAAAATAACAAATTACAATTTAGCTATCTAGTTTGAGACAATGTTCAGATGGAGTAAAGATTTCAAATTTATTGCAATTTACCCATTTGCCGTTAGTGAATCTCTGTTAGAGTTAAGGGTGGCAAAACGGGGTGACGTGTCGGGTCGAGCCGAATTTGATTCGATTCGTTTATGGATTTGACTAATTTGATACGAATTCGTTTAAAAAACGGGGTCAGCATTTTTGGATTCAACACAAATTTGTTTATAAATGAATAACACGGCATGACACAATTAATTCGTTTATTACTTAAATAGGATATTGTCGATGTTCGGAATCGATCAACGGGGAGATCCAAAGATTCAGACTGCGGTTTGATATAATAAATGATAACAAGCGTAGTAAATATGGTTTAAGGTTGGTATATCGTAATAAAAGCGATGAAATATTGGTTAAGGTAGATGGACAATAATAATGGAGCAGTTAATAATGGAAGAAAGGCGGGAGAAGAGTGCAAAGACAAGGATTTTTACGTGGTTTGGCGAGTGCACCTACGTCAACGGGTCACTTTGGATTAATTCCGACAGAGTGACGATAATACTAGAATTCAACCATTTTTTTACAATGAAAATCTCCCCTATTTATAGATGAGGGGAGATACAATTGAGTGACTTACACGTTATAAATCATGATCATTTTCAACTAATCTAACATAAGTCATACTGTATTAATTGCCACAATAATGATTATTCTTCACATGCCCACGCCTTCATTAAATGCTTCAGGTAAGGTCTTCTCTTCATTAAATGAACAGTTGCCGCATTAAATACTCATCGGGAACTATTGAGGTATTACCGGCATGAAGTCTGATGATTAGGTAGGGTCTGATGGCTAGCTTTACGAGGTACCTCCTGACGCGAGCTCTTTGACTTGACGGACTGTACAAGCCGGAGAGATACTAAGGCGGGCTTTAACATAAATATGGGCTAGAAGCATACTAATACAGACCTTACATGGCGCGAGCTCGAGAGTCCGTCGAGCTCGTTACAGCGAGCTGAGGGCCGAGTCTCTTGGGCTTCTTGGTATTATGCTTATCTTTTGGACTTTTGGCGGTACTTTTATCCATATCGAGAAAACGGGCATAACACTGGCCCTTCAGTTCTCAGTGTGATCTGCGGATTGGGAGCTGAGCGAGATGCATCTGATGTCCATTTGTAAGCTCATGAGATGACGCTCCGAATTCTGAGCCTTTACTTTTTACACGTGGCGATCATGCAGACATTGGAACCGTAAGCATGTCTCGGGTCGTGCACATTAAATGCGCACGTCTTGTAACTGATGATGCCTGATGACAAAGGACCGGAGTTCATGTAGGGCCATCAGATCTGTGGCGGTTACACCTTTTGCTTGATCAAACGGCTAGGGAGTTGGGACCCGAGCCTATATAAGTCAGACATTTTTTTCATTTTCATTTCTTACTTTTGCTTAATCAAGACGAAACTCTATCAGATTTTTTCCTCAACGCCTTCCTCTTCTTATCTTTCTCATTCTTGCGGTGGTCTTTTTCAGACTTGGCATTCAGAATCCAGATCTTCATTCATAACAGAGGAGTATATATAGTAAGTTCTTGGAATTGATCTTTGTGCGTTGTTGGTCGTTTCTGATTCTTAGTATATATTTTGCTCTCTGACTCGCTTTTTGGCTTTGGATCTTGCTGGTGTGTTCGATTTGCCTGGTTTTAAATTTCATATGCATGCTTTGTGTCTGAAAATCGTTTTGCATGTTCGGAATCTTGTGTTTGCTTTTTTAAATGGCCTCACTGTCAATGACTTGTGATGCCTGTTTGTGAAGTTTTTTGTGCTTGAGGTTGGATATTAGGCGTTGTTTGTGGCCTTTGTCTTGACCGTTTGTAGACCTTTATTGTCTGCTGGCATAATTATGGTGTTTGTGTCTTTGATGGTTTGCCTTTGAACTGTTCGATAGAATACCTGTAGCTATAGGGTTATTACTGTAGGTTTTTAGGGAATTTTACCTTTTGGACCTGCATTCTGGGCCCCCACCACTTTTAGCAGTAGGGCGCGCGACCTGCCATATAGGGAAGTAGACTTAAAAATTCTTCAGCTCGCTAAGGTCAGTATGCTTTCAGTATTCTGATGCCGTTCCTTTTGTTCTATAGATGTCAGATCGTTCGCACAATGATCGTTAGGTCAGTGACGAGACTTCTGCTTCTGAAGGGCAAGTAGAGCAGCAAGTTAGAGCCACCCAGGGTGCGACCTCCCAAAGTGGTGAGGTCGCGGAGGAGCCCGAGGGTGAGCTGGGCCCTCGACATCTCGACCTTTGTATGAAGGGAGGGTAGCTCGAATGCCTTTTTTCCGCTCTGCTTCTAGTTTGGACCTCTAAACGCTAAAGACTTTAGCTCGGGAATTTGATCTCCCTTTGGGATGTCGAGCTAACGTGGCACACATGCATGATCACGCAGCCAACCCACCCAATGGTTTTATTACAATATGCTGCGAATACATAGAGTATGGGTTTAGGTTCCTCGTTCACAGCTACCTCGTAGACCTGCTGAACAATCTAAAACTGGCCCATTTCAGCTAACACCGAACTCCTATGCCCAACTGACTTCCTTGGCCGTTGCTTTCATTAAAAACGGGCTTGGCCCTCATACCTCCCACATCATCCGCAGCCTATATAGTTTTAAGGGGACTCATGGTCGTCAGGTTGAGCAAAGGGACGAGCTGTACTATATTTTAGCCCGTAACTCCTGTTTTAAACAATACTTGCCCATAAACAACATAAAGTCCAACGTGGGAGACTACAAGTCCTATTGGATTTTTGTTTCCTGTCTTTCTCTTCGTAACTTACAGAACTCTTCTTTTGTCTTGACCCCAAGTAGGCATGGATTTAGCTCGCACGATCCTAACCTCTATTTTTTTTATTTTATTTTAACGAGCTCGTCTTTGTTTTGCAGATGTTTCCGCCAACAGAGTCAATCTTGTTGAGGAAGAGACCGCAGTCTTAAAGATCTTTGTCGCGATTAAAGTCGACAATGACGACCTGTTCCCTTCATGTTCCGAGTTGTGATCTCACGGTCTTACCCCATCACTCGACGACCCACACTTAAATATACACAACGATCTTAGGGTCCACGGAAAAAGGAACGAGGTTCGTTCAATTTTTAAGCTTCTTCTAGCTTTTGAGGCCGAGCCTCCTCTAGAAGGCATCTCGAGCCCAACCACAAGCACATTTTCCAACAAAATGGAGAGATTGGTCTTAGTTGTTCTTCCAGTTCGTGCTGTGATTAAGACTAGAGAGCCGAAGGTCGTTGTTGTAGATGATACCTCGTCGGACACTACCCAGCAGGTGCCTCCCCAGCCCGTTGACGCAGTTGTTCCTCAGGTTGAGACAGCTGTAGTATCTAAGAAACAAGCCCCCAAGTCGAAGGGACAGAAGAAGACTGGTCCTTCCACAACTAAGATAGCCAGAGCTCCTGTTGGAGAGAGCTCGGCTTCACTAGAACTTGAGCCTGTAGTCAAGGACAAGGGGAAAAGCATAGCCGAGCCCTCAGCCAATAAGCGCTATAAGGTTGTTGAGGTCCTAAGACCGGAGGCGATCGTTATTGGTAAAGACCTAAGCATCCAAGCCTAGGGCGATCTGAAGAGCCGGGAGAGGGAGGGGGGGGGGGGGGGGGGAGTCATCTGAGGACCCCGAGCTACACGTTGAAATGGTAGCGAAGATGCGGTACTTTGATGATTTCCTAACCTTATACCGCGAGCCCTGGAGAACCATGCCCCGAAGCTTCAAAGGGAGGACTTTGTTGGCCCAAGATTGACACTTTATGCAGCTCGCCACTCGGCACTGGTAAGCTTCAGACTTGTCTACCTTTATTTGGTATTTCTGGTTCGAGCTTTATCGTTGTTTCTTTTTCAGATAAGCATGGCATTGATGAAGCTGATGAAGGAGGTCGAAGTATAGCAAGACGAGAGAACTGCTTTCAGAATTATAGATGAGGAGCTCGAAGCTGAGAGGAGGAGATTGCAAAATGAAGTAAACCTCATCCAGGAGGAGCATTAGAAGCTCGAGGGCAAGTTTAAAGATGCAGATGAGGCTTTGTCTTAGGAAACAGCCCGTCGAGAGGCAGCGACTTTCGAAGTCAGCAAGATTCAGGGAAAGCTGGAGAAGGTCACAGACAAGCTAAATGTTACTGCGGTGCGAGCCGGTGCTGCCGAAAAGAAAGTTGAGACAGCAAAAATGAAAGTTGAAGTCATGGAAAAGAGAGCTGAGGTCGCGGAGAAGAGAGTTGAGGCCGCTGAAGATCGAGCCAATTTGCAGCAGCAAGAGGCAACTATACTTGAGAAAGAGCTCGTTGGGGCGCAGGAGGAGATTGCTCAAGCGGAGGGACGCGTCTAAGCCCGAGTTGCTCAAGAGCGAGAGGACGCTGGTATAGAGACCGAAAATGTGTTCCTATATATGCTTTGGCTGCATTATCCGGATATGCACTTTTCATTCCTTGGGCTGGGGGCGATCAAGGTAGTCCGGGTGTTCGTAGACCACGCCACTAGTACTCAGGACGCGCAACAAGGCGATATTTCCTCAGCCCCTCCAACAGCTCAATCAGCAGCTCTTTCAGGTCTTCCCTCAGATCCAGCTTCAGCTTCTGAAGGACCTTCAGCCTCCCACGATCCTCTTGTTGCGGAGACCCCAGTAAATGCCCCATTGGATCGTCCTTCCTTAGAAACACCTACCCAAACTTAACCAAAATTCTTAGTTTTTTTTTTTTTTATTTATTTAGTTTGTAATCATTGAATTTTTCCTCTTTCGTGGGGATTTCATTCGTAATGGATAGCGATCTCGCAGGTCGGGATTATTTTATCAATTTTCCCTGCAATTTTTAACTTTTTCGGCAAAGTATAGAACATATATTGTAGACATAGTAATATGATACTTATTGATATATAATGAGCGATTGTCAAGATCTATTAACAAACATATCATAATCATGATAACGTGTTAGCTCGTAAGCATTCAACCTGCAAGCAATTTAGTTGCATGTTAATACATTTTCACATTATTGGACAAGTACTTACAGCTCGCGGGGTGCCCATTTAAGTATACGTTTCTGAGCTTACTCTACATTAAGGTTCCGCGAGCTTACAATAGCATTTTCCCAAACTTTGATGGTTTCAGGTTGTTGAAGCACTTTGTATCAATTCGTGATTCACGTGCAACTCCCAACACGGGCAGTTCTTATCATGAGGTCGTTTGTTTACAATCACAAGTAGCTCCCAGCATGGGCAGTTAATCTCACGAAACCATTTGGCCACAAGCAGCTCCCAGCATGGGCAGCTCATTTCGCGAGACCGTTTGACCACAGACAGCTCCTAGCATGGGCAGCTCCTCTCGTAAGGTCAACTCGTAGGTCATGCCTTTTGCAAACCCTTTGATAGCAACTTTGTAGGTCGTGCCTTTTGCGAGGTTTTTGATGGTGATTTGCTGGTGGCACCTCTTGCGAGCTCTGTGATCGCAGTTTGCAGGTCGTACCCTTTGCGAGGTCTTCAATTGATTAGAGGTCTCGGTAATACCCTTCAGGGCACGTAGAACGTAACCCTTTCTACGGGTGAAACCTTATGTATCGTTGGTGGGTCCCTAGTAATGCCTTCCGGGGTGCTTTTAGATAACAATCCTTTCCACAGGCGAGACCCTCATTGCAACTCCTTCCGCAGGCAATCGCCTTCCAGAGTATAGTAATAAGAGTTCCCAGATAGTCCATTCCAGAGCGTACAGACGACAGCTTCTTCCATAGGTAATATCTAGATAGCTAACCCCCTTCACAAGCAATCGCCTTCAAGGGAGCATATAATAAACACTTCCTCGGGCAGTACCTTGTAGAGTACTTAGACAGCAGCTTCTTCCACAAGTAATGCCTTCAGAGTGTGGAAATTGCAGGTTGCTAGTGATAAATATGCTTTGCAGATTACAAAAGAAAATAACTCGCAGATCGTGAGGGCGCTATAAGAAGCGTTGGTAATAATCATTCATCAATCAGAATAAAGGAGAGATAGCTCGCAGATCGTAGAAAATCCTCATGGCGTATAGAATATTTCAGCTCGCTGATTGCAGAAGTGAGTTCCCATAGAATAATCAACATTAGAAAATAGAAAACTGATTACGGAAGCGCCCTTATAAGCATATATAACAAAGATGGATGCGTTCGTCAGATAATAATCTCGTGGTCATCTGCGCATGTTTTCTGGGCGCGAATAATTTCTTAGATAATTACTGAGATATCTTCAGGAAATGATAGATAATCAATGATAGCTCACTTTATAGAAGTAAATTCTGATAGTCGTTGCTCTTTATAATAATAATACTTCGCTTATTAGATTAACTCGTTTTCTGCATTGAACATATTACATACAACAACAAAACAAGTGAAATCACTTTACTGACAATCATCAAAGTGAATTATATATAAGGGTTCTAGAGTGAGCTGACAGTTTTTTAAGTGTAGTAAGGACGAAGATGTTCCGCGTTCTAGGCACGTAAGAGTTCAAATCCGTCCATGTTGGCCAGGTGATAGGCACCGTTCTCCAGGTTCTCCTTGATGAGGTAGGGACCTTCCCAGTTTGGACCGAGTGTTCCATCACTGGACTTACGAGCTGTGGGGAGGATTAGCGGTAGGACTAGGTCACTAGCCTTGTAGCTTCGAGCTCGGACTTTCTTGTTGTAGTACCTGGCGACCATTTGTTGGTAAATCGCCACCTTTATGCGAGTTGTCTCCCTTGCTTCCTCAAGTAGATCCAGCCTTATAACGAGCAGTTGATCATTGTCTTCAGGTCGAAATAATGCTCTTCACTAGCTGGTAACTTCAAACTTTGCAAGGATCATCGCTTCAGACTCGTACACCATGGAGAACGGGATTTCGCCAATGGAGCTGTGAGCTGTTATTCTGTAAGCCCAAAGTACCTTCTATAGTTCATCCACCTAAGCCCCCTTCTTTGCTTTCAGCTTGGTCTTCAAGGTCTGCTTGATGAGTTTGTTCACAGCTTCGACTTGACCGTTGGCTTGAGGGTGGTCTATAGCTGAGAAGCTCTTCACTATCCCGAACTCGTTATATAAGTTGATGAACTGGTCACTAATAAACTGCGTCCCGTTGTCCGTCATGAGCTGCTGAGGAACTTCAAACCAGTATATGATGTTATTCCACACAAATTTCTCTATCTTTGAGGTAGAGATCTTTACAAGCTCCTTGGCTTCGACCCATTTAGTGAAGTAATCCACAACGATTACTACGTGCTTGCACCTTCCATGAACTGTTGGTAGAGGTCTGATTATGTCCATTCCTCAGATCGCGAAGGGCCATGGGCTCACCATTTGCTGGAGGTAGGCCGGTGGAGCTCGCGGGACTTTGACGAACCTCTGACACTTGTCGCATTTTTTGATCAAATCGATGACATCTTGCTTCATGCTTGACCAATAAAACCCCTGCTTGAGTGCCTTTTGAGCTAAAGATAGCCCCCCTGTATGGTTTCCACAATAACTAGCGTATATATCCCTCAGCATGACCTCGCAATCCTAGCCATCAATACATCGCAGAAGGCGGGCCGAGAAGTCTTTCTTGTATAGCATGTCGTCATAGATACAATAGCTTCTACTGGTATGGCTTATAGCTCTAGCTCTAGCTCCCAGCTCTAGTTAGCAAGCACCGTGCCTCTAATTTGTCGCTTGGTAGCTTCCCTTTTTGCAAGTAGTTTAATAAACATCAAGGATGTTTATGATCATCAATGCATCTTTTCTCTCTATGCTTGGAACTGGAAAGAATTCTACTGGTATGACTCCCAAGAAGTCCGCATCCTGGGTGATTGCCAAGTAAGCTAGGGCGTCTGCATAAGAATTCTGAGCTCGTGGGATTTGACTCACTTTAAACTTTTGGAAGGTTCCCAACAACTCCTTCATCTTCTGGAGATATTTGGCCATCTTATGTCCCTTGGTCTGATACTCCCCCTGAACATGGCATACCACGAGTTGAGAATCACTGAAAACATTTATTTGTTCAGCTCACACTTCTTTTGTTAGGCAGAGTCTAGTGAGCAATGCTTCGTACTCGGCTTCATTGTCGGTGGCCTGGAATCCGAATCTCAAGGCGCTGAGAATCTTGTGACCTTCAAGGCTAATCAGCAACACTCCAGCCCCTGACTTATGCTCATTGGAGGATCCATCCACGTATAGCTCCCAAGTCGGGCCATCTAAGGTCTCAATTTGCTCCTTTGCAGATCCTGTGAATTCGGTAATGAAGTCCGCTAGAGCCTGAGCCTTAATTGTCGTTCTAGGCTTGTATTCGATGCCAAATTACGTGAGCTCCACATCCCATTTTAGTAGTCTGCCCGAGGTATCTGACTTCTGAAGGACTTGCTTAAGTAGGTACTGCGTGAGGACTTCGATCTGGTGAGCCTGAAAGTATGAGTGCAGCTTCCTCGATGCAATCACAAGACAATATGCTAACTTTTCCATCTGCGAATATTTGGTTTCTGCATCGACCAGCCTCTTACTGATGTAGTACACCGGTAATTGTATCTTCTCTTCTTCTCTCACCAAGGCAGCACTCAACGCGTACTGAGACACCCCCAAGTATAAAAAGAGTTTTTCTCTTTCCTTTGGCTTAGATGAGAGGGGAGCTCGACCTATGTACTCCTTTAGCTGCTAGAAGGCCACCTCACATTGCTCGGTCCATTCGAAATTCTTTGCCTTTTTTATTGCTTCGAAGAAAGAAATGCATTTGTCCGTATGCTTAGAAATGAACCTGCTGAGGGTCATGACCTGACCATTGAGGCTTTGTACATCTTTAACCCGAGCTGAGGATTTCATTTCGACTAGTGCCCTGATCTTCTCTGGATTGACCTCAATTCCTCTGCTGTTCACCATGAAACCAAGGAACTTACCAGATACCAATCCAAAGACACACTTCAGTGGATTCAATTTCAACTGGTAATTCCTTAAAATTTGAAAGGTCTCGTTCAGGTCGTCGACATGATCTGTCTCTTGCTAGGATTTCACCAACATGTTATCTACATACACTTCTATGATTTTCATAATTTGCTCCTAAAACATTGAATTGACCAGGTGTTGGTAGGTTGCCCCTGTATTTTTAAGCCTGAAGGGTATTACCTTGTAACAATACAAGCATCGGTCAGTGATAAACGACGTATGCTCCTCGTCCTCCGAGCTCATTGGGATTTGGTTGTAGCCCGAGTAGGCGTCCATGAAGCTTATAAGTTATTGGCTAGCTGTTGCGTCTACGAGCTGATCAATCCTGGGCAATGAGAAGCTATCTTTTAGGCAGACCTTATTCAGATCAGTGAAGTCTATGCAAGTCCTCCATTTCCCGTTCTTCTTCTTCACGAGGACTGGATTGGCCACTCAGATAGGATAGTGGGCTTCGCAGATGAACTTGTTGGCTAGCAGCTTTTCTATCTCTTCCTTCAGGGTAGCGTATCTTTCAGGTGTCATCAGTCTTCTTTTTTGACGAACTGGTTTATGGTGAGGATCTATATTCAGTTTGTGACATATGACTTTAGGGTCTATCTCCACCATGTCTTCATGGTTCCACGTAAAAACGTCCAGATTCACCTTCAGGAAGTCAGCAAGTTGGGTCCTGACATCTAGGGTTAGGTCTCGTCCTAGTTTCAAACATATCTTAGGATTTACATCATTGACCTGTACGTCTTCTAGCTCTTCAATGGGCCCTGCAGCCCGATCCATTTCCACCTTGCGGAGGTCGAGGTCGTGGCTCACTTTTTTCTCAGTCACAGTTCGCGGCTCATCTCCTGAAACCACGTTTACCTTCTTCCCTTTGACCCCTATTTTTACGACGTCCTCGTAACATCGTCTGGCCAGATGCTGTTATTCTCAGACACACCCTATCCCATTAGGAGTTGGGAATCTAACCGTGAGTGTCTTGGTGGAGGTTACCATGTTCAGGTCATTTATCGAAGGCCGCCCCAAAACTATATTATATGCTGATGGGCAGTCGATGATTAGAAAATCCGTCAACATGGTGGCTTACCGACCTGGTTCCTTAAGAGTGAGCAGTAATCTGATCTGGCCCACTGGTGTCACGGCATCTCTAGTGAAGCCATAGAGAGGCTTTGGGTAAGACATCAGTTGTTCAGCTCCCAGCCCCATCTGGTCAAAACAGTCTTTGTACATCACGTTGACTGAGCTCCCGGTATCAATCATAATCCGCTGCACCTCTGCAGTGCTGATTTTGGCTCGGATGACTAGAGCATCGTTATAAGGCCAACATACACCCCTTGCGTTCTCGTCAGTGAATATGATGTCATTTGAGGTCACCCTTGCTTTCTTTGCAAGTCCCTCTATTCCGCTATAATCTACAAGCAAGGTGTAGTTGGTTTCCCTCACGTACCTCTAGTGCGACTTATTGGATGTACCCGCGATATGAGGACCACCGTGGATGGTAAAGATGGTTCTTATCGCAAGTTCATGCTCTAGCTCAAGAGCTCACTGAGGCTGTTGCTACACTAGTGGTTGGTGTTGGGGTTGAGGACGTTGCTGTTGAGATCGTCTACTTGCAGGTCTCACTACATACTCCCCCAGACGATCTCGTCTGATCAATTCCTTGATGGCGCCCTTCAGCTGCCAACAGTTTGAGGTATTGTGCCCAGTTTTGTTGTGGTAGGCACAAAACTTCCTCGGGTCTCGGAGCTTGCTCGGAACTCCCGTGGGGTATGGTTTCCTAAAGTTTTCCCTATTTCTTTCTTTGGCAAAGGTCCGATCCTTCGTGTCTGACAAGACGCTATAGTTTCCATATTGACCTCGACGCGGAGGTCGTTTCCTTCTCAGTTCCGGTCTAGCTCACTTCGCCACCACATTAGCAGAGCGATACCTTTGCTCGCCGTGACCGTTTCCACTGTGGTCTTTTCTTTTCCCTTGGTGGGAGCTACTAGCTTCCCCCCACTGGTTACTGGACTTTTTTGGTCTAAAAGCTTCTTCCCACTTTATTTTTTTAGCAGCCCGTTTGTAGAATTCACCCAGGTTTTTTACTGGGGACTTGTAGATGCTTTCGTAGAGTTTTTCGTTCTTTCTGAGTCCTGTTGAGATAGCCGTCAGAATGCTCTCATCTGAAGGTGCCTCGACGTTGCTCATCTCGTCCCTAAACCGGGCTATGTAATCTTTTAGGGTCTCGTTCTACCTCTGGAATATTGTAGCGAGGTGATAAGGAGGTGCGAGTTGTTTTTTTTTAGTGCTTTATATTGATTGAGGAATTTTTGTTGGCACTCTTGCCAACTCCTTATGCTGTGGGCTGGAAGACTCTTGAACCAGGCTTATGGGGCATCCTCCAGGGTAGCTGGGAAGACTCGACATTTGATCATCGGATTGCTTGTCTGAAGGTCCATTTGTACGTTGAACGCATCTAGATGGTCATAAGGGTCACTTCTCCCATTGTAAGATGGAATGCTTGGGAGTTTGAACTTGAGTGGTAGAGGTTTTGTCTCGATTTCCCTGACAAATGGGACCCTATCATCATTCTGTTCTCCCTGGCTTAGGGGTCTAGGTCGTGCTTCCAACTGCTGAACCCTTTGTAATAATTCTTCCATCATTGGATCCTGGAACTCAGACCGCCAAGTATGGCTTCTTCTACTGGTGCTTTTTGTTCACCTGAGTGATGATCTCGCGACTGCGTATCCAATCAAAATTTTCTACCTGTCGTGAGCCCCTTCGCGGCTAAGGTTCATGATCACCACGATGCTCATGAGCTCGCTCATGCCCACGACTAGCTTCAACATACCGATCACCATCGTGGCTTACCCTCACTTTTATGTCAATGGGGTGAGGTGAGGTCTCCCTTTCTTGGGCTCGTCGTCTGCCCCTTCTCGAGCTCAAGTTCAATGAGCGGATGGACTCTTCAGATAATGACCTTTCCCTTTCAGCTCCTCCCTCTAGGGTTGGGATTTCCTCTGTGAGCTGTTGGCGAGCTCTTCTGGGGAGCACGACCTCCACTCGACTCTACACGGCCTGGGCTTGAGCTTCCATTAGCGCCCTTATTGTTTTAGTCAACTGTCTCACCGTATCTTCTAAAGCTCATTGACGTTGTTGCCATTCTTGATTGGCCTCTTCTCTGGAAGGTAGAGTGCTTTGTTGATCCTCCTGACCCTTAGGTTGCTCATCCACCACACCAACACTTCTGATCATTCTTGTTCTAGCCATTACAGTTTGGTGAAATGTAAGCAGTCAAGGAGAAATTAACTAGAGAAGATATTACCAAATCGCTGTTGAGCCCTCCTTCTAACACCAAAAGATGTCGACGTTCGGAATCGGCCGACAGGGAGATCCAAAGACACAAACTGCAGTTTGGTATAATAAATAATAATAAGCGTAGTAAATATGGTTTAAGGTTGGTATATCGTAATAAAAGCGATGAAATGTTGGTCAAGATAGATGAACAATAGTAATGGAGCAATTAATAATGAAAGAAAGGAGGGAGAAGAGTGCAAAGACAAGGATTTTTACGTGGTTCGGCGAGTGCGCTTGCGTCCACGGATCACTCTGGATTAATTCCGACAGAGTGACGGTAATACTAGAATTCAACCTTGTTTTTACAATGAAAATCTCTCATATTTATAGAGGAGGGGAGATATAATTGAGTGACTTACACGTTACAAATAATGATCATTTTCAACTAATCTGACATAAGTCATACTGCATTAATTGCCACAACAATGATTATTCTTTACACGCCCACACCTTCATTAAATGTTTCAGGTAAGGTTTTCTCTTCATTAAATGAGTAGTAACCGTATTAAATGCTCATCGGGAATTATTGAGATGTTGCCAGTATGAAGTCTGGGGATTAGATGGGGTCTGATGGCTGGCTTTACGAGGTATCTTCTGGCGTGAGCTCTTCGACCTGGTGGACTGTGCGAGCCAGAGAGATGCTGAGGCGGGCTTTAACATAAACATGGGCTAGAGGCATACTAATACAGACCTTGCATGGCGCGAGCTCGGGAGTCTGTCGAGCTCGTTACAGTGAGCTGAGGGCTGGGCCTCTTGGGCTTCTTGGTATTGTGCTTATCTTTTGGGCTTTTAGCGGCTCTTTTATCCATGTCAAGAAAACGGGCATAACAGATCTAAACCCATTAACCTGTCAACCCGTTAATTCGTTTAACCGTTTAAATATTTAATTCTTTTAACTTGTTTAATTTGTTTTCGTTTAACCATTCATTTAATCAAACATTAATACAGAACAATAGATACAACACATATCCAGTAAATAACAATTCTAGATCAATCAATCACACCCAATAAAATGACAATATAGTTTTTGGTAAATAAATTCCTAGTATTTAGCTGGATATACAACCATCTATTTTGGTTTCATTTTATTAAGAAATAAATGAAAACCAGAATCAAAATACTGAGTAGAACCATTTTGGGAGATGAAGGTGGTAGACTTGGTGGTGGAGGTGGTTGATCTAGTGGTAAGGGTGGTGGATATAGTGGTAGAGCTGTGGAGAAGGGGCGGCAACCGTGAGGAAGGAAAGGTTTGGACTGTGAGGAGGAGGGGCGAGGATCGTGAGGGATGAGGGCCTACGGCTATGAGGGAAGAGGGGATGCAACTGTGAGGGAAGAGGAGCAGTGACTATAAGGGAGGGAGGGCGATGACGGAGAAGGATGAGGGGTGGCGATTATAAGGGAAAAGGGGAAAAGGGATCGTGTCGACAATCGTGAGAGAGAAGTGGTGGTGACCTTAAGGCAGTGACGGAAAGTGTGTGGTGTGGGTGCTGCAGAAAAGCGAAAATGAGTGTAGAGTTTGGATAAATATGTGTGTGTATGTGTGTGTGTGTGCACGCGTATAATTATACACTAATCTCTATATTATACTGATATTACAATTTTACCCTAATTTAATCATATCAACCTGCGATTCGTTTAAACAAACTCAATTCGATTCGTTTAATAAATGGGTTAAGCGGTTGACACGATTATGACACGAATTCATTTAACTCAAATTTATACCTATTTATTTTTTGTGAACTCGTGTCGACTTATTGTGTTGTAACCTATATTGTTACCCCTAGTTAAAGTTAATTACTGAGAGGTAAAATTATTTTTTGACCTTATTTTATATTTTTCTTTTAAAACATTAAATAAAAATTAAATAATTAAATTAAAAAAGCTTAATAATAAGATCTCCATCATTCATTATCCATATTGAGATGGATGATGGAGATTATTTGAAGAAAATTTGAAAGTCAAATAAAAAATTAAATTAAATAATTAAAAAAGAAAATATAAAATAAAGAAAAAATAAATAAAATTTTTAAACCAAACTTGATCCTTTTTATCTTTAACATTAGACTTGATCCCCTTCATCTTTCAACATCAGATCTCTATCTTTAAAACCCTTCATCATCAACAACCAACCCGTGGTCTAACTTCTTTTTCGTGGTCCCTTCACCAACATCAAATTTCCTACATCAACAACAACCATACCTTTCATCAGTTGTTGTCCCTTCGTCATCTAAGGTTTTGCATCCAACTACCGTCCTTTAGGTTTTGCATCCAGCCGTAGTGCTTTTGGTCCCTACAAATCGGTCGTCGTCCTCTAGGTTTCTGCATCTGGCCACCATCATTTTCATCTAGGTTCGAGCACAGATGAAGGTTCATTTGGGTTTACAGATGAATATGTTTTCCTCATCTTGGTTCATCGAACCTAGAGGAAGAGCATCTATTTTTTTTATATAAATTATTTTATTGTAAATTGGGATTTTAGGGGATTTTTGGTGATTGGAACACTGGTTGAAAATGAGAGGGATGAGAGGTTGAAGGTGATGATTTTCAAGAGAGGTTGAAGATGAATTTTTTTTGGGGCTTTTTGTAATTTTTAGGATATTTTTGGTGATTGAACACTAGTGTTTGTTAATTGATGATTATAATTTTGAGTTGATGATTGTTGTTGATGATTTGTTGGATTGATGATGATTTTGGTTGAAGATGAGAGGGAGAAGATGTTGAAGATGATTTTCAGTGGAGGTTGAAGATGATTTTTACTTGATGAATGTATTGATTTTCTAGGTTGGACATTTTCTAGGTTGAAGAAGATGAAGCATAGAATTCATCTTCAAATTTTGTGCATATGTTTAATTTTTTGTCCATTTTTAGTTATTTTTATTTATTTTTTGTTTTTTCATTTGGTTAACAGGGTCAAACCAGTTATCCAAAGGCATTTCGGTCTTTTAATTATATTTACACTATTCACCATAAAATCTAATGGAGATTCTCTAACGGTAGAGTGTAAATTGCAATAAAATCAAAACTTTTGCTCCGCCTGATCATAGTTTCAAATTAGGTAGCTAAATTGTAATGTGTTCATATTAAAATTATGAAATTGAGCCATATATGACATTAGTTAATGGCAATGTACTTTGGTGGCAAAGAATGCTAATTCATTCTAGTGATATCTAAAGTTTGAGTCACCCTACTTCAGGTGGTACCTAAAGAATTAGCTAGCCCATGTTATTTCATTTTTATTTAAAACATGTTTAGTAGATTCAAATGGTTTTGTTTGCGAATTTCTAAATTTTTCGAGTATATATTCTGATTAGGGATGACAACAAGTCAGATTTAGGTAAGATTGATCTATCCCAAACTTGAACCTGTTTAAGGTAGTTTGCCCCAAACCTAACCTGTTTTAGTTTGATTCAATTTTCCATAAATCATAAAATTTATATGAAAGATAAATATACAAACAATAGATAAATATTAAAACTTAAAATAAATCAATTTTTACTTAAATTTAATATCACATCTAAATAAGATCAATATAAAGCTAATGGAAAATATAAACTCATTAAGTACAAACACCCAAATAATAACATCACATAACAAAGTTCTATTACATATACCAAAATAATAATTAATACATAACAAATAAATAATGCAAACACTTAAAAATAAACTATAATAATAATAATAATAATAATAATAATAATAATAATAATAATAATAATAATAAAATAGGTTAACTGAGTTAGACCAAGTGAAAAAATGTTTGACCTAAGTTTGACTCGATATAAAACTAGGTTAAACACTTGAGACCCAAACCTAATTCGAAGCCTCGATTTTAGTGCCACAATATGTTCTAAATGGATTGAATCCCGACCAGTTTCGGTTGGATACGTATTTTTGTCAATCCTAATCTAGACCCTAAGCCTCCAACTCATAGTTCATGGGTCAAGTCTTCTATTTGGAAGGGTTTTGGTCTTATATATATTGAGATTTAAATGCCTAACATGACTAGGTAGGTCTAGTTCTTTTATCATTTATTTGAGTAAGGATTATTTGTTAATTTTTTATTTGTACTAAACTTTTTATGAGAGGAATTTAAGTTTGAGTGATGTGTGAGAGAGAAAAATTCTAACAATCTTGGTTATTTATTTATTAATTTTTTATGTTGATATATCATTAGATTATTAAAAGTTTAGCAAAAAAAAAAAAAAAAAAGATGATGGAAAATCCTTATTCCATTTATAATGATCCATTCCCAACTTCCGATGAGGTAGTGTGATATTTATTGATTAAAGCTCTAGTACACATAAATTTGCTTTTACGTAGTTGCATAAATGTTGCATACTATTTTGAAGAGCCAATCTTTACACATATAGTCACAATACTAGCCAACTAGGGGATATTGGACAATTGATGCTCAATCTCCATCTCATTTATATACCTCTTTATGTTGTGAAATTGTTGACTTTTGTTACTATTACCACCTAACTTTGTGACACTATTACTCAATTAATAGTTTGAATTTCAATATTACCAAAAAATGAAAAGTGACCCTTTTATCCTTAATGAATAAGACTAAAACTCAAGCTCTTTTTTACATCTCTTTTTCTGTTATTTTTGTTGGAAAATAAGGAACATAAATGCCAATTTTCATGAACTATTTTGATTAGGTTTTTTTTTTTTTTTTTTTTTTTTTTTTTTTTTTTTTTTTTTTTAAATCTTAGTTTTGAAAGATCAATGTAGATTCATGTTCTCCTTTGCAAGGTTTACAAATTAGTATATTCTTTTGGTAAATTAGTACTTGATTGAATGAGAAATTGCATCTCAAAGTGCATTTATGGAAAGAAAATAGGTCTAGTCCTACATTGAAAAAATAAAGGAATAAAACTTAATATATAAATGCATGTGTTATACATATAAATTAACTTGTGGAGCACATGTGCTCTCTCTCGAGTGCAGGGAGGGGAGGTGCAAATCATGGTCCATCCTTGCATTCAAAAGGTGTGTATGTGTGACCTGCAAACTCAAATCCAGTTGAAATTTCAACCTTGGATGTGCTTCATTCATTTTGATGCAAATTTATTTTTTATTTTGAAAGGCTTATCTCTTGAATGGAGAAGATGTTGAAATTCCAACCTTGGATCTGCTCTCTCCGTTTTGATGCGAATCTATTTTTCAAAAGAAATATCTCATGAAGGACTTATCGCTCAAAGGAATTACTTATCTTTTAAATAAAGTATTTATCTTTCGAAAAAATAACTTATTTCTTGTGCGAAAATAAAGTTTGGTGTAAGGATATTTTTGTCTGTATATATAATTTAGTGACATTAAAACTCAAATATTAATATAGTGACAGAGTCACAAATATGGGCCCTTAAAGTGCATGTTGTCCAAAGAAAATCTTAAATATAGGCTGGCCAAGAGTCTTCTCATTTTTGTAAAAATGATAATATTGATTTTTTTTTTTGCCTTCCTTTCGTTTTCTTTTTAAAAGAAGATCCAAGGGATGCACCTAAGGAAAATATTAGTGGAAATGAGAAGAAATAACTCTCATTTCTCCTAATTTTATTATTATCACTTAATTAATAATTTGAGTTTTAATGACACCTAAAAATGAAAAATTCTCATTTTACCCTTAAAAATGAGAATAAACCTCAATCTCTCTTAGTCGTTCTTCTCCCTCCCTTTCTCTTTCATTTTCTCTCAAGTTTTCCAGCTCACTATTTCATCTCCCTCTCTAGAAGCTTGTCTCTTTCTTCTCTAGTTCTCATTTCTCTCTTTCTTCTTCTTCTATATGTCACTCTGTTATATGCAGCTATTTGGAAAAAAAGAGAATAATTCTAGTTCTGTTTGGAACAATTTTACTAAAAATTAATGCTTAATATAAGAAAAGAAAGTATGTATAACAGAGTTAAAAATTATCTGAAGCCATACAGTTTCTAGAGGAAGTTGATAGCTACTAATAGTAAGGTGACAAGAGCACTCAATATTATATCCAATAAGCAGGCTATATAGAAGAACTATATAATAAAGCAAGCACACGATTGGAAGTATGACATATATCCTTGTGGAGAAAACCTTCCGAAAGGAAGGTAAAATTACATACATACTATCTTCAGTAATATCCATACGGCCTCAACCTTACCATCAATTTGACCATATAATATAAGGTAGCTGAAAAAGATATAATTAATAATATTTATATGATAGTAAAAAGTATAGTAAACCTTTGCAATTTTATATAGTAATAGTTCAATGTATATGGAGCGGTAACCGAGTTGTTGAAAGCTAATGCCAAGCTAGAAGTACTATCTAATATTTATATGTGTTAAAGAGAACTCAGTATTATTTCCAATAAGCAGGCTAGAAGAACTATATAATAAAGCAAGCACATGATTCGAAGCTATATATATATATATATATATATATATATATATATATATATATGATATAGGGCTTTCAAAATTAGGTATTTTAAAATTAAGTATACCTGATTTTAAAATATAAGAATCAACCAATCGAATTCATCCATTACATTTGAATTGAATAGGAGGAGAGAATGTAATAATGAATTTAATTGATTGGTTGTTATTTTTTAAAATCAGATATACCTAATTTTAAAATATAAGGATTATATCTGATTTTAAAAAATAAGGACTAACCAATAAATTTATCAATTGCATTTCAATTAAATAAAAGAGAGAATTTGTTTTAACAGAGAGAATGCAATGGATGAATTTGATTGATTGATCCTTATATTTTAAAATTAGATATGCTTGATTATAAAAGTCATATATTTATATATATATATATATATTGTTATGGAAGAAAACCTTCCGAAAGTAAGGTAAAATTACATATATACTATTGTCAACAATATCCATATGCTGCCTTAACCTTACCATCAATTTGACCATATAATATAACATAGCTGAAAAAGATATAATTAATAATATTTATATGATACTAAAAAATATAGTAAACCTTTGCAATTTTATATAGTAATAGTTCAACGCAAATAGAGGGGTAACCGAATCATTGAAAGCGAAAGCCAGGCTAAGTAATTAGTTTGCCCAAATAATCCAATTGATTAGATAATGGCAATTGGCAAAGGTCAAATTCATGACATCTCTCCAACGTACAAAGCACGCCTTTCGTAAGCTAATTTACCCTAAAGCATTTCAACATGGAATTATAAAGGTCTCTTGTCCTTGTAAACAAAAACAAGTTATGGCATCGTTATTATTATTATTTGACTTTCATCACCAAACGGTGTTAGACGTACAACAGTATGCCTTTCTTCGCTTCGAGGGTAGCGGACCCCATATGCCATGACTAATAGGCCATTGATGTTAATATGTCGAAGCGTGGTCAATTAGTATTGTGTGTAAGATGTACAAGAACACATGACGTCCATGTGTAATGACTTTTTGCATGTGATTTTTTCAGCATGCGTTTGCAATATAAAATTTTTTATTTCTGTTTTGTTGCAGGGTAAAATGTACAAGTTTTACATCTGAAAAGATACGGTTCAACATTTAGATAAGTACTAGTTAATTTACATGAAGAAACTTAATTTATACAACATTTGAATAACCAGCTAATTAATTTAATAGTACTTGTATATAAAGTAATGGAAATTCTTTAAAGCGGATCTCATAATAATTTGTAAAACTCACCTTGGATATTACAAAATTTACACTAAAATTATTGCTAAACTTTAGGGGTTTTTTTTTTCTTTTTTTTTTTTTTTTCCTGTAAATTTACGATTCAAACTATAAAAGTTTAGGCATATAACTATATAAATAAAAGTGTACCGCAAGATCTTATGAATCAACATCAAGTCACGAGTTATGAGATTCAATTTGTAAAACATACCCAAATCGAATTAATATGCATTGTATATATACAAGCTAGCTAGGATTAGAGAATTAATTAGTGCAAGCAAGTCCTATTGGGAATTTGATGCTTATGAACCTATAACAATAACACATTATTTCCTCTTATTGCATTAATAATAATTTTTAAACCCTCGTGTGTGTTTATTTTACTCTATAAATGTAAATTTTCCATATTCCTTAGCTTAATTCGTAAAATGTTTTAATTTCTCCAGAGTTCACATATTCTAATTTACAAATTATCATGATTATCGTAAAAAATAGTCTATCATTTTTTAACTTGATTCAGCCGGTCAACTCGATGGATAAATAACTGCTTTTACGGATTTAATCACTATTATTAAATTTGTACATTATAAACATGCATGTAACTATACTGTACACCTGAACACGGAGACAACCAATCTTGTAAGAAAAATTCGTTCTATGCCGACATAGTTAATTGTGTTACTTTCCATGCACAAGTTTGAGCTGTAGCAGACGGGTTCAAGTATAGTTGGTATCTAATTTATTTCTCCTCGATGTATTCTACAATGCATTAATTCCATGGAAACTATTTAGTAGATATATTTCACTCTCAAGACTTTTAGGATAGTGAGAAAGCAATTCCTAGAGGAAACAATTAGTATTTGTTTCATTAATTATGTTGATGTATCATAAATTTTTACAATCAATACATCATTGATGTGGAAATTGTTAAAGAAAATTAAAGTCGAATACAAATCAAAAGGATTATACTTAACAGTTAAACCTACTACCACGAGCTTAAAACACTTGCTTTTATAACTAACATTTAGGTTATTAGAAAAACCTAAGAATTACCAATTTACACTTCATTAGTTTTCGACCATTACCAACCCTCATTGGTTGGACTATTGCCATAAACTATTCCTTCGCTTAATTTGTACAATGTTTTAATTTCACCAGAGTTAGCATATTCTAATTTACACATTATCATGATTATCATAAAAAATAGTTTATCATTTCATTCTTTAACTTGATTAAGCTGATCCATTCGATGGATAAATAAATGCTTTTACGGATTTAATCACTATTATCAAATTTGTATAGTATAAACATGCATGTAACTATATTGTACGCGTGAACACGGAGACAACCAATCTTGTAAGAAAAATTCTCTGCACGCCCACATAATTAATTGTACTGTGACTTTCCATGCACGAGTTTGAGCGGCTGTAGACGGGTTTAAGTATAGTTGGTGTCTAATTTATTTCTGCTCGGTGTATTCTACAATGCATTAATTTCATGGAAACTACATAGTAGACAGATATTTCACTCTCAAGACTTTTAGAATAACGAAAAAGCAATTTGCCGAGTCCATATTTTGCTGGAGGAAATAATTAGTAACATTAATTATGCTGATGTATCATAAAATTTTTAGGATCAATACATCTTTGACATAGAAATTATTGCAGAAAAATCGAATGCAAATCTAAATCGTAACGTGGATTATTTGTGTGACTTGTAGAATCCACAAATATACTTAATCAAACCGACTACTACAAGCTTAACAAACTTGCTTCTATACCTAACTTTTAAGGTTATTAGAAAAACATTAGAATGACCAATTTACACTTCATTAGTTTTGGGCCATTACCAACCCTCATTGATTGGACCTCCGGCTTACAAGCCCAACAATTTCCCTCTCCAGTCAACGTGGGAGGTACCCCATGACCCCATTACCACGAGTCGACGCCAATGGCCTCAGTGCAAAACTCTACACTTTTGGGAACCACTGTTGCTCCCTCTCAGAAAATAATCCAACACATTTCTGTTTGTAAACAACCCTATCATTAGCAAAGGGGCTAGAAGCCTAGAAAACATTTGTAAACAACCATTAATTAAGGTGAATAGTGAATTCCTTATAGAATTTGTAACCCATGTTCCCCAAATGGCTTAACCGGTTTTGCCACAACATTGAAGAGATACCATTCTGCACTTTCACGTTGATTTCAAAAAACCTACTCGTTGCTTCTCCTTGAGCAACAACCACAGAACCCTTTTTCAGTCTCCATTTCCTACAATCAAACTCATTCGAAAAGCACAGTCTTCTCAATCGTACCCACTGGCATTAACCATCTTCACGTACCAAAGTCACCAACTTTGCACGTCAAAAATAAATCCAAATTAGAAGTCGCACGGAAAGATGCATGTGTCAATAACCCACTCATCACCAAATTAGAAGTCGCATGGAAAGGTGCATCAGTGTCAATAACCCACTCATCACCAAATTGGAAGTCGCATGGAAAGATGCATCAGTGTCAATAATCCACTCATCAACTTCACTTATAGTCTGAAGACTTACTTTTTCTCTGAACGGTGAGAGGACACAGACGTCTGCATCTGAATACGTAACTGCATTCAGTCTTTTAAAAATCGACCTAGGGCTATGCGGCTGCCTAGGTGAAATTAAATGTCATCATCCTAGATGTTAAAGGGGTATATGTTAAACGCAATGAAACTTTTCTCCAAAAAAATTCATCACATAACTGCATGATTTCTTATATAATTAATAATTTATGTTCGCATATTATAATAGTAGATATTGAAGGTATACACATCAGACACATCAAAGCTTTTTTTTCAAAAGAATTTGCCGATCAAAAAGTTTGTTCTCTTTGTTCGGAACTAATGATGTGTTTACTTGATGAATTGGTGAATGATAATTGAGAATGTGAATGATTCTTCATATATTATTATATAATTTATGTTCACATATTATAATTAATAATATGTGAATGGGGAATGTTCACATATTATAATCGTAGATATTGAAGGTATATACATCAGGCACATCAAAGCTTTTTTTTCAAAAGAATTTGCCGATCAAAAAGTTTGTTTCCTTTGTTCAGAACTAATGATGTGTTTACTTGATGGATTAGTGAATGAGAATCGGAAATATGAATGATTGTTCATGTTTTTTAACTCTAAAATTAATTTATAATGGGAATGAAATTGTGGGTTTCATATGAATTTAGGATTGTGGAATAAGAATCTTATTTCCCTTATCTCACTTCCAAGTCTTATTCTTATTCATTTTTACAAGTTAAAAAGTCTTGAGGGAAAATTCATTTTTGTCTGTAAGTTTTGGAAATTATCAAATTTTTAACTAAATTTTTAAAAATGATGAAATGAACCCTAACTTTTTAGAAAAGTATCAAATTGATCTCTCTTATCAATTTACTAATAGTTAAACCTAATTGATAGCATAGTGGATGTAGTAAAATTGTCATTTCAAATCATGATGTAGGATGGTGACACATGTACGATGAAGATAAAATGAGAAGAAAATAAAAAGAAGAAAAATTTGCTATGTTGACATGTGTGTAACTTGACCACGCACACAAAAGCACCACACCAAAGTCAACTTATTTAACCCGTTTCAACAACCCACACCCTACTCGTGCACCCACTGTCAACCCAAACTCATTCACCTACCCCCGACCCTCGACCACCACCATCGCCATTCGACAATCACCCACTTATAGCCGTCTGACTCGTTCAACAACCCATACCTTGTTCACCCACTATCGTCAACCCTCATCAACCTCATCTTTTATCGCCAGCCACCACTGCCTTATCATCCTTCGCCACTGTCGATACAACAGCAGTAACTACTTGTCTCCAGATCATTGAACCCGGGTAAACCGTTAAACCTCACAGCAATTGTCCATCTCAACCGTTGGATCAAAGCAGATGGATTGTCGCATCCGGATCATCGAACCCACTTGGGTTCGTTTCATACCACATCAGATAGACCATTTTGAGTTTGTCTGGTGATATATATGTATTTTGATTTTCTAGGTTTGCTTCATTATTGATGTTGTTAGGTTTCCAAGTTTGATGGTTTTATGGGAGATTGATGATATTGGGTTTGATTTACGATGGTTAGTTTCGGATTGATGACGCTTGATGTATTTTTTGGGTTTCCAAATTAGGTTTTTAATCATTTGAAAACCTAGATTTGGGTGGATGAATTGATGACCAGATGAACTAACGAACTATTCTTTAAGTTTTTAATTTATTTCAAATTAATCTTTATTGTTCATCTTAAAGTTGAACAGTGGATATTTGATGAATTAAATATTTTGTTTAAAGTTTTAAATTTGATTGATTTTTTAATTTAATTTCTTAATTTTTATTTAATTTTTTATCTTAGTTATTTAATTGATTTCAAATTTAATCGTTGTATTGTTGTATTATTTAATTATGGATAGGAGTATGATGATCTTTTTATTTGTTTAAATAGAATCTATAGGTAAATGAATCTTTTAACGTTTTCTCTGTTAGGTTTGATCGTCAATTGATTAAGAGAAATGACTATTTTGATACTTTTTCGAAATGTTAGAAATGATTTGATTATGTTCCAAAACATAGTTAAAAATTAACCAGTTCCCAAAACTTAAGGACTAAAAGATTTTTACTCAAAGTCTTTTATACCCCTTATTTACAAAAAAAAAAAAAAAAACCTATTTTGATAATTTAATTAAGGACATTTTTGTAACTTGTAATTAATTAATTTTGATTTCAAAATAAAATAAATATCTAAATGAAAATACTGTTGATTTCGATTCCTATAAATGAAATAAATAACTTCTTTTAATTCCAATACATTATATCGATTTCAAATTATTCTAATTTCAAACCATTTAAATTTCAAATAAATTCGATTATGTGTAAGTAAACGCATCGTAATTCCAATTATGTGCAAGTAAACATAACATAATTCGTTAAATTTATCGTGACCAGTCTCCTCTCGACCTTGACATGCTATAATTGCTTCATATTCATATCATGTTCACCAATCTCGACAAACATCATCACCTATATTTTTTAACAATAGAGCATAGACTTGAGAGCACAACTAGTAGATGAAGTTCTATGGAAATTTCCAAGACCAACAAAAAAGAATACATTGCAAGCATAAAGCATTTATTTATATTGAAATTATGGAAGAAATAGACAACAGACTATTATTGCGCAAAACAAAACAGAGATAGACATGCAAGCAGAGTCCTGAAAGCAAACACGCACCATTAGTCCAGAAGAGAACCAAATAAAGCCAGGCATACATATATTATACATGTGTATGACATGGATACGTAGAGCAGGTCTTTAACTTGTTGCCAGGAAGGTCTGCTGCTAATATGATCCCACTAAGCATTCACATGCTTCCTCTCTCTTATCATATACTCCTTCCCCATGTCACTCACCAACCTATATGTAAAGGGAAGGTTACTCAGATCAGCCAAGCTGAAGAAATCCCCTGCCAAGTACTTGCTCTTCGACAGCCTTTCTTCGTAAACATCCAGGACTTTCCCGAGCTTTTCTTCGCTCTCCTTGATCAAATTTTCATCTGCAGGGAAACCCATCTTGGAAGCAAACAAAATGTGAAGGGTAAGGTTGTAGATTGGTGGGTGGTAGTTATTTGCCTCCACCTCTAGCCATTGCTCCACAAGACCTCTTTCCTCTACTGTCTTCCCAAGCAGATCAGTTCCCTCGACTTGTATTTCTCTGCATAGTACCTTATGATTGCACGAGATTCTGCAAACATAACATTTGTAATTTTTTAAGTTTATGTAGTATACGAATTATATATGCTTACAAATGCAGGTAGAAACTCAATTAATTAGGTCATTAAACAAAAAATCTTATTATGGAACTGGTTCTGATACCATGACAAATTAACATGGACCATGACATGATTACTTAAACTTGCATTAGACAAATGACGAAGGTTAGACAAGACTGAAAATTACAAAATATTATGGTATATATGAGGAGAATTCTATATGTTTGCAGAATAAAGAGAGAGAGCAATAAAAGGTTAAATTATCAAAATATCATACCAAACAGTGTATAGTCTCCATCTTGAATGACAGGAACGGCTCCAAAAAGGTTGTGTTTCATGAGAATGACGCAAATCGTAGATGATTTAATTAAGTAAACCACAAACCGAATGATCTTAAATTGAATAAACATAGGGCAACTTCCATTGTAAGTTTATAACTGCAAACTTTGTCCAAAATAACCACAAAAAAAAAAAAAGAAAAAAAAAATTCATAAACTGGAGTCATAAAAAAATAATAAAAGAGTAAAAATAAGAGTGTGTGTGTGTATTGTAAAAAATTATATATATAGTAGAAAATGTATAACAAATTATTATTTAGAAGGAAGGACCAAAAAGAGAGAGAGAGAGCATAAATGTAAATTAACCTGTAAAGCGAGGAAGTCAGGACGTTTGTGCTCTTCTTTGAGGAGATCAACTGGGACAGTCTCGAACTGAATCCCCTTCTCGACCAAACAAACCAGTACTCGCTTTGAGGAATCACAGGCTGTGCCGTACACCTTTGCCACCATCTTTGACTGTTGTTGCTTAATTACCAGAAACACTTTGGGGAGAAGCTACACTTACAAAGTCATGGTGATGGTTCTCAAGGGCGTTACTTATCTATATTTATATAGAAGGTATGTATGGTGGGGCTGGCTTTTGTTGCATGCGATCCTCGTGTTTGTAATTCATTGTAATTGGTAGAAGTCAGTGTTGTAGCTGTATTTGCATGTTCATTTTGGTTTTTTCCATTGAATATCCTCTTGTGATAAGCATTATCAAATTAAATGGACTGGTCATATTCATGGTGTCACTTTGGAAGAAATAGAAAAGATAAAAAATACTGGTGTCATCCGTGACTTCTTGCAGTTTCAAGTAAGCTTGTTTAAATTTTTAACCGTCTACGTGGTTTTTTAGTTTTTAAACATATTCCCTCCACGAAATTTAAAATTAAACCATATTCATTTTACATTCGAACTACAAAAATTTTTTAACTACTAAAAATAATAAAAAAAATGAACCACCATTAATGATCAAGGTTGTTGGCACCGGCATTCTCAATTAATGTCGTCAGTCTAATGGAGATCTCGACCTCCATTAGAAAGTATGATAAAGGTCTCTTGAGCTCCATCGGATTTTCAACTGCCAACGGACTTTTGCATGCGGTGTAGTTATTTGTTTTTATATACTTTTTAGTGTTTAATTTAGAAATTATCATAATAATATGAGGGTGTTCTGGTCATGACAGTATCATTTGTACAAAACTTCAAAATGATTGTAGAAAGAAAAGTTAAAACTCTCTTTCTGGATAGGATCATTAATTTTGGGTACTTTACTCAATTTTAATCTATATATCGTGATGGAATTAATCTCCACATTATTTTTCCAAATTCAGAACCAAATCATGTAGCAATTAGCATATAAGTTTTAACTTGCTAAGAGCACCTACAATGCTGCTATAGATTATGAAAAAAAGAGATGTCATGTATAAATAATAGACATTCTATTAAATTGGACTTCTTCAATGCAATCATCAATATTCACAATCAAATTGAGGCGGCAAGAAAAAAAATAAACATTATCAACATGATCCTCTATTTTCAGAGGGTCTATTAAACAGTCTAACTCAATAAAGTGTGGTTGATAATCTGATTGAGAAAAATTTTGAGGTTAATTAAAAAGATTCCATAGTCTCATACGCAACTCCTGCCATTCTTCATCTCCCTGTTCTTCATACGCCAACTCCTGTTGCACCTAGTCGCTCGCCTCTGCTGCATCGCCAGCTCCCAGAATCGCCGTCTCATCATCCTCGTTCTTCAAGTCGTTGAGTGAATTCACCACATCTCCTTCGTCATTCTGATTTTTATTTACTTTTTTCAGTTTTTTGGTGAATCGGAGAAGACCAAGTCTGACTCCTCTGCTCACTGAGACGAAAGCCCCTTCACTATTATGTCTACTAATCTGTTAATTATCCGCCGTTGTCGAGACAAAAAGCTCCTTCGTCATTCTGATTTTTGTTGGTTTTTTTTTTCAGCTTTTTGGTGAATCGGAAAAGATCATGTGATGTTAACTCCTCCGCCATCATCGAGATGAAGAGCTCCTCCGCTATTGTGTCCATTAATCCATTGATTCATCTGTTCCTGAGAAGAAGAATGTCACCATTCTTTTTTTTTTTTCTTTTTAGTTTTCTGGTGAAATTGAAGAAAAAGGAATCTAAGTTGAATTTAAATTTTGAGTTTTTAATCCATTTTTTGGTGATGCAAAATTAAAAGACTGAAAAGTTTCGATTTTTAACTTTTTTATGATTGAATTGATTTGATTGTTTAATTGGTTAAACATTGAAGCCAAAGACGGAGATATCAAATGTAAAATTTGAATATTCATGGGATTCTAATGGTTTAAACTTTGAAGTAAAAATTTTTATATTGAGAAAGTTTTGTGGTTAATAATAATAATAATAATAATAATACACCTCATCAAAGTGTGTATTTTAAATGGAACCATGGGAGAACAAATTTTATTTTAATTGTTCACTTGTGCCATGTAAGATGTAAGTTTTTACATTGATAATATGACAATTTTATTTAGAGGCAATCTCTGAAAGCATTAGAGATGTTTTAATATGTTCTCCACCATAATATGTCAAAATAAATGAGATAGTTGTAGTTCACATGTCAGTTATGATATTATTTAGGTAAATAAAAGTAATCTAAATTGTTGTTCAATATACAACATAAGATAAGATAGGATTTGAGATTGAGATTGGAATGGATTGGAATTTGATGGGATATGATTGAAATAGTAATTTCTAGAGGTTTAAGATGCTTAAATTACTTCATTAGGGGTTAACTACTTACTTAAGGGTTAATTATATAAAAGTACCCAAACTTATTCCATTATAACATACATTATAACACACATGATGCTAGTTTATCATTTATCACATTTATTACACGTGAATACCCTTGAGTGGGTATGACCAACATTGACCAAACAAAAAAATAATAAGTGCTTCAAAAATAATAATAATAATAATAATAAGTGCTTTAACACGGTCTTTTTAAATTTGAAAATTACATTGCTCAGTCACAAACCATCATTTCACGAGTAAATATAAAAGTAATTAAATACTTAATATTATTTATTATTTAAATTAAAAAATAAAAAATTTTCCTCATCATAATATCATTTAGAAAGCCTTGAAATCAATTTATCAACATATATCAATTCAGCTAGAAACCCGAAAATTCAACATTAGTTCATCAACATTCATTAACTCATTATTCCTCAATTCACTATCAATACTTCAACATCCAAAAGCCTATATAGTGTTCCATTTGATGGTCGTGGGCAAATGACCTCAGGCGCCATAGACTCCTTTTGTTTCACTTTCTGCATCATCCTCTATGTGGGGTGCGG
The DNA here is from genome assembly GCA_019925255.1 of Litchi chinensis. Lineage (NCBI taxonomy): Eukaryota > Viridiplantae > Streptophyta > Magnoliopsida > Sapindales > Sapindaceae > Litchi > Litchi chinensis. The sequence continues at coordinate 10,095,302 of CM034472.1, forward strand.
TTGTGAAGTGGAGTTTTACCCTCCATTTGTTCTGGAAGTGGTACATCTTAAATGGTGAAAATATTTAGAAACTAGATAATTTGGTGAAATGGAACTTGCATACTTGTGTTTCACATTCACTATAAATAGTAGAGTACAAATTACATGATAAACTCCAATTACAAGAAAAAGATTACAAGATAAATGTTATCAACAGAATTACAAACAGATTATAATAAAGCTACAACTTGATAAGTGGTCTCATATGTTTAGATAAAACCAAAAAACTCTTTAGATTGACTTGACCCCTTCAACTTTTTTTCATCTCAGGATTGTTTAACTTCAACAAGTTCATCAACTTCAACATCCTTATCAACTCCAACATTCTTATCATCCTTATCATGCCCCCTCAACCGTAGGGGTGGGGCAAACACACCAAGTTTGGACTTCAAATAAGCAAAACGATGACTAGACAATGGCTTAGTCAAACAATCTGCCATTTGATCACATGAAGGCACATAATGAACATCCAAAACTTTATAAAGAACCATATTCTAAACAAAGTGGACATCCACCTCAATATGTTTAATACGAGCATGAAACACAGGATTAGCAGCCAAAGCACCAACACTGATATTATCACACCAAACAATAGGACAACAAGGTAACTTAATTTTCAATTCAGTTAACAAAGATGTAAACCAAGCAATTTCAGCAACTAAGTTAGAGAGGGAGCGATATTCGGATTCAGTACTAGAACGTGCCCTGACATGTTGTTTCTTAGAGGACCAAGAGACAAGATTATCACCAATAAAATCACAGTACTCTGCTACAGATCTTCGATCAGTAGAATCACATGCCTAATCTGCATCACAAAAACCAACTAAATCCAATCTAACATTGGGCCTAAAATGTAAACCTCGGGTAATAGACCCTTTCAGAAAACGGAAGACTCTTTTCACTATTTGCCAGTGTGAAACCGTAGGAGCTTAAAGAGATTGACTAAGTTTATTAATAATGAATGCAATTTCAGGTCTTGTAAATGTCAAATATTGTAAAGCACCAATAACACTTCTAAACAAACTTGGATTCTCCATTCGTACTTCACTAGAAGTTAAGACACTAATAGAAGCAGGAGTCGTATAAGGTTTAACATGATCGAGACCAAATTGATGTAATAATTCACGGATATACTTTGATTGAGTTAAGTACATACCAGAATTATTACGAAAAACGTCTATGTCAAGAAAAAAATTAAGATCACGTAAATTTTTAAGAACAAAAGTAGCATGAAGCTTGGCAGTAAGCTGAGATATTGATGTAAGATCATTACCTGTAATGAGTATGTCATCAACATACACCAAAAGGAGCAAGACAATGGATTTGGTCCTATAAAAAAAAATAATGAAGTATCAGACACAACATTAGAAAATTCCCATTGTTTTAAAGTGGTGCAAAGTTGTTCAAACCAAGCTCTAGGAGCTTGTTTAAGAACATATAATGCCTTATTCAGCTTGCAAACATGTGTAGGTCGATTAGAATCAATGAAACCTTTTGGTTGAAATATGTAAACATTCTCTTGGAGGACACCATTCAGAAAAGCATTGTTAATGTCAAGTTGTTTGACAGGCCACTGAAAACTAATGACAAGAGCAAGAACAGTTCAGATAGTTACATCTTTCACTATCGGACTAAAAGTCACACGATAATCAACACCCTGCATCTGATGAAAACCTTTTGCTACAATGAGTACCTTGTGACAAGCAACCGTACCATGCGGATTCAATTTAAGTTTGAACACCCACCGGTTTCTAACAACATTTTAAGATGATAAATTGTGTACAAGTGTCCAAGTTTTATTATTTTGAAGAGCCTGAAATTCATATGCCATAACTTACTTCCACTCTTTAGTTTGAAGAGCTTTTTTCACAATACGTTGTTCAATCAAATGCAGCAAAGTCAGGTTATCAATGGTCTGAGCAACATTGGAAAAGCTTTTGGGCTTGAAGATGCCATCTCAACCTCGAGTTATAGTTATCATAGGGTGAGTTAGAATGTGAAAGATGGGCTGTTTATGTGAGTGAGAAGAGGTAGATTTAGAAACAACATTGATGATAAAGGAGGATGGCAGCGATAAGTTTGGGTTGACAGGGTCATCAAGGAGCTAGTCTGGTTGCAAAACAACTGGTTGTGAACTTGATTGCAGATCGTCAGACTATTGGTCTAGCGACATTTGTTGTTTTGGTTGTTGAAGTTATGGTGGCCGGTTTGGTTGTTGAGGATAGGTATAGTCGCTGGACTAGTTGGATTGGTGTGATGATTCGAACTGGTGTGATGTTGCGGTTGTTGGACTGGTTGCAAATGGGTTGGTTGACTAGAATGGTGTTGTGAAGATTTTTGTTGAAACTTAGACTGTGGTATGAGTGTGATGTGGCAAATTTATTTTGGTAGTAGAAGGAATTGTTGATTGAGAAAATGGATGATGGGAAATAGTTCGTGAAAAAGAAATAGCATTGTGATCGGTCCCTAGATTTTATGATAAAAAACGTGCAACTTGAGAATTTCCTACATCAAGAAAAGATGAAGAGCTACTATCATATGTGGACCCATGTTACAAAGGATTTGACAACTTTAATGGCCAAGTCATGATGACATTTGAGGACTTGTTAAAGATATCATAAGTTAAAAAAGAACCAGTAGAGAAAGGAAAATGCAGTTCATTAAAAATTATATGTCTTGAGATATAAATATGACCCGATAGATTAAGACATTTATAGCCTTTATGAGACTCACTATATCCTAGAAAAACACAGTTATATGTATGAAATTGTAATTTCTGTTTATAATAAGGTCGTAAAAATGAAAAACATGCACTGCCAAAAACACAAAGTGAAGAATAATTTGGTGGAGAATTATAAAATTTTTCCCATGGAGAAATTCCATCTAGGATAGACATTGGCAATCTATTAATCAGATACACTGCAGTTGAAAAGAAGTTCCATCAAAATTTTAGTGGTTAAGATCCTTAAGCAAGTAAGGCTAGATCTAGTTCAACGATATAACGATGTTTTTGTTCAACCTTTCTATTTTGTTCATGAACATGAGGACAAGGATGTAGAAACTCAATTTCATTTTCAATAAGAGGATTTGCAAATGATCTGTATTCACCACCCCAGTCACTTTGTAAAACTTTGATTTTTCTATCAAATTTATTTTCAACTAAGGATTTAAATTAAAGAAAAATCTTTAAGGCATCTGATTTTTGTTTAAGGGGATAATCCAAGTACATCCAGTAAAATCATTAATGAAGTGAATATAATATCTGTAACCCTCATTTGAAAACATTGGTGCAAGACCCTAAAGATCTGTGTGGATTAACGCAAGAGGTGAGCAGGTTTTAGTGTGAGACAAAGGAAATGGTAAAGCATGATTTTTTTCAAGTTGATAGGCATCACAAAATTCTAAATTTTTATTGAATGTAAATTTTGCATTATAAGCACTAAGAGCAGTATGAGTGAATTAGCAGTATGTGTGAGGAGACACGATAAGGATTTTGTTAAGGTTCAAAGCTGAATTAGCAGTATGGAAGTTTGAGGAACCAGTATGAGTGATTTTTAAAGGGCTTCCATCACCTATAACGAAGATTTTCTTACCATTGTATTCGGATTTTACCATCAAGTTGCTTAGATCATTGGTAACATGATTTGTTACCCCACTGTCTGCATACTAAAGAGAGTCTTAAACAATGTCAGGGGTGATAGTAAAAGCTCATGTATCAGTTCCTGTTCCTTGATTATTGTTTGCACCTCTGTTATTATAATTTTGATTGTATCTGTAATAACAGATACCGGCTGTATGTCCAAATTTCCTACAAACTTGGCATGAAGGCCTTTGGCCCTGGTTAAATCGACCTCTTCCATACCCTTAAGACCGCCTCCTACCACAAGGATTACCCTTATATAGAGAGCGACCACCTTTGTTTTGAGATTGAGGATCTTTGGGTTTTTCATTATTTCCTGGTTTGTTGTGTGTGACAAAATTTGCAGAAATAGAATTCTGGAAATGCAGTTGTTCAATACGAGTCTCCTATGTCATCAATATTGCTTCCACTTCTAAACAGCTTATTGTTGCCTTTTGATGTGTAATTAATGAAACAACACTGTCATACTCAAGATCCAAACCTACTAAACAAGAGTTATGAGTTCAAAATTTGATAAAGGATGTCCTGCCACTTCCATTTGGTCTGCTAAGCTCTTCATTTTGGTAAGATACTCACCAATGCTTAATAAGCCCTTCACCATATGCTGTAACTGATGTCTATAGTTTAGCGTATTTGCCATACTTTGATTAGCAAACATTGTTTCAAGTTTTGTCCACACTTTTTGAGATATGGTTAGACCAACTACTTTAGTAAGTATCAGTTCAATCATTGAGCTTAGGAGCCAGCCCAATAAGAGTTGGTCATGTATCAACCAATGTTTATATGCTAGATTTCATTTGGGTAGGTAGTTTATCAAAGTTTCTGGAAGTAGTTCTGGAGGACAAAGAGTTGTTCCCAAAAGATAGCCATCCAATTTGTAGCCTCTGATAATTGGAAGAACTATTGATTTCCAAAGAAGATTATTTTTGCAATTTAGTTTGATCATTGTTGAGTGGCTGAATTTGCCATCAAAAGGATTACCACCAAAAGGATTGAAGGTATTGACTACTGATAGGGGAGTAAAATTGGATTTTGTGAGGTAGAAGAGATGGTTGTGGTTAAATAGGCATTGCTAAGGATGTGGATTCAATGGGTAGAGATTCTGTCATAGTTGAGTTAATTGCAGCTTTTGTTGACATGTTAAACAAAGAGAAGTTTGGACGTTTGTCTTGATTGGCTCTGATACCAAGTGAAGATATTTAGAAACTAGATATTTTGGTGAAATGGAACTTGTATACTTGTGTTGACGTTCGGAAACGGTCAACCAGAGATTCTGGGGCCCAGACTGCGAGCTTGGTAATTAAAGGGTGATCGTACTAACGGAAGTGTGATAAATGAATAATTAATAAGGTTCAAGGTTGGTGGTGATTAATTCAAGTGAAGGAATGTTGGTTGTGGAGGTTGGTTGAATTTAATAAGATGATCTATGAAAGGTAGGAGAGAGAGAGAGAGAGAGAAGAGAGTACATGACACAAGGATTTTTACGTGGTTCGATGACTGCACCTACATCTATGGTCACTCTGGGATAATTCCGGTAGAGTGACGATTCTCTAGTATGTTTAACTTGTTTGTACAGTAAAATGTCTCTCATATTTATAGAGAGGGGGAGATGACAAAAAGAAAATACAAAAGAAAGTTACACACGTTACTGGCAACGGCTAGTTACAACTAATCCTGACATAGCCATGCTGCATTAATTGTAAAGGTAATCACTATTCTCTTCTTGCACACGTCTGCATCTAATACACCAGGAGAGGCCTTCACTTCATTAATTGCACCTTGCCACATTGAATGTTTTTGGGTAATTGTGCAGGCAGTTTCCAGCGAAAAATCATGAGAGTTGGTGATTCTGATGACTTGCTGCACACGACATCTCTTAAATAAGCTCTCTGGTCAGTCAGGTGATGTGTGCTGGAGATATGTCAACGTGGTCGGGAGAGGAGATTGGACGGTCTGGGGATTCCCGCGATCTCGCGACCTGGACAGTCTAGCTAGCTTGACGGGCTGGTGACGCGGGCAGGATGCGTGCTTGGGAGGTCTGGGAGCTTATGCGAGCTCGCGACCTGGGCGACCTCGCCAACTTGGGCTTTAAACTGCTGGTCCCGATCTTGGGCCCTCGCTCCTGTTCAAGCGTCTGAGGCTTATACTGGTCCATTTAGGCAAAGAACAAGGAAATGGGCATAACAACTTGTATTTCACATTCACTTTAAATAGTAGAGTACAAATTACATAATAAGCTCCAAATACAAGAAAAAGATTACAAGATAAATGTTATCTATAGAATTACAAACAAATTTATAATAAAGCTACAACTTGATAAGTGATCCCATGTGTTTAGATAAAACCAAAAAACTCTTTAGATTGACTTGACCCCTTCAACTTTTTTTCATTTCAGGATTGTTTTACTTCAACAAGTTCATCAACTCCAACATCCTTATCATCCTTAACATAGATGGAGAATGAAGGAGCGACTCCATCAGAGATGGACCACCTCCATATCAATTGGACTTTCTAGATCTTGATATGGAAATTCCATCTCAAATGGACTTTCCAGATCTTGATATGGAAATTCCAGAAAATAATCAAGAATATTAATTTTTTGTTTTAAATTTATATGCAAGAATGTTGATTTTTCAGAAACATCAAAAAATAATAATATTATTAATTTTCTCATTTGTTTTTAAATTTGATGTGACACAGCAATTGTTGCTTGGTTATAATTATTATTTATTTATTTACATATTTTTCACCCAAAAAAAAAAAAATCATGCTACCCTTGAAGTGATAATTTTCTTTTTTTATTTTTAAATATATGTGATGAAAAAATGGTCCTTTCAACTTAAAAGATTTAAACGAAATTTATCCCTTACACATAAGAGGTTTGATTGAAATTATCCACATATTACGAATGGATGGTACTCGAACCTGGTTACGCTATTGAAAGCCATTAGGTGCGCTGGTTTTACTGCTGAAGCAAGCAACTTGTGAGTACTAACTTTTTGGTTCAATCAACGATGATCAAACTTAATCAAGAGTACTCACATGTAATAAATGATAACCTAGCATTATGCATTTTATGGAATAAATTAGAGCACTTTTATGTCTAGAGAGTAATTATAAGTTTATGAATTTTAAATTAAGTGAAGATATACATGTTTGAAGAACATAAATATACATGGTTGGAGAACATAATCCCAAAAATTAAGTGGGTAACTTAAAATGCCAAAAAACAATTAGGGTGGCTCTATTGGCACCTAAAAAATTACTCCTTACACTCATTTATTCATTGCACCCAATATGAAGATTTAAAATTTTATATTTTTCTTTATCTACCTTTTAAAATTTCAAAAATAACCCTATGCCAATTTATATATGTAATTTATAAATTTTATATTCATAAATATTCTTTCCTTTTCATGTTTTCCTTCCTCTTTTCCTTTCTTTTTTCTTGTTCTTCTCCAATTCATCATCTTTTATTGATCTTTTTTTCTTTTTTCTTTTTGGTTCAATCTCCTCCTCCATTTTTTTTTTCTTATTTTTTTTTCTTTCTTTCTTATCAATAACTTCAAAATATATTAACCCAAGAGAAAAAAAATATTGTTCTTCACATCTGCTAACACATATGCACATAGAATATTTTATATAAGAATAATTTATGTAAAGACCTAGATCTGACTTACTTTTTATTGGATGAAAATATGTTTTTCTATGTATGATCAATATATGATTCTTCCAAATATCCTATTTATCTAACCTTTTATTAAACACAAAACAAAGCAAGAAAAAATAAAGAAAAAAACACCCACAAAACTTTATCATACATATTTATTTAAGTTACACACACTTTAGATTTTAATTAAATTTAATTAACCTAATATATCATGAATTTAGATTGATTAAAAGAACAAAAAATGTAGATATAGTTGAACAACAAGATAAGTTCAAAAACAAAAATAATAAAATGGAGAGTAATCTTGTTTTTATTATTCTTTTTAGGGTGGAGGAGGGGAATTAAATTTAAAAAAAAAAAAAAAACTACTTAAATCTTGCATTTTAAGACAATAATAAGACTTAAATTCTTGACCTTTTAGAATCAAAGGAAATGTTTAACCATTCCTACTAAGAGGTGAAATGGAAGCTTGTTTTTGTTTTTATTGCTTTAAATTATCATATCCCTATAAATAATTCTAAGTATGAATGTTTTATAGTTAAAAATTTATTTAAAAAATGGTTGTGAGAAGCAATTTAATAGGCGGTAATAGCCTCACCCTTATTGAAAATAGATTAATGTTAGACTTTTCAAAATTTTTATCTAAATTCATCTCAAAATGATATGATATAAAATTATCAGTATTCTATAAATCATGAGATGATATGATAATTAATATAATGATAATAATTCACATATCATATCATTTAAACATGGATTTGGATAAAAGATTTGAAAAATTTAACATTACTCTAAAAAACAATATGCTTAATCCTATAATGGAAATGTACAATCAAAATAGAATTACAGAAAATAATATGCTTAATCCTATATTGGAAATATACAGCTAAGAACTATCAATATTTGTTTGCAACATTTATTAAAATGAAAATATAGAAAAGAATATGCTAATAGAAACTAATATTCTTAATCGTATACTGGAAACTATAGAAAAATAATTCATAATATGCTTAGTTCTATATTGGTTGATATAAGAACTATAGAAAATAATATGCTTAATTCTATATTGGAAATACACGGTCAAGTTCCATCAATATTTGTGAGCGTTTTGCTCACAGCTCCTTTAAGTTCCATATAAATAATCTTCTTCTCTTCACATATTTTTTTATAATCAATCTAACAACCCTTTGTGACTTAATATATCATCATGTACTCACCAAACCCAACTGAGAAGTACCCAGTAGACTATGCCGCCAAACGCTTTCATATGGCTCCTTGGTCTCATGGGCTCAGTGATTGCTTCTCCGATATCTCAGTTTGTAAGTTTAATGAATTTTTGATAGAATGATGATATTGACATCCATAAAAAATTGTATACAGACCCCTTGTGTAAGTGTACTTTATTTCAAAATTAAAGTATCTCTAGTCTGTATATAGACCTCATTTAATATCAAAATTACCCTTCCTTTAACTTTGCTCTTTTTCACAGGTTGCTTGACAAGTTTGTGTCCATGCATCACTTTTGGACGAATAGCAGACATCCTTGACAAGGGATCTTCATGTAAGTAATTCATATTTAAATCAAATTGGTTTTAGTTCCTTTTGTTTAATATTAAAGATGCAAGCGAAGTGATGATGTCACTGGATCTTATATTCTAGATTGTCATTCTATTATAAGCAAAGAGTTTTAGTCTCCTTCAAGCGGTAGGCATTAATGTATTACTAGCAAGCTAAAAGAAATTCTAATTCGTTTACAGATGTCCTGAAAGAATGAGATTCTATTAGCCTCTCTTCTTTTTTGTTTCTTCGTTCTTCAATTTATTTGTCTTATCTTCCACTTCTTCACAAATGAATTAATTAAATTGGATTTTAATTATTGAATTTGCAGCTTGCACGGTGAAAGCTGCAAAGTATTTCATTATTGGGCTGACTGGCTTTGCATGCTTTTACTCATGCTTCTATCGCTCTAAAATGAGGCAGCAATTCAATTTAGAGGAGAGCCCTGATGTGAACATGCCTACTGGACAGCTAGTTGTCAAATAAAAATAGGAAGTGTCCCTATTTTTACGTTCAGTTGTATTTCGAGATCCTATTTAAACAAAGGATCAGTTAAAATAAAAAAACCATGAATGTTGATAATTACTTCCTAACTCCTTTGTTCTTCTCTTCTTCTCATCTTCTTGAATTATACACATCAAGCCCTTGTCGGGATTGCTTGGTCCATTTTTTCTGCGAGCCTTATGCCTTGTGTCAAGAATATTGCGAGCTACAAAGTCGTGGATTTGACATGTCTCTTGGTATATATGTTTATATAATTTTAAAAAACCATATAGTTTTTTTTCATTAATATCTTGGTCATATAAAGAATTCTTATTTGGAAATTCTTATCCAGAAGAAGTTTTCAATGACTTCAATGGTGTCGGTAGTCGAAAGTGGCATGAAACGATAGATGGGATGCTTAATATTTGGCTCAAATAAAATTTTCATACAAGATTAATTGGTCCAGTCATTACTTAAATCGTTATTTTTAAGTAATTTAGTTAAACCAATAGTTTCATCAAGTTCTGTTGATAAATTATTATGTTTTTGTAATGTTCAATAATTGTTATCATTATGATGTTTGAGAAATGATGGTTTTTCATGATTTATGGACGAGCAAGTATTTTCCTTTCTGATTTGAATAAGAGAATTTCTGTTTACAATTCACATTTATTTTTGCAAGTGCCCATTATCAATGAAATGTAAAGGCAATAATTTTTTTTTTTTTCCGAAGTTTTCGTTAGCTAAAATGTTCAATCGAACAACCACAACAATAATAAGGTAAGGATAAAAAGAGATTAACACGATTACTTTTAGGTAAAAACTATATGATCAAATTCCTATGGCTACGATTAAAATTTAAAAAAAAAAAAAAAAAATCCAATGGCCACTTTGTTATAAAATTCTCTTAAGGGTCAATATACAATTCAGAGTTCATTGGAGTATGTTTTAAGATAATAGATTTTGATGGAATCTATAGATTTAATTAAATTTTATTAGAATTATGTATGAAATCTATGAGTATAAATATAACAGGATTTGTTATGGGTGTAAATCTCACTTCTTTTTTTTTTTTTTTTAATTTTTTGAAATGGTAAGTCTCACTTTTCAATCTGCCACAATTCGTCACCTAAATAATTTCTATAAAGGTAACAACCTTTTGAATCAGTTTAATTTATTTAGGCTTTTTAAATGTCTAAATTGAATAGAGATTGATTTTAATGAAATTCTTATAAATTTGGGTTGAATACACCCAAACAACATTCTTTAAAAGTCTGAATTGAATATATCAAGACTTGTAAAATCTTTTATTAAATTTTAATGAACTTTAAATTAAATACAATCCCTATAGACTATATTAATTCTATCTTACCTGATTGTGATCGGTTTACTAGTGGTTCCCGACTACCATTGATCGCCTATTTCATCTTTCATGAACGAACAATCTTCAATTCATGTCCTTAGACTACCTTAAAAAAAAAAGGAAAAAAAAAAAAGTTCTTAGTTTCACTAAAAGAATTATCTAAGTTTGTATAAGTAAATGAAACATCAAATATAATGCATGATCAAAACAATTTATATATATAGTCAATGAGACAACAATTCAATGGTAAATGCCGCCTCCATCTCCTCAACCCTCTTGAGAGGTTGTAGGTTCAATGCCTCTCCCCCACAAAATGTAGGTTTCCTTCTCATGCATATGGGTCGTCTCTCCACTTAAGTGTGGGTTATTCCCTCCATTCCTAAGAACTGATCCTCAGGCAATGTCTCAATACATATCATTGTTGATTTCAATTAAACCATGAACTAGTCTTAGGAAAAAAAAATGTAGACTTAAAAAATAAAGAACACAAGTAATCTAAAGATCATGGCAACCTATTTTTCAATATGCATGGGAATCACAATAGTTGAGTTCAATGTTCTTAATTCTCAAATTTTTTTGGCTTGAGTACCATCACAATACTATCTTCTTCGTATTAAAACACCAAACTATCGTATGCTCATTGTTGAGAATGTTGTACTGCTAGCTTCAAATGCGATATTCTTGATTGTATCCCCTGGGAATTTTATAATAAAGATAGAAAATGGGTCTTTCATTTATTTTATTTTTTGGATTAATTGCACAAACTTTCTCCAAACTTAGGTCTAATTGTAGCTAAATGGATATTTTATTCAAAATTATACAAATCTCCCAGTTATTACTTCTACACTATTAAACAATAACAAATCAAGGGAAAAAATGTCTATGTTACATTTAGACGATTTAAGTAATAAATAATTAATAATTGTATTTGGTTCAGTTTGGTCTTTTATATAGAAAACCAAAAATTTTTTGTTGCAGCTCAATTTAGGTTCGAAAAACCAATCTAAACCAAACCCGAACCAATTTTTTTTTTTTTTGAAAAAAAATGGGGTGTAATTTTTCAACATGAACAAAATACATTTCTTCCAAAAAAAATACAAAATAGTAAATATTGATTATTCATTCATTCTTTCTTTTTTAGGATTTTGTGTTTGAACAATATTTCTGTCGATGTTCAGAATCCATCGACGTGCAAATCCAAAGGCCCAGACTGCTATTTGTATGATAAATGACAATGAATGTGTTTTAAGGTAGGTAAGCAGCAATAAAGGGGGATTAAATATTGGTTAAGGTAGATGAATAATAATAAAGAAGGCAATTAATAATAAAAGAAGGGAGGAAGAAGAATGCAAAGATAAGGATTTTTACGTGATTTGGCGAATGCGCCTACATCCACATGTCACTTTGAATATATTTTTACAGAGTGATGATAATACTCATGTTCCGTCCCATTTTTACAACGAAAATCCCTTCTATTTATAGAGGAGCAGGGATACAATGAAGTGATTTACACGTTACAAATCATGATTATTCTCAACTAATCTAACATAAGTCATACTGCATTTATTGTTATAACAATGATTATTCTTCACACGCCCCCATTTGCATTAAATGCTTCAGATAAAGTCTTCTCTCTATTAAATGAATAGATGCCACATTAAATGCTCCTCAGGAGTTGTTGAGGTGGTGGCGGCGTAAAATCAGGGAGTTAGGTTGACCTGATATTGGTTTCTCGAGGCACTGTCTGGTGCGAGCTCATCGATCTGTTTTGCTTAGGCTAGCTGAGGGGATGTTGGAGCGGACTCTGGCATTAACACGAGCTGGAAGTATGATAAAACAGACTTGGCATCGGCGCGAGCTTGAGAGTCTAGTGAGCTCGCTATAGCGACTTGAAGGCTGGGCTCTTTGGGCCTCTCGATACTGTACTCATCTTTTGGGCCTTTAGCAGCCCTTTTACCTGTATCAAGGAAACGGATATAATACTAGTCCCCCAACTCCCAGTGCAATCTACGGGCTGGGAGTTGAACGAGATGCATTTGATAGCCGTTTACGAGCTCATTAGGTGTTGCTTCGACTTCTGACCCGTTACTTTTGACACGTGGCGATCATGCATACATCGATACCGTAAGTATGTCTCGGGTCATACTCATTTAATGCGCACATCTTGTAACTAATAGCGCGTGATGACAAGAAATCGAAGCTCACGCTAGGCCGTCAGATCTGTAGCGGTTACACTTTTACTTGATCGGACGGTTGGGGGAGAAGGTTCATGCCTATATAAACACGACACCTTTTCTCTCTCATTTCTTTACTCTGCTAGTTCGAAGTGAAGCTCTGCCAAATTTCTTTCTCAACACTTCTTCTCCGTTTCTTTTCCATTTTCGTGGCAGCCTCCTTCAAACTTAACATTCAGAGTTCAGACCTTATCTCGAGCATATACAGTAAGTCTTTCGAACTAGCTCTTACGCTTTGTTGGTTGTCTCGGATTTTTAGCACGTATTTTGCTTTTTGGTTTGCTTGCTGGTTTTGAATCTTGCTTTCACATTTTGTGCTTTGAATGCTTTATGTGTTACTTTGAAAGTTCCTCGCCGTTTTTGGGAATGAATCTAAGGCCTGTAACTCTTACTGCCTATTGATGGGCTCTATTGCTTGTGATTAGACACTGTACACGCTGTTTGTGGCTTTTATTTTGACCGTTTGTAGCCTCTGTTACTTGTTGGCGTGGTTCTGAGGCTTGTACTTTGCATGGCTTGCCTTTGGACTGTTTGATAGAACTTCTGTAGACATGGGGTTAAAGCTTTAGGTATTAAGAATTTTTTACCTGATGGGCCCGCATTCTGGGCCCCTACCACTTTTAGCAATGAAGTGCGTGACTTGACGTATAAGAAAGTAGGCTTAGGAATTTCTTGTTTTAGCTTGTTAGATTCAGCATGCTTTCAGCATTCTGATATCATTCCCTTTATTCTGTAGATGTCAGGTCATTCGCGCAGTGATTGTCTAATTAGAGACGAGGCTTCCACCTCGGAAGAACAAGTAGAGCAATAGGTTAGAACCACCCAGGGCGTGACCTCCCAAAGTGGCAAGGTCGCAGATGAGTTAGACGGGCGAGCTGGGCCATCGACATCTCAATCTTTGATCAAAGAGAGAACAACTCGAGCGCATTTCTTCTGCTATGCTTTTAGTTTAGACTTACAAGCGTTGAAGGCTTTGGCTCGAAAATTTGATTTCCCCTTGCGGTGCCGCGCTAATGTGGCACAAATGCATGATCACACGACCTATCCGCCTAAGGGCTTCATTGCAATAAACCGCGAGCACATAGAGTATGACTTTAGGTTCCCCGTTCACAGTTACCTCATGGACTTGCTGAACGATCTGAAACTGGCCCCATTTTAGTTAACACCCAACTCTTACGCCCAGATCACCTCTTTGATCGTTGCCTTCATTAAGCATGGGCTCGACCCTCCTAGCCCTCGCGTCCTTCGTAGCCTATATAACTTTAAGGATACTCATGGTCATCAGGCCGAACAGCAAGATGGGTTGCATTTCATTTCAGTCTGCAATTCCCCTTTTAAAAAATGTCTATCTAAGAGTAGCATTAAGTTCAACATGGGAGACTACAAACCCCACTGGATCCTTGTTTCTTGCCTCTCCCTCCATAATTTTAAGAACTTCTCGTTTGTCCTGACCCTAGGTAGGCATAGATTTAGCTCGCACAATGCCTGCTCTCCTTTTTTTTTTTTTTTATGAGTTTGTCCTATTTTGCAGACGTTTCTACCAGGAGGATTGAACTTACTGAAGAGGAGTCTGCGGCCTTGGAGATCTTTGTCGCGGTCAAAAACGACGACGACCTGTTCCCTTCGGGTTTCGAGCTGCGATCTTACGGTCTCGCGCCACAACTCAAAAGCCCACGTTTGAATATACATCGCGATCTTGGAGTTCATAGAAAGAACGAGGTCGCTTCAGTTTTTGAGCTTCACCTAAAAGAGAGCTCGAGTCCGACCACAAACACCTTCTCCGAAGAAATGCATAGACTAGTTTTAGCTATGCCTCCGATTCGTGCTCTGGCTAGGCCTAGGGAGCTAAAAGTCGTGATTGTAGATGATACCTCGTCAGACCTTACCCAGTAGGTGCCTCCCGAGCCCGTTGATGCAACTATTTCTTAGGTTGAGATGGCTGCAATACCTAAAAAGTAAGCCCCCAAGCCGAAGGGGTAGAAAAAGGCGAGTCCTTCTACGGTCAAGAGGGTCAAAGCTCAGGCTGGAGAGAGCTCGGGTGCATCGAAGCCGGAGCCCGCTGTCAGAGACAAGGGGAAAAGCATAACTAAGCCCCCAGCTCCCAAATGTCGTAAGGTCGCTCAGGTCTGAAAAGCGGGGGCGGTCGTTATTGGAAATGGCCCAAGTATTCAGGTCTCGGGGCAATCTGAGGAGCTGGAGGGGGAGTCATCTGAGGACCCCGAGGGACAAGCTGAGATGGTAGCGGAGATGGAGTATTTTAACAATTTTTTGAATTTTATACCTCAGGCTTTGAGGAACCATGCTCCGAAGCTTCAAAAGGCAGACTTTGCAAGTCGGAAGTTGGTTGGCTATGGCGTTCACCACGCAGCGCTGGTAATCTTCAGGCTCATCACTTTTACTTAGTATCTCTGGTTTGAGCTTTAATATTTTCCTTCTCTCAGGTCAGTATGACTCTGATGAAACTGATGAAGGAGATTAAAGATCAACTGGGTAAAAAGACCGCTTTCAGGGCTATTGAGGAAGAGCTTTAAGCTGAAAGGAAGAGACTGCAAGACGAAGTGAACCTCCTCCAAGAGGAATATCAGAAGTTGGAGAGCAAGCTTAAGGACGCTGATGAGGCCCTCTCTCAAGAAGCAGCCCGTCGAGAGGCAGCGACTTCCAAAGTCAACAAGATTGAGGGGGAGCTGGAGAAGGTCAAGACGAGCTGAATGCTGCCGCGGCGCAAGCTGGAGCTGCCAAAATGAAAGCTAAGGCCATAGAAATGAGAGTTGAGGCTGCGGAAAAGAGGACTAAGGTTACGGAAAAACAAGTCAACCGTCAGCAGCAGGAGGCGACTTTACTCACAGAAGAGCTCGTTAGGGCACGAGAAAAAATCACCTAAGAAGAGGGGCGCGTTCAAGCTCGAGTTGCCCAAGAGCAAGAGGACGTTGCCTTAGAGACCGAAAATGCGTTCTTGTATACCCTCTGGCTTCATCACTCGGACTTGGATTTTTCGTTTTTTGGGCCGGAGGCGGTCAAAGCAATCCAGCTATTCGCAGAGCACGCTGCTAGTGTTTAGGGCGCACAATAGGGTGACACTTCCTTAGCTCCTCCGGCCGCTTAGACAACAGCTCTTCAAGGTCTTCTACCAGCTCTAACTCCAGCTTCAGAAGGACCTTCAGTTTTCCATGATCCTCCTGTTGCAGAGACTCCAGCGGAGGCCTTATTGGGTCAGCCTTTCTTAGAAACAACTGTCCATACTTAGCCAAATTTTCAGTTTCCTTTTACTTAGTTTCGAATCATTGAACCTTTTCTTCTTTTGCGAGGACCCTATTTTCTCCCTAATTTTTATGTAATGGATAGCAATCTCGCAGGTCGGGATCAGTTTATAAATTTTTCCTGTAATTTGCTTTAATTTTTCGACTAAGTATGAAATGTGCATAACATATATAATAGTTTAATACTTATTGATACATAATGAGCTATTATCAAAAATTGTCAGTAAGTATATCGCAATTATGATAGCATTCCAGGTTGTAAGTATTCAACTTGAAAACAGTTTAATTGCACCTGTGAAATAAATAGACAAGTACTTATAGCTCGTAGGCTGCTTGTTAAATATATGTTTAGAGCTTACTTGCGATGTGACTTCGTGAGCTATTAAAGCATTTTCCCGAACTTTGACGGTTTCAAGCTGTTGAAGCACTTTTCGTGTGTAATAACTCGTGATTCATGGGCAGCTCCCAACACGGGCAGCTCCTCTTGTAAGGTCGTATGTTTACGATCACAGGCAGCTCCCAACATGGGCAGCTCCTCTCACGAGATCGGTTCGTAGGTCGGGCCTTTTACGAGCTCTTTGGTAGCAGCTTGCAGGTCGCACCTATTATGAGATTTTTGGATGGCCGCTCGCAGGTGGTGCCTTTGGCGAGCCATTTGGTAGCAGCTTGCAGGTCACACCTTTTGCAAGGTATTTAATTGATTGGAGGTCTCTGATGATACCCTCCGGGGTGCATGGGACATGACCCCTTCCGCAGGTGAAACCTTTCGTATATCAACAGTAGGTCTCTAGTAATACCTTCCGAGACGCTTGGACTGTGATCTTTTCCACAGGCAAGACCTTTATTGTGACTCCTTCCACAAGCAATCGCCTTCCGGAGCGTAGTGAACAGTTCCTAGATAGTCCCTTTCAGAGTGTGAAAACGACAGCTCCTTCCATAGGTAATATCTGGACAGCTTCCCTTTCCACAGGCAATCGTCTTCAGGGGAGCATATAACGAGCACTTCCTTAGACAGTACCTTCCAGAGTGCCTCGAGGGCTACTCCTTCCACAGGTAGTGCCTTCGGAGTATGGAGATTGTAAGTTGTCGAAGATACAGACGCCTCACAGATAATAGAAGATAATGGCTTGCAAATCGTGAGGGCGCTGCTAAAACGTTAGTAATAATAGCTCGTTAATCTGAATGTGGGCGGAGATAGCTTATAGACCGTAGGAAATCATCATGGCATACGGAATATATTAGTTCGCGGATCGCGGAAGTGAGTTCCCACAACATAATAAGTATTTAGGAAATTAATCACGGAAGTGAGTTCCCACAACATAATAAGTATTTAGGAAATTAATCGCGGAAGCGCCTTTCTGAGCATATATGATAAAGGTGAATGCATGAGTAAGATAACAATTTGCTGGTTATTCGGACCTTTTGTCTGGGATGAATGATTGTTTGTTGATTAAGAAAGCGTTCCTCATAAGGTAATAGATAATAGCTCATTTTGTATTAGGCAGATTATGATAGCCATTGCACTTCGTTATAATAAGTCTTCGATTACTGAATTAGGTCACTTTCTGCATTGGACATATTACAGACAACAGCAAACAAGTGAAATCACTTTACTGACAGTCATCAAAGTGAATTATACAAAAGTTCAAGAACGAGCTGACAGTTTTAAGTGTAGTAGGGACGAAAATGCTCTGCATTCCAAGCGCGTGAGAATTTAAATCCATCCATATTGGTCAAGTGGTAGGCTTCATTCCCTAAATTCTCTTTGATGAGGTAAGGGCCTTCCTAGTTCGGACCGAGTGTTCTGTCACTGACCTTACGAGCTGCGGGGAGCATCAGTCGCGGGACTAGGTCGCCGGCCAAGTAGCTTCGAGCTCGGACTTTCTTGTTGTAGTATCTGACAACCCTTTGCCGGTAAACTGCCACCCTCATACGAGCCGCTTCCCTTGTTTCCACAAGTAGATCCAAGCTTGTAGCGAGCAGTTGATCATTGTTTGCAGGTCGGAACATAGCCTTCCGCTGGCTGGTAACTTCGAACTCCGCAGGGATCATAGCTTTGAACCCGTATACCATGAAGAACGGGGTCTCGCCAGTGGAGCTGCAAGCTGTCGTTCTGCAGACCCAAAGTACCTTCTGCAATTCATCCCCCCAAGCCCCCTTCTTTGCTTCTAGCTTGATTTTTAAGGTCAACTTGATGATCTTATTCACTGCTTCAACCTGATCGTTAGCTTGAGGGTGGTCTACGGCTGAGAAGCTCTTTATGATCCCGAGGTCATTACAAAAATTGATGAATTGATCACTGGTGAACTGGGTCCTATTATTTGTTACGAGCTGTTGTGAGACTCCGAATCTGTAGATGATATTGTTCCACACAAATTTTTCTATCTTCGTGGTGGAGATCTCTGTTAGTTACTTAGTTTCAGCCTATTTAGTGAAGAAGTCTACAGCAACCACTGCGTATTTACACCTTCCACGAGTTGTTGGTAGAGGTCCAATCAGGTCCATTCCCCAGATCGCTGAGGGCCACGGGCTCACCATTTGCTGAAGGTAGGCCGGTGGAGCTCGCGGGACTTTGGCAAACCTTTGACACTTGTCACATTTCTTGACCAAGTCGATGACATCTTGCTTCATGCTCGGCCATTAAAACCCCTATCAGAGTGTTTTTTGAGCCAAAGATAGCCTCCCAGTATGATTCTCACAATGGCCAGCATATATATCTCTCAGCATGACCTCGTAGTTTTGGCCATCGATGCATCGTAGAAGTGGGGCTAACAAACCTTTCTTATACAACATGTCGTTATAGATACAATAGCGGGCTGCTCTAGCTCGCAGACGACGCACCTCTAGTTTGTCACTTGGTAGCTTCCCTTCTCGCAGGTAGTTTAGTAGAGGATTCACCCATGAGTCAAGATGGATGTTTATGGTCATCAATGCATCTTTATTTTCAATGCTTGGAGTTGGTAGGAACTCAACTGGTATAGCTCCTAAAAAATCTACATCCTAGGTGGTTGCCAAGTAAGCTAGTGCGTCTGTATAAGAGTTCTGAGCTCGTGGGATTTAATTTACCTCAAACCTCTGGAAGATTCCTAGCAACTCTTTTACCTTCTGGAAATACTCAACCATCTTAGGTCCTTTGGTCTGGTACTTCCCTCGAACATGGTACACCACAAGCTGAAAATCATTGAAAACTTTTATTTGTTCGACTCGCACTTCCTTTGTCAGGCAAAGTCCAGCGAGCAGCGCCTCGTATTCCGCTTCATTATTGGTGGCTTGGAACTCGAACCTCAAGGCGCAAAGGATCTTGTGATCTTCAGGGCTGATCAGCAGCACTTCAGCCCCCGACTTGTGCTCATTAGAGGATCCATCCACATATAACTCCCAAGTCGGGCCATCTGAGGTCTCAGCCTGTTCCTTTGCAGGGCCAGTGAATTCGGCAATAAAGTCAGCTAGGGCTTGGGCTTTGATTGTGGTTTTGGGCTTGTATTCGATATCAAACTGCTCAAGCTCTATTGCCTATTTTAGTAGTCGGCCCGAGGCATCTGACTTTGGAAGGACCTGTTTGAACAGGTACTGCGTGAGGACTTCGATCTAGTGAGCTTGAAAGTATGGGCGCAGCTTTCTCGACGCGGTCACCAAGCAGTATGTTAACTTTTCCATCTGTGAATACCTGATTTCTGCGTCGACTAGCCTTTTGCTGATGTAGTACACAGGTAATTGCATCTTTTCTTCTTCCCTTATCAACGCAACACTCAACGCGTACTGAGATACACCTAAATACAAGAAGAGTTTTTCTCCTTCTTTTGGTTTGGACAGGAGAGAAGTTCAGCTCATGTACTCCTTTAGCTGTTGGAACATCACCTCACACTGGTCCGTCCACTCAAAATTCTTTGCCTTTTTCAGTGCGTCAAAGAATGGGATGCACTTGTTTGTGGCCTTAGAGTTGAACCTACTAAGGGTCGCAACCTAACCGTTGAGGCTTTGTACGTCTTTGACCCGAGTTGGGGATCTCATATCGATCAGTGCCTTAATCTTCTCGGGGTTGGCCTCAATTCCTCTATCGTTCACCATGAAACCAAGGAACTTATCAGATGCTACTCCAAAGGCACACTTCAGTGGGTTTAACTTCATCTGGTAATTCCTCAAGATTTGGAAGGTTTTGTTCAGGTCGCTGACATGATTCATCATTTGCTTGGATTTTACGAACATATCATCCACATATACCTCCATGGTCTTCCCGATCTGCTCCCGAAACATCGAGTTGACCAAGCGTTGGTAGGTTGTCTCTGCGTTCTTCAGTCCAAAGGACATTTCTTTGTAATAATACAAGTCTCGGTCGGTGACAAACGATGTATGCTCCTCATCATCTAAGCTCATTGGAATTTGATTGTAGTCCGAGTAGAAGTCCATGAAGCTCAAGAGCTGGTGCCCGGCTGTTGCGTCCATAAGTTGATCAATCCTAGGCAGTGGGAAGCTGTCTTTTGGGCATGTCTTATTCAGGTTAGTAAAGCCGATACAGGTCCTCCACTTTTCATTCTTCTTTTTATCAATGACCGAATTGACAACCCAAGTGGGATAGTAGGCCTCGCATATGAACTTGTTGGCTAGTAGCTTTTCTATCTCCTTCTTCAGAACAGCGTATCGTTCTAGTGTCATAGGTCTTCCTTTTTGGCAAACTGGTTTGTGGTGAGGATTTACGTTCAGTTTGTGACACATGACTTCAGGATCTATCCCCACCATATATTCGTGGTTCCATGAAAAAATATCCAGGTTCGCCTTTAAGAAATCAGCGAGTTGGGTCCTGACATCTGGGGTTAGATCTCGTCCCAGCTTTAAGCAATTCTCAGGATCTATATCACTGATTTGTACATCTTTCAGCTCTTTAATAGGCCCCATAGCCTGATCTATATCTATCTCGCGGGAGTCGAGGTCGTGACTCACTCCTTTCCCAGTTACAGTCTGTGGCTCACCACCTGAAACCACATTTACCTTATTCCCTTTGATCCCTATTTTTACGACATCCTCGTAACAGCGTCTAGTCAGGTGTTATTCTCCTCGGACACACCATATCCCATTAGGAGTTGGAAATTTAACTGTGAGTATTCTGGTAGAGGTTACCATGTTCAGGTCGTTCATCGAAGGTTGCCCCAAGACCACATTGTATGTTGAAAGGCAGTCAATAATCAGGAAGTCTGCGAGTGGCTTGTCAACCCGATTCCCCGAAGGTGAGCAGTAATCTGATATGCCCCACTGGTGTCACTGTATCTCCAGTGAAGCCACAGAAAGGCTCCTGGGAAAGCATCAGCTGCTCGGCTCCCCAACTCCATTTGATCGAAGTAGTCTCTGTATATCACATTGGTTGAGCTCCTGGTGTCTATCATCATCCGCCACACCTCTGTGTTACTGATTTTGGCTTGGATGACTAGAGCGTCGTTATGAGGCCAGCATACACCTCTTGCATCCTCTTCATTGAACACGATGTCATCCGAGGTCACCCTTGTTTTCTTTGCAGGTCCCTCTACTCTGCTATAATTCGCAAGCAAGGCATGGTTGGCCTCTCTTACATATCTCTGGTACGACCTGTTAGAAGTACCTGCGATATAAGGACCACCATGGATAGTAAAGATGGATCTTACCGCAAGTTCGTGCTCTTGCTCAAGAGCTCGTTGGGGCTGTTGTTGCGCTAGTGGCTGATGTTGGGGTTGAGGACACTGCGGTTGAGGTTGTTGACCTGCAGGTCGCACTACATACTCCCTCAAGCGACCTCGTCTGATCAGTTCTTCGATGGCGTTCTATAGCTGCTAGCAATCTAAGATGTTGTGCCCAGTTTCGTTGTGGTAGGCACAAAACTTCCTCAAGTCTCGGAGTCTGCTCGGAACTCCCGTGGGGTTGGGCGTCCCGAAGTTTTCTCTACTTCTTTCTGCAGCAAAGGTCCGGTCATGCATGTCTGATAAAACGCTGTAATTTCCATACTGGTCTCGATGCTGAGGTCGCTCTCTTCTCAGCTCAGGTCTAGCTCGCTTTGCCACCACGTTAGCAGAGTAATGTCTTTGTTTGTTATTCCCATCCCCACCGTGGGCTTTTCTTTTCCCCTGGTAGGAACTACTTGCTTCACCCCGCTAATTGTTGGGCTTCTTCGGTCCGAAAGCCTCCTCCCACCTTATTTCTTTGGTAGCCCATTCATAGAATTCACCCAGGTCTTTTACTGGGGACTTGTAGATGCTTTCATAGAGCTTTTCATCCTTTCTGAGCCCTACTGAGATTGCAGTCATGACGCTCTCATCCTAGGGTGCCTCGACATTGCTCGCCTCATCCCTGAACCGGGCTATGTAATCTTTCAGGGACTCATTCTGCCTTTGAAATATCGTAGCGAGGTGGCATGGAGGCGTGAGCTATTTCCTTAGTGTTTTGTACTGATTAAATAATTTCTGTTGACATTCTTTCTAGCTCCTTATGCTACAAGCTTAGAGGCTTTTAAACCAGGCTCGCGGGGCGTCCCCTAGGGTGACTGGGAAAACCCGGCACTTGACTAAGGGGTTGCTTGTTTGGAGGTCCATTTGTACATTGAACACATTCAGATGGTCATAAGGGTCATTTCTTCCATTATAAGGCGGGATATTTGGGAGTTTGAACTTGGGCGGCAGAGGCTTTTTTTCGATTTCCCTAGTAAATGAGACCCTTTCATTGTTCTGCTCTTCTTAACTCTGGGGTCTAGGTCGGGCCTCCAACTACTAGACCCTCTGTAGTAATTCTTTCACCATTGGATCTTGGGCTTAGATCTCCTAGTGTGGCTTCGTCTACTAGTGCCTTCCTACTCATTTGAGTGGCGATCTCTCGACCTGTGCATCTAATCAAAATTTTCTACATGTCGTGAGCCCCTTCGCAGCTCGGGTTCATAACCACCACGATGCTCGCGAGCTCGCTCATGTCCGCGATTAACTTCTATATGTCGGTCACCGTCGCGACTCACCCTCACCCTTAGATCAGTGAGGTAAGGTGAGGTGAGGTTTCTCTTTCTCGAGCACGTTGTCCGTCCCTTCTTGGATTTAAGCTCCAAGAGCGGACTGATTCTTCAAATAACGACCTTTCCCTATCAGCTCCCCCCTCCTGGTTTAAGATTTCCTCTCTGAGCTACTAGCGGGTTCCTCTGGGGGGCGCAACCTCCACCCATCTTTGCGCAGCTTGGGCTTGAACTTCTGTCAGCGCCCTAACTATTTCAGTCAATTGCCTCACCGTATCCTCCAAGGCTCGTTGACGTTGTTGCCACTCATGAGCGACCTCTTCCCTAGAAAGCAGGGTGCTTTGTTGATCCTCTTGGCCCTCAGGTTGCTCATCCACCACACTAACGCTTCTGGTCGTTCTTATCCTAGCCATTTCAGTTCGTCGAAAAGTGAATAGTAAAAAAGAGAGAGTTGTTAAAGAAAAAGGCATTGCAGAATCGCAGTTGGGTCCTCCTTTTAGCGCCAAAAGATATCGACGTTCAAAATCGATCAATGTGGAGATCCAAAGGCCCAGACTGCAATTTGTATGATGAATGACAATGAATATGTGTTAAGGTAGGTAAGCAGCAATAAAGAGAATTAAATGTTGGTTAAGATAGATGAATAATAATAAAGAAGGTAGTTAATAAAAAAAAAAAAAGAAGAAGAAGAATGTAAAGACAAGGATTTTTATGTGGTTCGATAAATGCGCTTACATCCACGGGTCACTCTAAATATATTCTTGCAAAGTGACGGTAATACTTGTGTTCCGTCCCCTTTTTACAACGAAAATCCCTTCTATTTATAGAGGAGGGAGGATACAATTGAGTAATTTACACGTTACAAATCATAATTATTCTCAACTAATCTGATATAAGTCATACTGCATTTATTGCTACAACAATGATTATTCTTCACACGCCCCCGTCTATATTAATGCTTTAGATAAAGTCTTCTCTCCATTAAATGAATAGTCGCCGCATTAAATGTTCATCGGGAGCTGTTGAGGTGGTGCCGGCGTAAAATCAAAGAGTTAGGTTGACCTGGTATTGGTTTCTCGAGGCACTATCTGGTGCGAGCTCATCAACCTGTTTTGCTTAGACGAGCTGAGGGGACGCTGGAGCGGACTATGACATTAACGCGAGCTGGAAGTATGATAAAACAGACTTGGTACGGGAGCGAGCTCAAGGGTCCAGCGAGCTCGCTATAGCGACCTAAAGGCTGGGCTCTTTGGGCCTCTCGATACTGTACTAATCTTTTTGGCCTTTAGCGGTCCTTTTACTTGTGTCGAGGAAACGGACATAACAATTTCAAAACTCAAAATTGTATATCTTAAAAGATATGAAGTGTACTTCAGATGACAGATCAAAAGCTCACCTAAACTTTTGATCCATAAACTTCTTAATGCGAATGACAAACATTTAACAGCAATCCATTCAAGGCCCAAACAGTAATAACCAACAGGCCCAATTGAACAGCAATCGCGTTAAAAACTTTCGAATGGACCCAATTAAAAAAAAAAAATGAATTTTAAAGTTAGCCTAATAACTAACTGAAGGCTCATTTTCAAAATTCAACCCAAATGGCTCAAACCAAACCTAATTAGTTCGGTACGGTTTATTCATTATATTCAGTCGGTTCTGTTTGCTATTTTAAAAACCAAATTTTTTCAATTCAGTTCATTTCGCCCAAAACTGAACTGAACCGAACGGAACCATGCCCACCCCTATCCTTAAGGAGTCATCGGATTCGTAGATATAGCACTATGATAAAAGAGGGAACTACATGGTTAAAAGTGGTTACAGATTGACTCAGCAAAATATGATCAAAGATTCCCCCTCCAATTGCTTTGCAACTCAGAACTGGTGGCATGCTTTCTGGAGCCTCAACGTTCCCCCAGAGGTTAAAATATTCACATGAAGAAGATGTGCCAATGCCCTTCGCACGTTTGTCAACCTCTTCAGGAGAAATGTCATGGATAAGTGGTGCTGCAGCCGCTGTGACGAGGGTGCTGAAACGGTTTTGCATTCTCTACTACGGTGTAATTCTGCTGCCAGGTCTGGTGCTTGTCTGTGTTTGAGGAAGATCTTCGTCATTCATCCTTAGTCCTCATTTTGGACATCATGAGAGAAATCTTGTAATAGAGGGGCAAAGACGGGTTGGCCAATTTTTGTATGATTTTGTGGTATATCTGGTGGAACAGGAACTCCTCACTACAAGGTGGAAGAGCGCTTGGAGCATCTGAGGTTCTGGTTTTGGCGGATCAGTTTCCTTCAGAGTTCCACAATACCAGGACAACCTTCAAAATTCTGGCTCAAACTGTCCTTAAGCAGTTAGCATCCAACCGGGTGCCCCCTCCTAAGAATTGCCTTAAACTGAAAACGGATACAGCGATTAAACCAGTCTCCTCCAAGGTGGGACTAGAGGCCATTATTAGGGACTCTGAAGGCTTGGTTGTGGCTGCTGTTTCTACATCTTTTCACGGCAATTTTGCAGCAGAAACTGGGAAATTCATCACTCTACGTTAAGGTCTCCTTCTAGCTAAATCTCACCAACTGAAACTTTGGAAAGTTGAGGCTGATGCCAGTAATGTAGCAGGTAGGATTATTCTTTTTCTATGAAGCTAGCTGATTAGCCAACAATATTAGGGAGTTGTATATTGAGATGGGCAAATGCATGTGCCACCACATTTCCAGAAACGGGACTGGGGTCGTCCTTGCCATGACCTCAATGGCCATAGCGAAATGACTGCCTTGATTGTATCCTGTCTTGCTAGTATTATATATAATTTCCCTTTTCAAAAATAAAATAAAATAAAAACACAAGCATAAAGCGTTTACTTGCATTGAAACTATGGAAGACAGAGTGGACAGACTATCACGCAGAACAAAACAGAGAAAGACATAAAAGCAGAGTCCTTAACACAAACTCATGACATTATTCCGAAAGAGAACCAAATAAAGCCAGGCATGCATATATGACAAGCATATCTAGAGCAGGTATTTAACTTGTTGCCAGGAAGGTCTGCTGCTAATATCATCCCACCAATCACTCACATGCTTCCTCTCTCTTATCATATACTCCTTCCCCATTTCACTCACCAACCTTTGTGTAAAAGGAAGGTGACTCAGATCAGCCAAGCTGAAGAAATCCCCTGCCAAGTACTTGCTCTTCAACAGCCTTTCTTCGTAAACATCCAGGACTTTCCCGAGCTTTTCTTCGCTCTCCTTGATCAAATTTTCATCTGCAGGGAAACCCATCTTGGAAGCAAACAAAATGTGAAGGGTAAGGTTGTAGATTGGTGGGTGGTAGTTATTTGCCTCCACCTCTAGCCATTGCTCCACAAGACCTCTTTCCTCTACTGTCTTCCCAAGCAGATCAGTTCCCTGTGACTTGTATTTCTCTGCATAGTACCTTATGATTGCACGAGATTCTGCACACAGCATTTGTCATTTTTAGTTATTATACAGATTATGCACACAAATGCACATAAACAGTTATTGAACCCAAACTCTTATTATAAATTTCGTTCTAATGTTACAATAAATTAAAAAATTAATTAAACTTGAATTGTAGTTCATAGCATAGCTTGATTGCTATCCACCCCTTTCAGCAAATTTGAGGGCTTAAGTTCAAAACCCTCCCAAGTAAAAATAATAATAATAATATAATAAACTTGCATCAACCTCCAATTCAATAACAAATGGCTAGACAAGACTGAAAATTACAAAATACCATGATATTAGGAGAATTCCATACATTTGCAGAATAAAAAGAGAGAGCAATAAAAGGTTAAATTATGAAAATATCATACCATACAGAGTATAGTCTCCATCTTGAATGACAGGAACCGCTCCAAAAGGCTATATTTGATGGCAAAATATGCAAATTATTGAAGAATTAATTAAATTAGCAAACTGACAATGATCTTAAATTAAATAAAATATAGGGAAAATTACACTATAACTATTTAATTGAAAACTTTTTCCAAAATAATATAAAATTCATACACTGTTGTCATAAAACAATAAAATAGTACAAGTATAATAAAATAAAATAGATAATTAAAAAAAAAAAAATTGTAAAAGATGTGGTGGACTGAGAAATCCTATCCATCCTTAGGTGATCTCCCTCACCGATGGAAGGAGAATGGATTGATCTCACAAATTGCCCTTAAATGACAGAAGAACATATATAATCAACTTATTGTTTAGAAGAATAAAAGACAAGAAAAACATAAAAGCAAACCTGTAAAGCGAGGAAGTCAGGATGTTTGTGCTCTCCTTTGAGGAGATCAACTGGGACGGTCTCGAAATGAATCCCCTTCTCGGCCAAACAAACCAGCACGCGCTTTGAGGAACCATAGGCAGGGCCGTACACCTTCACCACCATGGTTGAGTGTTGTTGTTGCTTGGTTCACCAGAAACACTTTCAAGAGGGAAGAAAGCTACACTTTGAAAGCTATAAAGGGCGTTACTTATCCACATTTATATACAATGCATGGTGGGCCGACAGTGTTTTGTAATTCAATGTGGTTGGCTGAACTTGGTCATAGCTTTATTGCACGTTTAATTTCGGTTTTTCCATTTGAAAATTCTTGTGATGATTCATCAAATTAAATGGATTGGTCATGTTTATGTTGACCGTCGTCATTTTGGAAGAAATAGAGAAGATAAAAATAAATGCTAGTGTCATCCATGACTTGTCTTGCAATTTTATACCACATATATATATATATATATATATATATTTTATGGAAACTTGCTGAATAGACAATAATTAATAAATAATATTATACTTTCCAATAATTTATCTAAAAATTCATCTAAATGATATGATAAATTAATTTGTAATTATCGTATTAATTTTAAAATAAAGTATTGATAGTGTAGTAATTATATATTAGTTTGCTGTATCATTTGAACAATGAATTTAGACAAATTTTTTGTATAACATCACTAATAGTCAATAGGCTAGGACAATAATGAAACTTCCATATATATATATATATATATATATACATACATACATATATATAGACTTAATGAAATTTAAGTATAGATAGGATATTAATTACAATTGAAATGTCACTATCAGGCCAGTAGAGTTGGTATGTAATGATACAATATTTATAATAATTGTGCAAATTTACAACCCAATGATATAATAATTAGCATATGAGTTGTAAAATATACATATCCACTCAATTTCTCAAAATTATTATGATTGCTATCTTGTACACATCGATTAATATATTATTTGGATAAATGATTTGGATAATTTTAGCATTAAGGGTGAGGTTGAGGGGCACTGACATGGCCTCGACACACTGCAATATTAATTTTTATAAAAGATATATACTTAAATAATTATATACAAATCCTCAATTTATAAAATATACTTATCCCTTTTACAATATAGTATATATTATGAGTATTTTTCAGATTCAACAGATAAGTTGATAAAAGCCTGATAAAGGCCTAACAAGTCGACCTGATGAAGTGGCCCAGTTGACAAGGCCCGGTTTGTCAACATCTAGCCCATGCGAACTCTTCGACTCGCACGAGCAAGCTCACATCACAGTTGTTAATCACAGGTCTACTAGTATTATTCAGCTCGTACTATGCATAGCTCATTACTCAAAGCGAGATCCAGCTCGAGATCGTCTAATACAGTCTATAGCTCGCACAATAACCAATTCAATAAGGAAATCTTCTAGAAAATGCAGTAACCTAAATTGATCTTGATTCTTCTACCAGAATTGAAAATAAATTCAAATTTAAATGTTGATAAATGTGATCCCTGATTTTGTGGAGCAGATTCCTGATTCGGTGCTAACCGATTAGGAAGTGTAATTAATTCATGATTCTTTTCATGTTTTATTTCAACTTAAATTGTAAACGCCTCTCCATATAAATAGAGGTTAAAAACTAATTGTAACAGACAGATAGATACATAGAAGCAATCATATATTGTTTCTCTGCAGAGTTATTAAGAGGAATAGCCGTGGACGTAAGCACATTTACTGAACCACGTCAAAAATTCCCTTTTGTGTGTTGTTTTTCTTCTCTGCCTTCTACTTTTCTGTTGTTTTCTGTCTTGTTTCAAATTGATTGCATGTATTGGGCTTTGAACCGTCGTCAACCAGAAATCAACATCGACATTTTGGCGCTCAAGGAAAGGCCTAGACTGCAATCTGTTTTGTTGCAATTTTTCAATCTTCAAAAAGGCATGACAAGAATAAAAACAATCAAATTTGTGGGCTCACAGGCTGACCAAGTAGAGAGTTAGGCAAGTCAACACCAACGTGATACGCAACTGATGGAAGACACACTCATGCCTGCAGCAGGCACATCTCATGGCCAGGCAGTTGGTGCTACAACAAGCATGCCTCTCATGCCCCCTCGCCAACCAGTACCAATCGTCCTAATCGATGGGCTGCAAACATGGCATCAAAGGTAGGAGGCGTTAGAGCTTACGGTTAGACAGCTTACAGATGCAGTTAATGCAGTTAATGCGTTGGTATAGGCCCAAGAGCAAAACGTGCCCAGCATCAAGGCTGCTGCTCCAAGCAAACATATCCGCAACATGAAGGAGTGTAGGTACAAGAAAGACCAATGAGGAAGGTGTCGTGACCTACCGGTTCAACATGAAGGAGTCTAGGTGCATTTAGGCATGAGGAGGACGAGGTAGATAACCTGCGACATGTAAGGTCACATCGAGCTAGCGGCTCGTTCAGAGAAAGCCAGAGATATGAGCCAGAATGCCACTCTCTAGGTTGTGATCACAAAAGGAAACATAAGCCCCAAGATCCACAAATAGAGGAACTTTTTCATAGGGTCCAGCAGCTCGAAGTGCGATCTCACACCCCAACCAGCGTGAGCATTAAGGAGAAAGGACTTCGTTTACCACGGAGATCGAGACGCAGTCTCTCCCTCCCAAGTTCAAGGTCCCAAGTATCCCACAGTATAATTGGAATAGCGACCCCTATGACCACCTTGACGAATTTAATGTTCAGATGGATCTTCAGACAGACAACTTACTAATGAAGTGTCGTGTCTTCCTAGCTACCCTAGGAGACATTCTATGGACTTGATTTAAGAATCTCCCAGCTTGTGGCATAGGAAGTTGGGAAGATTTCCAAAAGAAGTTCGTTAGCCAATACAGGGCTTTGAGGAGGCAGCTCGCACTATCCTGTTATCTGACCACTATCTTTCAATGTCAGAATGAATCATTGAAGGATTACATTACCAGGTTCAGATGCAGGGTCGCTAACGTGGAGAGCCAATTAGACGAAAGCGTTTTGACTGCGATCTCAGCCGGGCTTCGTAAGATGGGAAATTGTATGAAAGCATTTACAAGTCTCCAGTAAATGATCTAAGAGAATTCTATGAGCGAGTTGCGAAGGAGATCAAATGGAAAGAG
Organism: Litchi chinensis; assembly: GCA_019925255.1. Lineage (NCBI taxonomy): Eukaryota > Viridiplantae > Streptophyta > Magnoliopsida > Sapindales > Sapindaceae > Litchi > Litchi chinensis. Next base: position 10,125,947 of record CM034472.1, read on the forward strand.
ACCTTCGACCAAAAGAAGTCCAATCAGAAGAACGAAGTGGGCAGTTCCAGCCAGTCGAAGAAGAGAAATAATGGCAAGAATGAAGATGAAAGTTGAGGTAGCAGCAACCAGATTGCCAAAAGGGCTAGGAAAGAGCTCAGGAATGAGCGACCTCGGCATCAAGGTCGTTATGGCAACAACAGCATCCTGTCAGATTCACAAGACAGGATTTTTGCCGTAAAAAGGGTCAAGGAGGATTTCGGAAAGCCACGCCCTTTGAGAGCCCCTGTTGAGCATAGAGATAGGAATAAGTTTTGTGCTTATCATAACGAGGTCGGACACAATACTTCTGATTGTTGGGCGTTGAAGGACGCCATCAAAAGGTTGATCAAAAGAGGTCGCTTGAGAGATTACGTGGTGAGACCAGTAGACTCGTGACCTCCACAATAACGACCTCAGCAGCAACAACAGCCAACACAACAGCAGCCCCAACAAGCTCCTGAACAAGAGCACGAACCTACGGTAAGGACGATTTTTACTATTTATGGTGGTCCTCATATCGTAGGAACATGAAACAGGTTGCATGAAAAATATGTTCGGGAAGCAAATATGCCTTGTAGGTCAGTGGATCGAAGAGACCTATGAAGAAGGCGAAAACGATCTCGGATGATATTGTGTTCACCAAGAAAGATGCTAGAGGCGTGCACTGGTCTCGTAATAATGCACTTATCATCCAAGCCAAGATCAGTAATATGGAGGTGCAAAGAATCATGATCGACATTGGGAGCTCGATTAATGTCATGTATAGGGTTTGCTTCGAGCAGATGGGGTTAGGAGCAGAGCAATTGAAGCTTTCCCCAGAGCCTCTTTATGGCTTCACTAGAGATGTCATCACACCAATGGGTCAGATTAAGCTGCCACTCACACTCGGGGAAGCAGGTCATCAAGTTATCGTATTGGCGGATTTTTTTATCATCGATTGCCCATCAGCCTACAATGTGGTTCTAGGAAGACCTGCAATGAACGACCTAGACGTGGTTACCTCAACCAGGACCCTCACAATCAAGTTTCCAACCTCCAATGACATAGGATGTGTTTGGGGAGAGCAGCACTTAACCAGACACTACTATGAAGATGATGTGAAGATGGACGTCAAAGGAAAAAAGGTGAACGTGATTTTGAGGGGCGAGCCCCGAGCTATGAGTGAAAAGAGGGTTAGTCATGATCTCGACCTTCGCAAGGTGGATGCAGATCGAGCCACTGGGCCAATCGAGGAGTTGGAGGATGTTCAAGTCAGCAAGGTATATCCTAATAGGTGTCTGAAGTTGGGAAGAGACTTAACTCCAGAAGTAAGAGCCCAGCTCGCTAACTTTCTAAAGGCGAACTTGGATGTTTTTACTTGAAATCATGAAGATATGGTGGGGATGGACTCCAAGGTCATGTCACACAGATTGAACATTGACCCCTACCACAGGCCAATTCGTCAGAATAGGAGATCGATGACAGGGGAAAGCTACTTTGCGCTGAAGGAAGAGGTAGACAAGCTACTAGCAAACAAGTTTATCCGCGAAGCTTATTATTCGATTTGGGTCGCCAACCTTGTACTGATGAAAAAGAAGAATGAGAAGTTGATGACTTGTATTGACTTCACAGATTTAAACAAAGCATGTCCGAATGATGGCTTCCTCTTGCCCAGAATAGACTAGCTCGTGGATGCAACAGCTGGTCATCAGCTCTTGAGCTTCATGGATGCGTACTCAGGCTACAACCAGATTCCAATGAATCCCGATGACGAATAGCACACCTCGTTTATAACTGATCGAGACCTATATTATTACAAGGTGATGTCCTTCGGGCTAAAGAACGCATGAGCAATCAATCAACGCTTGGTGAACATGATGTTCGAGGAACAGATTGGGAAGACCATAGAGGTCCACATAGATGATATGTTGGTGAAATCCAAGTAGGTGAATGATCATGTGCGCGACTTGGAGGAAATGGTCTAGATTCTGAGGAGCTCCCAGATGAAGCTGAATCCGTATAAGTGTGCATTTGGGGTAGCCTCAGGGAAATTCTTTGGCTTCATGGTGAATAATAAAGGCATTGAGGCCAATCTAGAGAAGATTAGGGCGTTGATTGACATGAGATCTCCTACTTGGATTAAAGATGTGCAAAGCCTTAATGGTCAGGTCACGACACTTACCAGGTTCATCTCGAAAGCAACAGACAAGTGCATCTTGTTCTTTGATGTTTTGGAGAAGGCAAAGAACTTCAAGTGGATTGAACAATGCAAGGTGGCTTTCTAGTAATTAAAGGAATATATGGGTCGAGCTCCACTCATTTCCAAGTCTAAGGAATTAGAGAAGCTCATTCTATATTTGGGAGTATCTCAGCAGATTTTTAGTGCTGCTTTGGTGAGAGAAGAAGAGAAGACACAACTTCCTGTGTATTATGTAAGTAAAATGCCGCATGATGTTGAGACCAAGTACTCACAGATGGAGAAACTCGTTTATTGCCTAGTTGTTGCATCTAGAAAGTTGTGACCTTATTTTCAAGCCCACAGAATTGAAGTCCTCATCTAATACCTACTAAAGTAGGTGCTCCAGAAATCAGATACCTCAAGTCACTTGCTCAAGTAGGCAGTAAAGCTTGCGTAATTTGACATCCAGTTTAAGTTAAGAACAGCCATCAAAGTCCAAGCTCTAGTAGATTTCATTGCGGAATTACTGGGCTCGCAGATAAAGAGGTCGAATCCTCTGAAGGTCTAACCTGGGAGTTATACGTTGATAGGTCGTCTAACGAGCAGAAGGCCGGAGCTGGAATTTTCTTAATCAGTTCTGAAGGCCATAAAATACTTTGCACTTTAAGGTTTGGTTTCTAAGCTACCAATAATGAAGCTGAGTATGAAGCGCTACTTGTAGGTCTGTGTATGACTAAGAAGATGCAAGCTGAATGATTAAGGGTTTTCGGTGACTCTCAGTTCGTGGTTTGTCATATACGGGAGAAATATTAGACCAAGGTACCCAAGATAGCTATGTACCTCTAGAAAATTCATCAGATGCTAAGTACTTTTCAGAAGTACGAAGTGAAACAGATCTCGCGAGCTCAGAATTCACATGTAGACACACTAACTCGCTTGACAACCACCCAAGATGCAGACTTTCTAGGGGCAATCCCAATAAAATTCTTGTCAGTTCCAAGTACAGAAGAGAAAGATTCAATAATGGCTATAGCTATACAGTCAAACTCCTAGATGGACTCGATTTTGAGTTATTTGCAAGATGGAAAGCTGCCAAGTGGCAGATTGGAAGCACGGTGCTTGCGAGCTAGGGTAGCCTGATATTGCATCTATGACAACGTGTTGTACAATAAAGGGTTTTCAGCCCCGCTTTTGAGGTGCATTAATGGCCAGGATTGCAAGACCGTGATGAAGCAAATACACGAGGGTCATTATGGGAATCATGCCGGGGGCCTGTTTCTAGCTCAAAAGACATTCCGCTAAGGGTTCTACTAGCCCACTATGAAGCAAGACACCATAAACCTGGTTAAGAAGTGTGACAAATGCCAAAAGTTCGCTCAGGTTCCACAAGCTACACCAGCCTATCTCCAACAAATAGTGAGTCCGTGGCTGATGGGTAAATTCCTAATGCACTAATTACAATAGATCACGTGCAAGTATACACGGTCACAATGTAATATAGTGGCAAATCAAGGTCGTTCCCACAAGGACAATTGCTAATTTTACGTACCAATTACCAAAATTAATTGATAATAATTTTATCCAAACTATCAAAACTAAAAGAGAATTGAATTCAAATAAAATAAAATAATTAATAAAAGAAAAGAAAGAAAATCAAATAAACAAATTAATTGATTGATGGAACTAACAGCAGATGAGTAGATCTAAGGCACAATTTCACCTTTTTATTTCATCAACCTATTCTCATTTTATTTACACAAAAATAATCACCGTTATATTGTATTTAATCGGGTAACTCTAGATTAATTACCAGCCTCTTTCGAACGGTCAAGTAATAATACCCAGGATAATTAATCTACTATATGTCTATGTAAATTAAATAATCCTGAATTCATTAAGCTTTAATTACCCACATATGATTACACAATCCCTACAGGTATATGTCTATCCTATATGGATTATGTCATTCTATTGACGTCTAACACATGATACCTTTGTCAAGCGCATCATAGTCACAAGATCTATCAATTAACAGGCCTTATTTAATTGATAGCATTAAGTTCCAATAGAATAGAATACAAATATAAAAGAAATAATAATTAATTAACATAAAAAATCATTGAATAGGCGATGAAATAAATTGGCTACATTGTAGCCTTAGAAATTAAAATTAGTTCAACATAATGTAGAATAACACAGTGCACAAAATTAAAATAAAAATATTTGACATTGAAATAATCAAACAAAAAGATGAAATAGTCACTGTGTTGTTCTTTGAGATGTTTCTTGAACTTGAATAACTGGAGCAGGTTGAATTCTAGCAATGTTGAGATTGTCTACAATTCCCCTCTTCTCCACCCTCTCTGCTGGCATCCAAAAAGAAAATAGAAAACCCTAAAAACCAAGACAAGCCGCCAAAACTCTCCCTCTTCTTGTCATGAAAAGAATGAATTTATAGGAGGAGGAGAGAGATTTTTTCTAGTATCAAATTGATTTCCTTGATTTTCTCTCCATTAAATTCCAAGATACTCTCCAATTTAATTCCATGATACTCTCTCTAAAATACCATGAATAATCCTCTTAAATCTTCTTCATTAAATGCCATGATTTTCCTTTAAAAACAATCATTAAAGCTTTGACTTCAATTTCCTTAAATAAAAGATCTTCTTCCATGCAATTAACTTCCTTCCAAAATTGGGATCAAGAGCTTTTAAAGCATGCATCAATTACTGCCCAAATTACTTGATATGCTCCCATTAATTTTGGTGCAAGAATCTCTCCCATTGGGCTTCCAAAATTGGCTCGCAACAATTTGCAAACAGGCCCTCAGCTTTTATAAATTACACTTTTGCCCCAAAAATTACACTTCAGACCCTTCATTCAAATTCTGCACAAAACACTCAGAAAACATTAGTACACCCCTAATTACTCGAGTTTTCATCACAAAAGCATAGGCTAAGTATATAAAATCGTGCATAATTTTAGCTCGATCAAATACCCCCAAACCTGGCTTTTGCTCGCCCTCGAGCAAAGATCTAAAGAAAAACCAAAAACAACAAAAATCAAAATCACATCCATTTTCGTAGGTAAACACGATGGCATTTAGAATATGCCACCAGCCTTTAAACCTCTAGGTGTCCCTAGTAGGAGGAGTTGTGTCTCCTGAGGGTTTACCAGCTACGATACCCACAAACGTAAAACAATCAAATTCGAACTTAACAATAAATCTTCCAGTGCTATCTTCAAGAAAAATCACTTCACCTGAGATCTTGAACCTCGACTAAAAATAAGTCACTAATAATCCTCACACGGTCATCCGTCTTCTCCAACTCATCACCCAGCAGTCGAATTTCAATAATACTACACATACACACCATGGCCTTATTTCGCCTCGACTCTACACCTCACTAGAAATCACTCATCATATTTTATTCCACAGAGTCCTAAGGCGACACTCTCACAACATATAAGCATTTCGGAGTTTATGCATCAATAAGAATTCAAGTCTTCATAATGCTTGTATAATAAATTATGAATTAAAAACGTTAAGTACAAATCACGTCTCTTGAAAGAATCAGACATCTAAAGACAGTGCAACACCTATGATTCTGGCTCTAAGCAATTATGATCTCCTATTAATCAGCAGGTCTTCCAAAATGGTGTAACGAGATTCAGGGTTTTGGCTCACAAAGAACGGGAATAAGGTCTACAAAGAGGAGCTTGAATTTTCCTAGAGATTATTCCTTACATCTCCAAAATTGTTGCAATTGACACCGAGCTCAAAGTCTTTAATTAAACCTCATCTCCTTTATTTCATCCTCAAATATATATATATATATATATATTTTTAATAGCACATCTCCCCCAAACCTGAATTTTTCTACACCCATCAACTCCCTTCTTCCATCTTTTAGCACTTTTCTTTAAAATCCAAGCTCCTAGGGTAAGGCTTATATTTTAAATTGGCTAGGACAAGGATAAATTGTAGGGACGAAAGAAAATAAAAGCTAATATGTGTTTGGCTTCAAATTGGTTTTAGACGCACACACAATTTAGGTTCGGTAATTTTTGGTTTCATTGCCTTTTTCTGGAGTTAATCACACACATGTGCCTGCCTCATGTCAATAGGTTCACATAACGACTGAAAGTTTCAGAAATCCTAGAGAGTTGCAATTATTTTCTGCCCTTAAAGTCCAAGCAAAGCCTAAAGAGACCAACTAATCATAAAAATTTTCTGAAGAGTGTTTAAGAGTGGAAACGAATAAATTCCCTCTGAAATGAAACGATATGGCTCAAAAGTTCTCACACAAATAGTCTCCACTAATACACCACATCTATGCATGCACAATATCTCTACATTCTCCTACTAGGTTTAAAGCCTTTGATAACATCAAACCATGTTTCAGACTTTCATGGCTCATCCCTAGTCAAAATTACCAATCACAAAGCATAATAATTCTCTTGTTAATAGCACATGATCAATTTATTAATCAAGTTTGAAACATGAATGTTTCCACCCCCAAACCTAGTCCAAACATTGTCTCCAATGTTTGAAAGAAACTAAGTCTATGAGGAAAAATAAAAAATAAAAATAAAAAATAATAAAATAATAAATAATAAAAAATAAAAAATAAAACACCCTTAATTACAAAAGAAAACAAATAAGAAATCTTAAAACAGTAGACAAATAGAAAATAACAGGCAAGAGTTAAAACAAAACAAAAACATAAAAACGAATAAAACAAAAGTAAACGACGCGAAAATAAAAGAACTTACTTGAAAACTTGGGTTGCCTCCCAAAAAGCGCTATATTTTAAGTCTTCAGCTCGACTTCCATCCAACTTCAATTGTTTTGGTCCACCAAGGTGATAGTGGATTTTTGACGATCCATTTCACCACCGTAATAGTGCTTCAATCGTTGACCGTTGACCTTGAACAATTCTTTCGTCTTTTCATCTTCAACTTCCACTGCTCCGTATGGATATACCGTTTTCACAATGAACGGACCTGACCATCTGGATTTTAGCTTGCCTAGGAATAATCTTAACCTGAAATTAAATAACAACACCCGCTGTCCTGGTACAAAATGCTTGGCTAAGATTTTCTTGTCATGCCATTGCTTTGTCTTTTCCTTGTAGATGCGAGCATTCTCATATGAATCCAATCGTAATTCCTCTAGCTCATCCAATTGAAGAAGACGCTTATCACCGGCTTTCTTCAAATCAAAATTCAAAGCCTTAATTGCCCAATATGCCCGATGCTCCAACTCTACTGGTAGATGACATGCTTTCCCATACACTAATCGGAATGGGGACATTCCAATTGGTGTTTTATAGGCAGTTCGATAAGCCCAAAGTGCATCATCCAGCTTGATACTCCAATCCTTCCTTGATCTGCTCACAGTCTTCTCCAGAATACCCTTAAGCTCCCTGTTTGAGATTTCCACTTGTCCACTGGCTTGAGGGTGATACGGGGTTGTTATCTTGTGAGTGACCTCATATTGCTTGAGTAGACTTTCAAATTGGCGATTACAAAAATGAGAACCACCATCGCTGATAATGGCTCGAGGCGTTCCAAATCTGGTGAAAATATTCTTCTTCAAAAACTTGGTCACAACCCTTGCATCATTTGAAGTGGTAGCTATAGCTTCTACCCATTTCGAAACATAATCCACTGCCACCAAAATATATTGATTTTGAAATGATGACGGAAAAGGTCCCATGAAGTCTATACCCCATACATCAAACAGCTCAATCTCTAAAATATTCTGCAACGGCATCTCATGTCGCTTTGAAATATTTCCTGTCCTCTGGCACTGATCACATGTTTGGACAAATCGTCGTGCATCTTTAAAAATCGTCGGCCAATAAAACCCTGCCTGCAGAACTTTTATGACAGTTCGTTCTCCACCAAAATGACCCCTATAATCAGATGAATGACAATGCCGTAAAATATCTTCAGTATCTTCGTACGGCACACACTGCCTCAACACCTGATCGGCACATTGCTTGAACAAATATGGGTCATCCCATACATACCTTTTCACATCATAAAGAAATTTCTTCTTTTGCTGAAATGATAAATCAGGGGGAAGTACATTTCACACTATGAAATTAACAAAATCTGCGTACCACGGTGCTTTTTCATTACTGCAAGAGAAAAGCTGCTCATCAGGGAAGGTCTCGTTGATGTTTGTCTTATCATCTGCATTACTTCCTTCCAATCGGGATAAATGATCAGCAACTTAATTTTCTGTCCCCTTCTTATCTCTTATCTCCAAGTCAAACTCTTGTAATAACAGTACCCATCTGATAAGACGTGGCTTAGCATCTTTCTTGGTTACAAGGTACTTAATGGCAGAGTGGTCAGTGTAGACTACCACTTTAGACCCAATCAAATAAGGTCTAAATTTATCAAATGCAAAAACTACAGCCAGTAATTCTTTCTCTGTTGTGGTGTAATTCAATTGAGCATCATTCAATGTCTTACTGGCGTAGTAAATAGTGTGAAAAATCTTATCCATTCTTTGACCAAGAACAGCTCCTACTGCAAAATCACTAGCATCACACATTAACTCAAACGGCATGTTCCAATCTGGAGATGCGATAACTGGAGCAGTTACCAATTTCTTCTTCAAAATTTCGAACGCCTGCAAACAATCTTCATCAAACTTAAAAGGCACGTCCTTCTCCAACAGACTACATAATGGCCTTGATATCTTAGAAAAATCTTTGATGAATCTTCTATAAAATCCTGCATGCCCAAGGAAACTTCGAACTCCCTTAACTGATGAAGGTGGTGGAAGTTTCTCAATTACTTCTATCTTCTCTCGGTCTACTTCGATACCCCTTGCTGAGATCTTATGCCCTAAGACAATACCCTCCTGAACCATAAAATGACATTTTTCCCAATTCAAAACTAAGTTAGTCTCTGTGCACCTTTTCAACACCTTAGCAAGATTCTGTAAGCATAAGTCGAACGAGTCCCCAAATACTGAAAAATCATCCATGAAAACCTCCATGAATTGTTCCACCATCTCCGAAAAAATTGCCATCATACATCGTTGAAAGGTTGCAGGAGCATTACATAATCCAAATGGCATCCTCCTGTAAGCAAATGTACCATAAGGACATGTAAAAGTTGTCTTTTCTTGATCCTCGGGAGCGATGGCGATCTGATTATATCCAGAATACCCATCCAAAAAGCAATAGTATTCATGACCGGCTAGCCTATCAAGCATCTGATCAATGAAAGGTAGTGGAAAATGATCCTTCCTCGTAGCTTGATTCAGCTTTCTGTAATCCATACAAACCCGCCAACCATTGACCACCCTCGTTGGAATAAGTTCATTCTTCTCGTTTGTTACCACTGTTATTCCTCCTTTCTTGGGAACACATTGGACTGGACTGATCCAAGAACTATCAGAGATAGGATAAATGATACCCACATCTAACAGTTTAATTATCTCCTTCTTCACCACGTCTTTCATAATTGGATTCAGTCTGCGTTGTGGTTGAATGGTTGACTTATAGTTATCCTCCATCAAGATCTTGTGCATGCAGAAAGATGGACTGATACCTTTTATATCAGCGATTGTCCATCCCAAAGCTAACTTATTTTCTCTCAACACCCTTAACAATTTCTCTTCTTGAACATCGTTTAAATCTGCAGAGATGATAACTGGCAAAGTGGACGCCTCCCCGAGATAAGCATATCGTAAATGTTTCGGGAGTGGCTTAAGCTCTAGACTTGGTGGCTCCTCTATTGATGGCTTAAGTATTGACAATGCCAAAAGAGGCTGAGCATTATGCATATTCAACACCTCATACTTTGGAGCTGCTTCAAGTATTTCCACATAATCTTGGACCTCTTCACGATTTCCCTTACTTGAATATATCAATGCAGCTTCTAAAGCATCCAATGGAGTTTCTTCATTTCGTACCTCCTGAATACAGTCATGCAACACTTCCACTCTATTGCATTCGTCGATGTCACTAGGAAACTTCAAAGCCTTGAAAACATTAAAGGTGACCTCTTCATCTTGTACCCTCATTGTCAATTGACCCTTCTGAACATCAATCACAGTCCTTCCGGTGGCTAAAAAGGGTCTTCCCAGTATGATAGGAATCTCTCGATCTTCTTCCATGTCAAGGATGATGAAATCCGCTGGGAATATAAACTTCTCCACTTTCACTAGAACATCCTCAATTATACCTCTCGGCCTCTTCACAGACCGATCTGCAAGTTGAAGAGTAACTGATGTTGGCTTGGCTTCCCCCAAACCTAATCTCTTGTAAATGGATAAGGGCATTAAGTTGATGCTTGCCCCCAGATCGCACAAGGCTCTCCCTTCAAAGTTTTCTCCAATTCTGTACGGAATGGTGAAACTGCCTGGATCCTTTAATTTTGGAGGTAATTTCTGCTGCAGGATTGTACTACATTCTTCCGTCAATGCCACTGTCTCAAACTCCTCCAACTTCCTTTTCTTCGATAGGATCTCCTTCATGAACTTTACATAACTAGGCATCTGTTCCAGTGCTTCTGCAAAAGGTATATTAATATGCAGCTTTTTGAATACCTCTAAGAACTTCGAGAACTGCTTATCTAGTTTCTGCTTTTGAAACCTCTGCGAAAATGGTAAATGCGGCATTTGAGATGCTCTCTTTTCTCCTATTGGCTTTGCTGGTACTTCTTTGTCATCTCTCTGCTCTTTCTTGTACTCTTCCTTATCTGCAACCACCTCCTCATCCTCTGATGGTTTAGGCATAACAATGGATTTTCCTATATTTTGATTTAGCTCCTTACCATTCCTTAAAGTGATAGCCTTGCATTGCTCATTGCTTTCCCTCCTGGGGTTTTGCTCCGTATCACTAGGTAAGTTTCCATATGGTCTGTTGTTGATAGAATTAGCAAGTTGGCCTAGTTGTACCTCTAGGTTTCGAATTGATGCGCTTTGGTTTTGCAGTTGAGCTTGGAATTGATTTTGCTGATTCTGTTGATTCTGTAACATATTCTGTTGATTTTGCATGAGAGAATCAGTTTTTGTCATGAATTGCATCAGCATTTCCTCCATCAATGGCTTTTTAACTTGAGGTTGAACTTGTTGTGGCTGACTCTGAAAACCAGGTGGAAATGCAGGCTTCAATTGTGATGTCTGATCTTGATTTTGCTTCCATGAGAAGTTGGGATGATTTCTCCACCCAGGATTGTAAACATTTGAATATGGATCATTGCGTTGTCTATTATAGTTGGCCACAAACTGTATCGACTCCTGATTGCTCGAACAGCTATTTGTTGCATGATTGCCTCCACATTCTTCACAGCTAACAACTGAGCCTTGAATTACATTGACACCACTTGCACCCATACCACAAGCATCCAATCTCTTTGTCAAAGCAGAAACCTGAGCTGTTAATGTCGTAATAGCATCCAACTCATGAGCACCTGACACTGCTTTTATGGGTTTCATTCTCTCTGAAGGCCATTGATAGATGTTGGAGGACATTTCTTCAATCAATTCAAATGCATCCTCCGTATTTCTTTTTAATAATGCTCCACCTGCTGCAGCATCAACATTAGATCTTCCAACCTCTGATAATCCTTGATAAAATGTCTGTATTTGCAGCCATTCTGGAATTCCATGATGAGGACACTTCCGAAGCAACTCCTTGAATCTCTCCCAAGCCTCGTATAATGACTCCCCTTCCTTCTGTGTGAATGCGGCAATATCATTCCGCAATTTCGCTGTTTTTGCAGGAGGAAAATACTTGGCTAGGAATTTCTGTGCCAACTCGTCCCATGTTGTGATTGATGATTGGGGTAGTGAATTCAGCCAGCTCTTTGCCCTATCTTTCAATGAAAACGGAAACAATCTCAACCGAATGGCATCGTCTGACACTCCATTGTACTTGAAAGTATCACAAATCTCCAAGAAGTTTGCAATGTGCTCATTTGGATCCTCATGAAGTAAGCCACAAAACTGCACTGCGGATTGAATCATTTGAATGGTTGCCGGTCTGATCTCAAAGTTGTTTGCTTGAATGGCTGGTCTGCGAATACTCTGGTGAATCCCTTCCACAGTTGGTATAGAATAATCTTTGAGAGGTCTGGAACCTTCTGGGACTGCTTGATTATCACCCATGTTTACTTTTTCTTTTGCCAAACGTCTAGCTTTTCTTATTCCACGAACTGTTCTCTCGATTTCCCTGTCGAATGGCAATAACTCAGCACTTTTAGACCTTCGCATAAAATGTCTGCTAGCACCTGAAAAAGGAAAAATAAAATTGTTTGAAGTAAAATTGTTTCAACTAGTATTGATATTGATACTGTAAAATGACACGTTGTCCCCGGCAACGACGCCAAAAACTTGATGGGTAAATTCCTAATGCACTAATTACAATAGATCACGTGCAAGTATACACAGTCACAATGTAATATAGTGGCAAATCAAGGTCGTTCCCACAAGGACAATTGCTAATTTTACGTACCAATTACCAAAATTGATTGATAATAATTTTATCCAAACTATCAAAACTAAAAGAGAATTGAATTCAAATAAAATAAAATAATTAATAAAAGAAAAGAAAGAAAATCAAATAAACAAATTAATTGATTGATGGAACTAACAGCAGATGAGTAGATCTAAGGCACAATTTCACCTTTTTATTTCATCAACCTATTCTCATTTTATTTACACAAAAATAATCACTGTTATATTGTATTTAATCGGATAACTCTAGATTAATTACCAGCCTCTTTCGAACGGTCAAGTAATAATACCCAGGATAATTAATCTACTATATGTCTATGTAAATTAAATAATCCTGAATTCGTTAAGCTTTAATTACACACATATGATTACACAATCCCTACAGGTATATGTCTATCCTATATGGATTATGCCATTCTATTGACGTCTAACACATGATACCTTTGTCAAGCGCATCATAGTCACAAGATCTATCAATTAACAGACCTTATTTAATTGATAGCATTAAGTTCCAATAGAATAGAATACAAATATAAAAGAAATAATAATTAATTAACATAAAAAATCATTGAATAGGCGATGAAATAAATTGGCTACATTGTAGCCTTAGAAATTAAAATTAGTTCAACATAATGTAGAATAACACAGTGCACAAAATTAAAATAAAAATATTTGACATTGAAATAATCAAACAAAAAGATGAAATAGTCACTGTGTTGTTCTCTGAGATGTTTCTTGAACTTGAATAACTGGAGCAGGTTGAATTCTAGCAATGTTGAGATTGTCTACAATTCCCCTCTTCTCCACCCTCTCTGCTGGCATCCAAAAAGAAAATAGAAAACCCTAAAAACCAAGACAAGCCACCAAAACTCTCCTCTTGTCATGAAAAGAATGAATTTATAGGAGGAGGAAGAGAGATTTTTTCTAGTATCAAATTGATTTCCTTGATTTTCTCTCCATTAAATTCCAAGATACTCTCCAATTTAATTCCATGATACTCTCTCTAAAATACCATGAATAATCCTCTTAAATCTTCTTCATTAAATGCCATGATTTTCCTTTAAAAACAATCATTAAAGCTTTGACTTCAATTTCCTTAAATAAAAGATCTTCTTCCATGCAATTAAATTCCTTCCAAAATTGGGATCAAGAGCTTTTAAAGCATGCATCAATTACTGCCCAAATTACTTGATATGCTCCCATTAATTTTGGTGCAAGAATCTCTCCCATTGGGCTTCCAAAATTGGCTCGCAACAATTTGCAAACAGGCCCTCAGCTTTTATAAATTACACTTTTGCCCCAAAAATTACACTTCAGACCCTTCATTCAAATTCTGCACAAAACACTCAGAAAACATTAGTACACCCCTAATTACTCGAGTTTTCATCACAAAAGCATAGGCTAAGTATATAAAATCGTGCATAATTTTAGCTCGATCAGTGGCCCTTTGGATTTGGGGAATGGATCTAAATGGGCCACTACCAACAGCTCACGGAAAGTGTAAGCATGTTGTGGTCGTTATGAATTATTTCACCAAGTGGGCAGAAGCTAAAGAGTTGGCATAAATTTCCACAATGAAGATTGAAAAATTTGTGTGGAATAATATTATTTGTAGGTTTGGGATTCCTCAACAAATCGTGATAGATAATGGAACTCAGTTTGGCGGCGACCAATTTATCAAGTTTTGCAACGACCTCAAGATTTTCAAGAGCTTATCAACAATTGACCATCCACAAGTCAATGGTCAGGTTGAAGCTGTAAATAAGATAATAAAGCAGGCTTTGAAGATGAAGTTGGAAGAAAAGAAAAAAGCGTGGTTGGACGAGCTACAAAATGTGTTGTGGGCTTATAGAACAACAACTCGCATCACTACAGATGAAACCTTTTTCTCGATTGTGTACGGATCCGAAGCCATGATCCCAACAGAACTAGAAGTGAATTCGCAACATAGAACAACTTTCAATCCAAATGACAACGACCAGCTACTTGTCACAAACTTAGACCTGCTTAAAGAAGTAGAGAAGCGGCACAATTGAGGGTAGCGGTCTATCAGCAAAGGATTACGAGATACTACAACAAAAAGGTCGAGTTCGAAGTTTCAATGTGGGAGATCTGGTACTACGTCTTATTTTGCTTGGAGCTCGTAAAGCCAGTGATGGGTCCTTAGACCCAAATTGGGAAGGTCCTTATGTTATCAAAGAGAATTTAGAAAATGGAACCTACCGTTTAGTAAATGTGAATGGAGTTGAAGTCTCTCGAGCTTGGAACGCTGAGCATCTTCGTCCATATTATCAGTAACCCATTGATTATATGTATTCAATTTGTAATTCAATTATTTCAAAGTCAATGAAAGCTCCAAGCTCCTCATATTGTTTGAGTGATTGCTCTAATAATTTCTTTACGTGTTCTCCAAATGTTATGAGTTATTGAGCTAGCAGGTTTCATCCTATTAGCTCGTTGTCACGCTCACAACTCGCCAAAATATAGTTATGACAGACGAGATTATGACCCCTTGCATAGCTCGCCAAATTATAGCTATGGCAAGCGAGATTACGACCCTCTGCATAGCTCGCAAAATTATAGCTATGGCAGTCGAGGTTACGACTCTCTATATAGCTCACAAAATTAAAGCTATGGAAGGCGAGGTTACAACCTTCTGCATAGCTCGCCAAAATTAAAGTTATTGCAAGTGAGGTTACGACCCCCTGCATAGCTCACAAAATTATAGCTATGGCAAGCGAGGTTACGACCTCCTGCATAGCTCACAAAATTATAGCTATGGTAGGCGAGGTTACAACCCACTGAATAGCTCGCCAAAATAAAGTTATAACAGGCGAGGTTATGACCCCCTATATAGCTCACCAAATTATAGTTGCAGCTGGCGAGGTTATGACCCCCTGCATAGTTCGCAAAAACATCATTATATCAGGCGATGTTACGACCCCTTACATTGTTCGCAAAATTATCAACATGATAATCGAGGTTGCGACCCACTATCCAAATCAAGATTATTACATTCTACTGATTTATCTTCCAGTAAATTGTTAAATGACAATTTTCAAGTTTCAGCTTGTTATAATCAATAGCATCACAATCTTAGGTCAGGTTTTATTATCATCTGTTCAAATAGCCTACTTTTCAACTGGTTGGGAAGTCTCACAACTTAGAAAATAAAGATGTAAAATATGTATATGTAACAGCAAGTATAGCAATTCGAGCACATTCAACATGCAAGTCATAATAAAGGAATTTCATTGATGTTAAGAAAGTTTATTATAAATAACCCCATAGGAAATAAAAGTACAAAACTTAAAATTCAAAAGGCAGCAAACGAGACGAGCTATTAGTTGCCTTGATCATGATGAGCTGACCTTGAAAGAGATTCATCGCTTGAGAGCTCAGTGACCTGAGCTGGCTCAGATTGGGAGGTCGCACCAGGAATGTCACCAAGAATCTCTATTGCTAAGCGAAGAGTGTCTGAAACGAATGGAGATGAAGCAGTTTCAGCTTTGAATTTTTCCACCTCTTGGAGTCTCGTCTCGCCAAAGATTGAAAAATCCAGTTCAGGGTGGGCTTTCCATAAAGTGAAGAGGAAATCTATACCTGTCTCTGTTTCAGCTTCATCTCTAACCTTAGCAACCTGCTCTTCCGCCTCTTCCTTAAGCTTGGTAATTCTTTCTCTTAAGGCGGCAACTTCTAAATAGACAACCTCTGCATGGCGTTTAAACTTTACTTGCTATTCGACCGCTTCAACTCGCTTTACTGCGATTTCTGCTTGCTATTCGGCCTCCTCAACTCTCTTTACTGCAGCTTTTACTTGATGTTCCATCACCTCAGCCCGCTTCTCTGTAGTTTCAGCTCGCTGTTCAGACTTCTTCAACTCATTCTTTGTCTTGCTTAATTCATCTTCACAATTATGGAGTAAGGTGGTGAGATGCGACCTCAAAATTGCATAACCGCTTTTCGTGCGCATCAAGACCTCTTCAGCTTCCTTTCTAGCTATGTTAGCATCCATCAGTTTTGCCTTATAAGCTTCATGGTGCCTCTTACCGTCCAAAGCCTCCTTGATCAAGGACTTGATCTCTTCATTCGCTTTCCCCAGCTCGTCCTCTAATTTCGTTAATTGGACTTCAAAGTTTCTAGTCTCTTACCACTATTTTATTAAGCCCAACGCAATCTGAAATGTAACGAGTTAACATCTAATAAGACAACGAGAAAAGAGAAATAAAAGAGAAGTCATTTACCAGCATCGCATGTCGACCTAAGTACTTAGCTAGGTCCAGACCGGTAAGGATATCCTTATCCAAGCTCTTGGTATGATTCATCATTAGTTAGGACCAGTGGTTGAGGAATGACATCAGATATATTCCTCCTGGTCCATCTTCAAGGCGCACCAAGGTTGGTGGTTCAGTCCTCTCTACGTCCTGTGCAACCTCCGGCCTCTTACCCTTGTCTACGCGACGTCGCTTGGTCAAGGTAGGACCGCGCACTATTTTCTCCTTCCATCCTCGTTAGCACCAGATTGGATCTCCTGAGGTAGGGCCTCGGATTAAACTTCCCCTACCTCAGGCTGTGAACTAAAGGTTGGGACTTGTTGAGAGTCTGCTACTGATGCTGGAGGTGGCACCTCGCTAGGAACAGCGACTAAAGTTTTGGTTTCAGCAGGTCGTTTAAAAGGAGCAGCTGGAGGGGCTGTTAAATCAGCAGGTTGCTTACAAGGAGCTTTCAAAAAAGAGAGCTTTCTCATATTTAGAGCTCGTTTAGAGACAGAAGCTGAAGCTGGTTGTGGAGCTAAATCTATGTGCGAGGAACGAGCTGGAGCCAGAGCTGATTAAGTAGGAGCCGGAACTGAAGCTGTTTGAGCAAAAGTTGGAGCCGGATCTGCTTAAGCAGAAGGTGCTGGAACTGCTTGAGTAGATGTGGTTAGAACTGCTTGAGTTGAAGCTGTTTGAGTTTGGGCTGGAACTAGAGCTAGGATTTCTTGAGGAGTAGGAGTAGAAGCTTGATCTGCTAGTAAGGCGGGAACAGACTCTTCCTCGCTATCAATTTCAAACACAAAAGGAAGATCGAACTCTCCATTGCTTCCTATGTCTTTCTTATTATCTAACAGCTCGCAGTCACGAGGAAGAGCTAACCCATAGGTACTAAAGAGGTTGTTGTCAAGTGCATTGCTAAGAATTGCCTCGTCTGAGTCTGTATACACCCTAAGGACCCTTTCCTCCTCGCTACTAAGGGTAGGCTTATCCTTTTTTACGTCTGCAAAACAGAAAATGTCATAAAAAAAATTAAAAAATTTTCAACTCGTAAGTGTATCCTCATCTATTTACCCGGATTTAAAACAAAAGAAAAGTTGTCAAGATATAGGAAGGAATGACAGGAAATAAAAAATCAACTCGTCTTGTAGACCCTTACATTTGATTTGCTATTTGCCTCACCTCGGGGTAGGAGGTTCTTATAATCTGATTGACGAGCTACGAGGTAGTAGATTCCCTCTCGCATCCCATCTTTTACGCCACCAGCACCTTTGATGCTGAAGAGTTGGCTAAGGACTTTTGGAGTTGGGGGAGGAAGGTTGTTCTTAAGGAAAACTAAAGCTAAGGAAGTCAGCTACGAATACAAATTCGGAGTTAGCTGGAACGGTGAGAGCTTGAGCCTATTCAAGAACTTTATAAGGTAGGCGCGAATTGGAAACCTGAGCCCGTGCTTTAGATGTTGGATGCTAATAACGATGTATCTCTTAGGAGAGTAGCACGCATGGTCATCGGCAACAGGAGACATCACGCGGCGACCTTTGGGAATATGGTATTGCAAAACGATTCCCCCCATCTCGGCATAATCCACTGGAGAGGAATGATGTATGAACACCTCGCGAGCTCATCTCTCCTCGCGAGCTCACCTCTCCTTATCAAGCCGACGAGTTATTTCTAGATCGGCCCGAGCTGTAAATTGCTCTAACACCTCCCCGCTTTGAAAAGTTGTCTCACCAACATTACGTATTCCACCTGAAGCAAGTTCTTTCGAGCTGGATGATTCATTATCCCCTAGTTTGTGTGTTCGACAGTCATGACCTAAGGCCAACTACACATAAAGAGGATATAGTCAGGTCGCTGCAAGCAGACCATGCCTAAATGTTTACTAAGGAAGTTCCTTACTCTACAAATCGCAAACGCCACACAGATCGCTAATATAATAGAGGGCTTAACCTATGAGAGAACAACTTACGAGCTAGTGATCTACAGGTGCCTAATCCTACAGTTCGCATGCATGATAAGCCATAAATAGTAAATAGATCGCAAATAAGCCAGCAACAATATCAAACCAACAAAAAATGAAGAGTCGTGATCAACAAGAAACGCAAGATTGTAAAGGTTCAGAATCGAGAATACGAAGTATTTACACTCATTTAAAGCCCAGAAAGCATAATGCAAACACAACGCAACACAAACGCAATGAAAATAGTTCAAAAACGAAAGCTTGAAGTTAGAAATGAAACTTACTGTGAATTTTCGTCGAAAAATGGGAAATCCGGCGACTGAAGATGAAGAGTTTGAAAAGAACCGATGCAAAAGTGCAGCAAGGAAAAACTCGATGGCTGGGGAAGAAAATAACAAGTGAGAAGAAAATGAAAGGGCTCCACCAATTAATATTGGTTGCTAAGCTCGCGTCTTAACCGTTTGATCTGGAGGTTGTGTAACCGCCTTAAATCTAACGGTATAGCACGAATTACGACTTTTGTAATCATAGGGTCATCAGTTGAAAGATGTGCACATTAAATGTGCGTGGCACGAGATGTGGCAATGCCAGTTGAGTTATCGTCTAAATCGTCGCCACGTGTCAAAACTAATGGGATGAAATTCAAAAAGGCGTAGGGCAAGTTAGCTTTTACCAGCGAGCTCGAGCTTCTAATTCGCAGAACGAACTGAGAGCTGGGGAGCTAATGTTATGGGTATTTTTCGAATTCAACAGATGGACTGATAAAAGCCTGATAGAGGCCTGCCTAACAAGTCAACCCAATGAAGTGGCCCAACTGACAAAAGTCGGTTTGTCAACATCCAGCCTATGCGAACTCTTCAACTCGCACAAGCAAGCTCGCATCACAGTTGTTAATCACAGGTCTGCTAGTATTATTCAGCTTGCACTATGCATAGCTCGTTAGTCGGAACAAAGTCTAGCTCGAGATTGTCTAATGCAGCCTATAACTCACGCAATAACCAGTTCAATAAGGAAATCTTCTAGAAAAGACAGTAACCCAAATTGATTGTGATTCTCCTACCAAAATTGAAAATAAATTCAAATTCAAATGTTGATAAATGTGATCCTTGATTTTATGGAGCAGATTCCTGATTCGGTGGTAACCGATTAGGAAATGTAGTTAATTCATAATTCTTTTCTTGTTTTAATTCAACTTAAATTGTAAACATCTCTCCCTATAAATAGAGACTAAAAACTTATTATGACAAACAAATAGATACATAGAAGCAATCATATACTGTTTCTCTGCAAAGTTATTAAGAGGAACAGTCATGGACATAGACACACTTGTTGAACCATATCAAAAATTCCCTCTTGTGTGTTGTTTTTCTTCTCTACCTTCCACTTTTCTGATGTTTTCTGTTTTGTTTGAAATTGATTACAGGTATTGCGCTTTGAATCGTCATCGACCAGAAATTAACGTCGATAGTATATTTACTCATTGACCCCTTTAAATAGGTTTTCCTATCTTTACCTCTGTTTAGCATTATTTTGCTTTTAAATTAAAATGTTAAAATTAAGTAAACTAAGCTACTTCAAAAAAACAAAAAAAACAAAAAAACAAAAAAAAAGATTATAAGTAAACTAAGTTGTTTTTCAAGTTACGGAATAAAATAAAATAAGATTTGAGAGTTGAAATTAAAATTGGAAGAGATTGGAAGTTGGTAGGATAAGATTGAAATAATAATGTCGTTAGGGTTGATGTGCTGTGAGACTGTAATAAAAAATTATTTGATTAGAGTGTAATCAAAAGTTTATGAATTTTAAATTAAGTAAAGCGCAATTGGGTGGATAGTTTAAAATGCCAAAAAACAATTACAACTTGTATTAACAAAAACAACAATTACTACTGTTGTGAACCGCAATTGGGGATGGTAATTTCACACACAACCCCCTAGATTTCAACTCCCAATCGGTGGGTGTCGCTGTGAAATTTCAAATCCGTAACGGGTTCGGGTTCGAACACGGGTGCTTAAAAAATCCACACCCGCACCTATATTCGCAAACCGTAATAGTAAAATTTTATAATAATTAAATGACATTTATATTTGCTTAATCTCATGAAATCTTTTGCACTTGTTTGTTATATATGTTGTTTGAAGTTCAAATTTTTTATGTATTTGGCTGATGCTTTGACATATTTTGTGTTGTATTTGGATTTATGGGATTTATGTAATTACATATTTTATTTTATATTTATTATGTTATATGTTAGAACTTAATTTTTAGGTTGGAATATTAAATTTAATTTTATTTGTGGTTGATATTATTATTAGGATGTGAACATTATATCATTTACACTTATTAAGTGATATTTGAGGAAAAAATTTGCACAAAAATTGGTATGAAATTTTTTTTTCGAATTGTTGTGGTTGCAAATTTGTGGGTGGATTTGGGTGTGGGTTCTATTGTAATTATTTTTCATGGGTTTGGGTGTGGGTTTTGGCAAGCCCATCCAAACGCAACCTGTTGTCATTCCTAACCACAATTAAGAAGGAAAGCTTTTTTTTTTTTTTTTTCAAAAAATATAGAACAAGTCAGGATTATATTGGGATGTACCACTATCAAATACTAAATGCAAAATGATTACCCACATAATAATTGGAAAGACATTGTCTAATATGATTTGGTGGTAGAGCGCTCAATCAACTTGACAATGTCTCAAATTCGAATCATTTTCAATATAAATGGTATCTTCAAAAAAATAATAATAATAATAATAATTGAAAAGAAAAATTCCCACAAAAACTTATAAAATATATATAGTGGGAGTTGATCCCTTGTTACAAATGTTGAAGAAATTTACATATTACTTTAACTAAAAAGGGTGTATGAAACGAAACATCCTTTGATTTTGTGTTTTGGTCATATGATGTGGATCTTTGGACCTACATTACCATATGATTGACCATGTATTTTCATTCCTTATAATTTAGAGTGCTTCTATTTACAATCCATTGAATATCTTTTGGCACTCTACTTTTTATTTTTCTTATTAATAACAATTTTAACTTATATTAAGTTTATTAAAAAGGACAAATAGTTCTAAACACTACACAACCATATATATATATATATATATTTGTTTTTCACAAACCCTAAAATAGATTTTCTTCTATTTTGTATATTATGCTTTGCAAAAATAAATAAATAAATACTAATAACAACAATAATAAAACAACATATAACATATTCCTTATAGGAGAAAACAACAAAATAAAATAGAAGTCCTTTTCACTTTTAACTCTACATGCTCTCAAGTCTCAACATCTCAAACTATTCTGTGCTTGTCCATTTTTTCACTATTCTTTCACAGCCCATCCAAAAACATACTCTTATTATTATATTATTTTTATAACCCTTCATTAGTCACCAGTCTCCACTGGGTTCAATATACGTTATTTGTCAAGTTTTTTAAGGTTTTGGTTTCTGGGTATTTGTTTGTATACTTCAAATTTGCATGCATTTTCTTTTTTATATTTTATTATTTGGTATTGTTTCTATAGTAGCTTTTTTTTTTTCCTAATTTTTCTTAGTTTAAGTGTTGTTTGATCATAAGAAATTCTAGGTTTTTTGCTTTTTTATTTGCAATTTAAATATTTATATTTTGTTAAATTTATATTTTTAAAATAAAGTTTATTTAGAAATGTCAAAGAGTAAAAGGATAACTTTTGAAAAATATCAGGTCTCTTTAGATATTTTTATAGCTCAAAACAGTGAATTTAGAGAAGAAGTGTCAAAAGAAAAACTAGACTAGAAGGAGAAAATTCTATATTTTATTTCATTTTTATTGAACAAAGTACCAATGTAAATTTACAACCTCAAAATCTTTAAGATATGAAGATATGAAATAACGTTTTCCAATTAATACAAAAGTCAATTTTTTTTTCCAGTTAACTCCTATATCAGGCAATTATTTAATTAAAAAAACTGAGATATTAGATGATTTTTTGTTTCTTTCTGTTCCTTTAGGGAGAAGGAATCAATTTACTTCAAAAACAATGAAATTACAGTCTAAGCAGGAGGAAATCTTCCCTGGGATACTTAGAAGTTGATATGCCATGCTGATGTTTATGTTAAGCCTCCTGAGAATTGCCTTAAACTGAACACCGATACAGCGATTACACCTGTCTCCTCCATGGTGGGACTAGAGGCCATTATTAGGGACTCTGAAGGCTTGGTTGTGGCTGCTGTTTCTACATCTTTTCATGGCAATTTTGCAGCAGCAACTGGGAAATTCATCGCTCTACGTTAAGGTCTTCTTCTAGCTAAATCTCACCAACTGAAACTTTGGAAAGTTGAGGTTGATGCCAGTAATGTAGCAGGTAGGATTATTCTTTTTCTATGAAGCTAGCTGATTAGCCAACGATATCAGGGAGTTGTATATTGAGATGGGCAAATGCATGTGCCACCACATTTCCAGAAACGGGACTGGGGTCGTCCTTGCCATGACCTCAATGGCTCTAGCGTAATGACTGCCTCGATTGTATCCTGTCTTGCTAGTATTATATATAATTTCCCTTTTCAAAAATAAAATAAAATAAAACCACAAGCATAAAGCGTTTACTTGCATTGAAACTATGGAAGACAGAGTGGACAGACTACCACGCAGAACAAAACAGAGAAAGACATAAAAGCAGAGTCCCGAACACAAACTCATGACATTATTCCAAAAGAGAACCAAATAAAGCCAGGCTTGCATATATGACAAGCATATCTAGAGCAGGTCTTTAACTTGTTGCCAGGAAGGTCTGCTGCTAATATCATCCCACCAAGCACTCACATGCTTCCTCTCTCTTATCATATACTCCTTCCCCATTTCACTCACCAACTTTTGTGTAAAAGAAAGGTGACTCAGATCAGCCAAGCTGAAGAAATCCCCTGCCAAGTACTTGCTCTTCGACAGCCTTTCTTCGTAAACATCCAGGACTTTCCCGAGCTTTTCTTCGCTCTCCTTGATCACATTTTCATCTGCAGGGAAACCCTTCTTAGGAGCAAGCCAAATGTGAAGGAAAAGGTTGTAGATTGGTGGGTAGTAGTTATTTGACTCCACCTCTAGCCATTGCTCCACAAGACCTCTTTCCTCTACTGTCTTCCCAAGCAGATCAGTTCCCTGTGACTTGTATTTCTCTGCATAGTACCTTATGATTGCACGAGATTCTGCACACAGCATTTGTCATTTTTAGTTATTATACAGATTATGCACACAAATGCACATAAACAGTTATTGAACCCAAACTCTTATTATAAATTTGGTTCTAATATTACAATAAATTAACAAATTAATTAAACTTGAATTGTAGTTCATAGTGTAGCTTGATTGGTAACCACGCCTTTCAGCAAATTTGAGGGCTTAAGTTCAAAACCCTCCCAAGTAAAAATAATAATAATAATATAATAAACTTGCATCAACCTCCAATTCAATAACAAATGGCTAGACAAGACTGAAAATTACAAAATACCATGATATTAGGAGAATTCCATACATTTGCAGAATAAAAAGAGAGAGCAATAAAAGGTTAAATTATGAAAATATCATACCATACAGAGTATAGTCTCCATCTTGAATGACAGGAACCGCTCCAAAAGGCTATATTTGATGGCAAAATATGCAAATTATTGAAGAATTAATTAAATTAGCACACTGACAATAATCTTAAATTAAATAAATATAGGTAAAATTACACTATAACTATTTAATTGCAAACTTTGTCCAAAATAATATAAAATTCATACACTGTTGTCATAAAACAATAAAATAGTACAAGTATAAAAAAATAAAATAAAATAAAATAGATGATAAATGAAAAATTGTAAAAGATGTGGTGGACTGAGAAATCCTATCCATCCTTAAGTGATCTCCCTCATCGATGGAAGGAGAATGGATTGATATCACAAATTGCCCTTAAATAATAGAAGAACATATATAATCAACTTATTGTTTAGAACAATAAAAGACAAGAAAAACATAAAAGCAAACCTGTAAAGCGAGGAAGTCAGGATGTTTGTGCTCTCCTTTGAGGAGATCAACCGGGACGGTCTCGAAATGAATCCCCTTCTCGACCAAACAAGCCAGCACGGGCTTTGAGGAACCATAGGCAGGGCCGTACACCTTCACCACCATGGTTGAGTGTTGTTGTTGCTTGGTTCACCAGAAACACTTTCAAGAGGGAAGAAAGCTACACTTTGAAAGCGATAAAGGGCGTTACTCATCCACATTTATATACGATGCATGATGAGCCGACAGTGTTTTGTAATTCAATGTGGTTGGCTGAACTTGGTCATAGCTTTATTGCACGTTTAATTTCGGTTTTTCCATTTGAAAATTCTTGTGATGATTCATCAAATTAAATGGATTGGTCATGTTTATGTTGATCTTCGTCATGGTAGAGAAGATAAATTAAAATAATAAATGCTAGTGTCATCCATGACCTCTCTTGCAATTTTATACCATATATATATGGATACTTGCTGGACAGACATTTAATGGATAGTACTATAATTTTTAATAATTTACCCAAATGATACGATAAATCGATTTGTAATTACTATATTAATTATGAAATGATATATTGATGATGTGATAATTATATATCAGCTTGCTATATCATTTGGATAACGAATTTGGATAAATTTTTTAACAGAATAACATCACTAATAGTTAATAGGCTAGCACGATAAAAATTTTAAATATATATATATATATATATATTTACTGAGATTTAAGTATAGATAGGATATTAATTATAATTGAAACGTCATTGTCAGGCCAGTTGAGTTGGCATGTAATGATACAATTTTGATATTAATTATGCAAATTTACAATCAAATGATATAATAATTAGCATATGAGTTGTAAGAAATACATATCCACTCAATATCTCAAAATTAACATGATAGTTATCATGTACACATCAATTAAAATATTATTTGGATATATATTTTGGACAGTTTTAGCATTAAGGGTGAGGCTGAGGGGCACTGACATGGCCACGACACCCTGCAATATTAATTTTTATAAAAGAAATATACTTTTAATTAATTTATAAAATATACTTTATCACTTTTACAATATAGTATATTTGCTCATTGACCCCTTTAAATAGGTTTTCCTATCTTTACCTCTGTTTAGAATTATTTTGCTTTTAAATTAAAATGTTAAAATTAACTAAGCTACTTCCTAAAAAAAAAAAAAAAAAAGATTATAAGTAAACTAAGTTGTTTTCAGTATACGAAATAGAATAAAATAAGACTTGAGAGTTGAGATCGAAACTGAAAGAGATTGGAATTTGGCGGGATAAGATTGAAATAATAATGTCATTAGGGTTGGTGTGATGTGAGACTGTAATAAAAAATTATTTGATTAGAGTGTAATCAAAAGTTTATGAATTTTGAATTAAGTAAAGCGCAATTGGGTGGATAGTTTAAAATGCCAAAAAACAATTACAACTTGTATTAACAAAAACAACAATTACTATTCTAGTGAACCGCAACTGGGGAAGGTAATTTCACACGCGACCCCCTAGATTTCAACTCCCAATCGATGGATGTCATTGTGAAATTTTAAATCCGTAATAGGTTCGAGTTCGGACATGGGTGCCAAAAAAATCCACACATGCACCTGTATTCGCAAACCGTAATATTAAATTTTTATAATAATTAAATGACATTTATATTTGTTAATCTCATGAAATATTTTGCATTTGTTTGTTATATATGTTGTTTGAAGTTCAACTTTTTTATGTATTGGGCTGATGCTTTGACATATTTTGTGTTGTATTCGGATTTATGGGATTTATGTAATTATATCTTTTATTTTATATTTACTATGTTATATGTTATAACTTAATTTTTAGGTTGGAATATTAAATTTAATTTTATTTGTGGTTGATATTATTATTAGGATGTGAACATTATATCATTTACACTTATTAAGTGATATCAGAGGAAAAAATTTGCACAAAAATTGGCATGAAATTTTTTTTTTTGAATTGTTGCGGTTGCAGATTTGCGGGTGGATTTGGGTGCGGGTTTACTGTAATTATTTTTCACGGGTTTGGGTGTGGATTTTGGCAAACCCATCCAAACTCAACCTGTTGTCATTCCTAACCACAATTAAGAAGAAAAGCCTTTTTTTTTTTTTTTTTCCAAATAATATAGAACAAGTCAGGATTATATTGGGATGTACCACTATCAAATACTAAATGCAAAATGCAAATTATTACCCACATAATAGTTGGAAAGACATTGTCTAATATGATTTGGTAATAGAGCGCCCAATCAACTTGATAATATTTCGAGTTTGAATCATTTTCAATATAAATGATATCTTCAAATAATAATAATAATAATAATAATAATTGAAAAGAAAAATTCCCACAAAAACTTATAAAATATATATAGTGGGAGTTGATCCCTTGTTACAAATGTTGAAGAAATTTACATATTACTTTAACTAAAAGGGGTGTATGAAACGAAACATCCTTTGATTTTGTGTTTTGGTCATATGATGTGGATCTTTGGACCCACATCACCATATGATTGACCATGTATTTTCATTCCTTATAATTTAGAGTGCTTCTATTTACAATCCATTGAATATCTTTTGACACTCTACTTTTTATTTTTCTTATTAATAACAATTTTAACTTACATTAAGGTTACTAAAAAGGACAAATAGTTCTAAACACTACACAACCATATATATATTTTGTTTTTCACAAACCCTAAAATAGATTTTCTTCTATTTTGTATATTATGCTTTGCAAAAATAAATAAATAAATAAATACTAATAACAACAATAATAAAACAACATATAACATATTCCTTATAGGAGAAAAAAACAAAATAAAATTGAAGTCTTTTTCACTTTTGTCTCTACAGGCTCTCAAGTCTCAACATCTCAAACTATTCTGTGCTTGTCCATTTTTTCACTCTTCTTTCACAGCTCATCCAAAAACATACTCTTATTATTTTTATTATTTTTATAACCCTTCATTAGTCACCAGTCTCCACTGGGTTCAATATACATTATTTGTCAAGTTTTTTAAGGTTTTGGTTTCTGGGTATTTGTTTAGATACTTCAAATTTCCATGCATTTTTTTTATATTTTATTATTTGGTTTTGTGTCTATAGTAGCTTTTTTTATCCTAATTTTTCTTAGTTTAAGTGGATAGTTCCTAAAGTTGTTTGATCATAAGAAATTCTAGGCTTTTTGCTTTTTTATTTGTAATTTAAATATTTATATTTTGTTAAATTTATATTTTTAAAATAAAGTTTATTTAGAAATGTCAAAGAGTAAAAGGATAACTTTTGAAAAAAATCAGGTGTCTTTAGATATTTTTATAGCTCAAAATAGTGTATTTAGAGAAGAAATGTCAAAAGAAAAACTAGAGGAGAAAATTCTATATTTTATTTTATTTTTATTGAACAAAGTACCAATGTAAATTTATAACCTCAAAATCTTTAAGATATGAAGATATGAAATAACGTTTTCCAATTAATACAAAAGTCAAAAAAAATTTTCCAGTTAACTCCAATATCATGCAATTATTTAGTTAAAAAAAATTGAGATATTAGATGATTTTTTGTTTCTTTCTGTTTCTTTCTGTTTCTTTAGGAAGGAGGAATCAATTTACTTCAAAAACAATGCAATTACAGTCTAAGCAAGAGGAAATTTTCCATGGGATACTTAGAAGTTGACATATCATGCTTACGTTTTTGTGCTCTCTCAATTACAACGTAACATGACGTTTCTTTTTTTAAAAAAATTAATGTTGATTTCTTTATTCATTTACGAGACACGCTTCCAGGAGAGAAGAAAGCCACACTTTGAAAGCGACAAAGGGCGTTATTTATCCACATTTATATACAGTGTGTGGTGGGCAGTGTAATTCAATGTGCTTGGCTGAACCCGGTCATAGCTGTATTGCAGGTTTATTTCGGCTTTTTCATTTGAAAATTCTCGTGATGATTCATCAAATTAAATGGATTGTTCTTGTTTATGTTGATCTTCGTCATTTTGGAAGAAATAGAGAAGATAAAGACAAATCCTAGTGTCATCCATGACCTGTCTTGCAATTTTATACCATATATATATGGATACTTGCTGGACAGACATTTAATCGATAATAATATAATTTTTAATAATTTATCTAAATGATATGATAAATAGATTTGTAATTACTATATTAATTTTAAAATAATATATTGATGGTGTGGTAATTATATATCAACTTGCTATATCATTTGGACAAATTTTTTGACAGTATCACATCACTAAAAGTTAATAGCTAGGCTAGCACAGTAATAAAACTTTAATATATATATACTTACTGAGATTTAAGTATAGATAGGACATTAATTACAATTGAAATGTCATTGTCAGGCCAGTTGAGTTGGCATGTAATGATACAATTTTTATATTAATTGTGCAAATTTACAATCAAATGATATAATAATTAGCATATGAGTTGTAAGAAATACATATCCACTCAATATTTCAAAATTAACATGATAATTATCACGTACACATTGATTAAAATATTATTTGGATATATATTTTGGACAGTTTTAGCATTAAGGGTGAGGCTGAGGGGCACTGACATGGCCACGACACCCTGCAATATTAATTTTTATAAAAGAAATATACTTATAATTAATTTATAAAATATACTTTATCCCTTTTACAATATAGTATATTTACTCATTGACCCCTTTAAATAGGTTTTCCTATCTTTACCTCTGTTTAGCATTATTTTGCTTTTAAATTAAAATGTTAAAATTAACTAAGCTACTTAAAAATAAAAATAAAAAAAAATAAAAAAAAAAAAAAAGAAGATTATAAGTAAACTAGGTTGTTTTTCAATATACGGAATAGAATAAAATAAGACTTGAGAGTTGAGATTGAAACTGGAAGAGATTGGAATTTGGCGGGATAAGATTGAAATAATAATGTCATTAGGGTTGGTGTGATGTGAGACTGTAATAAAAAATTATTTGATTAGAAAGTAATCAAAAGTTTGTGAATTTTGAATTAAGTAAAGCGCAATTGGGTGGATAGTTTAAAATGCCAAAAAACAATTACAACTTGTATTAACAAAAACAACAATTACTACTCTAGTGAGCCGCAATTGGGGATGGTAATTTCACACTCTACCCCCTAGATTTCAACTCCCAATCAGTGGATGTGGCTATGAAATTTCAAATCTGTAATGGGTTCGGGTTCGGACACGGGTGCCAAAAAAATCCACACCCGCACCTGTATTCGCAAACTGTAATATTAAATTTTTATAATAATTAAATGACATTTATATTTGTTAATCTTATGAAATCTTTTGCATTTGTTTGTTATATATGTTGTATGAAGTTCAAATTTTTTATGTATTTGGCTGATGCTTTGACATATTTTGTGTTGTATTTAGATTTATGGGATTTATGTAATTATATCTTTTATTTTATATTTATTATGTTATATGTTAGAACTTAATTTTTAGGTTGGAATATTAAAATTAATTTTGTTTGTGGTTGATATTATTATTAGGATGTGAACATTATATCATTTACATTTATTAAGTGATATATGAGGAAAAAATTTGTACAAAAATTAATATGAAAATTTTTTTTTGAATTGTTGCGGTTTCAT
Source organism: Litchi chinensis (assembly GCA_019925255.1). NCBI lineage: Eukaryota > Viridiplantae > Streptophyta > Magnoliopsida > Sapindales > Sapindaceae > Litchi > Litchi chinensis. The sequence goes on from CM034472.1 coordinate 10,156,512, forward strand.
ATTTGCAGGTGGATTTGGGTGCGGGTGCTACTGTAATTATTTTTCACGGGTTTGGGTGTGGGTTTTGGCAAACCCATCCAAACTCAACCTATTGTCATTCCTAACCACAATTAAGAAGGAAAGCTTTTTTTTTTTTTTCCAAATAATATAGAACAAGTCAGGATTATATTGGGATGTACCACTATCAAATACTAAATGCAAAATGATTACCCACATAATAATTAGAAAGAACATTGTCTAATATGATTTGGTGGTAGAGCGCTCAATCAACTAGATAATGTCTTAGGTTCGAATCATTTTCAATACAAATGGTATCTTCAAAAAATTATAATAATAATAATTGAAAATCAAAATTCCCACAAAAACTTATAAAATATATATAGTGGGAGTTGATCCCTTGTTACAAATGTAGGGGAAATTTACATGTTACTTTAACTGAAAGGGGTGTATGAAACGAAACATCCTTTCATTTTGTGTTTTGGTCATATGATGTGGATCTTTGGACCCACATCACCATATGATTGACTATGTATTTTCATTCCTTATAATTTAGAGTGCTTCTATTTACAATCCATTGAATATCTTTTGACACTCTACTTTTTATTTTTCTTATTAATAACAATTTTAACTTATATTAAGTTTATTAAAAAGGACAAATAGTTCTAAACACTACACAACCATATATATATATATATATATATATATATATATTTTCGCAAACCCTAAAATAGATTTTCTTCTATTTTGTATATTATGCTTTGCAAAAATAAATAAATAAATACTAATAACAACAATAATAAAACAACATATAACATATTCCTTATAGGAGAAAAAAACAAAATAAAATAGAAGTCTTTTTCACTTTTAACTCTACATGCTCTCAAGTCTCAACATCTCAAACTATTCTGTGCTTGTCCATTTTTTCACTCTTCTTTCACAACTCATCCAAAAACATACTCTTATTATTATTATTATTATTATTATTATTATTATTATTATTATTATAGCCCTTCGTTAGTCACCAGTCTCCACTAGGTTCGATATACATTTTTTGTCAAGTTTTTTAAGGTTTTGGTTTCTGGGTATTTGTTTGTATACTTCAAATTTGCATGCATTCTTTTTTTTATATTTTATTATTTGGTTTTGTTTCTAGAGTAGCTTTTTTTTTCCCCTAATTTTTCTTAGTTTAAGTGAATAGTTCTTCAAGTTGCTTGATCATAAGAAATTCTAGGTTTTTTGCTCTTTTATTTATGTCGACGTTTGGAATTGATTGACCTGGAGATTCAGGGGCCCAGACTATAACTCTGATAATAAGTGAGAATTAATATTATTTAAGGTTGGTAAATAGCAATAAAGAAGATTAAGTGTTGGTTAAGGTAGGTGAATGATAGTAAAGAGACAATAAAGAAAACGGAGAAGAGAGAAAAAGAATAAAGCAAAGACAAAAGATTTTTTACGTGATTCGGTAAGTGTGTCTACGTTCATGGGCCACTCTTAGTGTGTTTTGGCAGAGTGACTGTAATATTAGTGTTCACTTGTCTTTTACAATGAACATCCCCCCTATTTATAGAGAAAGAGAGTTACGATTGAGTATTTTGCACGCTAAAAAATTATCATTGTTTTCAACTAATCTGACTTTGGTGATACTGCATTTATTGCTACTGCACTAATCATTATTACATGTCCATGTTTGCATTAAATGTTTCATGTAAATTCTTCTCTGTATTAAATGCACAGCCGTCACCGCATTAAATACTTTTTGGGAACTGTAGAGATCGCGTCAGCGTGAAATCAGGAAATCAGGACGATCTGGCATCTGCTTCCTGAAGGATTGCTTGAGGCAAGCTTAGGGATCAGACCTGTTTCACTTTTGCAAGCTAAAGGTATGTTGGGATAGACTATGGCACAGACACGAGTTAAGCAAGCTGGAAGTGCACCAAGGCAGATTCGTCATAAGCACGAGCTTGAGGATCTAACGAGCTCGTAATCGTGACCTGAGAACAGAGCTTTATGGGCCCTTTGTTACTGTACCCATCATTTGGGTTTTTAGCGGCTCATTTGCTTATGTCATGAAAACAGTCATAATAATTTGTAATTTAAATATTTATATTTTGTTAAATTTATATTTTTAAAATAAAGTTTATTTAGAAATGTCAAAGAGTAAAAGGATAACTTTTAAAAAAAATGAGGTATCTTTTGATTTTTTTTCAACTATAGTGTATTTAGAGAAGAAGTGTCAAAAGAAAAACTAGACTAGAAGGAGAAAATTCTATATTTTATTTCATTTTTATTGAACAAAGTACCCATGTAAATTTAGAACCTCAAAATCTTTAAGATATGAAGATATGAAATAACGTTTTCCAATTAATACAAAAGTCAAAGCTTTTTTTTTTTTAACCCAATTAACTCCTATATCATGCAATTATTTAATTAAAAAAATTGAGATATTCGATGATTTTTTGTTTCTTTCTATTTCTTTAGGAAGAAGGAATCAATTTACTTTGAAAACCATGAGATTACAGTCTAAACAGGAGAAAATCTTTCATGGAATACTTAGAAGTTGACGTGTCATGCTGATGTTTATATGCCCTTCCAATAACAATGTGACATAACATTATTTTTTCTTAAAAAATTAATGTTAGTGTCTTTGTTCATTTACAAAAAAAATTAAAATTTTCTTGTAAATGACAAAACACAAAGATTAATTTTTTATGAAAGAAAAATGTCACATGTCACATAGTTATTGGAAGAGCACATCAGCATTTACATGGCATGTCAATTAAGTATCTCATTATAGTACGCACCAAGCAGGTTAATAACATTAGTAGCTAGATTTCAAGGCACATTAGTATGTATTACACAATTGTCTATATTCTTAAACTTTTTAATATATTACAAATCATAATTAATTAATAATATAAAACATGTGCGTGTGACTACCGGCATAGTTGGTGAGTCCAATCCTTTGTTTGGTCGAATCCCATGTCTCAGCTTCTTAAGTGGTTGTGACGGATTTATTTAAATTCGCCACAACACATGAATTTATCATTTATACGTGTGTATGTGTGTCTATATATATGTATATTTGCTTTTTTTTTTAATATAATATTAAATTTATTCAATTATTTTGAAAATCGATAGCATATTTGTGGTATTAAGTTAATACGTTATGGCAGAGTATAATTAGTGAAATGTAAAAGGGTAGTTCAATTTTCACTCTTTGTACAGTAGTATTGCCCTATCTTTGATATTAGAGATTTTCGGATTGGGTTTACAGTAAAATAGTAGAAAAATAAGGACTGAGTCAGCAATAGCTTGAAAAATCAAGGGTCAATTTGCGAAACAGCGAGAAAATATAGAGAAATGAGAATTCAACAACAATATAAAACCCTAAGCAACGATGGAGCACAACCAAGGGAAGGAAAGGGTTGGCAGGAAGAGATGGGCGGCGAAGGAAAAAGAAAGCGAATGCTTGAAGCGGCGAGTAACATGTGGAGACGAAAACCTGAGGGGATCATGATGTCCTCGTTTTTCTTTTATTTATAGTTTTCAATCTGAATTTTATGCTTTTGTCGCTCGTCTTCCTTCCTTTTTTGTCTCTTATTCTCTCTCTGCAGTTCCTTCAATCCTTCCCCTTGGGCCTTGTGATGATGCTTGTCAGCTCTGAAGGTTTCTTCTATAGATCCATCGTTAAATCTGTATCTACTTTTTCTTAATGATCTTCTGGAAATTTTTAGTTGATCTTTATTATGGAGCCGAGGAGATACTGAGATCGAATTTGTCTAAGAATCTTCAATAATAATTAATTAGTTTATATGTTAATTAAAAATTAGATTAAGTTAAATTAACTTCAGAATTTTACATATGAATTAGCTCTGCTGAATTTTATAAACTAATTAAATCACTTGACAGTGCGAAGATATAAATAGAGAAATTTGGGTTTAAATCAATGAGTAATGCTATTGCTATACAATTGAAAAAAATTATCCCAAATTTCAACTCAGATGATGTGCAAGTGGATTTACCAATTACATGGATAAGGAAAAATTATGAATTATTTTTTAATTTAAATATCATTATTGTGAATTGAAATAAACCAAAATTTTCCCTATTTTCATCCAGGATCAATTTAACAAAGTGGATGCAATGTTGATTAAAGGTGGGTAAAAAAAAAATGATCCAAAATAAATGATCAATCACCGTTCGCCCGATCCCATTTTCTTCTTCTTTGCAGCCAGTTGCAGCTGTTCACCGTTCGCCGAAGTCTGTCACCTGACCCCATTTTCTTCTTCGTTGCAACTTCCTATTGCCGTTCAGCCAACCTGTCGTTGTTCGTTGTTTCAGCCAACCTCCAATAAACAGTTCTCTCTTTCTCTTCTTATTGTTTCAGGCTTTTAGTTATTATGGTTCCATAATAACTTGTGAAGTTTAATTTAATTTAATTTGTATAACGGAAAGAATAAACTGTGGTGTGAAACTGTAGAAAATATGCTTTGTGTGAACTGTGTGTTGATTTTGTTTGACAGAGAATCAAACTTATCCGAACCGAACCGAAAGTGTTCAGTTCAGGTTTGTTCGACCTCCCATTTTATGCATGTTCGATTCTACATGTTGAGAACGGAACAACAATCGATTCAATTCGGTTCCGACGGTTCGGTTCGGTTCCGAATGCTTTTCCCCAACCCTAAATTGTTGATTTCTTTGCAACTATGTTCCAAAATGAAATGAGTTTCGCCAATTCGAGTAGATCATTTCAATCACACTGAAATTAATTGGCCACAGTCATGAATGAGAGCATATGGAAAGGATGCTGAAAATCATTCAGAAAACCTGTGCATTGTTTATGGAAAAGTTGTATCACCAATTTACAGCAACCCAAACTCAAATTGTTTCCAACAACAGCTTCATTCTTCCGAGGACTCGATGCGAGCCCAACCATGATGTGCCACACAAAAACCAATGCCACACTCGAAAGAGTCAAGACACTAGAAAGGCATCAAAATGAGACGACCGACTTGGAATTTGAGGAGGGTCGCAATCGAGACAGAGCAGTATCACTTTCTTCAGCCTCATCAAAAGCCATGGGCTTCTGGGTTATGTTCTTCCTGAAAAATCAGACAACTAAACAATCAGACTCGTAGAATCCAATCTATATTTATAAATTGCAAACTGAACTGACAAAATAAGCTTTATAAAATTCATTTACAAGTTCAAACTATATACATACATACATACATATGTCCGTACATACATACATACATATATAGACATATAGACATATATATATAGACACACACACACATAAAATAAGCACGACATATATATATAGAGAGAGAGACACACACACACACACACATATATACAAAATAAGCACCTTTAACTTTCTCTGGTTTACTTTTTGCCACAGCAAGTCCACTCCATTGTTCACAATCTATAAGTTACAAGGCCATTTACAGCATAAAAGTATGGGAATCTTAAACATGGCTCTGGAACAAACTAGACAAATAATATCATCAATTATGCAAAGCCAGCAATGACTTATTTACTGGTAAATGCTTCTTCCAGGAAATATCCAGAGATAAACATATTTGGCCTAGTTAATATTCTTTCAGTCAACAGCAATATGGAAAGGGATCGAAAGCACAAAGAAGCAGCGAAGGAACAATCATACCTTTGAGAAATGAAACTCTCTTCGGACAAGGCCTTTTCTAACCTCTCCTCAAAAGGTGTTGCATGCCAGCTAACTTTCTGATCCTGAAAACAAAACCAGCAGTTTTTAAAAGCAGCAATGATGACACAAACACATAAGCACACACTAAAAACCATAAGAGTACCTCCTTGTATTTGTTAGTCGAATTTGGAATGCCCTTCCCATCCCACCATTTGGACGAGATGTGAGAAGTCTCATCCTCAATCCAGTGAGCAGCAACCATCCCTATGATAGGTCTGTCCCCTGGAGTTCTACCAAAATAAGGATTTTTGATGGAAGTGCCTGCGAGATTTTCTCTATTGTCGTCAGAAGGGGATGCCACCACGTTCAGGTCTTTCCTATTTGGACTTTCTTTCGTCCTCACTTCTGTCTTAGGGGTCGCATTTTCTAATGCAGAAGATTCTCTCTGCTCGCCTGGTAGTTGATAAGAGTCATTGTCCTCCTTCATTACCTTCCATTGAGAAACATTCTCAACTGTGCTAGATACTGAATACACATATTGAGACCTGATTTGAGTATTCCTATTTGCCAAACTTCTGATGTTTGCTGGGAAAACAGTTCCAGGTGTTTGCATCTCATCAGATAACTTCAATGGTGTTGGATTTGGTGAAGGTTTTGACACAGTCTGAATGCCAGGGGATTCAAATTTCTTTAAATTCTGGCTGACACTGCCAGATGAATCTTTAGAGGAGGATGTATCAACCTCACATTCAAAACGCACAGACTTATTCCTGAAAGGGACATTTGACCCTGAAACCCAGGGTGACACTATTCTTGCTTTGTCATCTGTCTGATTGGTTTGAAAAACCTTGGCTGTGTCATTACCACTCTCTATGTCGCCACCTTCAGTAGGTACATTAGATATACAGCTGCATTGAAGAAATGGCATTAGACATGCTAGGCAAATATGGAATCTGCAGAAATGAATTCTATAGTAATGCAGAAATTTATTCAAATGTATACTACATAATAAAATTGTAAATTGTAGACATATACACCTCTAAGAAACCTTGTATTGCTAAACATAAAGGGGTCAGAAAATTTCACAGAACCAGATTCCTCTCTAAAACCATCATAAAGGGAAGAGAGAGGAATGGATGGGCCAAATCAGTTTCTAAGCTAACCAAGTTCACAAGGTAACTCTTGCAGTTGAGATTTACTTGAGAGTTGAGATATAGTGAACTGCCTTACATTTCTTCATCTTGTCTTGGTGGGAAATTATAACGTATAAATTGGAAGATGAACATTACTTGAATATAAATTCAAACCTGCTTGGTGTGTGTTCCAAAGAAGCTGACCCCCTTCCCCAATCCTCTGAAAGTTTGATTGGAGTAAGGGGCTGTTCACTCTGTTTTTCCAACTGAAGCTTCTTGATAGACGTATTAGGAAGCCATGAATTAAATTTTGAAGGTTCTGATTCATCATAACCTTTTAACTTCTGAGAAGCTTTACGGATTTCAGCAGGAGTCTCAGGTAAAGTACCACAAGCTTTAAGAAACTTGGCCTGCACACAAAGTTAATACAATCAAGAAAAACTCTTTTAGTGGAAATTCGGTTGACCAAGCTTGATCAATGCATATAATAATCCACTATTGTTTAAGATGAAATGTTTGATTGTCGTAACCAGAAAAAATGTTAAACCCTACGCTATGATCATCAGAGCATAGTAACAAGTAATGAAGTTAACCCCCTGTTACAAGAGCTTAGCAAAATGCAATAATAGAAATTGGTCGGGAAAAGCAAGACAAAAAATTCATACACCTAAATCATAAAAAGCATTCCCAATACATAAATCTAAAATTCTTTGAATTCAAAACCGAAAAAAATAACATAGAATATATAAAACGATAAACGAAGCCTCCCTAACCAAGAAAAGAAGATAGAAATTCAATCAAAATGAATATTGTTGATGTATGTCTCAAAGAAACCATATATTTGGTCTTTTTGAGGCTGTTTGTAATTTCTAGTTCTGGAGGGTTTCTTGTAATTAGTGAAAAGCCTTTTAGTATAAATGTGTTGTTAAACTCACACAAGTATGTATCAACAAGTCAAAAGCAACAAGCTTATAAGAATTGCAAGATACCAAGGTTAACTCTATTCCACAAGTTTTCTCTCGCCTCTAGATTTCAATGTTTTTACCTCCAAAGCTCTATTTTTTAGGATTTCTCTCTTTGTTTTTCTCTACTCGTAGACACACCCTTGTAAAAAAGCTCTCTTAAAAACAGATTTATATTAAAAATCTTTTCACTAATTACAATAAAGCCCACCCAAAATCACAAATCACAAATAGCCCAAAAAAAAACCAAAATTTGGTTTCTTTGAGACATTGCCAACCTCTCCCTTGTCAAAAGAAACGTCAACCTTTGAAAAATCAATGGATAACATCCACGTTTATCACTCCTCTACCTTGACCAGAAATCTCTACTTCCATCACACCTCAAGTGGTGAGGTGTCCTAAAATCGAAGAGCAAAACGATGAATAGAAGCTGTATTATACAGGTGTAGATAATTGCAAGATGATATTGCTGCACTCTTTCATTGCGGGACATGAAGCAAAAATCACGCACGCTAATCAAATAACAGAACATGGAATTTTGCATTGTTTTTCCAATATAACCAACCAATTTCATCCAACCCTATAGCATATAATTTCCAATTACATTCTTTGTGTAATTCTCATACCTAAGTCCAGCAATTAAATTTCTTCCTTTGTATTTCACGATAATTATCATACTTAAGCACGTCATGCATTCGCTTCACATATATATATCAAGACACCATATCTTGTTCTTGAAATGTATGTATTAAAAAATCTCATCAACAACACTTTGCCACCACGGCATAATAAACACAAGATGATTACGAAAATTAAACAACCAACAATAACACAAAAAAATTACGGCCAAAATACCACTCAAAGTAATCTTACCTCTTCCTTGAGTCCCTTATCGATATGCGGAGATCCTGAACGGTGACTTTCCCTGTGGCTGCTCCACGACTCTTCTTTCTCTTCAAGAACAAACACACATCCAAAAAAGAAGAACTTCAAATGAAGAAAAGAAGACATACAATTTTTTCATTTAAAAAAAAAAAAAAAAATCACCTTCAGCTAAGAACAGCGAAGATAAACGATTGTTGGATACAACAGGTTCCTGCTGAAATTAAACAAGAAAAACGCTATTTCATCATCTCGATACTGGAAGCAACAACTAAAACTCTAAGAAAACGAAAAGCAAAATCGAAGCTCACAGTGAATTTGGGGTTAGTTGAACGAGAGAGAGTAGAGCGATCATCTCTGACACGAAAGCAGCCGATAAAGCAGCCCATGGCGGTGGAGACCGATCTGTCGAGAAACCTCAGCGCCGATCTGAAAATGCAGCGAATGTCACGATTCAACAATCTGCATATCATGTCAATCAAAATCGAACTCAATTTTATCTTATTATCCTTGTCAATGTCAACAATGAAACCCTATCTGTTTTTTCTTTTTGCGGGGTCTGGGGGGTTTTAATCATACATTTCTCAGTGTGGAAGAGTTGTTGCGTCGTTTTTGAAATTTGAACTAACAAGACGAGGGAAATGTAATAATATCTGCCTCCCCGTAAATTAGATTTGTTTCTGTATTGTTTCGTGTATTGGAACGCATCGCCCGTTGATGTTGGGCCACGTGGCGGATCTTCTGGTTCTGCTCGTGATGGGTGTGTTGGTACTAACGAGTATTATGTAGGTTACGTGTTTCGAGAGGGAATGTGTGTTACTACAAAATTGATTTATGGCCATTTCTGTGATTATGTAAATAATTAGGAATTAAATGATACACATCTATTCAAATAAAGAACCGTATACAATTTAAGATTTTTTTTTTAACTTAAAGAATTTAAAAAGATGGGGTGTATTCAATTAAAATTTCTGAATCCATCAAAATTTAGATATATTTAATCTATATTTATATAGAATTTATTGATATACATACAAAACTAGGTGTATTTAATTCATAATTAATGTTAGGATTTTCAAATATTTTATCCAAATAATATGACATGAGAATTGTTAATATTCTATTGCTTATCATATCACCTCATCATATACAAGATCTTAACAACTTGTATGAAACATCATTTGAACAAAATATTTAAAAAACCTAACATTACTCGTAATTCGAATTTATTTTAATTCTATTAAAATTCATATAAATTTAAGAGTATTCAGTTTAAAATTTTAAAAAGTTCAAACAAATTTATATGTATTGAAAAAGTCATTAACGTTGTAGATTTTATATGATAGAAGTAATAGACTTCAATAGAGTTAAGTGAAATAATTATTCCTTAGGAAAGGATAAGAGCCCCACGCTTGCTTTACAAAATGGCACTACCACAAAACATGATCTACCATTTCAAGCAATTCAAAATAGAAGGGATAGTGGTCGTTATCTGAGATCTTCTTGAAAAAAATATTGGCTTGAGTAAGGAGGATCGATTTACAAGCACACCAACAAAGAGACTTGATTTTGGAGGGGATAGGCAGCTTCTAGATTGCTTTCCACATAAAATGGGGGTGCCCAGAAGAAGTCGAAGTGAAACCAAAACATTGAGTGTGCAAATCCACCTTGTAAGCACTCTTGACAAAGAAAACCCCATGTTTTTCAAAATGCCAAAAAAACTCATCACAAGAGGCAATGCTACTGAGGGGAATACTAAAAATAAGATCAGCCTCTTCAAGATAGAAATACTCCTTAACCCAGACTTCACACCATCTACCTGGCTCTACGAAAAGGGAGGAATAGTATTTCCAACCAAAAGAAGATATGGTGAAGTAACTTTGAAACGAAAAGGTGAGACAACTATTGGTCATCATATATAGAGATGGATTTCCTGTCACCAACTCGTCATTTAACACACTTACTCAGCGTATCTCTACCCCAAAGAATACTTTTTCATACCATGGAGAGGAGTCTACCTACAAAACAATCTAAAAAAGATGAGTTAGTATAATAACGAGCTTTGAGAACTCAAGCAACAAGAGAGGTGGGATTCTTGGGAATGTGCCACCCTTGCTTTGTGAGCATGACTTGATTGAAAATAAAGTTATTTTTTAATCTCATACCTCTATTTTCCTTTGACCAACACATGGAATGTCTGACAGGCCCCTCTCCTTAATAGGCCTGCCGGCCGCCATACGGTAGCCCTCCAGTGGATATCTGATCCAACTGGAAAGTTTCCGTAAAGCTACGCCGTTTACTTTTCAAAACTTTCTGTTGAAGCGGGAACTTGAAAAAAATTTTCTTTTTATTTTGAACATTTCTAAAACAGATTGATAAAAATTTGGACAGCATAACGACTCTTTTTCGAACATACCGCCCTGTAAATTTCAAATACAGTTTATAAAAATACTTCTATGAAATCAGTTTCTCAACTTCTAGAGCCTCCGGCTCTTTTCTTACAACGCAACCACAAACAAGTAAATAAAATATGAAAACTAAATTTCAGAAAATTTTGATAAAACATTTTTAACTAATGCATCCACTATTTCTTTTAACTATTTACAACTATATATATATCATATACATGATCAAAATAAGTGTCGTCCTACGCGTCCACCTGCACGTCTGACTGAACCTCATCTGCTGGACAATTAGCTCCTGCGTCTGTGGGAGAATTTTTAAGAAAAACATTTAAAGAAAACTATGAATATAACTCAGTGAATGATATAATTTATATAAACTAAAACTCATTTCTGTATAACGTATTCTCCCAAAAACAGTTTTTAAAAACTAACTTGCTTTCTAATATTCTTTTCTAAAACACTTTCTGGAATCTTTTCTTAAAATCTTTTCTGATGCTCGCCTACATGGTAACCCAGAGAATATCTACTTCTGGCGTGGTAGCATATAAAATCTGGCTAACCACTAGGAGTGGGGATCTACCATGTGTAGTCGCCGAAAGCGGGCCCACGCTGCGGACCGACTACACTACCCTATACGTGTATACGGATCGCTCATACCTCACTCACACAAGAGTCGACTAGACTCAAATCTCACTGACTGACTTCCTCTCATCTACCGTATCACGCATAGGAAATTCGGCCGGGTACTAAACTGGGGTTAGGGTAAACCATAGGCTATTAAAATTTTTTTTTTTTCTTAATACACTGAAATATTCTAAATTTCAAGGCAGTAAGCCTAAAATCTTTAATTCTAACATATTCTCATATACATAAATAATAAACTAAAATCTTTATGCTAGAATTATAATATAAATTCAATTAATTAATAAATAACTATTTATAATAAATTCTTTTAACTTTAAATAAACTTTAAAGAACTATAAACTTTTAAAACTTGTATTTCCACTCACAACACGTCCTCGGATAGAATCCGATTCTTCTCCGTATACCTCTGGAGTTCTCCGCTTTTATCCTAAAACATCAAATATTCATTTAGGGTCACTTGACTCATTCAAATAACATTCAAAATCAATAAAAATCTCATTTATCTCTATTAACACCATTTAACGTCTAAACTTTCGGATTTCAATTTCTATTCAATCGGGGTTTTCGAAATTCGTTTTCTCTACATAAATCCTACTTATTCTTTCCTATAAATACCTCAATATACTCAATTTCATTGTCGGATGCATCGAACGAAATTCGTTCGATATCGCTTACTAATAAAATTATTTTTCGTTTCGAACATCCAACAACTTCAATAATCAATTCTCTAGTGTTCTAACATCCAACCATGATTAAATAAATCGTTTCGAACGTTAAACGAACGCATTTGGAAGGATTTTGGAAAACACCCTTCAACTCGTCCGTTTAGCTCCGAAATCGATCATAAACTTTTGTTTTCGAAATCTAACTTCATAAGATTATTTTCTAACAGTTAAAACTTCCATCTAAACCTCTAGATTCGAAAACGGATTCGGATCCCATAAAAATTCATTTTTATCAAGACTTTCTCTCTCTCTTTTACCCATTTTTACTCCACCAAATCACTCACAAATTATACCAAAATCATTCTTACAAGTCCCTCTTATCATCCTGAAACTAAAATTTGAAAAAAGAAACTAGAGAGAGAATGGATTTTTATATGATACATAAAACTTTAAACTGACATAACTCACCAAATAGGCAATCTTTTCGCTTCAAATTTGGGGGTTAGCTAGAGGAGATGACGAGGAACAACTTTCATGAAGGAACCTCGATGAAAATCGGACCGGATCTTCTTCTTCTTTCCTCTCTCTCTCTCACGCGCACACATGGGTCTCTTTTTTTTTTTTTTTTCTCTCTTCCTTTTCTGGTTTTCTCGCTTTTTCACGATTCAATTTGTCTTAAATGAGACAAAATTGAATATATATATATATATATATATATATATATTATGCTCAATTACAATTAAGTCCCTCAAGAAAATTTCATTTAATACCTCAAACTTTCAATAATCTCACTAGTACCCAAAAATATATAATTTTTAATTCTATTGATCCACTTGACATTTTCTCATCCATTTATCTATTCAACCAATCACTAGATGACATGTGACACATCCATAGCTACTACTTTTTAAATCACTTATCTCTTTTTTTATTAGTTGATTTAAAATATTTTTTACTTTATTTCGTGAGCTCACCTCGTTTGATTAACATATAATTCATTCCTAATCCTTTTGAAAAATATTCCACAAATATTCTACACATATCTTATGGCCAATTTAACTTTATAGGCTTCAATTTCGGCCTAATACCTCTCATATATACTTGATAAAAAAAATGTTTCTAGTCGAAATCTTGTTGAATAAACTGATAACTTTTTATACGTATCTATAGCTTAAATACTCGATTTTTATGCCTATTCTTTTTATCCCATTCTCATTCACTTGGGTTACACTCCTTGAAACTTCTGCATACTATGCTCATGCGTGATCCATGCATACTTAACTTAAAATGTCCATTTTGCCCTTTTTATAATCTAATTTCACTTTGACCGGAAAATATTCTGAAAATATTCCATGATCATCTAATCTTCAAATTGATCATGAAATACTTTAATTGGGTGTCTTATCTATCAATCTCATGCTTCAAAAAAAAATTCAATTGGGTTTAAACTCATTAAAACTCATTAATCTCTCAAAATGGTAATATCGTAATTTTCTTTACATCGCTTAAAACTGACTCAAATGGTCTTCTTTTTTATCCGTTTCTATTTCTCTATACTCTTCTACTATTTTCAAACATTTTCAACCGTTAAGGTCAATTTCTGAAAAATTTACTATTCATCCAAAAATTTTCATCCAAAAAACACTATTCACTGAAAACTCCCGTTTCCTACCGAATCTCAATTTATGACCCTGGACAATATAACTCGGTCCAAATTCAATCTTAAACACTAATTTCGGATCTTTTTCGGAAAAATCACTATTCATTCTGGATCCGAATATTATTCACTAAAAATTCTCATTTCTTCCTAACACGACACTCAGGGCTTTATAAATATAATTGAATTCTAATTGGGTCCCTTGTACTATTTCTGGACTCTTTATTCTCTATCCGATCGCCGGAAATAAATTCTTCAAAGAAACTGGGATCAAGGTTTATCAATGTCAATCTATCCAGTGTATCTTTTTACTTTTATTAGTATCACCCCACTAAAAGTTAGCATACAAGTCGTGAAGTTCTGAATATATGGAAGTGGGGAGGCATAACCACCTAATGTATCTTTTTTTTTAGAGAAATGTGCACATACTTACTTTATAATTATGTCTATATAAAAAGGTATCGTTAATGTGATAAAAACACTAAGTTATCACTAATGACTTATTACATAGTAATACCCCATCTCGAGTGAAGCGTGACATGGTTGGTAAAACCATTAAGCTTATACCTCATAAAGCTCAGGTTGGACTCTTATCCAAGGCAACTTTTCCCTCACAATATAAAAATATGTGAATTGTCCTTCCACTTTGCATGAGTCATCCTTCTCACCTATATGTGAGTTATTTCCTTCCGTATGAGAGTCGCTCCCCTGACTACGTTATAAAGTCAAACTTTGTTTGATTTCGACTGATTTTTGGGTCTATCCCAGCCATCAGAGAGAGAGAGAGAGAGGAGAGAGAGAGAGAGAGAGAGAGTTACACTAAAATACTTTAACATATCACATTATTACATCAATAATGTGAGTTTATCATTAATTATAAGTAAATATCATACCGTTAATTCATTTAGCTAAACTTAACAATTTGACATCTTTTTTAGAATTAAATGACATAAATATCCTTATTATATATAATTAATACAAAAATTAGCAATTAAGAAATTAAATAATATAAAATAGATAATTTCTTTAATAAAAGAAATAATAAATTTAATAAATGAAAATTTTCAATTAAAAAACTCATATGGTGTAGTCTAGTTGTCTCAACTCTCCAACAATTGTCGTGCCTCGTATCGTCTTGAAACTTCAACCCATTACCACACCAACTAAAGCCCCAACCGTCACCATATCAAGTTTGGTGCAATCTCCGTATGAGAGGATATCTGCAATCTCCTTTACCGGGATCTCTACTTTTTTTTAATTGATATTATTAAAAAATTTATTAGTTGATTATGTATTTATTTTGAAGTGGAATTAGTGTATTTTGATCGAATGAGTAGTTTTTTTCTTTTAGACAAATATGAGTTGTGTTTAAGTTCAAATTTTGTGGGTTTGTAATATAATTAGTGTTTGAGTTTTGTTGAACAAGATTGTGATTTAGTTGAAGATTGGGTTCTTGTAAGGTTTGTTAAGTTGAGTAGCATTTGAAATTTATTGAATATCTAGGTTTGTTAACATGAGCAGTGTTTTGCGTTTTGTTGAATATATAGGTTAAATAAGAAAAGGTTAAAATCTAAATTACCCCATGAAATTATTTATTTACTATTAATTTTTTAAGTGAAAGAAATTGTGGTTAAAGGAGATAAAATCTCCTCCATCCGAAAACTTATCCATCATTGAAAATTTTATTTATTTTTGAAGAAGTCAATTTTTAACCCTAAAATGTTAAAGCAAACTAATGGAAATTAGTTGGAGAAACCAATTTGGTACTTATGAAAAGGACCAATTAAGTCAAGAATGAAAAGTATAAATTATTTGAAATTATAAAAAAAAAAAAAAGTTTGGGACATATTTGGTAATTCTCCTTAAATATAAAAGTCGCAATTATGAAATATATTCATAAATCTTTTCGTTTTTCAAAGTAGTGTAGAACTTTTGCGAAAATCACCAAATTAGTTCCTAATTTATGACCTAAACCAAAAATATATATATTTTTTGCCATTAATATTTGTTATTTTAATTAAGAGTTAGTTTGATCATAATTTAATATTAAACCATAAAAATGCATATTAAAAGTAAGGGTTTTGCTAACTTACTTATTTGAGTAAAATTACCTGTTTAATAATCTGAAAAAACTTTATTTTAATCCCTAAATTTTAGAAATCCTCATTCTAAGTAAATTGCATTGACAACTCTTGTGGTCCTTAAATTTTCATAAACTCTTCAATTTGGACCCTATTGTCAATCAAACATTAGTTAAACCTAATGGAAGAAGGAATATTTTTGTTATTCCAATAGATTACTTTAATCAAATAAAATTAAAAAACAATAATAAAAAAAAAAAGAAGATTAAAAAAAATGGATCTCTACCAGCTAGAAATTCAACTAGATTCAACAACCTAGTTAAAACTAGATCTTCAATGATTTAGTTTCGAACTAGATCGTGGATGACCTCAATTCCAAACCTCAAATTGTCATGATCTGGTTCAAACTTAGATCATGGACCATAAGGCTTTGAAACCCTATATCGTCATGATCTTATATTCATTAAAATTACAACGATGTTTATATGATTTAAAACAATTTGGACTAATGTTGTATAACCTGCTTAGCGAATATCTCATGAAGGAATGATATATTAATGATGCTTTATGTCCACATGTATTCATAAAGAAATCAAATATCGAATTTATAATTGCAGTAGTATATGTTGATGACACAAATTTAATTGAAATTCCAAACGAACTTCTAAGAACTGCTAAAAAATAATTTGAAAATGAAATTTGAGATGAAAAATTTAGGAAAAATAGAATATTGTCTTAACCTGGAGATCAACCGTAAATTTAAGGGAAAATTAGTCCATCAATAAGCTTATGTTGAAAATATTTTAAAAAGATTCAACATGTATAAGGTTTACCCATTAAGTACCCCTATGATTGCCCGTTATTCAAACCCAAAGAAAGATTCATTTTGACCTAAATATAATGGTGAAAAGATATTTGGCCCAGAAGTGTCTTATCTTAATGTCATTAGTGCTTTACTGTATTTAGCACAATGTATGAGACTAGATATTGTATTTTTAGTAAATCTATTGGTAAGATTTAGTTTTGCACTTCAATGACATGGAAATGAAATCAAACACATTTTTAGATATCTTTATTGAACTATAGACTTGGGTTTGTTATACTCGAGGTCAACAAATATTTTTGTTCTTAGTTATGCTAATGGTGGTTATTTTTCTGATCCTCACAAATTGCGTTCATATATTGGATATGTTTTCATGTGTTATGATATAGCAATGTCGTGGTACTCTACCAAACAAACTCTTGTTATTACATCATCAAATCATTTTGAGATGTTTGCATTTCATGAAGCAAGTAGAAAGTGTTATGGCCAAGATTTGTCATTCATCATATCTAAAGTACTTGCAAGCTACCTAATTATGACTTCACAAACAATAATAATAAAGATAATGCTGCTTGCATTGCATAAGTTAAAGGAAGATGCATCAAGATTCAATAGAGACAAAACCAAGTATACATCATTGAAATTCTTACTCACGAACTCCAAGAAAGTTGACAAATTGATGTTAAGTAAATATGATTTACAGATAATCTTGCAGATTTATTTACTAAGACTTTACCAACAATAACATTTGAGAAATTAGTATAGGGCCCACAATATGTGTTAACTTCACAAACTACAAAATTAATAGTTGAGTATTGTTTAGGGTAGAATATTCTTCATTTTTGGGCATATGTACATTGCACTATTTTTTCTTAATCAGGTTTTATCTCATTGGGTTTTGCTGACAAAGTTTTTAATAAGACAATATATGAACACGTCCAAGATTCTCAAAGGTTACCATGTCCAAGGGAAGTGTTGTGATGATATTGACTTATCTCCACTTTAATAATTATAAGATATTATTTGATTTGTCACTACCTTGTTATTATTGCTTTTATTTTATTATTTAATTGTAGAGGTAATTCTCTCAATATAGGCTTGCTTTGTAATGATTCAAATCATCCATCAATTGAATTGCTTTAATCTTTTCTCTTTTACTTTGGTTAGTATTTTATATATTTATTGCTTTTAGGCTTTTATAACATTTTTTTATTTAATCTTTTTTTTTAATTTAAAAAATATATATTTTACGTAAATATAATTTACATATTTTGATTTATGAAATAGTGATGTGCTTGTTTGTCCTTGGTCTTAAATTTTCTTTTTTTTTCATTTTTGAATTTGCAGTGACACACGTTAAATCCTCGTTGACTAATAGGTTAGGACTGAATTGAAAGATTATAGGGCAAACAAAAATTTTAAAAGGTTTGACTAATGATAGGGGAAAAAACGTCTTTTAGCAACGTCCATCATGGTCCAATGTTAACCGGTCAAAGAGACCAAATTAATGGATTTTTAAAATTTTAGGAATCACAGGAGTCATTAATCAAATGAACTTTGCTCAGAGATTAAAATGGAGTTTACCCAAATAATTATAACTACCCCCTCACTCAATTAGGTGGCCTCAATGATCTACTCCTTGCAGGAGTAATTTGCTGGAGTTTTTATTTACTTTGATTTTTTTAATTTTTTTAATTTTTTTTGTATTTTATAACAATTCATAACTACTTTATCATATAAAATTATTTTAATTTTTTATTTTACTTTTTGATTTTTTATTCTTATTTGTACTAGTCAAAAAGATTAAAAAATATTTACTATTGGATTTGGCTAACAAAATTGTAATCAAAAGATAAATTTGACACAATGTAGGAAGTTTATGTTGCAGAAGTTATATATACATATAGAAAAAAACATGTGCACGCACACACACAAAACAATAACAACTTATTTGATTATTGGCTATATGAAAATGATATAGAAGAAGCCAAAAAAAATTGATAGACTACTGTTTGTATTTGGTATAAATTTTAAAATGATATTATTAAAAATAATTAAAAAAATGATGTTTTTAAAAATGCTATTTTTTTAGGGTTTATTAAAAGTTGTTTTTAAAAACTAAAAAATGATGTAAATATATTTGATCTTATTTTTTTAAATAATTAAAATAATTATTTGTAGGGAAGCGTATAGTTTGTTTAGAAAATTGGTTGAATATAGAGAAAAAATAATTTTTTTTTTCTGAGAAACGTAAAAATTTTGTTGACTATTTTTTAGTAACAAATGCTAAAAAGTGTTTTCAATTTAAAAGACACATCTTATAAAACAACCCGCCCAACACATTCACGCTCGTTTCTTATTTTTAAAAATAAAAAATCATTTTTAAAAATTGACCCAAAAACCTAACATATTCCCCTTTCGAGGCCCCGATTTGTCGAGTCTACAATGTCCACATGTCCTCCTTGGGCTTCACATATGATTTGGGCCTAATTTCTTATACTGGGTCTTTTTTAACTTTATTTTTCGGCTAAACACAAATTTTTTCTAAAGCTAAATTAGGCACATTAGCACAAATTAATGCAAACAAACAGACAAGATACTGTGCAGAATCATTATATATGATTGATTTACATCAAAAGTATCACATCATAGTCATAATTATCACACTGATTTTGGATTGATAGAAGTTGTCTAATATAGATCAAAGAAGCTTGGACTTAAAGCTACTTTCACATATAACACTGATGTTTATCCACTAAAACCTAAACTTCGAAACATTGTGTGAAAGGAATTTCTCTTTTTATAAGTCATCAATGCAATTTAAATGAATACAATCATAACCAATTTGAACTATTTTTAACATAGAATTTTGTCATTCTCTTCTCTTTTTCCTTTTCCTCACTTTCTTCATACTTTACAAAGTAAAAATGCATTGTATATGTGATCACTATTAGTTCAATACACGACAAACTCATTCTATGCTTTATAACATAAAAGTGTATTGTATATATATGTGATCGCTATCAGTCCAATGTACGACAAACTCATTATAGGAATTATGCTTCGCACATTGTGCTTGAGTTCAATACAAATATCATGTACATAACTTCAATTTAGTGTGATTCATACAAATATTTTTATACGTGATTTTATATTGCACGTATAAATACTCCTGTACAGACAGATAAATTTATTCAATCTTACTATAATGGGATGTATGATTATTACTCATGTTATAGGTGGAGCTGAAGTTAGAGTATTTGTTTGATTTAGAGAGAGGAGGAATCTTGTGGAAAAATAAAATAAAATTTATGGAAACCATTAATTAAACAAATTTTTGAGATATTGTACTTAAATCCCTTTTTCCATGAGAGAGGAAAAAAAAAAGAGAGAGCACTGCACTTTATCTTAATTTTTTATAATCTTACGATATATAATCACTATAATCAATAAATGTTTGAGATTTAATTACTTTTTTACATTTATTTTTTCAAGCAAATTAATCTGGGTGTAAAAACTCAAATTAACAAATATTTAAAAAAAAAAATTAAAAGGATAAAGACAAAAATGACTCTAGTCCATTAAAGGGGGGAATTGAAAAAATAAAATAAAATCCTTCATCTACTATTGTATATATTTTGTGTTTCTCTAAGCTTCAAAAATGGAAACACTAGTAGCTTGGGTTGTGGTCCAGTGATTAAATTATCGGTCATCCTCTCTAAAGCAAAGGAATTTATACTTAAAAATCTTTAATTATTATGGATATTTTTCCCTCATTATTTATGGGCTGTCCCCTAACTTTTTGTGGGTTGACCCCTTCAGTTCTTGGGATTTATTTCTTAAAACCGCGTCACAATATCCATCACCTATTTCTTGAAACCGCGTTACAATACCTATCACCGTTGGTTTTAGTCATTTAAAAAAAAAAAAAAAGAAAAGCTGGCTCAAGTCCATTTGTCATGAACCTTGACATGAGCACACCTACAGTGCAGTGGATATATATATATATATATATATATATATATATTCATAAACATGATCTTTTCTTTTCGGTCTGGTTGCATAAATCACTTCGCAGATCAGTCTGGTTGCATAAATCACTTCGCAGATAATAGTGGATATATATATACATACGCACACACACACCCACCCCATGATCTTCACGTTTGTTTCTGGTCCTACTTATCTTCTAGATTGAAGCTTTAGAATTTTGGCCCTTATATAGCTGGACTGGACCAAAGTGACGATGATGATAAAAAACTCTAAGCCGTACGTAGAATGGTAGCAATATATCACGTCAAAATGTTGATGATTACACTAACTAATTTTGTCATATTGCTAACTATATCTTACCTAATTTCCACTCGAGAGAGGAAGACCTGCACCTTTTTTTCCTGCGCACAGATAGAATACTACAATCGAGGCGCATCCTTTCGATTATTTATTTATTATTATTATTATTATTATTATTATTTGTTGTTGTCTTTGGGTGAACTCTGATAAAATGTTTTTCTTAGTGCGTATATACACCGATCCTATAAATATATATATATATATATCCTATTGTATCATTTTTTGGTGTATACATAATAATTTCACTAAGAAAAAAAATAAAAAAAATGATATTATAAGATAAATATATTTATATAAGATAAATACGTTCATATAATGATAAAAAAATTCATTACAACTCGTAAACAAAATTTATCTATACATACCGAAAAACTCATAAAACATCATTTAAAATGTTTTTTTCTAGCCTTTAACAAGCAAATTCATCAATAATATTTTTAAATTTAATCTTTTCCAACAAATAATTTTCAATGCATAAAGTTGTCAATCCATTTAACCTTTCTTGTGACCTAATTAACTGTAAATAAGATTCTAACATTTTTAATATAGAAAAGGTTCTTTGTGCGGATGCTACAATCACAGGATTGTCAACTGTATTCTATAAGCAATTGAAGCATTTGGAAAACTATCCAAAACTTTTATAGACTTTTGTATTTCTGAAGCAATAGTACTTTATAATTTGAAATATACTAGCTTTGGAGCCCTCCATATGTTAGAAATATTTTTCTAATTAAATTAGAACAACACAAGTAACACAGCTAACAGGTGTCCAAAACTTCCTCACCAACCCAGGTTTGAACCTGATAGTGGCCAACATTATGTTTTTTAAAAAATGAGGAGATAATAAAAAAAAAAAAAAAAAAAAAAGGGAAAAAAAAAAAAAAAAAGAACCCAAAAAAAAAAAAAAAAAAAAAGATAATCATGTGGGGAGTTCAAACTAAGGTGTGTCAAACAAATCAACACCGCACCCAAACTTGTCAAGCAAACCTAGAAATTGAGGAAAAAAAAAAACTGATTCTAGGTTTCAATCGAACCTAGAACCAACTTTGGCTCTAAGTTCAAACCCAGAATATGAACTCTCTCAATCAAATTGAGGAAGCCAAATTAAAAAAAAAAAAAAAAAAAATCAAAAAAAAAAAAAAAAAAAAAAAAAAAAAGGAAAACCAAAAAAAAAAAAAAAATTGATAATTGTGTGAGGGTTCAAACTCAGCTGTGTCAAACAAATCACCAACACATCCAAACATGTTAAGCAAACCTAGAAATGCAAAAAAAAAAAAAAAAAAAAAAAAACTAGTTCTATGTTTCAATCGAACCTAGAACCAACTTTGGCTTTAAATTCAAACCCAGAACATGAACTCTCTCAATCAAATTGAGGAAGCCAAATAAATAGCAATCAATCACACAATGAGGAAAGCAAACAATAGCAATTAACCACACAATGAGGAAACCAAACAAATAGCAATCAACCACATACATACATACTCAAATGAGACCCAACCATCACTATGACCTCTTCTCTTTTTTCTTTTTCAATTTCTTCCCTCTATCGACTCCTTTTATTATCCATCAAATCCAACATCAAATGGCTGATGATGATGCCTCCTCTCCCCTGCTTTAATCTCCACATACTGACTAATCTCTTTTATGTTCTGGGTTCGATCTACTAGAACCATTTCTAGTTCTAGGTTCAATTGAACCCAGACCATGATCAAACCTAAAACGGAGACATAGCCAAGGTAAAGAGACGATGGGCCACCGGGTGAGGTGTGAGAGAGAGAGAGAGAGAGAGAGAGAGAGAGAGAGAGAGGGCTAAATGAGATTCCTACAAAAGCAGGTTTTCAACCATTAGGTGAGGTGGGATTCCATTTCCTGCCTTGGTTGGAAATGGAGGTAGACTAAGGAAGAGAAATATCCCTTTCCTTCCCAGGCCCAAAAACAAGATTGTGTGGGATTGAAAAAACTTTTTTCCTAATCCCACCGCAAATCCTGCATAACAAACATAGTCTAACTGTGCATTTGGTGCATGAGGTGAAGATTGGACTACCGTTGAAAGATAAAATTGGATTGAATTATATTAGATTAATTTAATACAGTGATATGTTTTGTGCAATTAGAAGTAAATTAAAATTAGTACTATGATGTCTTTAGTGTAGTTAGGATTGAATTAAAATTAACACTATTTCTTATTTGGTGTAGCACGGGATTAGATAAAAAAAAAAAAAAAGAATTATATTTTATATAAAATCTAACTGTGCATTTGGTGCATGAGATAAAGATTGGACTACCGTTGAGAGATAAAATTGGATTGAATTATATTAGATTAAATTAATATCGTGATATGTTTTGTGCAGTTAGAAGTAAATTAAAATTGGTACTATGATGTCTTTAGTGTAGTTAGGATTGAATTAAAATTAACACTATTTCTTATTTGGTGTAGCACAGGATTAGATAAAAAAAAAAAAGAATTATATTTTATATAAAATTATTTTAATAAAATAAAACCATTTAAAAAAAAATTCAGCAATTTTTTAAAAAAAATCAATTTCTTAAAAATAAAATTATTTAAAAATTTAAATTATGTTAAATAATATTTTTAAATAAAATTACTTAAAATTAAGTTTAATAAAATAACCTTTTTAATCTATATAAAAAAATTACCTTTTTAAAGTATTTTAAACTAATTTTAAATATGCTATATATAATATTAATAAAAATTTTAAAAAATATATACAAAAGAAAAACAAGTCAAAAACCTTTTGAATCCCGCTACAAGCAGGGCAAAGCAATTAAACCGTTTAATGTCAAACAACTAATTGTGTCTAGAAAGTAGAATAATAGGAGTACAAATCGTGTCTAGAAATTATCGATGGAAATTACAATGCATGTGGTAAAGCAAGTAGGAAGAAGAAACAAAGAAATTTCAATGAAGATAAGAAGGCATGTGAATGAAATTCAAAACGACGAAACATTCTCCGATCAATTCTCAAATCTCAACAATTATGAGCCAAAAGAAAGCCTCGTCGTTCTCATGACCTAACGATGCGTGCCGCGTGCAAGAAAGTTGACGTTTTGGCTTTCTTCTAATAATTAAAAAAACTCTTATCATTTATTAATAACAACACGTGATGATCACACATCAATAAAACAAATTAATGAAAGCACATTTCATGTCTAACTACTTAAAAATTAATTGATATTCATTCCAACGAAATTATCCTTACAAGTTATTAAAAAAAAAAAAGGTAAAAGTCGTCCACCTACTAGCATGAAAAGCAAGTTTTCCACCACGTCCAGACTCCAGACAAAATATATATAGAGGGAATGATGCACAGAAATCAGCATATGTAGATTGAATATTTTTATAAATAATTAAATAAAGGTGTAAATGGTGTCGTAGTTTGGAGCTGAACTGTGTGTGAGGTGTGAACGGAGTTAGAACAGACGAAAGTGCTTTTAAGATTCCATTTGACCGACACAAAAAGTTAAATTACGCAGTAGTGGTTTCAGTTTCAGCATGATCAGTTTTGGTGATCATCATATATAAATTAGTTTTTTTAATTTATTTGTCATAACACATATGCCTTTAATTAATAAAAATATGAGTAAGTATAACTACACATAATTCTCTTGCCTAATTTGCATATGTTTGTTCGTACGTGCATGGACTGGCAGTGATCATCATGATCAGTTCAAAGGTCAAAAATCTAAAAATCAGATGAGGCACCGATGTTCGAAAAGACAACTACAGTAGTGCATTCATGAGCATTGAAATGGATGTACTTAAAAGTATTCAACTACCAACTGCCATTAATAAACCTCCATTAATTTTATATGTACATCTATACATACTTCCAGAAACCGTGCAGCCTAATTTATAAATGGCTAGAACCAGAAATCTTAGCTATTAATTATATATATATTTTAAAATATTTATCTTTCTTATTTTTCATAATTTAAAAATTAAGATATACATATTATAAAAGTTACATATATATAATACTATATTTCTTTAAAATTTGTCAAATGATATGATAAATCAGTTATCACATTAAGTGTAATTTAATACAGTTTATCTACTGAAAAAAAAATATATTTTTTTTAATTCTGAAAGCTCTATTATTATTATTATTATTATTTGTATGTTGTTTCGGTGACATTCCAATAGGACTTTTGAGGAATTAAAACAATTGAAAAATGTTTGTTTGGAGGAGCTTAAATTTTCAATCTTTTCAAGTAGATCTTTTTGAATTTTTTTTTTTTTTTTTAAATATTAAAATATCTAATTCACATTTATTTTATTTTATTAATATCTATATGTCTTTATAATCTTATTACACTTTCTTTACAAATATAAACACATAGTCTTCACTTTTATTCACTTTTTATTTTATAAAAACATTTAAAAACTTTTACTTAAGAGTAAGTTTTTATATTTTGTGTTTTTTTTTTTCAATTAGTTTTGATTGATATTACAAGTTTTCTGTTATTGGTTCATTGATATGTATATATATATATATATATATATATTTACACGCATACATTGTAATTGGTTTAGGTGGAAAAAAAAAAGAGAAACAAAATCTTTTTGTTCTTTAAAAAAAATAATAGAGAAACAAAATTAGTCAAACAGGTCTGAAATTGGTAGAGGAGAACTTTACAAGAACCATGAAATGGATAAAAAAAAAAAGAATAGAGAAATAAGATATTTTTATTTATTGAGGCTAATTAAACAATAATAAAAAATTGATAGAGAGCAATAAAATTTTTATTACTACTATAATTGATTAATTTTTTACGGTTGAGATTGAAGCAATTATCTTTCTCGAATGAATACACTACTTCTCTCTTTTATATTCTTTTTCATACATTAATAATCTAAAAGTACTTTAAAAATAATTTAATTAAACCGTTTATAATTTAACAGAGTTTTTTTAATTAACAATCAAATAACCAATAATTTTCTTCAAAATATTTACTTTTAAAATATCTATTTAGAGAAGTTATATTAAATGAAGTTTAATTTTGGTATAATGTGTTGATGATATGATAATTATAGGTAAGTTTACCATATTATTTGAATAATTAATTTAAATAATTTTTTGATAGTATAGCATTACACTCTATATATATCATGAATATTAATGTGTTTTAGATATAAATAAGGGTGTCTATGTAAACATATTATTCGGGATTTATATAAATTATTGTACGGGATCAACTATTTATAAAGGCACCTTTCTATGGTTGATATTACCTTCTATATTCAGGTAATTAATGTCTATTAAAAATATATGTTAAAAACAATTTTAGCTGTCAAAATGCTATAACAACTTCCCAGTAATTGTGTTTCAAAAAAACTTCCCAGTAATTGAAAACTGGCATCATAATTTAGGCGAAAAAAGGGTGCCGTCGTAGTCCTTTATTATTATATACTTATAACCCTGTTTTTCTTGCATGCACATTGAATTTTGATAGAGTGTAGTGTTGAACACGGCAGCACCAGGACAGGAAAATGGTCCAAAAGTAGGCACCGTCTTTTATTGACATGAGTGTGATTGGGAAAGGATCGAGATGCCTTTTATTTATTGCTACTTTCTTTAATTTATATCCCCACACTTGACTTTACTGGGGTTTTGCTTTACAATTTGGGGCTCTCTGTCCACTGAAAATGGCCCTAAATTGAAGGAAAAAAAATAAGAGAATCGGTGGCATGTACTAGGTTTTATCACATGAGTCACCTTATTATGAACGTGCACAAAAACAATCATCATCCTCATCATCATGAGAAATATCTGAATTCTTAGGATTAGATTGTACTCTTGGAATTTCTATGTACTTTAGGTTTGAGTGTGTGATTAATATATAATATACGTACAAGCTAATTTAGTAAATGAGAAATTTTTAATTAAACAAGAGGTTCTAGAACCGAATCTTATTCACATAAAAGGTTTGGAAGAATTTGTTTTATATTCTTCTAATTATAGTGAGATTTTTTTCTAGTGGAAAATTTAAAAAAAAAAAAAAAAAAAAAAGAGTATGATGAAAACGATTTTTTTTTTTTTTTGGAACTGTGATGAAAACGAGTTAGCTGATTAGAAACTATTATGCATGATTAGTCTGACTTGTCATTGTTTTTTTGACCTTATGACTTCTTCAATCAATTCCTTTTGGCTCTCAATTATCAATAAGGTTCCTTGTCTTGCCTTATTCTATACACCAAACATACTTTATTTAATTTCTCTTTCTTTTTCTTTGTTTCCTTTCTAATTTGATTGCCTAAAGAAGAACATAAAAAGGGCTTTGTAGTTTGTACTTTTCTTTGAAAAAAAAAAAAAGAGGCTTTGTGTTCATATGTATCCAGTCCTGTGGTTGTACAGTATACTATATATATAATTAAAATATAAAATTTTTTAACAATGTATGGTGAGAGGGCTAAAAGCCTAAAAGAACTCATTTCAATTTTTCAATACTATTTTTCAAACTCTTCTTCTTCTCTTTCTTTTTTTTTTTTTTTTTTTTTTTTTTTTTTAACCAGTTTAAAATCTAAGGGACCATTTTTTTTTTGTCTGAAAACTAAATAGTGACTAAAATTTGAAATCTAAATAATATGTTTGTTTTTATATCTCTTACCTCTGAATATGTTATAAACTTGTTTGTTTTTTAAATTTTAAATTATTTGAAAACTAATAAATTGACATTTATACCATTTATACTATTTGTTGTTATATAATTTTAATTAATGTAATATAAAAATTTGAAAATAAATAATTTAATAAAATTAAAAATTTTTTATGTAGATATTAATAATATTTTATTCATAATTACAATATGATTAAAAAAATATAGTAGTATTAACTATATTTATATATTTAAATATATTACTATATTTAAGAAAACAATTAAAAAATGAATGTTTAAATTGTAAATTAAAATATATTAGTTTAATTCCAAGATAATTTGGGATGAGATGTATTTAGATTTTACTTTTCAAATATATATATTTTAAGTATCAAGGAAATTTTTTTTTTTTGAGTAATATAAAATTAGGATAAATTTGAAATTATGTTATTTTGGGGAGAATAGATTTGAAATAAAAACTTTTAAGTGTCATTAAGTGATTTACAATTAAATAAAAAGTTAAAAATTCTTACTTAATTTTTCAGTTGTTTTTTGGTAATTTTAAGTGATTTGACCACTTAAAAAAACAAACGAAAATAACTTAATAGGTATAATTCAGCATTATTAAGTTTTAAGTGGAAAAAATAAACAATCCCTAAAACTGAATTGTTATTGTTAAAGGTTCCTGCTAACTATTTGAATTGTTATTTTTAAAGGTTCTTGCTAACTATATTCATCCAAAAGACTTTTACATGCGTCATAGAATCCAACAAAGGAATAGAATGGAGAAATTTTATATATTTCATTTGTATGTTTGGTTACTATAAAATTTCATGGAATGAGATTCCTTCTCGTAGATCTTTTTGATGTTTGATCAAATGAAAAAGGAGGAATTTTGTTAGGTCATGTTTGGGGATACTTTAATGTGGATATTGGTTATCATAAAACTCCACGGAACGCAATTCCTCTCATTCCATTCCTTGGTGGTGGTGGGTTCACATGCCCATATTAATTATTTCACTAGCAAAGACAAAAGTTTTAGATATTGAAGAATATAAAACAGGTTCCTACCCTATAATCTCGCAAATTGAAGGAATTAATTAAAGTTCATCCAAGTCTTTTCAGCCTGATAAGGTAGGTCATCTTTCACTTGCATATACTATATACACACCGCAACTATATTGTTATTGTATGTTTACTCCAATCATATGATTTAATTACATACAGTGATAATTATACTAATAATAATAATTAAAATTTTAAAAAGAAATATTATTATAATGAACAAAAAAGACAACATGCATATGTGTTTGAAATGGAAAACTTTACATGGGTTGCAAAAGTCTATGGTCTTCGACCCAACAATTTATGTGTTGTGTCGTAAGTCTCCAGCCGCACCACATATTAAAGGCAGCGTGGCTCTTCTAATTATCTGAACTTGTTTGATTAACTTCTCATGAAAACCAGAGAAACCATGAGAAATTCTCAGAGAACTGGAGTGAGGCAGTACAACAAATCTGAATTTCCACGTCTGAAGTGGACACCTGATCTTCATGGACACTTCACTGATGCTGTTCAAATCCTTGGAGGAAAATCTAGTAAGTTTTATTTGTTGATTTAAATTATATATATCCTGGGGAGCCATCAAAGAGAAAACTGATTTATGAAAGCACTCTTAATTAAGCGAGCAGTAGAAGTTATCTTCTTCTTTCTGACTAATTTATTGATTATAAAGGCATGCAGTAACCCTAAATCTGCTTCTTCTTCTGCTTCTTCTTTTTATTTGTTAAATCAATATCATTAGGCATGGTTCGTTTGATGTATGGATCTGATGTTTCTTGTTCATGATGGACTGATATTGATTTGTTGTGAAATGATCACTTTGCAGAGGCAACACCGAAGCGCATTTTGCAGATGATGAATGTAAAGGGACTGAAGATTTCTCACATCAAAAGCCATCTACAGGTACAGCTTAAAAATACAAAGGCTTTTTTGGTTTTCGGTCAACTCTTTGTGTCAGAAATTCACAATCATGAATTTCAAATTTTAATATGATTATATATCTGTAAATATTCATGAATATTTGGTGGTGTCCACCGCAAAACATTTAATGCTTAAATAGTTAGATTTTGAAAACGGTGTTTTGAGTAATTAATAAGAGGCTTGTACGTTTGAAGTCTGACGATTCCCATAGATTACAAATCAACCGAAAAAAAAAAAGGAAAATATTATCAATTTAACAATTAATTTACAGAATTTGTATCGAACATTACATTTGCAGCCTCAATAAACCTAGTCAATATTTCAGTCTGCTTCATAATATTATTCAATTTCGATCCATATCTCGTTGATCATTTTTCTCCACTTATCATTTTTTTTTAATTGAAATTCAGATCTTTATTCATTGTTCCAACCACAAGATACATATACATATATATATATATATATATACAGCTTCAGGAGTGACAATTGTCAATTGACAATCGTATAAATAGATTTTATTATGTTTTATTTTCTTTAACTTAATTAAATATTGCGTTATAGCTTTATAGTTAGGGTCTCTATACAAGCCCACAGGTGTAGGGCAGATTTATGCATCATTCCATGTGATGCCTAAATGTAGAGCTAGTACTTAATTTATGAGCTTATGTATTTTAATAATAAACAAAGGTAAACTAATAATAAATCAAAAATGCAATTCTCGAAGAATTGAGTCATCCTTGTGGTCCCTAAAGCTAATAATAATAATTGAGAAAGAGATAAAGGTTGTTGTGGTAAGACACCTCCATAATGTATGATGGCGGTGAAGAATATATTATAACAAAAATGATCGATTTTAATGATATTTCTTACAATAATAAGAATGTTCGTAAATATATATGTCCTGATTTTATCAGGTTACACGTTATAAATTTTTTGTTGTTGTGCATCAGGTTAGAGACGAAGAATAGTTACAAGATAAAAGTTCATGTCTCGATAAAACCAGAAGTCTGCCCAAAACCATTAGTCTACTGTAGGACAATAATGCCTCGGCACTATATTTATTATGATGTTGAGGATAATATTATATAATCAATCACAAATTAATTACCGAGGGATGAAATCATCATGCCTTTAGTTCTTCCAAATATGCATAATTTAAAAAAAAAAAAATTATTGGATTAGTTTGAGCTTAATTTTAAATGAATTAATGTTGATTAGATGTATAGAAGCACAACGAAGCCTAATGCTCGCAATAAAGTTGCTATGCCGATCATGAAGCACTTGAAAATACAAAGGACAGTTGTTAATGATGGTGGATTATTGTCCCTTAGCTCCCCGCCGAGGTACATTTTCTTTATTGTTTATCTTCTCAATTGTTAATAATTTTCACCTCATCATTACTATTATTAATCTTGTCAATTGTTAATAATGCGTGCGAAGTAAATTTACAGTACTTTTAATTCTGTAAGTGGCATTATAACATATTAATAATTGTTTCATTCTTATTATTGAGTTAAACAAGTGAATTGAAATAATAAATTTTGCAGGCAAGTAACGGATTGGGAATACAATAACAGCAGCAATATCAAATATGAAACCTATTCTGATGAAAGCAATGGCCTTCTGCTGACAAAAAATGTTGTAGATTGTGAAGATGAGATCCAGGTATTTATGTTTAACATGGAATGCAAACATCATTATCCTCTCTATATCTTCTCAGATCATTTTGGTAATTTAGCTGTATAGAAATTAACAGGAGGAGAAAAAAAATCACCTTCATTCATGAAATATAACTAGTTTTTGCAGGATTCACATACAACCTCATCACTTGGTAAAATCAGCAAGGAAGAAGAATTTGGAGGACTAAATGAAATTTGTGAGCTCTCATTATCTTTCACACCTTCAATGGTGATGCAAAGTGATCATGAAGTGAGGGAGTCATGGCCTTCAAATGACAGGCACAGTCACCAATCTGGTTCAATATATAATCCTTTCACTATTGCAGATCTTCATGAATCTCTCGAGTCCAACAATCACTTAAACTTGGATCTAACCATTTGAACATAAATCCCCAGCAGTTAGAAATCACTTTTTGTAATTTATATATGTTGATTAGTAGCTAATAATTTTGTTTACTGGAAATAGTTTGTACAACAAAAGAAAATTAATTAGTACTGAATGTTGATAGGTACTTTTAATTGTATGGAAATTACATAGTTTTGCATGGCAGCTGAACTCAACTCAACATAATTTTATTCCTATAGAAACATATCAAAATCTAAATTTATGCTTCCCTCAAAAAAAAAAAAAAAAAAAAAAAAAATCTAAATGAATGCAAGAAAAACAAATTTATTTTTTGTTGATTGCACTCAAATCATTAATTTCCCAAAATTCAAAATTCATGTAATGGTTTTCAAAATCTAAAATAAGCACTTCAAAATGCCAGATTGATATAATCACATTATTAATCTCCTTGACGTTTTAACAACTTGATTACTTCTTTTTCCTTTTAAAATAAAAATGAAAAGAATAATACTATTGAGTTAACTTTCTCAAGCATGGGAGATTCTTTAAAGTGTAAACTAATATGAACTCATCTTTTGATGCTTTAAAGTTATATGAAAGCCTCATATTACTTTCTGCAAGCATATGATTCCATAATACATCACCTAATGTTATAGTCCGGTTATTTCATCAAATAGCAATAATTGAATCTGTGATATCCTCACCAAATTGACTATAGATTTCTACGCATGTGAGTGAAATTCGATTTCGAAGTTATAAAACATTTTAAAGTTATGCGTATTTATACTGGATGATGAATGTAAAAGATGACTGGGGTACTGCTTATAAAATTGTATCAATAAATTAACAATGCATTATTTTGTGATATTTAAAATTGCAGAAATTCCTACTCATGCTCATATATCCATCTATTGCATCAGGATTTGATGGAGAAAAATGTACCACTACGAACAGATCTGTCAGTTTATTTTTTTCTTTTTTAAATAATTGTTTATTACATAATGCAAATCGTGGACATGTAATTAAGACCACAACCAACTTTATACTTAATGAGTAGCAAAAGTTTAAGCTTCTAGAAAGGGACAATTCTAAAAACCTCCCTATGATTTTAGGAAGTTTCATTTAGTTTTTGTTATTTCCAAACAGACCAAAATGCTCCTTAACCTTTTCAAAAATATCAAACATCCTTCAAAGTGGGTGTCTGTTTTGGATCCACTTGATAGATGTGTTTCATTTTCTCTTTTTCAAAAACAATAAAAAAGGAAGTGAAAATAGTGTTTTTGGTTTTGGTTTTGAATTCTAAAAGCATGTCTGATACCATATGTTGAAAATGATATTTTGAAAATTAAAATTAAAAAATGTAAATTGCAAGAGTAATGCTACGTTTTCAAAATTTTTTATCCGAACTTATGTCCAAATAATGTGATATATGAATTATATACATCACATTAATTATCATATTATATATGTCATGATTTATAAGATGTTTACAACTCATATTATTTATTTTAAATATTATTTATTATTTAATTTTCAAATTCATTTATTTGATCCATTAAATATATCCTAGGCCTTAATCATTTATATATACTTAATTACCTTTTATAGTGGTATCCAACGTCTAATTATATTCCAAAGGACCTAAAATTAATAATATTATTAAAATCTATATTATTATTATATTAAATAATAACAAATTACTAAAATTAAAAAACAAAAGGTTGTAGAGGAAAGAAAGATTTTGTAGAAGAGGAAGAAGAAAGAAGAAGAAGAAAAAAAAATAGGAAGAAGAGAGAAGGAGAAGAAAAAGAAAAACAAAAAGAAGAATCGATCTACATAAGAAGAAGAAGATGAAGTAGAAAATTTGGGTTATGTGTAAGAAAAAAAAAAAAAAAAAGAAAGAAAAAATAAACCAGACAGAGGATATGAAGACGAAAGAGAAAAGGAGAAGAAGAATAAAGTAACTCTAGGTAGGGCTATTTATGTGTAAAGAAGAAGAGATAATTTATTTTTTCAACTGAAAAACATAACAATCAAAATGGAAAGCATCTTTTTCATTAAAAAAATGGAAAACATCTTTTTTTATCCCTTTGTTTTTCAATTTTATCATTAAAAATTGTTTTCCTTGTTTTTCAAAAATAATTTGAAAAGGGTCATTGTTTTAAATATTTTTGAAAAATTAAGAGCAAAATCGTGAAAAAAAAAGTGAAAAAAAATGTGTTCCATCTATTTTTAGGGGTACTACACTAAATATTTTAATACAATAAAAAAAAACATAATTTAAAAGAAGAAAATTTTAAAAAATAATTGATCTTGATCATTTATCATTGAATGGATGGTGAAATTTTAAAATTAAAAGAAAAATGTAAAACAAATGAAAATTTAGAGGAGAAAAAAAAGTGAATATCCAGGTTAGATCTCCACCTTGACGGTGATCTTATGAAGATCATTCTTTGTGTCCATCATAGAGATGAAGATTATTCTCTAACAATGATTCCTTAAAAAATAGAGAGATAGTTATGGAGAACCAACACTAGGTATTCGTTGCTTGCAAATGAAGATCTAGTTTTGGGTCTTCATTTGATGATGATGGAAATCCAATTCTAGGTCTCTACCAAAGGGTGAAAGAGATACATATTTGGGTCTCTATTGCCTACCACTGCAGAAGGTGGAGATCAAATTTCCACCTTTTTTTCTACTGTTTTTATAAGTTTCTTAAATCTAGTAGTAACATTTTGTTAGTTATATTATTACAATTAACGATTTAGAAGATTTTTTGGTATTTTTGAATGGACTAGGGAACATCTTGATTTATTTGAAAACAATGAAAATAATAATAAGTGATATTTTCTAAAATTAGAGGGAGGCTTTTAGAAGTTATCGTTTTCGAAAACATGCAGTTGACAAGATAATAAGGGCATGCTGGTTTTTTAGTTTCAAAACAAGATAAGGACATCTTGTGTCAAAACGTTGAAGCAGTTCAAATGAAGAGTTGAGAGAACTTGAACGGGAGAAGACTGATCTTGGATTTATAGGATTGAGCCCAATTTAACCATAACCTTTTAAGAGTTTTAATCAAAATTAACCCTTTTCTAATAGTCCAATTGCAAAATAACCTTTTTTAAAAAAATATAGTATCAAAATCTATTTCTGGACTTAAATACAAGGGGTAGAAATAAATAATTTTAAAAAAGATTATTTTTCAACTTCAACATTCAAAAGAGGCTATTTTTGCAATTTTTTCATCTTTTAAACGAGCTTACCTAGGAGGGCTTTAGCTGCCCAACAGACTTTAACTTGTTTGATATGCAAGTTGAGTGTTGATATTTCCAACCCTTAAAAGATGTATATACACCACTTTTTTGTATTTACACCCCATTATTCAGATTCTATAAGTACACCCTATGTGTTACCAATTAATTATTTTGTTTTATGTTCATAGCTTCTCAATTTTATATTCTCTTTCATCTTTACATAAAATTCTTATATTTCATCAAAACCCTATATGTAAAACTATCAAACAAAACTAAAACCCCACCCAAAAAAAAAAAAAAAAAAAACCCTTCAAACCTAGACCTTCATTTTCACTATTTATAAAACCTCTAAAAACACAATAGAAATCTCTAATTTTTAACTATCCTTTATAAAAACAGACCAAGTTTCTTATTAAGATTTGAAGTTAGAGAATTCAAATTTAAGTATAATAATAACAATATCATCTTTTATTAATTAAAGTGTTAATAATTTGATTAAAGGGTAATATTAGAATAATAAAAATGTATAAACTAGGGGATGTACATACAATTTTAGAGGGATAAAAATATCGCCACTCTTGCAAGTTTTATCAATCGGCTGGCAATCTAGACCATTTGTCTAACTTGGAGCCACCCTACCCATGTGACACTTCTATCCTAAGAGAAAATTTTGGGTACACCAATGCACCAACTTGATGTCTTGATGTGTCATTTTGATGCATATTTATGAGTATATTGAGAAGAAAGAATTGATGAGACATGGTATTAATTTTTATTTCATTAAATTTTGTTATTAGCATGTGCATCGTATGCACCTAGGATTTTATCTTATCACAAAGTAATCACCCATCAAAAAATTCATCCCAGATATCATTTGATAATAAAGAGCATTCATTTAATTTAAATCTAGGTTTGAGTTGCCCTACTATAAATAATATCTCAAAAAAAAAAAAAAAAATTCTCTTTATAATGACGAGTTAAAAAGTAGCCTAGTGAGATGTAATTATAAACAGAATAAAAAAATCATCATGGACTTTCCTCATCATGAACAAATTTCTATTAAATAACGACGACTTAAAAATTAGTCTAGTGATATGTGACTGCAAAAAATTTGTCATGGACTTTCCTTATCATTAGTAAATTTTATTAATAATGGTGAAATGAAATTAACCTAGTAATATGCTCCCCACACTAACGTTATTGAAATTGTATGTTTGTATTGTAACCCGCCTTCAAATTTCAAACTGATTATAATAATAATTCAAAAATAAATAATTTTAGATTAATGGCAAGGTGACATTAGTAATAGTATTTGACAAGGTGGTAAGAATCATGTGAAGTTGTGATGGTGGAGTAGCGGAGGAAAGTAGAGAGGTGTGAAATGGGATCAAAGTGGTGGTGACAGTGGTTGGGGATGGCAAGTCCACCCCTAAACCTATAAATTTGTGGATTTTTACTTATAATGGGTGGGTGTGAATTTTATTTAATGGACTCATGGGTAGATGTGGATATGAAATTTCACATCGTGGATTCGAGAAGCATGTGTAGAAAAAAATTTCACCAAACAAAAGTAGTATTTATTGATTTTTTTTTTTTTTAAATTTCACATCGTGGATTCGAGATACAGGTGTAGAAAAAATTTTCACCAAAAAAAATAGTATTTATTGATTTCTTATATATATAATCAATAAATACTATGCTTAAGATGATGTTGTTTTAAGTGTGTATATATATATATATATATAATATTTTTACAATTAGGTATATCTGATTTTAAAAAGTAAGGACCAATTAATCAAATTCATCAATTACATTTTCTCTCCTATTTAATTCAAATGCAATTGATGAATTTGATTGGTTGGTCTTTACTTTTTAAAGTAAAGGATAATTGATTATAAAAGTCCTATATTTATATATACAACTTTTATAATCAAAACATCCTAACTTTAAAAGTAAGAAGCAACCAATTTAATTCACTCGTTCCATTTGAAATGAATAGGAAAAAGAATTTGTTTTAGAAGAGAGAATACAATCAATGAATTTGATTAATTGGTCATTACTTTTTAAAGTTAGAAGGTTATGATTATAAAAGTCATATATATATATATATAGAGAGAGAGAGAGAGAGAGAGAGAGAGAGAGAGAGAGAGAGAGATTATACCATATGTGCCTCTTAACTTTAAAAAATTAGAACAAAAATCAAATTCATTCATTGCATTATTTATTCTCAAATAAATTTTTTTTTCTATTTAATTTAAATACAATGGATGAATTTGATTGGTTCATCCTAACCATCAATAACCCCCTTTCCCCATTTTCTTTTAATTTCTTTAAAATATTTCTTAATTTTTGTTTTAGATAATTATTTCTTTTAAAGATTTAACTATCTTATTGGTTGGATAAGGTTACCGATCAATAACAACTCTTAGATATTCTTCAATAATTATTCATACAACCAATTCTGTTCCGATGTTATTATTGATGAATAATCTTATCAAATTAATAAGATAGACAAACTCTTATTTTAAAGGTTGTTTTGTTTATTGTATAAATTAACTATCACTCCATAGATACAGATAGAGAAAAAAAAAAATTATTGATTTTTAAAATTTAAGGATCAAATTGAAGTGAAAAATATAAAACAGGTACTAATTTGATTTAAAAATTGCAAAACTACTGAAAATGTTATTGAACAAATGTTGATAATTTCTCTTCTGAAAACTACGAGCATTGAGTCCCAATTGCAAAGCTAACATATCTAGTCCTTTAGATAATTTAATCAAATTGCAAATTCTTTGTGGGACATGCATTTCGCAAATGTTGTTTAAAGTAAGAGTAATATTAAGTTTTTCAAATATTTTACTCAAATTCATACCCAAATATCATTATATGATAAAGAGTGTTCATTAAATTTAAATCCGGGTTTGAATTGCCCTATTATAATAAATAATATCTCAAAAAAAAAAAAATTCTATTTATAATGACGAGTTAAAAAGTAGCCTAATGACATGTAATTATAAAAGGAATAAAAAATCCATCATGGACGTTCCTCATCATAAACAAATTTCTATTAAATAACGGTGAGTTAAAAATTAGTCTAATAACATGTGAATGCAAAAAAATTGAGATAAAGATTCTCTATTAATATTGACATTGTGCTAATCTTTTTATTAGAGTAATTTAAGTTTGAGTGATATATGAGAGAGAAAAAATCTATCAATTTTTATTATTCATTTTTTCATATACTGAGGTGTCATTAGATTATCAAAAAATTAATAAAAAAAAAATGGTAGAGAATCTTTACTCAAAAATTTATCATGAACTTTTCTAATCATTAATAATTTTTATTAATAATGGTGAAATGAAATTAACCTAGTAATATGCTCCCCACGCTAATGTCATTGAAATCGTATGTTTGTATTGTAACCAACCTTCAAATTTCAAACTGATTATAATAATAATTCAAAAATAAATAATTTTAGATTAATGGCAAGGTGACATCAGTAATAGTATTTGACAATAGAGGCGGACCCACGCCTGGGCCAAGGGGGACACGTGCCCCCCCTGGAATTTGAAAAAAAAAAATTTAAAAAAAAAAAAAAAAAAATAAAAAAAAAAAAAAAACTAATCTGATTGCTGTGCAACGGATGTCAGCTGTTGATTGCTGCAATCAACAGCTGTCAATTTTAATTAATTTATTATTATTATTATTATTATCATTATTATCCTTTTACCATTTTATTTAAAAACTTATTTATATAACTTTTAAATATTTTCTACTAAATCCGTGCCCTCATTTCTTTTTCTTTTTCTTTTTTGTTTATTATATTTTTATTCCACTATTTATTTTTCCTATTTTTAATAGAATTAACTTCCTTTCTTATTTATTACTCCTATAAAACCTAATTTTTCCATTTCTAATATTTTTCCTACTCCTAATTAATTAATAATTTCTTTTTTTAATTTTGCTTTTTTAGTTATCTCATATATAAGTTCTATTTGCTTTTACTTTTTATGTGTTATATGAAATTCATCGATAATTTGCAAGTTTAGTGAACAAGTGTTTTTTTCTCTTCATCTTTATTTGATTTCTCTTTATTTGCTAAATAATCGGTTTCTAAAGACAAATACTGAATTACTTCTTTGTGTTGCATGTCCTAGTCTAAGAGATCAATTTCGTGCATTTGACAAACAAAAACTTATTCAACTTACCCAATTTTATCCAAAAGACTTCTCCTCTACTGAACTTTTGGCACTTGAAGATCAACTTGAGAATTATATTGTAGTCATGCGCTCTAATATTGAATTTTCATAATTAAATGGTCTTAAAGATTTTGCACAAAAGATGGTTGCGAAAAAACAAGATAAGGTTTTCCCATTAGTTTACTTGC
Source organism: Litchi chinensis (assembly GCA_019925255.1). Taxonomy (NCBI): domain Eukaryota; kingdom Viridiplantae; phylum Streptophyta; class Magnoliopsida; order Sapindales; family Sapindaceae; genus Litchi; species Litchi chinensis. Next base: position 10,196,060 of record CM034472.1, read on the forward strand.
TCTTGACATTGATATTATTATTATCTATAGCAACTGTTATTGTTGAAAGAGCATTTTCTGCTATGAATATTGTGAAAATCGAATTATGCAATCGAATGGGAGATCAATGGTTAAATGATAGTTTGCTTGCATATGTGGAGAAAGATATTTTTGACAAAATTGATAAAAAAGTTATCATGAAACAATTTCAAGATATGAAGTCTTGTTGAGAAAAATTATAATTTTATTTAGTTTATATTTTTTTTTTCTTTTTTTTTTATTTTAATGATTTTATTAGGATTTTTAAGCATAAAACTATTTGTTTTGCCTAAATATCATATATGTTTTATTTTATTTAAACTATATAATGTTATCAAACATTCAAATATATAAAAACATTATATATTTTTATTATTTTATTTATATGCCCCTCCTTAACAAATTTTCTGGGTCCGCCACTGTTTGACAACGTGGTAAGAATCATGTGAAGTGATTGTGGAGCAGTAGAAGAAAGTAGACAGGGTGTGAAATGGGATTGATCTAGTGGCGACAGTGTTTAGGGATGGCGATTCCATCCATAAACCTATAAATTAATGGATTTTAACTTATAACGGGTGGGTGTGAATTTTATTAAATGGACTCGTAGGTAGGTAGACATAGATATGAAATTTCACATTGCAAATTGAAGGTGCAGGTGTAGAAAAAATTTGCACCAAAAATGTAGTATTTATTATTATTATTATTATTATTTTGTATATACTATGCTCAAAATAATGTTGTTTTGAGTGTCTCTGTGTGTGTATATAAAACTTATATAGTCAGTACTTCCTAACTTTTTAAAATTCAAAATAATCAATTAAATTTATCAATTGCATTTGAATTAAATGGAAAAAAGAATTTGGTTTAAGAGAAAAAATGCAATAGATGAATTTGATTGATTCATTATAATCTTTAAAGTTATGAGGTACTGATCATAGAAGTTTTGATATATATATATATGTATATAGTATCTTCTAACTTTTTAAAATTCAAGAGAATAAATCAAATTCATCTACTGTATTTGAATTAAATATGAGAGAGAATGTAATGAATGAATTTGATTGGTTCGTCCTAACTTTTTAAAATTAGGAGACACTAACAGTAAAATCATCATATATATAGTAATTTGACCATTAGTGTCTTCTAATTAAAGTTAGGACGAACCAATCAAATTCATCTATTGCATTTGAATTAAATAAGAAAGATCATTTATTTTAGCAGATTGAATGCAATGAATGAATAATTTATTTTAGCAGATTAAATACAATAAATGAATTTGATTGGTTTGTCACAACCTTTTAAAGTTATAAAGTACTAACTATAGAAGTTTTGATATAAATATATATATAATAATTTTATCATCCGTGTCTCCTAACTTTTTAAAGTTAAAATGAACCAATTAAATTTATCAATTATATTCTCTCATAAAACAAATTCTCTTTCCTATTCAATTCAAATGCAATGGATGAATTTGATTTGTTCGTCCTAATTTTTTAAAGTTAGGAGACATTAACTATAGAAGTCCTGATATATATATATATATATATATGGTTTTTATAATCAGGACGTCATAATTTTAAAAAATAAAGATCAATTAATAAAATTTACTCATTTTATTTGAAGTAAATAGGAGAGAGAATGCAATGGACAAAATTGATTAATAGGCCCTTACTTTTTCAAAGTTACGATGCCCTGATTATAAAAACATATATATACATATATATATATAGAACTTCTATGGTCAGTAACTTTTCAGGTTAAATTGTTAGGACTACTCATTCAATTTCATTCGTTATATTATCTCTTCTAAAAAGATTTCTCTCTTCCATTTAATTTAAATGTAAATTTGATTAAGTGATCGTAACAATTTAAAGTTAGGAGACACTGATCATAAAGTTTTATATGTGCGTCTCTCTATGTGTGTGTGTGTGCATAGTATAAGATTAGGAGACATAAATTTTAACAAAATTTTTTAACCATTAGATTGAAAAGTATTGAATGATGTAAATTAATTGATCATTTTAAATTGATACACTTCACTCTATTTATCTGTACCTTTAGACCAAATAATAAGATTATAAATTTAATTTTTATTTAATTTTTTATCTCTATTTAGTTTACCAGATCATGCAAATAATATATGAATTTAAAACTCTCAATACACATTTTCAAATAAGATTCATATTACATATATTTAAACAAATATACTGATAAGAATAGTTTAAAATTAGAAATCAGTTAAAAAAATTAAATAAATAGAAGAAAGAAAGAATACAAAAGAATGTGAGTGAAAAGAGAGAAATTAGTGCACGTGCAGTTACCTGATGTAAAACAACTCTCCACTTTTTTTTTTTTAAATAAAGTTAAATACGTATCATTCAATGCTTTTTAATCCAATTATTGAAAAATTATGTTAAAAACTATGTCCCTCGATCCAAACCCAATCCATTGCCATCTCTTCGCATATCTTCATCTTTTTTTTCCCCCCCTTTTTCTTTTAATTTCGTTAAAATATTTTTTAATTTTTGTTTTAGATAATTATTTTTTTTAAGAATTTGACTAACTTACCGGCTAAGGTTATCCATAAGAACCCTTAAATATTCTTTAATAATCATTTCTACAACCAATTTTGTTCAAAGGTTGTTATTTATGAATAACCCCACTTGTTATATATATTTTCCGGACTCACCAAATGGGCTCGTAAAAGCCTGATAAAACCCAATAAAATGCCCAATAAAGTCAACACAATATGAAGACCCATTAAATAAGGCCCAGATTTCAACTCGAGTCCAACGAGCTCTACAGCTCGTCCCAGCAATCCTCTCAGCTCGTAGCAATGGGCTCGTTTCACAGCGCGGTTGTAGCTCGTTCCACGATTCACCATACGCATAGCTCGCTATTCGCTGATCAGCGAGATCCAGCTCGAGGTCGCTATAGAAAGTCGATAGTTTATTCAGAGCGCAGTTAATGTAATATCTTCAAGAACAGACAATTACCTAATTTGATTGTGATTCTCTCACCAGATATAGAAGTTAATTCAAATTCAAACTCAGTCAACATTATCTCGAGATTTTGGGGCAGTTTCATGATTTTATTCTAACTGATTAGGAAGTGTAATTAATTCATGATTCTCTTCCTATTTCATTGTTACCAAATTGGTACTATCTCTTCCTCTATAAATAGAGGTTAAAACTATTGTAACATATATACAGAAAATAATATACTGTCACTCTGCAGAATTTAAGAGAGACAGCCGTGGATGTAGGCGCACTCGTTAAACCACGTTAAAAATCCTCTGTTCCTTTGTTGTTCTTGGTTCTTTATTGTTTTCTTCTCGATTTTTGTGTTTTCTCACATTGATTGCAAGTATTGGGCATTGAATACTCGTCGATTGAATTTCTATGTCGACATTTTGGCGCTAGAGAAAGGGCCCAAACTGCAATATTTTTCATCTCAATTCATCGATTTCTAACAATATTGCAAGGACCAGATCAAACAGGTATTTTGGAGATGAAGACCAGGCGGAGAGCCATATGAATTAGAGTCAATAGAACATGCAGCCTGTGCAGGACACACCCATGCATGCAGTAGATACGTCCCATGGCCAGGCAATCAGTGCTGCAGCAGGCATTCCTCCTCTACCTCCTCGTCAACAAGTTCCAATTGCCTCAACAGCTGAAGGGCAGTATGTATGGCATTAAAGGCAAGAGGCATTGGAGAACACGGTTAGACAACTTACAGAGGCTGTCAATATGTTGGTGCAGGCTCAGGTGCAGAACGCACCCAGGGTTGAGGTCGAGGTTCCAAGGCACGTGACTCAGCAGCATGAGGCAATGCACATGTAAAGGTCAGCAAGGGAAATACCACGACCTGTCGACTCAGCTTGCTCCTTTAATGCGCGCTCTAGAGTTGGAGGTCACCCTGTCCGCGAAGAAAGGGAAGTTGTGTGCCCAGCTAGCCTGGTAGTAAGATTGAGCCAGGATGGAAGCTGGCGAGTAGAGGTTAGGCACGATAGAGTCCGAGCTATAATTCGGTATGTTGAAAAGGTGAATCGGCAACATGTGAGATCCTATTAGCCTGGAGGCTTGCTCGGAGAAGACGAGAGATATGACTCAGAGCACCCTTCACCAAGTTGCGACCACAGGAGGAGATATGAGCTCCGAGATCCACAGGTAGAGGAGCTCCTCCAGAGGGCTAGAAGTGCGACCTGGAGCCCCAGAGCAGCACGGGCACTACGGGGAAAGGACCCCATTCACAAGGAAAATTGAGACGCAGCCTCTCCCTTTGAGGTTTAAAATACCCAACATTCAGCAGTACAATGGGGATAGTGACCCCTATGATCATCTAGATGCTTTTAACGTTCAGATGGACCTGTAGATAGGTAATCCAATGGTGAAATGTCGTGTATTCCTAACTACTTTGAGGGATATTCCGAGGACATGGTTCAAGAATCTCCCAGCTCGCAGCATAGGTAGTTGGGAAGAATGTCAGCAGAAGTTCGTTGGCCAATACAGGGCATTGAGAAGGCAGCTCGTTCCATCCTGTCACCTAGCTACTATCTTCCAGCGTCATTGTAAGTCGTTGAAAGAGTATATCACCAGGTTTAGAAGCAAGGTTGCGAATGTCGAGAATCCATCAGATGAGAGCATATTGACAGCGATCTTAACTGGGCTACGCAAGGATGAGAAGTTGTATGAAAGCATTTAAAAGTCCCCAGTGAAGGATCTGGGAGAGTTTTATGAACGAGCTGCGAAGGAAATTAAGTGGGAAGAAACCTTCAGCCCGAAGAAATCCAATCAGAAGAATGAAGCGGACAGTCCAACCAGATGAAGATAAGAAATAATGGTAGGAACGAAGGAGAAGGTAAGAATAGTGGCTCGAACAATCAGATTGCTAAAAAAGAAAGGAGAGAGCTAAGGAATGAGCGACCTCAGCGTCAAGGTTGTTTTGAGAATTACAGCATCCTGGCATCCTGTCAGATTCTCAAGACAGGATATTTGCAGCAGAAAGGAACAGGGAGGACTTTGGCAAGCCTTATCCTTTAAGAGCCCCCGTTCAGCATAGAGATCGGAGTAAGTTTTGTGCCTATCATAATGAGGTCGGGCACAATACTTCAGATTATTGGGCGTTGAAGGACGCCATTGAGAAGTTAATAAGAAGAGGTCGCTTGAGAAATTATGAGGAGCAACCTGCAGATTCGCGACCTCCACAGCGGCGACCTCAATAGCAGCCTTATCGAGCTTCCGAACCAGAGCATAAGCCTGCGGTAAGAACTATTTTTATAATCTATGGTGGCCCATATATCGTAGGTGCTTCAAACAGGTTGCACGAGAGGTACGTTCGAGAGGCAAATCATACCTTTCAAGTCAATGGGTCGGAGGGACCTACTAAGAAAACCAAGATGACTTTAGATGAGACTGTTTTTACTAAGGAGGATGCTAGAGGTGTGATCTAGCCACACAATGATGCGCTGGTTATACGAGCTAAAATCAGTAACATGGAAGTATGGCGCATCATGATAGATACTAGGAGCTTGGTGAATGTGATGTACAGAAACTGCTATGATCAAATGGAGCTAAGAGCAGAACAATTGAGACCATCCCTAAAACCTCTATTTGGTTTCACTAGAGATGTTGTTATGCCAGTAGGCGAGATTAAGCTGCCACTTACGCTTGGGGAATCAAGTCACCAGGCAACTGTGTTGAAAGATTTCTTGATTATCGACTGCCCATCAGCATACAATGTGGTCCATGGAAGGCCTTCGTTGAACGAACTAGATGCAGTTACTTCAACCAGGACTCTTACAATGAAATTTCCAACTCCTAGCGGCATCGAATGCGTTCGGGGAGAGCAGCACTTAGCCAGACGCTGCTATGAGGACGCAGTAAAGATGAGTGTAAGAGGAAAGAAGGTGAACGTGGTTTCGGGGGGCGAATCACGAGCTACGACAGAGAAGGGGGTTAATCATGACCTTGACCCCCGCGAAGTGGATGCAGACCGAGCCACTAGTCCAGTTGAAGAACTGGAAGATGTTCAAGTCAGCAAGGTAGATCCAGAGAGGTGCCTGAAGCTAGGAAGAGGTTTAGCTCCAGAATTGAGAGCCCAGCTCGTTGACTTCCTGAAGGCGAACTTGGATGTATTCGCGTGAAATCTTGTGGTTATGGTGGGAATAGATCCCAGAGTGATGTCACACAAGTTGAATATTGATCCTCACCATAAGCCAGTTCGTTAGAAGAGAAGAGCAATGACAGGGGAACGCTACTTAGCACTGAAGGAAAAGGTAGATAAGCTACTGGCCAACAAGTTTATCTCAAAAGCTTACTACCCGACCTGGGTCGTCAATCCCGTATTGGTGAAGAAAAAGAACAGGAAATGGAGAATGTGCATCGACTTCATTTATTTGAATAAAGCATGCCCTAAAGACTGTTTTCCCCTACCAAGGATAGACCAGCTCGTTGATGCTACAATTGGACATGAACTCCTGAGTTTTATGGATGCCTACTCAGGTTACACTCAAATCCCTATGAATCCCGAGGATGAAGAGCACACCTCGTTCATGATCGATCATGGCCTATACTGCTATAAGGTGATGCCCTTCGAATTGAAAAATGCAGGAGTGACCTACCAACGCTTGGTAAACATGATGTTTGAAGAGCAGATTAGGAAGACCATGGAGGTCTACGTGGATGACATGTTAGTAAAATCCAAGTAGGTGGGTGATCATGTGTGTGACCTGGGGGAGATGTTTCAGATTCTAAAGAGCTATAAGATGAAACTGAATTCTCATAAGTGCGCATTTGGAGTAGCTTCTGGAAAGTTTCTGGGCTTCATGGTCAACAGTAGAGGTATTGAAGCCAATCCTGAGAAGATCAAAGCACTGATTGATATGAGGTCACCAACTAGGGTAAGGGATGTGCAGAGCCTCAATGGCCAGGTCGCAGCACTAAGTAGGTTCATCTCAAAGGCTACGGATAAATGCATCCCATTGTTTGATATTTTGAAAAAAGCAAAAAGCTTCGAGTGGATCGAGCAATGTGAAATTGTCTTTCAGCAGCTGAAGGAATACATGGGGCGAGCTCCTCTCCTGTCTAAGCCTAAAGAAGGAGAAAAGCTGATTCTGTACTTAAGAGTGTCTCAGCAAGCTTTAAGTGCTGCTTTGGTGAGAGAGGATGAGAAAATGCAGCTTCCAATGTACTATGTAAGTAAAAGGCTGCAAGATGCTAAAATCAGGTACTCGTAGATGGAGAAGCTCGCTTATTGCCTGGTGATCGCATCGAGGAAGCTGCAACCTTATTTTCAAGCCCATACGATCGAAGTTCTCACCTAGTATCCGCTAAAGCAAGTTCTTCAGAAAGCGGACACTTCAAGTCGCCTACTCAAATGGGCAGTCGAGCTCGCACAGTTCGACATTCAGTACAAGCCGAGGACGACTATCAAGGCTCCAGCTCTGGCAGACTTCATTATGGAGTTTACAGGACATGTGGATGATGAAACTGAATCTTCTGAAGGTCCAAGCTGGGAACTTTATGTTGATGGGTCATCTAGCGAACAGAGGGCTGGAGCTGGAATTCTACTGATTAGTCATGAAGGCCACAAGATCTTTTGTGCTTTAAGGTTTGGTTTCCAGGCTACGAACAATGAAACTGAATATGAAGTGTTGTTCGCAGGTCTGCGTCTAGCTAGGGAGATGCGAGCTGAACAACTAAAGGTTTTCAGTGACTCACAACTCGTGGTTTGTCACATACTGGGGAAGTATAAGACCAAAGGACCAAAAATGGCTCTGTACCTCCAGAAAGTTCATGAAATGCTAAGTGCCTTCCAGAAGTGCGAGGTGAAGCAGATCCCACGAGCTCAGAACGCACACACAGATGCACTAGCTCGTCTGGCAACCATTCGAGATGTCGATTTCTTAGGGACGATCCCAGTAGAATTTCTACCAACTCCAAGTACAGAAGAGAGGAATTCAATGATGGTCATAACTGTGTAGCCCAATTCCTGGATGGGTCCAATTTTGAGCTATCTGCAAGATGGAAAACTGCCAAGTGATAAACTGGAAGCACGGCGCTTGCGAGCTAAAGCAGCCAAGTACTGCATCTACGATGAAGTGCTATATAAGAAGTGGTTTTCAGCTCCGCTTTTGAAATGTATAGATGGCCAAGGTTGTGAGGTGGTAATGAGGCAAATACATGAAGATCATTGTGGAAACCACGCTGGAGGGCTGTTTTTGGCTCAAAAAGCACTACGACAGGGTTTCTATTGGCCCACCATGAAGTAGGATGCCATCAACCTGGTCAAGAGATGTGACAAGTGTCAGAGGTTTACCCAGGTTCCGCGAGCTCCACCAGCTTATCTCCAACAAATGGTGAGCCCATGACCCTTTGCAATTTGAGGAATGGATTTGATCGGGCCTCTACCAACAGCTCGTGAAAGATGTAAGCATGCCATGGTCGTAGTTGATTACTTCATCAAGTGGGCATAAGCAAAAGAGTTGGCTGAAATTTCCACCACAAAAATTGAATAATTTATGTGGAACAATATTATTTGCAAATTCGGAGTCCTACAGCAGATCGTGACGGACAATAGGACCCAGTTTAGCAGCGAACAATTTCTTAGGTTCTGCAACGACCTGAAGATCATAAAGAGCTTCTCGGTAGTGGACCATCCACAAGCCAATGACCAAGTTGAAGCGGTGAACAAAATTATAAAACAGACCCTGAAAATGAAACTAGAAGCAAAAAATGGAGCATGGGTAGACGAACTTCAAAAGATATTATAGGCATATAGAACCACAGTTCGCAGCACTACAGGCGAGATGCCCTTTTCGATGGTGTATGGGTCTGAGGTCATGATCCCAGCAGAGTTAAAAGTTACCTTACAACGAAGAGCGATCTTCAATCCAAATGATAATGACCAGTTACTTGCTGCGAGCTCGAACTTGCTTGAAGAAGTCAGGGAAGCAACCAGGTTGAAAGTAGCTGTCTATCAACAAAGAATCGTGAGGTACTATAACAAGAATGCCCGAATCCGTAGCTTCAACGTAGGAGATTTGGTACTGTATATCATTCTGCCTAGAGCCCGCAAACCTAGTGATGGGTCCTTAGGCTCAAATTGAGAATGACCCTATGTCGTCAAAGCAAATTTAGGAAATGAAGTTTATCATTTAGCCAATATGAATGGGGCTGAAGTCCCTCGAGTTTGGAATGTCGAGCATCTCCGTCCGTATTATCGGTAGCCTCTGTTATGTAATTTAATCTCATTATAGCTAATGAAAGCTCTAGTTCCCTCATCACAATTCAAACCAAGTTACAAAATTGACGGACTTCGTGCTTATTAGCTCGTAGCGCTCGCTAAATAAGAAAGAGCCTAAAAAGCAAGTATGGTTAAGTACCCTTGCATAGCTCGCTAAAAATAAAAGAGCCTAAAAAGCAGGTGTGGTTAAGTACCCTTGCATAGCTCGCTAAAAATAAAATAGCCTAAACATCAGGTGTGGTTGAGTACCCCTGCATAGCTCACTAAAATAAAAGAGCCTAAAAAGTAGGTGTGTTTAAGTACCTCTGCATAGCTCGCTAAAAATAAAAGAGCCTAAAAAGCAGGTGTGGTTGAGTACCCCTACATAGCTCGCTAAAAAAAAAAGAGCCTAAAAAGCAGACGTGGTTAAGTACCCTTGCATAGCTCGTTAAAAATGAAAACCTAAAAAGCAGGCGAGGTACCCCTGCATAGCTCGCTATAAAAATAAAGAGCCTAAAAAGTAGGTGTGGCTAAGTACCCTTGCATAGCTCGCTATGAAAATAAAGAGCCTAAAAAGTAGGCGAGAATATGTACCCCTACATAGCTCGTCAACGTTCCAATATGACAGAAAAGGTTCTGATCAATTGCTTATATTACAATATTTTATCAGCTGATTGAATTAAGCAATTGCTTAAGTATTATCAGATTTCGAGCTCGTTAACAATTAGCTCGCAAGAAGTTTGATAACTTATAAATCGAAGATCATAGAATATGTTACAAGAAACGCAATAGCTCAAATGTATTCAACACAAAAGATATGATAAAAGACATGCAATGTATTACAGTAAATACAATAACATAAACACATCCAACAAAGGAAGTATGAGAAAATGAATTTTATTCAAGTTCAAAATTCTCTACAAATTGAAGTTGAAAAATACAGGTGTAAAAAACGAGCTCTTAGTTTCGAGCTGGAGAATCTGGCCTGGAAGATTCGAGGTCACCAGCGAGCTCAGCCTGAGGAGTCGTGCCAGGAGCTTATGTCGCTAAAGGAACTTCATCAGCAGGACACGAGGTGGTCCCATCCTTGAACTCCTCCACAGTTTGAAGTCCTTCATCACCGAAGATAGAAAAATGCATGTCAGGGTGAGACATCCATAGCGTATAAAGGAAATTACGACATGTTCTTTCCTCAGCCTCATCTCTTGTCTCGGTGACTTGCACCTCCGTTTCATGAATGGATCTTTCTTTGAAAATCATTAGTTCTTCGAAGGCATTATCTAAATGACGATTAATGACCTCAGCTTTTTGCTTCATGGCCTCTATTCGCTACTCTGCAGCCTCAGCTCGCTGCATTGCATCCCCCACTTGCTGCCTTAACACCTCGGTTCTATGTTCAGTCTCTTCAGCCCGTTGAGCGGTAGCTTTTGCTCTTTCAACCCGCTATTCTGCAGCCTCAGCCCGTTGCTCTGCAGTCTCAGCCCGCTGCACTACGATATCAACTTGTCGCTTGAGCCTTTCAACTTGTTCCTCCGCTATCTCAGCTCACTGTTCAGACTGCCTCAGCTTGCCCTTCATATTATTCAAGTCACCCGTTGCCTTGTCTCGTTCATCTTCACAATTGCGTAACAAGGCGGTAAGGTGCGATTTGGTGGCTTCATAATCATTCTCCACTTTCAAAAGAGCTTCCTCGACTTTTTATCGAGCAATGGTCGTCGCAGCTATCTATGCCTCGTGGCCTTCAGTGAACCTTTCCCCATCTTGGGTCCTCTCAGTTAAGTCTGCAATCTCCTCCCGAGCTTCCTCCAGCTCGTTCTCCAGCCTCATTATTCGATCCTGAGTGACCCTTGTCTCCTCCTTCTCTTTATTGATGCAAGAGCGTCCTAAAAATTCTACAAGTTAATATTTGATAAGTAAAGAAGCCACGAGATGAAAGAAGAATAACTTACCAACATGGCATGACGAGCTGCGTACTCGTCTAGGTCCATACCCCTAAGGGACCTATTCTCTAAGATCCTTACATGAGTCAGCATAATTAATGTCTAGTTATCGATGAAGGAAGTTAAATATCTCATCCTAGGTCCAACTTCCATGTCTGGTCTGGTTGGGGATGGAGTCCTTTAAGCCTTCGGGACGTCAGGCTCTTCACTCTGGTAGACATGACGTCGTGTAAAAAATGTACTCCTGGACCAATTCTTTCCCCTACTAGTGCCAGCTCGGGTTACTTGGGGAGCAACCTCGGACGAAGCATCCCCTTCTCCAAGATGCGATCTGGAAACTAGAACCAGCGGAAGTTCTACTGCTTCAGAAGGTGGCACCTCGCTCGGAGCAACAACCTCGAGAGACTTAACTTTGGCAGGTCGCTTAGAGCGTTTTGAATGAGTGGTTGGAGAAGTTGAGGCTTCAACAAGTCGCTTAGATGGAGTAGCTAAAGAAGTTTTAGTAGGTCGTTTCGGGGGGCCTTCAGAAGAGGAATTTTCCTCCTCTTGGTTGGAGCTCGCCTAGAGGATGAAGTGGGGGCTGGAGGAACAACTGTTTTAGAAGCACCTGCTGGTGAGAAACGAGCTGGAACTAGTGTCTTTTCAACAGGTGTTGGAGTTGCTAGTCTGAGAATTGGACTTGTTTGGGTAGGTAGAGGTGGAACCCTTGGAGTTGTTCGAACAGGGGAAGGAGTGGAATCTATTTGTACAACAGGAGCTTCCTGAGTGGAGCTCCCTAAGCTCGAGCTTTCCGAGCTGGAGTTGGAGCAGGAGCTGTAGTTTTTGCCTGCGAGCTAGGGGCAGGAGCTGCTATATCTGCTCGCGAAGTGGTGATAGGGACTTCAAGAACAGAAGGAAGTATAGGGTCATTATCTATACTCCTTATGTCCACTTCAGGTTCTAGTAACGGAGAATCCTCAGAGGGAGCAAGGCCGTGAGCCCGGAGAAGGGCGTTGTCAAATTTACGCTGATGCTCACTTCATCCAAATTCGTGAGCACCTCGAGAGTCATTTTCTCCTCATTGCTGAGAGGAAACTCGTCCAGTTTCAGCTCTATAAAGCATAATGTAAAAAAATAATAATAATAATAATAAAATAAATAAGTAAATAAATAAAATCTTAGCTCGCTACAGATTCCCCTCTACATACCTGGTTGCAGAACGAAGTTAAAATTTTTTAGACCAATGAGGGAACGACAAGAAATAAAGAACCAGCTCGTTTTGTATTTCCTAACGTCAAACTTGCCCTTCGTTTCTCCTTAGGGCAAGAGTTCCTTGTATTCCGATGGACGAGCTGTGAAGTAGTAGATGTCATCTGACTTTTCCCCCTTTTTAGTGCCCAAAGCCTTGAAGCTGTAGAAGTATTGGATGATCTTCAGAGTTGGGGAAGGAAGACCGTTTTTTAGGAAGACCAGAGCCAACGAAGTCAGCTACGCATAAGAATTCGGTGTCAACTGGAATGGCGCGAGCTTGACTGTGTTAAGGAACTTGATCAGGTAAGGATGAATGAGGAACCTTAGTCCTTGCTCAAGATGTTGGGTACTGACAGCGATGTACCCCCACGGAGGATAGCATGCACGACTTGTAGGAATGAGTATCAACGCACGACAACCTCTAGGGATGTTAAATTGAACATCAAGCCCTATGAGATCGAAAAGACTCAGTGAAGAGGAATGATGGGCGAACGTCTCGCGAGCTTTTCTTTCTTTTCTAGCTCGTGCTCGAGCTTCATCCTGCTTATGAGCTTTCCTACCTCGAGTTGCTTCATTACGAGCTCCACTTGAAGACATCTGTATAAAGGAAGCATGTTCAGGTTGTAGCAAGCAGATTATTAAATGCTAAAATTTTTTTAAGTTTCCTATTTTTTAGATCATTCATACAATGAGAGGTTCGACCTATGAAGAAACGACCTGCGAGCTAATAGTCTACAGGTATCTAATCCTACAGTTCGCATGAATAATGGGCCACAAACAGTAATCAGTTTGCAAACAATCATGTTACAGGATCAAATCAACAGAAGTTGAAAAGTCATGTTCAACAAGAAACCCAGAACAGCAACAACTCAATATTAAGAACATGACATATTCAGACCATCTCAGACACAACAATGAGAAAACACAAGTACAATGCAAGATTTAACTCAACAAAATAAATCGAAAGCAGGAAGTTTGAAGTTAGATGGAGAATTTACGGTGAATCTCTGATAAAAGTGAGAAGAACAGCGACTGGAAGTGAATCGATGAAGAAGTGTAGCAAAAAAGAACTTGGTGGATTCGAGAGAAAATGACAGATGAAAAAGAGAATGAAAAGGCTCCACCAGTTTATATAGGTGGACGAGCTTGAGCCCCAGCCATCAGATCTGCGTGTTGTGTAACTGTCATCAATGCAGCGCGAGGTACGGCTTTCTAATCATGTAGCCGTCAGTTGAAAGACGTGCGCATTAAATGCGCGTGCAAGGGATGTGCCAACGTCGGTTCAGTCACCTCCTGCATGATCGCCACATGTCAGACCGATTTGATAGCATTTGAAAAGGCGCGAAAATAGTAATTCAAGTTGGCTTGCCAGAGAAGCTAACTTTTACTAGCGAGCTCAAACTCCCAGTTCGCAGAATGAACTGAGAGCTGGGGGGCTAATGTTATATACATTTTCCGAACTCACCAAATGAGCTAGTAAAAGTCTGATAAAACCCAATAAAATGCCCAATAAAGTCAACCCAATATGAAGGCCCATTAGACAAGGCCTAGATTTCAACTCCGAGTCCAGCGAGTTCTACAGCTCGTCCCAGCAATCCTCTCAACTCATAGCAATAAGCTCGTTTCATAGCGCAGTTGTAGCTCGTTCCACGATTCACCATACGCATAGCTCGCTATTCGTTGATCAGCGAGATCCAGTTCGAGGTCGCTATAGAAAGTCGACAGTTTGTTCAGAGCGCAGTTAATGCAATATCTTCTAAAACAGGCAATTACCTAATCTGATTGTGATTCTTTCACCAGATATGGAAGTTAATTCAAATTCAAACTCAATCAATATTATCTCGAGATATTTGGGGCAGTTTCCTGATTTTATTCTAACTGATTAGGAAGTGTAATTAATTCATGATTCTCTTCCTATTTCATTGTTACCAGATTAGTGCTATCTCTTCCTTTATAAATAAAAGCTAAAACTATTGTAATATAAATACAGAAAATAATATACTGTCACTCTACAGAATTTAAGAGAGACAACCGTGGACGTAGGCGTACTCGCTGAACCACGTTAAAAATCCTCTGTCCCTCTGTTTGTTCTTGGTTCTTTACTGTTTTCTTCTCGATTTCTGTGTTTTCTCACATTGATTGCAAGTATTGGGCATTGAATACTCGTCGACTGAATTTCCACGTCGACGCCACTAAAACAATAAGGTAGACAAACTCTTATTTTAAAGGTTTTTATTTTTATTTTTATTTTTATTTGAAGAAGTAAAGGTTGTTTTGTTTATTGTACAAATTAACAATCAAATTAAGTATCACTCCGTAGACACAGACATTTTTTTTTTTTTTTTTTAAAATTTAGGGATCATACTATAGTGAAAATATAAAATGGGTACTAATTTGATTAAAGAAACGCAAACTACTTAAAATGTTATTGAAAAAATGCTGATAATTTCCCTTATGAAAACTATGACCATTGAGTCCGAATTGCAAGGTTGACATATCTAGTCCTTTAGATAATTTAATCAAATTGCAGATTTTATGTGGGACTTGCATTTCGCAAATGTTGTTTAAAGTAAGAATAATGTTAGACTTTTTTATCATTTTGTTCAAATTCATGTTCAAATGATATTGTAGATGAATTGTTAAAATTCTATTGATTATCACATCATTTTATGATTTATAAAATCTTGACAACTCACAAATCACATTATTTAAATAAAATATTTTGAAAATCTAACATTACTCTTAAAATAATGCTGACAAAAGCTCCGGAAAGTGTTTATAGCCCCCATTTCATGAATTTTAATTTGAGTCAATCAATACGGTCTAGGTAAAGCGTGAGTTATGTGAGGTAATACTAATTTTAAACATATTGAAAGTTGCAATGGGACGGGTGGGGATCAGGGCCACAGGAGGGGATGGAGCTCCCAACATGGCAAAAGTTGGGGCATTACCCTCGCCCGTTCCCTTGCCATCATTACTTAAAGCAAGAAACCTGTCAACCATATTTCCTTTCAGTACTTATATTCCATTGATGAAGATATACATACTGCCGCATTGTTTTGCCCTTTACATCAAAATAACATCCCCAACATATTCACATCCAAAAAGAAACCATGATAACTTCACAAAATGTACATGTTTAAGTAGCTGTAGGGAAGGAGAATGTGTTAAACAAGGACGATCCACGTCTGAGAACCCTTCAGCTTCTCAATGTTAGTGCTATATGCTTGATGCATCGATACATCCTTCACTGCCTCTTCGCTAATGTCTTCTTTAAGCCCTTAATGATTTTTGCGAACCACATCAAGTTCATTACGGCCAGAACCAATGGCACGATTAATATTAATATTTGGCCACAGGTGTGCAACTGCTTAACCTGGTAAATCACAAAACAATTAGATGCCACTGCTGAAAGTAAAAGGAAAAATATATGGCAATATAAATAGTAATAAAATATGATAATTTTTTCTTATAAGATAATGGCTTCATGCCACATTGGTAAGTTCACTCACCACTCAAGGATTACATACCATATCAACTCCTAGCAATACCTATGTGTTTTAAGAAAATATGTTGTGTCATTATATGCTTATAATGACTTTCTCACTGGCCCAAGATCATGCAGCGAACTACAATCTATTTGACGGAAACCAAGCAAAAATGAGAATGCAAGACATAGACAACATCATTTTCAGTAGTTCAAGGTATTAATTAATAAATGGATCTAATCCTTTTTAGTCAAATTGACAACTGAGGCTAAAACCTAACATGTACATTAGAAAGTGGGAGACAACAAAGATGTTGTGACTGCATATCATATCTTCGTGGAGTGATACCACACCAGAATATTAATGGTAAACAGAAATTTAACATAAACAATAAAAAATATATATTATTATATTTATTTATAATTAAAATAAGATTAAATTCTAAAGCAATTATATATTATAATATTTATTTATAATTAAAAAAATGATTTAAAAGTATAGCAAAGTTAATGATATTTATGTATTTAAATAAAAATGAAATGGTCTCTAAGTTGAATTATATTTAAACGTTCAATGTTTAATTAAAATAATATAGTCTAGTTCAAAGAAAATTTGGGATGAAATGTGTTTGGATTTTTCTTTTGAAAGCTGTTTCTTATATGTATTGGAAAAAAAAAATTATAGAATATAAAATTAATATACAATTTTTTAAAATCATAAAGATAATAATAACACTAAAAAAAGTGTGCTTCCTAATCTTTCTAATTGTTTTTTCCCCTCATTTCATGCATTTGGAAGCAACAATCATGAACAACATAAATAAGTGTTAATGAAAAACATGAATGAATGAACAATCTTTTTTGCTTTTGTTCCATTTATCTACTTTTTAGATTTTTTTTTTTTTTTTTTTTTAAATTTTCCGATCATCAATTAAAATTTTAGACGATAATAATACTTGAAAAATAAATGAAAAGACAAATTAAAATAAAAGAAAAAATTACCTGCAACAGTAATAGTAGCAACCGATAACTTAATGAGATGATTTATATTTATATAAAATTAAGGTTGAGATAAAAATGTCTCTATGCTATATTAATAAAAAAAATTTGGCCATTTAAAGATTCATCAAATCTTATACAGCAAGGTATTTATTAATTATAATGCAAAAATAACTCCTCACCTGTTTTCTAAAATTGTTGCCAAATCAGCTCAGTTTTTCAAATAATCATTTCAGGAAGTTTTATTAAACTTTTTACACCAAATTATTAAATAAGCTAATTTTAACTTCGTATTTGTAATATCAAACTGGGTCTAAGAATTTCAGCTTCCAGACTATCAGACAAATATTAGATGCAAAGTGTGCTAACCAACTCCATGTAACATTTTTCATATATATATATTAGGTCAGACTTTGAAGGTACAAACTATTACCTGATCATAGTGCAAGTAGACATGATAAAAAAGGTACATGAACAGAAGTATTCTGGCAACCTGCATACAACATCACATTTCAGCGAAGTGCAAAAAATATAAAATGAAGCAGAAAATTTAAAAGATTATAAAATGATTCACCTACCAGCCAAGCAACAAATATAACTACTCCATTGATGAGATAGGCTCTGGACCTCTTCATTCCAGCTGTGTCAAGATACCTACAATAACACACGTATGCATACAATATTATTCAAAACATGTCATTTCAGAAGAGACTGATTTGTGTCAAGATACCTACAATAACATGCGTACGCATACAATATTATTCAAAACATGTCATTTCAGAAGAGACTGATTTGTGCTTAGAAAATTACCATCTCAGATTGATCCCGGGGGTTGTTGTCTCAGAGATAAGTACCATGTAAGTATAAAGCTGACCCTCTCCAGTCAACATAGAATAAGCTACTGCTGTCATTGATATTAAATGATGAATCACCTGAAAGATTTTTGTCACCATTTGCCAGCCAAATCCAAGTTAATTTAATACTGTTCGCACATCATCCTCTCCCAAGTCCAGTCATCTTGGTCAAAGTAAAATGAGTTCAAAAGAAGAAGATAAAATTTGGCTTGATTACATTCAATTTCCCCCAAAAAAATGCACTTACATATTCCGTTCCACCAAGAGAAGGGTAAAACCAAATTATCATCCCAAAATCCACAAGAAAGTAACCAACAGAAACCTGTCAAAATTACATTACAGGGTTATGACTAAAACTACAAGGTGACATAAATGATACGAAGCAGGTTATTTAGTAGTTAAGTTTCAGTTTCCTACTCTTTTTTCAAATTAAAGTGAAGCAGGTAAAACAAAATCACATTTAACATCCAAAAAATTAACAATACTATTATTCAGTAATTTCTAAGAAGGTGACAGCATGCTTATGTAGAATGCACTCTCTCCATCTTGCAAGTATATAATTACTATGACTAGCTCCCAAAAAAACATGATGAAACCAGAGGTTGATTACCAAAATGAAAAGAATAGTGAATAAGCCATGTGCTTATAATGTTGCCATATGGTTGGCTTATCTGAAAAATAAGTTGTCTAATCATATTGGTTCTAATTGAAATTAAAATTAGAACATTCGAATTTATCATAATTATGTAATTTTGGTGAAGATGGATGGATGATCCAATCCAGCAGAAGACACTGATAGAGTGAATGCTATTTGCGCACCATGAATCTCATGTTACTGGGTGCCACGAGTGTTGCATAAAAGGTAATATAATCACATGGCAAGCAAAAAATCTGCAAACTCTCACTGCAATGGGATAGAAGAAGCCTTCATTTGAGAGTTGAAAAGCAGGCAACTATTTTCAGTTTGAGTGTAGAATGGGAAAATACCGTTAGACTTTGTGATTGGATGAGGATATGACGCTGGAAATTAGTAGAAGAGAAAGGGCCAGAGATATCTTTCTGAAAATTGAACCATTAACTAGAAGAATCAGTAAAGGCCTAGCTTTAGTAGTTCACTCTTTTAGACAGTTATACTTCATGCTTTAAAAGCTCTTAATCTCAGGACTCATTATAGTAAACTCCAGACTTGGCTTTCTTGTACCAGTTAGAAACAAGTCAACAACAATCCGAGTAAGAAACAACTCACTGATCTACCAGCATAACTGTCAGAATCTATGAAAATTATAGTAAAAGAAGCTGACATCAACTTAATAATAAGAATAAATTAATATTTTACTGCAACAGTGATGACTGTAAATGCGTTGGTCCTACCATTTTATCTAACTATTACAGTTAGTATTAAAATATTTTTTCCTTTTTTGTTTAACATAAAGAAACCAAGGAGAAAACAGACAACCAAACAAGCATCTGCTACTAAAGATGGTGTTTTCATAATTGTCACTAGAAGGCCACATAAGGAACTCACAACATGTCATTTTCATTCTTTACATACAAAGACAAATTAACTGTCGGTTTCTGCTGGTTATGGAACATCAATTTCCCATGCATCTGTCTCTCACTCTCCCCCTTTTCCCTTGTTCGTTTCCTTTGTTTTTCCTGTGACTAAGAACTTAACTGTGGTTTTGAAAGTATAGCAGACTAGGTAGTGATCTTTTCAGCTCAACCATTACATCAGCAGTTCTGATACCTATGTATACTAGTTCAAACAATAAGACAAGGGATTTCTAGAAAAAGAAATGCTTAGAAATATCAGAGAGCACACTCGCACCACAATTGTAAAATAGTTAAATTAAAGAAAAAATAGCCAGTACTATCCTACAAAATCATACTATAACTATAAGGATGGATAACTCTGCCCCCATTGACCCATTCTCATTCCTTCCTTCAAACCAACTACATTGGGAGACATGTAAACTCCTATGAGAAAAATAACAAAAGAAGTCATATGCTCTACCCCATGTCTGTCAAAAACAAACATCAGCCATCCCAAGCCTTTACAAGATCCTTAGCCAGCAAAACCGTAAAATCTACCCATCCTTACCACACTTGAAGGCTGTCTATCAATATTTTTTTATATGAGTATCTCCCAGAATAGAAAAACAGAGAAAGCTATTAAACCAAAAATAATTTCAGTTATAAAAACAAAATTAAGAAAAGTGTAACCTAGTAAATATGAAATACACGTATGAGTATATTCTTCCACATTTCTTTTCTCATTTTCCCAAAAAATATCTTCATCAAGGACAGCAGCTTCCCATTAATTTGTCATCATTAAAATCCTTTTTGCTCTTTCCCTTTCAGTCTTACCACTTTTTACTTAAACCATTTTATTAACATTCTGTGTCTTGTCACATTCTACACGTTCCACATACCTCATCATCAGCAATATTCAGAAAAGAAATACATAAAAGATAAAAATTTATCTCAATCTCAAACTTTCATCTTTTTTTTTTTGGGTGGGGGAAAGGGCCCCAGGGGGCGGGGTTGGTGGTGGGCGGGTGTGGGGTGTGTGTGGAGGAAGATAGGAAACAAAGACTTCATTTCAAAAAGAGAAAATAGACACAAACTTTCATCTTTTCTATTACTGCCTTCCATGTTAGATGTGCTACTCTCATCCAACATTCTAGTTTTTTAAATATTTCACTTTTGCACTTAAATCACCATGCATTATTCAAACAAGATATTCAATTTGGTGCTTCAAGTATCTTCATTTAAAATTCTTTTGTTTATGAATTAATATTGGTAATGTCAACATTCACGCTTATCAATACTACCACATACATATTACTTTCTTTTATATTAGTAAGCAGTATTACTCCTAGGACAGAACTTTCTAGTTTTGTATATTCAATTATTATGTGTTCCTACAATGATCAAAAACAATGTTAGACTATTAAACCCTTCATTATACAGAAAAAGAGTCATATGCTTTTGTAACTTCTTTCCTAGGAAGCAAATCAGTTCAAAGTGAATTACAGAAACTTGTATAGCCTAACAATTTTAAAAAAAAAAATACGTAATAGGCCAAATGTTGATATTACATTTCAATATGCCATAATCA
Organism: Litchi chinensis; assembly: GCA_019925255.1. Taxonomy (NCBI): domain Eukaryota; kingdom Viridiplantae; phylum Streptophyta; class Magnoliopsida; order Sapindales; family Sapindaceae; genus Litchi; species Litchi chinensis. The sequence continues at coordinate 10,216,937 of CM034472.1, forward strand.
CGCAGTTCTCTAGAGCCTATTTCTCTCTAAATTTCTAATCCAGATCATATGAAATTAGAAAGAATACATTGACTTTTCAACCTATCTATATCAGCATCCTTTGGAAAGCAAAAAGTAAATTCAATTCCTATTGATAAATTTTTATTGATATTCAAAGCCTAAATTAAAATGCTCAGACATCTCACTATTATGTCTGACACCAAGAAGGAAAATCAGATTTACATTGCAATCAATAAATGGTAATCAGGCTAGGACGAATTTTCTTTCATAAGGACAAACTTTAAGAATATTGCCAGCTAATTTACATCTAGAACGTTCACCTAAATACAATCAAATTTATTATATACTTCCACAACTAGGAAAGCTTGAAACTTAAGTATGATGAATATCCTATATTCTCTGTGTCCATCACAAGAGAGAGATTGAGCACTTTAAAACCTACTGAAAATTCATAAGAAAAAGTAAAAGGGAACAGGAAATTAAAAAAAAAACAAAAAAAAACGCCTCCTCACCCCCAATACGAATGTAGACAATGAAGAACTACGGGATGTAATAGGGCCATCAAGTTGAAAGTCGGAATAGAGATCTGACCAAAATACAAAGTACAAAGACATTATCGTGATAAAAATGGCATGGATGGTTGACATGGCCCTGCATAAATAGTTCATTTAGACAACTGTTTAAAATATAAATCAATATGAAATTGGGCAAACTGAAAAAATTCAATCACCTGTTACTCCACTCGACTCGCTGAATTTGCGAGAAGCTGGGATAACCTTTAAAGTGAAGGGAACTAAACAGATGGCTTAGATCATAGACCTGAAAAGGATGACATACTTGAGAAAAACAAAAGAAACAAATATATATATATATATATATATATATATTTATCTGTCTGTGTGTGTGTGTGTGCGTAATTGATGAGACCTAGTCAGGAAAAAAAAATTACAGAAGAATGTAAATGGTTTGATACATAAATAATATGTCAAGGTCAACCTCACTGGCATGATCGTAAGTTAGTATTGATCACTATCTGTAATGATGTGAACTTACCAACTTGCAAGTGAAAATGCTTCCAACAATTGCAGTGTATGGGATAAATGTATCTGCTAATACATACTCTTTTAGCAACAACTCAGCTTGGTTCTGGTAAGATTTGATTTCCATACTTGTGTCCTCAAAAATCAACAGTATAGCATATCCCTTGGAGAAGATATCTAACAATAGGCTCTACTGTTGTCTAATATTCTGTATTGACTTCTTATCTATGTTGTTGCCTTTTACCACTATTTTCAGTAAACAAGATGGAACACAACAAAACAAAAAATTAGAAAGAAGAAAAGAAAATGGATAAAATTATAAACAAAAATTGCATTGAAAAAAATTACAAATTTGTTACTCTTTATATGAAGTACAAATCAGAATGTATTAACTCACAAGGAAGTTCATAAACACTTCATTTTTCATAATTCACTTGAACTGTAAAGGTGTATTAGTTTATTTTATACAATTTTTGACATATATACTGGTGATTGTCAGGTATCTAGTGAACAACAGCAAATATAAATCATGATTATGTAAAAAGCAACTTTTTATCTTTCATATAGACTTCTTACTCCCTAGAAGACATTTTCATTTAAAAGACATTTTGTCATTGAGAATCATGAAAATAAGGAAAAAAGAGACCATTATAAATAAAGCTATTACATCACTAAAACAAAAGGATAGTAAATAAGGTTAATATATTCATGGTAACAGTTTCATCTCACTGTATATGCCTAACTGAGACAGGGTCAAGGAAAAACCAAACTCAAAGCATGTCAATCTTAGGAAAGAGTCCAGCACTTGTAAAACTGGTGTGGCTGACAACTACACCATTAGTCATTTATAGATTTATGAAGACATGTGTAAAAAAAGGAAGTGGAAAAGTCAAATGCTTGAATGATCAAGTAGATTAATACTTGTTTAGAATAAAGATCGGAAATTGTTCTTTTACATGATGTATTAAGTTGATCAGAGATCCTGGACAAGTTCTATGACACTTAAGAGCATCAAAAACTGTTCAAAGTCGATGATTGGCCGCACAACTAAGTTAACGAAATTGAATCGACTAGAACCTATACAGCGTTCATCCTTTATTTCAATCTAGAAAACATCTGTGAGAGAGAAGAGAGGAAACAAAAAGATTGAAGAGAAAGCAAGATATATATTCCACGTGAAGCAAACGAGACAATCCTCACACCAATGAACACAAAGTGCAAGGAAAGAATGAGAGGCCCATTTAAGAAAAAGATTCATACATATTTACAATTTCTTTCTTTCTTCTTTTTTTTTTTAAATTTATGTTAACGAAAATACATATATTGGTCCAAAAAAATAAACTTTAGCATGGTACTATGATCAAATCAACAAGTAATAAAATTTTCTTCCTTGTGCTCTTTATGGAATCAAAATGGTAGAAAGTGACTACGCTCTCCTTTCCAACGAACATAAATCAAAATAAGCCACTTTCCATAGTTTCACTTCAATTTTCCTTCCATCCCACCTTAGCATAAATTTTTGTCTAGCAAAGATACATCTATGCATCCACAGCACACACATGCAACAACAACTGAGTGAATAGGCCCCATCAACCAACTCAGCTAACCAGATATCCCCCACCACCCAGCAACTAAAATTTCGAATATATATTCATCAAGCCAACCCCATTGGACTCATTAAAATTTGAAACACACACACACACATATAGAGACCTACTACAAATTATTTGACAAGAGACTTCACTCACATATTCACACCAATGCAATATTATCAGAACTTTTCAGACAATCACATCACAACATCCCAGTTCCATTATTGGAAGCAGATGACATGATCAACAGTTCATACACAATCCAAAATCCAAAGTTCAAATAAGTATTAAACACACTGCATAAACGAAACAAAAAGACAGAAGAGGCTGATTAGAGGAGGGGTTACCTGAGAAGAAGAGAAACACAGACAGGATATGTAACCGCGATTGTTCGAATAGAAGATGGTGGTGATGGTGTCGTTTCTAAAGTAGATTACTAATAATAATAATAATAATAATAATAATTTGGAGGGTTGAGATTTCGTGCGAGAGGGGTCGAAACTAGCTAAAGCTAAGCCAATACCACTTTCCCCTCACGCAACTTTTTTAATTTTTTTTTTTTTTAAAAAAAAAAAAAAAAAATTAATCTTTGCTTTATTAGTTGGAATATTTGCTAATTTAAATTAATGGGAAAAGAATCTAATAACATGGTTAGTATGAGAGGAAATTTATGACAGTTGTTTGCGTGTCCGATTCAGATTTTTAAAGTCTCTATTTTTTAACGGCTTTTAAAAATTTTATAAAAGTCATAAAGTTTTTAATCAAGATGTTTAAAGAGCGTATGAAAGCTTTGAATATTCAATTTATTAATGGTTTTTATAGATTTCGAAATATCAATGATTTTTATTGATATTTGTGCATAAAAGATTTCATAATTTTTCATTTATTTCTCGCAGGCTATTTTTAGACCATGAGATTTGAAGTAGATTAAGGATTTAAAATATTTCAAAATATTAAATCCCATGTTTGGAGAGAAATCAATAGGATTCTAAACTCAATCTCAAACTCTTTCAAATCTTTTTTTCATGAAAATGCTCATTCCCAATCTAAATAGTGAGATCTGATAGGTTTAAGAATGAGCATTTCATCTCCATTTTTTTTTTCAAATTTTTTTAAAAAATTCTTTAAAATTAATTTTATTTCAATCCAATCTTAACTTACATAAAACATAATATGATATAATTTTAATTCAATCTCAAAGTCTACCATACATAGGATAGTAATCTTTCAATCCAATTTAATTCACTTAATTATAATCTAATCCGATATATTCCATTCCAATTTCACATGTCAAACGTAGCCCTAATGACTTTTGTAGACTTTTTGAATGGGAGGAAAAAAAAATCAAACATCCTAATTTCTCTCTCATTTGAATCTCCCCCAAACTCAAACTCATGATAACCATAGTTTTACTCTTTGTAAACATTTTTTTATCATTATTATTATTATTATTTTGTAAATTGTATCTAAGATGCTACAATACTTTTTTTAAGCTCTTTTGTTGCATACAATAATTATATCTTACAACTTGTTTTTTTTTTTTTTTTAATCCTTACGTTTTTTTTTTAATTATTTGTCAAATTGCATGTACAATCTAGTAATATTATTAATAAAACTATTTTTCTCTATGATTTTTTTTTTTTTCAAATATAGAAGAATAAATGTCTTTGTCAAGTTTCATAGATGTTAATAGTGATAATTTTTTTTAAAAAAAAAAAAATTATTGATATGAAAAATATAATTTATGAGTTGTAATATTTTAGAAATCAACAAAAGTTTATTATTATTATTATTATTTAGGATGATAGCTATAAAAAATTATGAAAAATCTATGAATGTCTTTCATACATGTTTAAAAGCCTCTAAAAATCAATAGAATTACATGAAAGCCATTCAAATTGAAACTTTATAAAAGTCAATAAAAATATTTTAAAATGAATTTTATAAAAAGTCTATAAAAATCATTCACAATTTTGTAAAGTCTATTAAAGTCAATTAAAATCCACAAACTCTACAAAATTCATTCACTTTAAAAATAATAATAATAATAATCTTTAAAAGTCTAGATTAATTGCTACCTCTCTTTTAAGGGTATTGGGAAATGAAAATAGTTGATGATGTTTACTTTCTCTAAAATCATTCTGTAATGAAAATGAAATTGTGGGTTCCGTATGAATTTAGGATTGTAAAATGGAGATCTTATTCTCCTTATCTCATTTAGGAATCTCATTCTCATTTCATTTTTCAAATTAATAATACTTTTATACCCCTTATTAAAAAGACTTTTTGAAGAGATTAGTAGCAATTTATTAACCTAAAGTTAATGGATAATTTGAAATCACATTATAATCTCATTATAATCTCTTTTTTCATTGTTTTTAAACAAAAATTTCATAATATTATATTCTTTCCCAAAAATGACCATTGTATTCTTATTTAGGAAAGAATATAATATTATGGAATTTTTGTTTAAAAACAATGAAAAAATAAATTATAATATGATTTCACATATTATGGATAGTTTGGAATTCATTAAAATTAATAAAAATAAAAAGTAAAATATAAATATATAATATGCTTACAATAATATTTTTAAGAAAGTTTTTTTTTTTTTTTTTTGTAAGTGGAGTATAAAATATTATTAATCAAGGATATTTTTATAACTTGTAATTAATCTATTTCAATTCCAAAACAAAATAAACAACTCAATGTGAATACTGCTAATTTCGATTTCAATTTTTGCAATTGAAGTAAATAATTTATTTTGATTTTGATATATCATTCCGATTCCAAGTCATTCTAATTCGAGATTATTCTGATTTTTGCAATTGAAGTAAACACACCATTTTGTAATTACATTTCTTAAAAATTCGCTTTACTATTATGATTAGGGGCTTGTCGCAACATGTTATATACTTACAATAAGATATATTTGTAAATATGAATCATAAAACTTGAAAAAATCAATTAAAAAGCTTCTCTTTATGTGACCTTCGCTTCATTGAAATGTGACGTTAAGAATTTAGGGTTTTTCTTTTTTAATTTTAATTTTTTTTTTATTTCAACTAGAGAGGTCAATCACCTTAACTTGAATATGCTGAAATTAAACGCAACTAGCTTTGGTTGAATTGTTATTCCTACAATATTGGGGAGTTGAAGAATTCTCTCTATTTTTATTTTTTTTAATAAGTAAAACTACTTAAATCTTCATCGGTTTCAGTTGCACTCCATCCCTTGATAGAAGTGTGATGAGAATCTCCGTCTATCAATGAGGGGAAAGAAAACGAGTATTCATTTAAGAATTTGAAAGCACATTAGAGGTCAAAATCGAGATAGAAATCAACAAGAAGTTAATTTAGGAATTGGTCTAATTTAGGAGTTAGTTTAATTAGGATTTATTTTGATTATTTCCTATTTTTTTTCTTTTATTAAGTTAGAATTATTTCCATTTAAGATTTGATATTCTTTCCGTTTTGGGTTTGATATTATTTCAGTTTAGGATTTAATGTTATTTCCTATTAGGGATTGATATTATTTCTTTTTAGGCTTAGATCTTATTTTCCTTTAAAGATTTGATATCATTTTCTTTTAAAGATTTGATATAATTTCCTGTTATGAATTGATATTATTTCCTTTTAAATTTAGATTTTATTTCTTTTTAGGTTTTCCTTAAATTAGTTGATACTATTCCTTAATTGATTGATACTATTTTTTTCTAGTTATTATTTCTTTTTGGGAAATCTTATGTATTAATAAATTGTAAGATTATAAACAGCCATGAGACTTTAGAATTGATTTTTTTTTTTGGCTTTCAAGAATTAATGAATTCTCACTTCTTGGTGAGACAAATATTTTGTGCTTTTGGCTTTTCTGAGTAGTAATACTATAATCTTTTGGGCTAGAATTCACTTTTCCAAGAATTCACTTTGAAATTTGCTTAGACTAGGGTTAAGTAAATTATGTTATCTAATTTTAAAGGATCAATTTACCCAATTCTGTAGGTCGATTGATTCGAAGTTTATCCTATTTCTGGTGTTTTCTTGGGCTATGTTCTTAACAAAGTAGTTAAATATCTCCATTGATTTTAAGTTAAAGATTCAAGTCTCATTTTTATCTTAAAACACAAGGTGTGTATAATTTTTTTTTCTGAATTTCATCCCTCCCCCCAATCATTTAAAAAAAATAATAAAAACCTTAAATCTTTATCATAAGTATTAAAAAAGGAGAAAATTTAAGTATAATTTTTTTCAATATATTTATGCATACCTTCATCTTATGTGTTCAAACCTTAAATATAATAATTAAAAATAGTATAAATATACACACACACACACCTATTATTTTTTCAATTCAAAATATATTGACATTTTTTAAGAAGAAGATAATTATATTTCGAGAATTTTTTTCCTAAGAAAATTTCAATCATTTTATAGTCTATAATGATAGCTCATGGTAATTTAATAATAATATTATATTTAATTTCTTATAATTCTTAGAATTTTCAACTACTCATGGACCAAGGGCCATGTGTAAAATGATATCGAAATATATATATTGAAGTAAAATGATATCGAAATATTTTATTTTACTTTTTTACAATTGTTGATGTTTTCTTCTCTGTCTGAATTATGTCCAGGCTTTGTCTTTTATTTATATATGGATAACACTATGATTGGGGAGACGCGTAATCGACCGAACACTTCAATTTAAACAAGGGTAATTTTTTATTCAAAAATGGGGTAATTGCACAAACACCCTCGATTTTAATTATAATTCCACCCATATAAGCTTTTGATTTACAATTACACAAACATACCTACTGTTAGCTGACTTCATCCAAACTAACATGGTTGACCAAAGTTTCTAGATGAAATGTCTATGTCTTAGTTACTTATTTTATCATTAATTTTTTCATTATCAAATAATAATTTTATTTTTTTAAATGAAAATTTCCTCCACCATAAAATTACCATTTGATGTAATCATATGATGAAGTTAAATAATTAATTTTTCATTTAAAAAAAATAATAATTTTTTTCAAAAAAATATTAAAAGAGATCCACCATCTATGGATCTCCACCGACGATGGATTGATTATGGAAAAACTAATCACTCCTCCACAAGGAGCAGTTCCGGTCCTCATGGAGGAGTAGAATTGCTCTCCTCCACGAGCAAATTTCTGGTGGAGTAGAGATTTACTTGGGCAAGAGTAGATCTGCTCCTTGACAAGCATATTTGCTTTAATCGTCGAGGAAATTCAATGGAGCTTTATTTTTACTGGCAGTGGAGACTCCATCGACGATAAAGATGAAGTTTTGGCTTTCTTTCCTTCTTTTATTTTATTTTAATGTTTTGTTTTTATTATTGTAAATAAATTTATTTGGATGGATGAGATGAGAAATTGGTGGAAGTGATCAAATCACGTACATCCATTCATTTCATTTTTAACTTATGATTATTTGTATGATAAATATAGATTTTATCCTATTGAATAATAAATTGAAAAGACAATTTCACCACTCTACTGGTAACTCTTAGACCTCGTTTAACATGTGAGATTGGATTTGATTATTTTGATGGGATGGGATTGAATGTGATAAGATTGGATTGAGCAAATTAATGGGTTAATTGCAATAACTTATCTTAAGATTTTCCAATATGACTTAATATTCAACAAATCCTTGTAATTGTAGTAGGCCTCAATTCTGTTAGTCAACCTTGCTTAAATATAACGGTTGATTAGAGAGTTGGGGTAAAATGGTCATTGTAATACATTTTACATCATGAAATAACAAATTTAATAATTTCAAAAACTAAAAATTAAAATAAATTAGATAAAATAAATTAAAAATTAAAAGTACATCGCCACTGTCCATTTAAGAGATAGATGATGAAGATTTTTTCTATTTTTTTTAAAATATGAAAAATAAATTAAAACATTTTTTTTTTCAGATTTTTTTAGAAAAGAGCAATAAATCTTCAAAAAAAAGGACAATTCAAAACCAAAAAAATAAAAAATAAAAATAAAAAAACAAACCAGAGATAGATCTCTAGATTCATCTCTGGAAATTCCTTTCTTTATTACCGTAGCGATGAGTTTCCATCATTGACATCTATCGTCGATGACAGAGACCTATATCTATTGTCTTTATCGGGCAATAGAGATAATGAATGTCTAGTTGAAAATGAACTAGATGAAGCTTGAAGATGAAAATCATAATCTTCAATCCCTAAAGAAACTCCTAGGTTCTTTTAAAGCCAAAATTGTAAGAGATAAGTGTCTGGGTTAGGTTGCTAGGTTGAGGTTGTTGGTGGTTATGATTATAATTGGATTATTGAGTTAAGATTAGATTGCTGAAAAAGAGAGAGAGAGAGAGAGGCTCTTGGGTTCATTCAAAGATAGTCAAGTTGTTGGTGGTTATCGTTGAAAATGATATCATCATTTGGTTGTTGAAAATGATATGAGTTTTGTTGATGATGGCGATGAATCTGTTGATGGTGGGTCTTTTTGATGACCTTTGGGTTTTTTTGATGAGAAAGAAGAAGCAGTTGATGAAGGTAATGGTCGTTATCATTGCTAATTTGGTGTTTAAAGAAGATGAAGAAGCAAATCAGAGGTGATGAATTTGAAGAAGTTGAAGTTGATTCATATTTTTTTTTAATGATAAAAGGCAATTAAGACTACAAAATAAATTCTAAGGGTATTTTCGACCTTTTCACATCTAATCCTAGTCATATGTTGATATTGATGGACTTTGACTATTCAGAAGGGTGGTTACAACAATTAATGCAATTAGTTGAATATTAAACTTTCATTGAAAGCCTCAGGGTAAGTTATTACAATTAACCCTAAATTAATCCTGTGATATGTTTAATGTTGTATGAGATTGAATTAAAAATAATATTGTTTGTCATTTGATATATTATAAACTTGAACAAAAAATAGTTATATATTATATTATTTTAATAATATAAAACTAAAAATATTATAATATTATTTTAAAAATTAAACTAACCATTTAAATTTTTAAAGATAATATTTATTTTATAATAATTATTAAAATATATTATTTTTAATATTTTAATAATGTATATAAAAATCTCATAAAAATGTATATAAAATAATATCGAAAATAAATTTAATATTTGAATAATAATGTAAAAAAAGTTATTAAAAAAAAACTCAAAGACTGGTGGGAATTTTAATGCACCAAATTAGTGAGTTAAATTTATCCCACCAAACTGGATAAATTGGGTGCATGAGATTGGAGAAATTCAATCACATACAACCAACAAACAAAGGATTGGATTGAGATATCAATCCAATCCCTTGTAACAAGCAAGGCTTTAATGCTTTTCCACTAATAGTAGGGGAGTTTATATAAGTTTAAATAATATGTTTATATGAATGTAATTATATGTAAAATTGAGGGTCTTGGTGTAATTACCCCTTTAAACAATTTGTGGGCCTTTTAGGGCTCGGTTTCACTTTCATTATTATTGTTTTTATTAAATTGAGGGAAAGTGACTTTATTTTCAGATCTCCACCACCATACGGTTTTTGTTTTGTTTTTTTTTTTGTTTTTATTTTGTTTTTGAAACGACCTCCAACCTACGTGTCACCGTCAATCTATATCTTTGTCCCGTTATTTCTATTTATTTGGTATGACCATTATAGGAGTGGGTATCGTACCCGCCAATCCTTGCCTGCGTGCCCACTAATTGTATAACTGTTGGGTAATCTACTAATATACTAGTTGGAGACATACCTGTCAATCCATTGACTAATTTCAAGGATAAAAACGATAAAAATATTATTATTTTAATTTAGAAAAATATGGATAAGATTATCAAAATTATCATTAATTTTTTTTTAAAAAAAAATTAAAAATCTTCAATGATATATTTATATCAATCACCACCCAATACGAAAAATATCGAGTTTTAGTTTTGATGAAAATATCTAGAGCTAAAGTTATAGCATTGGAATTATTAAAAATGTTACCAATTTCTTTGAAGTCTTGAAAATATTCAAGGATCTATTTTATATCCATCCCTACTCTTTTCAAAGTACAAAAAATGTGGAAGATATGTCGAATGTGTAATTGATATTTACTTCTTTAATTGATCCCAAGGGAATTTATGACTTTTAATATTGGTGCATATATATATTTTTTAAAGATACAAGTACTAAAAAAAAAAAAAAAACAATTATAACAGAAACAATATATTATAACAACACAATAATTCTAGTGACCAAAATCAAAATAAAAGTAGTAGTACACCCAAATGTGAAATCAATTCGTAAATATAGAGTCTTGCAGAATTGTGATGATTTAAGATAGTAATTACTTTTTACTCTGGTACTTATAGAACATTGAATAACTGTCTTCCATGATTTGCTATTGTAATTCAGAAATCAAGCGCTGATAATTCTGTTATCTGCTGAATTTTATATTGGTTTATCAATTTATATTGAATGCCCAAAAAAAAAAAAAAAAATCTGTTGTTTACAGAATGAAGTTGTTCTGCTATTTATAAATGTTGCACAATTGCTTCTGAATTGATGCAACCTTACCAAACAACGGTATTTGACAGACACTTATTCAATTTAAACTTTAAATTTTTAAAATTGAATTTTAATTAAATTAAAATAAATTGAATCAAAAGATCAGAAACTGTTGAGCTATGAATCCAAGCCCAAGCCCAATAGCCCAAAGGCCCAACGCCATATCCATCATAAAGTTTTGCTATTTATACATGTTGCACAATTGCTTCTGAACTAATGCAATCTTACGAACCAACGGTGTTTAACAGACACCGACTCAATTTGAACGTAAATTTGGAGAAAATGCACTCTTTTCCAAATACAAAGGGTAGAAAGAAGTGTCATTCTTTCAACGTGGACCTCAAACACACACAATACTCAACCTTTTACTCAAACACACATTTTCACAACAAACATCTCTTTCCAATGTGAGACATGAGTTATGCTTTTGCATTATATATACCCAATTGGAGAAAGTACACTCTTTCCCAAATACAAAGGGCAGAAAGAAGTGTTATTTTTCTAATGTGGGGCTCAAACACATACAATACTCAACCTTTTACTTGAAATCAATCAACTTTTACAACAAACATCTCTTTCTAATGAGAGGCATGAGTTATGCTTTTGCATTCAGACCATCAATACATAGCATGTGATATAAATTATTATTAATACATATATATTTATATATCAATTCATGTTAAAACAATTATAAAAAAATATCTAGATTAGAGTTTTTTAGGTGCATAGTTGTTTTCCTGTTTGCACACACTTGAACAGTTTGCTAACAGGTTTACTATACAAATTATCTCCAACATATAACAAGATGAATAATGCTAGGTTTTCCAAAAATTTTATTCAAATTTATGTCCAAATTATGTGACATGTGAATTGTTAACATTCTATTGATTATCACATTATCTTATAATTTATAAGATATTGACAATTTATATGTCATATCATTTGAGCATAGATTTGAATAAATTTTTTTGGAAAGTCTAATATTACTCTAATAAAATTGAATACTACATTTATCAATAATGAAGTATTCCTATGAACACTCTTCTTGAAAACTACAATATAAGAGAGATAATTTGTTGGAAAAGAACAAAGAAACAATGTTAAAGGATTAATGTTATCTATGTCAATGATTTAGAATTCTACTGTTGTATTTATAACGTAACATATACTCTTTCACATAAGTTACAACTCTTCATTGTAACTTTTCAATTTCAACACATGCCAAATTCTTAAAGACATAACTCTTTGCCTATATTTCTCCAAAAAGACACAATCCTTAATTAAAGACACAATCCTTTGTTAAAGGCACAACTCTATAAATTGTATTTAGCTACCAACATGTTTTTTCATTGAAACACCATGTCTTTTCAATTTTCTCTTCATATATATATATAAGAAAATAATTTTCAGGTAAGGACGTCCTATATATTAAAATACTTTAATAACAAATTTCTAGTCACAAAATGCAACTCTAGTATTGTGCAAATTTATATAGACGGTTAATAAATATAAATTACACAAATTAAAGAGTTTAGGAATTGTATATGGGAAAAATACAAAGACACCCCCAATGTTTGTCAATATTACATAAATATGGTAACTATGATCCTTTTTGCACTACTATATATCACTTGAAGTTTCACAAAGTCAACAAAAACACTCCTACCGTTAATTGACTGATTGTTGATCAGACTTTGAAATAATCATCGAGGGACAATTTGATCTTTTTATGCTATATTAAATATATTTAAAATCAACAAATCAAAATTTGCGATAACATCATCCATTAAGGGTAATTTTATCTTTTAATCCTAAAACATTAAAAGAGATAAACAATTAGAGGTCGGATCTTTTAAATGCCAATTCTATTAAAGCTTCCACCTTTTTCAATCAGCAACTGTATTTCAATCCATGATCATGCTTGTTGCCATGAACATAACTAGGCTTGGTATAGAGAAAAAAGAGACTTCTTAGAACTATATATCCAAGCAAAACCCCTGTTCCCTAAATTCCTCATCCTCTGTCTTCCAAGCTTCCCTTTCACTGCTTGTGGCCAACGTATCATTCAAATCATACCCATCTCCATAACCATCATCACAAGTGTCCTTCTCATTCTTATCATCATCATCATAACCCACATGACCCACTTCTTGTTCGTAATGAAAATAGGTGTTTTCAATGTTTGATTTTGGTAGGGTTGTGATTGAAGACAAAAGTGAAGAGTGGAGAGAAACAAACAACCCATTTTCATGGTTGTCTAGAGAGACCAAACAATGTCTCCATTTGGGTCCAATAGCTGGAGACTGGGTCTCCAGCGGAAGCCCAAATAGTTTTTTTTTTCTTTGTTTTCATTTAATTTTTTGTTTAGTTTGAGATGGATTTTTTGTGATGGATTGATTTTGTGGTGGCGATGGCTATAATGATGAAAAAAGAGGGATGAAGATGATGAGATTGATTTATGATGAAGATGATGAAGAAGGGTGAGGTTGATGGATGATGAAGAAGGAGATGATGATGATTGAAGAAGATGGTGAAAATTTTTTCAATGTTTTTTAATTATTTTTATATTTTAATTCACTTTAAAAATAAAATAATGGTATATTAAGAATAAAATAATGACAAATTTATTTAATTTTATTAATTTTTAAATAAAATAATGATATATTAATGATAAAATAATGAGAAATTAATTATTTTATTATTTTTTAAATAACATAATGATACATTAATTATAAAATAATTATTAATTAATTAATTTAAATTTTTAAGAGAAAAGTATTTCGGTATTTTTAATATAACTGAACGTTGACTGTTACTAATTGATGACCAAAATTAACGGCTGGGATATTATTGTTAAGTTCATGAAGCTTCAAGTGATATTAATGCAAAAAGGGTCATAATTGCTACATTTGTGTAATATTAGCAAACGTCAGGTGTGTTGTGTATTTTGTCTAAAATTAAACACAATAATTTTTCAGTGACGGCCAAGCTTGAGGATATTCCATTATCTTCAATTGGACTACAAGGTGTCAATCAAACTTTTACAATAATGTGGATTTCTCTCCCCATAGTCAGTTTTTACCAAGTGATACTTTACACTTGGATTTTAACTCTCAAATACAAGATAAATAATTGAAGCTTGCAAGAAAAATTTCTTATAAGAGTATATATAACAATGAAGCTTAAAGTTAGCTCAAGTGATGTGAAGGTTTAAGCTAAAAGTTATTTATGAAAACTCAGGAAAGAATCTTAAAAAAGTTAAAGGCCATGGGTATGAAGTGTATTAACCTCCGATTTGTGAGTTGTTAAAACAATTATAAGAAACATCTCACATCAATGGTTCTGAAACATGTAGTCATTTTTTTTGAGATTTTATTTGAGCACCCAGTTAATCAGTTTGCTAATGGGTTTGCTATGCAAATTACCTTCCAGATATAACAAATTAGAATAATGCACTTAGCAACAATGAAATATCCCTACGAACACTCTTTTTTTTATAAAAAACTATAATATACAGAAAATTGCAGAAGAAGAGAAACAACAATAAGGGAATGGTGGTGTTTTTATTTTTATTTTTTAGTTTTTTGGGTAATAAGGGAATGGTGGTGTTGGTGTAAATGATTTAGAAGTGTTTTATTTATAATACATCATGTACTCTTTCATATAAGTTACAATTGTAACTTTCCATTTTCAACGAATGCTAAATTGTCAAGACATAACTCTTTTAAATTTATTTCTCCAAAATACAAAATTCTTAATTAAAAACACAATATTTTTATTAAAGACACAGCTCTTTAAATTATCTTTAACTACCAACATGTTTCTTCATTGAAACACCTAGTCTTTAAAGATCTAAATCAATGAAATAAGTTAAAATTAATATGCGTTTTTACTATATTAATTAATACACCATTGTCCAATAACGCTTAGTAGTTGAAAGCACTCAGTTAGTCAACCAATATTAGCCGGTGATATTATATATATCAATTAACATATCATATACGGGGATATAAATTTTAAAATAAAGTTATGGTTCTAAAGCATGTTTAGTAATGAGAAATGAAATTAATGGGATTTTATAGAAAAAGAAATCAAGAAAGAGAACTCGATTTATTAGGTGGAAAGAGGGAATCAAGTTCCTTTTCCAAGAGAAATTTAATTCTTTATTTAAGTATACGGTCTAAGAAAAATTTAATTCTTTATTTAAATATAAGGTCCACGTATTTGATTTCTTATAGATTAAATAAACAATAGAATCACAAATTAAGATTTAGGTTCTTCCCCTCTTAAGGAAATAATCATGTTTACCTTGTGTAACATACTAGAGGGTGACATTGTTTTGTGCTACGATCAAGTTTTTTGTGAAATATTTCACAATCATGAATTTCACATGTACAATATCAATGTTTCCATGATACAATTCCACAATTTCATAATTAATGCTACATAAATAGCATACAAATTATAGACTCAAAATATATATATATCACATTTCATGAATTTTCAGATATAATTACTAATTTAATAATGCAAACATATTATCATTTTATATGTTACTCAACCATACAACAATCAATTATATTAAAATCACAATCAAACCAATTTAATTAAATTATATATGGCTCTAGAGTGAAGAATTCTCAATTTACCTGCTATACCTATGGCTATCTAAACGTACCCCATTAATTTGACTAAAAAAACAAAAGTCAATTAGATGATCGAGGTAGTATTACCGGTACTCATAATCAGATCAAGAATCAAATGCTCCCTGTGTTTTCCTTGACACTAGAGTTCTTGCTCTACCAATAAGAGATCTAAACAAGAAAGCTATTTATTCACACTCAGCATTTTATATTATCAACAAGTCAGTGACATACTATAACATCCACACGAACTTTCACAGAAGTTGTTTCGTCAACCCAAAGTAATAACATCAATATTATCCATCTACAATACAGACATTTCAATGTAAATCCTGCATGTTGATTGAGGGCATTGTTATCTCATCCAGTACTTCACTTGTTAAAGAAAAAAGAGGACACTTGTAAAATATTGCTACAAAAATACTATTTTTACAGCACGATGTGAAATAAAATAAGTTGGATTAGAAGTGCGAGTACAAGACACTTCCTTTTGCTAGAAAATGGAACACAAATATTCATTTTCATCAACTATTTTAATTGGATTTTTTTATTTTGATTTTGACAAATCAAAATAGGTTGGTGCTCTTTTTCGTGAGAATATCTAATTGGTGTAATTATAAATCCAAAATGATGCTTGAGTGAATGAGAAATTGAAGTTCAAATATCACCATTGAAATTTAAATTAGTTGTCATTAAATATTTCATTTGATTGAAATATTGATAGAATAATTGCAATTGATTTTATTTAAACGAAATAATGAATGGTTGCATTTGATTGGATTAATAATTTATTTCATTTAAGTTTTTGAATGAAATAAATAATTGTAATTACTTCATTTGAATGAAATAATGAATACTTTTAATTAATAACTTAATTATTTCATCTAAGTTTTAAATGAAATAGATAAATTTATTTAAGATTTAAAAGACAACTTAATTGTGGATTGTAACTGAATATATAGATTTGTTGATGAAATAAATCTGCAATTACAAACTCACTTTTTTAAAGTGATATGCATTGGCATTCATACGCTGATTTTGTTACAAGTTCATTACTTTCCTCTCCATATTCTACTTCTAAAAGTTCGTCATTCCTTCCCGTGTGATTGAGTTTTGACACAAATTAGTTTATCGATTTATGATAGTTGTTAGATCCTAGGAGACAAACACACAACATAGACAATGGGGCGTGAATTTGTTTTAAGGACAACCTAATTTTTATGAACCTGCACTAATTTGCAATTTTCGCATTTTTATTTATATTACGTTCAATGTTTAATTTTGCAATTGCCATGTAAACTGAAATGTGTTCCAATTAGATTATTTATGCACTCTTTAGCATCCAACACCTTTCCTATGAAATCAGAAATTTCCACACCATTTTACATGCAAAATACTTTGGGAGACATTACAGAGCAAATTATACAAACTTCCTGCTATTACAAAGACCAGCCAGAAAATAGGCTCTTATGCATATTTATCCAACTAAGTAAACTCTTTCTTTCCTAGTAAATGTGTAATGAAGACAAACATCACCTTTTCCTAACCCTGTATTTGGCACCCTCCTTTGGCGAAGATGATGATGAGGAGGATGAGGTCAAACCAGACCGGTTGTTCTCAGCCATGTCCTTGGAAAATGCCTTCTGAACGTCCTCTTTAAGCTCCATGAAGCGCATCTTCTTATTTTTCTGTTCTTCAGGACTGCCCTTCTCTAGGAGTAAAGCATCAGGCATGTCATCATCCAAAAATTTATCAATCGCTTCTGAGCAATGAGGGAAGAAGCGTCGACCAGTCTCAACTGCCATCAGAATAAGCTCAGAACATGCTCTATAAAACTAATAAAAGTTTAAGTTCTTTGCTCAAGTAATGCAATCTTCAGTCAGGTTTTAACACTTCCACCGTTTTGAACTGCAATGATCTTCACAGACTACTAAAGCTCACAACATAGGTAAATAGCACAAATGTTTATTTGATTTTTTTACTTCAATTTATAAGAAGGCAGTGATCTGTGCGTCTTGAAAACTTCAAATCTCATAATGCCATAAAACTATAACTACCCTTGTATTAAGTTCTTTCCTAACCACAAAGTTCAATACTCAATAGTCAATACCATCCAGATTCAAACCAGCTAAGCCACTTCATATACATGTAGAGGAGTTTTCTTGTTAATAGGCACCGACTCTATAAAAAGATTGTAAGGTTTAAGAGCTACTGATTAAGTAGAAGAACATGTTGACTAAGCAGAAGAAGATGAATTTAATGACCGACGGATGAGAAACTTATTTTATTAACTGATTTTATTAAAGTCAGTCACACTAAATAGAAAATGACTACATATATAAATACACACACAAATTCTCAGGTGCAGCAGAGCGGAATCCTGCACTCATGTGTCTGAATTTGTATCGTGACAAATCACTAATATATGATCGTCTTTTAGTGTGATTTGTAATAAGATAAATTCGATTCCCTTCAAAATTACGTACAGAATGCTACATTTGGTCACTGCTATATTTAATATTAGGGATAATACTAAGGACCCCCAGTTTGTTTGACTAAATCGCTATAGACCCCACTATAGTTTGACATAATTCCATTTTCCCCCTTCTGTTAACTCTGTTACTGAAAAATTTGTCTAAACAATGACAGTAAATAAAAAGACGATATTGCTCTTCCCATTGATGGAAAAAAAATTGTTAAAAAAATTTACAAAATAATTAATAAATGAAAGAAAAAAATTATTAAAATTTATTTTAATCTCCACCGTCCATCATAAGATGGACGGTAGAGATTAAATTCCAATATTATTAAAAAAAAAAACTTAAAATAAAAAATCTAGTCATTGGAAATTTGGTTTCCAGTGACTAAAAACCCATTTTCCATAAAAATCTGGGTTCCATGGCAAATTTTCGACGACTGAAAACCCATTTTCTAGAAAAATCTGGGTTTCTAGCCATGGAACCCCACACACAAACTCAAAAACACACAGAAACACAAACACTTAGATCACCAAAAACATCAAACACCATCACCAAGCCACCATCACAGAAACACAAACATCAACTTCTTCAAAAAAAGAAACACAAACATCATCACCTACACATAATCACCACCATCATCACCACATAAACCTTCATCAACACATAAATCAAACTAACTTAAAAAATAAACATAAACACATAAACAACATCAAATCAAACTAAGTTATAACAAAAAAATTTTAAAAAAAAATAATAAATTAATAACATTGGGTCTCCTTTGCCGGAGACCAAGGAGTGTTCGACGAAGGAGATCAAACGGTCTCCGTTGCGTGAAGACAAGAACTGGTCTCCACTGCATGGAGACTAGTTCTGGTCTCCACGCGACGGAGATCGTTTGGTCTCCTTCGCCGGACACCTCTTGGTCTCCGGCGAAGGAAACCCAATGGTATCCTTGCCGGACACCCCTAGTCTCCATGCCGACCTCTGATTTCCGACAACAAAGAAAAAGATGATGGACCTCTGATTTTCGACGACGAAGAAGAACAAGATGGAAGAAAAGGAGGAAGAAGAAGAAGAAGAAGAAGATGGAAAATGAAGCATGAGTCGGTCAATTGGTTGAAAAATATAGAAAAGATTTTTTTTTTTTTTAGTATTTTTTAGTTTTTTCTATATTTTAGTATTTTTTATATTATTCTTTTTTCTTTTCTGAAATGGGAAAATTTTTTTATTTTATTTTTTTCTCCAATAACCTTTTTTAAATAAAAAATATGTTTTAATTTAATTACTTGATATTATTATATATTTTATTTTACTTGGACAGTTTTACCCCTCCACATTAACGGTTAACTATTGACTTTTAATGTCCGAGTGGATGGCAGGGGTTTTTTTGGGTATTTCAATAAACTACAGGGGGATTTTTGGGTAATGTATATAAACTACAGGGGGTCTTTAACGATTTTTTAAGTCAGAGGGTTTTTTGACTATTATATCAAACTATAGGGGGAAATTAGAATTAACTCTTTATATTATAATAACTATATCATACATATATAACACACATGCATGTGCGGCCGGGTAGGTGGGTTGGTCAGTGGATGTTGCAGATTGACCAAAATTTAGTTTCATTAACAATACATTACAGAAACAAGAATGGGTTATGATAGAAACATTCATTTATCAAAATTGTAACCAAGCTGTTAGGTAGGTGGGGTGGTCGGTGGATGTTGCAGATTGACCTATATTTAGTTTGATTAATAATACCTTACAGAAACAACAATGGATTATGGTAGAAACATTCATATATTAAAATTTAAAATGGTAACCAAGCTATCAAGGATGATCATTTAAGCGGTGAAATTAGAAGTTTTAGAAAGAATTCAAATCACAGATAAAAACTAAGTTAACTCTCTGTAAATAAGATAAGAGGACTAAAGTGTCTAAATAAATTTACTAAAATAATTCTCCGGGTCCTGGGTTCAGCTTGTTCCCTTATAAGATATGAACAATAGATTGTCTAGCTAACTTGTCCAAAGACATTGAGTTGATGCTTAGAGGTTAAATTTATTCAGTACCATTAACAATCAAAAGGTTTCATTTCCTTCCTTCTTGTTATCATATGCACTAAATGTAAATGTCCAATGGTTATTTACGAATATAATACCAATACCTGTTTTACGCAAAGCTTGCATTCTCAATTGGATTCTCTTGGCTTGCTCAGAGGGTTTCTCATTCAAATCAACCTCTTTAAGGTTCCCACTTGATCCTTTTGACCTTGATGCTGTAATGCCAGGTAAGGTTGAATGTGCATCAGCTATGTCCATAGCTAGTTTAGCTTCAGCAGGAAACAGCAATCGTGCAAATGCCACTGCAATATAAACAAGCTTAAATAAGAATACTTAAAACAATGGCAACATGAAAAGGTATGGCAATTAGCTTCACCAAATCTGTAACAATATAGGGTCATTTTACTACGCACAGAAGGAGATATACTGGATCATTTCTTCCTTAAAGTAATATTACTTTTGAAATTTCAGAGCAAAAAATCTAGTAACCAGAATCAGGAAAATATCAAATTGTAATAATGATCATTCGATACGAGCACCCTTCAGTGGCTTAATATGGTGAAGCACTATGCAGAACTAGTTGCCTTGTAGGCCGCATAGGCCTTCTTTAATTGTAAGTATTTCAACTTTCATGACATATTGATCTATAATCAACAAAATATCAATGTTATCCATGAGGAAAGCATTTTTAGAAGTAAAAATATTTCATCACTTAGATATAAAATACAAAACAATGCATTAAAGTATAGCATTTCCTATTGGTGCTTATCATAACAAAACCTGTATGTGCAAACCAATAAAAAATTTGTTAACAGAAAACTACAAAAGAAATTAGCTATTTAATCTCCATTCAATTAAAAAAAACACCAATCTACAAGGAAAGAATATAACCTCTGTTTTCCAGATAGTCCAGCCTCATGAGTAAGTCATCAGCTGGCACCTGTGATGACATTGGCATTGACATGGTCCCAGACATTGAATTCCTTCTCATTTCTCCCTCCAGGACATCAATGCACATCTTATCTTTGTTAGACACCTTACCCTTTTCTGTATTTTCATTGTAATCCTTTGGCCTGGTCATCCTCCGACAGATTGCAACAGCAGTTTGCCCATCCAATGTAGTTTCTGATGCGAAGGCTCCCTTGTTCAGCAGTGCTACTATAGTTGATGGCTCCTTATGCCTTGCAGCCACATGAAGCACTGTATGTCCTCTAGTGTTCCTAAGATTGAGATCAGCCATTTCCAGACTGAGGACCTCCTTCACAACCTTTGGATCACAATAGGCGGCAGCATAGTGCAGAGCACAAGCATCATCTAAAGTGACATTAGATTCACTTAGGAGAAGTTTCAAGAGTTCAATATCATCAGAGTCTAGTGCCTTGTGGATTTTCCTGATTCTCCTCTCATGGATAGAGTCTGCTTCCCCTACAATGCCTTCAGACTCCTGCAGAGATTTGGAGCGAAGTGATTTGATTTCACTATAGACATCAGGAGGAAGCTCTCTCTCGAGACATGCATTTTCAAGATCAGACCTCATAATTCTCTGGATGCAGTGAGAGCGAAGCTGGTCTAGTTGGCAATGGAATGCAGCCATCAGAATTGGGATCACATCTTCCACAAATGCCTTCCCAATAAAGTTCAGAAGCCGACGCTGCATGGATACATGAAGGGTTTTTTGTGTAAGAATAGATCTGTCCACAATTCATAAACCCTGAAACTAGATCATCATTAATAAGCAACATATACTATATATAAGAATGTTCTTCTTTGTGAATTGATTACTTTACGGGTGGTAATATAGGAAGGAAAAGGACATGGGAAACATAAAAAATATTGTATCTAAACATATAAGCTGGACTAATGTTGGTAGACACTTCTTGCTTATACAAGATAATATTCAACACAAATGGAAGGATTAATGTTTCATAACTTCGAGAAAAAAGCAAATATTTGTTGCATCAAACTCTCACTATGATGCTTGAAGCTCTATGAACTAAGTATCAGGTGATTAAGAATATATTGGTAAAACATCCTAATATCAAAATTGTCAAGCTGGTGCAACAAGTTGACATCCATTAAAATGAAGTTGCATCTGAGTTTCAACTTTCTTATACTCAAAATTCATCTTCATATGCTGGTATCCAGTCAGAACAACTGTAATTTGACAACAAAATAAAAGCTCGGGAAATGAATCAAACACGGACAATAGTTGGAAAAACGTTACTCATTTCATCATACATATTTTTCTTCTCTCTCAATAAGACTGTTTGGCTTCCTAATAAGAAAATAATAAATTCCTCACTATTTCAAAAAATTGATATAGAACAAAGCATTGTTTATTACAAAGGTAGTATCATCCTAGGAAACAGGTACTACAATTTTCTTTAACTGGTTAAAAGCAGAGTCAAATTTAGACATATTCTGTGTTTCTTTTCACTGTTTTTCTTCTGCTTTGTGCAAAAGGCTCATGAGCTCTGTAGTGAAAGATGATTTTCCACTTACACAGGACATCAATCAGCCTATTAGTGATTAGGGAATTTGGCTCCCTTCAATTTGTCACACTTATTAAGAAAAAAGAAAACATGCCAAAAGAATTAACAACATTGAAATCAGCAAACCAATTTCCTACTTGTGAACAAGCCAAGTAACACAATACACCGTGAAAGAAAAGATTCCAATAAAAGGGTATCATAGTAAACAAATATTTTGCTTTGGATCCCACCTATTAGAGCATCTTCAAGCACACTAACTATCCATTATCCTTAGCCAAAACGGCTAATATTGTGACAATTTGTTGACTCCAACCACTCCTCACGTTGCTCGCTATATTGAAAAAGTTAAATCACCTTAGCCAAATGTAGAGAGCAAGAAAATCCTAGCCAGACTCTCTCTTTTATTATTTTAATATTAAATCTATGATAAAGCATGGAAAAATAAACTCTCAATCAAATCAGAGTGAATAGTTGGAGTGACTCAATCAAAAGTTATTAGCTAAAATGGTTTTCTTATTATTCTAGTTAAAATTCAGCTAACATTTAGGGAGTTCCCTCGGAGATACTCTTAGCTTATACACACTGAAGAGAGGGTAGCATAAGAGTAATAAAGCAAAAGAATGATCAAATCCAATCCTTCTCCCAATTGTTTTGAAGTAACTGTTATGGTAATACTACAATAGTACACAATCAAACTTTTTTTATTTTTTTCCAATAATAGAATTAACTATTCTTTAAATATCTGCAGACACAACGTAATATCCAAGCCAAGAAAAGAAAAGCGGGCATAAATCACTTTTCAACAACCTGAACAAATATGGAAAGCACAAGAGAATAGAAAATATACCTGAAAAAGCAAAACGAGTTCTTTCATCTGAAAAGTTGCAGAAGCATACATCAACTGGATAGCATAACTGATAGCAGGGCGGCAAGCGTCATGAACACAAGCCTCATCAACACAGGTGGAGACTTCCGGAGGGGGTGGCTTCAGCTTTGCAGTGTACAAATAGTTCAAGAAGTCCTTAAAAGCTGCATATCCAACCTCTCCATCAGGCACCAATTCAGACATCAGATACTTTGGTTTTCCTTCATTGACTGAACCCTTTTTGAAAAGCTCATGAAAAAACAGGCTCCTTGAAGCCAACACACAGCGGTGGACACCCACTGGAATCCCCTCAACGACGATCTCTGCGTCGGTGTAGCCATACTCGGTGTCGATTAAGAGCTTCTCGAGGCTGCTACTGAGCTTGTTCAAGCTTAAATTATCGAGATTTGGTGCAAGTTCAGGATCTGTAGTAGGGGGAGTTATGTTGAGACTACTTGACCCATTTGAGAGACAAGAAGATGAGGCAAAGCTCAGAGACGATGACAGTTCGTTTCCATTTTCCATCATATAGAGAGACCAAGACAAGTATCTGATATAGTTTTCAAAGACTACAACACCTATCCGACGCCAAAATAAAAGAAGGTCATGAAATTAACAAATTTGAAGAGAATCATGGTGGTGGTGGTATGTCTAACAGATGAAAAACAAAAGCAGACTTGAAGATGGATAAAAGACAGTCAAAACAGACAGACTTTGAAGAAGAATAAAAAGAAAAACAGAACAAACCCAGAGGAAGGAAAGCTTTGAAAAGAGTACTTTAGAGAGACGACTTTTGAGTCTAGTGGGACATCATCAATGAAGCAGATCGGTTCAGATGAACATGAAAGAAGAGCTTAACATGGGACTTGGCAGCAAAGTTGACTTGGAAGCTTTTTTGGTTTTTGTTTTAGTAGAGGAGGAGAAAACTACCGACAGGATTTAGCGAGAAAATCATGAATTATTTGTCTTGCAGTTGATAGGGTGAAACTGGGATTAAAATAGTGTATATATATATATATATATATTCTTTCTTTTGTCTCTTTTATTGAAATTTTTTAGTTTTATCATCAACTCATTTTTTTATTCAATTGTAAAATAATCTCATATAAGATTTTTTTTTTATATTTTAGAATAAAATTAGGAGTTAAGCTGATGATATTTTGAAATTGAGAGAAATACTCTATTATATCTATTTAAGGATGATGTGTTTGACTTGAGAACTCATTAAGTGAATGAAAATGATCTATTCTCAACAATTACCTGCTAAATTAAATGGCTTTCTTTTTTGGGAAGGAATATTAAAAAAAGAAAAAAAAAAAAAAAGCAGAAAAGATTTTGGATTGAAATGAATCTAAAGTGTTTAAACTGTGGGAAAAGAATAAAAGAACCAAGCTTTGTCGGAAATAGAAAGGGTACTGGAGAAGAGAATAAAAGATATTGAATAATATCCCCGAGATTTTTATTATGTTTGTGGAAATTTCGTTTCACATCATTGTGTCATCATTATTAAATATTAATTGTTTATTTCGCGTTTTAGATTGACTATAATTTTTGTATCAAAGTTCACGCTATCTCAATACGACTCCTTAAAAAAATCTACTCTCGTTATCATTGTCACTATTAGTATTATGTAGGAAATTTTGCAATTTAATGTGAAATTTTATCGAACGAAAACTAACTTTGTAATTTTGAAATCGGACGAGGATTGACATAAAGGTTTCAAGATGCAAATTACAAAGGGATGGTTTTGATGTTGGGCTGGATTTACTTCTTATATGGAAACAATCCATTAGAGTTGGCCTATTTCGATTTGAATTGAAGAGAAGTCTTTTTTTTTTTTTTTTTTTTTTTTTGCATATAGTTTAAAAACCCTGTTTCCTCATTAGGGTTCAGTGGGTAAAAATTGAGAGGGAGCAGCTGTTGGAAACCAAGTGTGATCAGTTGATAGAAAGAGGGGAAGAGGAAGTGAGAAAGATTGAAAGAAAAAAAAAAAAAAGAGAAAATTGCATAGAGAACACCCAAATAAGTTTTCTTAAAATTGTTGAATCTCCTTCATCCACCATTGGATCATGCTAAAATTTGATTAGCAAGTTAAGCACTCATAGTTCTTGAGTTTGAATGGTCAGTTCATCGATGGAGGTCATTGTAGTGAGTTTCAGCCTTCAAAATAGAGCTACTCAAGAAATAAGGTCTAAACCGCACAGTCTTACTCAAATGATTGTACTTGTTCACCATTAGATTAAGCTTAAATTTGAATAGAAGGTTCATTATATATGACACTTTAATCTAAATAGTGGGATTAGTGATTGAAGCATTATGCGGAGAGATATACTACCAAACAAAGGCTTTGAATTTGATTTCTATATATTCTTTTTCTTATTTGATATCAAATTGTGATTATTGCCTCTTTAAAAAAATTGTGATTATTGCCAAAAATTAAATTTGTTGATGATGTTACTGTGATAAATTCTTAGATAGAATTAGAGAATTGTTGTAAACTCATAATTTGATTTATAATAAAGACTTTTAAGTGGATGATGATCTTTTGGTTTTTACTTTTTGAATTGGAAATGTTTTCCACATAAAAATTGTTGGTGATATTCTGCTGCAAATTTATATATTGTGATACTGGTCTGTTGGTTCCTTTTCAGATTCACATATAACGGGAGAAAATTTATTTAGTTATTCGTTCCGTTGTTGCATTTTCTCTCATCATTTGAGAGCTTGTACCTAATTTAATTAATATAAGATTGCTTTTTAATACAAAGATTAATTATTCTTTTACTTCGGAAGTAAAACTTCATAAATCTTATACCTTTTGTTATTTTTTTTTTCAAAGATCGATTGTTTTTTAATTTGAATTTTTTTTTTTTTAAAGTTGACATCAAATTGGTCAATGAACTTTTGGACCTATTGATGTCATACACTAGTTATGCCTACCGAATATCTATTCTTATAAATAAGATATACGGATACCTACTTCTTTAAATGAGAGATAATTACTTATACAAACCTTAAAATTTAACAAATTTCAAACATGATTTAGTTACAAATTTAAATATGATTCCCTTAAACTTATTCACGAAAGAATATGAGTTTTCCATTCACGTATTTTCTTTGAGATGTCATCTCTTTCTAGCATTTGGGACAATGGAATTGAAACAGTTATACAAACTGATTTGCTTTTCTCCATAAGCTAAGATGAATAAGACGTAAATAGTGACAATTATTACAAGTGTTAAGAGTGTTACAATTGTTTACAATATTTGACCTTAAAAAAAAAAAAAAATGTTCACTGTTTTTTTAGGAAAGTGTTTACTGTTGTTTTATGATATCAGTAACAATTAAATTTCTTATCACTAAAAGTTATTATCATTTTTCTCCTTGACGATTCAAGAACTATCATTTTTCCCCTAATGTTTGAAGAAATATCAAAATACCTCTTACTATTACATTGATGTTAAAAAAAATGATATTTTGACACTATCAATACTTTAAAAAAACAAATTTAACATTCATTTAGATTTTAATGTTATTTTAATTAATAATATTAATGAAAGTGAAGGTTAAATTTATCTTTTAAATAATTGATGGTGTCAAAACATCATTTTTATTTTTTATTTTTATGTCAATATAACAACAGAAGGTATTTTGATATTTTCTCAAATATCAAGGGGAAAATGATAATTCCTCAAACCTTAAAGGTGGAAATGATAATAACTCTATTAATAAAATTATACTATCAACATACACAATTGTTAGTCTGTTTCTAAGTAACACACTAATTTTAATAAATTATTTATTTCTTTTAACTATTTACCCTTAAAATTCATTAGTATTAACCTAATCAATGTCTCACAAATTTCATAATCATTTAAAATTATAATGACGGTGCTTAAGAGATAATCTTAATTTCATATGTAACTATACATATCATAATAAAAATAGTTGGCGGTTACTTTTGACTATCTTCAAGCTGTAATGTCAAACTAATTCCAATGCTCATATGTATGTGTGTGTATATATATATATATATATTCATCTTCTAGGCATACAATAATCTTAATTACTATATAAGAACCACATATTTTTTTCCACATTCAGTTGATTCCATCACACCATTTATATTGTTTACCTTAATCAAGAAAGAAATTTTGATGGGAGATTAGGAATCATTCAATAACAAATATTTTTTGCAGTGGTAAGAAATTGCCAGTAATGAAATAGATCCAAAAGCTCATCGATGAATGAAGAAAAACTAAGTCAAACACACAACAGCGTTGTGGGTGGGTCGACTAATTTCATTCGGCCCAATTTACATTTCTAACCCATCAAACAGTGTTCGGTCCGCCCCAAAAGGACAACCCATCGGTCGAACAATGGCTTAGTAATAAGCCTAGTCTATGAGACCCATCAGTAGGGACTGAGATCATCACTTTCCTATTTTATCAATAATCTACTTGACTTTATTCTTAGGAAAGAATCTTTTCTAAAGATTAATATGATAATTTTAGGAAAGAGGAAGCTTACTATTAGAGACCTAGGATCCAGGGATCGACCTGAGATCTCCAGATCCTTGGAGATATGATCTTCTTGACATATTTGGACTAAGAAGTTGCTCAAAGTGAAGGACCCTTTATACCTATATAATGAACCCTTATCACAAAAGTAAGAGGGGAGAGTAATTGAGAATAGGGGAGGTTACTCTCTTCAGACATTCCATCAGACCTTCCCTGAAGGTTACTCCGAGACACTTGTCTCTTACACCGAACCTCGATCCCAAGCTCAATCGATATTCACTTTTTTTTTTATATTCTTACATTACTTCCTTATTTATCTGATTGTTCACTAACTTTAGAGTCAGAGTGATTACAGTTCGCATCACACCAATATCTTAGTCATCTTTGCTCTTTTTGTTTGACTTGTGTAGGTTACAAATTAATGAATTCCAAAGTAGTTGACTAGCCAAGCCAGCCCAATGTCAGCATATTGTAGAACGACCTACTACAACATGTAATGTATTGATAGGGAAGATAAAATAATGATTAATAGAGTTGGTTGATAGGTGATAGGTTGACAAGAGATGATCGACTGATAGGATGATAGAAAATAAATTGTTATTATAAAACCAGGGACAAGATTATTTCTATTTTTTTTTTATTGCTAGTTTTTTGTTGGCTTGACATTTTACAATCACAACCTCTATTTATAGCTAGTGAGGTGGGTTGCTTTGAACCAACTTCATGGTTCATGAAACTTATATTAGCTTAAGTTTTTTTTTTTTTTAGTATATTTCTTTTATAACTTGCACCCTCTCGATTCTTCTGTTGAATTTTACACCAAAAAGTTTTCCTTGTTTCTCAAGCACATCTGGAATTTTTCGAAAATATGCAGCACTTTCATCAATTTTAAATTATATATATATCATTTGTTTATTTTGGTGATATAAACAAGTACATGTTTATTCCAAACTTATTGCGTACATTTTCTTATTTTTATTTATATTTCTATTCAAATATTATTTATGTAATAATTTTATTTCATACATTAAATGTGACATTTTACTTAAATTTTTCCATATTTTGTCTTTTTTTTAGCATCGGTTGCATAATATATTATTTAAATTTAATACTTTGGTGTTTCTCCCAATATACTATTTAATTTGAAGTATGGTAATAATTATGAATTATGATTGTCAAAATATAAATTATCTATATTTGAAGAAAGATTGCTAATGTCATAGCATTAGCTATAATTCATATTTGATAAATTTGATTATTTAAATATTTTGTTCAGTTTTTTTACTTTTATTTTTGTTAATACATTTATTTAGAATATAAATTTTGAGGGATAAAACTTATTATATCCCTTTTAGATAGATATGCCTACATTTTTTAATTTATAAAATGTTTTCATACCGTTAGAGTTTATTTAAAAAACTTACTCTAGCCTACCTTGATACGAAATTCCGACTACGTCGCTAACTAACATCAGAAAAAGATGTATGCATGCTTCATTATTAATGCTTCCTGTAAGTCTTTAGATCTTCCATGAGATGCTTAGTTAGCATGTCGTGAGCTTCCTATAATATTGTTTTCATATCTTTAATTACTAGCCTTTTTTGAATGAGAAAATATTCTATGAAACGATTAGTTGGCGTGTCATGCTGATATTGGTGTGGCATTTTAATAACAACTTGATATATGTCATTTCTCTTTTATTAAAATTTTTAAATGAAAATTTTCTCATAAAAGAGAAAATACACCGATATTTAAATTTTTATAAAAGAGAAATATCACGTATGACGTTGTTATTGGAATATCACACCAACATAAACATGACCCACTAACTAAACATCCCATGAAAGATTTTGTTGTCTTGTACATCTGGAAATGGTAAAATGATTGGACGTTTTCATCACGATATTTGGTAGTCATTAGATTACATTTACGTAATTAAATATAATTTAGGAGTCTTTTAAGAATGTAATAGGTCATTCTCCAGTATGCTGACATGAGGCTGACCTCATTACTTAAACTTCTTTGGAATTTGGTAATTCATAACCTACACAAGTCAAACAAAATAGCAAAGATAACTAGGACACTGGTGTGATGTCAGTCGTAGTCACTTCGACACTCAAGTCAATGAATGATCAGGTAAATAAGAAAGCAATGTAAGAATATAGAGAAAAGAATGAACATTGATTGAGGCTGGGACGGGGGTTCGGTGTAAGAGATAAGTGTCTCGGAGTGACCTTCAGGGAAGGTCTGATGGAATGCCCGAAAAGAGTAACCTCCCCTCTTCTCGATATCTCTCCCCTTGCTTCTATGGTGAGGGTTCATTATATAGGTATGAAGGGTCCTTTACTTTAGACAGTTTTCTAGTCCAAATACGTTAAGAAGATTGTATCCTAAAGAATTTGGAGATCTTAGGTCGATCCCTAGATTCTAAGTCTCGAATAGTAAACTTTCCCTTTTCTAAAATTTCTATATCAACCTTTAGGAAAGATTCTTTTTTGAGAATAACGTCAAATAAATTATTGATAAAATAGAAAAGTGATGATCTCAGTCTATACTGATGGACCTCATAGACTTGGCTTGCTACTGGGCCGGTGTTCAACCCATGGGTTGTCCTCTTGGGGTGGACCGAACCTGCTCGATGGGTTGGAAGTGTAAATTGGGTTGAACGAAGTTCGTTGACCCACAAAGCTATTTTGGGTTTGGCCCAATTTTTCCTCATTCAACGATATGCTTTTGGATCTATTTCATAGCTGGCGATTTCTGACCACTACACATGCCACACACAAACACTCCGCTTATATTTACATATATTTTAATCATCTATCTAACAAAAATTTGTATAATATATATTTTTAGAAGGCTAAGGTAGGCTCCCTAGCCCCCACTATACTATGTCCTTGATGTCAGCCATCAGCTGCTAGTTACCATCTTTCAAAATCATTTCAACAAGCAAGAGCGTCAAAGAAACATTGCATTATAGGCAAAATTTTCCACGCCCAACAATATAATTTTATGCCACAAAACATATCACGCTTATCATTTAATTACTCAAGGTTTGATTTTGTAACACCCTCCCCCTCGATCCCTAATGTCCGGATGTTGGAGTCAAGGCGGAGGACGTTATAATTTTTTATTTACAAAAATTCATTTATTTAGTTAATTTGATTTACGGAAAATCCGGTAAAGTTTCCCCTGTTTTATTGTAAAATCCAAAATTTTTAAACCTGCATATTCAAAAGAAACCCTTCAAATATATTTTCACTTTCGCAATTTCCGCAATCAGACACTCCGTCCGTCACCAAACCATTTCAACATACAAATTCAAAAATAACATAAATTTTTCTTACATAAAGCTTCAAAATAAAATAAACGCACTCATTTTAAGATACAACATCTTCTTGTTTTCCCAAATCTTTGAGAAAACGTTTAAAACATTATACGGACCATATACATTGAAATTTACAAAATCTTGCACATAAAGACATTTGAATATACAAAATGTAATTTGCAAAACTCAATTTTTACAAAATATATACATATAAAAGATATCTACCAAAAAGTGTGAAGATTTGCTGTGACTTGCGGAGCGTACTGGAGATTATCTCCTCTTCAGACTCTCTCTCTCTCTCTCTCAGCCTACTCGGCTCACCTCACTACCTATGCGTGGAAAATCCAACGCGCTAAGCAAAATAGCTCAGTTGGTATACACATAAAATATCAAAATCACGAAATTTCATAAACATAGCATATAAAATGTATCTTTTTACAAAACAATTAAAGTTCAACATAACAAATTTTCAGACACCCATTCAAAACTTTATAAAATGTTTTTCAAACACATATATTCTTTTCAAGTGTATTATTAGTTATTATATTATCTTAAGAGTCTTTCGTAAATATTGTCACGATATTATGGATCGATAACGGATTTCACATTTACCTCCGACATCGGACACTCGATGCCTACCCGCCGGAACTCAACTTTTCATTCATATCAACTTATTGACCAGACACTCGGTGCCTCTCAAGGTCCGTTAATCACATCAATACATAAACGTAACGGTGCAGTACTGCTAATAATATCCTATTGGTATGCCAAACACCAATCCCCACCCACCAATGTACATGTTTACTCAGGCTCTCTATAATTTCATTAATTACTAAAATTATCGTTTTTTATTAAACTTTTATAAATCACTTAACTATCAAACATTTTCATTTTCTTTCGTTTTTTGAAATCTTTCGAAATCTCTCTCTTGGCCATTACCAAAGGACTATTTCGCCCTTGGTTTCACAATAAAAACTTTATTACACAATTATATTCGTTTCACATTTTCACTTGGCTCCAAAAGGTGGTTTTCGAATTTTTTCTCTTCGAAATCATAGTTCATCGCATGAATCATCATACCACGATGCAATTAATACGTAAATACAAGCTATGTAAACTCCTAACTCCGACTGATAAAGTCCCAACGTTAGAAATTAAGTTCGAGAAATAATATATAACTCTTAACGTTTAATTGATTTAATTTCATAGCCTCCAAAATTTATTCAATTAGAATACGACGAAATTCGTCGTATTAAAAAGTTTAATAACGTTCCAATGAAAATCTAAGTTAGGAAATTGAAGATTTTAGTCAATGATAATCAAATAAAAATTTGATTAAAAGAGAGAGTCAAGTGGTCAATAAGACGAGCTTAACATTTTAAAACAATTTTTAACGAAACGAAAATCAAATCAAGTAAAAGCGAAATAGACACGGAAGAACCAAGAGAGGTATTATCGTGAGAGAACACCAAGAAAATGGGTTTGAAGTGAAATTTAAGGAAGATGAGGCTTGAAGGTAATTAAAGGAAGTACCCTTAGTATATAAATAACACTTGACTGAAATTAATTTCAGCAAACAAGAGATATTTCAGTTGTGCATCAAATGAGCAGAAATCAGTCGACTGAAATAAGAAGCTTCGCGAGAATTAAGACCGAACCAGCAGCCAGTCGTGAATCCAAGACGAAACCAGAAGCGAAAGGCTAGAAGAAAAGAAGAAGAAGGCGTGACAAGAAGAAGCAAGGCAGCGGCTAAACCAAACCCAAACCAGAACAGTTCAGACGCGAAATCAAGAAGCAGAACCGAAGCTGCCAGCCCCCAGCAACAGATTTCAGCACGCAAGGATAAAAGCAGAACCAAAGAGAAGGAGAACTAGAGTGCTCGACCAGGAGAAGAGAGGAAGAAGTCGTGTAAAGGAGCAGCAAACCAAAAACAACCAGCAGCTGAACAAGAAGTAAAATAGAGCAGGGCTGGTCGTGGAAGAAGAACAGAACCGAGACAGAACAACAGAGGCTGGACGAGCAGCAAAGGAAACTTGAGGAAATCAAACCCTTTCCAGCCCATTCAAGCCTCCAAATCCTTCTTTGAACCTTCTCCCAAGTCTCTCTCAACTCTCCAAACAAAGAACCAAGTAAAAAAATCAAGTTCTCAATCTTTTCTTGATGAAAATTTCAGCAATGTTGCTGAAAAGTTGGATGCAGAATTTTTGTTGATTGTGAGGTTAGATTGCTTTTAAATCTTGATAGAATTTTATATGATTGTTATAGAATCATTAATGGGGAGTTTTTAGTGTAATTGATGTCTTAAAATGATGTATAAGGGCTGTCATACCCTCCCTCAAAATAGAAACTGAAAATGGTGTTTTATGCACACCAAGTGGTTGATAAAAGTTGTGAGTGAAGTTTGAGCACTCTAATGACCAAGTTAGATTTACATATGTATTAGAGACTTGAAGGGCAGTAGTTAAACCTTGAAATTTGATGGTTTTGAAACCAATTTTAAGCCTTAAAGAGGTTAGAAAAGTTAGAGAAGTGTTTAGAGTTGCAAAGACATTGTTATAGCCAAAAATGTGATTCCCGAGCTCAAATTTGAGCTAGAGGAGACCTGACCATATTTGGCTTATTTGGGTGTGTTCTACACCTCAAATGATGCCTAGGAACCATAGAAAATCATAGGTTTTGGAACAGATTGAATCCGATAAAAATTGTGCAAGTTATGTACAATATAGTGCCGTTAGAGCTCTGAGAAGTGAAACGGTTAGCTTAATGCAATTTTTATGGCACGAAATGAGTTTAGTTAGTCATTATAAGTTAAATGAAGCTTAGTTATGGAATAAAATCTAGCATCGCTAATCCGAAACCAAGAGTTTACAAAACATGCATTAAATTGCACCCGAAAGTGTCCAAAACGGATATTTTCTTTAGATTTGGCATAACAAACGATAATATTTCTCAATGAAATTTGTCCTATGACTAGAATGTGATATAAGTGAGTCATAGAAAAAAGAATGAAGGAAAACGGAGCCCCGAGCAACAGGTTATCGCCTGTTCTGTCAAGGGCTGTCCATTTTAAATAAAATTATGATTTTTCGTTTTAAGCCTCCGACAAGTAAACGGACCGTGTGGGGATATCTCTAGGGGTCCAAAACTAAAATTTTTTTATAAAAATCGGGATTTGAGAGTCTCGGTTGAATTAGAAACGAGTTAGGAGCTATATAGAGAGAATTGAGCATAGTTGGGAATTCCTACCATATAGTTGAGAAATGCAGGTTTTTGTTAATAGTAATGATGAGATCATGTTGTGTAGGTGACGAGCACGTGAGCGGCTTCCAGGAGCCTCGTCGAGACGCTTGACGCGGCCTTGAGGTAAGTGGTTCGCCACTTGACTTCTTTTTCAAATCCATGAAATCGCTTGATGTTTGAACATAAATATAGTAGTAAGTAATAAAAAAAAATGAGAATGCTTTCTTATATAAATATTAAAGTGTGAGTGTATAGGTTCCTATGGATCCTATATAAGAATAGAAATTGATACTCAGTTGCTGTTAAAAGAGAATGAAAGTAAAAAAGTATTTAGAGGTTTCGAAACTATAGAGTTTTGTGCTTTGACACTAGAAAAATTAATAATAAAACCCATGTATACACCTTAAAAGCTATGAGATTTAGCGTTACGTGACGACGCACAGAATTTCGTCCGTAATCGCTCAGTTTATAGAAAAGTAGAGCACTACGTTGCGATGCAGACAATTCCGCACGTAGTTGGTTAGTTGACAGTTAGCACTACGAAGCGATGCAGTAAATTCCGCTCGTAGTCATCTAGAGATTTAGCACTACATTTGCGATGCAGAGAATTCCGCATTGTAGTTGTTCAGTGAATAGTTTAGCGTCCTACATACGATGCAATAAATTCCGTAACGTAGTGGTTGAGATGCATTAGTAAGCTTCACGTTGACATTAGTTATAATCGCCCGTGATGGTTAGAACGAGTCAAGGATACACATGGAAGAATTTAAAGAAGTTGTAAAACTTGAGTAAATAATGAATTCTTATGTTGGTGTATGTGATATTATATATCCTTATTGCACTAACCCCTTGTTTATTTTATAGCTCATTTGTTTTTATTGCGTGCCGTCGTCGGACGAGATCGAGATTTTTTGTTTGCATATACATTGATAGGTGGGCGATAGCGCAAGTCATGTGTATATACATTTTTGTATATGTATTTAACCTATTAACTTTTGAATTACATTGATGTTGAATTTGTAAGTTGTAAACATTCATGCGTTTTATGTATATAGTTCATATATGTACAGGTTGAATTCGAACTCATTGCTTATTCTTATGAAATTGTGATGAATGATGCATGATTGAGAATAAAGAAGTTGGGAGGTGTTCAGAAATAGTCGAAGTGTCATTTTCCTTACAGGTTAAATTTTGGTTTTATCAAAAACTCAGCCGTTATGCTGTCGAAATTTTTATAAAACGAATTTGAAATAGGATTAAAGAAAGTATTTAACACTCCTAACCAGTTACGAAAAAAAAAATCAAATCACTAAGTTTTAACGAGTAAACCGGATACAGAAAGATAGGGTTCGCTTCCCGGATGTCTTCGATCCGACAAGTCGGTTTCGAGGAATTCGTTGAAGTGCCCGACAGGATCCTCCAGACGAGAGCTTAGATAAGGTCTGGGAAGGATCCTGTCAAGCTAAATACCAAAAATATCCCTAGGTTTTCCTATAAATACAATTCGACCAAAGGGGGAAATTCTTCAAAAATCATTTCGTCTTCAAAAGTCATTTCACAAATCATTTCGATATCATCCGTTAAATACGTAAATAAGCTTAAAAAGACAAAAATATCCATAGACCTTCCTTTGGTACCTATTAGGCCATACTAGGGGTTTTTGTAAAATTTTTCGTTTCGTCTGGTTTTTCGCTATAAAATCTCTTCCATCATTATCAAAATAACACATACATATCATTAATAATCATTCATCACGCCAAAATAGCAACATCACAAAGTTTCGAAGTAAAATCTTCAATTTTTAGCTACTAACAAATATCACATTCGAGATTAAAAGTATATCAACATTTTTAAGCTTTCACCCAAGCTCTCTAGCACTCCAATTAGAAGCTCAAAGCTTCTCCTTGCCTTTACTAGACTCCCCACGCCCTAATTGATCACCTAGAGTTTCAAAATCACACTTTAAAGTCATAAAAATGAAATTAACACTAATAAATGTTTACCCAACTACCATTACATGCCTAGGAATGCATACGCATGCTCACTAATTTATTTTGAACACAAAAACCAGAAATTATAACGCATATCTCACTTTGACTTCTTTTTAGCGAAAATAAAACTTAAAATCTTAGAGATTTTTGCAAGAAATAAATGTATAGATTGGTAGGAAAGATGAAAACAAGATGATTGATGTGTTTTATGGGTTGAAAAGAGAAAAGAAATTGAGAGAAAGAGGAAGAGATCTGGTCGGCAAAAGGAGGAATAAGATGAAAATGAAAATTTGAAATTTTTGCCCCCTATTTATATTAAAAATTTCTTAAAATTTTACCTTTGCCCCAACCTTTCTAAAATTCTATTTGAGTCCAAAAACCTTTACATTTACCCTTTTTCTATTGGACAATAATGACAACTCACCATTCCACTCATTTTTCCACCACACACTTGTTAATTTTCTATTGGATCTCACAACTTTTACTTTTAAATGTCAATTTGTCATTGGTTTAAGAAAATTTCTTATGCAATGCATTCTAAATGCACTCATTTAACCATCCAATGACAAATTTTCATCATCAAATCTTTCCCATTAAAATCTTAATTAAATCATTTTTCTAAAAAAAAAATACTTTCCAACTTAAATTATTGAATAAACTATTAAATTTTCTTAACAATTAAATATATTAATATACTAATTATATTTAAACTAACTTTTAATCCAATTTAATACGCTTACTAATTTAATTTAATAACGCTATTTATACATAAATAAATTACGGAATGTTACAGATTTAATTACTTTAAGTTTCATGAGCTCACTCTCCAAGTTATCAATTTTGTCATAGTAGCCTTTTTTTTGTGAATTATAAATTTAACAATTGGAAAATGAAAATACCAATTGAACCTGCAAATCCATTCTTTTGGGTTTGAGTAGTTAAATGTCAAGTCATCTTAACCTTTGCTAATACAAAATAATTGTAAAGCAAAATTAAAGAAAATGTACCTACATGCTTGCTTTTAATTTCCAGCAACACAATATAATCATACAATTTTATAACAATATATTTCTATTAGTATATTATAATTCATATGATTACAAGTTATAATAAGTTGTTAGTTATTGAATGTAAGAATTGCCAATTATATCAAGGCTCTCTCACTTTATAGAGAGAGAAAGCTCTCTCACCCTTAGTGAGAGAAAGCATCATAGAAGCTTTTCTTAACTAGATTCGAGCATTTTCAACATCCTCTTTCTTATCTCCTTTCCTGATCCTCGCGATTTTCTTCCTTTTTGGTTTCTTTTAAGAGGTATCTTTGGTTTTGGGGGGTTTTTAGGGTTGAATCCAATTGATAACTGAATTTGGCTCTTAAAACCCTTTCTATTCTGGTTTTGTATGTGTATTTTTCTAGATGATGGGTGAAAATCAGTAGTTGCATGCCTCCTTGGTGGTCCAAGGCAGTGATGGATCCTAGAGGTCAACAGCTGGATTTTGGCACTGTAATCAAAGATCTTATAATACTTTAAGAATGGTTTATTTAGCCCAGACAAAAGATTTGATTATCGTAAGGGTGGTTCGTCATGCCTTATCTTTAGATAGCCATCTTTTGCTACTGCCCTTTGGGTTTCCGAAGGAAGTCTTGTATAAGTTATTTTGAATCCTACTGATTTTCAGTTTATTATTGTTCTTTGTTTTAATTTGTGTTTAGTTGTATATGACTGGTCAGATACAATGTTGTCTTGCTATTCCCATGTCTAAGAATCGTCTGACATTCTATCTAGCCTTTATTGTTTCATCTTATGATGAGGACAAGTTCTGGTATACTTATGCTTTTATGGTAACCCTAAATTTGATCAATTTTAGGGTTGTAATCTTATGATTCCCAAATTTAGGAAAGTTGTAAATAAATTTATAGTAATTCAAAAAAAAAAAAAAAAGAGAGAAAAGAATTGCCAATTATATCACTCTTTCGCAAGAAGCAAAGTTGATTACAAGAAGATACAAAACTATTGACTTTTGTTTGTTTTATAACTAGTGTACACATTATATATATATATATATATATATATATATATATCATCAATCAATGTTATATATGGATCATGTAATCGTTGATATTGTTGTTCTAGCCTGTAAACGGTATGGTTAGTCTATAAATTGGGACCACTCAATACACAAATGGCTTCGCCCTACTTATAAATTGGAAAGGAAATTTTGATAATTATCAGATAATACAACCAAATTTGACTTGACTTTGAGATGGAATGGAATATCAACCAGTCATTTTAAACTTATTTATCATACAATTTTTTAATATATATTTATAATAACTGTTAGTCATCACGATGGTCATTATCCACATAGGTTTGAATCTTACCTATGAAGAGATATGATGAAAACGGATGCTACCATATTATTTTTAAATCACAAGTTAGGGTGTGGTGAAGGTCTTATATCCTTCTTAAATAACAAGTCCAAATAGAAACATCCTTATATTTGAACTAATAATCTTATGAATGTTTTGGTTTTAAATATGATATTACTAAGATAACACCTATAAAATTATTGATTCAAATTTTAGAGATAACACCTTATATACCTATGATTCAATGAGAATATGATAACATTATTTCTCTGTCATACCTTGACCTGTGGTTCAAGAAGGATATAATAATATCCCATAATTATCATAATCTGATTTGTAGTTCAGGAAGAGTATGATAGCATTCGAGCTTCACCACACTTTGACCTATAATTCAAGAAAGATATGACAATAACCTGTCTGCATCACATTTCTCGCGGATCAAGGCTAAGTCTAGATGGACAAATGACCACCGTCTTACTTTTGTCACCCAAAGACAAGATTCCAAACATCACTAAATCGAAGGAGCAGAATGAGAGAAAATGAAGTCGACCACACGGGAAAACAGCTCTTCAAACTGCACAGGAGCCGTGGTGTCCACCACCATCCTCGGTACATCACCCACATCATAGTCCGTACACCCACCGTAACCTTGCAGCAACGACTGAAGATCATGCCACGTGGACGGCTTGTGCCAGCTGGAGCCCTCTTCCCCACGTGTCTCCAGCCTTCTCCTCCACTCGTCCTCATCGGACGGCCTGCACTCCACAATCAGGAGGCGGGCCCCGCCGGCCGACCGGAGCAGCTCATCGAGACGGCGGCGACTGGAGAGGGGAGAGTCGAGGACGAGGCTGAGGCCGAGTCGGATTTGAGTGGAGGCGAGCCGGAAGACGGCATCGTAGGAGAGGTCGTTGAGGATGGCGGAGGAGAAGAGGTGTGAGTTTTGGAGGGAGAGAGTGGAGTCGCGGATGTCGTCTTTGTCGATGAGGGGGATTTTGAGAGTGGAGGCCAGAGAGCGGGCCAGAGTGGTCTTGCCGCTGCCTGGATGGCCTTTCATTGCTATTATCACCGGCCTTTCTATTCTTTTCTCCATTCTCGGCACCAAAATCAGGGTGACGATAAACATTCAACGAACACGTATTATGTAGTATATGTGCATGATGACAACCACTAATTTGATTTTGGACTTTACTGCCTTGTTTGTTTCTACTCAACATCACTATCCGCTACACCTAAATAGCTGAGAAAAGCTTTGGTTTTTAATTTAAATTCAATGGTTTATTATTTGTCTCTACGTGATTAGTGACATGAACCAACAAAACTAGCAGCCAACAACCAGGTTTAGCATCGCACCACTGTTTTATCCTATCTCTTAACGCGTCACGTCGTTAATTTATTCCATCCAATTCAATCGATGTGACCTCGTCTTTTTTTCCCATTTCATAAAAATATAAAAAATATTTATATTTCAATTTGTTGAGGGGGAAAGTACATCGAGTGAGGACAAAAACAATAATACTATTTAAAAAGGACAAACCCCTTTCCTTTTCTTATAATAATTATTAGTTTTTCTGAATATATATATATATATATAATATGAATTCCAGATTTAAAGGAGGGAGGCAAGTTAAACTTTCAACCCTGGTAAATAAATGTGACGGTCCTGATGGACGTGCCGTGCCCAGCCTCATTAGTACTGAACTTGAGTTGCTAACTTGCTGTTTAATATATACTTAAAAAATATTTAACTTCTTCATATAGTCAATCCCTTATAATCACGTAATACAATCTAAGGCGTATAATGTTCCAGCAATGATAAGTTGACAACATAAAACATTTGAAATTGGAGCTAAAAATTAGTAACTACTACCACCTCTTAGATCTTTCACATTTCTATTTTTTTTTTAATAAAAAAAAAAAAAAAAAAAAAAAAAAGACAAAACCTTGCACATTTTTGGTAGCATACATATTTCCAACTTGTTGGAAGGACTAGCATTTCCATGATGATAAATCAAAATTTTTTAAAAATAAATCAAAATCAAAATCTTGTATTGCACAGACTTACATCTCACTACTAGCTGAACCTATATGAGCACAAATATTTAATCTATTCCTAATCCTTTCTTTTTTTTTTTTTTTTGAGAGCAGCTCTAATCTACTCACTGATCTTCCTGTCTACTTCTATCTGTCTAGTTACCGTCACTACTTAGACCTATTCCACCGCTGCCGCTTGAAAGAATCTCCCCTGGCACCAGATGTTGCAAGTGTACCTGCAACAGAGCCAGCCATTGTGAAGCCTTGTACAGGAGGCCTGTGATTTGAGCTCATGCCAGCTTCTGTAACCGGTGGGCAACTAATGTGGCTTGATGGTCGATTCCCATTTGGTATTCCCTTTTGTGCAGGAACTCCCCTACTTCTGCGATCATAAGCACGATGGTTATTCCATGTGTCGTTGCTAATTAGAGACCTAAGGAAGCCACTTGGGTGTTTCTGGTCTGTCTCTATATATCTCCTGGGCACCGACTTTTCAATCTCAGTTGCTTGTATCATTGACGTGAGTGAGTCTACAGATTCCGCTGACAACGAAGTCCCAAAGAGCCCATCATAAGATAGAATGGAGGCCATTGCAGACATAGAGGCCTCCAGAGCTGGAGGAAGAATTTTCCTCGGATGAGTTACCTGTAACATAAACCAAAGAATTAGGCTCAAGAAAGGTTTCATGATGCAAACAAGCAAGCTTGTATTTTGAAGAGTAGGCGTCCAGAAGAACAATACGAGTGCTTACTTTGAACAAGATAGCTGCAGCTAATCTCTCTCTCAAACAGTAAATATGGGCAACATCAAGAGCTGTTGATAGAAAACTAAGCCACCGATCCACAACAACTACAACTGAATTATCAGGAGATGACATAATTTTCTCTCCATGTTGTTCAGCTTTCCTATTATCCACTTCCATTCCATCCTCATCACTGCCATCTCCATCAGCATCATCATCACTCCCATCCTCATCTTCATCATCCTGAACAGGAGCCACAGCAATCTCTGTTGCAAGCAGTAACAATGGGAGTGGGCCAACAACACTGCAATTCCTTATGAACATAGACCCGTCCCCACGGGTTATCTCATCGTATACAAGTAATGGGCAATCATCAGTTTTCCTAAATGATAATTTAAAATTCAAGGAATGCGGGTGCAGCCTAACTTTAGCACCACTTGCAGTGTCCACATAACGTTTTCCATTTTTATGAAGTGGGCGCAACCTTGCCACCATTGGATACAGACCAGCCACAAGGACTGCATGGATTATACCCGGTACACGTGCATTCATATTACAATTGGAGACGTCTTCAGGAATAAACCCATTCCTAATTAGTTCTGCCTGGAGCTGCTTACGCATACCATGCAGCATATTCATGGTGCCTGAGGAGACAAAATACTGAGAACAAAATCGTGCTTCTTGACCTCTCAGCTTTGCATTTTTCCAGCACTCAAAAGCAGCTATGACAGCCAACTGATCGCTTTGGCCACCGTATAATGAAGCCAGCTCGAATTTAGCAGCGTTAGCTTTCTTCTTTTCTTCTAATAACATGGGAAGGGTAAAGGGATCTCTATAGTCAGAAGCACAGGCCAATGTCAAAGCTGGGTCCAGACAGTCCAGCAATATAGCGATGAAAAGCATCTTGCTCATCAATGGATGAATAGGAAGAGAAGCTAGCTTTTCCCCGAGTTCAGTAACTTTTTCTTCAAGAGTCAAAGCCCCAATATCCTGAAGGACAGTAATAGCATTACTTATGGTTTCTGAAACCGGAGGGTCCAATGTCTTCCTCAAGAAATCTTCAATTCTGCAATTCGGGTCGATCAACTTGACCTAGCCCATGAAAATAAAATTAATACTCATTAGCCAAACAACAGCAATTTACTTATTAGACACATCTAACAAAGAAAGAAAGCCTGCACATATCCACCCACCCTTAGACTAGAGAGAGAAAAAGGGTTATTATGATCACAAAGTAAAATTTTGGAATCACCTGTAAACAGAGTTCCTCGATCGGCATTCTCTTAATTTCAGGAACCTGGAAATCTGGCAAAGAAGCTGCTCGTAGTTTAGAATAAAGATGATAACATATTCCAGGCTGACAGCGGCCAGCACGTCCCTCTCTTTGCTTGGCACTTGCTTTGGATACCCAAGAAGATTGAAGGGTTGATACATTATTGTAAGGATCATAACTTTTTTCTTTCATCC
Source organism: Litchi chinensis (assembly GCA_019925255.1). Taxonomy (NCBI): domain Eukaryota; kingdom Viridiplantae; phylum Streptophyta; class Magnoliopsida; order Sapindales; family Sapindaceae; genus Litchi; species Litchi chinensis. Next base: position 10,260,368 of record CM034472.1, read on the forward strand.
TACCACTATCTATAACATATACAACATCATCAATGGTAATTGCAGTTTCAGCAATATTGGTTGAAAGAATTATTTTGCGACAACCTGGAGGTGGTCGCTTAAAGACCTTCTTTTGCTCCACAGAGGGAACCATGGAATGAAGAGATATTATAATAAATTTGGAAGTATTTTTAAAAAAGAGATTAGCTTGCAATCTCTCCCGCATTCTATTTATATCTTCCCAACCTGGAAAAAAAATAAGGATAGCTCCATCTTCTGAATCAATGCATATTCTTCTTAGTAACTGCTCTATAAGAACAAAATCAATGAGTTCAGGATTGACAGTTGCTAGATATGTATCAAGTAACTGTTGTTTCATGGAGTTGGAACTCAAAGTTTCCATATGCTTTTTTATGATTTGAGCAACTTCTTGCTGGTTTTCTTTCTCAGCCAGCTGTAGTGCTGTTGTTCCATCCTTGGCCTCCAAGTGGCAATCTGCACCCAAAGTGAGGAGCATGCAAACATCACCCACTCTACCCTTTGCACCAAACACCATTAATGGTGTTAGTCCAGTCAACGAATGCTGGTAGTTGTAAACCTTTGGGGCTCCTTCAGAAGAGACCAAATCTAAGAGAAGGTCAAACTCATCATTTGACCACGCCAAATTCATGGCTTCATCTAAACTACTCTTGTCCTCCTCCCCAAACTCAAAGTCCTCATTTGCCACACTTGAGATAGCAGAATCAAGGTGATTACTTTCTGTGGATTTCAGCATGGAAAGTACATCCTCCAAATAGAAGGTATTGACCTGAATTAAAAAGACGAGCATTACAATGCGAATCAATTTCAAATACACAAAGTAACAAAACTCAGGGTTTTTACAGGATAAGTGAACCCAGGGACACGGATGATTGGGCAGCCTCCAAAATATTGAGAAAATCTATCAGCATCAAGAGTAGCACTCATTAATATCTGTAAAATTACAAATAACGAGATGTTGTCGGTTGATCATTAAGATATAAGGTTAAAAAAACATAAATAAATAACAAAAATAATCCCAAAAACTTAAGTATGATATATAGAGATGAATATATAACATAAGATGTTGAACTAACCAGCCGAAGGTGAGGATACGAAGGAAGCATGTCTCTGCAGGTAACTTACAATAATCAGGAAAAAATTTCTGAAAAGTCAATTATGAAAGCAAGCTAACGGCTGAGAATTATCATGCCCAGAATTTTTTATGGCAGCTGTTAAACTTAAATCCAAACTTTAGATTCAATCCATTTTATCTAATCTAACGATTAGGTTTATGAAATTTCAACTTACACACTAGGGTCATAGTTTTAATTGACTTTAGAGATGCTGTGACATTGTTTCTTCTTGAATTGGATTAGGATGTTGAAGCCTAAATATATGTCACAAAACTAAGTTAATACAACTGTACCTTTTTTAATCCATAAGTAAACAAATTATCATAGATAACCAATGTCTAATCCAAGCACATGCAACAATCATAAAAACATTTCAAGTCAATTATAAAGTACCTCATAATGGCCAACATGAAATCAGAATATCGATCCCTTTCATGAATTTCATCCTGCAGAGTGAAAATGAGGTGATTGCAAATCTAAGTCGACACACACAAAACAGATATAGGAAGGAAGCATATAAATTATGACATATCAAACTGAAAATAATAAAGGGAAATCAACAACAGCAGTTAAGATATTTTTTGACAAGTTTCCTTTAGCTAAAGTAAAAGACCATTTACAAATTTTTTTTTTTTTAAACAATCTACTGATTTCAAAGTTTTACTGCTTTTGAAGTTCTAATATGCCTATTAATGTCCACAAAATAACTGACTACATAGAAACCATACATCAATGATGATTAAAAAAAAAAAAAAAAGAGTTCTCATGATCACGGTTAAGCTGGTATCATTATTCAATTTCGCATCAAACTCTTCTTCATCACCCTCGCACCTTTGGAGGCCTTCCACTCCTCCAGTGGGTTTTCCCATTGATACACTCTTCACATGAGGTTGAACTGCATCAATTAACAACTAACAACTAATTTTCATTATCATAACAAGGCCAAACTACCAAAATAAACTCATTTAACCTTCAATTTACTAGCTCTTGTCCTCCTTATGCATAGAAAGGTAGCATGAGAATCTACGTAGGAATGTAAGACCTCTTGCAATGCTATTTTCAAACTATACAAACCCAAATATCAGACCTGTGTTCACGATACAGTGCCATAGTTTGGAAAGAACACCTAACAAAAATTATATTTAAACCAGCTTCTTCAAGTCGTTTACAATGCCCTGTCATGATTCCCCAAACCTCACATCATTGTCCCTCAGTATCAGTCTCATATCAGTGTATGCCCCTCAATATAAATTTTTCCTCAATAATTTTCTCTATTGAAACTACCCCAAATTTTTTAAGAATAATAATTATTTTAGTACCCATGTCAAAAAAATTATTATTATTATTTTAGTACCATTGGCTCTGTAAAAGATTTTTATTGGCATTCTTATCTTGTACTTAATTATCAGACTTTCAGCTAGGCTGTCATGCATTAGTAATTCATTTTCTAATCAATTTTAATATCAGATCATTTAAGCTGCCTTCTTCATACTAACTAGCTTAGATGGTGTGATCTCTTGTAGTTATATAAGAGGCATCCCACAGACACCAGGGTTGGGGAACAAGAGGTTTGGTTCACATTTAAGTTGCATTGTTATATTATTACATATATAAGAATAAACATACATGGATTTATTGTCCTCATGCAAGAAGTAGAAGGAGGCGTGTTCGGGGCTAGTCATGAAATAAAAGGATGCAAATTTGTTCAATCCAGAAGCCAAGATGCCCATTAGATCAGAGAAAGTAAAACATGCATACACATAGATAATGCAGTTCTGACATACTAAGCAAGTGAAAACGTTATGATATCCAAAAAATAAAGTTCGTATATATGCATGCTAGAATAAGTATAGTACCACAATAATGTGAGTTAATGCAGAAACATCATCCTTCACTGGATTATTAGAAGCTTCTAGTTGTGCTGTACCAGCACCTCTGCCAACCAGCAATCTCAATAGAACCCCGTTTGTGCAGAACACAACTGATGAGTGCCTTCCACCTCTACTTTCCAACCGAATCTGGTATTCCATTTATGATAGATGTCAGTAATATCAAAATTGCAGAGGATTGTGATAAGAGAACTTGGTACTGTTTCCAAATTATAAAATTTTCAGATTTAGTCCAGTAGTTCAGATTTTCAACTGCTATCATTATGTCACTTGTTAGGTACAAAGAAAAGACCATAGGTTACACTTACCAACCTTCTTTCAAAAAATTGAAACAAATATTTATCAAACATTAAAGTTCCCACATCAGTACATCCAAGAAAATTTATACATCACCTTGTATCCAATATTATCTCCAACAATTTCTCCTCTTTCATAAGATATTCTTTCAGCAACTAAACAAAATTCAGCTTTGTCAGCTTACAGTTAGGTAATAAAATAATTTAAAGAAAGAATTAAAGAAAAGTTATGATAAGCACATTAGCCACATTGAGGTATACAAACCTGATGTTGCAGAGAGACGTCGAGGTTGAGTACATATTATTTTACATGCCTCACCCTTACCCCACAGATAGTCCAAAAGAAATTGTGGGACCTGGATCATATATAAAATGAATGCGTCACAAAATAACCGAGAATAGAAAAACTTTCCCAGCCAATTCGTTTTTATTTTTATTAGATAATCCACAATATTACACTCGTTTACATTAACTGTAAGTGAGTTTTGGATTGCTTCGTTTTTCCTTTTCGGACAGGAAACTGAAAAAGGAAAACAATACTTAATGTAGTTTCTAACAAGTTCGGTGTCAATCCATCAACTGGAGTGCCAGGGCTGAAGTTTAACACATTGAGAGGGCTGTATTAGGATGATTTAAATAATACAGTTGAGACATGAGGATTGACAGGCTATTGTTGAAAATCCATAAGAATTCATTTTAATTCCTGTCTTCTATAGTTCGTTAATATTTTTTAACTTAATTTCACCTTTCAAGCAGTTCTAAAACTCAAATGATTGGGATTTATTCCTTTTAAACAAATTGCTAAAATCTTTAACTCAAATTTGATTCTGCTGAAATTGGAGTTCAAAGACAACCATATGGGTTCTCAACCCAACAAAAGGGGCCCCTTAAGGTAAGTTAAAAAGCTCATGGGCTACAGTTTGTCAGCCAATAGATTAGTTCGATGCATTATGTAGCTGAAGTCAAGTCATAGATTTAAAAGAATCCATAAGCCTTTTAATCAGGTTTTTTGTCTTCAGCATGGAAATATCAACAATTCAAATTGACTAATGCCGTATAAATTACAAATTGGCCCAAATCTTGTACCTATCCTAACTTGTTCCTAACCATGTATATATTTTCGTGAGAACAGATTAAAAAATTGCACAATCAAAAGCAAGTGATCAAAAAAATATTTTATCAGACAAGTCAGCAAAATTAGACCAGAATGAAGATAAAGCAAAAAATTAATAACCTGTGTCGTCTTTCCACATCCAGTCTCACCAGAAATGAGGACAACCTAAGTTAAAACATGCAATGAACAGTAAGTTTCGGAAAATATGCCACAAATACAACTTACCAATCAACAGATGGATAAATCCAGTATGCAAAAAATTGCTGGAACCAAATGATAATTCATATTTAGTGTGATGTAGATGAAGTTTTGAAACTAATATACAGAAGACATTGAAATAACCTGGTTAGATTCTGTTGTAGAAGTAATAGCATCCTTGAAGGACGCAATTGGAAGACTTGACCTCCCTTCAAAAATCTGCATTGCATACATAGTGTCAGTGAAAATCTTCAGTTAGAAAATAACCATGTGTCCCCAAAAGGGCTGGGCCAACACAACATGATCTTTCAATTTGGGAATACAAAAACTATAACTTATTATCAAGTAAAAGCTTGTAGCAGAACAATAATTAAGGTACAGCAGCCACACAGAAAAGATCCATAAACTGCAAATTTTGGTCTGCTAAGTCAGAATAACCTGTCTCAAGTTTGCATCCTTCTCTATCCTAGATGTAAATGATTCCAGCTTCTTTGCAATTTCTTCCTTGCTCAATGCAGTCTTGGAGAAAATATTCACTCCTTTTCCTTGTGATTTATCAGCCTTTCCACTATGTTCTGCAATTAATTTCTCACCGAGCTCACCATCATCAGGAGGGTATTGTGTAAATAAATTCTGCAGAACTACATTTGCCCCTTCAGAAAATGTTACATTTGTGAGATTGTCAAACCCCTTCAAGGTTTCCACTTTGTTTTTAGTTTTGTAAACAGAAACCCGTCGCTGCTTCCCTTTCCTATACAAAGTTCAAGCTCATAAGCTATAAAAGACATGTAAATTATTAAAATAAAAACGAAACTAAGAAACGAACAATATGCAAATTTCAAATCTGATTTAAAAAAAAATAATAACAGGCATCTTTTTCCAACAAAACTGACACCACATTACTATAATTCTTTTGTTTTCCATTTTTTACCATAGATGGTTCTCTGGCAAATTAGCTTCGACATACTTAAACAACAACCACAGTGGTCGGCACTCACCCAGAACTTTTGGACTTCAAGCCCAGTTTCTTGCAAACTTCATGCACCACCGCGCGTTCAACATTCGAAAGGTTCTCTTCAAATTTATACTCTGCATACAGCATCAAACAATTCACAAATAAATCCAAAAGATTCCAATAACAACTTCACTTAATCAACCCAAGCAATAATCACATGCATGTCATAACAAACAGAGCGACCAAACACCAGAAACAATTAAAAAAAAAAAAAAAAACCTCATGCAATGCGAGTACCAAACCACGCAACAAGAACCAAAACAGCATTGGCCCCTACCTTTTCCAATTCGCATTCTCCTATCATAATCATATCCACTGAATTCAAATTAACTAGCTAATACTATCTTCACTAACACGCAAGAAAAAACAAAATATATCAGACACCAAAAGAAATCCCAAAAACCCCATTTCGAAAACGTCAAACAGTAAGTGGGAATAGTCAAAGTTTTCGATCTTGGAACCAACAAACAGCCCTTTCACGTCTTAAACATCACAGCCCAAACCAATCCAATTTCACACCCAACACTACAGTATCAAAAGAACAAAAGAGAACCCAAAAGCATTAGTTGGAAACCCAGTTCACCTTCGTCTTTAGCTACAAGAAAGTCCCCGAGAATTTGAGATATACGGATTCTGGTAGCTTCATTGACATTAGGGTTTTCCTGTTGTTGCTCTGCTTTTTTCAGTCTCTTCTTCCCCATTTTCTGCTCACTGTATCTGGGTATCGATATTCTTATTTTGTGACCACGAAAAACGTAAAATTTAAATGGGAAGGTGAATCTGATGGAGGCGGTTGTTTCTTCTTCCTCGTTATATCAACATATATATATGCGTGTGTATACATATATACATATATATATATATATATATATATATTCATTTACTTATTGTTGTTTTGAAATTTGCTTGTTTTGAGTTATTTGGATTAGGAATATGCTTTGTTTGGTTGCCGAAACTGCTTAGCTCTTTTGACCTTGCCCACCTCTAAAGTACCTGTTAGGGTTTTCCCTTTTACACTTTTGTTACATTTTCTTTTTCCCCAATACCGTAAATCAATTAGACATTTATGCATCTGTTTAAGGATGCCTATTAAGGGTCACTTTGGTAATCTTCTACGGATAATTACATCTGATGAAATTGAATTCCAAACTTTTTTTACTGATTAAGATGAAAACTTTAGGTCGAATGGTTTTGTCCATTTAAAAACTGTTACGTGTCATTAGATGGTATTATAAAATTTGATGTGCATTCTATCTAACAACATGTGATATATGCATCAGTCTCTCAACTTAATAGTTGTAAGTCGCTTAGCTTTGTTCATGGATGGCCTATTAGGAGTGTGTTTGGCACTTTTCTTTTTTTTTCTTTTTTTTTTAATACATGAACTGTATCTGAGACAGGTTCAAGGGACATTCGGGACCAACCGAGATAGGACACTAGTGGCACTGGTGTTTGACACTTTTCTTTGGGTAATTAGATTGGGTGAAATTGTATTTCGAATTTTATTATTATTTAGAGAGAGAGATAGCTTTGGGTCAAGTGCACGTACGGGCTTTCATCCAGTTAAAACAACGATATGCATCATTGGAGAACATTATCTAATTGAATGTACATTACACTAACATTACGTGATATGTATGTTGTTCTCAACTTAGATGTAAAGCATTTACCTTTATTTATGAACAGCTTATTTGGCATTTATTTGGCACATTTTAATTACGGCAAAGAGGGTGAAAATGAATCCCGAAACCTATTATTAATTAAAGAAAAAAATTGTGAGTCTCGTGGACACACATCCTTCTACCTACTCAAAGAATGCTATGTGTCATGAGAGCATTTGATAATTGGATGTACAATTAAACCAACATCATGCAGCACATATGCTAGTATCAGCTTCATTTTTCATTTTTTGGAAAGGATGTCGACTTGATTTTTTTTTATTATTATTATTATTTTACAAGCCCAGGTGACTACTAGGATCAAATGAGATAAAATACTAATGACATGATCCGAAAAATAATTTTTACATGAGAGAGATTGATTCACACGAAGGTGGAAAAATGTCCAACAAGAGATGGAAGAAGGCAATCACATTAAGTAGCTACAATATTTGCTTAGGTCAATACCTTCTATTTGAAGGCAACCACAGTCCCAAGAGAATTGGATGGTGCTGCCAACCACTTTGGCAAGACATCTATTGATGGATGTCAACTTAAATCTTATATCATCGCATAGAAGTGTCTTAATCTTGATTGTTTTGTCCCATTCTATTCCAATAATCGTAAAAGTGTACAAGCATAATTGGGTTTTAACGCCATTTTTGTTGACTCCTACTATTGGGGTTAAAATAGTTTTGAATACAATTATGATTTGTACTTCGATGAATAAAAGTCTTGAAGTCTAGAATTACGTGACTTTTAGTTTTTGTTATTGAAACGGTGTTTCTATTACCACCCAAAAATGTTCTCTCCCACGAATCCCTTGTTTCGATATTACAACCAAAAAAAAAAAAAAATTATGACTAAACATTCATATTTAAAATTACTTGAAAAGACACAGTTATCATGAAAGAAAAAAAGAAATTATTACACAAAAACAGCAATCCTAAATATTCTAAAAAAAAAAATCCTAATTATACATAGCTGTAAGAATAATTTTTATCAAAATCCAAAATTTCCATTATGCATTTTTTGAAAAAATAAAATTTCCGTAATATATTATGATATAAACGAATACATAAAAAATTTAAAAAGTAGGATTTTTCCTTAATTGCTGCAAGAACACAGTAAGAAAAAGAAAAAAAAAAACATAAATCTTAATTTATAAATATAAAAAATAAAAATAAAAATAAAAACACTATGCTAAGCTAAGAAAGAATGTCGCCACATGAAGAAAGTGACAAAACAAAGCAAAACTAATCTTCAAAAAGAAGTTCCCGCAAGAAGAAAGTAAGATCATGTACATTTTTAACTACTTTTATATTTTGTTACTTTCTTCCTACAATCGATTTGAAGTTGGGATTCCTTAAAAAGCAAGGATTCCCAACTTCAAATCCCTATATTGAAAGAATTACTTAATGATGTGTTTACATAATAAAAATAGAAAATAAGATTGATTGATGTATTTATGTGTTTAAAATTCATTTTGTAATGATAATAAAAATCTGAATTTGACATCGATTTGGGGTTGTGGTATGAGAATCTGATCCCCCCCACGTCACTTGAGAATCTCATTTTCATTGCCAACTTCAATGTAAAAAATCTTTTATATCATTCTTAAAATAATAATAATAACAATAATAATAACACCTATTTTGATAAATTTGTCCTTGCCATTGAATTAATTTATTATACTTGTTTTTTTTTTTATATATTTATAAATATAAATATTTACATATGCTAAAAGCTTTAAAAAAAATCTGCTAGTACAAAGTGTTATATTTTATTCCAATAATTTGTAGTTAGCACTCAAATTTTATGATGAATTGAAGAATGTTACATATTGATGATAGTTGTTACTACCACTATCATGGTTGCTAGGCTACTACATTTACAAAAGTAAATCAAATTTAGGTAACATTATATATATATATATATATAGAAAAAATAAAAAATTCACAACTAATATAGATATACAATATGTTCTTTCAAAAAGAAAATAAATACACAATATACCTATAATAATATTGTTAAGAAGGTTCATTTTTTCGGTCTATAACAACGAGGTACATGATAAAATTATGACACTACATCTTAAATACTATTTTCTATATTGTAATTTATCCATAATTTTCATGAATAATATTTTTATATAGTTAATTTATTTTGGTTCCAAAGCAAAACAAATAACTTAATAAGAATACTGCTGATTTTGATTCTGATTCCGATTCATACAGTTTAAGTAAACAATTTATTTCAATTCTGATACATCATTATGATTTCAAGTCATTATTATTCTTGATCATTCCAATTCTCAATCCGACTCCTCCATTTAAAGTAAACGCACCATAAGAGCATCTCCAATATTCTTATAGATGTGTTTTTATTTTTTTTTTAAAAAATCATGTTATCAATGTCAATGGATTTATTTTCTACATGACCTAAATATCATTTAATCGATAATCAAATTAAAATTTATTCTTCAATACTTTCATATATATGTCTATTTAATACTTCCATATTTTTTTATTTAATACTTACATGTTTTTTTTTAAATTTTTAATTAGATTTAAAAATTAGAATTAAACATTTATTGACTTACTGAAATGAAGATTTAAAAGTATTTTCAATACTCTCATGAATTATGAGGAAAAAAAAAAAAGTCACATAGGATTATGTTTAAAATAGGTTTTTCTAATGCGCTTGTTGTCAAGTTGACATGACAAAGAAAAACCAAAAAAAAAAAAAAATTACACACTGAGAAACCCTCTACAAGTAAAAGGTCTGTTTGACAGTCAACCGAGCAAGCCTTCTTTTTGTTCTTGATCACCATATTTTCTTGTCTTATTCCTTCTTCTTTTCTGGACTATCCCAGTTTCTTCAATCTTCTTCGCATCGCCATTTTCCTTCATCTTCGTCTTCTTGTTCGTCACCTTGTGCAGCTCGACTAGTTGTTCCTTTACTTTGCTTGCAACGATCCAATTGTTCTTTTCAATTGCGTTTTGGATGACAAGGTTGTTTTAGGAGGGCATTTGTCATGGTGCTGGCACTGGTCCTTACTGATGTAGGGTTGAATGTGTTAGTGGGTTTGGTTGGAGTGGTGGTGGTAGGTATTCACGTATCTGTAGCACCGATATTTTGATCCTCTAATGGAACATCGACAATCGCAGAGAAGTTGGCCTCCTAGTCCTATCCTCTTCTGTTGTCACAGTCGCCAACCACCCTAGCCAGGTGGCCTCAGAGAGCGTCGATTATGGCATTTGCCGTCACGAATCTCCACAAAACCAGACGATGATGGCGTCATTAGCAAACGCATCCAACATCACCATTAGCTGTGGCAATTGCACATGCATCATTGCCATTGGCCCTATTACTGCAACTCAATCCGCTACAGCTGTTGGCCTTGTCACGTCGACGATATCACCGAGTTCCTTCGAAAAAAAAATGCTATATTTCTATTTTTTTTGTTTTTTCTAGAATAGTTAAAAGTTTTTTTTTTTTTTTTAGATAGAAGCATTAGAGAAAGTTTTTAGCTTTGATTGTTTATTAATGTCAGAAGCAAATTTCTTAAGATTAACGACATGATACTTTAAAAAAAATAATAATAATTCATAAGAGTATTGAAGGTATTCTTATAGATTTTGAAAAAATTACATGTCACATAGGATAAATAAACATTAAGTTAAAATAAATTTATTTAATGTAATTATCACTCATTAATATCAAACTGAAATGGTAAAAAAAAAAAAATAGATATTATCAACATAACCATTTATTTTTAAAGGGTCTATTAGACAGTTAAGTTAATAATTATTTAATTTTATTTTTTTAAATCTAATTAAAAATTAAAAAAATGGAAATATTAAATGAAAAAATATGGAAACATTAAATAGAAATATATAGAAGCAATAAAGAACAATTTTTAATTTGTCTATCAGATGATATTTATGTCATAGAAACTAATTTTTTTTACATTTATGACGTAACACTTTTTTCTTTAAAAAAATACAATCTATAAAAGCATTAAAAATGCTAAAACAGACCTTTTGAAAATAGATATTCATATTAACAATGTCTATTTTTTTTTTTTTTTGTTAGCATCTTAGCTTGATATTGGTGAATGATAATTACGTAGGAGAAATTTATTTTAACTTAATGCATATTTATTTTATATAACATGTAATTTTTTTACAATTCATGAAAGCATTAAAAATGTTGTAATGCTAGTTATTAGTTAGAACTAACCATAATAGAATGAAAGTGATATTTTATTCATAATTAATAACATTTAGATCCCGTTTGACACACATGATCATAAAGGAAATGGGAATGGAATTGGAAATGATTGAGATTCATGGGATTGGATTTGATTGAAAAATCACTATCTTATGTTTGGTATAACTTGAGATAGGATCAAAATTATACTATGCATTAAAAAAAAAAAAAAACTAGAGAGAGAGAGAGAATAAAGAACATTTTTTAAAAAAAAAAAAGAAAAAAAGAAATGCGGAACCAAAAGAATTAAAAAAAGACAAATGGAGGAAACAAAAACATAAAAAAAGAAAAGTGGAGGAAAGATAAACAAAAAAGTTGTCAATGCAATTAATGAGTCATTTTTCTCATTTATAAATCTCACTATAATCGTTGAGAATGGAAAATCTTATGGCATTGGGATTGGTTTTGAATCCTTACCAATCCTCTCCAAATACAGGTCAACATAGGATTGGAAATTTAAAATCCAATTCCAAGAAATTTCCTAAGTGTCAAATACTTCCATAAGGCTAGCCCAAAATAAATGACTATTCCCATCAAAATAAAACAACCTCACGCTTTAAAATACTAATAGTGCGACTCAAATAATTATCACAACTCATAGACAACAAACTCTCACAGGAAAACACTTCTCACACCTTATATTTCAATAGAAAACAGGTGGAACTAGAATCTTTTATCTTTAATGACGAAAGAAGGTACTCATTTACTCTTATCAAGGGATGGTATAAGTGAGAGGTTTTGAACTTGATATTGTAATTTCAGGAGAAGTAAAATTACTGACCAAGCTATGCTTATGACCATAATATAATTCCTTATTGGCTTATAGATGATTTGTTAAGATTTGATATTACTATATATTTAAATGAGAATGCTCGATAATAAAAGCAAGCACAACACAAAGAGTAATTGAGTGGAAGAAAAGGACATTAGTACAGGCTTGGAGACTTCAACTGAATCTACTGAAGCACCGAATTAGAGTCATGTACAAAGCTTGAATGTTAGTTGCTCTGTTAAGTCTTAGCTACATCGTAATTCATCATGAACTACTACATTTTATGCCTAATAATATAATAAAGAGTGACCTTACTATTATCATTGCATTATATAATATTTAGCTGAATGAGTCCAAATTGGAGCTTGAAATCTATAGTTCAATTGAATCAACCCTATAGTCGTGCACCCTCACCTAACTTAATTTGTTCGGAACTATAAATGGATTTTGCGATTCTTAAACGTAAAAATAAAGTTTCATATGCAAAAGGTCTATTAACAAGAGTGATCGATTGATTTAAAAAAAAAATAAAAAATAAAATAGCCAGACTAGTCTTTATCAGATGGAAAACTACAAAATGGGTAGGGTAGGTTTTAAAGAATGCTATTACTAAAAGGGTCATTCAAGCGACAAAGATGCAGCTTGATCGAGGTTGCATTGGTGAAATCTTATATAAACACATAATAACTATTGTTGGAAGGTTGCCTAGGTAAATGATAGATTTTTTATTTAACTTATAAAGTCGTAACTTGTATTTTGAAGACATATATGTAGAATCTTAATGTTAAAGTTCCAATAAATATAAAATTTATATTTTTATTAAACTATTGACATTAAAAATCTCTTCCAATATATATTCTAAAAATATACATTAACTCAATCTTACAAAACATGATGCAGACACAACCTAATAATCCTTATTAAAGATTATAAAGTTTCTTTTTTGTAAGAGAGGTCTTCACTAGACTAACTTCATCTTTACCTTATCATGAACAACTTTCAAAGTTGCTTAGTATAGACATTGGAATTTAGCCGACCCAGAAATTCTACGTCCAAACTACAATCCTGATAACAATAAGCTATGAAAGCAAATAACAACAATTAAGAGTGAAAGAGGAAGAAGAAGAACAATGTAAAGAAAAGAATTTTTTACGTTGTCCAGCAAGTGTGCTTACGTCCACATATGTCACTCTGAATAATTTGACAGAGTAACGATATCACTTATTAAAATTGTTCGTAATACAAAGAATTTCACCTCTATTTATAATGTGGGGATTTACAATTTGAGTGCAATACAAATCAAGAAATAAATTTTATATTAAGTGCATTCCACAACAATCTCCTTTGAATCAGGAAAGATTCCCGAAATTAAATTCGGGATTGTAGAGATTTGATCTGTACAAAATCAAGAAGTTTGAATTCCTCTTGGATTAGACTACTACAAGTTTCTATAAGGTTATTTGACACGAGTTTAGCGAACTGACATATCATTTTTACGAGCTGAAGATGAATCAAAGTAGTTTTGGTTTAAGATACGAGTTGAAAAAATGGAAGCAAACTCAATATTGCAACCTAAGCACTGGCTTCCTGGGTCTCTTACTATTGGGCTCATCCATTGGACCTTTAGCAATCCATTTGTCCAGGTTGTGAAAATATCCATAACACTTAGTACTTATAATCTTGAGCTAGATCTTTGTATCAACATATTGTAAAGAACATAAAAAGTTAAACAAACAACTACTAACAATGCATAGGTTATGATCTTATAGTAGAAGGTATTGTAATGATCTTTACTTACCATATTAGTCATTTGTTTACGTGGGTTTTGGCCTTACCCCCGAAGGAATATGGTGGAGGTGGAGTGCTCTCATATCCTCCTTGAGCCACCTTGATCGCTCACGTAGGAGTTAATCTCCACCGCTTTTGATAAAATTTCAAATAATTAGTGTTGGATTGACCTTGCGATTTATATTTATTAAAAAAAAAAAAGTTTCACCAAACCTGATTGCAAGAGTCCATCCAGCCCATTAGTAGAGTAGTTGGGCCAGACTGGAAAGCTGGAGACCCATCAATGGTGTCCGTCCCTGAGTGGTAGAATCTACATAACCCCTGGCTGAACGAGTTGGTTTCCTCCACGCAAAGAGAACCGAGTGAGTCCTCTACAAAGGTACCAAACCCTTTTGTCACCATAAATAACTTGATTGTGATTCTTTTTATTTCATTTTTTATTGTTTTGGGTTAAATCCAAGGACCTCTCTCTCCACCTATGCTCCAAAAGAAAAAGGGGTGTTTGTCTCGCTTGTTGGCTTCATTTTCACCTTTACCCAATTTTGATAATCGGATTCCCAATCGGTTTCCGTGGTGGGTTTAGTCTCACCTGATCTGAATCGGCTTCCCAACCCATAATCGCTTTCTGGGTATTTCTGATTTTTTCCGTTTTGGTGCTTTTTTTTTTTTTTATTATTTTTATTTTTTCAAACTCAATTTGGCTTGATTCTCCTCTTATCATGTTTGCCTTTACTTTGGAGCTTAATCATGCTAGTTTCTTCAATGAGTATCTGGATGTTTTGGGTCTTGATTGATTTGTTTTGAGACTCATCTATTGTTGGTTGTTCTGATGAGGGTTTTGTGTAGTTTTCGTCTAAGGATTTGGTTTGTATTTTCTGGGTAAACTCTTTTGCTGTTTAGTGACTGAAAAGTTGCATTCTTTGATGGGTTTTAATTCATTTGATGATGTCACTAGTATACTGTCATTTTGATGCTTTTGATATTCATGGTTTGGTTGTTGTAAATCTTGTCGCAAGATTTAGATGGTTTGATTGTTTGTAACAGTGTAAAAGTTGTTTTTGTTCGTCTAATGAAGTAAATGCGTGTTGGCATTTGGGCATTTTGATTTGAACTTGTTGAGTTCACTTGCTAAAATTGCAATGATATAGGCATACTATATTAAGGAGTAATAGTGTATTACCCATTAGTGTCAACAATGTTGGATCTTAGTCTAAGGACATTGCTTTGAGACCATCTTGTAGTGCTCTCAATGGTTTGCGTGAGCTTGGCTGTGTTTTTGGAATTGAGTTAATCACATAACGGGATTGGTTGACCCTGTGCAAGTCATTTGATTTTAGAATCAGACTTGTTATTTTTATTAGAGCCAAATTGTTACTGGAGATATTTATTTCTCACTATCTTCCTCAACTTACAGAATTTTGAATTCCAACAATTGAATTCATTAGAAAAGTTTGCGCTTTTCTATAATCTTAAGGATTTGCAAGAGAAGGATGGAGGTTTAGAAAGACCAAATTGCAAAGTTTAGCTTTGTATATGCATTATGTAGTTGGATGTTAAAAGTTAGTTCTGGACTTCTTGAAACCATAAGAAATTTATTACTGTAAATATTTTATATTAAAGGAAAGTAGTGTAAGTGAACAGATGATCAAGTTATGTGGAACCTTTTATATATATATTTTTTGTTTTTGAAGAAAAAGAAAACAAGATTTATCATTAAATTTAATTGGTTTTGGAAAATGGGTAATGACAATAATAAGTGTGGAGAATATATTGCTTATCGTCTTTGGAACCACTTTACAAGCACTATACTTCAGTGATCCTCATTTTGCATGACGAGTAGGAATATTACAATGTGTGTTCTCTTTAGTAATCCAGTACTACTGTGACAGTGTCTCACATTTTCTAAGTATGATATGGTGAATTTATATCTCGTCTTTTGGAAGTTAGATGATTATGCATGTGAATAATGGAATTCAATTTTGCATTGTGAGAGACTTAAATTCTTTCTCTCTCTTTTTTTTTTTTTTCATCTAATTTGTTGATCATCAGGTGAAGAAAATATCAAATTCCAAATTTCAGAAGCAATATTCGAGAGCCTTCAAAGGTAAGGATAATTGCATGATCTTTATATAATTTTTTTATTTTTTATTTTTTTTTAAAATCCAAAAATCCCTTGGAACCGCTTAGTGAATTCAAGTTCGAAATGGGAGCCCCTGCTGAACCCTACAATCTTTGGGAAACAATAAACTATAGCCTTTGACCATATAGGTTCCAATGAGGGTTTGAACCTTAGACATTGAGGGAGCAAACCTCAAAGCCCAACCATTCTTACTAACTACTCATGGGTGATCTTTATATAGAATTTTAGAGCCTTTAAACTCTGCTTGATACGGGATATGACTTTACTTCTGAGTTGGTGATGCATCTTGTGTAGCTTTGATACTCCACTTGAATTAATGCATTGAAATATTATGGTGGTTTTCTTCTCTCATGTCATTTTATTACTGAGATAGAGCGTCTTTCCTAAATGTGGATGGATGTCTTAGTAGTTACTATAGTAGATGGTCTTTCTCTTCCCTCTACATTGAGAAAATCACTTATATCTCTTTACCATTGCCTTTTCTTTTAAGTTAGTTTACTCCCCTACTAGATTTTAAGTTCCAAATTAATTTTGTGACAGAAAGATTAGATCCTACAAAATCATATTGTTAATTCCCAGCTGATGGAATATATTGCAAATGTTATATGAGCCAGAGCTGTGAGAAAATATGAGAATATGAGGAATCAAGTCAATTTCTGGAGTTTGTTTCAAATTGTTAATGGGATATTAAAATTCATACACGATTAACTTGACACTGAAGCTGAAAAGGAAAACACCAATATTAGAGTTCATCGGAATGGAAGGCAATTCTAACCAGATATTAGTTCAAGCTCTCATTCTGCTCATTATTTTCTATTTAAAGCACCTTTGGATGGGTGGAGTGAGGGAGCTCTTTTCTACATAAATAATACACATAATAAGAATTTTTACTTAATTCCCCCACAGATGGTATAGCTAGTTAGGTATCTTGCATTGAAGCAAGAGGTCAAGGAATCAATCCTTTTCACTCCAACGTTGGAGAGGGATTTTTTTTTTTTTTTCAATTGGGTGTGTGTATCGGGTGGGGTAGCTTAGTAGTGCGAAAAAGTAGAATTCAATGTTAATGTAAATGAGAATCTTGAATGATTGGAAAAATTGGTTTCTTGGAGACATTGTTTATTTGTGGTTCTTTGGCTACTACGTATTAATTATTTGTAACATAACATTCTATCTAATGCAGGACGTGACTTGTGGCTATTCATTTGGAGCATATTAATTTTTCCCCCTTTTCGTTTTGCTGCCATTTTGATAATATATGGGCTGAGGGGCACATTTCATGGGAGGTGTAGAGGATGATGAACCAGCCTCAAAGCGCATGAAATTATCCTCTGTAGAATTGAGAAGTCTTTCCAACGGTTCCGCTTTTACAGAGCCCGTAGCTGGGTCTTCTTCAAGAGATTTGATGGCTCGGCCCCTACCATCTGAAGGGGACGAAGAAGTCATTGGTCCAAAAGGAGTTATTAAAAGAGTGGAATTTGTTCGAATAATTGCCAAGGCTTTATATTCTCTTGGGTATAAGAAGAGTGGTGCTCATCTAGAGGAAGAGTCAGGGATACCTTTGCAATCATCTGTGGTAAATCTGTTTGTGCAACAAATTCATGATGGAAATTGGGATGAAAGTGTAGCCACATTGTCTAACATTGGTCTACTGGATGAAAGTGTTATTAAGTCAGCTTCTTTCCTGATATTGGAGCAGAAGTTTTTTGAACTCTTGGATGGGGAGAAGGTCATGGATGCATTGAAGACATTGAGGACTGAGATTGCACCTCTTTGTATTAATAATAATAGAGTCCGAGAGTTGTCTTCTTGTCTTGTGTCACCTTCACATTTTGGTTTTGTGGGTTCTCCCAAACGAGACATTGTTAGGGCAAAGTCTCGGTCAAAACTGCTGGAGGAATTGCAAAAACTGCTCCCACCTACAATCATGATTCCTGAAAGAAGGCTTGAACATTTAGTTGAACAGGCTCTTATCTTGCAACGAGAAGCTTGCATGTTTCACAATTCCTTGGACAAAGATATGTCATTGTACACTGATCATCAGTGTGGAAAAGATCAGATCCCATCACGGACATTACAGGTTCGATCTTTTATTTAAGAGTGTTCGTAGCTGGGTAGTTTGAAACTGATTGTTTTTTTTTTTGTGATCGTATTTTACGTGTTAGCAGCAACCAAAACTAATGCAACATGATTTGTTGTTTGTGAACTTTTTTTTTTTTTGGTTGTTCACTTCTCTGTTTGGTGATTTTTCATTCCTATGCAGAATTATCACATTGACCTGTGTTGTTCTTAATGTTATAGCAGCACATGAAGTATACACTAAGAAGCTAAATTGTAAGGGTTAGCTATTGGTTTGGGACTTTTTGGATTATTATTTTAAGCTCCTGAGTGGACAATTGTTCTTTACTTTTCTGGCCATTTAAAATGTGTAGGCTCAGATGCATTGCTGAAGCTTAAACGTTGGTAGGAAATGTAGTACAGTTTACAATCTAACATATCTCTTCAGTAATGGTGGGGGATTGAGAATTAATATGGTTTTTATTGGAGACTAAAGGTAATATTTATGAAGAATATAAAGGATTGTGCCATGTTAGAACTACTGTCCATAAAAGCGGAAACCGGTGTTGGACACGGTCATGACTCATGCTAGAGACAACTAACCTTTAGCTGTATATATTATATATATTGAGTTTGCTGGTGTTGCTTTGACGTCAGCTTATGGTATAAAGAGAAAGAATGAGTCTGTTGTAGTGTACCCAAAGTGCAGAATGTTCATCTGGATTATAGCCAATACTGATATGTAAGCTGTCATTTCTAAGTCACATAGGTTGCTTAGGTGCTCCAGCAAGCTAGTGTGAGTTGTCCTAGGAATTCTAGAGGAGTCAACTCAATTTAGGTGAGTACCTTTTATGTGTAAATTTTGGGGTGGGTGCTCTACTAACTGTGTTTTGGTTTTTTTCAAGGAAATTATTTTCTCATATATACTAAGCAATTGTGAGAAGATTTGTAATGCATGATAAAAGGTAGATTTTGTTCATTTATTTGGTTTTTCTTTTTCTTCTTTTAACTTGAGTTCACATAATTATTTATAGTGTGTGCACATATAATTACTCAAGTAATTACTGCAAAAAATAATTACTTCACGTTTTCTCATGTTTCCATAAGCAAATTTTGTTCAGACCTTATTAAATCTCAATTATTTATAGTGAGTGCCTTTTATGTGCAAGGTTTGGGGTGGGTGCTCTTCTAACTGTGTTTTTGTTGTTTTCAAGAAAAGTATTTTCTCATATATACTGTGCAATTGTGAGAAGATCCTTAATGCATGATAAAAGCTAGATTTCTTTGTTCATTTATTTGGTTTTTCTTTTTCTTCTTTTAACTTGAGTTCACATAATTATTTATAGTGTGTGCACATGTAATTATGCAATTAATTACTGCAAAAAATAATTACTTCACGTTTTCTCATGTTACCATAAGCAAATTTCGTTCAAAACCGCATTAAATCTCAATTCTGGAATTCCATTTTCAAAGCATCTAAAATTTCAAAATCCTTACTTCTCAAAGCCATCTCATTCACAGTGCATCTCTTCATTGTAAAAGTAAGATAATTAAAATGTTAAAACTATTTTGCTGTCACTTTCTTATTGTAATCTTTTGAAATGTGGCTTTAAAAGGTGGCATGAAGGCTTCGTAGGATTAAAACAAATTCATGTGTAGGGGTGGCAATATGGGTTATCGTTCTGTTAATTTTCTGTTCAACTCAAACTTTGAATTGTTAAACTTATCATGTCATAAGTCTAAACTCAAACACCAAATTAACGAGTTACCTAATAAGATCTTGTTAACCTGTTAATTTATGTTATGTTAATTATATAAAAAAACACAATTCAATTGATCCATATACCTAATTAAAATTTTAAAATAATTTTTTTTTCATTTATTATATTATTAGATCCACTAAACCTGTTGAATAAATTAAACTAATTCAATATGATGTGATATTGATTTAGCATGAAATTCAAATAATATACTTAATACTTAATTGTATTAGAATGAGTTAGCTGTCAGAATGGGGGCAACCCAAATACGACTCGGTTTATTTAATAGGTTAACATGTTGACCTGTTAGTGACCTAAATCCAATAAGATCTAATCCAATCTTTGCTAATTTCGTATCGCATTCGTGTTGTGTCAGCGGATCATGTTGACAATTGTCACCCCTAGTTATAGCTGTGATAAGTAATAAGTTAAAAGATGATGGAATGTTCTATGCTTTACAAAATAATTTCTTTTTCTTGTGGTTCTTTGGGATCAAATGGAAGAGAAAATGTTAAGTGTGGAGACAGTTGTATACATATATGCTTGTAAGAGTAGTTTACTAGAAATAATTTGAAGCATGATATTGACAACATCAAGCAGAGAAAATGTTAAGCGTGGAGACAGTTGTATACATATATGCTTGTAAGAATAGCTTACTAGAAATAATTTTAAGCATGATATTGACAACATGAAGCAGCCTCTATAGCACACTACTTGCATGTTAAATAATCTAACAAGTAGCTTTGAAGAGTTGTTACACGTTGCCTTTTTGCTGTAGTGTAATTTAAATATTGTCATATGCTCATTTGCATTGTATATTTTAATATCCAAATTTGTTTACAAATAAAACCCCTATCCTGACTTCTTGATAATTGTTTATTTATCATTCTAATATCTTTTTGAAGCTCCAGAAAACTACGATTATTTGTGAAACCAACCCATCTAACATTAATTTACCAGTTTTGCATACTTTTTTTTTAGAATAATGATTTAACTTGGTATAAGTGATCACCAAAGTTTCATAAAATTATGGTTTGCTAGAATTGTTCTCTTAGAAGTTCTAACCGAATTTGTTTGATGGATTGTTTGGTAGGACTAGGTAAAATACTTTGAACTTTATATATAAATGGTAGGGTCTTGGTTTTGCATGTGGTGGGCAAGATACTTTTTGTATCTTTCAATAGATACACCTTGCCTCAAGGGAAAACATATTCCACCATACTTTCATCTATACAAATTGTGATTATGATTATATTTGGACTCTTGTTCATTTTTATGAGAATCAAGATTTTGTTGCAGCTTTAAATCTGCTACTATGGAAGACTGACTAAGTACTGGTTACAAGAAGTGTTTTTGCATATTGCAGTTTGTTCTTTCCTTTTGTCAGGGAAGACGAAATCAGTTTTTAGGGTACCAGAGTAATGTAAAATATATATTATAATTACTAAGGGCATTATTAATAAATTTTTGTGTAAATAATTAATTCAGAGCATCTTGGAGAAGTGATTCATAACACATACACGCACCAGTCTTTTTTGGCACAGATTAATCACATAAATATAATTTGGATAATCAGTTGTTAGCCTTTGTATATTTATGACTGGAGGCTTGTAATTATTATTTTTCTTTAAAGAATAATTACTGCTAGATAGTACATCAGCAGCAGTGGCTTGTGCAGGGAGCCATGGGAAACACCTACTCTTTCCTGCTCTCTCTCTTTATCTAGCCCCAAAAGGCCAAAACTCATCTTATTACTTAATTTCTCTTATCTCATTCTCCTTGCTTTGTTCCCCCTCTCTTTGTCACTCCAACTAGTAAATATTTGAAGCTTGGCTCCTTGCATTAGGTTGCTGTGAGACAGTATGGTAACAGATTCTTCTTCTTATTATTATTATTAAAAAATAAATAATAAGCTGACAATATGATCAGGTTCAGATGAAATTAAAATCAGGATGTTCTAACTCAGAAAAAACTGTGCATACCAATGCGAGATCTACATTTTAACGCAATGTGAACTATATAAGTTGTGTTTATTTCACAAAATTTACGTTAAAGCTATGCAGATTTTACGTTTAACTACCTAAGTTAGTGTACATATTGTGAACATAATCTTGAAGTCTGCACAATTGAATGTGAATTTGTGAACTTCGATGCAGAAGTTGTGGCATCTGCATTTAAACATAATGCAGTTGTTCATTCTTGATATTTATATTATATATAAAAATGTCTTGTCATGCTAGAATCATGGATAATTTATATGGGGTTTGAACTTGGTAGTATAATTTAGTCTACATGTGAAAATGAAATTATATTGTTCATTTGGAAATTGTAATTATTGTTTTGAACAAATGCTTGGTTTAATGAGTAAATTGGTTTTGGTTCCTAACTATATTATCTTTGATGAGTGACAATTGCTTTCATTCTTGATGCGTGAATTATGACTCATGTGGGGTTATGATTCTTTCACTGATGGTCAGAAATGCATTGTAATTTGCAAATGAGTTAAACCTATATTACAAGGAAGTGTAATTAAATGTTATATTATTGATTAGCTGTTGGTGTTTGTTTGCTTTCGACTACCATTTTATTTGTATTTGCTGCAATTCTGTCTTCCTCAAATGGACTGCAGTCATTTAGAATTGCTGTTGTTGGATTGGGATATTAAGAAGTTTTGTTAATTGTTGTTGTCATTTTAATTGTAACAGACATTACAGGCCCACACTGATGAAGTTTGGTTCTTGAAATTTTCACATAATGGAAAATACTTAGCTTCATCGTCCCATGATCAGTCAGCAATTATATGGGAGGTACGATTATTTCTTTGATTATCTATGTTAAATTGTTCATTTGTGGCTTTATTTTTTATTTTATTTTTCGCTTATTTTGATGGGAAACAGAGACTCTATTTCATAATAATGAGACTAGATACTAACGTGAACCATAAGTCCACCAAAACAACAATCAAAAACAAGAACAATAAACTAGATTGGAAAATTCAATCAACGAACAACAAACTTACAATCAAGAAAAATGGAAAATAAAGAAGAGTCTTTAAAATTTAAACCGTTCTTGCCTATATTTGTATCATTTTGAATTCTATTATCATGCTTTGGTGAATGTATGAACTGCAACTGTTAATGTTTTATTATACCTTGTTTCTTTCTATCTATGTATAGCAATTTGTTTTCTCGACAAAATTTTAATTAGAATTAGGACCAGTTGTCATTAAGGTGAACTTTACATGTGTTATATGCTGAAGTGTGAGTTTGAAAGATAAAATACAAAATTATCAAGCTTAATAATCTTAGTGTAGAAAGTGATTGTAAATTTGCTTGCATCACTTCATGTTTTGGTTTGTCTTTATCTTTAAAAAAATTGTAAAGTTATGCTTTATGAGCACTTGATGAATAAGTAATTAATGCAAGGAAATGAACTTTTCTGATTTGTAGAAGTACCATATTCAAACCTAAGATTGTTACATATTTACATAATGTGCTCTTCTGTTTTTGTGGTTGGTGTAAGCAGGGTTTCATGTAGGGTTTTGGTAATATGCAATAAACCTAATGACATCTTATCAAACATCTAGATGCATTCCAGGTAAAGACAGGAACACACAATGACTTAAGCTACAGAATATGTATGAATAAGTTGTGAAGTAATTTTTGGTACTAGAAGGGTTTATGCTGATCTGCAGTCTTAATAATACAGTTTAAGTTTCAACATGAGCTGGAGCAAATCTTGTATTTTTTTCTGCTCCCTTGTAAAATATTCTATAAAAAACATATTAATAATTTAAACATATAATTGTTTAGTAGTATAATTAACAAACAATACGTTGAAAATGAGAGCCTCTTCTTTCCTGCTTCCTTGTACACAAATCAACCACAGGGATGGAAGAAAGTATTAGTTACATAAGAAAGTTTTCCCCTCTTTGTTTGTCTTGCTCTTTAGGTTTACCCATATCTTCCTGGCTACCAAAGATAGTGTAAAAATCATTAAGTTTAATAAATAATTTCTTTATATATACATATATATATGTATGTATATGTATTATGCACATGTTAGCATGTGCCCTACGGGCCATGATAACAATCTCAAACTTTATATTAACAATATATGTTTTATTTTTTCAACGTATCAATGCACAACTTCCTTTGTTTCAAAAAAAATAAATATAATTTTCTTACTCAGTTTTCTACCTATATGTAATTACTGACATTTAACATTAACATATGATACACCCATTATCAGTCAGCCTTTGGATACTTTTGT
Organism: Litchi chinensis; assembly: GCA_019925255.1. Taxonomy (NCBI): domain Eukaryota; kingdom Viridiplantae; phylum Streptophyta; class Magnoliopsida; order Sapindales; family Sapindaceae; genus Litchi; species Litchi chinensis. The sequence goes on from CM034472.1 coordinate 10,284,733, forward strand.
AAAGCTTATAAAATGAAAAATAATAACCTCTACTCTTCATCTGATTTTGATTTCTTGTTCACTGATTATGTAAGGCTTTTGGCTTGCTATTTTTGTAAGTCTACAATAATTTGGTGAACATGCTTAATTGTTAGCTACACTTGAGATGTTGAACTTGGCTAGAGTTAAAGTTCGAGTATATGGGTCCTCTAATCGTGTCTGGACATATAAAAATGTCCCTGTAGTTAGCTATATATCCCTCTGAATATATACATATATATATATATGTAGGGTCAAGAAATAATTTCTGGTCAGAAATATTGGACTAAGTCACTTGTATTTCTTTGTACTGAATATTGTTTTGGGTTTTGTTTCCTTAGTCTGTAATTGATTTTTGTAGGTTGATGCAAATGGTGTAGTGACATTAAAGCATAAATTATCCGGTCACCAGAAACCTGTCTCCTGTGTTTCCTGGAGTTTTGATGATCATCAGCTTCTCACTTGTGGGGTGGAGGAAGCTGTCAGGCGATGGGATGTTTCTTCTGGTGATTGCCTCCATGTCTATGAAAAAGCAGGTCTTGGACTGGTGTCTTGCAGTTGGCATCCAAATGGAAAATGGATATTCTCTGGTGTTAATGATAAGAGTATCTGCATGTGGGAATTAGATGGGAAGGAGCTAGACTGTTGGAAAGGGCATCGGACTTTAAAGATATCTGATTTGGAAGTAACAAACAATGGGAAACTAATTATAAGTATGTGTAGAGAGTCTGCAATACTACTACTTGACAGGGAAGAAGGAGCTCAAAGATTTATTGAAGAGGATCAAACAATAACTTCATTTTCATTATCTCTGGATAATAGGTTCTTGTTGGTTAATCTTCTGAATCAAGAAATCCATCTTTGGAACATAGATGGTGACATCAAGCTTGTTGCCAAGTACAAAGGACACAAACGGGCCCGTTTTGTTATTAGGTCTTGTTTTGGTGGGCTTGATCAGGCTTTCATTGCTAGTGGGAGTGAGGATTCACAGGTATGGGTTTTCTTCTCTTGTAGGGTCAGAAACATGTTGGGAGTGGTTTGCTCCTGGTTAGGGTGGAAAGCTCTGTTCATTTCCCCTCTCTTTTTGATTTTTGGCTACTCTTATTGCACCTTTTGCTTAATCTGCCATGTTTGGATCGTTGTTTACAAAGGTTTGAATCAATGAGAGGCCATACTGGTTGTGGTAGCCACCGCACCTTAAAGGCAAATTAACCCACATTTCTTTGCTTTGTTATAGAAAGTTACATCGCTTCCGCATATCTGTGTGAATGACGGTCCTAAAATTAATGTTGGGTGATGGCTATGATTTTGATATTGCTTTACCATGACATAGGCACTGATTAACGCAAAATTTGAATTAACTGGGTAAATAGTTTTGCCATTTGGTTCATGTAGTGTGTTTGTTTTTGCATTATGGCTCACAAACATTAATTGTGGACTCTTTATGAAGTTTACTTGCCTGGATATATAGCAAGTTAATATTGTAAATTTTTTTAATCATTTTCTCTGTAGACACAGCTGTTTATTCGGATAAGACTCTTTATGTACTTAGGTCATATAGATTGGAATATAGAGCATACTTGTATGTTTCTAATATGTCCAGGATGTGATGGAATATTTTCTATCTTTGCCTTAATTATATTCAACAGAAATGCTAAAGGTTGTATACTATAATGTTGACATAATGAGCTGTTGGGTTGATCTGTATTCTCTTAGATTTGTTTTGCTTCTATTTAGGATACTAGATGTTGATGTGACTTCACTGTCGATCGATTAATCTAAATGGACATTGCATATACAGCTATGGTTTAGGAAGAATGTTAGCTTGACAAATTCACTTGTTTCTTGATCTTGGAATCTTTGATTTAAAATTGTGCCGACATTAGCAATAACTGGGCATTTTTTTCTTTCACGATGCTTGTAGGTTTATTTGTGGCATAGAGGCTCATGTGAGCTTATAGAGGCATTACCAGGTCATTCTGGAGCTGTTAACTGTGTGAGCTGGAATCCAACTAATCCACACATGTTGGCATCAGCCAGTGATGATCGGACAATTAGGATTTGGGGCTTGAAAGATCTGAATGTGAAGCGCAAGGATGTTCAAAGCAATGGCATTCACTATTGCAATGGGGGAACATAGAAACTGAAAAGCCTGGAAGAATCTTCATCATCAGATAATTTCCTTGACCATATTGCTTTTGTGTAAATACTTGATTTTCATTCCAAGCTGACATTTATATCAAACAAGCTTGTGAACAGTGCATCATCATCGTCATTCTGATAATAAATCGCAATTTACTTCGACATTCCATCCATCCATTATAGTAAATGCTTTTTAGGACTAAACTGGAACATTAACTCGTTTGGTATGCAAAGAAAATTAAAAAAATGCAACAATATTTGAGCTTAGGCTTTTATTGAAATGTAATCCATTTGAGAGTCTACAAGGCCATTGCGCCTATTAAATACATCTTTGTGCCTTGGGCATCTATTCTTAGCCCATTACGGTCGAAAATTAAAGGTGAGCCACTTACACTAATTTTGTTTTCAAGTTTTAGTTATTTACCATAAATTGTTAATTTCTTCTGCTTTATAGTTAAATGGTACTCATTTAGAGAAATGATTATGGACTTGAAGTCAATCGATGGTTTTAATGATTGATCTAATGCATTTCATTTTGTATCCACAAGTTTAGACATTTTTGTGTGCGATGTTCTATTGGTGTGCCGTTCTCACTTTATTATATACTTAGAGTTGGTTGGGAAATCTTCATTCAAATGTCTATTGAGATATCACAATCCATTAGCATTTTCTAATGAAGTTGAGAATCTCAACAATGCTAATAATCGCAAACCAACTGAATATGAAGCAAAAATGATAAATTTGCTAATCCAAAATGAAATGATAGATTAACCATAAAAAATATTCATCGACTACCTGACGACAAGCTCATTTTCTAAATGACTTCCATCTAATTAAAAGAAATCCAATAACAATTTATAAGTCAATAATTCAAACTTGAAAACATAAAAAGTATAGACTCATTCACCTTTGATTTTCAACAATGTTCAACAAGAAAGAGATGTCTTAGAACGAGAGATGGGCACTTGTGGAGCAAACAGGAAGAGAGAGAAAGAAGAAGAGACATATAAAGTCAAGCCTTTGAACACTCTAATTCCTGTAATCTGTTTTGAGCTGGGTGCCTCATACCCAATCCGGTTTGACTCAGCTCTTTTAAGATAAAAAATATATTGTAATGTAAAATTATATTTTAGGACTACACTTAAATTTTAACTCTAACTTAAATATAAATATATATTTAAATTAAAAAATATTTTAAAATTTAAACATGCACTTATGTTCAAACCTACAATTATAGTATATTTAACTTCACACATAATTTTGAATTCGATCGAACATCATCCAAACCTAATAAATCTTAAATCTAAACATGTAATATAAGTATATAACCACCAAAATAACTTAACGGAAATCAAATTTATTAAGTTTTATACAATGGTGCCAATCTATTAAAAATTTCATTCAAGCAATAATAATAATAATAATAATAATACTACGTCAATACAAACAATATTAATGTGTAATAAAAAGAATAATAATGTAGATAATTGAATGAGATAGGTTAAAAGTGTTTGACACGAACTCAACTTAATTATAAATTGAGTAACAAATTGAGTAACATTTTTGACTCAAATCTAACTCGATATCCGGTTTCAATGCTCTAAACTATTCTAAATGGATCATGTTCTTGCCCATTTTGGGTGGGCCAAGTATTTTTACCATTTCTATTCCCCAATAGACAGCCATTTATCATCATTAAGGCAAATAAAGTGCTTTCAGATGCAAAGGGTTAGATTTAATAATAATAATAATAATAATAACTAAATTTCAGTTATGTATTAATTTCTACTGAAAAAATAACGGTAATATATTAAATTGACTCCTCTTACTTAAAACAACAAGTTAAAAAACTTTGACTCCTCTTAATTGGATTACATTTCAACAAATCCAAATATCATTTATTAGAAGGCGTTTCTAATCGAGTAGATAAGAGTGTTGGGATGTTTAATGATATCACTTATCTTGAGCGACGGTATTTGCACCCTGCTAATATGGTTCGTACATCTCTTTCATAATACATTTTTCAAAGATTATTTAAAAAAAAAAATTATAATCTACTTAACATGAAAAATATTATTTCTATAAATTTGTTATATCATATATTTATAAGTAATATCATCGAAATTGTTATAAAATATGACCTAAAAACAATGAATATAGAATAATAATCAAATAAGAGGAACAAGCAAAAGTAGGAGAGAAAGAGAGAAAATAATTCAATTGATGTATCTATCAATGGTTACAATATATGTCTATTTATAGGCAAATTAAAAAATCATTTCTATAATGAAACAACAACAAATATGTTCATGAATATTATGAAAAAGAAAATGGTGTTAAAATCATATATTCATAACGTTCTCTCTTACGCGTACATCACTTGATAATACTTTTCAAAGATTTTTGGACATGTCAAATATTGCATCATTAAAAATCTTGCCAATAAAATCCAATGAGATAAAAACTAGTCAAAGGGAAAAAGAGTATAAGATACAAAACTCCAAAAAGAGATGATATATTCCCTTGATGAAAACAAAAGATATTTCATGAACTGCTGGATCAAAAATTCAATAATCTTATGAATTCAATAGTATTTGGACGTGCTTAAAAGGACTGTCTCGTTAAAAACCTTATCAGGAAAATTCAGTAGGACAAAATCTGATCAAAGAAAAAAAGAGTGCAATGCACATATGTCTATATTGACATAAGATACTCCCCCTGAAAAGTATACAACTATTATTCTTGTAGTTTTTTGAATAAATTGAAAACTATGATTGATTCCATTCTAATGTCTTCAAGTTGATGGAGTAGTATTTCCTTTGATTTATGCTTGCTCTTTAGGCTAAGACAATATCTTGTTTTCTCAAAATCTTACAGCTCAAATTCTCTTGTTAAATATTCAACAGTTTTTAAAAGCTCTTCAGGAGTTTCAGTTAAATTCATATCATCGACATAGATTGTTACAATTGCAAATCCAGATTTTGGTTTTTTTATGAATACATAAGGACAAATAGATCATTAATATATCCTTCTATTGTGAGATATTCACTAAGATGATTATATGACATTCATCCGGATTGCTTTAAGTCATATAAAGACCATTGTAACTTTATTAAATACAAATTACAAGAATTTGAATTATATGCTTATGACATTTTAAATCCTTTAGGGATTTTTATACATATATTGATATCTAATGACCCATATAAATATGTATTACCACATTCATAATGCACATTTAAAGTCTTTTGAAAATTGTCAAACTAATTACAAATCGAAACATAATCGTATCAATCACAGGTGAATGCATTTCATCTTATTACATTTACAAATATTCATTCATATCCAACAGATTTGACGTCTTTAGGCGTCTGGACTGTTGGTCTAAATATATCACATTTGGCTAATGAAGTCAATTATATTTGAATTGCTTCATTTTACTTAGGTCAATCATGCCTTTTTAACATTCATTGACATTATATAGTTCATGATCATCATTTACAATCATGACTCCACAGTTCTCTAAAGAAATTTTTGTATTTCCAAGATTTTGTATCTCTTCAGAAAATTATATCTCTTCTAGGGTACTAACCTTTACAGGGCTCATCATATGGAATTAACTACGAGATAATTTATTTTTATATTATCAATATTATGTTTCTACAGTAAACTTTTGAGATATAATTATATCTCACTATCTCAATTTTCATATTAGTAATTATTTTGATCAAAACATATGACGTCTTCAAGCGTCCACATGACAAGTTTAATACAACTACATAAATATAACTCTACTTTTGTTTTAATCAATAATTTTTATGTTGACATTTATCCACAATATGTTATTCAATATCCTCATAATTTTTCTGTAATATGCAGAATAACAAAACATGAGATCTTGATTTTCTTTAAGTTTTCAGTACATATGTCTCTTCAAGGACTGCTGTAAACTTTCATATATTCTTAGAAAAAATTATAATATTTATAATTTAAGCATATGCACTTTTCCATATGTAATTAAGATCTCTTTTGAGTTTCATTAGGGGAGATTTAAAGAGTTCTATCTCTTCAAAAATATTTAACTTTTCAGAAGTTGTATTTATATGATGAAGATTATATATAGTTTGAGTGTGATCTTTAAAATGATCATAATCTTTCTCAAGGAATAATAACTTTATAACCTGTTATGCCCGTTTTCTCTATTTGGATAAATGGGCTAGTAGAAGCCCAATAAGCATGAACATAAATAAAGGTCCAACAGGTCAACTCTCAGGTCGCTACAGCGGGCTCGTTGAGTTCGCAAGCTCGCGTAACGCCAAGACAGCCCGAGCATGCTTCCATGCCAAGTCAGCATATATTCAGCTTGTGTAGCTTAACTGACCTAGAAGCTCAAACCGAATGATATCTTATTCAGCAAGCCACCAATTCTACCTAATTCCCTGATTTCTTGTTGGTGCCACTTACACACTTACCAAGGAGCATTTAATGCGGCGACTATATATTTAATGAAGAGAAGACTTCTCCTGGTGCATTTAATGCAACGTGTGCAAGAGGAGAACAATCATTGTCTATACAATAAATGCAGCATGGTTTGTGTCAGATTAGTTGAAAATAACCATCATATGTAACGTATACATCACTCTTTTGTATTCCCCTCCCCCCCCCTTTATAAATAGGGAAGATTTTTACTGTATCAACAAATTAACAATACTGATATACCGTCACTCTACCAGAATTAATTCAGAGTGACCCGTGGACGTAGGCGCAGTCACCGAACCATGTAAAAATCCTTGTGTTTGCATTCATTCTTCCCCCTCTCTTCTTTATTAATTGCTCCATTACTGCTACTCATCTACCATAACCAACATTCCTATGTCTTTATTACAACATATCAACCTTAAACCTCATTTACTACGTATTTATTATAGTTATCACCATTCAATTACCTCGATTGCAGTCTGGACCATAGAATCTCTGGGTCGACCGTTTCCGGATGTCGACATCTTTTAGCGCTAGAAGGTGGGCCCAACAGCGACTTGGTAACTTTCTCTCCAGTTGATTTTTCTTTGACTGTTTATACTTCACCAATCAGGGATGGCTAGAGCAAGAACGATAAGAAGTGTTGGTATGGCGGATAAGCGACTTGAGGGCCAGGAAGATCAGCAAAGCACCCTACCCTCTAGGGAAGAGGTCGCTCTAGAGTGGCGACAACGCCAGCAAGCTTTGGAGGATACAGTGAGACAGTTGATTGAGATAGTTAGGGCGCTGACGGAAGTTCAAACCCGCACTGTGCAGAGGTAGGTGGAGGTTGCGCCTCCCAAAAGAGCTCACCAACAGCCTACCGAGGAAATCCCGACCCCGGAGGGAGTAGCTGGTAGGGACAGGTCACTATCCGAAGAGTCCGTCCGCTCCTTGAACTTGAACCCAAGAAAGGACGGACGACGAGGCCAGGAGAGGGAGGCCTCACCTCACCCAGCTGACATAAGGGTGAAGGTGACAGACATATTGAAGATAGTCGTGGGTACGAACGAGCTCGTGAACATCGTGGTGGTCACGAACTCGAGCTGCGAAGAGGCTCTAGACAAGTAGAGAATTTTAATAAAATGTGCAAGTCGCGAGATCACTACCTAAGAGAGCAAGAGAGCACCAGCAGGCGAAGCTCCATTTGACAATCTCGATCCCAGGATCCGATAGTGGAAGAACTGTTACAAAGGGTCCAGCAGTTGGAGGCTCGACCTGAACCTCAAAGTCAGGAAGAGCGGGATGATCACAGGGTCTCATTTGCTAGGGAGATCGAGACAGTGCCTCTGCCACCCAAGTTCAAGCTCCCAAGCATTCCGCCCTATAATGGTAGAAGTGACACATATGACCACCTAGACGCCTTCAACGTACAGATAGATCTTCAGACGAATGACACGTTAGTCAAGTGCCGAGTCTTCCCGGCTACCCCGGGGGATGCCCTGCGAGCCTAGTTCAAAGGTCTCCCAGCTCGCAGCATAGGGAGTTGAAAAGAATGTCAGCAAAAGTTCCTCAACCAGTACAAGGCCTTTAGGAAGCAGCTCGCACCCCCGTGCCACCTCGTAACTATTTTCCAGAGGCAGAATGAGTCGCTGAAGGATTACATAGCCCAGTTCAAGGATGAGGTGAGCAATGTTGAAATACCCTTAGATGAGAGCATCCTGACCGCCATTTCAGCAGGACTTAAAAAAGATGAGAAGCTCTACGAGAGCATCTACAAGTTGCCAGTAAAAGACTTGAGTAAGTTCTACGAGAGAGTCGCCAAAGAAATCAGATGGGAGGAGACTTTTAGGCCAAAAAAGCCCAATAACCAGCGGGGTGAAGCAAGCAGTTCCCACCAAGGGAAAAAAAAGGGTCAAGGTGGAGACAGACAAAGCGAGCAGAGGCATCAGTCTGCTAATGTTGTGGCAAAGCGAGCTAGGATCGAGCTGAGAAGGGAGTGACATCGGTGTCAAGGTTGGTATGGGAGTTACAGCGTCCTGTGAGACACTCAGGACCGTATCTTCGCCGCAGAGAGAAACAGGGAAAATTTTGGGAAGCCACCCCCTACAGGGGTCCCAAACAGACATCGAGACATGAGGAAGTTTTGTGCCTACCACAACGAAACTGGGCACAACACCTCAAATTGCTGGCAGCTGAAGGACGCCATAAAAGAGCTGATAAGGTGAGGTCGCTTGGGAGAGTATGTATTGTGACCTGCAGATAAACGACCTCACCAGCAGCGTCCTCAAACCCAAAATGAGCAGTCAGAGCAGCAATAGCCCCAGCGAGCCCGTTGTAAGAACTATTTTTACTATTCATTATGGTCCTCATATGACAGGTACTTCAAATAGGTCGCACTAGAAATACGTGAAGGAAGCCAACCATACCTTGCTGCCAGATTATAGCGGGATAGAGGGACCTGCTAAGAAGGCGAAGGTGTCCTCGGATGACATCATATTCATAGAAGAAGACGAAAGGGGCATGCACTGGCCCCACAACGATGCCATAGTCATCCGAGCTAAAATCAACAATGCCGAGGTGCGACGGATTATGGTGGATATTGGCAGCTCAGTCAACGTAATATACAGGAACTGCTTTGATAGATGGGGCTGGGAACCGAGCAGCTTATGCCTTCGCCAGAACCCTTATATGGCTTCACCGGAGACGCAGTGACGCCAATAGGTTAGATCAGACTCCTACTCATCCTAGGGTAACCAGGTCGGCAAGCTACTATATTCGTAGACTTCCTAATTATCAACTGCCCGTCAGCGTACAACGTGGTACTGGGATGACCTTCCATGAACGACCTGGACGCAGTGACATCCACCAGGACGTTGACAGTTAAATTCCCAATCTCTAACGGAATAGGATGTATCTAAGGAGAACAACACCTGACCAAACGCTGTTACGAGGATGCTGTGACAATAAGAGTTCGAGGGAAGAAAGTGAATGTGGTTTTAGGTGGCGAACTACGAGCTGTATCAGGGATAGGGATGAGCCACGACCTCGACCCCCACGAGGTAGATGCAGATCGGGCTGTACGACCTGTTGAAGAACTGGAAGACGTGTAGGTCAATGAGCGACTGAGAAAGATGCTTGAAGGTGGGGCAAGACCTATCCACAGAGGTCAACACCCAGCTCGCTGACTTCCTGAAGACGAATCTGGACGTCTTCGTATGGAACCACGAAGACATGGTGGGGATAGATCCTGAAGTCATGTGCCATAGACTGAACATAGATTCCCGGCATAAACCAGTCTGTTAAAAGACAAAGCCAATGACGCCAGAGCGATATGTTACCTTGAAGGAAGAGGTCGAGAAGCTGCTGACCAACAGATTCATTCGTGTAGCTCATTACCTTGTCTGAGTGGCCAACCCTGTCCTCGTCAGAAAGAAGAATGGGAAATGAAGGACGTGTATTGACTTCACCTACCTAAACAAAGCCTGCCCGAAGGACAATTTTCCCTTGCCCATGATTGATCAGCTCGTGGACGCAATAACCGGGTATCAGCTCCTAAGCTTCATAGACGCCTACTCGGGCTACAACCAGATTCCAATGAGCCCGGAGGACGAGGAGCACACTTTATTTGTTACTGATCGGGGGCTGTATTGTTACAAGATGATGCCCTTTGGGCTGAAGAATGCAGGGGCGACCTACCAACGCCTGGCCAATGCGATGTTCCAAGAGCAAATCGGGAAAACTATGAAGGTGTATATAGGTGATATGTTGGTGAAGTCCCAACAAGCAACAGACCATGTCTGTGACCTGGATGAGACCTTTAGGATCTTGAGAAAATACTAGATGAAGTTGAATCCATTGAAGTGCGCTTTCGAGGTGGCATCTGGTAAGTTCCTTGGCTTTATGGTGAACTGTAGGGGGATAGAGGCCAACCCAGAGAAGATTAGGGCACTTATGAAGATGAGGTCCCTAGCTCGAGTTAAAGATGTCCAAAATCTCAACGAACAGGTTACGGCCCTCAGCCGTTTCATCTCAAAAGCGACAAACAAGTGTATGCCCTTCTTTGAAGCAATAAAGAATGCGAAGAATTTCGAGTGGACCGAGCAGTGTGAGGAAGCATTTCAGTAGCTGAAGGAATATATGGGTTGAACTCCCCTCTTATCAAAATCGAAGGAAGGAGAAAAACTCTTCCTATACCTGGAAGTATCTGAGCACGCATTGAGTGCTACCTTGATAAGGGAAGAGGAAAGGATGCAACTGCCGGTGTACTTCATCAGCAAGAGACTGGTCGACATAGAAACCAGGTATTCACAGATGGAGAAGCTAGCATACTATCTGGTGATCACATCAAGAAAGCTGCGTCCTTACTTCCAGGCCCACCAGATCGAGGTCCTCACGCAGTATCCCTCAAGCAGGTCCTTTAGAAGGTAGATACTTCAGGCAGACTGCTCAAATGGGTTATAGAACTCACACAGTTCGATATAGAATACAAGCCTAGAACGGCGGTCAAGGCCTAAACCCTTGCTCACTTTATTGTCGAATTTACAGGACCTGTAGAGGAGCAGGATGGGACCACAAGTGGTCTGACGTGGGAGCTGTACGTGGATAGGTCCTCTAATGAACACAACTCAGGGGTCGGAGTGTTACTAATCAGTCTAGAAGGTCACAAGATCCTCAGCGCCCTGAGATTCCGATTCCAGGCGACTAACAATGAGGCCGAGTACGAGGCACTGCTTGCTGGACTCCGCCTAACAAAGGAAGTGCGAGCTGAGCAGTTAAAGGTTTTCAGCGACTCCCAGCTCGTAGTGTGCCATGTTCAAAGAGAGTATCAGACCAGAAGGTGAAAGATGACAGAGTATCTCCAGAAAGCCAAAGAGTTACTGGGGGCTTTCCAAAGGATTGAAGTGAATAAGATCTCGCGAGCTCAGAATTCTCATGCAGATGCTTTAGTACGCCTAGCGACTACTCAGGACGCAGACCTCTTAGAGTCCATACCAGTAGAGTTCCTGCCAACCCCGAATATAGAAAAGAAGGACGCGTTGATGATCATAAGTGTCCGACTTGACTCTTGGATGAGCCCATTGCTAAACTACTTACAAATGGGAAAGCTACCAAGCGACAAATTAGAGGCACGTCGCCTACGAGCTAGAGCAGTCCGTTACTGTATTTATGATGATATGCTGTACAAGAGAGGTTTCTCAACTCCGCTTCTACAATTTATTGACGGTCAAGACTGCGAGGCTGTGCTGAGGGACATACATGCTGGTCACTGTGAAAACCATGCAGAGGGACTATCTTTAACCCAGAAGGCGCTCAGGCAGGGGTTCTACTGGCCGACTATGAAGCAGAATGCTATTGATGTGGTCAAGAAGTGTGACAAGTGTCAGAGATTCACCAAAGTCCCACGAACTCTACCAACTTACCTTCAGCAGATGGTTAACCCATGACCCTTCGCGATCTGGGAAATGGACTTGATCAGGCCCTTGCCAACAGCTCGAGGAATGTGCAAATATGTTGTAGTGGCAGTGGACTATTTCACTAAATGGGTGGAAGCCAAGGAGCTCACATAAATCTTCACCTCGAAGATAGAGAAGTTTGTGTGGAGCAATATCATATGCAGGTTTGGAGTCCCTCAGCAACTCGTGACAGACAACGGGACACAGTTCACCAGTGAACAATTCATCAACTTTTGCAATGAGCTCGGGATAGTGAAGAGCTTTTCAGCTATAGATCACCCTCAAGCCAACAATCAGATCGAAGCTGTGAACAAGATCATCAAGCAGACCTTGAAGACCAAGCTGGAAGTAAGGAATGGGGTTTAGGTGGATGAATTACAGAAGGTACTATAGGCCTATAGAACAACAGCTCGCAGCTCCACTGGCGAAACCCCATTCTCCATACTATATCGCTCAGAAGCTATGATCCCTGTAGAGTTCGAAGTCACTAGCCAACGAAGATCATCATTTCGACCTGAGGACAATGATCAGCTGCTCGCTGCAAGTCTAGACCTGGTTGAAGAGGCAAGGGAAACATCTCGCATGAGGGTAGCAATCTATCAACAAAGAGTCGTTAGGTACTACAACAAGAAAGTCTGAGCTCGAAGCTATAAGGCAGGCGACCTAGTCCTAAGGCTGATCTTTCCAGCAACCCGCAAGTCAAGTTATGGAGTATTCGGACCAAATTGGAAAGGTTCATACCTCATCAAGGAGAACCTGAAGAACGACGCCTATTACTTGGCCAACATGGATGGATCTGAACTCCTAAGGGCCAGGAATGCAGAACATCTTCGTCCCTATTATACCTAAAAATGTCAGCTCGCTCTCCTTTGGACATAGCTCATTTTGATGATTATCAGTAGAGTGATTTCACTTATTTTGTTGTTGTATGTACAATGTGAATGTAGAAAGCAAACTAGTTGAACAAGCGAAGTTTAATTGTTATAAAGAACAACTATCGAGATTCACTTCTGAAAAGTGAGCTACTATTATCCATCATTTCCCAAAGATATTTCTGCAACTATCTAAGAAGTCATTCACGCCCGAGAAAATACATGCAAATAGCCGCGAAATTATTATTATTATCACATCATTATGTGGCAATCGCATCCTCCGACCCCGCATGATTATAAGAACAACTCTGCGATCAATTATTCATTCCCTAAATACTGAATTTTCGATACGATCTCGCAAGCTGAATCTCATCGGGCACTGCAATTATATTCTACGATTTTCGAGCTGCATCTTGTTCTAAAATGATTATTACCAACGCTTTTTATAGCGCCCTCGCAATTTGCGAGCCATCTTCTCTTATATTCTGCAGAACTGCTATCAGCAACCTATGGTCTCCGCACTCGGAAGATATCGGCCAAGGAAGTGCATATTATAGGCTCCCCTAAAGGTGATCCTGTAAAAAGGGAGGCTATCCAGATGTAACCTGTGGAAGAAGCTGCCACCTGTGTGCTCTGGAAGGGACTATCTAGGAACTCTGATTACTACACTTTGGAAGGCGATTGCCCGTGAAATGAGTTGCAATGAAGGTCTCGCCTGTGGAAGGGGTCGCTGTCAGCATCCTAGATGACATTACCAGGGGTCCGCTAACGGTACAAAAAAGTCTCACCCACGGTAAGGGTTGCGATCTCCGCTCTATGGAGGGTTCAATTAGGGACCTCCAATCACTCGCAAAACTCGCAAAGAATGGGACCTGCTAGCTACTGTTAGAGTCTACTGAAGCACGACCTGCAGAATTGCCTCACGACCTCGCGAGAGGGGCTGCCCGTGTTGGGTCTGCTCTCAAATCATAAAAATTACCTCGCGACCTCGCGAGAGGGGCTACTCATGTTAGGGTCTGCTCTCAAATCTTAAAAATTGTCTCGCGACCTCGCGAGATGCGCTGCCCATTCTAAGGACTGCTCTCAAATCATGTTGATATCTCGAAGTGCCTCGATAGGCTAAAATCATCAAAGTTCGAGAAAATGCTACCCTAAGCTCGCTGAACCTTGATGCGAAATATGTTCAAACAAACATGCTTAGAACGAGCACCTCGTAAGCTATAAGTACTGGCCCAGTCATTTGAAAATACTCAACTGAATTGCTTGCAGGATCAAAAACTTATGAGCTAACTTATTATTATTATAGTCTGTTTGTTAGCAGGTCCTAACCATAGCTCGTTATAGAAAGATAGGCATGGTTTGATCTTATAATCATATTTGTTATATCTATACATATGTTACTCTTTGTTAGAAAAGTTAAACTACAGGAAAATTTTATATATAGCATCTGGAGCAGGACAATCTGGTGAGGCTTCAGCTGGGATCTCTGCTGTAGAAGGATCATGAGAAGTTGAAGGACCTTCAGGGGCTGGAGCTGGATTTGAAGAAAGGTCTTGGGACGCTGGCCGACCAGCTGGAAAAGCGGAGGAAGGGCCACCCTATTGTATACCCTGAGTGCTAACCGCGTGCTGCACAAACCTCTGAATCGCTGGAACTGCAGATGGTCCAAAGAACTAGCAATCTATGTCCGGATGGCGCCGCCAAATTGTGTATAGAAAACCATTCTCGGTCGCTACGCCAACCTCATCTCGTGCTTGAGCGACTCGGGCTTCAGCGCGCTCCTTTGCTTGGGCCAACTCCTGTTGCTGCTGGTCGACTTTGTTCTCAACAACCTCAGCCCTACTCTCAGCGACCTCAGCTCGTTTCTCCAAGGCCTCGATCTTCTTCTCAACAGCCCTAGCTCGCCCTTAACCTTCATCAGTTCTTCATGAATCTTGCTGACTTCGGGAGTCACTGCTTCCTTGCGAGCTATTTCCTGAGACAAGGCCGCATCAGCATCCTTGAGCTTGCTCTCTAGCTTTTGATGCTCCTTATGGAGCAGGTTCACCTCATCTTACAGCTTCTTCCTATCATCTTCAAGCTGCTCCTCGACCATCTTGAAAGCCGCCTTCTCACCCATCTGATCCTCTATCCGCTTCATTAGCTTCATCAATGTCATGCCAACTTGAAAAAACAAGAATGTTAGACTCAGGCTGTGAGAATCCAACAAGAATGAAGGAATCAGATACTTGCCAACGCTACATGGCGGACCCCATAGCCAATCAGCTTCTGATCAACGAGGTCTGACCTAGAGAGTTTCGGAGATCGATTCCTCAGAGCATCCGGTGCATAGCACAAAAAGCTATTGAATTATTTCATCTCTGCTACCCTATCAGCTTGCAGCTTCGGACCCTCGGTTCACCCTTCTGGTCGTTCGGATCACTCCGAGGTCTGGCACTCGAGCTTCTCCCAATGACAACGGCTCCTGGCCTCCTAACCTAGATGACATCCTGGTACTTGGGGGCTGGGGGCTCAACTATTCTTTTTCCCTTCTTCCTTATTAAAGGCTCGAGCTCTGGTGAAGCCAAGCTTTCCTCAGTCGAAGCCCTGACTCTCTTAGGCGCGGATGGAGCGGCCTTTTTCTGCCCTTTTGACTTGGGGGCTTGTGTTTCAGTTGCTGCCGTCCTTTCGACCTGATAAGCAGTCGAATCAGTAGGTTGGGGGGGCACCTAGTGAGAAGGTTCCAATGAAGTGTCGTCCACCACCACGACCTTCAATTCCTTGGGCCCTAGCACTACGCTGATAGGAGGAATATCTAATGCAGACCTGTATATGTTGTCCAAGGAAGTGCTTATGGACAAGCTTGACAAATCCTCTAAAGAATGCTAGGACTCGGACTTAGAGCCAGAAGGAATCGCGAAGACTGAAGGGACCTCGCTCTGCTTTTCACGGACCCCTAGATCGCGGTTTATGTCAAAGTAAGGTCCGGTAACCGGTGGGGCGAGGCCTCGAGCTATCAAATCGAAGTTCGAGGGAAACAGGTAGTCGCTATTAACCTTAGCTGCTGCGAAGGCCTCCAAAGTCACGATCTCCTCCCCTATAAAGCCGATTGTATTGGTAGAGATCTCTGCAAAATAAGAGCGAGCTTGTTAAAAAAAAAAAATTGATAAAGTGGTTAGCTGAGGTCAATGATTACCAGGGGTCAGAACAAAAGAAAAATTTCGTAAGTCGCAAAGAGAAATGCAGATAACAAAAACCCAGTAGGGTTTATAATCACCCATGTTGGACTTTGTGCAACTTTTAGGTAGATATTGTCTGAAAAGAGAGTTGCGGGCTGAAATGTAATATAGTCCGTCCCTCTACTTGACCTGACGACTATAGGTTCCCTTGAAGCTATAAAGGCTGCGGATAATGTGAGGGGTGGGAGGACCGAGGGTGTTCTTGATAAAAGCAGCAACCAAGGCAGTCAGCTGGGTATAAGAGTTCGGAGTGAGTTGGAATGGAGCTAGCTTCAGGTCGTTTAAAAGGTCTTTAAGATATTGGGGGACATGAAACCTAAATCCGAGCTCTATATGCTCGAGACTTATTGCAATAAAGCCCGGGGGTGGATAGGCCACATGATCACTCTTTCGTGGCACATTAGCTCGGCACCCTAAAGAGAAGTCAAACTCCCGAGCTAAAGCCTGTAAGGCCTAAAGATCTATGTTAGAAGCAGTATGGTAGAAGGGGACTCGAGCTGCCCTCTCTTCAGCCTCAGTCCGAGAAGTCGAAGGCCCAGCTCGCTCCACATGTTCCTCTACGACCTCACCGCTTCGGGAGGTCGCACCTTGGGTATCCCGGACTCGCTGCTCTACTTATTCTTGGGAAGCAGAAGCCTCGTCCCTGACCTGACGACTACTGCGTAAGCGACCTGACATCTACAAAACGAAAGGAATGACATCAGAACGTTGAAAGCATGCTGAACTTAACAAACTACAGCAAGGAATTCCTAAAACCATTATCTTATGCGTCAAGTCGCACGCTTCACCATCAGAAGTGATGGGGGCCCAAAATGTAGGCCCATCAGGTAAAATTCCCTAATACATGAATTTCTAACCCTATGTCTACAAGAATTCTATCAAATAGTGCAGGAGCAGGTTATTTGAGAACCAATGTACCTAGACTACGTCAGTAGATGGGAAGGAATTCCAACAATCAAACATCACAAACAACACGCACAATGTACTATTTCAAATGCGAAAACTTCGCGAACAAGTATCGCAATTCATCAACTCAGTGCATTTCAACAAGCAGACACAAGATATCTCAAGCAACATGCATAACATACAAGCCTAAAATGTGCGTACAAGTTTCAAAACAGAACAAGCCAAAGCACACAAGCCAAGTTCAAAACCAGAAAGCAAATTGTGAAACAAAATGCACACCAAGAGTTGGAAATAACCACCAAAATGCGAAGAGCGAAATCAGAGAATTTACTGTATATGCTCGAGGTGATAACTGGGCTTTGAGATGGTGATTTTGAAGGGAGCTGTTGAGAAAATCCAAACGAGGCAAAGAAGAAGACAATGAAGAAGAAATGTGCCTGTGTTTCGTCTGGAGAAGCAAAAGTGGAAAATGAAAGAGACATCTGACTTATATAGACTCGAGTCCCTACCCCTTGGCCGTTCGATTCAGCAAAAAAGGTAACCGCCATAGATCTGACAGTCCAGCGTAGACTTCGATCGTTTGCCAGTGTGCAGTGTCAGTTATAAGATGTGTGTATTAAATGCATACGGCCCGAGACGTGCTTATGGTCCCAATGTTTGTATGATCACCACATGTCAACAGTTACGGATCAGAAAACAAAACGCGAGAGCTTGCAAATGGGTGCCAGATGCATTTTTTGAATCAGCTCCCAGTCTGCAGATCGCACTGAGAGCTGAGAGGCTTGTGTTATGCCCGTTTTCTCGATTTGGATAAACGGGCTGGTAGAAGCCCAATAAGCATGAACATTAATAAAGGTCCAGTAGACCCAACTCTCAGATCGCTACAGCGGGCTCGCTGAGCTCGTAAGCTCGCGTAACGCTAAGACAGCCTGAGCACGCTTCCATGCCAGGTCAGCATCTATTCAGCTCATGTAGCTCGACTAACTTGAGAGCTCGAACCAAATGATACCTTGTTCAGCAAGCCACCAATTCTATCTAATTCATTGATTTCTCGTCGGTGCCATTTACACACTTACCAAAGAACATTTAATGCGGCGGCTATGCATTTAATGAAGAGAAGACTTCTCCTGGTGCATTTAATGCAGCGTGTGCAAGAGGAAAATAATCATTATCTGTACAATAAATACAGTATGGTTTGTGTCAGATTAGTTGAAAATAATCATTATATGTAACGTATACATCACTCTTTTGTATCTCTCACCCTCTATAAATATGAGAGATTTTTACTGTATCAACAAGTTAACAATACTGACATACCGTCACTTTGCCGAAATTAATTCATAATGACCCGTAGATATAGACGCAGTCGCCGAACCACGTCAAAATCCTTGTGTTTGCATTCATTCTTCCTCCTCTCTTCTTTATTAATTGTTCCATTACTGCTACTCATCTACCATAACCAACATTCCTCTATCTTTATTACAACATATCAACCTTAAACCTCATTTACTACGTATTTATTATAGTTATCACCATTCAATTACCTCGATCACAGTTTGAGCCATAGAATCTCTGGGTCGACCGTTTCCGGATGTCTACAAAACCAAATTTACTTTTCACACTTCTTTGTGTAACGAATGATTTATTTATTACCATTTATACAAATTGTTCTTTAGTAACAATCATCCAGGTTAATATATTGGTAATTAGTATAAAATCATTCGAGTATACAATTTTCAAGTAAATGATTCTTTGAACTTCATGTTCATATGACTTATATAATAGTCGTTATAATGAATGATACAAGTCAATTGTAATTTTACGTTGTTAATTTTTATAATTTTATCTTTATTCTCCCTCTAACGACGAGAGAATTTATTCATTGACATTATTTTGTTATCATTCATGAATTTATTTGTATCATTATAATATCCTTCTGAGACTTATTTATATTATCATAATATCTTTCTGGGACCTAATTATATTGTCTTAATATCTTTAAGGGGATTTATTAAATTATCACATTATTCTTCAATAACTAAAATGTTACATAGTATCATTCAGGAACCAAACACATAGTGTCCTTCAGGAACCAAATTGTAATATCAATTATTATCCTTCGAAGATATTTACTAAGTAAAAATCTTCAAATTCTATAATAGATATCCATATTACCTCCAATAATTTGATGCATCATTTTCTTTTTATTATTAGATGAAAAACAAACTTTTGATTCATCACAATTTTTGATCATATTATACTTATAATCAGATGATAATAATCATAAAATATGCTTCTGACATATGATAGTATGAATAATACAAATGTGATATATTTTTATTAATGCATATCTAAATAGATTCTTTCGAGATCTATTAAAGTAACAAAGTTCCACATGTATAACATTATTGTTTTTCACTTTATAATATGTAAATTTGTTCTTCTAGAGCTTTTATGTATCGGTAAAAGATTAGTATAATATTTGTGTATACTCTAAGTATACAATTATTATAATTTCATATTCTACCAATAGTAAACATTTTGTTTACTTTGCTTTGATGTGAATTCCATTTCAAATGGTTAAAAATTTATTATGATCACTAAGACTTTATTGACCATAATCACCGTCATAACTATTAGATAATTTAACATTCACTTTAGAGAATAATATTAATTAATTTAGCCACACGAGATAAATAATTTTTCACCTCATAATCATTAACATTTCTACTTCAAGAGCAAATTTGAAGTACAAATTGTTTCAATCATCTAACTTTATTTATTTGGTGATCAAATATATATATTTCTTAAAAAATATAAATTAATTATTTTACCAAGATATATAAATCATAATTACAGTGAATTAATGAACAATTTTTTAAAATATAATTACAATGAATTGTAACGAATATTTAATAATCAATTAAGGTATAAGAAAATATATATCATGTACCTTATTTCGTATTTTGCTCTGAGGAAAGAAGAAAAACGAAAATAATACGTCATTCGCTAACCAAAAATTTTATAAGAAATAATAATAATTATATAATTTAATATAAGAAGAATAAAAATATTATATCATTTCTTCTAAAAAAAACCCAAAACTTCAAGCTATGATGTGATTGTATATCATAATCACATGGTTCATATGATAATAACTCAAAACTTCAGGTTTTGATAGAATTGAGAATGATTTTTTTTTCCAAATTACATCAATCATCGTAATTAGTATTAGAACTTCAGGTTCTAAGTAAATTACAATAATACCTTAATTTTATGATATATTTTAAAAGATCTTAAACAAAATCACTATCAGGAAACTCTAATAGTCATTGCTATCTAATTTCCACATCTAACAGTTCATGCCACTATCAGACCCATGTCATCATTGGAAAGGTAACAATTTAACCATAATACAAATAGATTTAACTATGTAACATGAGGCATGAGATTGTTATATATATCTGATCAAGTAATTTGTATTAAATACATAAGTATGAAAATATATATCTCGATACGTTGAAATTCATAAATAGAAAAATATAATACTTTAACATATTTACAAATCTAAATTTCACGATCTATATATCCTAAAATCATGAATAAAAATTAGTATAAAAGATCTTCAAGTTTTTACTCACTCTCAACGAGGAAACATATTTTCAAACATACTTGGTTCGAGACGGGTTTCTTTTTGTATCAAATCGATTAATTCAATTTTTCTCAATCTTTTTCATTTGAATTTTGAAATTTCTAATTCCAAAATCTAAATGAATTATAATCTAAAACTAAAGTAAGAATCTGAAACTTCAGATTTTAAGATCCAAATAAAACTAAGAATAAATTTATTGATAATTTGAAACTTCTGGTTCAAATTTAAAATTCAAAAATTTAAATTCACACCGTTCATTGAGAATCCAATCAACTAGAACAAATTTGATGGAACCATTATGTCATATGCAAAAGTAAAAATATAACATTATAAGACCAAATCTGTTCGATCTTTACTTAATTTTTTATAACCCGAAAGAGTCATATTGTTTTCTGTGTACATGTATATGCATAACATTGGCTTCATATACAAAACACAAACTTGTATATTTTGTTACCTTTTGTGTTTAGATCTATGGTCTAAGACACACTTTTTAAATATAATAGGCAATGACTAATTATATTACTTCAGATAACTATAATTCATTTGACATATACAATTATCCACATTGAGTGTGAAAACCAATAAAATTTAATTAGATTTTCTAGTTCAAATAAATTAACACTATAAAACTTCTAGTTCAAATAAATAAATATATCGGAATTTATAATTTTAATTAAATTGAAAGTGTAGAACTTTTGGTTCTAAATAAATTTACAATATAGAATTTCGGGTTCTAATGAAATTGAAAATTTATAACTCCTGGTTCTAATTAAATTGAAATTATAGAACTTTTGTTTCTAATGAATTAAAAATTAAGACTTCTGGTTCTAATTAAATGGAGATTATAGAACTTCTAGTTCTATTTGAAAACCGTTATACCTATTTTTGGGACTGCAAAAATGAGCTGGTAAAAGCCCAAAGAACCAATCAAATAGGGTGGCCCAGCTCTCAATTCATCAACCTCCAGCTCGCAGGTCGCTCAGCTCGCAGCTCTCAGCTAGCTCAGCTCGCAACTCTCAACTAGCAGCCAGTTCGCAGCTCTCAACTAGCATCCAGTTCGCAGCTCCTCAGCTCGCAGCTCTCAGCTAGCTCAGCTCATAGCTCCTCAGTATCCAACTCTCAGTTAGCTCAGCATCCAGCTCTCAGCTAGCTCAGCTCTTAGCTCTCAGCTCTCGTACCAGCGAGCTTCATGTTATTCCAGATCCCAAGGAGCAATTAATGCAGTATGACTATGACAGAGTTGTTAGTCAATGTAATAAATGTTATGTCAGAATAGTTGATTTCTTTACGTGTACATCGCTCAATTATAATCCTTCATTCTCTATAAATAGGGGGAAATTCATTGTAAATGAGAGGAAAAATTTTTAGTATTACTGTCACTCTGAAAAAATATATTGAGAGTGACCCGTGGATGTAGGCATCATTGCCGAACCACGTAAAAATATCTGTGTGCAAATCTTTTGTTCTTCCTCTCTCCTCTCTTTTGTGTGCTTTGTGATTGCAGGTATTGAGCTTCAGATCTTTCGTCGACCGTTTCCGGACGTCAACAAAAACTAAAACTTTCAATTATAATTTTCACTTGTAAACTTCAGGTTGTAGATAAGGAAAATTAAGAGGAATATCATATTAAATAAAATATCAAAACATAAGTTCAATGATATTAAACTTACTTTTGAATGTAGAATATCTAAAAATAGCAATTTTCATATAGCAATGTTCATAAAACTATTTAAACAAATACCAAGAATATTGATAGCTCACAAAGAGCTAAAATGTATATATATACTTCATATATTTTCTGTATAGTACATAAACAAGAAAAGAATAATTTTTTTTTCTCTCCATACACAGAACAAAAACAAACTTCATTTTTTTTTTCTCTCTTTTTGCATCCATCAAACTAATAAAATAAATTTTTCGATTCAATCTTTTCTTTTTATACAATTAATCAAATCATGCAAACAGTATATGGATTTAAAGCTCTTAATATATACTTTCAAAACAAGATCCATATTGCATATGTTTAAATAAACATATAAACCAGAATAACAAAAAGATAAAAATCAATTAAACTTGAAGAAAAATTTATTTTGGATCTAACATAACATCCGTTAGCATAACATGACATCTATACGAAACACATATACTAACAAGATTATTTGAATCAAATAGTAGAGAGTAGATCATATAAATGAAATCTCTCATACTAGATTCGTGCTGATAATGTGTTATAAAATATGACTTAAAAGCAATGAATATAGAATAATAATCAAATAAGAGGAACAAGCAAAAGTAGGAGAGAAAAAGATAAAATAATTCAATTAATATATATAGGCCTATTTATAGGTAAATTGGAAAATCATTTCCATAATGAAATAGCAACAAATAAGGTAATGAATATTATAAAAAAGGAAGTGGTGTTAAGACCATATATTCATAACAGAAACTATTTTTTTTTTCATATAAATAGAATCATTTTTAAATATTTGTTGATGTGTACATATCAAAGGTTGCGACTTTGAAGGATACAACTACCGGCACCCTCTATTCACCACCCCCCCCCCCCCCCAAAACCACCCCACCCACACACCCCAACCCAAAAAAAATATATATATATATATATATATATCGGCACCTGATCTTCTCTTTTTGCTTTAAATTTGAAGCCCAATAGGCAGTATGAGATGTTTCATAGGCCCAACAAGAATTCAGTATTAATCGCAAAACCTGAATTGCTCAAACGCGGCAGTTTTTGACTCTTCATGGGGAAATTGCATTGAGTTGGCCCAAATTTCCAACAGCTAATGATAGATTTTCTAAATTTTTTATTCAACATCAGTTTCTTCTTATTTGCTATAATATAATATCTTATAAATTATTGATAATCTGACAATTAATATGGTATTGACGATTTATGTAGTATATTATTTATATATAAATTTAAATTGAAAAATTGAAAAATCTAATATTACTCATATTGAAATGGCATTCGAATCACCCTTCTATTGGCTGTTCATGGAAAGCGACCCCATCCCAATACGCAGGTACTAATGCGTCAAAATCAGTCTCAACATCAGTTTCTTCTTATTTGCAGTAATATTAAACATCTTCGTAGTAAGAATGTTAAACATCCGGTAACTTCTCATTTAGAGTAAGGTTAGATATTCCACCATAATCCAAATAAGGTTAGACATACCATCTTAATCCAAGTTATGACATAATACTTGAATTCATATGACACATTGTTAATGTGTAATAATTTATCGATTGGTCATGTCATATTTACTATAATACCAATGAGATTCATATGTTATGAGAATTGTTGCTAGAATCCCTTAGTAAACTAATCAAAATGAGTCCAGCAGGTAAGTGCCACAGAGTTTTTTTAGCACAGCACAGGAGGGTCCTTTATATGCCATAAAAATACTCAAATATCCACAGGCTTTTTGCAACCAACTCCCTCAACAAGAAACCTAAAATTGCTGGAAGACGGAAACAAACATCATATATTACATAAAATTTCCTCATTTTAATATATTGTCTTAGGCAACACTGAAAGAATTGGCAGCGCTCTCCACATATTTTCTTGCTCCCTTAAACCACCTCTTGTCTCCAGCCTGTGCCTTGCAAATGTAGAGCTTGCCATCTTTAACAGTGGCAATAATTAGCTGATGTCTGCCGCCTTCATCTCCATCCGCAGTTCTGGTCAATACTGACAAGTAGTAGTACTGTTTCCCGCCAATTGTTGGGGTTGAAACCTCCAATATGTTTGCTGCTGCCACAGCACCACTGTCGAAACCACCCTACATCAACAACAATTCAAGTTAATATTCCTCAGAATTTTTACACACACACATGACACAACCGAGTATCCGAAAATTGGATCACAGTCTCGGTTAGAAATTAAAACAAATTTATAAAAAAGAAGACAACTTAAAATAAGCATTGCTATACTGAGAAACATTAAACAAAATTGAATCAAGGATTCAACATGGGCGTAATGTAACTTCTAAATTATCATCAAATCCAAAAATTTAAACTGATAGGAAAAAACTCAACTATAGTATTTAAAACTTGAACTTTGACACGTGATACGTCCCTTCAGGTGTAACAAAGAATTCGAGATAAAAGGGGAATAAAGGGTTTGAATCATAAACTTTTAAACTCTGATACTATGTTAGTTATCATTAGACTTAAAATCTTAAACTGATAAAAAATGATCTAATTATAGTATTTAATATTTGAAGTTGACACGTGATATAACTTATGTTAGAGGATTACCTCAGCATCAGTTTTGCCAAAAAAGACTTGTTTTCCAAGCAAATAGTCAACCTGCAAAGATCAAACAGGGCACACATTTAATAGTAACATGTTAAGTTTTGTGTTACAATCGAAATCGGATAAGAAGAGAAAAAAGAGTATACCTTAGAGAGGAATTCCTCAGGGGAACCGTACTCGGTGATGGCTTTCTTATCAGTAGGGGTGATCATGATGGCGACATTGGTGGTGGAATCGAAGTTGTCTTCATATCTGAGAATCTGACCAGGGTATTCTACTTCTTTGCTTGGGTTCCATTTTGACGGGATGGAGAGCTTGAATCCATTGCCACTGTATGGCGTGAAGTCAGTGTTGGTCTTCGGCTTACCAAACACATTCGCTGCACATGCCCACAGCTTGTTATATATACCATCCCATTAACACTATTCTACAAGCATGAAATTAAAGGCCTTTAATATAACCAAATCAGTGATCTTGAATAACATATACACATTAAGACCAATATTAACTGCACTAGGCACAACGCATTAATGGACAAAAACTCTAGGAAAGCTATTATACAGTTAGTTTAATATTATAACATGTGACATAAAATGAAAGTACAGATAACTGACAAGAGAAAGAAAAGTACCAGCTTCACCGTAGGCAGCGTCAGCAGGAGAGACCTTGGAGCCAATGGCGGCAGCGCCAATGAGGACAGTCAGGGCCAACCGGCGAGACACCGGGCTGCCGTCTTCTTCTTGCTTCTGTGCGCGGCAGACTAGCTGGTTGGGTTTCGAGCTGGACACGTGGCGTTGAGATGACGACGATGATGATCTGGCGGGGGGGAGAGTGTGTGGTGGTGCAAGAAGCATGCTGTTGAAGCCATTCTCAGTTTTCGATTTCTCACTCACTGGCAGCTTTGCAGACTTGAATGGAACAAAAAAATTTTGTTAATGTATTAAAAATAATATGTGAAGGGAATCGGCTTGCTCTGGATTTTGGATATTTGGATGATGAGAAGGCGATGTGGGATAAGGTTGCGCAGCTCCTCATTGGTGCCACGTGTCTTCTTCTTCCTCCCTGTCAATTGCCACGTCTTTTGTTGGATTATTTGTTTGTGTATCTGCGCCCATGTTTTCTGCTCCACACGTGTCTTCTACTTAATTCTATTCCCATACCAACAACTAGTTCCATAACACCACTAATAAATAAATAAATTTATGGTTTGTGAAATCTAACATTTTTCACTCACAGGCTTTCCTACAAAATTCTAGTAACTTTTGTATGTCAAAATAATAATAATAATAATAAATATTTCAAAAAAATTAATAATAAATAAAATTCTAGTAACTTCTGTAACTATAAATTTGTTAACATATCATTTATAATTATTACGTTATTTGTGATAAACTTTAAACTTGTCTCATGAATTATTTTATAAGTTATTACTGATTAATTATAGTAAATTATGAATTATGATTTATGAGAATTATATACATATAAAATGAAAAATTTTGTTTTAAGAAATTAATAAAAAGTCAACTATTATGAGATATTGTTATTAAAAGGGTTAAAATTCCTTTAGTCGTGATTGAATTTATCACTCAAGTTTCTTCAAAAATTGATGTTTCCAACATCTAAGAACATCTTTTACTTTATTCTTAAAAACCAAAAAAAAAAAAAAGGTTGTTTATTTGATGAATTCTATGAGACTGTGAAATTAGGAAATATAATTTACGTCTGAATTTATATATAGTTACAGTTAAGACAAGAAAAAAGACATAAGAAAAAAAAAATCTAGGTTTTGAATATATATAAAATGAAGTCGAAAATCTATTGAATTAGACCTACAGAATCCCATTAAAATTAAACACAAGCTTCTTTGTTTTGTATCATGAAACTACTATTCTTTAAAGCAGTTACACTTATGTATGATAGAAAAATCCTTTTTGAAAAGGCTAAATTTATTGAAGCATGAGAGATAATATGCCACATTGACATTAACGATATGACAAAATATTTCACAAATATGGCAACATATATGTTCAATTCAGTCTCTACTTAATATAAACAAGTTCTTAAAATCCAACGCATGACCTAAATAATCTATTCACTCTTTTTTCCTTTGAACCTTCCCTTGGGGATCTTGCTGAGGATACCAGAATCAAGTTTCCGACAGTGATTTTGGAGCTGGCCAAGGACACTGTACACAAAGCTGTCAATTGCATCTTCATTCTTCTCATACAGGACTGGCAATGTATGCGCAGCAACAAAACCTTCAAAATTTACAACAAGGCTCTTAGTAAGTATTATAGATCACAGTTCCAATTTAGCAGATTTAATAAATCTCCCATTACGATTTCTAGCACCAAATATGAAAGCAATAAACGTTATACATAGCTTAAAAGAACGTATCGTGACTATGAACCAAATAACTATAAAAAATAGTTTTCCAATGTTTTGATTGAGAGTTTGAAACCAGCTTCTATGTAACTCCTGATATATGGTCATCACTTGGTATTGCTATACTTATTCAACTTTCATTTCATTACAGCAATAAAGAGCTTTCCAGCATAGCAGCTGGAAACCCTCTATCATAGCTATCAACTACACATGTAATACCCAACCAGAGAATTAACACAGTAATTTTAGTCACACTGCAAAGACTGATTTCTTACCAACATATATGACAGTCAGAAAATTGCACCAGCTCCCTATCACAGCAGCAAACCACAAGCTTGCAACAACCTGGAAGAATATCTTGAGAGTCAACAATTTTTATTTAATTCTGAGAAAAATGGTGAATGGAAACTCGTTTTTATGGAATTGATATGTCATACTATATATGTGTTTCCAAATACCAAGGAATTATTGCAAGCATGCTACATCAGTCAAATCACTCATTTCAAAAAATTTTATAGTTTAATTTAAAAATAGTTCAAGTTAAATCACTCCAATTGAAGCAAAAATATAATCTACACCAAGTTCTCCATGCTAGAACGACACCATATGCAACGACCATTTGACATGCACCAAATTACAATCGCCAGTGGAACACAGCAATGAAGCCCACAACCTTTCCCAGTCATAACTTAAGTCTAATTTTATTAGATCAGTGTTTACAAAAGAGAGGAAAGAAATGAAAAGGTGTTCTAACAGAACCTGCAACAAATTTTGTTTCCGTTTCATTACAGATTATGCCTCTTTAACATAAACCAAAATGATGAAGCTTGATGAATTTCATGTTTCATTTATTAGAGCTAAGCCAATGCGGTTAGGATTTTAGGTTTTGCTAATATTTCAAGAATTATGGTCTGCTGCAAGGAGGATCATCAAGCACGCAAGTATATAGAGATTTAAGGGAAATTATCTGAAAAAATGGCATTTTGAAGCATACCACAAGAAATTGTTTCAAATCCCCTCCACATGCAACATCCTGAAGAAATCCCAGAGCTTGGTTAACCTGGTCACCAACTGCAACACCAATATTGGCAAATAACTCTGGTGGAAGAACGAGGCGAGGGACTTTAGATGGTGATCTGTCCCCATCAATAAATTACATCGAATTAGAATTAATCACCAATGCAATTAACATCATTAGCCTAGCAAGACACAAACATCCAATAAGGAAAACACATATTTGTACCTGTTCAACAAGCCAGAAACGTTTAGCCAAAAAAATTGAGCAAGCATACCAAGGACCAGAGCAATGAACACAATGGTTAACAAATGATAATTAAGCCATTCAAAAAGCACCCAAACTGCTGTTGCGCCCAATAATACACTTGCCGAGATCTTCTTGTTCCTCCACAACAAAACATCAGCAGCTATACACATTTATGTAAGAGGGAAAGCATCATTTATTGCAAGAAAATAATGATTGTAATTACCAGAAAAGAAACAGAATTATATGATCTTACATTTTCCACCCCCTAAAATGTCGCGGATAGTGTTCTGGCGTCCAAACAGCCGATTGAACTTAGAACTGACTGACCCTTTATCTTCCTCAAAAAACGACACGGATTTCTGCTTAGGAACATGGTCAGCAATGGTTTCCACCAAGTTCTCGAAAAGTTTCTCTGCTGTTATTTTCTCAGGCATTTTTCCTTTTAAGCAAATGAAAACAACAACAACAACAGAAGAATAAATTAAAAAGCTCTTGAATCTCACAATGATTCATCTACATGCACGGAAACCCAATATCAGTAGACAACGCAAAAGCTAAGAGTTCTATCCAAAAGTCCCAAATTGCACAACAGCATAACAAAATCTGTATGCTTATTTACCACAAATCAAAGACCAAAATGAATATGCCAGAAACTAAGAAGTAGACCTCCTCGACATATAACTTATAAGCAGAGAATTGCAACCCAAATGTTAACATCCATGGACCCATGTTAATGGCAACAAACAACAATCATGCTTATTCCAAATTGACAAGTTTAAGCATCTTTCGACAGCTAGCTAGACTATCTGGAAGATCAGTCCATTGAAGAAACCCCCAAAGCGGAAAAATATTACACCTTTATCTAAGACGGCATAGCCTTTTGAGCTGTGAGTCAACTCCAATTGGCCCGCCACCTTAGACCATATTTCAAAGAGATTCGTCTAATTGTTTCCAATTAATTTCAAAAACAGCAAAAAAGAAAAACAGGATTTGAAACAACATACTGACACGAACAGTCACGATTATTCCAGCAATACAAAACAAACCAACCAGAATCACAAGAAATTGACCTACTTTGACCGTAGTCAATAGGATTCAAAATCTGACACAAAAAGCTCAAACTAAATCCCCAATCTTAGAATCAATAGGGAACAGAAGCCATGATTTTTAATTATAAGTCTTAAAGCTTGAGCTGAGAAATACATGAATACTGAAATCTAAGAACCCAAAAAAAAAAAAAAAAAAAAGGAGAGGGAAATGAAGCGAGAAGACGAAAAGACTCACTTGGGTTGTTGATGGAAAGACAATAGGTGCTAAATGCGAACGGCGAGCTGGAGGAGATAAACTGCAGAGTAAATATATTATATTGATATATAAGATAGTGCGAGAGCTCTCAATTCATTGCGTGCAAGGACTTGCAGGTGGTGTGCATCGGGCCACCTCCACACTGTACAAGTAAATTCCGTTGATTGTTCTGTTTTGATAGTTTGGTAAATTACTTGACGCCCTCATTAATGTATGAATTGCACTTAGAGGCCCTAATTGCTTATTAGTTATTTATTTTTGTAGCTCTCTCTCTCTCTCTCTCTCGTGTAATTATTGCAATGTAATTGAAAATACATTGGTTCTAATGACATTCAATGTCTACCGAAATCTATCGAGAATAAATATTTAGAAAAGAAATATACCCGTATAATATGAGAAAAAATCCAAACACATGTAATTAACTGTACATAATGATATTTCAATTCCAATCATGAATATAATGAAAAATTATAATAACTACGTGAATTATACTTGGATGTATAAACCTCTAATGTTTGTTAAACTCAATTCAAATATGATAATCATTGTATAATATAATCAATTTTTTAACAATATAATATAATCAATTTTTAACAATGAAATTTGTTAAAAAGTAAAGTGAAAAAAAAAAAATTAAGCTCATATCTAAAAGGATATATGCTTATTTCTCAACCAAAAAAAAAAAAAAAAAACTTGTAGAAGCTTAACTAATCCTCTTTCATTTGTAAAAAGGAGATTCATGCCAAGAGAGTTATCATGATTGGAATAATCACATTAATTTTTTTATTTTAACTGAAAATGATCATATAAGCTTGTATGACATGTTAATGAGATTTTTTTTCTCTTATTTGTAGTTAGGGGCAAGCATAGGTCAAGTGGATTGATTTTAGGGAAAATCGATCCAAAATCGATATTGATCAGTTTTTCACACTACAAACCGACTCAACCAAAAATAGGTGCAGAACTCAACATGGATCGACTAATTCAGGTCAATTTGATTCGGATTGATCCATATCGGTTTGGGCCTTTGGATGGGCCTCCATAAAACACCAACACCCAAAAGTAAAAAAGGCCTTTAGAAAACCCCCAAGCCCAAAACCCAATCATCGTCGGTAGGCCCGGCACCACCATAGTCCCCTCTTCTCTCTCCATCCCCAACTTCCTTCTCCCTGTCTCCATCTATAACTTCACCAATCTATAAGCCACAGCTACTGATAGCATCATCTCACCAACCCACAACCATCTGACATATCATCATCACTAGTAGAAGAAGAGATTGACACTGATCTTTTCCCAGCACAAGAGATCGACATCAATCTCTTTCGATCGACATATAAAAAAGAAGAAATAGTAAAGAAGAGATAGAGATTGGTGTCGACAGCGAGGAAATGGTTGGTTTGAGATGAGTGAATGGGAAGAAAGAGAGAGATGAGAGAATCAGTGGGTTGAGTTGGGACATTAGAGAGAGACTAAGAGAAACAATGACCTAGGGTTTAGAAATGAAGTTTCCCTTTTATAGTTCCAAAAAAAAAAAAAATTAATATAAAGTCAGTTTTTTGGTTTAAGTCGGTTTTTTCGACCTGAAATCGAAAAAACTTGATTTTTTTCTACTACAAACCCGACCAAGCCCAAATAACAAATGAAACTCAAAAATTTTGGTTCGGTTCGGGTTGGTCACGACTTTTTTGCTCACCCTTATTTATAGTAGGGATAACTTTTAATCTTGAGATTTTAGTCATATAGGTAACTTGTTATTTCATCAATTGGCACGGTGACTTAAATAGATTGAAAAATCCAAGCAAACAAGAGGGGTGTTAATGTCTCAAAAGACATTGTAGCTCTCTAAGTGCAATTAGGTAACTAATGAGGGTAGCACAGAATCATTCCCTTGGATATGTTTTGAAAAATTATTGGTGGTTGAAGCAAATCCTTTTCACTGCTCTAACCTTTTCTCCAAACAGATAAAGATTCTTTCTGAGCACGTGGTTTTTGAAGACAGGTGCTAACCGTTTGATTGCTAAGAACATCAAATCATTAAAAATCTATACTCTCCTCAGGAATCACGCGCTGTCCCACAAAAGTAGATATAATATTATTTAAATTATTTATTTTTGAAATATTATAATTATAATATAACTGGACCAATCTTTTGTCAATTAAGTATTAAAAGACGTGAATGATGATAATTATTTATTCTTTTTTTTTTTCAAATAAACGAGAATTTTTTTTTGAAAGGTAAAGAAATGAGAATTATTTACTCAAAATTATGTTAAATACTATAAATTATAAAATAATATAACAAATGATATATTTACAACTAATAAGACATAATATTTAAGTAATATATTTTTCTTATTGTGGCAAAATAAAGGTAATATATTTTTATCATATTATATCATAAATTATATATTATAATTGATGCGTTCAAATTATTTTAATATAATTTTGATCGTATGATTTAGACCATTAAGAATTGGTCAGTGAGGTAAACACAAAAGATAAAATAAAAATAAAAATTCTTTCGTTTTCAGTTTCAGAGAATTGTGCACGTCTTTGTTAGTCAAATTATATAATTAAGTAATCATTATCTTTTGCGTAAACGTAGTCACATTTCTTAATTTAATCGTTAATTTTCCCAAAATGAAAATAGCCGTGCGCGGTGAACGTGAACCTAATCAACATTATTTCTATTTCGCTGTACAAACAAAGACTGCGACTAGACAAGACTAGTGCAATCCGACGTGTCTTGGCTAAATATTCTCATTACCATTTAGCTATTCAATTTTGTAGTCATTTGTAATTACTTTTGAAAGGGTTAATTACAGTATCATACGCTATGTTTTTCCCTGAAAGCTTAATATTCAATTAATGTCAATAATATCATATTCATCCCAAAATTTTTTTTAAAAAAAAAAAAAAACTTAATGTCAATTATAGCAACAGCCCCCCCTACGTTAACGTTGGACCGTTAGCATTTAATGAAAAAAGGACAATATTGTAATGTTATTGGAAAATAAAAGAAATTAATAAATTAAAATGTCCATGCATGTATATCTCAAATCAAGTCATCTCACTTCATTTTCATCCAACACCATTTCCTTTGGTGCACATACAACCACCTCTTTTGTCACCAAATCCAACCTATATTACATAACTCTTAACACATACAAAAGATTACTACACCAAACTCTCAATCCAACTGCTGAAGGAGTTTGAAGAAAATGAAGGTTCGAAGACAAAACGGTTTTGATTAAGGAAAAACTATACATGTCATCTAAACTAATTTTTGTGTTGTTCGTTTTACACTTGTTTGAACTTTTGCAGAAAATCATGATTGTGTGGCTTTTATATGAAATATGAACTAGACTTTGGATTCTATAAAGGTATTGAAAAAGAAAGGGTTTGATGAACTGTTGTTGCTTGTTTGGTATCTTCATAAGTATTGCTAAGGAAAACTTTTAATAATTAAGAATGATGGGTTAGAATATTGATTCATGAAACAATTAGACTTTAGATACTACTAATTGGGGTTTTTTTTAATTTTATTTTATAGTTTGTTGGATATGGGTAATTATTGCAAAACTTGTTAGTTTTGATTACATATATTAAGATAAAAGAATTAATTTCACATGGAAACTTATATGAGTTATTTGATAAAAAAGGAAAAACTTTTCAATTTGGTAATTTTAGATAAAAAGGAAACAAGTGAGGTTGCTTGATTCAAAAGAACCGCTTTTCACTTGGTTAATTCGAGATAACCAAACTGTTGAAAAAAAAAATCAAAGAATCAATCCAAAGAAGTCATGACTAAGGCTTCATTTGGTATAGTTATTCAAAATAAATCTTTTATAAGTAAACCTTTTACAAATATAGCTTCTAAAAAAAAAGGTCGTTGGTCGTTTGGTTATTAATTAAAAAAAAAAAAAAACACTTGTAAATTGTATATCATTTGGTTTATTACTTTGAAAAACCCATTTAAGTTATAAAATTATTAAAAAGGACATTTAAAGAAAGTAAAATATTACATAACAAAGTATGAGAAAATAATGCATTTATAATTAGAAAAATTACAAAATATATAAAATAAAAGTACAAGTTTTGAAATAAAATACAAAAAACTCAAAGTATAACAATAATATATATTTTTTTTTCCAATTGAAAATCAATACAAATAACATAAACTAATTAATTTTGATGCATGAAAGAATTTCAATTTTAAAGAAAGTCTTCAAAGTTTTTTTATTGAAACAAATACATAGAATGAAAGCAAAATGTTTATGTTTAAAAAAAATGTATTAGAGTTTTAAGTTTAAGGGTATAGTGATAATAGTAAAATATAAAAGGGTTATATTAGATAATTTTATTTTTTAAAAAATTTAAAAAAAAAACTTAGTTGAAAAAACTTAAAATTTGAGTTTTTTCCAAATAGATGTATTTCAACTTTTTTAATTGTCCAAAAGCTCTATTGAGATGACAATAAAAAAAAAAAAAAAAAAAAAAAAAGTATTGGGGATTAAAAAAACTCTTTTAGTAAGTAGATAAGTTGTATCAAATATACATTAGTGTGAATCACAACTCACAATAGTAACCAAAAGCATAAAATAGGGAGAAGTGGAGAGGTTACTTCCTATGAAAATTAATATTTAACTGGGCATTACATTAAAACAATTGATTGATAAAACAGGTTAAAAAAAAAAAAGAACCCTAAATTCCATTCCCCTTGAAACAATCCTTGTCCTTTAAAAAAATAAAATAAAATAAAATAAAAAAAAAAAAAAAAAAAACCACACGCACAACTTTACTGAATCAACCACTTTCTTGTTTCCTCGAATAAACATAAAAATTGGATTGCTATATCAGAGTACTCCTCTTATGCAATAATGTTTTGCAAATATTACTGTTAGATGACCTAAATTTATAAAAATGAAATTTGAATTTCTAAAACTATTTTCATTGGTTTTACATCCTTTAAATTTCTTGACATGGTCGATTGCTCTCCTTAATAGTAAGTAACTCGTTAAAACCTTCTCAAAACTTTTGGCTCGATTTCCAAATTGACATCCGCGTACCCGCATGTTTTGTAATTAGAACTTTAACGACTCTTGAGGATGAGTTGTTGGAAAATGAATTGTTGTTTGCATTCTACATATCAGCTCTGTAGGCATACTCATTTCTCACAATATTCAAACATCTTTTCCAATATTTTCTGTTCACCCAATATGAAAGAGTGCATGCCCGGCCCAACTTTGTTCGAGTGTTGCTCTATATTTCGTTACCCTATAATTCCAAATTATGGCTCCATCAATCGGTTCTCATACCAAATGATAGGATCGCCATTTTTAAAGCAGGTATTTTTATTTATGATATTGGATTTCGTGTTGGTTAATTCAAGACAATCACTCTCCTTATGAAAATCGATGGATGAATCCAAAAGTTGAGTTCTTGAAAAATGATAAATAATTAAAATAAAAAGTCATTTCTTCCGTGTTCATTTTTAAGATGGATTGTAAAAATTAAAACTAATTAAACAAATATTAAAAAAAAATTTTAAAAAAAATCCAACTAAATTGACTATCTAGTTGAACACTAGATTGTCATCGATATGATTAGACACGAGATTGTTGACACAATTTGGTAAGATCAAATCTTCAAGATTTGGTCTTATCAAATCATCTACAATCTGATCCTAAACCAAATCCTCAACAAATGATTTGGTTGGAGGCCAAGTTGTTCATTGACGATCTGATCTAGCATTAAAATTGTCAATATGGTCTTGGTGAGACCATATATTCAATGATCTAATCTTGAGACCATATAGTCATTTGGTCTCATCCACCTATATTGTGCAATCAAGGTCTAATGGAGATCCCTTTGGATCTCTATTTACTATTGACAAAGGTGGAGGCCATCTTCCTCAATGGTAGGTAAAGATGTAGTTTGGATCTCTACCTTTTATTTTTTTTGTATTATTTATAAAAAATGGTCCACCATCCATCTCGTAGATTGACAATAGACATCAAGTGCTTTTTTTATTTTAAATTTTT
This sequence comes from Litchi chinensis, assembly GCA_019925255.1. NCBI lineage: Eukaryota > Viridiplantae > Streptophyta > Magnoliopsida > Sapindales > Sapindaceae > Litchi > Litchi chinensis. The sequence goes on from CM034472.1 coordinate 10,320,734, forward strand.
CAATTAAATCTTCCTTCTTCGTCACAATTTGATAGATTGTGGTAATCTATTTTTTTTTTTTTAATCTTAATATTTTTCATACGAGATAAATTAAGGGTAAAATCCTAATTTATAAACTCTATAATAATTAAGAATAAAATAGTCTTTTCATTTTTTTGTTGACATCGAATGTTAAAATCTTGGTCGAAGGGACTACAGTGATATATTTTGAGAACTCAGGAGCACACAAGTCAAAAGTGAATTCACATTTAAAAAACTGAAATTTTTGAATGACATAGGAATGAAATCAAAATTCTCCCTTTGTCCATGGCTTCATGCCACTAGTTCCATGAAAATGCAAATGCCACGACACAAGCATAGCATTGCAATAAAGGTTGACGTGTCTCTTCCAGTGGCCAAGTCCCTCTACAGTGCTCTCCACCCACCAATTTTTTTCATTTTTCAACTGTACATTTTCACGTTTTACTTGTCCTTTATTCTGCGTCACAATTCTTGGACTCAAACCACTTGTTTCCCACTTATATTGTCAGAAACCCTTTTCCTGATACTAAAATTTGAGTTTCTTGGACACTGATTCCAGTCTAAAATGGCTATGCATGTGAGTGGGGCATGTTTCTCTGTATTTGGCCACAGAAGAGTAAGCAGAATAAGAGCTGTTGCTTCTGAAAATTTTGCTATTGTCAAAACAGCAGGAGAAGAGAAACTCAAGTTGGGTGGTTCAGATTTGAAGGTCACAAAAGTTGGCATTGGAGCTTGGTCATGGGGTGACAACACCTACTGGAACAACTTTCAATGGGATGGTCAGTTCCTCTAACAGATTCTCACTTTCACATATATATATTCGTTCCCCAATACCCTTTTGAATTTCTTGTTAGGTTGTTCATCTTGTCACTTTATATATGTTTATATAGGTAACTGTGAGCTAGCTTTTCATTTTTTGTAAGTTTTTTGTGTTCCAAAATAAGATGAGTTTATTGGTTTTAATGGTAAAGTTTGTAGTCATGGCATTGGAAAAGTATGCTTAATGGTAATAAAACTGAGGGTAGCAGAAGATCAATTGTAAAGTTGATTGCTTTGTGTGATTAAAGTTGGATGAATTCAGTTGTTTTGTTTTATGAACTTAATTCAAATGCTGACATTCTATTATATTTTTAAAAGTGAAAATTATATTGGTTGAGAAACATGTTTATGTTTTATATTTATTTGGAGATTGATGACACCGGCTTATCCGAAATTCTGATGCCCAAACAATCCTCATTTTCACATCTTAGTAGTTTGTTTCCAAAGTGATATTATGTTTGTTTGCTTGTATATGTTAGAACACATAGATATGTTTTGAATAACTTTATCTTGTTTTTTAGATTAACAATTTCTCCATGAGTAAAATAATTATTACAGAAATAATTTGACTGACTAATAATAGCAATTTGATCACTAAAGCAATCGTTTACTTTCAAAATTGAGATAAAAATGTGGACAAAACTTCTTGTTTTCATTGTTTTAAATGGTCCTAATTATAAGTGCATAGCATAATGGTTGTAGCTAGCTCTTCCAAACAACAAAGCTGAGTTTTATACTAATTATATTTTGACCTCTGTTAAGTTTGCTCTTTGTAGCTATTCTATGTTTGAATGCCTATTTTTTAAAATCAGATGTAAGCGTTTTCTTTATTTCCCCTCTGTAAAGACTTGTTTGAATATTCTTCATGTGTTTATTTATTTATTTTGATGATGGCAGAAAGGAAACTGAAAGCTGCTAAGGCTGCTTTCAATACCAGTATTGATAATGGAATAACTTTTATTGATACTGCTGAAGTTTATGGCTCCATTGTGAGAACTTTCATTATCTGTTATTTCTTCCCTATTTCATGCCTAGAAAATTTAGCGATGACAAAACACTTATCCTTATCTGTTCTTGCAGTTTGCATTGGGTGCTGTACACTCTGAGACGCTTTTAGGAAGGTACACATTAAGAGTTTGCTTTTGGTCTCCTTTCTTATCTTGTGCGAATTAGATCTAACCTGCAAATGTTATTTTCCCTCATCTGGTGATTCTCATCATCTAATTCATGAATTTTTCCAAAAGATTTATAAAAGAAAGAAAAGAAAGGGATCCAGATGTGGAGGTTGCTGTTGCAACCAAGTTTGCAGCTTTACCATGGAGGCTGGGTCGTCAGAGTGTCCTCGCTGCTCTCAAGGATTCTCTAAGTCGGCTTGGACTTTCTTCTGTTGAGCTTTATCAACTCCATTGGTCTGTGTTTTATGACCTTGTGATGTGGTTTATTCTTAAATTTGGATAGAATCTTATCAAAACTTTGGCATGGATTTTCAGGCCTGGAGTGTGGGGAAATGAAGGTGCCATTGTTACATTAACTACTGATGTCATTTAGTTAGTAAAATAGTCGTAATAGAACTCAATCACCTTGAGGTTCTGAAGAAGCTTAGTAACTGAAAAATAATTTTTCAGGGTACATTGATGGTCTTGGAGATGCTGTTGAGCAGGGTCTAGTGAAGGCTGTGGGTGTTTCAAACTACAGCAGTATGTTTCTAGTTTTATGGTGCTATTAGTTGACTAAATTTTTGTATATTGAACGCTCAGAATTCGCTATGAATTCTTCTTTGTATTGTGGAGTATAAAAACATCTAGTGTGCAGCTTTTTTTGGGTTCTTTTGAGCAGGATTGGTCTCAAATTGTATGTTTTCAGTCCTTTTCTTGTCATAGCCTCATAAGTTACCTGTGTGGGTATCTTATCTACCTTTTGTATCCTTTTCCTCTCTTTTTACACAAAATTTTCTGTTTCGGATAAAATAAAAGCCATCTGGTGTGCAGCAAACTCCGACCTTGGCTTCATATAGTTTAAATTTCTTTTTACTCTGCATGCTAGAAGCAATTAAATGATTTATGTCATACTGTAACTCAGAGAAGCGACTTCGTGAAGCTTATGAGAAGCTTAAGAAGAGAGGAATTCCCCTAGCTTCGAACCAAGTGAACTACAGTCTCATATACAGAGCACCGGAAGAAAATGGTGTGAAGGCTACTTGTGATGAACTTGGGATCACTTTAATTGCATATTCACCTATTGCTCAAGGTAAGGTTCCTATGCACATGTTCATGCTTCGCATATCAATTGTGTGCTGCATATGTGTATCTGATGTCTTTCATTTCTCCCTCAAAAAACAAATTTCTGTTAGTGCACCCAGTAAGTAGCCTCATAACTCTAATTAGCTACAAAGAAGTAAGAGAGGAAATGGTGTTCTCTCAATACGCCTGATTAATGCCCTTTGTTATGTGTTTGTGCTCTGTCCGTTGCAATTGATGTTTGAATGTACATTGTGGGAACATCAGCTTCAGTTATTGACCTAAAGGTTCATCATCACTTTTCCACTGCAGGCTTCTCTCTCTCTGTGTTGGCCTAACCTTATGAAAAGGTTGTATGCATAGTGTATGGGCCATTTTTATAGGAATTATTAATGATCAAGGTTTTATGGTTGGCTTAATTATTTTCTCTGAATTTGAATGTGCTTTTGCTTGGATTATTTTGGAAAGTCAGGCTGTGGACAAGAAAAGGTGGCAGTCTGGCCTTCTACAAATTAATTTCATCTTCTCTATTCTTACTGCCACTGAATAAAGGAACACAAGAGACAAAGAAGGGAAAAACGAAGTGAAAAACATGTTGAGGGAAAATGGACGTATTTACTGAATTACTGTTTTTGGGTTGGAGGTGTGAACTATTAGAAACTAAAAAGATTTTAGCTCTGTCAAGTAGTTGGTTAGCAGATCAAATCTTTCATCATCCCAAATTTGAAGGTCTATAATGAATGAATCAGTTGCAATGTGCTTGTAAAATAAAACCTTAAAAAAAAAAAAATAACCAAAGGGCAAACTTGAATATATTTATATGATCCTCTTTTCAAAACCACCAAGCTGAAGTAGCAAAAGCTATATGTTGATTGTTTAATGGTTGATTGTTTAATGGTTATAACATGTTGATTGTTTAATGGTTATAACTGATCAGTCTGGTCTGATGAACGATACCTATAATTTTTGAATATATGCAGGTGCTCTTACGGGAAAGTATACACCAGAAAACACCCCAACTGGCCCCCGAGGCCGGATTTACACTGCTGAGTTTCTAACAAAGGTAAGGCATCAGTAAAGTCGTGAAATGCCATCATAAATTTTAAATCGATTGCTGATGCAGATTCGTAACTTTCACAGCTTCAACCACTGCTGAACAGAATCAAGGAAATAGGAAAGGGATACAACAAAACTCCCACACAGGTTAGTTCAAACTCTTCTACTGGCATCTAAATATTTAATCTGATGTTGTGATTGTGGGGTTTGGAAGCTGTTGATGTATTGCAAGAACACTCCTGCTTTAACATATTAAGACATGTTGAAAACACCGGAAAATATCATCAGCCAGTCTCATTTTGCAATTCTCTTTCATTTTTTCTTCTCTTAAAAAAAAAAAAAAAAAAAAGCGCACTTCTACCTTTATCCTGGACAGACAGTTGTTTTACTTTGCTGTTTATATATACTATTTTACAGTTATAGCAACTGACTGACAAGCAAATCCTGTCAGCTTGTAGAACTACAAGATTATCTATAGTAGTTTAGCATTCAAAACATTTATCAGGTTGTCAGGTTCCCCAAGGTTTTCTAAGAATCAGTTTTCTCATATTAGGTTGTCCTCAACTGGTTAATAGCACAGGAGAATGTTGTGCCAATCCCAGGAGCAAAAACTGCTGAACAGGCTGCAGAATTTGCGGGTGCACTAGGTTGGAGACTCACTGATGACCAGGTAAATGAGCTACGGTCTTTGGCATCACGAATAGAACCTGTTATTGGCTTCCCTGTTGAAAAGTTGTAAATTTTATACTGCCACCTGCCACATTAACCTCTTTATATATGTACATACATGCACTTACGAATTTTGAATGTCGATTACTATTGTAAATGAATTTTACGATATTTTATACTTGTCTGTGACTCTGTATGAATAATTGGTTAGTAAAATATTGATTTGGTTATGAACCAAGTTATTTGGATTGCCTAAGCCGGTTTAGAGCCAGATGATCAAAGTTGGGAAGATTGCAGGGTGTTAGTTATCACTAGATTTAAAAGTTTAAGTTGATAGAAAAAATTTAACTATAGTATTTAAGATTTGAAATTGACACGTGATACGCTCTATCACGTGTAACTTGGACAGATGACAGATATCAAACACATGCTAAATATCTCCTATCATTATAATTTGTGTAACAAGAATTTGAAATAAAAAGAGGAGATAGAGTTTGAATTAGGGACTTCTAAGCTCCAATATCATGTTAGTTATTATTAGATCTAAAGGCTTAAACTTATAGGATAGAGCTCAACTATAGTGTTTAACACTTAAGTTTAACACATGACACAGGTTTGAAAAAGAAAATATGTAAGCATTAACTTTTTCCTAGCTCTGTTTAGTAACTTGGAATCCAAATCAGAGCAGATGGTGAAACTCAAATCATGGTTGTGGTCATAGCACAAGCTACTGGCTAACTTCTCATCTTTTCATTGAAGGCTGATTCCAGACTCCAGAGAAATGTGCAATGTCTGATTTCCTGCTGTCAATTTTCTTATTTTCATATACGTTTCGTGAAGAGACTATAGAGTGACTACACTATTTTCATGGCCCTCCAGTTCTCTAGTAATTTTTTAGTATTCTGAACTTGCATTGTTTGTTTCAAATTTAGTATAAAAATCCTTGTATTTGGAAACTTTTAATTTTGTGAGCAGGAATACATAATGGAGTTTAATATCATGTTCGACAGAAAAAGTACAGTTTTTTTATTTTAAAAACACCCATGAGAAACTTGAGTAAAATATTTGAATTCCAATTTTAAAAATTTCATTTGATGTGGTTTTGATGGATTCCAACTATCAAAGAATAAGAAAAATAAATCTGTTGAAAAAGAAATCAATTAAAAAGTTCCTTGATGGTCATACAAAATCAAACAACTTAATCATTGGTTTAGGACAACATATTAATGGCCTTAATAGTCAACATGTCAAGATAACTAACTACATTTCAACAAAAAAAAAGGGAAAAAAAAAACCACTAACTAACACAATAGACAATAAAAAAAAAGGTCTCTAGTTTTTTTTTTTTTTTATATTATATATACTATTAGCGAATAAATATATAACTGAACACTCTAGATAAGTCCACTGAGGTGTAATTTGAAAAGGAGACTCTTTTAAAGTAGAAGAATAGATCTCAAGGGAGGAAAGATGACCAACACATATTAAGAGAAAAACTAGTCATTATGAGGGTGGTTGTGGTGACCGGTGATGAGTCGATCTTGACACACTAGCGCACAAGATGACCTTCCTTTCCATGCAGACATCGGGCCTTTACTCAAAAATGGTCTCTAGTGGTCACAGCCGATCCACATATCATTTCACGTCATAAAGATATTGCCTTCACATAAATGCGCGTTTTCTGAAAGATCTCAAAACAAATCATTGCCAATTTATATGGTACACGACATTCTATTTTATTTTGTAAAATATAAAATCCGATAGTATTAAGATTTCATTTTTAAATAGCTCTCTTTTAAGGACAAATTTTGGGTGTGTCACAAAATTAACACTGTAAGTTTTGATAGCACTGGTGTGTTTGAGAATAGAATCCCGGTTATATTAATTGGAAAAAAAATTATTTTCAAAAAAAAAAAAGGGAAAAAATGAAATAGTTGCTTTTGAAAAGTTAAGATGGAGAAATAGAGATGAGAAAGAAAGACAACATCAATGGCAGTTGCGATGGTAAGTTTTCACTGCCTGTTCATTCTTATATGAGCACTTAAATAATTCTTACGGAGAAGATGATAACTTGGTTTTCGAGATGGAGTTCGAACACACAGGTGAAGGTGTCCAAGAAGATGAATAGAAAGTGCTTGAGAAGATGGGTTAAAGGACTGTTTGTTTGCAAGTTACGAAGTGATCGATCGAGGGAAGTCAATAATCACTAAGAAAAAATTGCCATGAATTTTGCGACAAACGACCAAATGATGTTTGGTCTTGTGATATCAAACCTTGTTTTTATTTTAATGATTTGGCTTGATTTTGTAATTGACAATAAGTTTGATAAAGACATATAATTGATTCTTTAAATTGGTATTATATTATAATCCCAATATTTTGTTACTTTCACGAGACAACTCACTGTCTATAGAATTATCATTCATATTTTAATATTCATGCTTGTCCAACCAATTTAGGTCTAAATTGTAAGTATGTGTTTCATAAACATGCCACTTAGTTTATAACACACCATTTTTTTCCTCATAATTTCAACACATCATCAAAAAATTTTAACTATGTGAAAATACAAAATTTAAACTTTGATAATAAATAAATAATTTAACATAAATTAACTGTAAGTGTAAGATAAGTAAAATTATATATGAACATATAAGAGGATATGATACTTAACACGTTTTTTTTTTTTTTTTTATTAAAAAAAACTGACATAACTTTAATAACCATTTTTTTTAAAAGTTAATAATGAACGAATCAGAGTTCTACAATGATCTGTCGAGATCAAACACTACTTATGTAATTTGGATTTTACTCTTATGAAGAGATAACTATTTTCATAATGATAAGAGAAGATCATTGACATAAACTTTAATATACATTTAGTAGGAATTCTATGTCCAACTTTTTGGACGATGACGGGCACAAAATTACCAGTGCTAAGAAGTGGTGCGTCATGTTAATAATTATTAAATCTTAGATAAATGAATGGTTCGGAGTTAATGTATTCATTTATTTTCATTTATTTTTCTCATTTTTTACTACCCCAAAATCATTACACTTCTTATTTCATCTCTCTTAGATTGTCTGTCCTAAATTTAATGTACTAATACATATATGTGTAAATATATATATATATATTTATATCCTTTTTCCTTTCAAGTTCCAACAAGCGGGAACCAATTATTCACTTCTAAATATATTATTTTAGGGTGGTTCTATTCCAACCCAATAAAGTTCTCCTTATACCCCCATTTTAGAAAATATTCTTTTCGCAAATATACCCTTAGAGAAATTTACAATTCAATTTTATTGAATAAATTCCTAAATCGATTGTTTCCTTTTTTTAAATTTTTTTTTTGAAATATTTATATTCTTTTTTACTTGCTAAATGTTGACTTCTAGTTATTTTAAACTTAAATTCTCTGGCCCATAAGATTCCCTCTTGTTATTTCTCTATTGATACCTACAACTTACAAAAGAATAAAATTAAGTTAGGGCTTGACATATTCCACTAATGTACTTGCAAACTCTTTCCCATGTATTGCAGTTTCATATATCAACTATAAACACTCCAATTCCTCAAATTTTTTCTTATGTTTCTTTCGTCACTGTAATTTTAATATCCACTCAGTTAAATAAATTAAAATAAATAAAATAAAATAATTATATTATATTATATGGCTACTCATAATATAAATGATTAATGATTCGATTTTAATATCACTATATTTATTAATAGTATTAAAAACTGCTTTCTTCTTTTATAATGAGAATAGATATGTCATATTATGAGTATGTATATTAATGTCAAATGATCTTATAATTGATTGAAAAATAAATGCAACCAATTCTAACTTTACACCTTTAAATTATAATGAGTATTAAATCATACCAAATATTATATCCATAGATTCTTTTATATGTATATACTTTAGAAATATATAAAAAAAAAATCCCTCTAACTTTTAAAATTATGAATTTGTACGATATTCTCAAATTCATAATGTGGGAATTGCATCTTCCCACTTGATAGATCAAATCATGCCTGCTCACCAAGATGCTTGCCTCAGTGGAGGAAGCACGTCTACGCTTTTTGCAAGCAAGGTCGTGGTTTCGAGTACTTAGGTTCACTATATGGATAATTACGAATTAATCTATAAATGTAGGTAATCTATTATAAGTTTTACTAATTTATGGACGGCTTTCCTACCATATATAGATAGTAGTGGTAGTTGCTATTGTCCGGACTACTTTTTAGAGAACTAATCTATGAGATCTTAGGTGCTGGAAATGAATATGTATACAATTAAAGGATTAAAAAAGAGAAAAATTCATGCCTAATTGGCCTATTCTATCCATTAGAAGTTGTCAATAAAACATTTTCTCTGACAACATTGTCCATTAATCATTACTTAAATACAGCCTGTTACTACACACGTGGCACTACTACTGCTCACTTTCAGATCGCAAATTCAATTGTGTTGTGTTTGTAGATTTCCTGCCTTCCAAGCGGTCCCACATAACAATACCCCTCTAATCATTCGACACGTGTACGACTCTGAATTGTTAATCATTACATCTTTTACAAAAATGGAAAACTCTCAACAGAACTAAATAGGGGAAATTACACACACGCGCGTAAGGTTTAGGATAATACATCTACTTTGGAAAAGTTTGCTTATTCGACATCAACACCCCTACATTTGAAGGCGGTTGACCATATTGTCATTGTTGACCCAATTTAACATTTGAAAGGCCAAAATGCCCTTATATAGAAGTAATAGTAAACTTAAAATAGAAAAAATACTGATAGAAGTGAAATAAAAAAAATTAATTGAGGATAATATTATTATAAAAAATTAAAGAAGGAAATTAGAGGCCACTTACACATATTAGGAACTATAATGAGGATTACTATTGCAATTTACATTGGCATCCAAGAAGAATCTAATTATGGTGAAGTCTTATACTATATTACACTAGAAGACGGTGTGCCCCTTCCAATATGTGTTATAATGAAGATACATCTTCATTGATTTCAACGAAGAAAACCTCCGCTTATGTCAAGAACTTTTAATCACATAAAAAGGGAACCAAATGCATAACAATTACATAATCTAATTCTATATCCAATTTTATTTCAAATGCAAAACATCTTTACAATATTATAACCCTGAAACCCATCCATCAAATCACAAGTACATCATACTTTCATCATAAAGAAAGAGAGTGATATAGGATGTCAAAAGAAGTCTATATCTTATCCATATCTATCATAATCTGATTGAAAACAACGTAACTACGTACGAAGGTACGGAAGGAAGAGACCACGATCATGTTTTTTCATGTATCTATATATATTATTTTTGTTATTAACGGAGCTCTTAAAATGGAGAAAAACTCCACAGTACACCCTTAGATTTTAAGGAAGGTGTTAAGTATATAAGTATAAGGGTGATAGTGTAGATTAAGCAATACTTTTTCATCTAGTTGTCTTAATACAAATATTGGGAGGTGTTTGTAATTTCCCAAACTACATAAATACACTGGTCCCTGCTTCTTCAAAATTTCTCATTTAATGAGTGCAGACTTTGACAGTATCAGCTTTATCTTTAAAGAAGCAAGGAGAGGAACTGAAGCACCTGTGTTTAAGTTTTACAGTACTGTTGAAGCAGAGAAGTCGCAGCTTTCTTCACCTCTGGTCAGCTTTCCTTTTGATTTCATTTCCATTTTCCATTCTTGGCTTTGCTTTTGAAAAAGCTCTGTTATTTCCTCTATTTGTCTGCTTCTTTTTTGAAAGAAAATGTTCTTTCTCTGTTTCCTTTACCACTATCACAAGAACCACATATTTTTTAGGTTGTAACAGAAGACTGCTGTTGTTTGGTTGATATATGTATATTTTTTTTTAATTTTTTTTTCCTTTTTTCAATTGCAAAAATTTTAAATTATTAACATGCTTTTCTTCTTCTTCGTGTTCTCTCACTATTGGCTTGAAACTTCAATCATTCTTTTTCTCTTTCTTGAAGGAAAAAGGTTTGAAGACTCGAGCTCTTTGTTTTGTTTATTCTAAAACTTGTAATGACGCCAAATAAATAAATTTTTTAAAAAAGAAAGTAAAAATTAATGATAATTAATCATGAGAAGAATCTAGTATTACTTCTTTAGGAATAGTTAAGTAGGGCTTGGAGTCAATTACTACTTATGATGCTTCCATATATGGCATAAAACTTCAATTTAAAACCATTTATTTTGCTCCTTTTGATTAGCTAGTCAACTAATCAATTAAATAATTAAAGTTAGTTTAGTGGGTCGGTTTTATTTTTATTTTTTTTTAATTGGTGGGGTTGTGTACTTACTGTTTCCATGCTTTGTTCATGACTAGCAGAGTAGTTTTGTTATATAACTTTTGTTAATTAATATAATTAATTTAATACTTTGTAGTCTGTCCTGTTATGCAGAAAATCTGTGTCTTTTCAGCCATGAATCCATGCATCCCTGATTGGAATTTTGAAGCTGATCTGCCTGTTACCAGTCAGAGGACTTCTACAGGGTATCTTCTTTCTCTGTTTCACCAAGTCATCATAACTGATTTTTTTTTTTTTATTATTTCTTTTTTTTTTCTTTTCAATATAATAATAATATGCTTTTGTGTCTATATTTTACATTACAGGCCAGAAAATGAGCTAGTAGAGCTTCTGTGGCGAAACGGGCAGGTTGTTTTGAGCAGTCAAACACATAGAAAACCCAGTCTAAATTTTAATGACCCTAGACAGGTTCAAAAACAGACATTAAAGGGTAGTGGATCATATGGGAATTCAAGTAATTTGATTCAGGATGATGAAACAGTCTCGTGGATTCAATCCCCGATTGAAGATTCCTTCGAAAAAGAACTTTATTCCACTTTTTTCTCTGAATTGCCAGCTTCTGGTTCCATGGAAACTGATAAGTCTACAAGGCAACTTGAAGAAGAAAAAATTGTTAAATTTGGTGGTGCTGTTGCAAGTCCACAGCTACCAAATGTTAACCATTCAGTTGTTCCTGAATTCCCAAGAAGTGCAATGCCTCCTCCAAGATCTGAGTTTGATGACGCAACAGCCCAGCAAGGCAAGAGTTTAGGTGGTGTTGGAAAAGTTGTTAATTTTTCTCAACCAGCAGCTGCACCAAAGGGTGAACTAGGATCTTGTAACGGACAGTTTGGTCGAAAAGGGGCTGCGAATTTGACACAAGGAGGGGGAGAGGTGAGGGAGTGTTCAGTGATGACAGTTGGTTCGAGCCATTGCGGTAGCAATCAAGTTGCATATGATCTTGATGTGAGCCGAGCCTCAAGCAATGGTATGAGGAATACTGGTATGTCCCCTGGAAGTTTAAAGGATGATATTCAAAAAGTAATATCTCAAGGAGAGAAAGGTAAAACTGAGACACTTGAACCAACTGTCACGTCCTCTTCTGGTGGATCTGGCAGTAGTTTTAATAGAACAAGCAAGCAATCCACTGGGGACAATAGCAACAAAAGAAAGAGCAGAGATGCAGTGGAATCTGAATGCCAAAGTGAGGTAAAACTCTTTTTCGTCGTCTCATATATGCCTGTGAATTGTATTATTAGTTTTTTGTGGAATCACATTTGCACAAAAATTTTCATGTTGTAGGCTGCTGAACTTGAATCTGCAGCAGGAAACAAGTCAGCACAAAGATCTGGATCTTGTCGTAGGAGTCGTGCTGCTGAAGTACATAATCTCTCTGAAAGGGTAGGAAACTAGAAGTTTCTCTGTTATTTTGAGCATACGAATTAGTAATTCTATGTTTGACCTTTTTTGTACAGTGAAATTTGGGTTCAGGATTGCGAGATATAACTTAAACCCACAACCTTCGATGTGTGGGTGTGAAGAATTTATTGCTGAATCACCTTAACCTTTGTTGAAGTATTTGAACTTAATTCTTACATTTTTGTAGAGACGGAGGGACAGGATCAATGAGAAGATGAGGGCATTGCAAGAGCTCATACCTAACTGCAACAAGGTCTTTTTTAACTGAATCTTTCTACTTTATCATGTTTTACTATTGTTACTTATTCTCATTGTTCGCAGAACTTTGTTATCATAACTTGATGCATCCAAATTACAGTATGTTAACTTATGAATTATGATTCTTCCTAATAACATCCGTGTTGGAAGGGAACAAGGACTCTTTAACTTCTTAAACGTTAGTCATACTTGCTACTCTACGATTGCTGAGTCCGAACTTGACCTTTCAGTAAATGTCATGGAGGAAATGAGGATGTATTGTGTAAGTTGAAAGCCAGCAAAGTGTAGAATGAGAAATGAATGTGTGCAGTAGATTTTGAACTCCAAAATGATGATTGCATTATTAATGTTGACAACGATGTGATGAGCACAAGAGAAAGGTGCGTGGTGGAAAAAATTGGAAAAAGGAATGACAAAGAAAGAACAGTATGATTTAATATGGCCTTCAGTTGCAAATCTTCGCGACGGGTTCAGTTTTATTTTTTTTCTTGTAGTTAGTTGGTAGAAAGAGTAAAACAAACATGATTTCACTTTTGATGTTATTTTCACTTACGTTACTCTCTACTGTAATTTCCTGTGGATCATATCCCAACTGAAATTCGTTACAATCTTGCAGACCGATAAAGCATCAATGCTAGATGAGGCGATTGAATACCTGAAGTCACTTCAGTTACAACTTCAGGTAGGGTATCATTGAATTTTGTTAAAATAAAATTCATCCTATAGTTAGTCACTCATGCCACTGACAATTATTACTAGGTTTTTCAGGTAATGTGGATGGGTAGTGGGATGGCCCCTGTGATGTTTCCAGGAGTACAACATTATATGTCTCGCATGGGTATGGGAATGGGTCCTGTCACATTGCCTTCTATACCAATCAACTGCATTTGTCTAAGGTCTAGCTTCTTGATCAACCCATGTCTATGGCTCAAGCACAAAGCCAGGCTGTAATGAGCCAAACATCAATGTTGAATCCAGTTAATTTCCAAAATCATATGCAAAATCCAAACTTTTCTGACCAATATGCGCGTTATATGGGATTTCACCCTATGCAAACCTCCTCTCAGGTTTTGTTCATCATTTATAGGAACTTAAATTTCTGTTCATGACCAATTAATGTGTTTTCCATTGCTTGTTTTGGCATATAAATTGCTCTTATTTCATCTAATTGAAATATGTCTTACGATTTTGCCTTTGCGGTTATGTTGTCTTGCAGCCTATAAATATGTTTAGATTTGGTTCTCCATCAGTGCAGAGTCAAATAGTGACACCACCAAGCAGTAGTTGTGGACCCTTCACTGGAGGAGCTATGGCAGATAATGCCCCTCAAAGTGGTAAGATGGACTTGTCATTTCAATCGTTTTTTTCTCTGTCTTGTATTTTTTGAATTAGGAAAGCTACACTATACTTCAGAGATAATGCTGTTATCTGCAGCTGGGTATTAAGTTTGAGTTAATCATTGCTAATTCATTAAATTCATTACAGAACCATCTGTACCTATCAAAACTAAGAATAAAATGAAAAAAAAAAATGCAATAAATGAGTTTGGGACCAAACTAGATGAAGGCTATTTGACATCATCACGTGGTGCATAGTACTCGAATTCTGGGGGCATTTACACGACATGGCTATAGAAAATAATTTTGTTTTGTTCCTCTGTCTAGATTGCCATCCCCTTAGACGATGAAGGGTCACAAGCTTTATAGTAACTTAGCCACACAAATCTCAAATCCCTTTTATTGTCGTTTTCTAGCATGCAGCTCTAATCTTTTCTTGTCCTTTCTGTTAAAGTGCTAAGTTGTAGACCAAAAGGCTATGACTTCCACTAGTTTTCTTTCTAAGTTGCCCTTTATTCCTGTAGTTTTCAACCCCATCAGTTTTAGTAAATTTTGCAACCACTTTCACCTGTATGTTAAACTCTTTTTGTCTGTTCATTTCTCTAGTGCCACAAGAGTCATTATCATGTGATATCCGTTTGATCTAATATATCTCTATGTCAACAGGTTAATTAAGGAGAGAAGAGAATTAAGAAGACACGTTTATAATATGCTATGCACCCCCCCTAAATTTATGATAGGAGGACCATTTCAAGATAGCGAAAGGCGTTTCTTCGGTGAAACGTTTCTTTCTTGCGTAGCATATGGATGCTCAATCAATCGCCTTCGTTATAAATACTCACCAGATTGATAAAGAAATATAGCTCCTAAATGAAACAACTTGTACTAGAGCCGGCTCTGTAAAGTTACAAATGATTAAATCACTTGTGGTGTAATGCTACTTCCTTCGAGGATGAATACAAGAGATTGCTTTCTGCCAGATTTTTTGTTGACACCAGCATAAAAAAAAAACATAAGATGATTGTTGCTGTCTCATTGCCTCTTGGTGTTTGATTACAAGAGCATCTTGTTTCTCTTTTTCCCTCTGAGGGTTGCATTTGTAAAATAATGCAGCACATATTACTCTTTAACATATTTCAGGATAAAATGGGTAGTACAAAAGATTATAATTGTAGTTAAATGATCATTCTTGTTTTAGTATGTTTTGTAGATTTAGAAAATGAGAATGATGAATGAGAATCACTTTAAGTGTTTATTTGCTTTAAATAAATATATAATGGGAATGATGAATGAGAATCAATGTAAATTTTTACTTGCTTTAAATAAATAGTAATGCTAGGGTTTCCAATTCATACTCAAATAACGTAATATAAAAGTTGTTAATATCATATTAATTATTATATCATCTTATAATTTATAGGATGTTAATAACTGACATACTTTATCATTTGAGCATGGATTATTTGGACAAAATATTTAGAAGGTCTAATATTACTCTTAAATAAAATATGTAATGAGAATAAAAAATATGAGCCTTAAACATATTTGGGGTTGTAGAATGTGAATGACATTTCCCCCACCCTCTTGGGCTCTGTTTGGTGTGCAAGTTTGGATATGATTTAATGAGATGAGATTGCATAAGATAAGATAGTATGAGATGGGATGGGATAAAATTAATACTATACCATGTTTGATGTAATTGAGATTGAATTGAATTGAATTTGACTCAATTAATATAATATTTCTGTAAATTGATTTTTGAATAAGGTATAATTAATTAATCTTTAAATATATTTAACATAAACAAAAATTAAAAAATTATTTTTTAATAAATTTAAAATTTATAAAACTTCAAACAATTATTTTAAATAGATGCACAAAAAAATGTTTTCTGTTATATTTTAATATAATAAACTATTATATCTTAATAAATAAATAAATTAAAATAAAATAAGGAACCCCACGTTGGTGGGATTTTGAAAATCCATTATCCACACCATGTGTTTACAAATTTCATCAATTTGGAATTTGACAATGCCAAACATGTGGGCTCAAGAATTGATTTTCCCTTCCTCTCTCTTGCCCAAACATGGGCAATGATGGGAATAAGGATGGAAAAAATAATCAGAATTGATCCAACTTGATTCAACCTAAACTGACCCAAAACTATTGGTTTTCATTTGTACTTTGAATTGGATTGATTTTGCGTGAAGAAAACCGACTTATTTTGATTTTGATTGGTTTTGGATCGAAAAATCGACCCTAACTAAAACTAACCTTCATTTAAAAAAAAAAAAAAAAAAAAAAAAAAGCAAAAATATAGCAACTAACCCCTTAAAACACATTCAATTCAGTTCAACCCTAGTCGACCCCCTCACTCTCACTCTTAGCCACCGATCGACCCTTTTTGGTTTCATTTTTTTTTTTTGTTTTCATTTTCTTCTATTATGATGACTGGCTCTATAAGTGTTTTTCTTTCTTTAGATCTGTGTTTAGATCCGTGTATGCACTTGGCTTTAGATCATAGATCTATATTTAGATCTATGATGATCGGCTCTGTATGCACTTGGCATCTGTGTTTCAATTTTTTGATCTAATTGGCTTTGTAAGTGCTTTTCTTCTTGATTTGAATATATCATTAAATGCTTATCCTTCTTACCATGCACTTGGCTTTTCTTTCTTATCATGCACTTGGCTTTAGATTTGGTTTTGGTAGTTGTCTATCTTATGCTAAAAATGACAATTTGAATACGGATTTGAAGAATGAGATCTTTATTTCTCATTCATTGATATGTGGAAGTTACCTTGGAATCTTGTTCGGATGTTAAAAAAATATTGAAAGAGAAAATAAAAAAGAAAGAACTTTGGTTGTAGAAAATGTTCAATTGAGTTGAGACTGTTGTTGAATTTCTCCATTAATAGTCCAAACTTACACACACACACACACCGAGGCTTATTGTCCACGATCTTGTTTCCTTCATTTTTTTATGTTTTCTTAGTTATCATTAATTGTAGGCCAAAATAATATGGACTGAACCAACTCGACAAAAGTTGATCCATGTCGATTTCTACCATCACTTTGGGTAGGGTAGGTTTTCACTTTTGAAAATCAATCCAAGTCGGTTTCGAGTAGGTTTTCTTCAAAACTACTTAATGCGCGCCCACCCCTAGGTGGGAAGTGAAAAATTTTTTTCCCTATCCCACCAAATTGTCAAGGTTCCAAACGGACCCTTAAGGATTCATAATCCTATTACCTATTAAATATTAAAAATTTTATTTTATCCTTATCAAAAAAACAAAAACAATAGATAAAATTAGAAATAAAAAAAAATTATGAAAAAAGACCCTAGTTATCAAACTAGACAAGATAGGGACCATGTGTGAATGTGTTGTGTTGTGTGTGCATTAAATTATGAAATCTAACAATGGTGTCTCGTTTGAAATATATAAGTGAACTTTAATTTTTTTTTTTTTTTTTTTTCTTTTGGATTTAGCTATCTTACCTAATCATTAATCTTATCTCTCAATTGAAGCCATCAAATTGGCTTAAATAATCACCATTGTGTGTGTGTATGTGTATATATATATGTATGTTTCACACCCTCCATGTATTTATTATAATTAATTATTATAGTTCATTCTATTGCATAAAGTTTAACCTAATTATTAAAAAATATTTTAGTGAGCATAATATTATTATAACAAAAATACATATTCATTGAAGATAAAAGAGTTACATATATATATATATATATTTAAATGTTGTTTATGCTTTTCAAAAAGAAAAAGGTTATTTATGAAATACATAATTTTAATCAATGACATTTTTGTAAGTTACAATTTATCCCTTTATATAAATCAAAGTAAATATCTAAATGAGAATACCGCTAATTTTTATAATGATTTTTACAATTGAAGCAAATAACTTATTCTGATACATCATTTTGATTGCAGACCAAGTTGATTCTAAATTATTCCAATTGTAGACCATTTTAATTATATGCTAGTAAATGTGGTATTGGTATTGCCTAGGATTTTGCATCTTATGAAAATTTCAATCTTTAATATGCCAACAATTTTTTTTTTTTTTTTTCAATTCGTGCATAAATTCAAATTAAATTGAATTGGCCTCTTATGATTGGTGCCTTACGTTTTGACTCTATAATTAATAAATTATATACATGGGTAGACCCAATGCATTAGCGAGGGAACACGTGCTCCCCTTGAATTTTTATTTTTATATATTTATTTAGCTTTATCTTTTACAATATTTTTATTAAATTTTTTTATGTATTAGTTACAAAAGTAAAATGTAGATTTGCCATTTCATTAATTTTAATTTTCTATTTTTATCTTTATTAATATTTAATTTTTATTACTTTATTGATTTTTGTTCAAACATTTATCTATTATTTATTATAATCTCTATAATAATAATATATATCATAAAAAGTAAATTTAAATGTATTTACCGTTTTTATTGAATTATTAAAATTTTCTTAGACATTCTAAGTATAATATTAATATTTCTAACTTGACTTAAAAATTAAATAAATGAATCTTAAAATTACAAAGTATAAATTTAATTTGTTACATCTAATTTCTTAAAGTATGATCACAATTTATTTCTTATTTCTTATTTTTAAATTATTCTTATAATTTATATATATTTGTGACACAAATGTAAGCAATACTCTTGCATAAAAAATATTTTATGTCATATTTGCTTAGGTTTTATTTCGAGCAAAAACTTAATTTATAATTTAAATATAAAGTTTACATAATTTGATTGTCAAACATAATATTATGATCAAAAATAAAAAATTAAGTAGATTATTATTTGGTAAAAAACTGAAAACATTATTTCATTTTTTCTTATGCTTTATAAGAGATTTTTAATTTGTAAGATAATATATACAATTAAGTGCATTATTTATTTTCATTTAGTTATTTTGAAGTTGATAAAAAAATTTTAAAAATCAACCAAAAAGATTCATATTTGACTGCTATAATTTCAGTTATTTTTAACATTATTGTCAATTTATTAAAGTATCTCTCTAATATTAATTTTGGGTCCATCATTGAATATATATAAAGTAATTAGTAGAGGATTTTGACCTCTTGCATCACGATAATAAGCCTAATCAACGTAGCTATTCAGCTAAAGTCTTTCTCTGACTACTGGCACATGTGAACGCACAACTTCTTCGCCATTGATTATTTCAAGCATCGATATAGAATATGATTTCTGTTGCAACTAAAATGACTTCTCTTTCACACAGGTTTTACACGACAATAAATACAATTAAATTTCAAGTTAATTCCAAGTTCTTTAATAATGTATAATAGGGCAAATTTCAATGTGGCCACTGTGTTTTAATGAAATGTCATTTTTTCACTTGCGAATACATTTTTAGTCCTCAATCATCCATAAAGTTTGAGAAGTCATTAGATTAGTCATTTTGACGAAAAAAACTTAGGGTCAAACATGATGAAAAATGTATAAAGATCAAAATACCCTTAATGATTTTATTTTTATTTTCACTAAAATAAAACGAAGTAATTAAATTTTAACCGTCCATATCTAAGTTGGATGGTAGAGACAAAAAGTAATTAAAAAAAAAAGATAGTAGATAAAAACTAATATTAAAAACTTATCTCCATCATCCATTTATAGAGATCAATTAACCAACCAAAAAGTAAAAACAAAACAAAATAAAAAATAAAAATAAAAAGATTTGGTTTAACCAGATCAAAGAACTTACATGGGTTCTTCGAGCTAGTTCGACCAAATCTAGTTTACAAGATTTCCTCTTATATTCTCTTCACCACCACTATCTTTACTGCCACCATCCTCTACTCTTCTATCAATGATCTCCTCTTCCGTGTCCTCATTTTCATCTATGACAATGATCGATAACGATTTTGTTTGTGATTTTTTCATTGTAAATTGATGATTATTGCATTTGTTGTATAGATTTTGCTTATTGAATCGATTTTCTCATTGTTTGTGTGTAGAATGTGTGCATTGCATTGTGTTGGCATTTGAGATTTAGTCTATGTGTGAAGAAGTAGAGCGATAAAGAGCCAAAGAGACAAGAAAAAAGAAATAGATTTGGCGATTGGTTTTGAGAGAACAGAAAGGGGTTCGTTCGGGTAAAGAGAAGGAGATGAACTGGTTCATGACTAGATTGACCATCAATCTAATCGCCAAGTTCCGTTGACTGTTGATGGACCTCCATCACAGAGATAGAGGTCCATTGCTGGTGGATTTCCACTATCGATCTGGCTAGATAAATTAGATCTCTGCCTTCATTTCTTTTTTTTTTCCCCAAAATTCCTTTAATTTCTTTTCATTTTGTTTATCCTTTTTTAAAAAAAAAAATCATTTTTTATTTTTAAATTTTTCCTATTCATTTTCTAATTTAATTTTTTTATTATTAAATCTCTATCATCTATCATTACTTTGATGACTTATGGAGATCTTTTAAAAAAAAAAAAAAATTCGTATTAGTTTTTTTAATTAAATCTCAATTATACATTTGTTAACCAAATAGTTAACAAAATAGAAAAAAAATCAAAATATCTCTCAAACTGTTAAGTTTAATTAACAATCAATTGACAAAAGGATCAGTTTGGTGGATTTTTCAAACTTTAGGGATGACAGGACTAAAATTCATTATATTTTATTAACATATAGAGACCAAAATGAAATTACCTTTTATAACATCTCTAGTCTCCCCTTAGAATGTTAAAAAGTAAGTGTGGAAGGACCTTTTGAGTAGTTAATTAGTTATTACAATCATGTTAGCTAACTTGTGAGAATAGTTAATTAGTTATTAAGGTCACATTAACTTAGTTTACCAATTAGGTTATGTTTAATTTTTTTCACTAAAGATTAAATAGTGTTAAATTTTACTAAAAACTAGTATTGGATACTGTATTTGTTTTTCTTTTTAAATTGAAAACTGAATTATAGAGATTAAAAAAATATTTGTTTTCAATTCAATAGTTTTTTAAGCGAAAAGTGAAGATTATTCATTTTTTTAAATTAATTATCTTAAAAGTTATGTAAGTGATTTTGTCACTTAAAAAAATCAAATATAATAATAAAAAAAGTCAAACAAGCTTTTAGTTGACTTTGCCAATTTTGTTAATGTTACCTATTTAGTTGATTTCATCGACTTTACGACTTGTCCGACTTTATTGTCTTCATTGATTTTACTAACTCTCTACTATAGGAAATGTCAAGTAAATATAGTTGCCAAATCATGGAAAAATTTTGATGTTTCCAAATGAGACACATGAAGCTACATGTTTGGTCGAGTATCAGGGGAGAAAAGAAAAATGAAGAGGGAAAGAATGTTGTACCCGTTTCTGGTGGTCACTTTAGTTATGTTTTAAAGCAGATATATAGATTGATTAGGCTTTCTCCTGGTAGGCTTGTATGACATAATTTATTCTTAGTGTCATGTATATCAATTCTTTTTTAACAACTATGTAGGCAAGATTAGTTATGCCTGGGTGAACCTTTTTTGCTAACAATTCTGACGTAATTAAGATGAGGAGAGTCGGCGTATCTTTTAAAAAGTTTTATTTTTATTTGTTATTTGCATTATGAAATTAATTTGATAAAATACTGCCAATCTTGCTTATTATAAAGTGGCCTTCCTAAGTCATAAAATTTGAGAAATTTAAAATTTCAAGCTGACATTTTTATATATTTTTGAAGTCATCCATATCTAGTTATATGGAACCCAAACAAATAACTTTGTACCACATTGGGTGATGCATCTCTTTTGTTGAGTCAATTTGCAAATCAATTGAATGGTAGACACATGAGAAGTTGTAGTCATCAAAATTTGTTGTAGCCAACTACCCTTATGGTACCTTAATTGTGATTACGATACCATGAATCTGTAACACCATGTTGGCGTGTTATGGGCGACTGGGAACTCATGGCTTGTGGGGACTCTTCTTCAATCAAATCAGCTCGCTTATCATGGTGTTTGGATAAGAACATGAACAATGTAGAATATAGTTTCTTTTCACATTTGCTCTCTGCCCTGTTGCCTTTTACCAACTGCATAATGGTATTATATCTTGTCTAGATTCTCATATATCTTCAATTGTGGTATATATACATATGTTCCTTTTCAAGGCAAATATTTGGAAACTTTTTTGTGAGATATTCCCCTCTCTGTCCTTCACATAAAAAACAGTAGTGAGCCAGACAGCTGGGATTACTTTACGTAGCTTCAGTGCGATATGATGTTTTAGCAGCACCAACTTCGGTGCAAATTTGGATGAACCATATTGCAAATACCAAATGTCTATCTCCTCTGAATGTAGAGCAATTGATAATATTAGCATCACATAAAGGACATTTTCTAACGTCACCTGCTGGGTGGTTGCCATCAACCCAAAAGTTTGACTTTTTAGCTGTTGCTTCAACCCCTATCTTATAAGCTGTCAGTAATCTACATTTATCTGATATGATATTATTATTATTATTATTTTTAAGTAAAAGTATTCATTAAGAAAGAGCCCTAAGAGATCAAAGGTATTAGGGAAAACACAAGAGACGTTGATGAAACGTCAATTTATAAGTTTCCCACAAATGATAAGACTAGAAAAATTAATTTATGCATCAAATGATTCTCATTTTTAAGAATGGTCTGATACCTACATACACCAACCTCCTTACATAGTGTCTTACATCGTCTACACCACGAAAGTTGTTGCAAGAATTAACCTAGAATCAATAGTTGCAGCATCCACCTCAACATCTGAAATTCTAAGATTTGATATTAATTTTTTACTTATATATGACAAATGCGCACATAATTGAAAACTTTGTTGCAAAATTTTTAAGGTCTCTGATACCTATGATCTTGATTAGTTATTACTACATTATCAAAGCCTATTTCACTCCACTAGCTGATTCTCCTTTTGAGCCTCCTATAAGAGAGCATATGAACGAGAATAATAACATCAAGATAAGGAGAAGACCTACTTCTATCACCCTCACAATATTGTGGAGACTGAAAAGGATGACAACTGACAAATTGTAGGCAGTAATTTATGCTTAGTGGCTAATTAATCTATATGTTCGGAAATATTTGCAGGTACATTGACACAGTCAAAAGATAACCCATACCTGTGATTTAAAACTCTTAAAGTTAACAGATAAGATTGATGATTTGAGTGTGTAATATTAGAAAGAAACGTTTATCATTTGTTCATACAATTGACTAAAAGTACTCATATGAGTTGTGTTGGTTGGAATCTCTAAAGAAAAATTCTACTAACCACGATTCAAAACAGACAATATTACTAGGAGGGTAAAGATGTCACCACCTATATATAAGATTTACACATACAATTGATAAGTTGACACATTAATAAAATTTAAGATTTCAATCTTTACTAACAGCACTCGTTCAAATTCTGATTATAACTTTATTAATATTAATTTACTTATTTTTAGATATAGCGGAGGGGAATAATTTATCAAAACATCCGATCTAATTAAAATATTTTTGCAGTCTTGAAAAAGACCATTGAAGACGGAGGAGGCCTATTAATTTGATAATTTGAATACATAAAACTAGGGTTCAGTGTATGATGCGTGTATATAGTATTTTGATCATTTTAAATTAAAATAATTGGTCCTTATTGATATTCTGATCAAGGATACTTTTATAGTAAATTTTTTTTAAGTAAAAAATAATGTATTAATCATGTATTTGAGTAACAATATCGACACACTTACTACAATCCCATAAATGATTAATATGATAAAAACAAATAACAGAAAACATATGCACAAGAATCGAACGTATTAATTTGCTTGTTTAGTGGATTATGTAATGTTATCTTAGATTCAATACGTTACACAAGAATCTTTGTAAATCATATTGTTTATTCCAAAGTGGCCACAATGTCCACTGTCGTGTTTCCAACTTGCAAAAAAATGAGAGAATCGTGGGTCTTCAATGTCATCAACTGGGCCTAATTTTGTTATCACTAAGCATTTTCTAGCTATCATCATGGAAAGATAATATTCTTGCTTTCTACTTGTACTAGAATTGAAAAATGGCATCATCATCACCGTCAACCTATTTGTTCATCAATATTCTTCCTAAGCATATCATCATCATATCCTAGGCCCTAGCTATATATTTTGTTTCTGCTTTTACTTATCTTTCTCGAATTAATGGCTCAAACATGTTCGACAATTTGAGTCGGATCATATCATTTTAGGCAAGTTGTAAAGGCAAAGTGGAAGGAGACCCCTTTAGTGGGAGAAAGGTTAAGATGGAAATGGAACCCCACAGGAATGTGTACTAAGAATTGTGATAAATCCATATTAATTTGAATCATCAGATTGTATCCAATGATAATTTAGTTTGTTACATTATTTTTTCTTTCTCTTAAAGTACATACTTATTAAAAAAAAATCAAAAGTGAAAACGGTGAAAATAATGTTGTCATTAATTTTGTAAACAGTAAATTATTACTGTTAAACTCATTTTAGATTTTTGGTAATAATGAAATAAATCTCGGGTTCTCTAGTGCTTTATAAAAAGAAGTCCCTCACGAAGAATATATAAACATAGATAAAAATAGGTGGTTAAAATATATATACTATCATATTTTTTTGGGTATTATTAACCAGTTTATTTGCATGTTGAAATGGTAACTCATACTCATCAGATGTCCATTTTCCTGGAAGATGGCAGTGCAGGCAGCTCATCTTGTTTAATGTATAGTTTTGTTTGATGTTGGAAGATGGACACAGCTTGACATCGCAGACTGGTCCCACGGTTCAAAGTTTGCCAACAGCTTGTGGCCTAAGCTATTTATCTCCACAACTGTCAACCATACTCGGCTGTCCGGTCACCTTCACAGCCTGCAATTGGACCAGTGTTACAACCTTTTCTTTCCCCACTTTAAAATGGACCGGTGGACCTCAATTTTTGTCTTATTAAAATAGGCTTTATTTGCGCAATTATTGGAATATCTTTTCTCATGATTCATTTGGTATAGGAAAATCTTCCTAAAATTGATTGATAGATTTATTTTAGAGTATTTCTAGGTTTTTTAAATTTTTTATTTAAATTCATACCTAAATAATATAATATATAAATTATTAATATCCTATTAACGATCATATTATCTCATGATTTATGATATATTGACAACTCACATACCATATAATTTGGGTATAGGTTTTGATAAATTATTTAAGAAACTTAACATTATTCTTTATTTTACTTTAATTTCCCCATTATGCTTACAATAACGCATGAAAAGTAGATATTAACAAGGTTAATGGTTTGTTACTACTTATCAAGATTATTATTTGAAATGTCAGAATGTATATATTCTAATATCGAGAGACATACACCCTCACAAAAGGGGGAAAAAATCCACACGAACAAAATGCATCTGATAAAATTGAACCTATAGCACTACATAGTATACCACAATTTAAAATAGATTAATGATATATATAGATACCTTGTATATATGTATCCCAATTTTAATCACAATTATTACGTGTCAATTATATATTCATTAATATTTATTTATTTTATTTCAAAGAATGTATTTATTCATCACTTGATACATCATGAATTGTGATTAAATTAGCATATAAAATTAAAGATGAGATATCTACGATTACTGTTTAAAATATGGTGGCACGTAGAAGAGTTTCCATTGTGCAAGTAAGATTTAGAAGGGTGTGAGCGGGATATGAATTGTCAATCTCTTTTATGTGCAGACCATCACCACCATTTTGTTCGAATGCACATAATAGAAATTTATGATTCATAAATCTATATATATATATATATAGAGAGAGAGAGAGTTTTTCAAAGACTTAATTGTTGACTTTTTTTGTTGTTGTCTATTCTTGCTTCTTATTATTATTTTCCCTCTCTCTGTTTTTTTTTTTTTTTTTTTTTTTTTAAAAAAAAAAAGAATATTTTCCCCCCCTTTCGAGGAAAAAGAAGTCCATATTTCAATGCATGGAGTAAGGAAGTGAGAAAGCAATTGGGCAACTTCATCGGCAAATGGGCTCGATAGAAGTCCAATAATAATCTAGTGTTACCTGATTCGGCTGCAAAGCAGACCTGGCAATTGGGCTACCGATAGAAGTCCAATAATCATCTAGTGTTACCTGATACGGCTGCAAAACAGACCTGGCAATTGGGCTACCGTACAAAGCTCATCATGGCAATTAATAGATATTGTTCTTTATCACTTTTTGTTCCCATCTTCTGATAGCATTTGTAACTGTATAAATTGGTTGAGGAAAGTTGTACAGACGGAGACATATTGATACACACATGCATGGGTTGATGATTCGCGATTTCACATAAATTAATGGTAGGCTTTTTGTATTGTATATGTGCTCACATAAAGTAAGAAATAGTAATATTGACTTGTGTACCAAAATGGTAACGTCCTAAACCCAAAGTATAGCTGTTAGAAAAATAGTAATAATAGGAATAGGCAATAGACTCTCCAGAATTTGCAGCAGGATAAAAAAATAAAATTGTTGATGCAAGACTTGTTCACAACAGTCACACCAACAATAAATGATAAAAATGTAGTAGACAGTTGATATCTAGAAGAAAATAAGGAATGAGACCCCTTATTTGCATTAAATTGATAAACGGTATACAATTCATGAGAAAGAGGAGAGAACCCTTTTAAGATTCTCTAAGGTGTCTAAATCTTTCCAAATTGGGGAAATTTCTTCCCTTCTACAATTTTCTCTCCCCGCAACTATGGATAACAAGGTTGAAAGCAGAAAGAGAATAATTAGAAAGATGAGAAGACTTAGACTACCCTATAGGAGGAGTTGTTGAGCTTCCCTTTCCTCGCTATTGAATGGCATGCTTGTAGGAACTATTATCTTTCTCTTAATGGTTTACGATCGTGAATGCTCTTACTTGTCTTCATACTAAACACCTTTTGTACTCGCTCTCCTTTTCTTAGGGTTCATTTTGCACTTATTTTCTTTGTCAACGCTTTCTCTGTGTCCTCTTAGCTGGCTGCTTTGCATTATGTCTCTTGACAACTCTCTTGTTCAGCTCACTTTCATCGTCTCCATGTTTCTTACCTTTTTTGTTTGATTTGTTTGGTTTCAGGGGACATGTGGCTCCCTATCCTTAGTTGGTTAGTTCTTGGTAACATGTGGCAAGACGGAGCACCTTTCATTTTTCACTTACCGCCTGTTGCCTGTTGTGTGTCAGCTATAAGCTTACTCTTAGGCTTGATTTCTCTGCTTCTAGCTAACAAAAAAGGATGATATGCTTATGTCATGTGGATTTGCTGCTCCCTTTTCGAATTAGACTTTTCCCACTCTTTCAAATGGATAATGATGTCTTTTTCAGTTTACTTTAGTCAATTGAAATGGCCTGAGCCTGTATCTTTTGGGGATAAGTTTCTATAGACTCTATTTTAGGCACCAATTGAAACTTATTCCAATTGGTTTCAATGTTGGGCTGAATCAAATTGACAAAGATTCAAATTTCCCCTAACAAAAATAAACTAAACTAAAGTATTGAGGCATAACTATTCTGTCATTAAGACAATTTCGCTATCCTTCGTCTATATAGTTCAGTGTTTGTCTCCCAGAATATAATAATACCAAAATCCAGCGAACCAAATTGAGTCCAAATCTCTATTACTTTGGAAACTTGCAACTAAGAATAGTATTTAAAAGAAAATAAAGTGAAAAATAAAAAAGATTCTAGTTTTCCTAAAACAACTAGAAAAGATGTTAATTTATATCATTCAAAATTGTGAGATTTTAATTGCAGATTTATTTCATTAATAAATCCTTTAGTCACAATCCACAATTGCCAGTCAACCTTGCAATTATTCGGATTTGTTTCATCAATAAATCATTCAGTTACAATCCACAATTGCCATTCAAATTTGCAATTATTTCATTCAAATGAATTCAATTGTAATTTTCAATTACAATTACTATTCAAAACTTATTCGAATTTAAATAGAGGGATTTATTTCATTCAAAACTTGAATGAAACTTATTAAAACAATAATATAATTGCAATCACGAAATCAATTACAAATGTCATTCAAATTTAAATAAAATTATTTATTTCATTCAAAATTGAAATGAAATCAATTGCAATTGCAATTATTCTATCATTATTTCAATGAAATAAAATACTTAACGGCAATCAATTCAAATTCAACTAAATTTAAATTCCAATGGGTAATTTTTGAGCTTTAATTTCTCATTCATCCAAGCACCATTTTGATCAAACAAATAAACAAATTCGATAGTCTTACAGATAAGGACAGAAATTACTTTGATTTTTCAAAATAAAGATCAAACCTCAATCAAAATGGTTTATAAAATTGGACCTTGATGTCCCTATTTTCCGACATAGCTATTGCATTTTGAGTTGAAATCAAAATAAATGTAAATGGTCAAATCTATTAAAGAAGAAATAGTAGCCCTAGTGTGACTGGGTGATAGTAAATACCTATTCAATATGATAATATTCCAAATTCAATTTGCTCTCTCACTATGTGATATCTCAAAAAGAAAAATCTAATTAAAAATAAAAAAAAAAAGTGTATATATATTTAAATTTAAGAATATATTTAATTTGAAAGAAAATTTACATTTGAGTAAAAAGTTAAATCTAAATTTAAGTGCATGTTAAAAAATGTATTTTTTAAACGAATTGGATTAAAATGGGTCGTATATGGACCTCAAAAGGGTTCAAGTTTGGACAAATAAATAAATAAATAACCAAAAACTCATTCAGGTCATGGGTCTAATTTAGGACACCCCTATTAAAACAAGTTATCAATTTGGAGTGGGACAATCTAGTCCTGATGCGATTTGTTACCATCCCAAGACTGAGCGTCGCTCCATCAGTGATTGAGTATATTAATTAGTGATGGAGCAGATCCATCATTGATAGAGGTCCTGGAATTTAGTTTCTGAAACTATTTGTGGATTTCTTTACCCAGACCTTGGAGCTCTTCTTATTTTAGATGGTTTTTTTTTTTTTCCTTTTATAATTTACTTAACTTTTTGAAAGATCATTTTTAACCATGGAGATCCTTATACAGAAGATCTGCACCATCCATTTATTAATTTTGAAAGTAGTTTAAATAATTAAGTATTATATAAATTATCTTTAAAAGAGAAGAAAAATTGTTCTACCCTTTTCCCTGTTAATTCCCTGTGGTCATCATGTAAGGACAAGGGAGGTTTCTATTAATAGTTACAAAAGTTGCCTATAGGTGCAATTAGACCTAATGTGTGAGAATGTGTGTACAATTTACCCATAAAATAACAGAATGTTAGGAGCTTACTGTGATTGGACTTTATATAATGTTTTATTTTGTGTCTAGAGTTTAGAATTGTTTAAGCCTAGATTTTAAACTCTTACATTTCTTTTAAAGTTACATTACTTTTCTTTGGGTGGATAATAGTAGACATCATCTTATTTTTTAAATGTATTCTTCATTTTTTTAAAAATAAATTTTGTACCATTTTTACCTTCATTTTATTTTGTTTAAAGCTTAAACTTAAATAGCCAAAAACTAAGTCAATAAAAATAAAACAACTCTACTAATGTGACAGAGGCTAGGTGCTGCAATATTCTTCTTAAACCATATAGGTCTGAGACAAATCTGAGTATAGTGAAAACGAGGTATTGCTATAGTTCCTCCTTGAAACATAAATGGGTAAGGTGGTGTTTTTAAGATTTGAACCAGTAACCTCATAGGTATTTCGGTTGTAAACCTGATACTGCTATGGCAAGTTGCTAATTTACAAACTTAACCAAACCAAAATAAATTCTAACTCATTTCATAAAAGGTCACTCTCATGATTGTGTTTGTCTACTCATAGTTTAAAGTCAATAATATATTTTTCCTTCACATCCATTATAGGGTTCAAGTCTTAAATTTGTATATAAAATTGAGTGTGGGCAAATCACTCCTTTGTAGTAAGAGTTGTTTTCAAAATTGAGCTATTAATGGTTGATTTTTCAAGTCTTGATATACCCTTAACCCGTTTGGTTTTGGATTTCAAAATAATAATAATAAGGAAGAAGAAGAAGAAAAATAATGGTCATGACTGATCCCAATTTTAAATGATCATTACTTATTTGTTGTGCAAGGGTGGTGATGTTGTCATCCATAATTATGATTTATACACTAAATTCATAAACAAACTCATTAATGAAATTTAAAATTTTAACAATTACTATAAGCACCATGATAATACAAAAAACAACCTTATCAAATGAATTTACTTGTTTTTATAAATTTTATTTGTAAACCCATTAAATTATCAATAATACCAATTTAAATGCACTTAATTAGTCCGATTGCATGTATATAATTATTGAATCATAATAATGAATTTGTATTCAAAGATTGATTATTTTATAGAAAGGAGAAAGCATATATCAATTGTTAGATAATGGTATTTGCTAAAACCAAGATTTTTTCTTTTTCAAATGATAAAGCTGGGTTTTTAATGTTATAATATTATTGTCAATTCATAAATTGATTTTAATTTCAATTATATAAAAGTCGAGAATTTGGGCATTTTGAAATTGGATAGACTAGTACAGTTACCCTTTCACAATGAAATTCTGTTTCAATAATGATCGGCTCTAATGACACCTTATTGAAAATGTTTATGAACTTTGGTGATTTAGATGGTGGACACACTAGCTTGTGATATTGTTTTGTTCGGGATTTCTTTAATAATAGAGCATGCTGGAGTAGCTGTATCTGACAAGACTGTCCCTATTGCATTTTTTGAACCAGTATTTGACTATTTGTCATGTTTGTGCAATTGTGCTTGAGATAGTTTGTTGGAAAATTAATAAATTAGTTCGACTGCGATACTCTCATGGACCGATATGATAAATTTTCAATCTTTTCGTTCCTTTGAATCGATAGTAATGGAGTAAATTTTGATACTAATGAATAAATTAGGGTTTAATATACGATGGATATAGGTTAAATGGATGTAGATCGTAGTGTGACTTATTTTTAATTAAATTAATGAATACTCATTAGTCATTTTGTTTAAGGATACTTTTGTAATTATATTTTTTAAATAAATATGAGTGTACAAATCATATTTTTAGGTGAAAATACTGGCACCCATAACATAATATTATTTGCCTTTCTTACACCCAAAGTTAACTTACCAAGCAATGATATTTACCTCCCCCCATTAATCAAAATTAGTCAACTTTAACTCCTCTAGTGATATTTTTATCATTTTGTATTATTATATATATTTTTTAAAAAAAAATTTAAAAACTAATAAATGAGAAAACAAAAATGATGTCAATCCTTAAAAAAATAAAAATTAAATATAAAAAATGATTTTCAATTTCCATCGTTATGACATATGATTGAGATTTAATAAAAAAATAATAAAATAAAGGTGATGATCTGGATTAAATCTCAATCATTTATCTTTTGAGATGGACATGGATATACAATTTAGATCACCATCTCTATGGCATGAAGATGGATTGGTAATCATAATTGATGGAGACCAAATTTGGGATTTTATTGGATAAAGACCCATAACCCATATTTTTAGGTCTCCATTGTTGAAAACCCAAATCTAGTTCCACTACTGGATCCCACATTTTCTTTGTTGACAGAGATCCATCATCACGATTCCATCACCGATGGAGGGTGATGGATCTCCATGTATATAAAGATTGTTGGAGATTCAGATTTTAGTTTTTTAATTTCTATTTTTTAACATATATATCTCTATTCTTCATCACAATAAAAGACATGAAGAGATTCCAATTTTTCTTTTAAAAAAACGGTTTTAATTATTTTTTATACTTGATTTTATTTTTTAAAAGTGAAATTATTTTTTTTCATCTTCTCAAACTTCATTTTTTCTTTTAATTTTCAATTTTATTAAACTTTGTAATTTTAGAATTTTAAATTAAAGGTCTTTTGATAATTTTAAAAATTTTATTATTGATGGTTTGATTAATAGTCAAACTTAGTTAAATGTTAGTTTTAATAGTAATACTAGGAATTTTATCTTTTATAATCCATTTATATTCAACTAATAATGTGACAATTGATAAGTAGATATTTATTAAAGATTTTTATTTCAATTGTAAAATATATCCGATCATCAATTACTACATTGTTCATTGGTATGCAAGTACGATATAAGAGGCAAGATGTCTAACATTACTATAGTTTAAGTGCTTGTTTGGTTGGGCTTTCTACTAGCTTAAAAACTCTACTAACACCTATTTAATTTTCTTTTTAGAGATATTTAGTCAGGCTTTTGAGATTATCTATTTTAATTCTAATAAGAATGGCGATATTTGCTGGATGGAAATATCGCCACTCTTCTAATAAATCTCTACTAGATTTTCAAATAAATAATTTGTAAAAGAATGTATTTGACATAAATATCCTTAAATTTTTATGATTGATATGAAAATGCTCTTTATTAAAACAAAATGCTTGAATTAATAATATTTTCTTTCAGGTGATTTAGAATTTTAATAAATCTTTTGACATAATTCAATTCAGAGATGTCAATGAGAGCAAATAGGGGTGAGGGTATGTTCCCCACTCCCTATTCCTCCACCTTTCCCTTATCTCCTTCCAAATTCCCACTTGGTGGAAATGGGGTTGTGTTTCCCGATTCTCTCATTTTTCTTATCCCCATTTCATCTCGTTTGACCCAAAATTGAAATAAAAATATTTTAGAGAATAGTTTCATAGAATTTCAGCATATTAAATTCACAATTTTTCAATATACAAAATCCACTATACTGTACTGTAACTATAATTCTCTAACATAATCATAACACATTACAAAAATTTAAAAAATATAAAACCATTACATATGAGAAAATCATAAATTGAGAAAATGAGGGATATTAGAATTAGTTTAATTATTAAATATACATATTATTATATTTATATTATAAAGGGAGAAAATGGGAATACTGGTGCCTTCCCCCTTCCCCATCCCGATCCCGATCCCGATTTAGGAATGTATTTCCATCCCCATCCACAATCCTTAAAAATCTTAAAAATCTCCCCCCAAATAAGGACAGGGATTTGGGACCCCTTGGCAATTTTAATTTAATCAAATTCTTTATTGCTATAAAAGTGTTTTTCTAATTATTAACCAAATAACTACAATTCTTTTTTTAATCAAAAGCTCTTTTTCTAATAGATCTACTATAAATAGATTTTTTT
This sequence comes from Litchi chinensis, assembly GCA_019925255.1. Lineage (NCBI taxonomy): Eukaryota > Viridiplantae > Streptophyta > Magnoliopsida > Sapindales > Sapindaceae > Litchi > Litchi chinensis. The sequence continues at coordinate 10,354,187 of CM034472.1, forward strand.
TTTTTTAATAGAGAGGAAATTATAATTTAGCTACCCAATTTGAAACTATATTTAGATAGAGCAAACTTTTAGGTTTTATTACAATTAACTCCCTTATCATTAGCCCATGACTGTTAAAGTTAACTGGTTGAGAGGTAAATGTGTCTTTTAACCTTATTTATCTTATTTTTTTTAAAAAAAAATTAATTTAAAAACTTTAAAAGAAATTAAATTAAAAAAATTAATCATATCTTCACCATCTATGTTAAGATGAACGGTGGAGATTAATTTAAAATAAAAATAAAAAATTAAATAAAAATTAAAAAATTAAATAAAAATTGTTAGATCTCCACCATCTATCTTCAAATGGATGGTGGAGATTAATTGAAAACAAATTAAAATATTAAATTTTTTAAAATAAAGTTTGAAAAATTTAAAAAAAAAAAAAAAAAAACAAAAACAAAAATTTTGCCCAAATTAAACAAGCATCTGGATCATTTTTCTTTTTCTTCTCTAACACCAAACTATTCTTCTTCTCATTCTCCTTCTTCTTTTCTTCTCCGCCAAATTCCTTTTCTTCAACAAATTGTTCACCCAACTCCCTTTTCCTCCACAGTGGCAACGACGGTGCAGCCTCACTAGCCTATCCACTTCAACAAGCTGAAGCGATTGAATCGCATCGACAGGGGCACCGACTGCATTGTCTGCGAAGTTCACCGTCCCTGGGTCTCCCTCGCAGATGAAAGATAGGGGGGTTCGAAGAGGATAAGGTTATGGGTTCGATGGTTTGGCTTCAGATCTGGTTGGTTTGAAAGAGGGGGGGATTGGTGAATGGTTGTTGGTGGTGATGGAGGTGGTGATATTGTGGACGATGATGGAGGTGGTGATGTTGTGGACTTGGGTTTCCAGGCAACCTGGAAACACAAATCTAGAAACCCAGACCAGTGGAAACCCATATTCCAGTTGTGATGTTGATGATGGTGATAACGATGATAGCTTGATGTTGATGATTTAGGGAACTTAATTGAGGATTATTTGGGTTTTTTTTTTTTTTTTTTAAAAAAAAAAACTAGGTTGAAGATGGATGGTTGATGGTTTTTTATTTTATTATTATTTTTTGAGTTGATGATGATTTTTTCAATTTTTTGACAGGTTGATTTTCGGTTAATTTTACAGGTTGAAGATGATTGATGATTTTTTTTTTTTTAATTTTTGGATTGAGTTAAAGAAGAAGAACCCAATTGGTTTTTTTTTTCCCCGGTTCTTGAAGATGATTTGGAGGTTGAAGACGATTGATGATTGATGATTTTTTTTCCTTTTTTTTTTTTTTTGGTTTATGGAGATCCAATTTGATCTTCGTATTTTTTTTTCAATTGTTTTTAAATTTTATTTTTGTTGAAACATTTGATTTTCACTGTTCATCCACATCAATTATTATTTTTCTTTTTTAATTATTTTAATTAAATTTTTTTTATTCTGTTTTTCTTTAATTCAAGGGCATTTTAGTTTTTTTAATAATTTTATTAAGTCAAAGTAGTCAACTAAGTCAATCAAGGGCATTTTGGTATTTTAGTGGCATTATATTGTTGACCATTTAGTATAATGGTCAAGGGCTAACGATAGGGGAGTTAATTGTAATAAAACCTAAAAGTTTGCTCCATCTGAATATAGTTTTAAACTGAATAGCTAAATTGTAATTTCCTCTTTTATAAATATATTAAAGTTTTTAAAAAACCTAATAAAACACTGTAGGTGGAATGCAGATGGTATGTCTGAAATGATAATTACATTTAATAGAGTTTGATTAATAGCAGTTGGGAGATGAGCGTCCTTTTATTATAAAGTTAATTCTGAATGTATAAAGGTAATGTGTTATTTAGGAAGGCATGGTCCTATTAATTCTTTAATAAATATATGTTACTATAAATGTTTACATCGCATATTCATTCTAAATTTCATTGAGGTTTAAAAGAGTTCTTTTTTAATGATGGATTCCATGCAGATTTTGTTAGAGAGTTTGATGAGCTTTTTATATGGATTTAAATGAAATTTGATAGATTTAAATGGAATTGAATGATTTTTTAATAATTTATCTTTAAAAAAGAAAAAAAAATCAGAAGATAAGTATGTTGTAGAACTTGGCCCAACTTTCACCGCCAACATATATGATTATTTTTGTAGTGTGTGCTATGTCTATGTGCATGATTTAAGAAGACCATTCACATAATGAAAGGCCTACATATAGCCATATTAAATCATGTAAGACAGCAATACGTATGACGAGCACCGACGTAGACCCACGGAACATAATCACATGGAACACATACATAAACAACAAATATATATATATATATATATAGGTACAAGATCAAGAGATATAACTTTTGACATAATTTGTTAATCTCGGATTATGATAATTTCAATTATTTAGATCTACTCATATTTTTGTTTTAAACTTAATTATACACTCTATATAAATATATTATATTATTCTCTCTTTTCGTTATTACACATCTCTCCTCTTTCTAATTAATATTAAAAACTCATCAATTAATATTCTTCTCACCAATTAAGAAGTTATTGCACCTTTATTCTTTTTATTCATTTTCAAATTATATTATTTTACCTTTCTTTTTCATGTTTGATTTATCCATATTTTTTTATCTCACTTTTTTTTTATCTTTACAATTTCTTAATTGGCTAGATCCTATTTCTTCTTTTTACTATATAAAATATAATAGTGAAAATTGATCACTTAGAGCCTTAAATGAGAAAGAGTATTTGGTATGAAATTAATGATTTCTTTAACTAAATTTTAAAATTTTAGAGTGGTTTTGACATGCATACAATAAGAGAATATTAAATAAATTTTAAAATATAGAATTATCTTCCAAAATAATTTAAATATTGGAGGGGTTTCACAAATATCCTTAAGAATAATTTAATTTGTGAAAATTTTAGAAGAAAATAAATTTACGTAATCTCATATTTATTTGAAGAATATAATTCTTTTATGTCTCAAAGGTCTATGTAAAAGATAATTTGTGTATTAAAAAAAGTAAGGATGCAATGAATGTAATTATGAAAGAAAATAAATAAATAAATAATATATATAAACTGCAAATATTAGATAATTATTTGTTTCAAAGGTTGCAGTAAAAAAAAAAAAAAAAAAACATACAAAAACATTTTAATAAATGTCATTTTAAAATCTTCAAAAAAATGGTATTTTAAAATTGTTTTTTCAGGGTAATTAATTATTTCATATAGTTTAAAATCTATTTTCTTTAGCAATTTTATTCAAAGTTATATATAAATTCAACCACAAAAAGTAATTTTCATATATACAAAAATCCAACTATAATAGTGTTTTATAATAATTGGTGGGTTTTTAATATTAATTGGAGAGAATAAAAGATGGTATAATAATGAAGAAAGAAAAGAGTAAATACATTTATGTAGAGTGTGTAATTAAATTTAATACAGAAGTATGAGTAAATTTAAACCATTGAAATCATCATCATCTAATAATTAATAAATTATGTCAAAATTTATATCAAAACTTGTGTCTTCAAATCTTATCCCTTCTTATATATATGGATTGAATACATTTAGACTTTGATGGACTTCAAAAAAGTATAAATTGAATATATCCAGATTTTTAAAATCCTTTAAATTTCATTTAGCTCCTAAGATGAATACATCTTCCAAAGTAAAACGTATCTGACACAAGAGTCGGTTCTTAACTGACCATGCATAGCATGTGAAGTTATCTTTACTTTTCCAACGCTCTTTTGACTCTCTTTTTGTTTTGGGATAACTTAATGAATTATACATTTTAATATATTAATTAGTAGACTATAGAAGAAAATAGATTAAATAAATGAAGTAAAGAAAATAACATTAATCACAACAATAATAATTATATGAACCCATTAATATGGTAATATGGTAATTGACTTATAAACGCTGGGGATAAATGCAAGCATACCCAACAAAAAATACACAACCTAGATTGAAAGGACCCTTTTTCTCTAACGTTTTTATTAATTTTACTGCCAAAGAGAAATCAGATGGCTATGTTTGAAGTGCTTAAGAAATGGGTAGGGTGGTTACAAATGGTGTTAAGCATGTTAATAATACAAGTGTTTTCAACAAGAATGCAACTTCTAATTTAAAAGTGATTCTCAATGAAGGATCCTTTATTTTCACACTATTAACATACCGTCACGTGATTGCTGTTCTTCGTGTTTCTCTTACTTTTTTACTTGAAAGGTTTGCTCCCTCCTATTCTTGCATGGTTTGCCCTTCGTTTTTTGGGTAATAAATATACGTTTGTGTATATATTTGCAGAGACAACTCAAAGAAGTTTATATGATCTGTGTTTTTCTGGCTCTTCATCAATGTCTCAATTGAGTAAGCTACTTTGAATATTGTCATGTCAAATCAAATAGAAAATGCACACACACACACACACACATATATCTATATATATCTATATATATATATATATTGTTTTCTTTTTGAAGTGTACAATGATTTGATTAATTTTCACTTCCATTTTGGTTTGAGCAACTACTGTACTAAAATGGTTTTCCTAAATATAGTCAGAGGTTTTATTGCCACCCAAATTTCTTCTCCCTACACCTCAACCCACCCAATTTTAAAAATCACAACTAAAAATTTAAGTTATTTTCATTTTTGAAAATTGATGAATCATTATTTTCCTTCTTGATAATTGAGAAGACATCATTTTACTCATTCTGTTAACTTGATTTAACATTGAGATATGAAAGTCATTGTTACCCTTAACATGTTTAAAAAATAACAAAGAGTTAATTTTGTTTTCCTCTTTGACGATTAGTAAATCATCGTTTTTCCATTGATAATTCAGGAAACATTAAAAGACCCCTTCAATTAATTTATTATGTTTATTTTTTGAAAAAAGTAACTATAAAAATGTAATTCTATGAAATTAAATATTTAAATAAAATAATAACTCTTATAATATTTTTTTTGAAAAGTATCAACTATTATAGTTAAAAATTAATATAAAAATAAAAATAAAAATAAAAGTCACTATCATACCTCTCATCTCGAAAAATCATTACTAAACCTCTCTCTCAACTCCTGTCCCACGTCTCTCTCTTCCATTCTTCTCTTCTTATCCGTAGATTCACACATGAAATTTTTTTTTTTTTTATTCATCACTCTTTTGCAAAAAATTAAAAAAAAGAAAGAAAGAAAGAAAGAAAGAAATAGTATGAACCAGGAAGGAGATGGACTTTGAATTGGCAATTCAATTTTGGGGTTTTGGTGCCAGGGTGGTGGATTAGGGTTTCGGCATTATGGAGATGATGACTTCGTAAATAAAGATTTGTGTGTAGAGTATAAATCATGAAGAATTATTATTTTTTTTTAATTTTTTTTATATGTTATAATCTTGATGAAAAGATCTGATGGGTGTAAATTTAATTTTGCCGAGGAGGAAATCTTTGTAGATGACAATGAAGAGAGACCTCTATCATGTTGAATAAGGAAAATCTGAAAATAATGATGAGAGAGATTTTAATTTTTTGTTTGATTTGTTTTATGGCAATAAAAAATTTGGAGATAATGGAAAGAGAGTTTATTTTTATTTAATTTATTTGACGGCAATTTTTATTTTATTTTAAAAGATTTTTTTTCATATTATTATTTTTAAATAATAGTTTGTTATTTTTAAAACATCTTAAAGATAAAATTGACTTTTCCTATTTTAATGTTAACAAAAGTTGGGGTGGGTATCTCCAACCCAACGCGACAAACTCAACCCAATCTAACCACTTTTTATTAGGTTGGGTTGGGTTGAATTGAATCTTAAAAATTTTTTTTAAAAAAAAAAAAAAGAATTGAGATGGATTGGATTGAAAATTAAAACTAATTGGGTTGAGTTAAAAAAATTTTAATCTAACCCAACTTAACCCGACAAACATTCATTCTTAGTTCTAAATCCAAGATTTTCTATTTTTTTAAGAAGAACTTTTGTTAGGGATGAAGATTGGTGGATTGAATCTTTATTTAGATTAATTTAATATTTATTTTATTTGTAATCAAATTACTAAGCCTATAAGAGTTACCAACTAAACTTTTTATGTCTTTACGGTAGATTAAATCCAACCCGATCAACTCCATCAAAACCAACCTGATTATTATTATGTTGGATTGAAGAATTTATTGGATTGGATTGGGTTGAAAACATCCTATATTAGGTTAAGAGATTTTCAATCCGACCTAATCCGAACCCGAAAACGCCTTCCCTAAACATAAGTTCACAAAAAGGGTAAAATAATACTTTCTAAATCAGTTGAGCCAAATGATAATTCGTCAATTGTCATAAGGGAATTTGAACATAACTCTTAAAAATTTTACTCTATAGTCTATACACCTATCTTAATTATAGAAATAACCTTCCATCTCTTTTCAAATTTCTTTTTCAACTGCATTTGTATCACTGGTTATCCCAAAAGAAAAAAAACTTGTTGTGTCACCATGATTTGTCTGTAAATTCTTGTAAACATATGAAGATGCTATTTAACATAAGAAAATTTAGTAAACATGAAGTGTAAATAGGAAAATTCTTGTGAAAACAATCTAGTTTTTAAAGACCCAACATTAAGAGCACAATAAAAATAAAAATCAAAATAATAATAAAAAAAATTATTATTATTATTATTATTATTATTATTATTATTATTATTCCTGTATCTTTCTTTTCTCACCTTGAACTTATTGTGTGGAGTTCTTTGAATTTGCATCCTAAAAAAAAAGAAAAAAAGAAAAAAATCATACTACTTTTCAGTTTCTCTTTAATGGTTTTGGAGAGATGAAATGGAATTAGCAAGAGGAAAGGAAGACATTAGGAAAAAAAAATTTAGATTTAATTTAAATAACATAATGATAATTTAAAGATCATAGAAAGCTTAAAATTTTTTTTTTTAGATTAGATTTGATTTAAAAAGATTTTGGATTACATGAGAGAAATAAATTAGTGTTTGTGATCAATTAGGTTTTTTTTTTTCCTTTGAAAGTATATTAATTAGGTTGAGTGTAAAGAGTACATGTAATTTATTTATATTATTTTGTCTATAAAAATTAATTTATTTAGGGGCATTTTTATAATAAAAACATTTGATAAACTCATGGGAGAATATAAAAAACCACGTCATTGGACTATCATTCTGCAATTTAAGTTCTCTAAACTTCCAATTATGTACATTCATGTGCGGAAGATTGTAGAGGCTGGGACCGTAGCCCCCCGAATTTTTAGAAAAAAAAATTATATAAAAATATTCATAGTTTCTAGTTAAACAGTTATTTAATTTAAAACAAGTTGTTCTAGTATTGTAGGTGTTAATATATATATTTTTTAATAATAGAATAAAGTTATAAAATATATATATTATTCGACCGTCAACTTAATATTTTTTAATATTTTATATTTTACATTCAAGTAAATTAAAATGTATATGTTTTACCGTCATTGTTTCACATTTCTTATCAAGGTACACTCATCCCTTTTGTATTAACAATTAAGCAACTGATTTTAATTGAATTGTTATGACTTTTAATCTTCATATGATTTTTAATGTAATTTTTTCTTTTCCTTTTAATTTATTTTTCTTCTACAAGATTGATTTTCGAAGTTAGTTGGAGGATTTAAATTTATTTGGAACTCAAAAAACATATATACATTTATTTTTTTTAAAAAAAGAAGCTGTAGTCTATTAGGTTTATTATGTGTGATTCTAGTTTTTATTTTTTGGTGGAAACTCTAACAAATGTTAATTTGAGATTTTTATTAATTGTAACTCTAAATTATGACAGAAATTTAGTTCGTTCTCACTAATTCATATATTCATTTTTTTTTAAAGTTAATTCATTTATTATCATAAATATTGTAAACAATTCATCAGGTATACCATGGCCCCTATTCTGCCTTCTAGTTCCGCCCCTATTCATGTATCAAATGATATTTTTTTAAGCCAATGAGTACGTAATTCATGTTACAAGCAAATCAAATGAATCCCTGATGCACATTAAAGTGTGTGCGCGAAAAAGTGCATGAGGGAGGGGCTGACGCTTTTTAGTTGTATTTTATGTACTCAATATTATTTGTGTTATCATGATAATTAGATTCATATTCTTATCATACATATCATAATATTATTGTGACATTTCTAATTTTCATGTATATATTATACTTGTTATCCTATATATATGAAAGATTTTATTTTTTGTGTGATTATCCTCTTAACCTGTGGATAGATTTTACATTGTGTATTGTAATATATAGTAAAAAACTATACTTGTCACCGTATCTATCATAGTACCAAAGCTATGATTATTTCTTTTTTTTTTTTTTTTTTTTGTCTAATTTATCTATCAGTTTTTTGCGTTCTTTATGTGGACATATATATAACAGTAATAGCCTGCTCTTTCATTAAATCAAACGGTTGTAATTCTTCCATAAATTGATCCTGCTACTTAAGTCATACTGTGTAGCCGCTAGTATGCAAATTAAACCTAGTTTTGTTGGATGCATCAATGGGCAGTTTCTTGTTTTTACTGTGATTTTGCACTTAAAATCTCTTTCGTTCCTTACTAAAAGACAATCACTTTTTTTTATTTCAAGTCATTTCAACCAATTAGTTTAGTTCCAACAATCTTATGCTGTTCAATAGTTTGTGATGTTGAGAACATATGAGAAGTACTGCAGTGATCATTTGCCTAATGAAAATGAAAATGGCATGATATTCATATAATTTTGTTAGACAAATAAACATATAACCTTATAATCACCTTTCATCATATTATTGAAATAAAATATATAATATAAAATCTGATATTGTACTTCAATGTTTTGTAGGATGACAGGGGCCATATCACTGTATTACTATGGTATTTGGGACACCTCAGCTACATATGCCGTCAACCTCTTTAATTTAATTCCAATTTTCACATTATTTTCTCCCTTATTGGCAGGTACTAATAAATTCTTGTTCCTTTTTGTCCTTAAAGTCAAAGGATTAACTATATCAATTTAACAAAATTTGTGACTGTTAAGGATATTGTTATTATTGCATATGCTTTCAAGGATTATTTTGGATATTTATTTTAATATTAGACGATATATTAGATAAAAACGAAATCAAATGATTAAAGATTGATATATTATCAAAAGTATGAGGTTTTTCAAAATTTTTCCTAATAAATAATATGAAAAAAGGAAACAAAATAATGGTTGGAAGGGGCCTGCCACCATGCGTACAGGACAACAATATCCATTACACCTACCACAACAACTTTTAGCTTTGTATTATTTCAAGCATTAGAATATGCATTCCGTTGAAACTAAATCTAAAAAAGTAATTGCACAACACCCCCCCGAAGTTTGTCAAAAAACAAGCGGAAACATATTTACCCTTTTATTACACCAAACCCCCATGCCGTTAGTCAATTTCCATCCATTTTAACAGTTGACTAAACTTTTAGATTAAAAGACCATTTTACCCTCAATTGAACAAAATCCTTTAAACAAAAAAATCCCTAAAATCATCACCAAACCTCCCACCACCATCGTCCACCACAGACCCGACCTCCACCATCACCCCCTCCGCACGCCGACCACCATCCTCCACCAGAGACCAGACCTCCACCACCCCCCCCCTCACACGCCGACCACCATCTCTCTCTTTCATCTCTATTTCTCTCCTCTCTTCTTCTTCTTCTTCTTCTTCTCTCTTCCACGAACCCAGATCTGGGTTCGATTCGAGCCCAGACGTCTGGGTTCGTTCAAGCCAGACGTCTGGGTTCGATTCGAGCCCAGACGTCTGGATTCGTTGAAGCCAGACGTCTGGGTTCGACGAACCCAAATCTAGGTTCATTTCGAACCCAGACGTCTGGGTTTGAAACGAACCCAGATTTGGGTTCGTCGAACCCAGACGTCTGGGTTCGATTCGAACCCAGATTTCATCATCTGGGTTCGACGAACCCAGATGAAATCTGGGTTCGATTCGAACCCAGATTTCACATCTGGGTTCCAATCGAACCCAGATGTCTGGGTTCCACAAATCAGTTGTGTTTTTTTTTTTTAGAATTTATTTTTTAATTCTAGGTTTATGTTTATGATGATGATTCTGAGATGTTTGAGTTTATGTTTATGTTTAAGTTTGATTTACTTGTTGATGATGATGTATTTTGGAACCAGTTGTGTTGATGATGTTCATGCTCCATGTTGACGACGGTGAAGTTGTAGCCGGCGATGAGAATAGAGGAGAAGGAGAAGAAGAAGACGCCGTGGAGATGGGTTAGGGAGAAAGGTCGGCGGCAGAGAGATGAGGCGAGGGTAAAATAGTATTTTAATCTAAAAGTTTGGTCAACTGTTGAAATTGATGGAAATTGACTAACGGCATGGGGGTTTGGTGTAATTAAAGGGTAAATATGTTTTCATCTATTTTTTCGCAAACCTCAGGGGGGTTTTGTGCAATTCACTCAAATCTAAATGACTTCTCTTTCACACAAGTTTTGCATGACAATAACTACAATTAATGCATATTATTTTTAATAGATTTATTTATTTATTATCTTTTACAAAATTTTTATTTTATTTTTAATACATAATTCTAGATATATTAATTATAAAAACAAATTATAGATTTATTATTTCATTAATCTTTAATTTTTCTATCCTTATCTTTATTATATTTAATTTTTATCATATTCTTTAATTTTTATTGTAGATTTATCATTTTATTAATTTTAATCTTTTGTCCTTATCCTTATCATATTTAATTTCTATCATTTTCTTTAATTTCAATTTAGACATTTATCTGCACTCTATTATAATAATAATAATAATAATAATAAATGTAAATATTTTCATAATTTTTATTGCTATATCATAATATAAACGATTATATTATAATGTAAATGTTGAATGTATCTTGCTAGACATTTTAAATATTGATATCTCTAATTTGATTTGAAAAATCAAATAAATGAATCCTAAAATTTTAAATTTTAATTTATTATAAATTGAATATATCCAAATCTTTAAAATCTTTTAAATTTCATTTAACTCCTGTTATACCCTTTTTTTTTTTTGGTTCGGCCCAGATGGGCCAGTACACGCCTATTTAATGTGAACAGAAGCAAGGGCCCAGGAGGCCCAAAGACGGAACCAACGGTTGCAAGCCCAGCTCGCGAGGCCGTCCAGGTCGCAAGTCAGCAACAGTTCTCAGAATGCCTCCTGCCCGTGCCTTCAGCTCGTGGAGCTTGCGAGGTCGCGCAGGTCGCGAGCTCGCTAGGACCTCCAGACCGTCTCACCTCCCCTCCAGTGTGCATCATCTGGTTGACCAGAAGGCTTACCCAGGAGATATCGTGTACAGCAAGTTGTCAGAATTACCAACTCTCATGATTTCCCGCCGGAAGCTGCCTACACAATTACCCAGAAACATTTAATGAAGTGAAGGCATTTTCAGGTATAATTAATGCAGACTTGTGCAGGGAAAGAATGATGATTACTTTTACAATTAATACAGTATGACAGTGTCAGGATTAGCTAAAACTAGCCGTTGCCAGTAACATGTATGACTTTCCTTTGTATTTTTTATTGTGATCTCCCTTCCTTTATAAATAGGGGAGACATTTTTACTGTACAAACAAGTTGAACATGCTAGAGAACTGTCACTCTGCCAGAATTACTCCAGAGTGGCCGTGGACGTAGGTGCAGTCACCGAACCACGTAAAAATCCTTGTGTTCCTTCTCTCCCTTTCTCTTTAATTCCTTGTTGATCACCTTATTAAATCCGACCAACTACCAAGACCGACATTCCTTCACCTGAATTAATCACCACCAACCTTGAACTTCATTAATTGCCTATTTACTACCCTTCCATTAATACGACCAGAACTGTTAATTAATTACCAAGTTCGCCGTCTGGGCCCCAGAATCTCTGGTTGACCGTTTCCGAACGTCAACATCTTTTGGCGCTAGAAGGAGGGCCCAACAGCGACCTGATAATCTCCATCTAATCACTATTTCACGTTCATTTATACTTATCTACCATGGCTAGGATCAAGGCAACAAGGAGTGTCGGAGTAGCAGAAGAACGACATGAAACTCGAGAGGAACAGAGCGCCTCGCCTTCCGGAAACGAGGTCGCTCAGGAATGGCAGCAACGCCAGCGAGCTCTAGAAGATACAGTAAGGGAGTTGACGACGACAGTCAGGGCGTTGATGGAAGTACAAGCCCGTGCGGTGCAAAGACAGGTGGAGGTCGCACCACCAAGCAGAGCTCGCCATCGACCTTCAGAAGAAATCCCAACTCCAGAAGGGATAGCCGCCAGGGAAAGGTCGCTGACCGAAGGATCGGCCCGCTCCTCGAACTTGCACCCAAGAAGAGCCAGGGGGCGGAACAAAGAGCGGGAGATCTTGCCTCGCCAGAACGGGATAAGAGCGAGGGCGAGCATCGAGGGCGCCAGGCGTGAAGAGGGTAGTCGTGGGCCAGAACGAGTCCGCGGGCACCGTGCAGGTTATGAGCCCGAGCCGCAGAGGGCCGCCAGACATGTAGAAGCTTTCGACGAAGAGGGCAGGTCACAGAACCGTCACTTTGGGGAGCAGGAAAGTACCAGTAGGTGGAACCCCAGTCGGCGATCTCTGACCCAGGACCCAGTAGTAGAGGAATTAATACAGAGGGTCCAGCAATTAGAGGCTCGACCTGGAGGTCAGATCGGGGAAGAGCGAGAGAACCGCAGGGTACCATTCACCCGGGAGATCGAGACAGTACCCTTACCAGCGAAGTTTAAACTCCCCAATATCCCTCCATACGGCGGCAGGACAGATCCTTACGACCATCTGGACTCTTTCAATGTACAGATGGATCTTCAGACAGACGACCCGCTAGTCAAGTGCCGAGTATTCCCAACTACTCTAGGGGATGCTCCGCGAGCTTGGTTCAAAGGCCTCCCAGCCCGCAGCATCGAAAGTTGGAGAGAATGTCAAAAGAGGTTCCTGGACCAATATAAGGCCTTGAGGAAGCAGCTCGCGCCAGCCTGTCACCTCGCTACCATTTTCCAGAGACAAAACGAATCCCTGAAGGATTATATCACTCGGTTCAGAGAGGAGGTGAGTAATGTGGAAACGCCCTCTGACGAGAGTATTTTAACAGCTATTTCCGCAGGGCTCAGGGAGGATGGGAAGCTGTATGAAAGCATTTACAAATCCCCAGTGAAGGATCTGGGGAGTTTTACGAAAGGGCTGCTAAAGAAATCAGATGGGAAGAAGCCTTCGGGGCTAAGAAACCCAGTGGTCAGCGGGGTGAAGAAGTGGAGAAGAGGAAGAACTATGGCAGTGATAAGCCAGAAGAACCGAAACACCAGACTGCCAATGTTGTGGCAAAGCGAGCTAGACCAGAGCCGAGGGTGGAGCGACCCCAGTGTCCGAGTCGATATGAAAGCTATAGTGTGTTATCGGACAGGCAAGACAGGATCTTCGTCGCAAAAAGAAACAGGAAGAATTTTGGGAAGCCACCCCTGACTGGACCCCCTAACCGACGTCGAGACCCGAGGAAATATTGTGCCTACCATAACGAGAACGGGCACAATACTTCAGACTGCTGGCAGTTGAAAGATGCCATTGAAAAACTCATAAGACGAGGCCGTCTGGGAGAGTATGTAGTACAGCCCGCTGGCAGGCGACCTCAGCACCAACGACCTCAGGGACAAGACCAGCAGCCCGAGCAACAGCAGCCTCAGCGAGCTCAGGAGCCCGAGCGCGAGCCCGTTGTAAGAACAATCTTTACCATTTATGGTGGGCCTCATGTGGCAGGTACATCTAACAGGTCGCACCAGAGGTACGTCTGAGAAGCCAACCATACCCTACTGGCAGAATATGGAGGAGTCGAGGGACCCACCAAAAGGGCAAAAGCGTCCTCAGATAGTATTGTATTCACAGAGGAGGACGAGAGGGGAGTACGCTGGCCCCACAACGACGCGATTGTAATTCGGGCCCAGATCAGTAATGTCGAGGTACGAAGGGTGATGATCGATACTGGCAGCTCAGTTAATGTAATGTATAAAAGCTGCTATGACCTGATGGGGTTAGGGACTGAGCAGTTAACACCCTCACCAGAGCCCCTCTATGGATTCACAGGGGACGCAGTGATACCAATAGGCCAGATCAAGTTACCTCTCACCCTCGGAGAACCAGGCCGGCAAGCTACAGTTCTTGCAGACTTCCTGATTATCAACAGTCCTTCAGCATACAACGTGGTCTTAGGGCGACCTTCGATGAATGAGCTAGACATGGTCACCTCCACTAGAACACTTACAGTCAAGTTCCCAACCCCCAACGGAGTAGGCTATGTCAAGGGAGAACAGCAGTTGGCCAGGCGATGCTATGAAGATGCAGTAAAAATGGGAGTTCGAGGGAAGAAAGTGAACGTGGTCTCGGGTGGCCAGCCACAAGTTGTCTCTGAAACTGGGATAAGCGACGACCTCGACCCTCGCGAGGTGGATGCAGACAAGGCCACGGGACCTATCGAAGAACTAGAGGATGTGCGGGTCAGTGAAGTAGACCCGAAGAGATGTGTGAAGGTAGGGAGAGACCTGCTACCAGAAGTGAAGACCGAGCTCATAGAATTTTTGAAGATGAACCTTGACGTCTTCGCCTGGAACCACGAAGACATGGTGGGGATAAATCCTGATGCTATGAGCCACAAACTGAACATAAATCCCAAGCACAGGCCAGTTCGCCAGAAAAGGATGCCAATGACCCCAGAACGTTATATAGCCTTGAAGGGGGAGATCGAGAAGTTGTTAGCTAACAGGTTCATTAGGGAAGCCCGTTATCCTGTATGGGTCACAAATCCGGTCCTCGTGAAGAAGAAGAACGGGAAGTGGATGACTTACATTGACTTCACCGACCTGAACAAAGCTTGCTTGAAAGACAGCTTCCCATTACCCAGGATTGATCAGCTAGTAGATGCAACAGCCGGGCACCAACTCTTGAGTTTCATGGATGCCTACTCAGGATACAACCAGATCCCAATGAGCCCGTAGGACGAAGAACACACCTCTTTTGTCACCGATAGGGGGTTATACTGTTACAGGGTGATGCCATTCGGACTGAAGAACGCGAAGCCACCTACCAGCGACTGGTCAACGCCATGTTCCAGGACCAGATTGGGAAAACCATGGAAGTATACGTAGATGACATACTGGTAAAGTCCCAAAATGCAGCAGATCATGTTCGCGACCTGGATGAGACATTCAAAGTCCTCAGAAATTATTGGATGAAGTTAAACCCCCTGAAGTGTGCCTTTGGGGTAACGTCCGGTAAGTTCCTCGGATTTATGGTAAATAGCAGAGGGATAGAGGCCAACCCGGAGAAGATCAGGGCGCTGGTGGAAATGAGGTCCCCCTCCAAAATCAAGGACGTGCAAAGTCTTAATGGTCAGGTCGCGGCTCTCAGCCGGTTCATCTCGAAAGCTACCGACAAATACGTGTCTTTCTTCGAAGCTATAAAGAAGGCCAAGAACTTTGAATGGAATGAGCATTGCGAAGAAGCATTTCAAAGACTAAAGGAGTAAATAGGCCAAGCCCCCCTCCTATCCAAGCAAAATGAGGGGGAGAAGCTGTTCCTGTACTTGGGTGTTTTTGAGCACGCCCTGAGCGCAGCCTTGGTGAGAGAAGAGGGGAAGATGCAGCTGCCCGTGTATTACATCAGTAAAAGGCTGGTTGATGCGGAGACCCGATATTCACAAATGGAAAAGCTCGCGTACTGCCTAGTAATCGCCTCCAGGAAGCTACGTCCCTACTTCCAAGCTCATCAAATAAAGGTCCTCACGCAATACCCTCTCAGACAAGTCCTCCAGAAAGCAGACACTTCGGGCAGGCTCCTCAAGTGGGCCATCGAGCTTGCTCAGTTCGACATAGAGTTCAAACCTAGAACGGCATTCAAGGCCCAGGCACTTGCAAACTTTATTGTGGAATTCACAGGGCCGGTGATCAAACTTGGGAGCTTTATATGGATGGATCTTCTAACGAGCAGAGCTCGGGGGCTGGAATAATGCTGGTCAGTCCAGAAGGCCACAAGATCCTGAGTGCCTTAAGGTTCGAATTCAGAGCTACCAATAATGAGGCCGAGTACGAGGCGTTGCTCGCCGGACTCCGCCTGGCAAAGGAGGTACGAGCTGAGCAGGTAAAGGTCTTCAGTGATTCTCAACTTATTGTTTGCCATGTCAGGGGAGAATATCAGACAAAGGGAAGGAGGATGTCAAAATACTTCCAGAAGGTGAAGGAGTTACTGGGGGCTTTCAAGGGGTTTGAAGTGAACCAGATCCCCAGGGCACAGAACTTTAATGCAGACGCCCTGGCCCGCTTAGCGACCTCCCAAGATGCAGATCTCCTTGAATCTATCCCTGTGGAATTCCTGCCAACTCCGAGCATCGAGGACGAAGATGTAATGATGATCATACAGGTTCGGCCTAACTCCTGGATGAGCTCGTTATTGGGTTACTTGCAGGAAGGGAAGCTGCCACAGAACAAGCTGGAAGCTCGCCGCCTACAAGCTAGAGCAGCCCGATACTGCATTTATGATGACAGATTGTACAAGAAGGGGTTCTCAACCTCGCTGCTGCGATTTATAGATGATGAGGACTGTGAGGTGGTGCTGGATGATATTCACGTAGGCATTGTGGGAACCATGCAGGAGCATTGTCCTTGGCCTAGAAGGCCCTCAGACAGGGGTTCTACTAGCCAACTATGAAGCAAGATACTATAAATCTGGTAAAGAAGTGTGATAAGTGACAGAGATTTGCTAAGGTCCCACGAGCTCTACCAGCCTACCTCCAGCAGATGGTGAGTCCATGGCCTTTTGCAATCTAGGGGATGGACCTCATCGGACCTTTACCCACAGCTCGAGGAGGTTGTAAGCATGTCGTAGTCGCTGTGGATTACTTCACCAAATGGGCTGAGGCTAAGGAGCTAGCAGAGATCTCCACCACGAAGATAGAGAAGTTTGTGTAGGACAACATCATCTGCAGGTTCGGAATCCCTCAGCAGCTCGTCACAGATAATGAGACTCAGTTCACTAACGAGCAGTTCATAGACTTCTGCAGCGAGCTCGGAATTGTGAAGAGCTTCTCAGCTGTGGACCACCCTCAGGCCAATGGTCAGGTCGAGGCTGTGAACAAGATCATCAAGCAGACTTTGAAGATCAGGCTAGAAACAAGAAAAAGGGCTTGGGCTGACGAGCTGCAGAAAGTCCTCTGGGCATACAGGACCACAGTCCGTAACTCGACGGGTGAAACCCCATTTTTCATGGTCTATGGAGCGGAGGTCATGATACCTGCAGAATTCGAAGTCACCAGCCAACGAAGGGCCTCGTTCCGACCTGAAGACAATGACCAGCTGCTCGTGGCCAGTTTAGACTTAGCCGAAGAAGCAAGAGAGACAGCTCGTTTGAGGGTAGCGGTGTACCAGCAGAGAGTTGCCAGGTATTACAACAAGAAGGTGCGAGCTCGAAGCTACAAAGCCGGGGACCTCGTTCTCAGACTAGTCCTCCCTGGGGTTCGCAAGGCAAGCGATGGAGTGCTCGAGCCCAATTGGGAGGGGCCGTACCTCATCAAGCAGAGTCTGAAGAATGGAGCCTATCATTTGGCCAGTATGGATGGATCAGAGTTACCCCGAGCCTGGAACGCTGAACACCTGCGGCCATACTACACCTGAGAACTGTCAGCCCGTTCTAACTTTGTACAATACTCTTTTTTGGCGATTGTCTGTAAACATGCTTTCACTTGTTTTCTATTGTATGTGTCATGTTTGATGCAGAAAGCAAACTGGTTGAACCAGCAAATGTACATACTAAAAAGAGCGAAGTTAATGAAATCTCTTTCTCAAGAAACCGAGCTCCGATCTATCATCACATATGCATATATATTCATATATATTATTATTCCTTGAATATATTTGTGCAAAAAATCCAAGGAATCATTTGCAACTCAAATGCCCGCATAGAACCACTGGTCAAAGCCATGAGCAAATTCTAGCAAGAAATGTCCATAAAAACCTCAATCGAGGATGTCTTATCAATTGATGCTCGACTTATCCATATTATCCTCACTAACGGAGGTTTACGTCGGCAAACATCAAGTTCTTTTCTAAGTTCGCAACCACTATGTCTTGCGACCTCGCGAATCAATAGCCCCGCGACCTCGCGGGAGGGGGTAAGGCTACGCTTCTCAAATATAAAGCTGCCCGTGGACCTCACGAATCAATTGCCCCGCGACCTCGCGGGAGGGGGTAAGGCCACGCCTCTCAAATATAAAGCTGTCCGCTGACCTCGCGAATCAATTGCCCCGCGACCTCGCGAGAGGGGATAAGGTCACGCCTCTCAAATATAAAGCTGCCCGCGGACCTCGCGAATCAATAGCCCAGCGACCTCGCGGGAGGGGGTAAGGCTACGCCTCTCAAATATAAAGCTGCCCGTGGACCTAGCGAATCAATTGCCCCGCGACCTCGCTGGAGGGGGTAAGGTCACGCCTCTCAAATATAAGGCTGCCCGCCGACCTCGCAAATCAATTACCCCGCGACCTTGCGGGAGGGGGTAAGGCCACGCCTCTCAAATATAAAGCTGCCCGCGACCTCGCAAATCAATTGCCCACTAAATGTAAGCTCCTGCCAATCCTTTAAGGTTTGCCCAATTATATCACTTGCAGGGTCAAATACTTTGCTCGAATGAGCTATTTGCTAAATCCAAATTCGTATGAGCTAACGCATTATTATCACTGGCCGCAGTCAACAGGTTCGCAAGTTAGCATGATTTTCACGATTGTGATTCACTTAGCAAATTTTAATACTTATAATGGTGTGTTTATTGTCTATTAGTTGCCCATCATATAAGTAAAGCATGCATATCTACACTTGGACAAAGTATTGAAATTGTGCAGGAAATCCAATATTATAATTTCGAGCTTCAAGCTCGTTGTTCGAGTTCAAACAAATGAAAAATTATAAGGGATAAAAACAAACAAATTAAAAAGACCCTAAACACCAGCTGCTTTGTCTGAAGGAGCAAGATCAACAGGGGCTTCTACTGGGGGCTCTGCCTCAAGAGCAGGTTCAAGAGCTAGTAAGTCAAGGAGGGTCTCTATTGGGGGCTCGGGCATCGGAAGATCCTCTAAAGTTGGAGATACCTCGGGGACCTGTTCTGGCAAAGGGAATGGGATAGCAGATGGATCAACTGGGGGAGCAGAGGAAGTATCCGCATGTTGCGCACTCTGAGCACCTACAGCGAGCTCCGTGAACTCCCGGATCATTTGGACCCCTTCTGACCCAAAGAAGGAGTAGTCCAAGTCCGGGTAGCGCTCCCACATGCTAAACAGAAACGCCCTCTCGACCTCTTCCTCGACCCTGTTCCGCTCCCGAGCTAACTTGGCCTCAACGCCCGCCTCGGTCTGAGCCAGCTTCCCCTCTGTCCGAGCCAGTTTCGCTTTCGCTTCCGCTTCAGCCCGCTTCTCCTCGGCCCTCGCGAGCTTCCCTCTGGCTGCTGCCAAGTCCCATTGATGCTGACTTACTTTATCCTCAGCAACCTGTAGCTTTACCTTTGCAGCACTGAGCTCGCCCTTCAGCTGATTTAGTTCGCTGTGGGCCTTGTTGACTTCAGAGGTAGCGGCCTCCCTACGAGCGGTCTCTTGTGACAAGGCCGCATCAGCATCTCTAAGCTTGGCAGAAAGCTCTCTATGATCCTTTTGGAGGAGATTGATTTCATCTTGCAGTAATCTCCTCTCCTCCTCGAACTGCTCCTAGAACATCCTAAAGGCCTCCCTCTCATTAATGTGATAATCTGTCTCCCTCATCAGCTTCACAGACGCCATACCAAGCTGAAACAACAAAAGAGATGGTAAGAGATCTTTTAAAAAGAAGAAAAAATCAAGGTATAAAAGAGTGTGACCCTTACCAGAGCAGCATGACGAGCTACATAGCCTACGAGGTGCCGGCCTGTAAGCTCAGGCCTGTGCATCTTCGGGTTGCGCCTTCCCATTACTTCGGGCACGAGCTCCACGAAGCTGTTGAAGTATTCCATCTCCTTTGCCACCTCAGAGCGGAGCTCGGAGTCTGCCCGTTCATCCGTTGCAGGCCTTGCAGGGCGCCCTGGTGCTTCAGTGCCCGGCTCCCTGCCAATAACAACCGCCCCGACCGGACGGACCTCGATGACGCCCTTCTGCTTTGGGGCCGGAGGCTCAGCTATGGCTTTCCCCTTTCTTTTCCTAGTCAGAGCCTCAGACTCCGACCCCGCAGATAAATCCCCCTTGATAGAGACCTCAGCCCTCTTGGCTGAAGGAGAATTTTGCCCTCCGGATGGGGCAGCCCGCTTTTGAGGAGTCACAGCTGACCTGGTCGGAGAAGGAGCAGCTGCAGCAGGCTGAGAGGGCGCTCTTTGTGAGCGGTCTGAAGAGGTGTCATCCACGTCGACGACCTCAGTCGGTCCAGCAGGCGGAATCGACCTGAGAGGAGGAACTGACATCGTGAGCCTTCCCATATTGTCTGAAGAAGGGCTGGTGGAGAAGCTCGTGCTCGGTGACCTTCGTTATAGGGGCTGCGGATCTGACTCAAATTGTGCAGGAGCAGCAAGGGCGGAAGGAACCTCGCACCTTTCCCCCCTTATTCCCAAGTGCTGGACTATGTTCAGAAGAGGACCTGTGGCAGATGGAGCGAGACCCCGCTCTACTAGCTCGCTACTGGAGGGGAAGAAATCTTCGGTTGGTTCCTTGGCCACTGCGTAAGCATTCAGAATAGCGAGCTCGTCCTGTCTAAGCTTGTACCCCGGAGCAGCGACACCTGCAAAGCAAAAGCTAGCTCGTTAAAAAAAAAAAAAAAAAAACTAATATTATCTGAATGCTTGTGTCCCTATTAGGTTTCAGCACGAAACTCCTATTATTCAGCCCGGCAAGCGAAGGGCACGTGAACAGGGCCCAATTTGACTTGTATTCCCCCACGTTGGACTTAGTGCAGCTCTGGGGTAAATATGTCCTGTAATCAGAATGTTGGCGAGATGTGACGTAGTAGAGTTCGTCCTTTCCCGAGATCGCCTTAAAGTTGAAGACGTTGCAGAGGATGCGGGGTGTAGGGAACCCTAGTCCGTGCTTAGCGAACGCCGCTGCTAGGGTGGTTATATAGGCATACGAATTCGGGGTTAATTGGAACGGCGCGAGCTTCAGGTCGTTCAGGAGATTCTTGAGATAGCCAGGAACAGGGAACCTAAAGCCGAGCTCCATGTGCTCGCGGCTGATCGCCACAAAGCCTTCAGGAGGATGGGCAGCTCGATCACTACCCGCAGGGACGTTAGCTCGACACCCCAAGGGGAGGCTGAATTCCTGGGCCCAAGCCTCCAACTTTGGAAGCATAATGAGCGAGGGCGTGTGTTTAAAAGGATGGGGGTCTGCTCTCTCAGCGACCTCGTCCCCCCCTGCGACCTCCTCGGTGGACGCGCTAGCTCGCGAGGTCGTAGCCTCGGCCTCATTAGCCTGGCGCCCTGCCTGCCTCCTAGAAGCAGAAGCCCTGCCTCGACCAGTGCGTGAGCGACCTGACATCTACAGCACAGAAGGGAAGACATCAGAACGCTTACAGCATACTGAGCCTAGCAAGACACAGAAAAAGAATCCCTGAAGCTATTGTCCTATATGTCAGGTCGCACACTTGGCCTCCAAAGGCAAGAGAAGGCCCAGGGACGGGGGCCTGTCAGGTACTATATCACCCTAAATACGTGTGTTGCTAACCTATGTTTACAGGTATCCTACCAGACAGTAAAGGGACACTTTCATCGAAAGTCCTAAGCAGCAACAATATGGGACACGGTTAACAGCCAGGTCGCCCCTAGCGTACGCAGGAACTCAAGCAACCAACACAACAAATCTCTAAGAGACCAAACAGGCATACAAGGACCCACAGATGCGATACATAAGCAGAAAATAGCAACGCAAACCAGGGGCAAATCCTATAATAACACAAAAAAGCGAAGCAAGAGAAGAATTACCTTGTTCGGACTGTGTACGGCTTGCTGAGAACGATGGCTGATTCTTGTAGTGACGGAGTCCGAAGAGTTTGTCCAACGACGAATGACGAACCAGAAGAAGCGGAGAAGGAGAAATGATGGAAAGAAGAGTGTTGGAGTTGTATCAGGAAAGCAAAAAGGAAAATATGAGGAGACCTATGGATTATATAGGCCAGGACGTCCATCCCCAGCCATCCGATCCAACATAAAGGCATAACCGTCAAAGATCCAACGGTTAGGCACCAATCTCGGTCATGTGCCATCATGCCTGTCAGTTACAAGACGTGCACATTTAATGCATACGGTCCCGAGACACGTTTTTCGACTCCAACGCCTGTATGGACGCCACGTGTCAACGGTTACAGTGCGGAGATTGAAACGGTACCAGAAGATTCGAAAATGGGCGCCAATCACATGTTCAAATCAGCTCCCAGTCCGCAGAGCGCACAGAGAGCTAGGGGGCTTGATGTTATACCCTTTTTTTTTTTTTGTTCGGCCCAGATAGGCCAGTACACGCCTATTTAATGTGAACAGAAGCAAGGGCCCAGGAGGCCCAAAGACGGAACCAACGGTTGCAAGCCCAGCTCGTGAGGCCGTCCAGGTCGCAAGCCAGCAACAGTTCTCAGAATGCCTCCTGCCCGTGCCTTCAACTCGTGGAGCTCGCGAGGTCGCGAGGTCGCGAGCTCGCTAGAACCTCCAGACCGTCTCACCTCCCCTCCAGTGTGCATCATCTGGCTGATCAGAAGGCTTACCCAGGAGATATCGTGTACAGCAAGTTGTCAGAATTACCAACTCTCATGATTTCCCGTCGGAAACTGCCTACACAATTACCCAGAAGCATTTAATGAAGTGAAGGCCTTTTCAGGTATAATTAATGCAGACTTATGCAGAGAAAGAATGATGATTACCTTTGCAATTAATACAGCATGGCAGTGTCAGGATTAGCTGAAACTAGCCGTTGCCAGTAACGTGTATGACTTTCCTTTGTATTTTTTATTGTGATCTCCCTTCCTCTATAAAAGGGGAGACATTTTTACTGTACAGACAAGTTGAACATCCTAGAGAACTGTCACTCTGTCGGAATTACTCCAGAGTGGCCGTGGACATAGATGCAGTCACCGAACCACGTAAAAATCTTTGTGTTCCTTCTCTCTCTCTCCCTTTCTCTTTAATTCCTTGTTGATCACCTTATTAAATCCGACCAACTACCAAGACCGACATTCCTTCACCTGAAATTATCACCACCAACCTTGAACTTCATTAATTGCCTATTTACTACCCTTCCATTAGTACGACCAGAATTGTTAATTAATTACCAAGTTCGCCGTCTGGGCCCCAGAATCTCTGATTGACCGTTTCCAAACGTCAACAACTCCTAAGATGAATACATCTTCCAAAGTAAAATATATTTGACACAAGTCAGTTATTGATTGACGATGTATAGCATGTGAAGTCATCTTAACTTTTTCAACTTTTTGTTTTGGGATAACTGGATGAATTATAGTAATATATTAATCAGTAGACTATAGAGGAAAATAGATTAAATAAATGAAGTAAAGAAAATAACATTAATCACAATAATAATAATTATATGAACCCCCTTAATATGGTAATATGGAAATGGCCTATAGACATTGGGATATAAATACAAGCACTTATCCAAGCACACCCAATAGAAAATAAACAACCCAAATTGAAAGACACTTGTTCTCCCTTTCTCTCCAGCGTTTTCATTAATTTTACCACCAAAGAGAAATCAAATGGCAATACTTGAAGTGCTGAAAAAATGGGTAGGGTGGTCACAAATAGTGTTTGTTTTCAACATGAATGCAACTCCTGTTAAAAGTTATTCTTAATGAAGGATCATTCGTTTTTGCACTATTAACATACAGACATGTGGTTGCTGCTCTTTGTGTTTCTCCTCTTGTTTTTTCATTTGAAAGGTTCGCTCCCTCCTATTTCTTATAGGGTTTGCCCTTTTTTGAGTAATAAAGGGCAAAGCAACCACATGTCTGTAGGTTAATAGTGTAAAAACGAATGATCCTTCATTAAGAATAACTTTTAATAGGAGTTGCATTCCGAGTTGCATTCCTGTTGAAAACAAACACTATTTGTGACCACCCTACCCATTTTTTCAGCACTTCAAGTATTGCCATTTGATTTCTCTATATATATAGAGACAACTCAAAGAAGTTGACATGGTCTGTGTTTTTCTGGCTCTTCATCAATGCCTTAACTGGGTAAGCCACTTTTAATATTATCATGTCAAATCAAATAGAAAATGTATATATATTTATATATATATATATATATTTTTTTGTTTTCTTTTCGAAGTGTACAATGATTTGATTAATTTTCACTTCCATTTTGGTTTGAGCAACTATTATACTAAAACTGTTTTCCTAAAAATAGTCGGAGGCTTTATTAATTGTAACTCTAAATTATGACGGAAATTTAGTTCGTTCTCAGTAATTCATATATTCATTTTTTTTTTTGAAAGTTAATTCATTCGTTACCATATGTATTGTAAACAATTCATCAAGTATACCATGGCCCCTATTCTGTCTTCTAGTTCCGCCCCTATTCATGTATCAAATGATATTTTTTTAAGCCAATGAGTACGTAATTCATGTTACAAGCAAATCAAGCATGAATCCCTGATGCACATTAAAGTGTGTGCGCGAAAAGTGCATGAGGGAGGGGCTGACGCTTTTTAGTTGTATTTTATGTACTCAACATTATTTGTGTTATCGTGATAATTAGATTCATATTCTTATCATATATATCATAATATTATTGTGACATTTCTAATTTTCATGTATATATTATAATTGTTATCCTATATGTATGAAAGATATTATTTTTTCTTTGATTATCCGCTTAACCTGTGAATAGATTTTACATTGTGCATTATAATATCTAGTAAAAAACCATACTTGACACTGTATCTATCATAGTATCAAAGCTATGATTATTCTAGTTCTTAATAATTTTTTTCTAATTTATCTATCAGTTTTTTGAGTTCTTTATGTGTACTTATATATAACAGTAATACCCTGCTCTTTGATTCAGTCAAACGGTTGTAATTCTTCCATAAATTGATCCTGCTAATTAAGTCATACTGTGTAGCCACTACTATGCAAATTAAACTTAATTTTGCTGGATGCATCAATGGGCAGTTTCTTGTTTTTACTGTGATTTTGCACTTAAAATCTCTTTCATTCCTTACTAAAAGACAATCACTTTTTTATTTCAAGTCATTTCAACCAATTAGTTTAGTTCCAACAATCTTATGCTGTTCAATAGTTTGTGATGGTGAGAACTTATGAGAAGTACTGCAGTGATCATTCGCCAAATGAAAATGAAAATGGCATGATATTCATATAATTTTGTTAGACAAATAAACATATAACCTTATAATAACCTTTTATCATACTATTAAAAAAAATAGAAAATATAAAACCTGATATTTTACTTCAATGTTTTGTAGGACGACAGGGGCCATATCATTGTATTACTATGGTATTTGGGACAACTCAGCTACATATGCTGTCAACCTCCTTAATTTAATTCCAATTTTCACATTCATTTTCTCCATTATTGGCAGGTACTAATAAATTTAGAGCTAGTTTAACTAGAAAATACTAAATTTAAATCCTCCGCACGACTGAATTTCTCTTCTATGATTTAGGGTCATTGTACAAGCTTTTGGGTTTTGTGTTTACTTAATAGCATTAACGGATTTTTTTTTTTTTTTTTAGAATAGAAAAATTAAGGTTGGATACTATAGAAGGCAAATTTAAGACTTTGCGAGTATCTTGTGTGTGGAAGGAGCATTGACCGTAAGTCTTTATAAAGGAAGTGCATTGATACATTTCTCGCATCGTAGGCTTGATCATAGTGTAGCATCACAAGCAAACTATCTAAGCACCAATAGGCATGTGGCACTTTTATGTGGGTAGGCACTGTCCTGTGTTATGCTATCTGGTATATCGTGCACGTACCTGCACTACTTATTTTTGATATTTTTATATTATTTATTTTGATTATTTTATTTTTTATATATTTATATTTTAATAAAATTTATTTTTTTGAAACTTATTTTAATAAAATTTATTATTTTTTGACATATTACACTTGATAATTATTTTTAAATTTCGGATTCTTTTTATATTTTTATATTTAATATTATTTAAAGTAAGGATAAATTCAATATTTCAACTTCTCTACCTAATATTTCCGTTAGAAAATTTATAGTAAAAGGGATTTTTAGTAAAAGTCAAGCTAGAGTGGAAAAATAAAGATTTTTACGAACTATAGACAGTTTTAAGGGATTTTTCTTTGATTCCTTTTCATTTAAGGCCGAACATTCTAATTGAATTATTTAGTATATTTGTATTCAAAAACTACTAGTGTGAGCATAGTTGTACTTTTTTTTTTTCTTTTTTTTTTTGCGAAACAGGTAAAACTGCAGAAAATATTCTCATTCAAATACACAGCAACGATGCATACATGCATAATAGCATCTTTGCAGTCATTGGTAATCGGATTGTGCATGGATACAAGCAAGGCTTCATGGAGGTTAGGATGGAATCTGCAATTAATTACTATTATTTACTCAGTACGATTTATTCTAAAAGTCCCAGTTTAATATTACCTAAAATTAAACTATATATGTTGCATTTGCCTCTTCTAAAGTTTGATGTCATTACAAATGGGGTTGTTTATCCTAAGACTTCCAAAACGAGAGAGATTTCTACTAAACTCTATTAAACTTTGGAGTAATATTTTTGACATTGTTTTCAAGATCTGTTTGTTAATATTTTAAAATTTTGGTGTAAACTTGAAACAGATAAATAGTAATGTAAACAGGAGATGAGATAAATGAAATGTTGTAATAAAAATAAAATGAATGATACATAAAATTGGATGCAGGGAGCATTGAATACTGCTGCAACATACTGTCTGATAACTCGGGTAGTTGCAAAGACGGGCCCATCATATCCATCTATGTTCAGTCCACTTGCTCTCATTTTCACTGCCATCTCTAAATCACTTGTCTTCGGTGAACCTGTTACCCCGGGAAGGTATGACTTCTTTGTATCACTCTAATAAGAGGTGAAAATTGAGAATGATCCTCAATAAATTATTAAGACTAGGATATAGTGCTCGAACCTTACCCTTTACTTTGTTAGAAATTTAGGCAGATGGGTTATTATCACTGCACTAACACACTTGGGATTTCTAATTTCTGAAATTTTATTTTAAGATAAGTCCTCATTTCAGAATCACTAGCTCTCACTATATATATATATATATATATATAAAACTTGCTTATGATGTTTTAAGATTATAATCAAATATTTTTTAGAATATATTTGAATAAATTATCGTGGTGCGTCTAAGTTTTTAAATTATCTTTATGTGTTATAGCAAAAACTAAAATTGATTTATGATTTCCGTTTGGTGGGATCTATAGTGATAATAGTTGGATTGTACGCATTCTTATGGGCAAAATCCAAAGAGTACAAAAAAAGCCACTCTGAGAAAAATGTACAAGTAGAAGCTGAAGGAAGACGTATAGGTGAATGTTCAACAAGGATCCAATCCACGGCACTTCACCTGGTGACTCCCTCATCGAACTCGCAACGATAAGCTCTGTGAAAGACACCGCAAGCCCCTAACAAGCCATTACAGTCAAAGCCATGTTCACTTTGGGTTTTTATTTACATTTGTTTTCAATTAAGCTCATGAGTAGTTAATGAATATATTAATAATTCGAGGATTTCTAAGCTTGCTTTAGTCTCTAATTTCTTCATATATATATATATATGTTCTAACAATTAAGAGAATGGAACATTTTATGTTTGAAACTATTGATAATCTAATTCTAGATCCAACAACAAGCCCTAATTGTCAAACTTACGTCACGACATAGGATAGATTTGGAATCAATTAATTCATAGAATTAGACAAATCAATCCTCTAGAGTTATATAACCCAATTTATCTAACTTTAGCTCAAACAAATTCCAAAGTGAATTTGTTTCAAAAAAAAAAAATTCAAGAATGAATTTCGAAAAAGCCAAATCAATCTAAAATCAAAGTAATTAAATAACTGGAATTATAGCCAAGCAATTCTAATATTGCTACTCAAAAAAGTCGAAAACAAGATAATTATGTGGCAAACATATAAGATTTTATTAATTTCTCAAAAGCCAAAACCCATAATAACAACCTCAAACTAATCTACTATTTATAGCTAACTAATTCTAACTTTCCTAGAAAACATGATTTCTTTAAGAAGTAAAATCCTAAAACGAAATTTATTCTAAATTAGCAAAAATATATATTAGTTAAAACAGAAAATAATATAACTAATCCTAATTTAAATAAAATACTAGTCCTAAATTAATTGAAATATCTAATCCTAAATTAAATGAAAATCCTAAATTAAGTGAAACTCCAATTGTGAATGATTCGACTAGTTCTCATTAAAAACTTAGTTGTGAGAATTCACTTAAACTCAATAAGAAACAAGTATTTTGAGAAAGAAAATAAATTTCTATTAAATTTTCTTCTAACTTGATACAATTTTGTTTCTCACCACCACTCACTCTTGTTTTTCAAGTCTCCTCATATTTGCTCAAATGACTACACCACCTAGGTGTATATAGGAAAAGTATATGGATAAACTCTCATTAATACAATACAATGAACTCTCACATATATACATCATATTAATTTACATAAATTATCTAATTAAATACATGAACTCTCTAAATGCATAAATGCTCTAAATACATGAATACAAACTTGTAGATGAATTCATAATTAAAACTCCTTCATGATTCATGCATGCATGTGTTTATATAAATTATGTTTAATTTCCAACATATTATAATCTTAAAAACCTTTATTAGTACATTATCTCTTTGTAGAGTGATGGGGGCATCTCTGGAAACGTCAAACAATTACAATTATAATTTTATGATTTCAGAACATCATGATATTCACAATAAATTAAGCATTATTAGTAACTTCAATTAGATTTAATTCAAAACATACAAAAGCACTAAATTTATCTTCTTTTGTTTTTTGGTCATCAATCCCCATCCTTTGTTTATGGCAATCTTTCATAATTTGCTCAAATTTCTCATAAAAATGTTCCTTATAGATTTGAGAAGAAGATGACTTGTTAATTTTATTGGCCCGTTCTTTTTGTTGTTTCCAGTTATCCTACCAAATTTCTTTCTAACTCTTTAATTAGTCAATTGAATTGTATAAGTTTCATGGTGCTTAAGCCTTCTATTTCTGTTTGACCAGATGATGGAAAAACGATATATTATCAAACGTTAGAGGGTGTTTTAGGATTTATCTTTAATTTTTTTATTTATTTTTATTTTTACTTTTAGAGTCAAACGATCCATCGTATCAATTTAATAGAATTTGTGATTATCAAGGACATTATCGATTTTTTATATACCTTTAGTGATATTTTGGATACTTATTTTAACGGGAGAAGTGTTTCAGAATTTTTTCTAATAAATAATGCAAGAAATGGAAACAAAATAATGGTTTGAAGGGGCCCGCCACCGTGCTTACAGGACAACAATATCTACTACACCTACCAGAACAACTTTTGGCTTTGTATTATATCCAGCATTAGAATATGCCTTCTGTTGGAACTAACTGGCTTCTTTTTAACACAGGTCTTCATATTATTTCAAGTATTAGAATATGCTTTCTGTTACCTCAAAAAAAAATAAAATAAAATAAAGCTTTCTGTTGAAACTAAAATGACTTCTCTTTCACACAGGTTTTCCATGACAATAAATACAATTAATTTATATTATTTTCAGTAGATTTATGTGATATTATTCTAATAATTATATGAACCCATTAATATGGCAATATAGGAATCATCATACAGTTGGGGGTATAAATACAAGCATACTCAACAGAAAATGCACAACCCAGATTGAGATTTGAGAGGGCCCTTTCTCTTCAATAAACATTTTTATTTTTCAATACCAAAGAGAAATCAAACAAGTATGTTTGAAGTGATGAAGAAATGGACAGGGTGGTCACAGGAATGCAATTTCTTTTAAAAGTGATTCCCAATGGAGTGTCCTTTATTTTCGCACTATTAACATACTGTCACGTGGTTGTTGCTCTCAATGTTTCTCCTCCTGCTTTTTTCCTGAGCGAACCTTTCAAGGAAAAAAGCAAGAGAAGAAACACAGATCAACATCGACGTGACGGTCTGTTAATAGTGCGAAAATAAAGGATGATTTATTGGGAATCATTTTTAAAAGAAGTTGCACTCCTGCGACAACCCTCCCATTTCTTCATCACTTCAAACATACCCATCTGATTTCTCTTACGGTTTGCCTTCTTTTTTGGGTAACAAATATGCATTTGTGTATATATATGCAGAGGTAACTCAAAGAAGTTGACATGATCTATGTTGTTCTGGTTCTTTATCAATGCCCTAATTGGGTACGCCATATCGAATTCGTGTCAAATCAACTAGAAAATATAGTTTTCTTTTTTACTTTTTGAAGCGTAACAATGATAGATACAGTGATATGTATAACGATACTCATCATTGTATCTATCATAGTATCAAAGCTACGATTGTTCTCGTTCTCTGTAATTTTTCTTTTTTTTTTTGTCTACTTTATCTATCAGTTTCTTGGGTTCTTTATGTGTACTTGTATATGACAATAATACCCTGCTCTTTGGTTAAATCAGACGGTTTTAATCCATCCATGAATCACTGCCATCTCATTTCACTGCTCTTTGATTAAACAGGAGATGATCAGATAAATGAAATGTTGTAATAAAAATAAAATAAATGATACATAAAATTGGATGCATGTAGCATTGAATAATGAATACGACTACAACATACTGTCTGATAACTCGGGTCGTTGCAAAGAGGGGCCCAACTTATCCGCCTATGTTCAATCCACTTGCTCTAATTTTCACTGCCATCTCTGAATCACTTTTTTGGTGAACCTGTTATCCTATGAAGGTATGACTTCTTTTTATCACCCTAATGAGGGGTGAAAATTGAGTAGAATCCTCACTAAATTATTAAGAGATATGGTCTTCTAATTTCTCAAAGTTAAAAATGCATTGAATATATACATAATAATATAATTAATTATACCTAATTTTAAAATGTAATAACAAATTAATTAAATTCATCCATTATATTTGAATTAAATAGCATGAATAATTTATTTTAAGAAAAAATATAATAAATGAATTTGATTGATTTGTCCTTACATTTTAAAATCAAGTATACCTGATTTCAGAAGCCTTATATATATATAAAACTTTTTTACGATGGTTTAAGATTATAATCAAATTTTTTTTAGAAGTATATTTGAAAAAATTAGCATGGTGCGATTAAGTTTTTAAATTTTCGTTTTTTGTTATAGCACAAACTAAAATTGATTTATGATTTCAGTGTGGTGGGATCTATAGTGATGCAATTTTGTGGGCAAAATCCAAAGAGTACAAGAAAAGCCAATCTGAGAAAAATGTACAGGTAGAAGCTGAAGCAAGACGTATAGGTGAATGTTCAACAAGGATCCAATCCACGACCGCTGTGAACCCAACTACTTTACGTGGTGAGACCATCATCGAACTCGAAATGAGCTCTGTTAAAGACACCGCAAGCCCCTAACAAGCCATTACAGTCAAACCCATTTCCCTTTGGGCTTTTATGTACCTTTGCTTTCAATTAAGCTCATGAATAGTTAATGAATGTACTAATAATTCGAGGGTTTCTAAGCTTGCTCTAGTCTCTAATTTCTTCATATATGTAATATATATGTTCTAACAATTAAGAGAATGGGACATATTATGTTGGAAATTTGGTGGTGAGAATTAACTCAATCTCAATAAGAAACAAGTATTTTAAGAAAATTAAACTTATTGTGCAAATTTTAATACTGTGCACGAGTTTTTTGTAGAATAAACTATGCAAGTACAAGATCGATTTCATAAAGATTGATAAAATATTAATTTAATTTCAAATTAAATTTAATTATAATCTAGTTAATAAAATTTGAAAATTGAAAATTAGTTAAAACTTAAAAAAAAATAAAATTAAAAATTAAAAATTAAAGGGGACATAATTAATTTGCAAAACTCAAAACAATTTAAGAAAAATCTAAATCAACTTGTAATATTTCACTATTCAAAATATTATTTTCAAGAATTAAAGAAACAAACTAGAAATCAATATGTTGTTTTCTCAATATCTATCAATTAAGTTTTAAAAATAAATCTTTAGTAAATTCTTACTTCAAGACTTAAAATTTATAAGATCTAAGTGGTTATTTATTTTTAGCACTTGTCTCTTAATGAGTTTGAATTACATCCATTAATTAATTTTTTTTTAAGTGGTCAAACCACTTAAAATTACCCAAAAATCATTGAAAAAAAAATAAGTTACAATTTCTGACTTTTATCTAAATACTATATTACTTATTGATTTTCTAAATATATTATTTCAAGTTTGTCATTCTCAAAATAATATATTTTCAAATTTATCATAATTTTATATTATATAGTTAATCTATAATAGATTACTTTTAATACTATAACAAACATGACTGATTATTCTTGCTTAATTTTACTAGGAAACATATATTACTTTCCAATTTAAACTTTCATTACAATAGTAACTTAACTTAAAAACCATTTTATTTATTTTTTATTTAAATATATAAATTTAATTTACTCTACTGTCATAATTAATCATATTTTAGTTGTGAATAAAAGTATTATTAATATATACATAAAAGTGTTTTTTTTTAATTAAATAATTTATTTGTAATTGTTTGTACCATATTAACTGAAATTACATAACAACTAATAGTAAAAAAGTATAAATGTCAAATTACTAGTTTTTAGATAATTTTAACTTAAAAAAATACTATATATTTAGAAATATTAAAACAATAATAATAATAAAGAAACATGTCATTTAAATTTCAAATTTTAGTTACTATTCAATCTTCGGTGACTTTCAACACTATTTAGTCTTTAAACAATCAAAAAAAAAAAAAAAGACCCCTAAGTGTTACATTTTTCCAATGTTTGAAAAACATATAATAAAAAATCGACAAGTTTTGACATGTGTTGATCCATTTATTGACGATGTCAATATGTATATACATATATATATATATATAATTAATTAAAGATACAGTAATAAACTAGAAAGTGAAAGCAATGTTGGACCATCATTGACTATCACTGACCCTAAAAAGGCGAGAAATTTCCATTCAGATACAATGTGCTTCTTCCTTTAAATTATGCAAATATGATATAAAACTAAATATTGAATAAAAATGCAATAACACACCATTCATTAGTAAGAGTAATTGAGTATATCCTTTGACCTTAACAGATTAAAAGTTTAACTCTCACTCTTATTCTATAAAACACAAAGAATTGATCTGTAGGTATAAATCATTTTTTAATAAGAGTTGCTATCTTCTGATGGTTATAGAAGTAATCATCGAAACCGACCTAGTAGGGATTGTCATCTCCTGTTGAATTGGTAGGTGATATCGATAAGAGTTACCATCTCTCGCTGCATTGGTTGATAGATTATATAAGTCTCTTTTAATAAGAGTTATTATCTTTCAATAATCATAAAAAATAGTTATTCGAACGTACCAATAGTGATCAATTTGTCTTATTGGATCTGTAGTTCACAATTAACGCAATTATATTGAACTTTGACCACCATTTTCCGACTAATAGAACATAGAATAGAAAATAATATACGTGTACTACCAAGACTTGCACGAACTGTAATGTAAAAAGGTCGGAAAATGAACACAATTTTGAAAGTAACAAATGCAATCAAGGCAGACATGTGAAACACGGACCTTGTTTTTTTTGTTTTTTGACGGGAGAAACAGGACCATTTTACTATCCGTATCTGTATAATTTTTCTTTTTTTAGTACAAAAGTTGTATCTAAAACAGATCGAAAAAACTATCAACACCAACCGAGATAGAATATTAATAATGCGACCCAGACAACTACTCCTAATTGAGAGAAATTCACCCACACGGAGACAGGAGGAAACTCACACGAGAATGGGAAATTAACCTACACAAATAATGGAAGATCTATAATAATAATAATTATTATTATTATTGTTATTATGAATAACATAAGTATTATTATATTATATATATAAATTTGGATTTTAAGGGGATGGGGTGTCGAACCCATGCCTCTTACAAAGAGAGGTATGGGGGTTGCTTATGCCAACCAATGGCGCCAGCAACCATTGACACGTATTCTGTATAATTACAGGAAGATTAATGGTAATTGAATTCAAATCAAGGGTCCAAAAAATTCAAAGTTTATAAAATTAAGAAGTAGAAAATTAATAAAACCAACTCACTCTCATAACTACCACTAAAACTGTATAGTATGCTAATAAAACCTATCAAACAAAACAATTTGGGATGTTAAAACAACTGAAACGGAATGCATGACACAAGGAAAGTATAACTGGTTGCGGCACCAGTAGCAGATACCAGCAATGCAACAAGAAGCACAAAGCTTGCTTTCATCATAATTCAGAACAGAATTCTTTACATTTCTTTTAACGTGCAAACAATTTTTCACAAATCAAGTCTGAAATAGACATATATTAATTTAAAAAATCAGCCTAACAACACTAGATTGATATAATACCTAACATTGTGTGAACAAAAAAGAGCTTCAATCACCTTCTTCTGTCTCAAACTGCTTGTTTCCCTTCCAATTTGTCTTTGACATTGACTGTACAATCGAATTCTTCTGCATCAGCAGAGGTCATCTTGTATATGCTTCTTTGTTTGATTCTTTCATAAACGAATTCCAAGCCAGCAATGCTGCCCCTACAGCTGGTTCCACCTGGTGTGGATACAAGAAGACAGCTTCACAGATTTGCAATACATATATAGTTACATATCACAATCATGCCCAAATTGTGTGTGCACACAAGCATCTAAATATCCAGAGAAAAGTGGGGAAATATAACAGTTTGATAGATTATTTTAAATTCTAAATAGTCTATTTTCGTTAGATGCATCATACACATTCCAGTTGTCAGAACTAGATCCATCACATGAAGAAAATGGATCACTTGGGAAGCTTTCCACAAGAATCTTGAAAACCAGAGAATTGCCAAAAGAAAAAGGATGACATCTTTCTTTAGATTACTAGTCTAGCCAACATATCTTCACCCCATCACAACTAGGATTGTGTGTGCATATAGGCACATATAAAACTACAAAAAATAAACTATAAACCAAATTTAATCCAATTAAACAACCCTAAAACTCTTTCTTGAACCAAGAATAGTGCGTCTAACATGTATAATCTTTTTCCCCTACACCCATGCATCATAGCTTCTCCCTAACTATGAGTTTTCTCAAGATGCTAAAATCAAGTGTGCTTTCCGACATTTATTACTTGATCTATAATTGTTAAATTCAGTGGAGGCAGTTTCGTATAGCTTCTTAAAATTTGTTAAATTCAGTAGATGCAACTTCATATAGCTTCTTAAAATTTGTTAAATTTAGTAGAGGCAGCTTCATATAGCCTTTGACAGCAGCCATAGATTGTAGAAGCCTAAGCATATAATTGTCACCTACGCAAGGCTTCACTACAAACATAAGCTGTTGCTTGATCAGAAAAGTTGCGTCAAGACCAGATGCATACCTCTGGCCTTATTGGAAATGCTCCAGAGTACTCCTTACAGATACATTTTATGACTTCTTTTCCTATATCCCACCTTTTATTTGCTTCAAGAACACCACCAACCATGACAAGGGGAAAAGAGTCGGTTCCATCTGCAATGATATATTCATAAAATCAGCCCAACATAACCAAAGCAATTACTGGAGATCTATCAAAAGGGACTACGGAGTTATACATGGCTACTTAATTTGAATTAACTTTCCATTATTTATTACAAGAACATAACACCAAAAGCATACATGCTTCTCCCAGTTTGCACATTGCTAACAATATCTGACAGTTTTCTGTGGTAGTCCACACTATTAAAAGGCAGTGACCAGTAGAATGAGAATGGACTGAATGTAGCATAACTACATATCTACCACATTATACTCTACATACTTAACAGTAACACAGTATACTCCATGTCTTTTTAGTTCAACATTTATTACATTATTAAGATGAACAAGGTTTTATTCTATCCATCCATGCTTACAAAACAAACCTGACAAATATTAACTTTCTCTAAGTGGTATAGAAAATAATTCTTCCAGCTTAAGTATCACATCACACTCATTCTTTGATGGGCAGCAAATTTTCCTACACGCATTCCATCAGTTTGCTACATTATAGATCTCTACACTATCTTATTATATTGGAAGTAATAACTACAAACCAGGTGCAAAGGATAAAATCCTTGAACTTGAATAACAGCTAGCCAATTTCTTATAACGCTTAAAAACAAAGAAGAAAAATTTCTAGTAATTTACTAAACAGCACACCTTCGCCACACAAGCCAAGCCTCTGAACAACAGCCTTCACACTTAAAGCCAACTCTTGGACTGAATCTAGCAAGATTCTGTTTGCAACTTCATCACCTGCCTCTGCACAATATACAACTACAGGAACAAGTGCAGCAATGCGAGCCCAAGATGGATCCGCGTACGTCCACCTAAATACCAGTAAGAGAAATATCATGTTAATCAATGTGTGAAGCAAGCATATAATGTTACAAAAATATCACACTTCTATCCAAAGTCAGGTTACTCCTACATATCACTTGCTAGGAGCTTACTTGATCACTCTAGGAAATATGTGCATCACACAAACTATAGAATTGGGTTACGAACAAAAATGATTTAAAGCCACAAAATAGTTCTTCAAAGGTCTCCTCAAAATTATTAGTTAGATTTCTATCTATAGCCTCACAAAGGAGATTATTTTAATATTAGCAAGCTTCAGAAAAAATAAACATAAGCTAATAACTGGCAAGCAGTGACAAACTGCCGCGTCAAATATGGCATCACAAAGATATCATCCAAGGGAGGACTTAGCAGGTAAGTGACTAGATATGCTGACCAAGCAACCTCAAAGAATCATGGCTAAATATCAGCCCACCGGAAAGCAGCTGGAATGAAAGCTAGCTATACAAAATAATTTAAATAAAATAAAATAAACCTTTGTAATTTATCCATTACCAAGCTATCAAATACGTCCTAATTCTATCTCATGCCTGAGCAAAATTGGTTTTTCTCTCATACACGGTTATGCTATTGTAGTGTAGCACTGCCATCCATAAATTTTGGCCATTTTTTGTGTGGTGAAGAAAGAATACCTCATGCATATTTTGCAGTTCTAAAATACAACAATCAAAGGGATTTTGCACAGAAATATTAACCAATGAACCAAATTTTCAGTTTAATTTTGTCCAAAAATTGAAGGAAAAACTAAAAGAAAACTGTTTAGGCCACAATGTAATCTAGTTATTGAAGCTACCAAATGTTAGTACTAGAGCACAAACCCGATTAGTTCATCTGGAGAAGAAAGGTCAAGTGTCCTTAAGATATTGGATGTGAGCATCGTAGTTGGACCACGACCATCATAAGCCCTTATTACTGCTGTTAATGCCTGTGCAGCTATCCCATATCCACTGCAAGTGAACAAAACTTCTCTCTCAGATAAGACAAATATGTTCATACACGTATAAACAATATGCTTATACACATTTGCAAATAGTGGGGAAAAAATCTCTTCATGAGACCAAAAATAAAAAATCATTCATAGACTGACTTACCCTAAAGCCAAATGTTTAATTTAATTTAGAACAAAAAAAAAAAAAAGGAAATCCACCAACGTATTGAATTAGCAGACATGATTTATAATTACATAATGGTGTGAGGACGTAGCTAGTTTACCCAATAAGGCTGAGACAATAATATACCACAAGCTGTCAAAACTAGTGCTTTTATAATCTACTTTATTATGTTCAGATGATAAAATTAAATTGCTCCACACGATAAACAAAAGTACTTATTACTCAAGTTGCCTAACTCCAAGTTAGATTGTTATTGACTCAATCGACAAATCCTATCATCTTGACTGATTCACAACCTGATTTGAATTGACCAAATAAATCCATATATCTAATTAGAATGAATATTTGAAATCTGATATGATACAACGGTTACTCAACTCATAAAATATTTGTCAACAATGGACAGAATTAAACTTCAAAACAACTAGGTGATGGTAAAGCCTTTCATCTGCTACTGGACTTGAGAAAGTCATAACTGAACAACACTCATATGTTAATGTCAATTATTGAAGTTGAACAACAGGCATTTTTCTTGAGTTCTAAGCTGTACAGCATTAGTAAATTAGAAGTTTGGGTATCTTTTACAGGCAAAAGCATAATTGTAATAATAAGGGCGATTTGGTAATTTAGTTAAGATTGGGTTATTGGGTCATCATTTGGGTTTAATTGATTTAGGTGAGGCTCTGTTATTCCAAAAATTCCCATAATCTCAATTTTGGAAAACTAGTTCTACTAAGAATTTAAAAGAAGAATCCATAAATACTTATCTAGTACTTTATTTGGTTTTGAATTAATGGCATGTAGGACGGGACAAATTCATTTTGGGTCAAAATTATAAAGGAAAATATGTTTTTGACCCAAAAAAAGGTTATTCATTGTTAGCCACAAACAAAACTTCATTCGTTTTTAATATTTAAATATCTAACAACATTTCACGCAGGTAACATTACAAGGTAAAATGTTTGTAACTTCACGTAGGTGAAATTCACTTCAAAATCATCTACATGAAATAAGTGAATTTTCAATTATGTGAAATATTTCCAGAAATGGAAAAATGGCTAAAAACGAATGAAATTTTGTTTAAGACTAAAAACAAATAATCTCTTGGTTTTGGGCCAAAAACGAATTTTCCCTTTTATTTTGACCATTTTTAATAATTTCCACATATAGGATATTTGGTTTATAGTTTAATGTATGAACATATAGAGTTTTCTTTCTGTTGGAAGTCAGCAGAATTTTGTCTCCTAATTTTGTGCTCATTTTTCTTTCTTTCCAAGTAAAGCCTAGACTCAACTCAAACAGTACATATTAAGAATTTTTTTATATCTTTTCTATTTAAGAAATAAAACACACTGTTTTAACTCTCTGTTAATCTTCTATTCATTTTCCTTCAAACTTCTTAGAACTCAAAAGTCAAGTCACTATCCATTATTACTGTTAAAGGTACTTGCAACAGCTATTTTTTCACGAATATTGTAATTTTCATGATCATGCTAATTTCATTTGAAACCCAAATAAAATCACAAACTCCCCATATCTTTTCTGAACATGTAAATTTTTCCTACATCCTATTGGTACCCATGATATATATGATATTTATTGTGTGATACAAAGAAGAAAAGTATGACACATATTTAGGATAAAGGAAGTACTAATTGACAGAAGAATTAAAGTACTGGCAGGCTTAAACTATCAGGAATATACTTTTCTTTCAAGAAATATTTTCTGTAACCAATAAGAAGCATATTCTGTCTAGTCTTTATATTTAAAAATCTTAGGCTATATTTGAAGCTCATATATGAAAAGACTTGAAACCTAAGGACAAAGTCAAACTTTATGAACCTGATACGGAGATCCCACCTTTGATTCGTGTACGTCACTGCTGAAATGACTCTAAAATGGGCCACTTTAAGAAAAATTACTTTGCATAACCTTAAGATTGCCATGATATAAGCATACAGTCACAAGCATATACCTTCCCCAATCACCTAAGATAGGTCCTGCACCAGCAGCCCGTGCTTCTCTGCCGTCTTCTGTGAACCCATAAGCAATGGTCCCTGTACCAGCAATTAAAACACATCCATGAAGCTTTCCCATCGTTCCACAAGCCAATGCTGCCACAGCATCATTATGGACGTATAGTCTTACATGGCTGGGAAATATATCTCTGCACAATCAAAACATCCAAAATTAAAAATGAAAACAAATCAATTAATGAAATGCAGATAATATCAGTTTAGAAGAAGAAACATCATTGTCACGTTATACACACTTATTAAATTGATAAATGCTGAAGCAGCACGAACCTGAAGTTGCCAGCAAAAAAGGAATTAAAAAAGGAAAAAACTAATAGTCCTCAGACTTAACAAGAATCAGCAGCAGCCACTAGGTATAACTCAGATTATCAAATCCCAGTAGAAATTTAATAACAACTGCAATAAAACAATGCTTAATAATTAACTGATGCAAGAAGGAAACTAGGCCAGAGAGCAACCAAAGTTCAGTAATGTGAATGCATGATAATGTATGGATGTGATAGGTAACCAATCTTCTCAATTAAACATGAGCCATGATGCAGATCTGTAGATCTGGAAACTTAACATTTAAAAATAGATTACGCAGCTCAGTTATATAAAGAACGAATAAGAACAATCATGTAATGGAATAATAGAACAAAATAGAAAAGAAAATGCCTATATACCAAAGCTAAGCCATGATTCTTATGTCAAAAAAATAAAAACTACACCAGCTGTATGAATATGTTATTTCAAATTGATTGATAGATGGCCTGATGTGTTCTAATAGATTGAAAATGAGACAACTATCTATTCTTGATCCTTTAAAAAGAAATCGATTGTATCTGACAGAGGTTACTTCATACGTGGAGGGCCCAAATGCTTAAGGCTACATCATTTGTTACAGATCATCCAGGGAATAACATTTCTTCATTGGCTACTTAATATAACAATATGTAGCAATATATGCTGAAGCAAACTTGGCCTCAAAGTTCACCATGGAACTAAGTCAGCTGACTATCAACTACAACCTAAAATGTTTCCAAAAGGATCTGTAAATAGTGAACCAAACTCAAATATAAATCCCACTAAACTTAATCACGATTTTTTTCACCAATCAATCACAGGTTAAAAATACATTCCTGTTTTTCCATGATGTGAGACTCAACTCTTCCAGTTTTATGTATTCCAACTTCATCACAAAAGAAACTTCCACATTAATTTAGCATTCTAAAATTTTCCTGAGGATCACAATAAATCCAAACTTCAACTTTTCACTACATTAAAGACTACCAGAAGTAATTATAGAGGGCAAACCTAAGCCAATTTAATATTCTTTGCTGATCTGTTGGATGGTTAACGCCGGATACCGCAAGACAAACAGCTCGAACTGCAGAACGATTGGAACCAGCTTTGGAAAGTGCAGTTGCCATTACTTGCTCTAACGTCTCCCTTGCAGCATCTTCTGTAAAAAACTAGCAAAATGTGATATCATGAGAACAAAATAAACAATGCCACATGTACTTTGTCCACTATAAGTATTCGACACAGGTAATGATGGAAGAAATAGAACGTTGTTGGGACCTCAATTCAATCTTTTATCATTTGTCCCCGTAGAGTTTTGACCTTTTTGCCTACGAGTAGATAGCAACTTGAGGTTTGAACCGAGACCTTAATTCCTTGGTAGTAAGAGGTTTGCAACCAAAGGTCGGATTCAAACCTCAACATACTACTTAACCAACGGGACAAAAAGGCCAAAACCTTACGGGAAGAAATGAGTGAAAGATTGGGCTGAGCTCCCAACAAAAGTCTTGATATGCACAACAAAAAGACCATTGTCAAGAACAGAGAAACAAAGCAGTGAATGTCAAACATAAAAACCATAAAATCAACAAGCAGATGTCCAAACAGCATTTGAATTAAAAGCAAATATCTAGCAATGTGATGACAATGGAACAGTGTAACCAGCAACAACTGATCAAAAAAGATGAAGGAAAAGAGTACCGCCGACGCTGTTGTGGTTGGAACAGCCAGCGACAGCTCTTGCAAGGAGAGGA
Organism: Litchi chinensis; assembly: GCA_019925255.1. Taxonomy (NCBI): domain Eukaryota; kingdom Viridiplantae; phylum Streptophyta; class Magnoliopsida; order Sapindales; family Sapindaceae; genus Litchi; species Litchi chinensis. The sequence continues at coordinate 10,396,200 of CM034472.1, forward strand.
AGAGGGTCGGGGAGAGGGTGAGAGATGGAAATGACAGGCATACATATGCAGACAGTGGAAGTGGTGCCTCCGTCGAGACCCAGTATCACTTCTCTTCCGCTATCCATACATTCGAAATCCCAGATTTCGCCATTCCTGTAACGCTTCATTGTCGGTCTCGGTCGGGGTTGAGTTCTATCAATTTGGACGAGTGGAGAGGTTTAATTAAAAGAGGAGAGTGTTAGTGTGGTTGTCGTTTAGTGATTGTACGTTAATAAGACATGCTTCTTCCTTTTTTAAATATTGGGACCTTCGGATTCGGACGGCAGAATCAGCCAAACGCTACGTGTTCCTTGTATATTTCTAATTCCGACTCTCGACACCCGTGGAAGATGATCGTTTTATTCAAGCTACAGCTTCTTCTGTTACGTTAATCGTCTTCTCTTTCTCTCCTTCTTTTTTATTCTTTTTCTCTCCTTCTTTTTTATTCTTTTCTCTTTGTTTTGTTTTGTTTTGTTTTGTTTTGTTTTTAACTCTTTATTATTATTATCATTTTAATTCGTTGTGTTTTTTCTTATTAGATAGGTCCAAATAGTCACTCATTGAAATAACCCCCAAATAACCACTGCAACCCACTTTTTTTTTTTTTTTAAATGTCCGAATAGCTACTGTTGGAGACTACCTAAGATAGTTACTCCGGTCTGCCAAAATTACACATTACAAACTTATCCCATAGACAACAACTTTTTTTTTTTTTTTTTTTTTTTTACTCTTCAAAACATTTTTCTCTTTTTTCTATTATTCTTTATTCTTTGATTTTTCATTTTTATTTTAACAATCTAGATAACTATTCTCATAAACAATCTTCAAAAAACTACTTCGATCCAGTACTTTTTTCATTCTTTGTTATTTGTTTTTTCTTATATTACAATAATCTAAATAATTACTCTTAAAAATAATCCGTTCGATGACTATTTAGTTCCATCCAAATTACATATTACAAACTACTATTCCTATAAATGACAAATTTCTCTTTTTCTTTTTTTTTTTGGAACTCTCGAAAGCGTTTTTCTACTTTATTTTATTCTTTGTTTTTAAGAAACAACAATTATGCTCCTTCTTTTACTCCCACAAACTTTTTTTATTAGCAACTTTGGTCCACCGAAATTACACATTGCTAATTACTGCTTCCAGAAACGACAACTGTTCTCTTTTTTTTACTTTGAACAACTTTTTCTCTCTCTCTCTCTTTTTAATTCTTTATTTATTGTTTTTAAGAAACGACAATATTTTTTTTTTTTTACTCCTAGAAACTTTTTTTTTCTCTTTATTTTTATTAAGAGATCTTTTTTTTTTTAATCCGAAAACTAAAAATATTTTAAAAATCAAAGATTAAATAGTGACTAAAATCTGAAATCTGAATAATATAATTTTTTTTTCCTTTTACCTCTAAATATATTATAAATTTGTTTGTTTTTAAATTTTAAAATTATCTGAAAACTAGTTAATTGATATTTATATCTTTTTCACAATTTATTATTATGTAATTTTAATTAATTTAATACAAATATATGAAATAAATAATTTAATAATTTCTAAAATATTTTTATATACATATTAATGATATTTTATTCATAATTAAAATATGATTAAAAAATATAGTAGTATTAACCATATTTAAATATATTGATTTATTTAAAAAAATAAAAATATGAATGTTTAAATTGTAAATTAAACTATATTAGTTTAATTCCAAAACAATTTGAGATGAGATGTATTGATGTTTTTCTTTTCAAATGTATTTTTTTCGTAAATATCAAGAAAAAAATGACTAATATAAAATTAGAATCAATTTGAAATTATATTATTTTAGGGATAATAGATTTGAAATAAAAACTTTTAAATGTCATTAAGCGATTTATAATTAAGTGAAAAGTTAAAAATTCTTATTTAATTTTTTCAGCTATTTTTTAATAGTTTTAAGTGGTTTGACCACTTAATAAAACAAATAAAAATAATTTAATAAGTATAATTCAATACTATTAAATATTCAATGAAAAAAACAAACGACTCTAATTCTTTATTCTTTGTTTCAGAAACTTTATTCCCCTTTTTTTCAATTCTTTGTTATTTGTTTTTGAAAAAACTATTTTTTTTTTTAACTCCCCATAACTTTTTTCTTTTTTATTAGAGCAATTTGAAATTTTTACTCCCAAAAACTTTTTTCTCCTTTTTCCTTATTTCTTTGTTCTTTATTTTAAAATATCTTTATTTTAAAATCTCTATTCTCTTTATATTTTAGTTCTTTGTTCTTTGTTTTTTAGAAACAACGACTATTCTCTTTTTTTTACTCCCCAAAACTTTTTTTCTCTTTATTCTTTGTTTTTTTTTTATTAGAACGGTCTAAAATTTTACTCCCAAAAGGCAAAAGCTTCTCTCTTTATTCTTTCTTTTCATTAGAACGGTTATTCTCTTTTTTTTATTGCCAAGAACTTTTTTTTTTGTTTAAATTCTTTGTTCTTTGTTTTCAAAAACATTTTTCAGTTTCAAAGAAAAAAAATTCTATTTTTTAATATTCTTTGTTCATTGTTTTAAGGAAAAAACAACTACTATATTTTTTTTTCCACTCCCAAAACCTTTTTCTCTTCATTCTTTTTTATTTTTTTTATTAGAATGGTCTGAAATTACAAAGAGAAAACTACTTACATTAGTGTTACTATTCACTAAAAGATATTAAACTGTCAACCCCATATGAGGATAGAAGTTACTCAACTAATTGCATTGGCAGATAATGTGTTGTTCTTTGTTCTTTATTAATTCTTAGTTATTTAATTTTTTATGAGAAAAGTGTTTATGTTAGATAGATGATATACCTCGTACTCATATTAGTACATTATGTTTTTTTTTTATTTACTATAACTACAATGTAGGCAGAAGATGAGGGCAAGGGATGTGTTATATATTTATGTTATTTATATGAAATAAAATCCTCTTCTAACCTTTTTTTTTTTTTTAATCAAGTGACACAATAAAATATAAAAATATATATATAGTGAAATAATTTTCTCTCTTATCCAAGCAAATAGCTCAGTCAAACTAAAACTCCTATTATTAAAAAAAAATAAATAAAACTATGATTATGAGATAATCCTACTTTTATATCTATACCTTATAAATTTTGTTATGATTTACTTTCAATTCAATGAATCGTGATGCCAATACGTTATACAACTCCAATGATATAGTAACTATTTCCTTATTTTTTTTAATTCGAACGTAATTAATATTTCTAGCTAATTTAATAATAGTTTTTATATCTTTTACTTGAATATAGAAATTCATTTAATCTAAATCTTTCCATACATGTTATTCTTATTTTCCAATATCATCTTTACTTCTTTTTTTTTTAAGTTACTAAGACTAGTTCAGGAGACAATCAAAATCAAACTAGTAGAACATAAATAGTATAATTCGAATAAGCAACTTTCATATGATTGAGAGTCACTTACCTTTGACGCATTTATTGTATTAAAATATTATTTAATACAATTCCACTGTTGGCATTACTAAACAATCTTTTTTTTTTTCCAAAGAAAAAATTGGGCATAAAATAAGTGAAAAAGACGGTGCTTCTTGTCGTTTAACGAATATTTGCCACAAAAATAATTATTTCTAATACGAACTTGGGGTGTTTTGTGAGGATTAACAACACCAACATTTTGAAATTACCAGTTTCCTCGAAAGCTGATGAGACGTTATTTAATTCACACTTGGACTCATCTCCATAAAAAGCCACTAATATTCAAGCACGAGAGTCGGCGAGATGCCACGCGTTGCAATTATAAATTGCATTACTCATTTATAAAATACGTGACAAGTAGCTTCCTTGTCTTCACCTAATGAGTTGCAAAGCAGAAGTCAACAAAGCACACGCCATTGACAAACTTGACAGTCTTTAACAATCATTAACAAACCATTAAACCTGGCGTGGTTTGAAGTAGGAAGCCATATGTCTTTCCCGTAACTGATGGGAGAACCAAGCCAATCACATAAACAAAAAATGAGGGAAACGCCAAACATAGAAACAAATGATAGAAACAACTGCACACAAAATCCACCTATTCTTTTTCTTTAACGGCACACCAATGACCCACCACATACAATATAAAGCCAAGCCCAGGCTCTCCCTCACTGAAACAGACAACCATATAGCAATAATATATTTATTTATTTATTATTTAATACTGCAAATTGTCTTTTGAGTGACCTCCCAACGATGAAATAAACACACCCAAAAGGCAACATATTGCCTTGAGAAAACAAAATCCGATTTCTGAAGGCACATTGCTGGCCATTCAGAAAAACCTCTAAAATTGTAGCTAGATTCATGTTATATATGATTGTCTAAAGTTCAACACCTATAAATAGTTCACACCCACAAGGCCACTATACACATCAACCAATTCTATGACTGATTTGGTCAATTGGAAAACAGTGGTTTATCACAACACTACCCAAACAGCCAGTCAGAATCAGCAAGAATGTGTTAGCCAGATCCTATGTTTACATATTCACAAGAATATAGTACTATATCAGACAAGTAAAATGAGGGAGGCAACCCTTCAAGTTACATTCGGGAAATCAAAAGTGGGACAAAAATTGGGTTATCCTCACCCATGACCGGCTGGAACAAGTCCAACTCCCCATAACGCTCCAAGACACGCATCCGGCAATCCTCAGCAGCCATCAGCCCAGTCGAGAAAGCACCATGCACAGACCCTGGGAAGCTCATACTAGTTGCCTCCCCAGCAAAAAACAGATTGTCTACTGGAATCCTAAGCACTTCATACAGATCATGGGGTTTGCCTACTGTATCATAGCTATAGGAGCCAAGTGAGTTGACATCTGTGCCCCAGTGAGAAACTAAAAACTGAATCTGCATGATCAAAAAACATAAAATGAAATCATATTAGCAACCATACATTTAAAAGTTTAACTTCTATCTAATACTATAAACGGGTTTACAATTATTGAGAGTGCAGGAGATTCATAGTATGGGGAAATACCGGGGCAGATGCATCAGGAAGGATCTTCTTGAGTTGCATAAAAGCAAAATTAGCAGCAGCTTCATCAGACATTTTCTCTATGTCTCTGGCCAACTGCCCAGCAGGCATGTAAACAAGGACAGAATGACCTGTAGCCTTGTGAAGATTTAGGAAGTAACTGCACTCATATGTTGTCTCTGCAACAACTCCTAAGAACTCAACATTTGGCCAAAACACCTTGTCAAAGTGCAACACTATTTTGTTCTCAATCCCCACTCCAAGGTCATCAATAGCTGCTTCCTTCCAGTCTGGTAGCCTAGGCTCAAAATTAATGGTCTTCGACTTCAATACCCCAAGAGGAACCGAAACAATGGCAGCATCTGCCACAAATGTATTTCCATTTTCTACAGTAACCTTAACTCCGTTATAACGCCTACTAATTTTGGTGACCCTGCAAACACATGGGATCCGTACACACCAGCAAACACCTCATAAGAATAATGCAGAACATTCAAATTGGAGAAAACCTGTTTAGACAACTCAATTATACCTGTGGTTCAAGCGGATGTCCAGGCCTTTGGCAAGTGTGTTTATAACAGGAAGGTAGCCCCTAACCATGAGTCCATGACCACCAGGGAGCAGTTCTTCCTGCATAAAGGAAAATAGTAATTAACATCCAAAAAGAATTGATAACGACAAACAATGAGAACCAAAATGTTGCTCATCAGATAGATCAGTCACGAGGATTTTTCCAGTAACAATTAGTTAGAATATCGCCCCCAACAAGAGAGAATATAAAATGGCCAATTTTAATTTTACTTCTAATTTATTCGTAGCTTCCTGAAGAGATTATCGAGGTCACTCAAATTTTAATCTAGCTCAACACAGAAATCAAAATGCACAGTAATCAATCAAATAGCAGTCCATTGATTAAACCATTGCAAACTGAAACTAATCCAGAAACATTTTATATAAATGTTCTACTTTTTGGAATTTGGATCCAACTAGCGAAAAAATATATCTCCAGGAGATTCAGTACACACCCATGACCCAACTTGTTTTAAAAAAATTTCTATCCAAGCAATTCATTTATTCAACCATTTGTTGATATAAGTATTGTGTAATAAACTTCAAAATTACAACAATTAACAAGCGTCTTACACTATTGATGTAACCAGCTGTCTACAAAACGTTGAATTGGTAACATTTCTATTTGTTTTGTATGATCCAAGTAACTTCTCTCTAATATCTATTATATACAAAATCAGCAGCGCAGATCTTCTAGTGGTAGTGTTTCTGAACTTGAAATGTAATCCAACTTTGCAATACATTGCAGCAAATTCAGATGATATAATAGTAATGTTTTTGAACTTGAAAAGTTATCCAACTTTACATTCTTTGTAAAAAATCGCAGCAAATTCAGATGAAAATATATCATAACAATGCAAAAAGATCTTTATAAATTACATGCAGGACTAAACGAGGAAAAGAAAATGCCTAGTGAAGGAAACAGGAAGGCAACCTACTTAACCAGCATTTAAAGTGAACTCCTGTTAAATAATTATTTTATACTACTCTATCGATACAACTGTTAATCATTGTCAATTAATATCACTATCCTAATAACATATTACATGGACAAATCTCTCATACAATATTTTAACCCACTGTCAGCTTATGTGACAGAACCATGATAAACACCAACAAATCAAACAGGTCTATGAAGTCTTAGTTTCAGATATTGAACTTGCCTTATCCCAGGAATTAAGTGATATGGTATCTGAATCTGCTGCAAACCAGCCTTCCATTCTACACAAGTACCATTGAAGTACCTTATTAGCAAGGCCTTGCAACCTGTAGGTTAAAACCAAAGTCAATATATCAAGTTGCTTTTACATTTTAACCCAAAAAAAATGACAGAGAGGGCTTGAAACATGCTGACAGAACCTTAGTTCTGGTTTCCTTTCAAAAACAATCGAGAAAGCTTGGTGAATGGACATGTCTTCACTTTGTTCCAGTCTTACTTTCTCTGTCTGCAATTAAGAAAAAGAAAGTGACTTAGGCAATGTATAATGTAAAACACTTCTCCCTCAAACACTTTATTACTTGAAAAAACTACCAAAACCCCAAAGTGGGCATAACACCACCATTTTTCCTCAGCCCTTGGTTGGGAGAACTCGCAAAACAGATATATGAAGGTGTAATATTATATTCATCTTCATCAATTTCTGACACATTATCCATTAGAGGAAACAATACAGTGCAATATAAGACAAACCTCTTTCAAAATGCTCTCAAAAGCTTCACCAACTTTTGTGACTAATTCTTGAGGAACTTGATTACCATCCTTTTCAAATAATGCATAACTGCAGAGATAATATATGGTCAGCAAAATTGTGCATCTATTGCTTTCAAGTTCAATGAGATTCAACACTCACAAAGGACAAACTTTAGTTGAAAAACTTTGATCAGACTGGAAAGAAGGTAAACAAGATCTAAAACAAAAATTTTTAGTTTCAATGCAATTAAAAGAACTTAGTCATACAAGTTTTTGTTTTGTGCAGTTTCTATTTCAATGATCCCCCAGATTTTATGGCTTGAAGTTAAATCAACTTATGCTGAAGTTATGTAACCAGATTTTTGTAGCACAGAGCACACCAAAAATTTTGGAATTACCACATTGATCAAAGAAAGCACCGTACCACAAGATCTGGAAACAAATTCAAGTGGAAGTGTCCAAACAAGCTAAGATTGCTTTTAAATTTTTATACCCGGAGTTCCATTGACCTCTCTCTTGTTTCTAGGGTACTAATTTTAGGGTTGCCAAACCTTCCAACCATAATAGCCATGAAACTGATAGGATATTATTATCCTAGATAAGCAACCCCATGGGGTATCAAACCAATAACCCACTTGGTTAAAAGTCCCACCCCTCAACCACCAGGCCAACACCTTGGAATTTTCAAATAACCCAATTGACCGATGCAATCCTAACCAAAATAACTTATTTGAAGGTTACTGAACTTGATTAAAACAAAATGAGTATTGATCCAGTTGTCTACCAAATAGACTATCACAAACAAAACTCAAGTATACAATACATATTATCAATCACCTATACTTTTTACCTAACCAATATTATCAATCAGTTATGCTTTATACCTAACTAATTTTAACTTTCAGTATAAGCTTTTGCAGAGGACTGATTAGGACCGGTTTTCTACTTATCAAAACCTTATTAATTCAATTTCGGTTAAATTTCATTAACCAATTAATATGCACCTCCACCTTTGAGAATCCATTTTCTCTTCCATGATTGATTCATAGTTATTAAAAACAGCAAGATTCTTCTCTTGAATGATGGATTTGTAGTTATTTAACAACGTAATACTCTTAAAAAGGTAATATTCTTTTCTTTCTCTTGAATGATTGATTCATAGTTGATTAAAAAGATAATATCAATCATACTCTCTCTTAAAATGATTGTTCATAGTCTATTAAAAATGATAATATTAATAACGTTCTTTCTCTTGAATTATTGATTTACAGTTAATTAAAAAATATATATATATCTCAAGTTGGCCATGCTTTGATGCTTGAACATGTATTTTGCAGTGGCACAGGTGTGTCCAATAAGCAGAAATAAGATCAAATAATGCACCTTAAAAATTAAAAAAAAAAAAAGAAATTTGACATTTTCCCCACCTTTCTAAATCATGATCATACAACACAGAATTATCACCGCTGGTTCGGTATAGAGGTAATCCCAATCTCCCAATCACTGATGCCAAGGGATTCTCTTTACAGACTCCATGCAACCTAAAGCATCAATAGTTGAGATTAAAAACTTGTAATACCAACAAAGAGGAACCATTCTTGCTTTTAGAGAAGGAAAAGTATTGTAATTACCATGATGCACCCAGGTCAACAGGAAAACCAAATGAATAATCAGTATAAACTCGCCCGCCGATTCTGTCCCGAGATTCCAAAAGCATAACCTGTTCATAATAAACCATACCAAATTAAAAAAACACAAATTCGAGAAGTACAAAGTTGTATTGGCCCAAACTGTAGTACCTTTCTAGAGAGTTTGGCAACTTAAGGAAGTGTCACCACTTGGGCACAAGAAAGGTGCGTTGTAAACTACAAGTATTCGGCAAGTAGACACGGAAGAACATTTTCAAGGATGTTACGCATGCTTCGAAAAAGACATTTAATAAAAACGTAAACATCCGTACATCTGTAACCCGAAAACAGTTTATTTTTTGTAAAATTTCACAGAAAGTTCCAATAGCTGACTCTTTGTTAATTTGATTTCTAAAAAGCTAGTTTCAGGAATTGATTCTGAAAAAAATTTCATATGATTTCCGGTAAACCCCATCCTTAAATTCAGCTCATAAACTCAATAAGCAACAAGTAAACTAAAAGAAGTATAAAACATAATGTTCTCAGGATGTATACCAGATTGAGTCGGCAAGGTAGATACCAACAAACAACCCCATTCCAAAATTCCAACTAAATCCCAACAGCTGACCGTCAAGGCTTTCACGGCCTAGATCAATTAGCAGTTGGCACATAACTTAAAATTCCAATTGCATTACTAGTCAAAAGACAACAATCATGTAAGCAAGCTCACTAGCACAGACTTTTGAATCAAAAGTGCTGTATGTAAGAACTGCAACATTAGCTTCTAGCGTCAATAAATCAAATTCTATCGCGCAAATAAAACTACACGATAGACATTACAATACACAACCACTTTTTTCTTAGTTAAAAAGCAAATAAACTAAAATTATATATGTTTTTAAACCTTAAACGACGCATCATGAAGAGTACGTGCCGCTGCAACTCCGGCCATCCCACCTCCGATGACGATAACAGACGGCGACCTGGCCTGCCTCCCGTCCGCATTTGAATAGCAAACAGCTGCAAAACAAAACACAATTATATTAACAAAATTTTACTAAAAAAAAATGACAAAAGCCACCGACATTCATAAAATTAAAAATAAAATAAACAATCGCAAAAACGAACAGACCTCTACGCAACTGGCGATTACTCCTGTCTGTGGACTCCATCGTAAGAGACAAACAGAGGATTATTACTACTAAAATTACTAATAAAAATGGAGGAGGATAATAAAGATATCAATAATAACGGCTCCGTGGGTTTGTTGTCGAAATTAAAGAGAGAGGGAGGCAATTGGGGAGAATAATGGAGGGTGAAAATCAAGAGGCAAGTGATGAAGTGGTTTGAATTGGAAGACAAGATATAGCAACCCAGCTTTCTCAACCAGCTCATGCAGAATGTATTCCGGTTCCAATTTTCTCACTCGTTTTGCCAAATCGATCGACCACCACCACCGACAAAGGCCGGAAGCTGAAGATTTGGGGCACGGGAAGAAAATTGGAAGGGAATCCGAGGGCTTTTTGGGGATTCTGAAAAGATTGCCGATTTTCAGAGAGAGAATTTTCTAGAAAGATTTTAATGCGTGGGGCGAGACTGCTTTGTTACACGATGCTGGATAGGTTGCCTGACTTTATAAGGTTGAGGCTCGCCTACTAAACGTCGCATCGTTGACAAATCTCTACTCGCTCGTTTATGATAAATACTTTACTCGTTACCTTTGATTGACGCGTGGCGGTTCGCTGTTTCATTTTCTGCATCGTGGTTGATTTTTTGAGTTCACATGCTATGTCCCAATAATCATAAAAATTTATATCTAAATATTATAATATATGGATTATTAATATCATATTAATTAATATATAATTTTATAATTTATGAAATATTAATAATTTATATATTATTATCAAATTTTATTAAATATGAATTTTGATAAAAAAATTTAAAAAATACTATCACTTTTTTTTAATTAACTTTACTGTTTTTTTTTTAATATACGGGTTTATTTAACGTGTTTTGATTTTTCTGTATTTATTTGTCAAAATAGTGATAATCTTACCTAAGCGGCACTTACCTAACACCCAACCATTGAATGCATATATGCGCATGAGAGGCTGCATCAGGATACGCTCGTTTGGCACTTGCCACCGCCACTCCGATACGGAACATTTTCTTCACGTGCCACCAACTAGCTGTCCTGTCTATGGCAACATTGGCAAGTTACACAATCGTTCCCATTTAAGATTGACCGTTAAGTTATTTGTTTAAATTCGTAAATTTGTTTTACTGTTAAATTATTTGTTTTTAAATTCGTTTGTGTGTAAGTTGAAACTAAATATCATTTACAATATATTATTGTAATCTATACGAATCTTGCACGGCATGAACTTAGACAAATTTGAACCCAAAAAAAAGGTTACTTTTTTAAAAAGGCTTATATGTCCAATCTAGTGGTGTCATGCAATGTGTGATTTTCCATTTTCACAATGGGATAGTTCAAACCCAAAAAGTTATCATGTTAAATTAGGGTCTAATTACTTTATCCAACCATTAACCTTACCTATTATTTAAAGTCTTTAGATTGATTGTAAAGATGGTTATTGAAATAAATCCAAATACTCCAACTGATAAATAAGATTAGTGATTGGACGAGTTAATTAAATCCAATGTTCTCTCTTATTAGTCTGTATTGAATAGTGGTATTAAAGATATAAAAAATAATTCAAACTTGTAGAGATCCATTATACCCCCAACGAGATAGGGTTAAACTAAAATATATAGATTTGATGTTAATTTAAATCTTGTTTTAGAAATGAGGTGGATGTAATGTTGGATGTCCAAGCCTTGACCACATTATTATTTATTTATGCATTAATATTTGATAAATAAATTTTAGTATATAATTTATTAATAATTCTATATATATATATTTATTTATGGTAGGGAAAGAGGGATTAAATTTATAGATTACTACTACCTACACCTTTAACAAATGTGAAATTTGAACCTTGGACCTCTTAGAACAAAAAAAAATATTCAATCATTCCTATTAAAAGATGGTGTGTATACATTATTTTATTTTTATTAAATTCCATATTTAATATAGTTATAGATTTTTAAATACAATATATATATATTTTATTTTTTGAATCACAGAATATTTTTCTAATTACCAAATATGAATGCACATATTCTTTGGAAATACCATTTGTGATGGAATGATTCGAACTTAAATCATTGCTAAGGTGAATAAATGTTATCTATGACCAAGACTAGGGATGGCAAAAATATCTGATTTGATCCGAACTCGGTTAAATCTGATCCATTTGGAGTGGGTTTGGAGTGAAAAGTAATAATTCATTTAGGGTATGAGTCAAGTTTAGGATAACCCTTAAAAATTTCAGATTGGGTTTGGGGTAAGTTTTCTTGCCCGATTCAATTCGATAACTTGATCTATATATAAACATTTAAAAAAAAAAAAAAAAAAAAAAAAAAACTAAATCAGTGACTATGCATTAAAGAGAATTATTATATAGTATCTAAGTTTTGCACTGTTAACTGTTAGAGTTTTTATATGAATTTGTAACTCTTTTAGAAGGATCGTAGATATCATAGTCAATTTATCTCTTTTTTATATATTTATTTTTTGATATTAATTATATCATTAATTAAAAACTAAATCACGTCAATGGATCGGATTCGGAACAAGTCTCTCCAATCAGGTTTGGGTTAAGGGCGGAAAATAGCAACTTATTTAATGCACGGGTTGAGTTTTGGGTACACCTTAAAAATTTCAGATCAGGTTTGGTAAGCATCAAACCCAATCCAATCCTACTTATTGTCATTCCTAACCAAGACACATTAAGTGATGACATAAATAAATATCTTCAAATTTTTATCATTAATATATAAATTCTTATATTTATTAAAAACATATTTAGCAAAATTCACTTTCCATATTATTTCTTATTAAATTTTTTAACAATTTTTTATGGACAATTATTGAGTATTTAAATTATATTTGGTAAATGTAAAAATAAATAAATTGTATTTGGTATGTTTGTATTGAGCTTCTTTTAAAATCATAATTTCTTTTATAGGAAAAAAATAATTATTGAGTATGTAAAAGTTTTGCAATATTCAATTATTCATATTGAAAAATAAAATAAAATTCATAGCAAATCTAGGGGCAGGGGCGGGACCGAGGGAATCCTTCGCCGCAATCCCGCTATTCAAGTTTTGAGTTTGGGACAAGTTTAGGATATTTTGTTGTCAAGGCCAGAAGTATACATGACTTTTGGTTGCATGACATGATTTGAGCTTTGTATGTATCCACCGTACAATCAAAATATTGTAGATTTAGAGCGTCCGCAGTTCTATCATTGAGTGTGTTTTGGGAAAAAAAAAATATATATATATTGATGTAAAGAGATTTACTTCTTACTTGACATAAATATCATTTAATAGATAATTAAATTGAAAAATTATTCTTCATTACTTCCATGTATTTTCATTTAATGATTTCATATTTTCCATTTAATGCTTCCATTTTTTTTAAATTAGAATTAAATAATTATTGATTTGCTGATATGACTGTTTAACACGCCATCTGAAAATAGATAGTCATGATACAGTGTCAATTTTTTTTCCACCTCAACTTGACATTGATGATTGATATTTACATTAAAGAGGTTTATTTTAACTTAATGTCTATTCATTTTATGTGTCATGTAATTTTTTCATAATCTATAAGAGTATTGGAGATGTTCTTACTCTTCCAATTTTTTTTTTTTTTTTTTTAATTAACACACCATTATCATGTGCATTTCAGCTATGTTTGTTATGGATTTGAAAGCATTATACATATCTAAGTTATTGCCCCTCCCCCCTCCCTTTTTAAGCATATGATTTGAAAAGAGTAAAATTTAAAAGTAATCACATTCTAAGCACTTATTGATTGTATTGCTTTTATATTATGAGATTAGGTAGAATACGACCGAGAAGATAACCTAAGTCATTTATCATGTATATTCATTTTTGCTCCCTTTATGACAAACATATATTATTAAAATTAAAATAATGATTGTAAGTCACTAATTATGTAGTATGTAATAAAACTGGTTATTAGTTATAAAAAGTAAATCTATTTAAAATCTCAATTCCATTTAAACTCCGTTTGCTATTATTTTTGACTAGTTAAAATTTAATTATATAATAATTTTTATATAAAAATGGTGTTTGATAAACCAAAAGTAATTATTCAATAATTTGAATAGATTTGACTAATGCCAAATCTATTATCGTTGATGCAAGGAGAGGTCAATAGTCTCTTCTAGCATTGTTTGTTGAAGTAGAAGAGGCTCTCCTCCTTTGTCAATCAATTGGCCTCCTTTTGTACTAAGCAATTGAGGTTGTTGGTCTCTAACAATGAGGCTGACAACCTTAATGTTGGGAATGGAGAATGAGAAACAATGTGATCGATCTCGAACCTGTCATCAAACATAGAAGAGAAATAATGTGACCCTAAACCTGCCATCGATTCGAATTACCATCAAATGTTGAGAGGAGGCTAACCAGCCTCTTTTAGTGACTAGTTAGTGATTGTCAGTCTTAAGGAGCTTAGATTTTAGGTTAGGGTTAGGGTTTAGATTTAATTGGAATTGGAGACTTTCTTGGTTAGGGGTATTTTGGTAATAGCATAATATGATGTTAATTTGGTAAATTGTGGTATATTTATTGTTAAAAGTTTTTTTTATAAAATAATCGTTTGTTTTTTTGTCTGAAGATTAAATAGTATTGCTGAAAACTGAAGACTGAATAATGACTGAAATCTAAAATCTGAATAACATATTTGTTTTTTTTTTTCTTATATTTGAATATGTTATAAACTTGTTTGTTTTTTAAATTTAAAATTGTCTAAAAACTAATAAATTAACATTTATATTCTTTTTACTGTTTGTTGTTATGAAATTTTAATTAACGTTATATAAATATTTGAAAATAAATAATTTAATAAATTATAAAACATTTTTATGTAGATATTAATAATATTTTATTTATAATTAAAATATGATTAAAAAATGTAGTAGTATTAACTATATTTATATATTTAAATATATTAATATATTTAAAAAAACAATTAAAAAAATGAATGTTTAAATTGTAAATTAAAATATATTAGTTTAATTTCAAGATAATTTGGGATAAGATGTATTTAGGTTTTACTTTTCAAATATATTTTTTTGTATGTATCAAGGCAAAAAAGAAAAGAAAAAAAAATTGAATAATATAAAATTAGGATAAATTTGAAATTATATTATTTTGGGGAGAATAGATTTGGAATAAAAAGTTTTAAATGTCATTAAGTGATTTGTAATTAAGTGAAAAGTTAAAAATGTTTACTTAATTTTTTCAATTATTTTTTTATAGTTTTAAATGGTTTGATCACTTAAAAAAAACAAACGAAAATAACTTAATAAGTGTAATTCAACATTTTAAGTCTTAAGTAGAAAAAATAAATAACCCGTAAGATAAAAGTGAGAAAATTAAGTTAAAAAAAATAAAATCACTTAAATTAACACTTAAGTGAAAAAAATATATATATATGTATATTAGGAAAAAATCAAATAACCCCTTAATAAAGAATTAAAACTAGGATATTATTATATTATATTATTAAATAAATAACAATTAATTTCCGTGTTTTATTGCGGCAAACTGTATCATGTTATATTCCCGCATATACTGGAGACCATCACAACAAGAATCTTGTCAGAATTGTAGTGGATTGATATAATTTGCGGTCAATATATGAAGTGGAATACATGAGAAACCTTTTGTCTGAAACAACTGTCACAAAAATAAAAGAGTATTGTGGGTGCTTATAGTGATCGACTATTTTTTATTGGAAGATGATAGTGTATTGATAGAGTTGGATGATGACTTGACATGTCAATACCGAGACATATCAGCGTCAATTCCTTGATAAGTTGCCGTTGTTATCATATTCAATGCGGAGGAGATACACTAGAATGAATTCCATCCATCTCATTAGACATAAAATTCAGAGATAGCCATTCCTTTTACAGGATTATTATCCGTCAACGTATCGTTGAATCAATGAAATATATAACGGCAAAGTACGCAAACCCCCATCAGTTCAATAAAATTACGTTAGTATACTAGATTTGGCCATAATAACACAATCATTCCTTAGATTTTTAAAAACTCAACATAAATATACCTTATATTAGTCAAGTATGTTTAAATCTCAACAATCAATAGTCAAAGATGTCAAAAGACTAAAGTACCCTTTAAATCAAATATAAATATAAAATTTTATTATTTTAAATCAAAATAAATATAATATATTTTTTAGTCTAATTAAAAATTTATTATCATCAGTTCATCACCAGCATTATCATCAGTTCATTATAATCATCCATTCATCATTAGTTCATCAAAATTCCAACAAAACCATCATCAATTCAAAACCAACATTGTCATCCATTCCTCATCATCATTAATTCATCACTAGTTCATCATCGTCAATGCATTACCAACATCACCATGTTCAGATTTCAAACACAACAACATCATCAAGGGCAAGACCATATTATAAGTCTAACAAAAAAATTTTTAAAAAATAACCACACAAAAAAAAAATTAAAAAAATTGGGTCTTCAATCAAAAGAGGCCATCTGATGATCAATGGTCTCCATTGGAGACCATCAAATGGCCTTTAATGGAGACCTTCTGGGTTTCCATGATGGAGGGTCTCAATTGGAGCTGCTCGTAGCAGGTCATCTGATGATGGTCTCCATCAAATGGCCTCCAATAAAGACCCCACGATAGAGGGTCTCCATTAGAGCTGCTCACAGTGGGCAACTTCGCTTTAGTGGTAGAAATGGAAATTGGAAACGAGTTGTTGGAAATAGTGACGGGTAACGAACTTGATAAGGCAACCACCAAATCGCGCAATGGAGACCCTTAGGTCTCCTTCGCCAAAAACCAAACTCGGGTTTCCAACGAAGAAAACCTAAATGTCTCCATCGTTTGAAGACTCGAACTGCTCTCCATCATGATCATCATCGAGGAAGAGTTGTCGTAAATGAGGATTCTAAGGTTATAAGTGAGCGCAAGAGTGATGATTCCCAACTTGGAGAAAAATGGTGACATGGTTCGAGGAGAGAATGTCGAAGAAGCCATTGAAGGCAGTGTGGTTTGTGGGAAGATTTGGAGACCATCAAATGGCCTCCAATGGAGACCTTCTAGGTCTCCATATGTCACCATTTTTCTTTTTCTTTTTAATTAAGTTAAAAATATAATTATATTAATTTTCATATTTGATAACAAAATTTTGACTTTAAAATTTTTGAATCGGTGCTTTATTTTTAAAATAAATAATATATTTTAAATTACATAATTTTATTATTAAATAATTATTATTTATTGACATGAGCTCCCGTGCAATAAAATAAATTTATTATTAAAGTATTAACAAATCATTGTTGGACTTTGACATTACCAATTAAATTAATTATTAAAATATTAACTAATCCTCATTGCACTCTGACATTATCCGAAATTTTAGACTATTAGATGATTTTACCCTTCATCGTTGGCACTTGACAGTAGCTCTCTAAGGCCTTCTCCAATGTTAAGCACCAAATTTGACACCATTTTGGTGTCAATACCAAATTTTTCAACATCAAATTTTTTTTTACTCTAATGTGTTGACAGCAAATTGGTGTAAAATGTATCTTCAAAGAATATTTCATATATAATTCTTTAATCGATGTTAATTAATTTATTTCATATAAAATTTTATTATCAAATAATTACTCACAATATATTAAAAAATTATTAAATACTCACAATTTTTTTTTAATTTTTTAATCATAAATTATTCTCATTATATTTCCACCTAATATATTATTTATAATATATGTTAAAAACTTAAAAATATATTAAAACATATTCAATATTATACTCAATTTAAAGATCTCAATAAAATATTTTCAATGGTATAACTTTTTTATAATAATTTAATTTTTATTTATAATTATTAATCAAATTATATAAATATATTAAATATGATATATGATATAAATGGAATACAAATTATTTTAGTTATTACATAAGGGGTAGAGTTGAATTTTTTTTTTTTAAAAAAAAACTTTCACGTGGGTTTGGTGTTGGCTACAGTATGACACCAAATTTGGTGTCATACTATTCCTCCAACACTAAATTTGGTGTTGGGTTTTGTACACCAACACCAATTTGGTGTTGGGTTGGAGAAGATTTTACACCAAAATGGTGTTTTTACACCATTTTGGTGTACATTGGAGAAGGTCTAATAACAAGAGATATTTATGTTGAGTTTTTGAATTTCAAAGGAAGTTTGTGTCATTATAGTCAAACTTATAATATTGATATAATTTCATCAATCCTAGGGAAGTTTGTGTAACTTGCCCAATATATAATCATGAAGTCACAAATGATATAAATACAGGAGTATAATATTACAATGACATGATTCGGTAATCTTCAAGAACGAACATTACAGGTTTGAGCGGTACTTGATTTTTGATTGATCATATAAAGAGTTGAAGCCATTAAACAATTGACGAATTGTATTAGTAAAATTAAAATTTGACGAGGAAGTTTAAGAGGTATTAATCATTGATCAAATGTTTGAAAGTTACAAAGATACCATCTAATCGATTAGTGGTTCCTTTGGGAAATCAAAACAGAAAATTTCAGAAGTTATGAACATTATTATCATTGATGAAATCAAAAGGTGTAAAGAGGATTCCTTAGGTTCTGCATCAACATTGAATGTGGAGAGTGGAGGTGGAAACGAGAATAAAGAGAATCTACCAAATCAAGATATGGGGGGTCTAAATCCAAGAACCATCAAAGACAGAGAGACTCATTGTCTGGTTTAGTGGGGTCTTGTGTTTTTTTTTTTTTTTTTTTTTTTTTCCGGTCCACTCATTCTCAACTACCACCATAATAAGAGGTGTAATCTGTATGCATAAGTAGTGAAAATTAAAAATTCGAAAGAGTTAATCCTTATCAAAGAATTATCACACTACAATTGTGTGTGCGAATCATTTTCTCCTTGATGAATATTGATATAACTAATTTAGTTTTTTAGCTATCAGCCGTTGGATTTATTTAATTTAATTTAGTAAACATTCATTTATATTTAATTAGTAAATTGCAAGTTTTACACCGGCTTAATTAATTTTAGTGCACATTGAGGGGATATATATATATCATTCCTAAATAGCGATAATTGTACACGATAATTATTTAAATCGAAGTTGCTTTGCAATATGTTGTGAACCTTATGGATTGCAATGCAATAACTAATGACTGTAGTTATTTAAATCTCTGTATTTATATTGATTCAGTATAGCAACATGACCTATTTTTGAAATGTTCGGTTAGAACGATTTTTATATATTTGCTTATATTACTTTTATCATTTTTTTAATTAAAAACAGTTTTTTTTTTTTTTTTTTTGTGCGTGAGTAAATAAATAACCCGTGGAAACGAAGTCGAAGCTTCCTGTCACCAGTGGATGACACATTTGCTCCATTTAATAATGCTCCATTAAACTAGCAAGACGTCACCACTTGGTTAATAATATTAAAAAAAGAAACATGTTTTAGTTCCAAAAAAAATAAAAAGATGTTTGACAACGAACATACATTTAAATGCTTGTTTATGGGTTGTTGTCATCGGGCGGCGTGCAATTTCTTTATACACAAATGGTTACATAAGCTTTCAATTGTGAGATCATATAACACTTAGTTGATGGTCAAATGGTATACTGATGCAATGGATAAAACATTAGCTGCACACTGACCTCTCTCATATGATGTGGGTTTGATATCTAATGATAATGTCTGCTGCTTTCTTCATTCTATGTGAGAGTAGTTTTCGTATCCACGTGTGGGTTGTTTCCATTAATATAAGAGTCGTTTTTCGGATTGTATCATCAATAGTTAATCTCGTTAGGTTCCGATAATTTTTTTTTATCAATCCCAGTAATATAATATTAAAAAAAAAAAACACTTAATGATCGAGATTGCGTTTCATGTGACTTTTTCTTTATATTTATTAGTTTGAAGTTATAGTATATATAATTTAATACGGTCTCTACTTTTACGAGTGCATGATTTAATAATGTATAATTTATATTAAAAGATGTCTTTGGTTGCTGGTGTAATTGGTAGGCACTAGCAACCCTCATGCTTCCTCTTGTGTGTGGCATGAGTTCAACACCCACTCGCCAAATCCAAATATATAATAACAATAACAATAATAATAACAACAACAGTTCTCCCACCATTATGAGTGAGTTGATCTCCCACTCTCGTATGGATTTATCTCTCACTTTCGTATGGGTAAATCTCTTCCAATTGGGGGCAGTCATTCGGGGCGCACCAGCAGTGTTCTATCTCGGTTAGTCCCGTTAATCTTCTGGGTTCGCCCCAATCACAATTCCAATACTCAAAAATATATATATATTAAAAGATGTATCATTCAGCACTTTTTTTATTATGTTTAGTTAAATTGTCCTCACGTTTTAAAAAATTTAAAATTGGTATTTTTTATTCGAGAATTAGGTAAAAGACCTACCACTATAGATCAACTCATATGACTTTATGGTATATTTGATACGTTGTATTGTATTAGACTCTATTGGATTGCATATAATTGTATTGGATTGGATTGAATTAAACTTAATATAATTGAATGTCTGGTGTCGTATTACGTGAAAAGGGTAGAAAAGTAATTTTAGATTTAATATCACCAAAACTTGTTATTTTTGACATTATATCACCAAAAATTATAAATATTTAAGTAAAACAATATAAATATAATAACATTAAAAATTAAAATTCTTAAAAAAAAATTAAAAAATTATCAAAAAGAAAAAAAGAAAAAAAAAACACTTCCATTTGGGTTGAAAAGAGATCGCCGATCTCTTTTAATTAAAGACCAATGATCTTTCCAAAATTCAGAGGAGGAGGTGCCACCCCTTCATTTGGGACGAAGAGAAGTTGATGTCGACCTCCTCTCATGGCAAAAGGGAAGGTTGACAACTTCTAACCAAGACTGAGGGTGAAAGTAATTGATTCACTCTCAGTCAAACAATTGGTCACCAACTCCTCCAAGTTGGGGAGACCAATAAGCTTTGGTAAGTTGGAAGTCTCCTTTTTCGATCAATTAGGTTTTTATTTTTTTAGCATTTGGTTAATTTATCAAACCACTAACCTTATCCACAAATTATAACATTTAGATTGACTTCAATAACTACTCTTATAACCAATCCAAGAGTTATAATTTATGGGTAAGGTTAGTGATTGGGTAAGGTAACTAAACTCTATTTTTTATTTTCTTTAACTTAATTACATATTGCGCTAATACAACCTAATCCCACTTAGTATGTATAACATAATACACAACATGATGTATTAGAGTTAGTATTCATATTAAACTAATACAATATAAGTGGACTACCAAACGCTACATTGTATTATTTTAATACACTTTAAAACTCTAATATTATACATGGTACCAAGCGTGCCCTTTCTGTAATTGTTTATAAATTACTGAGTAGGCTAACATCATTTTCTTTGTACAAAACCTTATCTTAAATGACATGATAATTAATTTATAACAATTAAATTGTTATGATTTATTTATTAAATATTTAGGATTAATATTCAAGTAAAACTTTAAATTATGTAACATTACCAATGTTATACCTATTTTTGGGGACTACAAAAATGAGCTGGTAAAAGCCCAAAGAACCAGCTAAATAAACTGATCTAGCTAGCTCAGCCTCCAGCTCCTCAGCTAGATCAGCTCGCAGCTCCTCAGCATCTAACTCTCAGCTCAGCTCCAGCTCGCAGACCTCAGCTCGCAGGTCGAGCTTGCAGCTCTCAGCTCGCAGGACGAGCTCGCAACTAGCTCAGCATCCAGCTAGCGCAGCCTCTCAGCATCTAGCTAGCTCAGCCTCCAGCTCTCAGCTCGCAGGTCGAGCTCGCAGGATTCAGCTCTCAGACCTC
The DNA here is from genome assembly GCA_019925255.1 of Litchi chinensis. Taxonomy (NCBI): domain Eukaryota; kingdom Viridiplantae; phylum Streptophyta; class Magnoliopsida; order Sapindales; family Sapindaceae; genus Litchi; species Litchi chinensis. The sequence goes on from CM034472.1 coordinate 10,418,221, forward strand.
AGGTCTCAGCTCCTCAGCTAGCTCTCAGCTCGCAGCTCCTCAGCATCTAGCTCTCAGCTCCAGCTCTCAGCTAGTCCAGCTCGCAGCTCTCAGCTCCTCAGCTCTCAACTAGCTCAGTCTCCAACTCAGCTAGCAGAATGGAGCTTGTAGCTCTCAGCTTTACGTAATCTCAAATCTCGAGGAGCAATTAATATAGTATGACTATAACAGAGTTGTTAGTCAGTGTAATAAATGCTATGTCAGAGTAGTTGATTTCTTTACGTATACATCACTCAATCATAATCCTCCATTCTCTATAAATAGGGGGAAAATTTCATTGTAAAGGTAGAGAGAGAAGATTTCTTTTTTAGCATTACAATCACTCTGAAAAAATATATGGAGAGTGACCCGTGGATGTAGGCACCATTGTCAAACCACGTAAAAATCTGTGTGCAAAATTCTCTTGTTCTTCCTCTCTCCTCTTTTTGGTGTGCTTTGTGATTGCAGGTATTGGGCGTTGGATCATCCAGTCGACCGAGACTAAAAATCGACGACGACAACCAACTTGTTGGAATATTAGATTATTTTACAATTGAATAAATATATATATATATATATAAAGGTTTGAAATAGTGCTGTGTTCCATCATCTAATAGGAACCTTCAAAGTATTTCAAGAATCTCTTTTGTCATCCAAAGATAAGGTAGCTTTTCTTTTAAGACATCTCCACAAACATTTCTAGTATAATATCAACTACAGAGAAAATGTTTGATGAGTGTAGGGGAGATTTCTATTGCGGTATCATCCGAGCAGGCAGATTTGATTCTGTATAGTAAGAAGAAAGTTAAAATGGGAGGTCGCACTCTTCCCCCCCTAAGGTTTTACTGTGGAAAGAAGGGGCGTCTTTTGCAAATACCCTAAAAGGACTGGTAGAGTTTCATTAGAAGATGAGGAGGGTTTCATGGTGGATAATTTGCATGATGGGACATCTGAGAACGTTTAGAATGTTATTTTTAGGGACTCCGAGTCGGAGGCAAAGAGTTTAGAGGATGAGATTAGAGATTTACCTAAGTTCTTTGAGGGTAATCCTTTGTGTTTGAAGGATTGTATCTCTAAAAAGGAAAAAGCACATCTCAAAACTCCATGAAAGCAAGATGTAATGATCAAGCTATTTGGTAAGAGGATTACTTATGGCTTTCTGGTGAGAAAACTCCAATCTCTTTGGACCACTTTAGGAATGGACATTATAGACATAAGGAATAATTTCTATATTGTCCGTTTTGTCTCTAATGATGAATATCAAAATGTTTTAGCTCAGGGACCTTGGATGGTGGCTAGCCATCATCTTACTATTAGAATATAGAAACCTAGCTTTGATCCTTATATGGCCAAAGTGCATAATTTGATTGCATGGATTTGTCTTTCATGAGTTGCCATTGAATACTTTGATAGAAAATTTCTTACGATGCTAGGGTTTGCATTTGAAAAAGTTATTAAAGTCGACAAAGTCACTAAAGAGGCTTCACATGGAACCTCCCGACGTTTATTAGTAAAACATAAAATTTGTTCTACCCGATCAAAAGCCACACCTCATATAACTATGGTCTATTTTATTTATTTATTATTATATATATATATTTTTCAAAAGAGTTATGACCTATTTTGCTCACACTTTTTTGGGCAAATTACACAAACCTCCCGACATTTGTCAATATTATATGAATATGCAACTTTAGCTCCTTTTGCTCTAATATCACTTGAGATTTCATAAACTTAACAAAAACACCCCAATTGTGAATTTTGACCGCTAATTAGTAACGTCAATAGTCAATTGGGTTAAAAATACTGAAATATCATTCTCTTACAAATTTAAATAAATTAGTTAATTTATCATTAATATATCATTATTTTACTTAAAATTAATAAAATTAACTAAAATAAAAAAAATAATTAAAAACCATTAAAAAAAAAGTCGCATAATCTTCTTTCTCAATCATCCATCATCTCTCTTCTTCATCATCTTCATCATCCATGAACCTTACCCTTCTTCATCATCTTCATCATCAATCAACTTTATCATCTTCATCACTCTTTTTTCATCATTTCTATCTCTACCGCAATATCACAAGAAAAACCCATCTTAAAGTGAAAAAAAAAATCCATTGAAAACAAAAAAGAAAAGATATTGGGTCTTCAGAATCTCCCTTTGTTAAAAATTGGAGACATAGAATTAGATTTCCAATAATGGAGACTTAATTGTGTCTCTATCATCAGAGATCTAGCTCTGGGTATATGTCTCGACAGTTGTAGACCACCAATTAGAGACCCAGATGGTCTCCAATGCTTTCCACCATTTGAGACCATTGTAGATGATCTCTGTATTTAGGATCTAGTCTCTATCCTAATTTTTTACATTTTATGTTTTATTTTTTGTAATTTTCTTTATAGTTTCATATTTTACTTATTAAAAGACAAATTTATCCTAGTTTAAAACATAAAATTACCATTAATTAAAGATGACACATCAAACTTTGATTGGTCAATTTTTAAATTTATATAATGTAGCATAAAAGACCAAAGTGCCCCTTAATGATTATTTTAAAGTTTGGCCAACAGTTAATTAATTAAAAGTTGAGGTGTTTTATTAAATTTATGCAATCTCAAGTGATGTTAGTGAAAAAGAGTCATCACTAGCTATCATATTTATGTACTATTGACAAACATAATCGAGACTTCTTGGTTTCAGGATGTAGAATCTATGTTGAATCACCATTTAGCAGGGCTACTAGGGCTCGGGTCCCTTTCTTGGACGGGGCATCAAGTACATGTATCTTTATCGATTAATCAATTTCTAAACGCTGGAGTAGATCCTAAAGAGATCTCACTTCCTCATGAATTTATCTTGAATCGGGATCTTTTGACTCAACTTTACCCCAGTTTTGTAGAAGGAGTAACCCCATTTTTTACCTTGAATTGGTCAAAATATGCGGAATTTCTTACTTTTTATGGAGAATTAGATTCAGTAACTGGGGGTCTATGGTTGACCGATATTGCACACCATCATCTAACTATTGCAATTCTTTTCCTGATAGCGGGTCACATGTATAGGACCAACTGGGGCATTGGTCATGGTCTAAAAGAAATTTTAGAGGCTCATGAAGGTCCATTTACGGGCCAGGGCCATAAAGGGCTATATGAAATCCTAAGGTGCAATTTATCTACTCTTTTACTTAACACTCAAATGAAAACAACTTTTCTTTAAGGGCATGTTTGGTACACCCCAAATTTGATAGGATTTGAATTACAAATTTCCAATCTCATCAAATTTGTTGCTTGGAGAGGTTTGGGATGGATTCAAAATCCATTCCTAACCTCTTTTTTTTTTTTTTTCCTAATCTCATAAGAACTTACATTCCCAAACTAACTCATGGGTTTTGATCAGATGGGAATGGGAACTCTCTCTTTTCTTATTCTTTCTCTTCTTCTCACTCCTTTATCTATCTCTCTTTCTCTTGCTTTGTCTCTTTCCCTTCTCCTCTCCATCCATCACGATAAATTTGCTAACAGTAACAATTGTCATCATCATAATAGTAGCAACAACCATCATTACCGTAGTAGCAGTAGTAACCCATCTGGGTTCGTTTAATGACAAATGTAGGAGGGTTCGTTCGATAATGAACCCACCTCATGACAAACCTGGGACGATAACGATGAATCACCACTGTTTCGATGATTATGAACCCACATGGGTTTGCAACGGATGATGATATGGGTTTCAAACTCAAATTGCTGAACCTCCTTTCCATTTTTTTTTAATTTTATGACTTCTTTTTGGGTTTTTTTTCTTAGTAAATTTTGTGGTTTGATTGGATTTGATGTTCAACTAGTTTGAGATTTGGTGTTTATAGTTTGTGGCTGATGTTGGTTTGATGAAAATGATGGTTGCTGTTGAATTGGGTGTGGGTGGATCTGGATGTGGATGTTGAACTGGTTGAATTGGACGTCGATACGATGTTCCCTTTTTTCTTCCCACATTTAAAAAATAATAATTTTAAGTATATAATAAAATATTTAAATTAATTTTATTTCAATTCAATCTCAACCTGCATCAAACACAATATGATATAATTTTAATTCAATCTCAAGTTCTACTAAATATAGAATAATAATTTTTTTAATTCAATCAAATCCCAATCTCAATCTCCATCTGAATCCCAATCCCTTCTAATCCCAATCTTACATGTCGAATGTAGTCTAAAAGTTGTGCTTATAAAAGCTACACATAAAAGCTCTGTTTTTAATATGGCGTTTCTAACCCATCAAAGTCAAACATGCTTTTAAAAGAGAAAAAAAAATTAAAAAGAAACTTAATGCGTTTAGATACGTTTTTAAAATGATGTTTTTGAAAAATATTTTAAAAAACAAAAAACATGTTTTAAAATTGACGTTTTCAAAAATGATAATGCATTTGGTAGTATTTTTAAAAATATATTTCGAAAATGAAAAAGATAAAATAGTGTATGGAATCGTTTTTAAAATGGTGTTTTTGAAAACTATTTTTAAAAATGAAAAAACATATTTTAAAATGATGTTTTTAAATATGTAATGTGTTTGGTAGGATTTCTTAAAAGTTATTTTCAAAAACGAAAAATGATATAAATGTGTTTGGTATTATTTTTGAAAATGAGTAAAGTAGTTGTTTGGAGGGATAAATAATGATTTGTTTTAAAAGTATGTTTTGAAAATGATGAAAAATATTAAAAAAATTATTTTCCACTTTTTAGTTATCATTTTCAAAAAATGTTTTTTCTATTTTCTAAAATACACATTTTCAAAAACAACTTTAATTCATTTTTTGTTTCTTGAAAATGAAAAATTATTTTAAAAAATGCATCCAAACACCATCACATTTTTATTTTTGAAAACAGACTACCAAACACATTTTCATCCATTTTTTATTTTCAAAAATGAAAAACCATTTTTGAAAATGAAACCAAACACTACCTTAAGTTCTACATTTTTTAAGGAACTCCTTCTAAAGTTTTTTGAACAAAATTAGCTTTTAAAATATATAAAGTAACCTTAATGAACTTTATTAGTTTCACGAAGCTAATTCTACTAAAAATAATTGTTAAATATTTCATAGTATTAAAATACTTTTAAAATCATGCAAGTAAATCATCTATTGTTGAATAGAAAAAGTTCATTTTATTGATAATCAAACAAGTTTTATTGTCACCTTGCCTTGATCGCAGTAAACGTTCATTTAGCCCAATAACTACTAAGATTTGAGTCCCTGTCATGACGAGTGAATAAAAAAGAAGGGTAAAAATCTCATCCAAAATTATACTTGCAGAAAGTCTATTGCTAAAAGATTTACGTTTGAAATGCTCATTTAAAGAACCCGTGCCATGTAGTCATATAGACCTAGCATTTGAAACTTAATTTTAAAATAATATTATCCAATTTATGTAAATATAAATAAAAGTATAATTCTTAATTACAATGATAACATTCAGTGTACACTTAATTGTTGAACTTAATTACCAAAACGTTTTCAACAAGAAAAAAATTCAGGGGAAGCATTTTTCGGAAACGATTTCTATAAATTCAAGATTGCCATCATTTCTTCTTGATGACGCATGAAAAAATCAAATGTTATTAATAACGTGCTTTACTTGAATTCCAAGTTGATACTTTGAACACCTAAAAACTTTCCTTCCGATGATTTACCGTCTCTGGTCAATAATGGTATACAATCACCAACTATGAAAAGAAAAGTGAAGGTGAAAAACACCATCAATCGTTGTGGTGGCGACTTTTAGTCCTTTATAGAGTGTGTAATCTAAATTAGGAATTTGCAATGGAACCTAATTATAACGTTTATCTTCTTTTACCTCATATTATTATAAATCGTAATAGTTAGAAATAAAATCAAACTATATACTAAATCGAGCTTGGAAGGGAAATTTAGGACATATACTAATTTTATTTTCCTTAAATATATAACTATGTGTATAAATTGTTTCTTAGATGTATCATTATATATGTATATATATATATATCTCCTTAATCACATATTATAACACTAGATAAAATGTGATTTAACTCCAAATTAATATATATATTAAAATAAAGCAATTTTATTTGAAAGTACTTTTCATCGTCATCTAGTTGTATCATAATGTAATATTATACTCCACAAAAATTATCCATAAATCCATAAATGTAATTATGAGTTATGACACGATGATCATCATGCATAATGTGTCACAGAATTTAAAATAAATAAATTATTTATGAGGATATTAATATTCCAACACGATCACTAAAATGACTTAGTGCTTAGATTCATGATTATAGCCCAAAGGATGACTATATTTTATTTTAATGAAACTTGTGAAACTCCACAGCACATTTTCCATATTAAGTATAAATGTATAATGAATTGACCAATATACCAACGTATTGACTATAAACGAGTCTTACTCATTGATAAATCAAATCAACTTTTTAACCAATATGAGTTCACCCTCGTTTTCATATTTAGATCATCACTATAATTGCTATGTTATTATTCGTGTGACAATAATTTTACACAGATGATTTTTACACTTGTGATCCCATCTGATCTATGGGCAATTGTTGTGTGTATTTTTCGGATTCAGTAGTTGGGCTGGTAAAAGTCCAATTTAGGCCCATTTAAGACCCGTTTAAGGCCCGATAAAGTCAACGTAGTCAAAGCCCATCAGACGAGGCCCAGTATTGACTCAAAGACCATCAAGCCTTACAGCTGGCATCAAACAGATTTATAAACACAGCCAGGTCGCAGCTCGCCGCTTGCGCAGCTCGTCTCTCAGCGAGCTCGAGCTCGAGGCCACCATGACACGTCAGCTCGCTCAGACATGTGATTAGTCCAGTATCTTCCAGGAAAGACAGTTACCAAGTTCAATCATGATTCTCTCTCCAAATATGGCAATTACCCAATCAAACCATGATTTTCTCATCAGATATGGAGATCAATTCGAAGTCAAATTCAAATCAATATTATCTTGAGATAATTATAGTAATTTCCTGATATTATCTGAATATATTAGGAAGTATAATTAATTTATAATTCTTTTCCTTATTTTTCTCAATTATTTAAAGAATGTAATTAACTCAGGATTCTTTTCCTAATTTACTACAACCAGAATTGTAACTCTTCTTTCCCTATAAATAGGGATTGAAATCATTGTAACATCATCATACAATATTCAATAATATACTGTCACTCTGCAGAGATTAAGGGTTGGATAGTCGTGGACGTAGGCCTTTTTATTGCCGAACCACGTAAAAATCCGATGTTCTTCGTTTGATCTTCTGTTTCTGTCTTTGTCTTTTCTTGGTATTCGTGCTTTCTCACATTGATTGCAGGTATTGGACATTGATTACTCGTCGACTGAATTCCAACGTCGACAGCAATAATGTTAACTTGTGGGCAAATGTTAAAATCAAAATCAACAAAACATATGAATAAAAGGGAGAGGAAGAGTAAATGACAAAATAAATTAATTCGTTTATAAGTTATTTGTGAACTTTTTTCTCAATTTTCTAGGTATTAACTTGTGCTCTAGGTACTAACACTGTCCTTGATGTATTTATCCTCAAATGTACCAACACATTAAAGTTAGAGCTATGCTTTGATCACCTAGACAAATCATTCTAACAATTAAGGAATTCAATATATTGCAATCCACTATAATGAATCACTCAATTTCATTATTTATATCTTACTATCAACCGTTCAGGTATTTATTTGAGATGATTTTTACTTTTAAACTTTTAATAGTAAAAGAAGAGAAGTAAAAACTCAATTTTTTTTCTTTTAATTACCATTTGGTTAATATATTAGGGAAGAGCTTGGGTATCTGGAATCCAAATACTACCAAAAACCCTACCAAACAGGCCTTTAGTGCTTTACAAAAAACTCTTGATTTTGATCTAATTATACATTAATGCATCACTTACTAAAATCAAGTAAAGTGCCACAATATGAACATATGCTCACGATAAATGGTAAATTATTTAATCTAGAAATTAACATAATATATATTTTTTAATTATTGTTTTTAGGACTTGTCTCTTAACCTAAGATAGGATTGAGTTGGAGAAAATTTTTTATCCAATCGTTTGTTCAGTTGTTGCTCAGGATTGGACAACATAATCCCAAGGAGCAAAATTGTCCAGCATTGGTGGAAGTCTAAATTGTCCCACCAGAAAACACGGTAGTCCGACATTGGTAGGATGGAATTGGATTTTCTACCAACCTTATTTTTGTTAATTTTTTAATTAGATTGTGATAAATGACACACACAAATGAATGGGCAGATCAAATCAATTTCTCTTTCCCATTCTTTTTATCACAAAACAATGTTGTTTTCTCCTTTTTTTCATAACTTGTCCTTTTTTCCTAGATCACCAAATGTCACGCCCTGTCAAGCCTCTTTCTTCATTTGTTTTTTTTTTTCCGATTCTTTATTTACAACAGGATAAAAACAAAACTGAAAGAAACACATCACTAAAACGCGTCAAATTATATTTACAAACACCCAATATTAGCACCATTTTGGGTAAAAAAAAAAAACAAAACAAAAACACAACCAGCTAAATTTAATGTTGTTTTAACAAATGCCCTTCTAATGAGTCTCTACAATCCCAAAGTCATTTCAAAATTTGGGTATCAAACCCACTGATTCATGAGTCCCACTTTTTCCCCTAGATACGTTTTTGTTTCAAAACCAGACGAAAATCACTCCAAAGAGCCTTTATAGTGACAATGTTTCAATATTGTTTGAGAGTGACAGTTGTTCAAATGGGAGAGAGAAATTAATTTGATCTGAGCCATCCATTTTTATATGGACCACATATTACAATCTAATTAAAAGATTAACAAAAATAAGATTGACAGAGAATCTGAATGCAGGTGGGACTAAATTGTCTCACCACAAAGCATGAGACTTTTTTATTTGTATTTATTTATAAATTGTATTGTTATATTCATTTTTAGAAAATAATTTATATTATATTATATTTTTAAATTAATTTAATACATTTTTATCTAAACAAAAGGCAGTATTATTTTACCTAATCTCATATTGCATCAAATATATTACAATACTAATTTAATCAACTCCTAGTCATTTAATTCCAATCCCACTTATCAAATACACTCTTAGGATATTATTAAAATAGTAGGTCGGTTATAATTAAAATCCCTACATTGAAGAAGAGGAAATACAATAATAATATTAAAAAAAGCAATTTTGTAATGGTAATTTATAAGCAATTAACTTTGTGTTTTTTCCCCCTTTTATAGTTTTATTTCAAAGGAAACCGACGTCAGAAATATCTTCCAGAACAAGTCAGTCTAGCCAAGGTTTTCATCAGCAGAATCAATTACAAATAAAATGTAATTCAAAATAACTATCTTCAGTACCTTCAATCTTTTTATTACTTAATTAATTTATTTCTTTATAAATGTCAATACAACCATTCTGTTAAATTCTTATCCCTATTTGTTCATCCCAACCAATAAAATCAGTAATTATATTAATAATCATAAGTGATTAAAATGGGGCATAATAGGAATTGTAGTATTATATATATGTATATAATTTGAAAATAATTTTTATGAGTAAAGATTTTTTATTATTATTTTTTTAATTAAACATTTGATGATCTAGTGACACATAAATATAAAAATAATGAATAGTCAAGATTATTATATTTTTTCTTTATGCATCATTTAAGCATAAATTCTTCTCATACAAAGTCTGGCAAAACCAAAAATCAAGTAGAGAATTATCGTTCAATTTTTATATATATTTTTTAAGCCATTCATTTACCATTACTTTTGTATCGTATTTCTATGGAATCATTATAAATAATTTTTTCTTCCTCTCTTAAAAAGCGAAAAAATCATAACAAGAAAGTGTGATACACGTGTAAGAATTACAATCTCATTTAAAAATAATCGTACTACTTTGTCACTTTAAAAAATGTAAAAATAATAAAAAATCGTATTTATTTTTTAAAGATGAAAAGGTTTTTTTTGGAAATGACTTTTATATCCCATTCTTTTTTTTTTAACCATTCATTAACCATTACTTGTGTATCCAATTTCTGCGTGAATCATCATAAATATTTTTTGCTTCCTCTCTGAGAAAAAAAAAAAAAAAAACATGAAGAAAGTGTGATACACATGCAAGAATTACAGGCTCGTTTGAAAATAATCATATATATATATATATATATTTGAAACTGAAAATAATCCTGCTTATATGTCACTTTAAAACATATAAAAATAATAACAAACTAGATTTATTTATTTATTTTTTTTGTAAGAAGGTTTTCACAGATATATAATAAATGAAGGATTTTGATGCGGATAATTAAAGCATGGGACATGTGTAAGATTAAAAAAAATGAAAAAAAAAAAAAAAACACAACAAGAAATTGTTGTGCACGTGTAAGAGTTACAGGCTCATTTGAAAATAATCACATATATATATTTTTTGAAATTGAAAATAATAATTTTTTTTATGGCACTGAAAATAATCATTTTGATATGTCACTTTAAAACATATAAAAAATAAAAAAAAAAACTATATTTATTATTTTTTTAATGATAAAAAGGTTTCCACAGATATATAATAAACAAATGAAGGGCTTTGATGCGGATAGTTAAAGCATGGGACATGTGTAAGATTAAGAAACAAATTGTCAAAACATGAACTAGATACACATTTCTGGTAAGTGGTGGAGGTAGAGGAAGATGGGAAACGTGAAATATATAGAGGGTGGGAAGATTAAAAAACAAATGAAAAAAAAAATCACAGCAAGAAAGTGCGATACACGTGAAAATTACAGGCTCATTTGAAAATAATCACATATATATTTTTTGAAACCGAAAATAATCATTTTTGTTTTCTTTATGGCACTGAAATAATCATGTTGATATGTCACTTTAAAACATATAAAAATAATAAAAACTATATTTAATTTTTTTATGATAAAAAGGTTTTCGTAGATATATAATAAATAAATGAAGGACTTTGCTGTGGATAGTTAAAGCATAGGACATGTGTAAGATTAAAAAACAAATTGCCTAAACATGAACTAGATACACATTTCTAGTAGGTGGTGGAGGTAGAGGAAGATGGAAAATGTGAAACATATAAAGGGTGGGAGGTAAATATATATATTTTATTATCAATATTTTATAGTTTTTATCATTAAGATAAATTAAATTAATTTATTTATTATATTTTTTATTTTAAATAATTTTTTTATTTTATTTAAATATAATTAATGAATTTAATTGATTTGTTTTAAAATTTTAAGGTTAAAAGAGTTATTATAGTAATAAATATATATACATATATATATATATATATACACACACGAATGAGATAAGATGGATGAGGGGTGGAGGCAGAGGAAGATGGAAAACGTGAGATACATAGAGGGTGGGAGGTGACCCACCCACGTGTGAACAAAACTGTCAGTGGACCAACAATTGACAGCTGTGTCTGATGGATCATGGCTGACAGCCACTGCAAAATTTACAGAGACATCAATCGACCTGAGCCCTGACGACATAAGATTCGTACACCCAGCTTCGTATTTGTCGTCTCCATCTGCTGCTGTCCCATCAAAACAATACAACCGTATCTAAGATATTTCATTTGCGTCGCTAAATATCCCATCCCATGAAAAGGAAACCTCTATCATCAAATTTTATACGTCTTTTATTTTGGGATAATCCTAATTTTTTTCCTGTAATTTGATGAAATAGTTAAAATCCTTTCTCATAGTTAAGTGATTTTTCAAAATCATGAGAGATTTTAGCTATTTCGTTAAACTACAGGAAAAAAATTAGGATTATCCCTTTACTTTTTAGCTTTTAGTCATTTCTTAAGGGTAGTTAACATTTTTAAGTGTCTTTTCTATTTTTGAAAGCATTCTCTTAATACAGAACATTATAGATAATATTGGCCAATTTAGTTGAAACTTGTGTTAAGAATGAATTAAAAGAATCCTTTAATTACTATCATTTATAGATGTTGTTTGATTTTTGTTGGGTTAGCAAAGGATCTCTTAAAGTTGCCTTGTATTTTGTTGAGGATTTCATTTGGAGTATTTCCTATTTGTTGAGGACTTATAACTTATCTTCATTGGTGTAGTTTTATTTCTTGAATAATATTTTCTTTTTCTTTTTCTTTTTAAAGGCCTGCAACAAATCCATATAGAGGCTAGTAGAAAAAGTTCTTTAAAAAATTCTACTTACTAGAATATATATATATATATAAACATTGTTTTTCAATTATTAACCATTATATTAACTTATCTTTATTTGTTTTGACTTGATCAACATCTATTTATACTTAATCAATACCTTACATGCTATACTGATATAATTAATTTCAATACATGTCAAAGTGAAAACTATTATATATATTTATACTAAATTAACCGTCCATATACGATGCATTGAATTAATTTCAATGCATATTGATGTAAAAACTATATATATATATATATATAGTTTTTGAAAGTTGATAAAACCAATCATGAGCCTATTAAAATCTATCACAAATCAAACATTATTTGTATAGTTTAAGTATCAATTTGTATGAATAAAAGATAATTACTTTCACAATAAAGAAAAAACTTACAAACACAAATCGTAAGATACACTTGATACTCTTCATATGTGAACCATTGTAAAATTTATTCTAAGACTTGTTTTAAGAACAATTCCGTATCATAAATAAAATAAAAAATTATAAAAAAAAAAAAAAATCAACAAGACCAATTTATGATTGCTATTTCTTGAGCAATCACCTCCAAATACCAATAGTTCATGAAAATTTTATCTGTTTTATTATTCAAATAACGTTTCTTTGAATAGTTAATTTTCTATAAATTTGGTGCTTTTATCTAAGTATTGTAACTTTTAATATAAAACCAATAATAAATATGTTATCATAAACATATAACTAATAATTTTTTTTTTTTTAAATTATAATAAATGATTATAGTTCTTCAATCACTATTTAAATAATCAGAATACCTACTATAGTATTCGAAAGATAATTATTTTCACAATAAAGGAACAAAACTACTCATACCATGCATTTGGTGGGAATCAAACTCCTACCATCTAGGTAAATAGAAATGTGTATAATCACTTATATTATAAGATGATTTGTACAGGGGAAACATATTAAACATAAAAAAACAAAAGGTTTAATGAGGAAAAAAAAAAAATTTAATTAAAAAATTCGCATATCTGAGTTAAAAGTAAAATGATCAATCGAATGAAAAAATTACAAAAGAAAATATGAAGTGGAGAACTGTCAAATGTCAGGATTAAATCCTGACCTGTTCAGTTGTTTACTAGTGGTTAAGTTCAAAGTGCAGATCACAATCTCATGAATGAAATATTAAACAATGATAGAGCACTTTTCTAATAAAAAATATATATTCACTTTCATGTGTAGAGTGCTGATTGATATCAGTGTCCAACGTATTTTGACGGTAAGAAATATTCGAAAATATTTCAACGTCAAATCACTGTAGGGAAAAAAAAAAAAAAACTCTCATCGCTAGATTTTATAGAATGAATAAAACATGTTTTGCATGGTAAACCTTGGCTTCTATTACCTTTGTTTTGCAATCAATCGAGTTCCTACTCAAAAAATTAGTTTTCCCATTCGATTTTGTCCATAATTTATTCCTTAGCAAATTTCATCTTGAGATAATTCAAGCGTTTAAAATTGAACACAATAAATTGAAAAACAAAAACAATTAAGTCAACCATACAATACGAGACATGCTTGCTTCAGTGCAGGCCACTAACATTATATCATGCTGTATGGGTTTGTAGCTAAGTTCAATAAATGGTCTTTGCAACCTTTATGTGACAAATGATGTCAGAATTGTGTAAATATGACGCTTTACAAAATAACCAAAAACCACAGCTCTTTCTGCACAAATTAGAAAATGCAACAGAATATGATCAATATATAATATAACAACTTGAGTTCACCACCATACAGTGTACCATGGCACGAGTCTATTTATGCACTTAATCGATCAAAAAATCAGATATAATACCAAACTTGAACTATGAACAAAACCATACCCTCTAATGTCTAATGAATACTATACTTGTCCTTAAAAACTTGACACGAATAATTATGTTCACTATTCGTCTGGAAATTTACATATGTTATATGTTTTCTTACCAATCTTACACTGAATGCCACTAAATTTTACTGGAAAAATGTGTTTCTGTAACGTACCCTCAACACTCAGTCTCTTCATTTCTTCTTCAACCACTCTCTTCAGAGAATTGCTTATGTCTCCCAATGCCCAAGCCACGGATATATGAGGGCGTGCATCCTAGATTGTCATCAATAGAGCATGCACGAAGCATTGCAACAAAAGCAAGATGGTTAATCACTTATCCTATATATTCAAGAAAAGTATCAACAAGACTAGAAAAAAACTGAGAATTGCCACCAAACCTTGTAAAACTCAGGAAGATTATGAAGCTTATAAACCTCATTAACCACTTGAATCTGCTTAGTTATCTGAACCATACAAAACATAATGGCGAAGACAACAAAACCATAAACAAGATGAGCATGTGTGTTATATGAAATATGAAATAATTTTGATGCTTATCACTACCTCTACAGTCTATCCACAATACAGAAATAATGGATAATATAACTAAGAATATGCATACAAGCAAAAATGATCATACTAGGATAATTTGTTTGGCATAAATTGAACGGGTTGTGAAGATAAACAATCTTGGATCACCATAGGCATTGAACGAGCCAAAAAACGCAAGCCTGTTAATATTAAAACACACTAACTAGACAATGACAACATAAAGGATATACCTCAAGTAATCCTCCTGTAATAACTTCTACGGAGAGGAAGGTGCGTGTGCAATCATCGTTAACGAAAACCTCCCACTTACTAAAATCAATCCAAAACCTGTTTTCCTACGAAACAATATGTTAAAACCTTATCATATAATAAAAACAGAACGGAACTAAAATTAAGGTGATTAGCTCATATAATTGAACCGTCTCTGAGACTGAAGCTTCTGGCGAAGCATTGCTACAATAGAGTCGATTTGGTGCACACGGATGGGGACAGTTCTTCCCAAACTTATGTGAAACTCCCTCCCTAATGCAATTTGTTGAAGCTTAGAATCATCTTTGTGGAGACTATTAAGTGGGGCATCAATATCAACAACATGAAGACCCGGCACAACAGATGAGACCTTTTTCAGGAACTGGGTCATCTCCTTCTTTGGAGCAGATGGTATAAACACTAAAGAAATGTAGCTTTCAATCTTAGTGAGACAGCATTTTACGTCAAAGACAGGGCATTATAGAGAAAATTAGAAACAGAAAGGAAAAAAGTAGAATCACCTGGGATGTAGACGTGTAAAGCGTAGTTGCCTTCAACATGAGGAAAGCTCCTGACTCTACTGGGCTGACTACTAGAGAAACAATCTGCTATACCTTTCACAGGAAATTCAACAAACAGTTGGTGCGCAAGAACGGAAATTTAAGCACAGGCAGAGGAAAGAGTTTTGGTTACTTACCGAGAGAGTTGGGAGGGTCGATGAGAGAGAGAGGAGGCGGTGGCAATGGCAACTGGGTTGTCTCCATTGGCAAATTTGAATCGCTTGTACTTGTTCTTGGTTTTTTTGAGTTTTCAGGTTCTGAGTCCGACTCCGAAGATGAGTCTTCGTACGAGGCCCTAAGAGCCTCCATTCTCCGCGTCCACACTAACAGGACAGGACACTACACATGCTATGTGTATGGTTCATAAAAACGACGCCGTTTAAGTTGCGAACACCACGTAGTTGCAACTTGCAAACATGTAATCTAGTGGGCCGGGTAATCACCATGTAGGCCCAATCAGTGAGGATATCGGTTAGGCCCATTATTTGAACTTAACAAAATAGGAGGGAAACCCTCGCACCTCAATTTGAATATAATTCCATGAACAGCAACAGTCTACCTCTACTCTGACCTCTCGGAGAAGAAAATGTCCAAGGACAATGTTCACGTATCAGGTGAAGGAATTGGCAATCAACAAAAGTCTCGGATTTCTCAGAATTTCAGAGCCGCAAAGCCTCTTCTTGACCGCAAACGGCCTCTCGACACCATCGATTTTCTTCACCATCACTTTCCTCACAAGTGAGCCACTTCCTCTCTTCTCAGTCTCAACTCCTTATTTCGCTGTCAAGAATTATTGAATCGACTTTTAATCCACAATGAGAATTCATCAAGTTGTCGCCAAGATATACGTTTTCATGAACTGCCAAATTGAACCAACCCTAATTTTTCAAGCTTTCCTTTCATTTTCGTTGAATTTGAAATTATAATCTAAGTGTTGTTTTTCTCAGAGCTAGGGATGCGTACGAAATTAAATCTCCAGGTGAGGTTACCAGCGTCAAAAGAGCTGCTCTCACGGAGATACCGATCAACACACCATCTCCATATTCTCTCAACGGTGGATATAGCAGCATTTCATGTACGAAATATACGTCTGTTCATAGGGCGGAACTGAGTAATGATGTAGAGATTGCACGGTCAAATGTTGTTCCAATTGATAGAGAATGTTTATCCAATCCTTTTATAACTCCGGTCAAACAAATGGAGTTTTCTAATTCAAGTGATAGTTTCTTGGCGCCTAGCCTACTAGATGATGATTTTGACGAATCCATTTTGCAAGAAATTGATGCTGTATGCGATATGTCTGCATCAAAAACAGAAATAAAGTGTCCAACTTCCAGCTCTTGTGAGGAAAATCAGCATAGTGATTTTAAATCCAGTTCAGAGTCTGTCACTGCCAATGAGAATATAAAAATGGAGGTTCCATTGGAATCGGGTGATGATATAAAATCTAGAGCAGAGGAGATGGATACCTCTCAGATTGTGGAGAGTGGGAGCATGCCTGATAAATATTTGAGATACTTGCAATCTTTGAATGACAGGCAACGTGAAGCAGCTTGTTGTGATGTTTCAACCCCTTTAATGATCGTTGCAGGTCCCGGAAGTGGAAAGGTCTCTCTCTCTCTCTCTCTCTCTCTCTCTCTCTATCTCTCTCTCATGCCCTAATTACCTATGTCACATAATTGTTTGTCTTTTAATTTTTGCTATCTCATTCTTATTTGTTATTGTGATTGACTATGAATTTTCTGCTTTTGACTTTAGACTTCCACCATGGTTGGGCGTGTTTTGTTTCTGCTTAACGAGGTATTGAGAGTTTTGCCTTGTGATTGCACGTATATCTTGTTGGTTTTTTTATTTTATTATTATTTTTTTAAAGGTAAACAGCTGCCTGAAAATTGTTATCGTTGCTCTATATTCTTTAATTTCTTCAAACTTGGTCAGGGTATAAGTCCATCAAACATTCTGGCAATGACTTTCACTACAGCAGCAGCTTCAGAGATGAGAGATTGAATTGGATCGGTGGCTGGGAAAGCAACAGCCAAAGAAATTACGATCAGCACATTCCATTCGTTTTCTTTGCAACTTTGTCGTTCACATGCCGAAAAGTATGCTAATTCTTGAGGCTATATAAGATTATTTTCTTAACATGAAGATGGTATATGTTTGCTCTTGGGTTCTGTTTCTTTGACAGGCATCTTGAAAACACTGACTATTCATGTCTTGAGACAGTATTCTGAAGAATTCATTTTGGTTATTAAGTTTCTAATATCTGAAAACTGTTAGTTTCCTTGCCTTGCAACTATATGCCAGTTCCCAACTTTATTTAAATAATGATTGAAGCGTCTTCATATCAAAGGTTGTTTATATTAATTCTTCTCAAATGTATGTTAAAGAAAGATCTCTTGTGCATCACTCAATTTATAAAGGATCAGGCTATTGCGCAGAGGTGTTTTGATTTGAATTTTTAGAAAGGATAATGATGAATTATTGTATTCTATTTTTCATTATCCCTCCTTTTAGGCTGCAGGATATGACCAACATGATATATGGAAGTGATTCCCCTGACCTGAATATTTTAGCTCAATTGGACCAGGTTAGGAAGTACATGGCCTAGTCCTGTAGTACCACAGAAAAACACTGAATGTTAGGTTTTCATTTAAATAATCTCTACTGGACCTTCCTTACTGCAGCTAGAGATTATTTACATGTCTTCATGTTAACTGATTATTTGAGAAGATTAGTCCTACCATGTAATCCTGCATGTAGCAAATAACGCTTTACTCAATGTTTTCTGTATCATGTCAATTTATGTTTTGGCAAATGTTTGATTCATCAACCTGGGCATTCTTAGATGAGTCTTTTATTCATCTTTTAAGTAAGACTAGTGGACATACATAGTCAACTAAGAGGACTTCAGTCTAACTAATTGGTATCAGCTATGCTCCACTGTGTACAGGTCTATTACATCTTCTCTTCCCTTTATAATGGATTCTATATATAGTTTCATTTGATGTGCTTTCATATTTATCATGACTTCTATTTATAGTGCTTCCCACCATGTCTTTATGTGTACTATTTGATGCTTGTGTGCCAATTTATTTTATTTTTCTATCATTTCTTTGTTTACTTAGTTATATAATGCTTGTAAGTTTTAAGTGTCTGATGGCCATTTATGATATAGATTACAGCGCACATCAGAGTTCTTAATATATGGGCATGGACAGCAGAGAAGAGCAATTATTGAGGCAGTGCGGTTATTGGAAAATGAAAAAAGCAGACCAGATCACGATGCCTGCAAACTTGGTGAACACTTTAATGGTATGAAGTGTCCACAATATTTAAAGGATAAGTCAAAGAAATGGCTGAAGTTCGTGACTCAGGTTAGGAATAACCTTAGCTCTATAGTGACATCTATACCAGATATGCAGAATATGATTAACAAAAATCTGTTCATATATTCTTATTGTTCATTTCTCTGATAAAGCTTGTTAGTTTACGGATGCTTTTTGTGGCATTATTCATCTTTTGCACTCCGTTTCAGGCTAAAGCTTCTGGAAGGACTCTTGCAGAGTGCCGTAAAATGGGTGATGAAATTGGAGTAAGCTTGATAATTGCTGCTTCAGATATCCTTCTTGTTGTTTTTGCTCGTATCAATGAGATTCTGAGTCGTGGTTCTCTGTGAATCTGAACCAGGCTGCAGTTGTTGAAAATTACAATGAGATATTAAGATCCTGTAACGCTCTGGATTACCATGACTTAATCAGCTGTTCTGTGAAGCTGCTCAATAATTTTCCTGAAGGTTCATAGCTTCTGAGTATGATTAATCCATGTATGCAACTTTTTTTGCTACTTCAGATTGACAATTGCATGCTCTAATCAATTTTTGTAGTGTTCAAGGAATGCCAAGATTTATGGAAAACCATAATAGTAGATGAATTCCAAGACACAAGCGCAATGCAGTACAGTCTTTTGCGGATTCTTGCATCTCATAACCACATAACTATTGTTGGTGATGATGACCAGGTCCATTGTACAATTTTTTTTATAGATTTGTATTAACAATATTGAGGTGTTCATTCTAGTACTCTCGTTGCAGACTGATCAAATTCTTCTTAGTTGTTCTTAAGTAAAATGCTGTGTATATTATTGCAGTCTATCTTCAGTTTCAATGGTGCTGACAATTCTGGATTTGATTCATTTCGACAAGACTTTTTAGACTACAAAGAGGTCTGGCTTCTCTCTGAAAGCTACTATGTAGCTGATTAATAATATTGACTGATTCTACCATATTGAAATTTTTCCAAGTATGTCAATTACCTTTTGGCCGGTTTACATTCTTGAATTTGACGTATGTATTTGTAACTCAGATTAGACTTACTAGGAACTATCGGTCCACGGGCTGCATTGTTGAGGCTGCATCTTCACTAATAAAACATAATATGAAGCGATGTCAGTTAAAAAATGTTCTCACTGAAAATTCATATGGATCTAAGGTACATTATCTTGTCATGTACTACACTCCCACTATATCTTATATTTGCTTTAGTTTATAACTTTGTTTCTCTTTGTTGGGTTCTCACCATACAGATAACTGTAAAGGAATGTCACAATGATGAAGCACAGTGTGCATTTGTCGTTGACAAAATCCTGGAAAGTGCTTCTAATAATTCAGCTGATAAATGCTCCTATGGCAGTATTGCAATTCTCTACAGGCGGCAGGTCAAATTTGCTATTTATGGTGTCAATGCACATGTAATGATAATCTGATTATCAATAATGGATCATGGCTTTATTTTATAATATAGGTATCAGGGAAAGTGTTCCAAATGGCCTTCCGTGAGAGGAGAATACCGTTTAATATTCATGGTGTGGCATTTTACAGAAAAAAGGTCATTAAAATGTTCTTCTGAAGTGCTCTTATCTTTTGTCGAATCCATACTGGTCAATTGTATTGAGCATGCATTGTATTTTTTTCTTTTTTTCTCTTGATTACCGTCAATAGTTGTCATTACTCATTAGCCATGCCATCAACATTATTGAGTACTTTTCATGATTGCTTCAGCTCTTGCCCAAAAGGTTCAAGATTGTAGAGCTTTTATGCAATAAGGAAGTTTTTCAACTTCAGTTGTTTTAATTTAAGTTTAATGAAGCTGCAGTAGTTTTGCTCCTTACTGATTGTACATATTTTACTTTTTGATTTTATTCCTTTCTGTTCCATTATGCACGTTGAGTAAATAATAGTCTATTGATAGGTAGTCAAAGCTATTATTGCTATGCTCAGAACTACATTGCCTGGTTGTGATGATGGCCCGTATCGTCAAGTGTTCAAAGCTTTACTTCCTGTTGAGAAAGAGGAAAAGAAGAGGGTAAATTTCTGTTTATTTTTCTTCTTTTGTTTCTTCTGCCACTTTTTATTTGTTCTTTATGTGTGCTTGTTACTTTTTCCGTCAAAGACGTGTCCATTGTGAGGCTCTTATATTCTTGACATCCTCTTTTTTTTCCTTCTGCAGATAATCAACCACATTGACAAAATCTGTACAATCAGAAAAAGTAGCTTTTTATCAGCTGCCTGTGACATTTTCAGTGCAAAGATATCCGGTACCTTCAAGAGGTTTTGTTTACCGATTTCTCTATGTTATAGATGAGTTGGAAAATATGCAAAAATTCTAATTGCTTTTTGTTGGACACACAGCATGTTATAAACCTCATTATTCTACCAACCGCTATGTTGGCATTAGATGTTGCTTTTTTCATGATATTTACCACAATACTGTCAATGAATTCTGTTTGAATCTAAGACATATGTCTTTGGCTGTGTCTGATGCACAAATTTTCAACAGAATTTGCCTCATTTTACATTCTTTCTTGTAAAGAGTAGAAATTAAGCCATTATGATTGACCCATCATTGAAAGTTTGGTCCCAAATCTTAGGCAAACATATAGTGCTACCAGATATCAACTCAAAACCCGATCATTTCACCATGTAGGATGTTACCTTATTTTAGTCACTAAATTTTCAGTGATAGGTAGTGGGGAGTGAAGCAATCTTTATCAAGAAAGAACTTAGTAGTTCCTATATTTTCTTTCCTGTGTTTTGACCTGTCCATTACTTATAACCTCACTGGGATGAACTTCAGCTGGTAAATAGTTAACTCAGTTGAGATAGAGTTCCATTGATAAATAGTTTTTGGTGTATTACAACTGAAATGTCCAGTAAGAATGATACCATTGATGGGCCATTCTTTGATGCTAAGGTAACAGTTAATCTAGATATCTTAAGGGAGTTTCTTAAATATCAGTACTAGTTAGCACTTAGCACAGATCTTATTGAATCACAATTGATTATATTGTAATAATCTTGTTTATTTCAAGTAGGTAAGTGAATCTCTTTCTTTCTCTCTCTCAGCCTTTAATGTTTTTGTTGTATAAGTAATGTAGCCTGTATAAATGTTCTGAGTGTGATCCTGGTAATTGATGTAGGAGTCAACTTACTCAAGGACGGAAGGTTTTGTCAACACTAGAGATGATATCGAAACTTGCTCACAGGGTAAGATGTTGTTTACGTTATGGAGTGTGGACCTTGTTTTTCTCATCAGTAAATTAGATTCCCTTCCATGCCCCCTCCCTCTCTCTATCCACTATTATAAAAAATGTATGTGTAATCATGAAAGTGAGCTGCAATTATTAGTGCTTCATAATCTAATTTTGTTTTAATACACAAATGCATGGATCTCTTCTGGCTTCATGCAGCTAGGCTTGGTTTCTGCGAATCCAAGTTTTACTCTAGTGAAAAGTTAGTTTTTTGCTAGTTTTTGTTTAATAACAGCCTTTTAAGCATCAACTTCCTGGAAAATTTCATCTGACTCATGAATGATTACAGGAACAATCAATTTCGGCTGTAATAACTTCTGTGGCAAACATAGTACCTCAGGTTGTTTCTTCTCTCTTCCGTAATTTTGAAGTAGAATGCTATTTTTCGAATACACTATCTTGTGGCTGCTTCTAGGTGAAGCTAAACATATACATGATACTGTAATGCTAAATCAACTAATTGTATAACTTTGAAATAGATGTCTATCTTTCAGCCCACATGCTAAATTAGTTTATCTTAAAACTTTTAAAAATACATATATTTCTCAGCTCATCTCTTCAATTAGCATGAATATTCCCTTGCATGTATTTTCTAATCTTTTCAGAAACCATTGTCATGTTTTCTAATTTTGCACCTTTTTTTTTTTATTATTCTGAGTGCCAATGTGCTAGCAAATATGCCTTGTTGTTATTGACATTTTAATTTTAAAAACTGTTTTTGGCCAACTCCAAGTAATTGATCTCATCTCTTCTTACTTCTCTTTTTAGCAACAAATGAAATAATTTTTGCAATAGGGCTCTTTCGTATCAAAACTATCAGACCTTATTCTGTAATTGTTTTATAACTGTTTTGGTTCTGTATACTTATTATGATTTATTCATGCCACTTTAACATTTAGAAATACCTTCTTGAGCATCGGGCGGTTGTTGATTTTGATGGAGGAAAATTGCTTAATGAAGACAACGACCTCAGATCTGTAAGTTCAGAGTTTTCTAGCTGATGATAATTTAGGCTATAATTAAATGGAACTTTATTATCTATTTATCATTGATGCATGCAAGTAGAACTTAACATATTCCGTTACACTTCATCTGGAATTTACATCTTATTCCTCTTTCTCTCATATTTATCCAATTTTTCCTTTTTCAGATTAGTGGTTGGTATTTTGTGTTATTAGAAACTCTTGATTCTACTACTTAATTGTGGAGATATAGTATCTCATTGTTTAGCGTGTGAATAGATTTGTTGGCTTTGTTTCTGCTGTGTCCAGAGTTCTCTGATCAAAATTTTATCGACCTTCAGATGTAAAAGGAGAAATCTATCCATGGTGATGTTTAATGGGGAGCAATCATGAGAAGTTCAAAATTCAACATTAAATTTTAACAATTTTTTGTATTGATCTCCAATGTTGTTTCATGAGTCACAATTTATGTGCTATAAAAATATATCACTAATTGGTTTATATAAACAGAAAAAATTGAGAATTTTAGATTCTTAGGTTTTACACAATGGATGATATGACGATTTGTTGTACTGTTGGGCTTGGGTTTGTATATTGAACTAATATCCAACCTAAAATAGTTATCTAATAGGTTGTAGATCTAATTAGCACATGAAACTTTTAATTTCTCTGCAAATTTTAGGGTTTTATTTTCATAAGAAAAAATACATGTCCTGTACAAAACAACCCTAATATATATACACATTAGGCAGTAACAAACTGCTTAATCTAAGGAATTTGTTTCCTCCTTAAAGAAGGAAATTAATACCAAATCATCTAAAAAATAGGAAACCTAAAAATACATCATAATTAAATATCAAGATCCCTAGAAAACAGTAACAATATCTTCAACAACTACAATATCTCCAACACTCCCCCTCAAGCTAGGTTGAATATGTTTATCATACCTAGCTTGCTACATAAACCTTCAAAAACAACTCTAGGAACCAGCCTGGTGAGTATGTCTGCATTCTGCAATGATGAGGAGATATAGTTAGGCTCAACTATCCCTTCTTCTATGTTTTCCTTGATGAAATGCTTGTCAATTTCAATATGTTTGGTTCGGTCATGCTGAACTGGGTTCTTGGCAATGCTTATTGCTGATTGGCTATCACTTAATAGCTTGATTGAACCATCTATAAGAATCTTTAACTCAACTAGCAATCGTTTCAGCCATATTCCTTCACAAATCCCTTGAGCCATGGCTCTGAACTTGGCCTCAGCACTACTTCTCGCCACAACTGACTGCTTTTTACTCCTCCAAGTTGTTAAATTACCCTATACATAAGTACACAACCCCGAGGTAGATCTCCTATCAGTTATAGATCTAGCCCAATCTGCATTTGAGTATACTTCAACTCCTCTTGCTGCATTCTTCTTGAAAAATTGTCCTTTACCAGGGGTCATTTTGAGGTATCTCAGAATCCTCTGAACTACTGTTATATATTCCTTAATAGGATTATTCATGTACTAACTTACAACACTCATCGAGAAGGCTATATCAGGCCTTCTATGAGAAAGATAGATTAACTTCCCCGCAAGCCTTTGATACCTCCCCTTTTCAATAGGAGCACTATCTTGAATTGACCCAAGTTTAGTAGTAAAGTTCATTGGTATGTCAGCTGGTTTGCAGTCAAACATGGCAGTGTCTTTTAGTAGGTCTAACACATCCTTCCTTTGTGAGACAACAATTCCTTTCTTCGACCTAGCTATCTCCATCCCAAGGACGTACGTAAGGTTCCCTAGATCTTTGATCTCGAACTCTTGTGCAAGAACTTTTTTAATTCTAGATATTTCCTCTTCATAGTCTCCTGTGAGCACAATGTCGTCTGCGTAGACTATGAACACTACCATCTTACCAACAGAAGAATGTTTTATGAACATTGTGTGATCTGCCTGTCCTTAAGTGTATCTGTTTTAGCACTTTAGAAAATCTCTCAAACCATGCTCTTGGAGATTGTTTGAGACCATACAACAATCTCTTCAACCTGCAAACCTTTCCTCTATTAGCAGCATTTTCAGTCCTAGGAGGAACCTCTATATACACCTCTTCTTCTAGATTGCCATTCAAAAATACATTCTTGACATCTAGTTGGTAAAAAGGCCAGTCAAGATTTGCTGCTAGAGATAATAGATGTCGAATAGAATTCAATTTTGCCACAGTTGCAAAAGTTTCCTGATAGTCAATGCCATATGATTGAGTGAACCCTTTAGCAATCAACCTTGCTTTAATCCTCTTGATGTTGTCGTTAGTTTTGATTTTCATAGTGAAGACCCATTTGCAAACCACTGGCTTCTTTCCTCTCGACAAATCACATAGTTCCCAAGTTCGGTTCTTCTTTAGGGCTTTCAATTCTTCTTCTACAGCTTTTTTCCATTCTGCTACTGACAATGCTTCTTGCACACTGTTGAGAATGTGTATGTCTAGAATTTTTGCAATGAAGGACCTATACCCTTGAGACAGCCCATCATAACTGACATATTTGCTAACAGGATATAACGGCCTAATCCTGTAGTCTCTCACCTCTTTTTGAATTGCAATAGGCAAATCATCACCAGTTTGTGCACTCTCAAGACCTGTACTATAAGAAGAATCTTTATTTTCAGCCTGTGTATAAGTTTCATGAGACTTGGACTCAGGTTCAGATGTTTGAAGTGGTATAGGTTGTGTTTAAACTTCTGTTTCCTTCTGTTTTCCCGGTCTCCTTTGATAAACAATTATGTTTTGATCATCAACAGTAAGTGTAGGTTTCTTAGGCTCACTAACAGAAGGGTTGTTATCCTGATTAGTTTGATTAGATTGAACAACACTAGGATGGTCTAACAAGTCTGATTTAGGCTGATTAGGTTGACTAAGAGGCTGTTTTGGACTGACACTAGGGCTGTCAAGAAATTCAATATCATGAGGAGTTAAAAACATATCATCCAAACACTCAAGTGTTGAAGATGAAGTCATAGTAGGTCTCTTAGATCCCAAAAATTG
This sequence comes from Litchi chinensis, assembly GCA_019925255.1. Lineage (NCBI taxonomy): Eukaryota > Viridiplantae > Streptophyta > Magnoliopsida > Sapindales > Sapindaceae > Litchi > Litchi chinensis. The sequence continues at coordinate 10,444,311 of CM034472.1, forward strand.
ATATTCACCAAAATTCTCCCCTTGAAGAGCAGTTTTATAAAAATATGGAGTTGTCTCAAAGAAAGTGACATCCATGCTATGATAAAATTGTTTATTTTCAGGGCAAAAGCATTTGTAACCTTTGTGATGTAAAGAATAATTGAGAAATACACCTCTAACAGACCTCTTATCCAATTTATCTCTTGTGTGTTTATGATTATGGACAAAAACAGTACACCCAAATATTTTTTTGTGGTAAATTAGACATGAGACGACAGTGAGGATAAACTTCAAGAAGTTTTTGAGTTGGAGTGGAAAAAGTTTAAAACTTTAGAAGGGAGCCTATTTATTAGATAGATTGCTGTAAGAACAGCATTACCCCAAAAACATTTTGGCATGTTTGCAGAAAATAACAAAGATCGGGCAACTTCAAGGATATGTCAATTCTTTCGCTCAGCAATTCCATTTTGTTGAGTATCAATATGAGCTTTGGTGAATGATACCCTCACTCAAAAGTTAATTGTTAAGGGTAGAATTAAAGAACTCCTTGCCATTATCGGTTCTTAAAATTTGAATTTTAGAATTAAATTGGGTTTCACTCATGGTGTTAAAAGATTTGAAAATTTGAGAGATCTTAGATTTTTATTTCATGAGAAATATCCAAGTGAGTTGAGTATGATCATCAATGAATGAAACAAACCATCATGCATTAGTGATATTAGGAGTTTGTGATGGTCCCCAAACATCACTATGCACTATAGAGAATGGTTTGATTGATCTATAAATCTGATTTGGAAAACTGGTACGAGAATGTTTAGAAAATTGACAAATGTCCCATTGGAAATCATTAGGATTTTTATTACTGAACAATGATGGAAACAACTTAGCATGATACGTAAAGTTTGGGTGGCCTAGTTTATAGTGCCATATCATAACATCCTGACTTGGACTAGACACTTTAACAGACTCATTGTTGCTAACATTGTTGACAATCACATAAGAACTACTACTCACTGCTGTTGATGCTTTATTTATTAGTGAGGGTTGAATTTCTAGAAAATAGAGTCCTGCATAGTCTTTAGCATTGCCATTCATCTTCCTCAAGTGCAAATTCTGAAAAACACAAGCATTCGATTGAAAATCAACCGCACAATTCAAATCCTTAATGAGTTTACTTATAAGAGATTGTAGTTTAACTTAGGCACATACAAGACAGAATTCAAGGTCATATCACTAGAAATAATTACGGAACCAATCTTTATTACTTTAGTCAAGGATTCATCCACTATTCGAACATGAGGACTATTGCTATAAGTTGAAAAATGATTGAAAAGTTTTCTATTACCAGTCAGGTGATTCGAAGCTCCGAAATCCACAATCCATGAATGAGATATATCTTGATTTACAGCTAGTGCAATAAGGAATTTACCTTTTTATACAATTGTCCTCAACATTTGGCTGGGTTCTCCCTAAGTAAGGGGTTTCTGCAGTACTTCCAGTTGTTCCTTGCTGAATGGTTCAGCCATAGAGGAGGATGATAGGTTGGCTTTGTTATCTCGTTCCTTGGTTGGTTTCCAATTTATAGGTTTCTCGTAAATTTTTTAGCACTTGTACTTGATATAGCCAGGTTTTTGGCAGTGATGACACCATGACCGACCTCTTTTTCGTGGCTCCAAAGTACTGCGGGCTGCCAAAGCTGAAGCTTCACCTCTAGCTTCCTTTGGTTCTTTTGGTTCAACTCCCAGCATCAAGATCCTGTGACTCTCTTCTTATCTGATTTCAGAAAATGTCTCTCGAAAATTAGACAGTAGTTTTGTCCTAAAAATCCTACCCCTCACAGCATCAAGATTTGGATTTAATCCCAAACAAAATTTATACACCTTTTAGTCTCAATGATCTTATACTATTGTGAATCAGCTGCAGTACTCCACTTGTATTTCTCAAATGCATCAAGTTGCTGCCAGTATCGTTGAAATTTGTTGTAATAATTTGTTATTGAGAGATCACCCTGCTTCAAATCATGTAATGCACCTTTAATTGTTATAAGTTTAGGAGTATTATTTTTGTGAGAGTAAGTTTCTTTTGCTGCCTCCCATACCTAGTGCAGCAGAAGTTTGTTTCGAAATCGAAACGAATAAACAATAAAGAAACGATGAAACGATAAAACTAAAACATAAACTTTATTATTATTCAAGAAAATAATCATAACATACTAAACTCAAACAAACTAAATCCTTTTATAATGGTTCTAATCCTAAAACTATTAGAATTAGGAATCTTAATTGACTTTAACTTTTTAATTAAAACTAATTAAAACTAGACCACTTAACTTTAAGGAAATCTAAATTCTATTCCTATAATAACTCTCTTTTCTAATCTTGTCCTACACTAAATTCCCTCCTTTTGAAAAAAACTCGTCCTCGAGTTTTATGGTTGCAAAGATAACTCATCCGAACGAAAATACTCAGATTTTCACAACATTGGATCTCATCTATCGTGTCACTAGAAAATACTTTGGTTACCCCTTAGGCACACATAAACCGGGTCGGGTCGATGTGGGTATGGTCGAGTCTTTTCGAATTTGTCCCTACCGTCATCGGGATAACCTCTGTTGTCACCGATTTGGGGTCGTCGACCTTTATCGTAGCCGTTCCAGGTTATGCGGGCTCCAATCTGGGTCAGGTCATGCGATTCTATGTGGCTAGGGTTGTAAAACGGGTAACGAAGGTCTGGGTTTCTCGGGTTTTGTAGTGGGTCGAGTGGATTCCATGGATTTCAAGACTGACCGATCGGATCTCGGGGGTCTAGACAGTGAATCGGACCTGTATGCGGGGCTGGAGGGGCCGTTGGACCTATGTACAGGTCGGGAAGGCTTAGTTGCGAATCAAGTTGGAAAACGGGTTGCACGGGGGTTGGTTGCTCAGATTCGGGTCGCGCTCGGGTTCTCTGCTTAGGTCTAAGTCGCGCAGGTCACGACTGTCCAGAATTCGGCCTCTCTGTCGCCCGCTGTTGTCTTTGGCATCCTTGCTGGTAGTTGTCGTCCGGCCACCTGACAAGTCAAGTTGACGCTCGCCGACAACTTATCTTCCTTCGAGAGTCAACGCAGCAAGGGACTGCTGAAGACTTCGAAGTGTTTCTTCAATTCTGTTGAGTCGTTGAAGCTTTTCATCCATACTATCGAGTTGTTGCTCGATAATCGTGAACCGCCGTTCGTTGTCGGGGATTCGTTGTCCACTTGAACCAATTTCAACCATCAGTCGAGGGCAGACCACGCTCTGATACCAATTTTGGTGCAGCGGAAGTTTGTTTCGAAATCGAAATGAATAAACAATAAAGAAACAATAAAACTAAAACATAAATTTTATTATCACTCAAGAAAATAATCATAACATACTAAACTTAAACAAACCAAATCCTTTTATAATAGTTCTAATCCTAAAACTACTAGAATTAGAAAGCCTAATTGACTTTAACTTTTTAATTTAAAATTAATTAAAACTAGACCACTTAACCTTAAGGAAATCTAAATTCTGTTTCTATAATAGCTCTATTTTCTAATCTCGTCCTACACCAATACCTCTGTTGCTGTTTGAAATAAAAGAAAATTTTCTCAGATGCTAGGCATCATAGAGTCGATAAGCTAAGAGATTACTTGGCTATTCTCCTTCTTCCAGGTTTGACATCCATCTGCCTTTTCCTTCGGTTTGGTGACTTCATTGGTGAGATAACCCTCCTCTCTGCTGCAGATATACAAAAGCACCGATTAGGACCACTGAAGATAGTTTCGGCCGTTGAGCTTGTATGAAGTAATAGACATGTGAGGAAAGTTTGTGGGTCTCCCCCATTGCTGACAAGGACTGTTGTTTCAAGGTTAGATACCTCATTTGAGGTTTCATCAGAACTGGTAGGTTTGGAAGGAGTTGTCATGATGGATAGGAGAAGATGTCGGAAAAAGCAATAAGAGATGTATGATTATTGCTGGAAAAAGCAGTATGAGATGAGGGTTGCTGCTGGAAAAAAACAGTATGAATTTAAGGTTGAAGGTTTCAGAAACTTTGCTCTGATACCATGTGAATTTTATGATTTTATTTTCATAAGAAAAAATCATTATTTAAAAACTCGGTTGAGTCGGTCGATTTCTCGCCGAGATATTGCTGCTCGATCAGTTTTCGATCCGAGAACCTCCAAATCGGGGGTTCAACTCGGTTCTGCTACAAAATCGGCTTAACTCTAGCCTAACTTGGGCTCAGCTCGGGCCGACTATGGATTACTCGCGTCTTAGCTTTTTTTTTTTTCAATTTTTTTTTGCTAAAACGACATTCGACTCTAGCGTTATACACAAAACAGAACCAGTCACCAGAGAGCAGACTCACTACTAAACTTCAAAAAAACCAGTCACCAGTTCAACAATCTCCCACACCACACCAATCGTCTAACCAAACTTTAACAATCAACCCCAGTCACTCACCAGTCACCATACCAAACTCTAGGGGTGGATGTTTTCGGGTTCGGGTTGGGTTGGGTTGAAAATCTCCCAACCCAACGTGGGTTGGGTTGAAAAATTTTCAACCCAACCCAACCCAATAAATTTTTCAACCCAACTCTAGTCGGGATTGGGTTGTGTTGTGTTGATTAAGTTAGATTTAATTTACCACAAAAGCACAAATGATCTAATTAATAACTTTTTTAGTCTTAGTAATTTGATTATAGATAAAATGAATACAAATAAAGATCAAATTATTGTAAATAAAACAGTAAATTCAACATAAAAGTTGTTCTTAATCTTTATCCTAAACAAATGGTCTTTTAGAGAGGGGAGAAAATCTTGGATTTAGAATTGGGGATAGACGTTTATTGGGTTCAGGTTGGGTTGAAAATTTTTTAATCCAACCTAACCCAATTTAATTTTCAACCCAACCCAACCCAACCCATCAAATTTTTTTTAAGATGTAACCCAACCCAACCCAACCCAATAAAAAATGGTCGGGTTGGGTTGGAGATGCCCACCCCTACCAAACGCCAACCCCAACCCCAACCCTGACCCCAAAAATCCAATCACTAGTTCACCACATCAAGACCAAACCCCAACCCCTAACCAAACCTAAATCAACTTGCTTACTTGTCACTGGTTGCCGTCGCTCGTCCTTGCTGTCACTTGACCGCCACAGGCGCCACTGGAATCTCTCCACATCAACCTCGACCATTTTAGAAAGATCTGCTTTAGCTTCACCGACGACGGTAGTTGATGACGTCAAAGAGGCAACGACGACGATGACGATGATGGGTGACTTTAATGGTGACGACGACACCAATTTTAGAGAGAGATCAAAGATGAGAGAGGAGACGGGAGACAGAGGAGAAGGGAGACAGAGAGAGAAACTGAGGTTGAGGGTTTGAAATGGATCTGGTGTGGTTTTTGGAATGTGGGGTGAGTTTTATATATGATAGAGAAAGTTTCATTATGGCCCCTGATATTTTATGAAATATCAATTTACGCTCTTATATTTCACAACTAATAATTTCCCCCCTACACAGTGCTCTCTGAGTACTTGTTGAGTAATTGATTACTCTTTACTTGTTGGGTCACCAGTCGAGTACCGAGTCACGAGTTTTGAAACATTGGAAAAAATACATGTCCTGTACAAAACAGCCCTAATATATACACATTAGGCAGTAACAGACTGCTTAATCTAAGGAATTTGTTTCCTCCTTAAAGAAGGAAATTAATATAAAATCATCTAAGAAATAGGAAACCTAAAAATACATCATAATTAAATATCAAGATTCGTAGAAAATAGTAATAACAATATCTCCAACATTCTCTTATAAATATTGAATTTGTTGATCCCTTTTATGCATGATTTCCAATCAATTTGATGTTGATTTCATCATTCCTAGATTAGTCTATTAGATTGCAAATGTAATTAACACATAAGCCCTTCAACTTTCCTTTATATTTTAGATGTGGATTTGTTGCCTTTTTCTTCTTGGAGTTCACATTTGACTTCCAACAATTTGAAATTGATTTCATTTTGAGCTACGTCTTGGTGAAGCATTTCATGATTTTGCTGAGGGTTTTATACATGTTCTTGTAATTTGGTGATTCTGCATTGCAGGTCCTTCAATACCTATTAGATGATGTCTCTGATTTCTTATCTACAAAATTTACTGCTACAGAAGAGACAAAAGTGGATGAAGATAAAAAAGGTTGTGTTAATGTAATCAAAGCTTTTATTGACTACATATCCGATCGGGAGAGAGAAAATTTTCGGGCACGAAGATATGAAAACGAAAATTCTGTTACCTTGACTACCATTCACCAGGTAGTTTCTTTTTAAACATCCTATCCTTTAGTTCTAATAACTCCCCTTTCTTTGTGTTAGTGGAATTACTGGATATATTTGGTTCAACTTTCTAATTACTTTCCTCCTTACCTGTGCAGTCAAAAGGCTTAGAATGGGACATTGTATTCATTGTCAAGGTACTAAATTACGTTTATTTGTTAGTTCTGCTTCTTCTGTAACGCCAGTCTTTAAAACAACTTTAGTTTTTCGAAGGAAAAAAAAAAAACTTGCTACAATTATTCTTTTAATTGTGATATTATGTTAATTTTCATAATTGACACCTATGGTTCCTCTGCACTTGTAAACTAAGTTTTTTTGCTTAAACTTTTTAATCTTACATCATCAAGTTAGATTCATATTTAATGCAGTGCAGTGATTGCAGTCAATAATTCAAATAGGTAATGAAGCACTTTTGGCATCATACATGTGATTGTGTATATTGATGTAACATGATTTATAAGAAAAATTTTTTGATAGTGAGATACTAAACCTAACAAAACCTCATTGTCAAACTAGTTGGCATTTTTGTCTCAATTTTCATGATCATAGGATCTGAGTTTACAGTGGTTATCAACTCATTGCAACATTCCTCTCTATCTAGATTTTGATTCTGACATGAAAGGACATTACACTTCAAACCAAAGAAAAGAAGCTTTTACTTTGTTTTTAGGAGTATAGCAACATTAATCTTGATCTAGATGTAGGTGAAGTAACTAGTATTCAGCAGTGGTTCCTCATTAATAGTCATTAGTTTATAATGAAGTAGAAGAAAACTGTTAGGAACCTCGTTAATAAAGAAAGTATTAGAACAAAAGAAGAAGGATTATAGCAAAATAATGGGGACTTTTATTATTAAATTGAAAACAAAACGAATGCAAAGATAACCCTCAATGCTACACTGAGGGATTGAGACTTGCATTACGCTTATCTCTTATAGAGCTCCTTTGCTAAAACCTAAAACCAAAGATGATCCTAAACTCCTAACAGCCCCCTCTTTAAATAATAACAGAACCTAAAACAAATCCCACAACTTTCCTTTCTAACTAGCTGTCAATAATGTTACTTGCCATTTAAGAATCAATCTCATTAATGGGCTACACCTTACTGTTTTGACTCTTCCTTTTATAGACCTTCATATCCTTGATTTGTTTCTTTCTTCTATGATAAGTAACAACAATTGGGGGTTTAACAAAAACACATTTGCTTATATCATGATACAAGTGTCTTGGAAAATAAGGCTTCCTTGATGACTTAATTCTTAAAGCAATAATTTGGGATAGCTTGTCTAACAATAATTTAATACTCACATAAGATGTAGTTGCCATAAGAAAATTGGAACTAGAAATTCTGAGGTGATGGAGAATGTAAATTAAAACTGCAGCTAAATCTTAAATGACACAACAATTTCATGAAGTTGTATAGAGCAAATTGTTCTTTTCAGAATTGAGAAGTGAAAGTGTTAAAAGGTGATAAATCCATGGATGCAATTGTTTTGTTAAGAAGCATAAATGAACATGCTTTTTCCCTAGAAGCAAAGCGCTAGTTTCATTACTTCAAATAATGCTATGTGATAAGTTTTGTTCATTCTTTATATACGTAGAGCTAAGTAACTGGTAGTCATCCTGCCTTTTTTATTTATTGGACCAATGGTGCAGACAAATGAAGGTGAGATTCCTTTAGTACATGACTTCAATGGTGTTGCAAGCGAAAAAGGTACCTCAGTTGAGGTATGCTTTATCTTTTTGGAATTTATTCATCTATTAATTTCTAAGATATTTATTGTTTGGGTAAGGTACTTAAGTAGCATTCTCATTTAAAAATTTTAGGAGGAAAGGCGGCTGTTATATGTGGCAATGACTCGTGCTCGTAAAAAACTTTTCATTCTATATGTTTCAATGGATTCAAGTTGGCAGGTTTGAAATGTATTCAACTTTTGCACTATGGTTACTGTTGCTTTTCTCAGGTAACACTTAGATTCTCTGCAGTTGCTTCGGCCATCACGATTTCTCAGAGAACTTCCGCATCATCTTTTAGAGGTTCAGGTGTGTTCAGCTGATCCCAAATTTTTTGAGTGGTTATTGTCCAAGTTATTAATAGGGTTTGTGAAAAGATTCAGATCTTGGCTCATTTCTTTTTTGTCCTGGGTCCTTTTCCATGGCCATGTGTTTATGTCAACTACGGAACATAAGTATGTAACACATGTCACAGGCCAGTGTATTTATTCCTTTTTTTTTTCTTCCTTTGAATATGAGGTATTATTTTTTTTTTAACTTGAAACTTGCAACAAAGTTTCATCTTCTTTATATAAGATAAATACAAGTATGAAAAATTGATTTTGAACACTCTTAAATAACACATGATTTTGTGTCAACAAAGTCACTAGCACGGAAATGGTTTTATTAAGCTGAGATTTTATAGAACATGTTTGCTGGAAAATTTGTCCTCAATTTGAGAATCAAACAGCCTATTTTTTTCCTCTCATATCAATACGATTTTTGTATACATATGTTACATATGAATTGTAGTATATGTATATCTAATTTGTTATTAAATTTGGTGGAACATTCAAGCATAATTTTTTGTCTTTTTTCTTTTCTTGCTACTTTGGGCATGAAACTTTAAGATTCAAGGCAAAATGTTTGGAGATAGATGAAGTTTATGTCCATTTGAGTGTTAGTGATATTCCAAAATATGTCCGTAAACCATTACTTGGAATTCTATTGTTGCACTGAATTATATTTAACACATTATCTGATGTTTTTTGTTATATAAGTTTCCTTGTCATAACATTTGGCTTTTGTTTCCTCGGTGCTCACTCTCTGTGACAAATGGTGATGATAAGTAGGCTGAGCTAAGTGTAAAAGATCAGCAAACAAACCATCAAAGCGTCCAAAAGGAAACTCCCCAAATTGATCTACATAGAGGAGATCAACCTTCTGAAATTGATTTGGTAAAAAATGACTTCATCAAAGTTCAATTTAATGGGGCTACAGAAGATTCAATGGAAACAGTGGAAACATGTGATGGAAATAGTTTTTTAAAAAGGTTATCCTTTAAATTTGTAATGGGTATGATGATAATTTTATTATCAAATTTAACAAGTATTCATTGAGATTAACTTTTTCTTAAGTTCATTACTTCTACAGATTCAGTGTGGTTGATAGATCTATTGTTTCTCACTTATTCCATCAATGGGCCAAGAAGCAAGCCTTTCAAGATCCGAAGAGATTGCTCAACAAGGTAATTGTCTTCTTACATTAATTTTTTGTTTTTGCATGTTCTGCATTGTGTATCAAGCTTTATGTCCTAGGGAACATTTGCAGTTAGAGGCTAAACATGCTCATTCTATGCTCTGTTATCTGTATACATTTGCTTTCCACAGTGTAGAATAGATCTGCATGTCCAGAAAAGTTGACTCACAGTGTTTCTGGGAATAAAAAATTAATTGTGAAAGGAGTGCTCTTTTCTAGAAGTAGTGAAGCTTCAGTAAATATGCATTATGATCAAATACAAAATTGGGTATAAAAAATTTAGCTCTGGAGTCTTCAAGAATAGGAATTCCACAGGTTTCCTGTCTAATCATGCTGATACTCTTTGCAACATATATTGGCAGCTGTGTCTCCCTATTCTTCTTTCATGTGATTTACCAAGTTGAAGTAACTATAGACTCTGCATAGTTGTTGCAAGTAATTGTGAATTTTGGATAGATTGTGCATTAGAGATCAGAGACAGAGAAAAAATCATGGACAATGGGCAAGGAGAGTAATGGATTGGTTTCCCCTAGGGTTAAAAACAAAGATGGCCTAAGAAAGAAGGGTTGTATCATTTGTGTTCTAGAAAACTTAAAAAGTCATTTGTGTCCCAAAATTATAATTTTGGACCAAAATATCCTTAAAAAAAAAAAAAAAACCTAACTTCTTCTCCTCATCTACCTCCAATTATCTTCTTTGACATCCAGTGTCTCCTTCGGTGGAAACTCTCTTCTCCATCCTCCATGTCTCATCTCTCACTTCTTCTTTTGTGTTCTTTTTTCTCCTTTCTTCTTATTCTTCTTCTTCCTTCTTTAATAAGGAGCATGAAACATTTTTCTGGAAAAGCGGATCTGCAAATTTGTAGAGCGGCGTCTATGACTTTCGCAGTGAACGTTATCGTGAGACACAACATAGTGTATTGTTGTTTTTCAAGGCACATTGTTGTGTCACATCACATTGCTGTTAGTCACAACATATTTGTATTGCCATGACTCATATTTGTGTGTCATGGCATATTGTTGTTAATCACGAGAAAATGTCGTGACAGTCGTAGACCTGCAAATCGACGGATCTGCTTTTTCAGGCTTTTTAGTAAATTGCAAATTTGCAGAAAATAGAAAAAGAAGAAGAAAGGAGAGGAAAGCAGAAGAAAGAAGAAGCAGAAGAAGAAGGAGGAGTTGGTGAAGATGCCGGATGTTGGAGAGGATGACCAGAGGTGGAATTGGAGGAGAAGTTGGTGGAAGGGTGATTTTGTCCAATTTTATGTGGGTTGGGACACAAATGATGTTTTAAGTTTTTTAAGACACAAATAATGCATGCCTCTATTTATAGGCCCTTTCTTGGTATTTCCACTTTCCTCTAACTATATATTTATTAGTAGAAATGCATATCTCAGTATAATCTATAGATCACCTCTTGAATATGTAAATTTACTAAAAATGTATAAAAATATGAACTAAAAATGTAAAATATATATATATATATATATATAGATGACAATTGGACAAGGTGGGATTGCATTGTATTTATTATTTCTATTTCATCTCAATCAAATGTAGCAGCACTGCTGAGTATGATTAAAACGCAGGATCAGATTTCTGAGCACTCATTTTCTTTATAATGCTAAGTTGCTTTCAAATGATATTGATGTGAGGACTTTGGCTACTTGTTTGTATCTAGCTGGGCCTCAGGTATCGTACAAGGACAATAGCGGACCAACATGATTGCTGCCTTGTGCTTAATTTCTGTCTCAGTCTGTAACTTATTTAAGTGTGATGCCTGGTTATTTGACCCCTCTGTAATTTGTTTTTTTTTTTTTTTTTTCAAAATTTTTGCAGGTTAGCTTTGTAATTGATGAACGTTTAAGAGTCAAGAAGAACAAACAAAAGGTCATAAAAATTCTCTTTCTTAATTCCAAAACAAAATTCTTATTTGATGCCCATTTTATAGTTGTTACATGATTGAGAAATATAAGTTTGTGTTATTATCACACTTATATTCAAGAGTTTGTTTATTTATTTATTTACATATGTTTTGCATGCCAAATGTTATTTGTGTACCAAATGACTGAAATAACCTCATTCTCCACTATACTAGTCATCCAGCTGCCAGGTTATCAGTCCAATCTCCAATGTATGCTTATACATTAATTAACTCGATCAAGCATGAAACCTAGAAATCTATTGAAAATTTCATGTCTGGAGAGCCTACAAAGAATTATTAGAGAAGAATATGAGAAGGAAGAAGAATGCTTGCTGAGATGATATCATACACTATCAAGTCTTCACCTAATCATCTCTATGTTTGTCTATATGTGATCAACCAAATCATCTGTAGAACTTTTTAAATTATCTACAAGCTATTGCTTGTTCACATATGAATTCAAATTATCTGTAGTTTGGATGTATAGGGAAACCTGCATTAAACTTTATTTCTGTACACACCTGTGAATGTTATGCAACTTTAAGAGTGAAATGATTCCCCTTTTTTAGGATGTTTTGCGTGCACTGAAGTCTTGTTTGGGCAGCGAAGAAGCTCTTCATTATGCAGAATATGTAAGCATATTTAATACTTCTCTAGATTAATTATAGCTTAGTGTTTGAAATGTTGAATAGATGAAAATAAAATATGTTGGTTTCTAATCTTTTCGGAGTCATGGTATGCAACTAAGAGTAAATGTCCATATATGTTGCATTTGGATTTAGATAAAAATCTAAATATCAAGATTTAGCCATTACTTACAAAGAATGAGATTTATTTATCTTTAATTGCTATTTTGCATGGAAACAAAGAAAAACTAAGCAAATCTCATTTTTAAGTATATCTCACGGTTAAAAGTTCGAGATTTATATATTTTAAGAATTCTCACATGCTTTGTCTTCTATAATTGAATTGTTAAGGACAAAGCATTTATATGAGAGAGGGAATGAAAAAAGAAAATTCTTTTGGCTTAAACATTTTTTACTATGGATTTGATTTAATATTTATCTATATATATACTAAGTGCTAGATATTTGAAATGTGTATGTGTCCCCTTTATAGGTTTTGAGATGGGAGCAAATTCCTGCTGATCAGCGTGCTCATTTATTGCGAGAGAAGCAGGTTTGGCTTTTCAACATCTTAATACTATGCTGAATATTGGAAACAAATTTCCGTTTTTCTTTTCATTCTTTTCCGCTTTCCTTTAGCAAAATTCTTGACAGTTTTCATGCACGGGTACTAGAATATGTAAATTTTCGAAACCTGTTAGTCACAGAAGTCACTGCTCCAAAAGCTAGCCTAATGCTTACCCAACACATCTTAGGTTGTGCTGTTGTTAGAGAACTGAAGAGAGGGAATATCCTCATGCCATGTTTCATTAAAAAACATCCCTGCTTGGAGCTTCCATTTGTGGCTTTAAGCTCTATATTTTGGAATCCATATTCTAGTAAATTGTGGCAGAGGAACACGTATTTTCAGTAGTATGATGTCCCTTTGGTGATGTAGGATGTCTGTACTTATACAGCTAAATACTACCTTTGGTTGAGAGCGACTTTTAGCATCAAACTTTGGGACATACAAACATTTCATCTAGTGCGAGTAATATTTCATTCAGGTTTCTTGCACTCATGATTTATTCATGTGCTGAAAACCAAGATGTGAAAAGATTGATACATCAAACATATATATATATTTTTTTTTCTATTAGATGTACAACTTGTTGGCTATTGCCAACTACTTTTTTTTAAAAAAAATTTCCATCGCTTTTCCCGCCCAGGAGCATTTCCAAAAGTTGAGGATTGAGAATTCAATGGGTTCGGCAGCGCCAACTTCCAAACAGGTAGGCAATATTCAGTAAATAAATCAGTTTGTTTTTTAGGTTTTATTTTGTTTATGTTTGAAAAGCAGAAGGATGATAAATTGGTTTTGTTACACTTTCATAGTCAAAAAGGCGGTGATTGTATTAATTTAAATTCACATTTTTGATATATAATCATTTATAAATAAACAGGTATCAACAATAAGTGTTTCAATTTTTGATGTTGAAGTAAAAATATTAAATGAATGCAACCTCTCGCTAATTGTGAACCTCTGGTGTACAATTTAAAATTTTTTGGTCGATGGTAGATTGCTTTTCTACGGAGTCTGGGGTGCATCGTGGACCCTGCATCGCGTCTTCATGCTTCTCGTTTGATTGAGCAGTACAAGTCACTCTGACTACATAGGCTTGGCCTTATAATTTTTTATTTTTTGGATGCCCTCATTTCGGGATAATTCCAACATTAAATTGTATATGTTTTCGACATGTCAACATCTCATTCTTTGTATATTCTAGTACTTGTAAATTATGAACATTTTAATGGGAATGCTATCGTGTTATTTCGGCACTGGTTCAGTTAACGTTAGAATTGTAGGTTAATTGCCGCGGTTGTGGTTACTTACAAAAGCCAGAAATCTAGATCTGTACCAAAATTGTAACAATACGGAAGCAAATTTCCAAGGTGATGCCGTTTCAATTGCATGTGTCCCAGTTTGGTGAAGAGCTTTAGGACGGTACAGCCATACAGCATATCACATAGCATGTTGATTCGGCGTAATGGTATAATCATAGGATTGGGCATATAAAGTTTTTCTCTCAGTGGCAAAATTCTTTTCATGTGATAATAGTAGACATCCAAATCTTTTATTCAACTTTTTCATTTAACCTTATGCAACAGCCTATATATTAAAAAAATTAGAGTTTAAGATTAAAAATTTTAAAGATAATGATAAACATCTAATATTTTTTCTAATTTTTTCATCACATCTTATGGACAGTTGATATGTAAAAGAATTAGAGTCTAAGGTTAAAAATTGTTAATAATTTTTGACATTTGAGTTGCTATATAAAATTGGATAGAAGTTGAGACAAAAATATTGAAATGTGTATCCTTTTTTCATGATGTGAAATTATATTCCATTCTAATTATATAACAAGTGTGACATGTTCGTTTAATGTGATTGGTTAAATATATCACAAGATGAATTCTTATTTTCTACATATAAAGTTTTTCCTAATTAGAGCCACTTGAGACAGCTATAATAATGTTGGTAGGCTGTTATAAGAAGGAATTATCCTTTTAAATTTTCAACTTTTCAAACTTTTTAAATTTCTAGTTTTTATGAATTTTTAGCTTTAAATCCAATAGTTAACCATCCCAACAATATTGTTGGTTCGTTTAAGGTAATAGATCTAATCAAGTGGAGGTAAGTGGACATGATTAAGGGTTATAACTTTTTCCTTCACAGGAACTATTCTGTGGATTGACACGGATATGTAGATTAGATATGTCCTCTTAAGTTATAGACCTGTTTTGGTTAAATTAACATAATGTTCTCCTTACATCGCGTTTGGTATATCATATGGATTAGATAAGATCAAATTGAATTGAATACAACACAATCTTTAGTTTGGTGTACGATAGAATTGATTGGATGTAATTTAATAAATTTAATAATATTTATTTCTTAAATTAATTAACTTCATTGTTATAATTATTTAATTTATTTATCAAAATATTATTATGTATTTAATAATATAATTATAAATATAATTTTTATTAAAATATAATTTATTTATACATCTTATTTTCATATATGATTAACATATATGAAAGAGATGGTTTCACGAGACAAATATAGAGCTATCACCACAGGTATATAGTTTGTACTGGTGCTTGCATTTTTCATTTTTCCAAGTAAATGCATACGCATCCATCCATCGGAACCTATATACTCCAAACACCTCTGACGCTCAAAGAAGTTTCTCATTAATTAAAAAAGAAAATTGTTTTGAAGTGCAAAACAATTTTCATTTTTAAATGATAAAGTTGCAACATATTGGCACCTAGATGTGTCCAATGCTATTTTTGATCCGTTTGTATGTACAAAGATTGGTTATTTTGGCAAGAAAATTTTACATAAAACTACTAACTGAGAGTGTAAGAGAAATATGAAGCACCTCTAATCAAAGGGGTCAATTCGCCGATCATGTTCACTCGCCATTGCCATTCCAGTGCATAGGCATGTAGGACACATCACCTGGAAAAATAGACAATGGAATAACAATTTAATATTAAAAATTTGATGTTCAAAACCTGCATCCAAAGTACCACTAAAAATTGATTATAAAAAGGAAGAAGAGGAAAAATAGCGATAGGTAGTTTTGCATATATGATACATTTCATTGGATGTCTAACCTTTCCAGATCCTGAACAGTTTGAACATCTTTCTGTTTTAGGATTTGATAGAGGTTGGTCTCTACTATTGACCGTTGAGACCAGTTCAGTAAGGACAAGTGCTCCTGTACTCGAGCATCGAGCACAAGCAAGATATCCTGCATATATCAGGTTAAATGTTAATTCAGATACATAAAAGTACCATTTCCGATTCTCCCCACCTAAATTAGACATACATATATGTAACTGTTCAATCATTGCAAGAAATCTAGTAAAGATGAAGATAGAATTTAACATATTTATGATTAAATTTAATTTTGACCAATTGTTTACCGGAAAGGTGATCATGGACAAGACTCAAGCCCGACTTTCTAAGTATTTTTTGGCCAGACAATGTGGCAAGTTCTGTTAAAAGTTTAACAATTCTCATGCCCATGCCAATCCAACAGTCATCATATAGCTGTCTCAAAAATTGACATTAATGACATTGAAAGATGCGGACAAGAAAACTCAGAAAATGCTGGACAGATTCAAGAGTATACCAGTTCCAAGACAATATTTGCATCTTTTATACTCCTGCTGTTTCACATTGTTTACTTCAACTACCATTAAAGCTGAAATTACCCCAACCGCTCCTCCAGAAAATGATGCAACTATAGGATCAACCTGGCTGCTCATTGCAACATATGGTCATGTAAAAGTTGAAGTAAATCAAATTGAAAAATATAGAACATTATAGATTGATGCACACTACGAATAGATCCCCACCTCAACTGCATTGGCAGATGCACACTACGAATAAAATCTTCATATGATGTGCCCCCTAATCCCAACTTAAGCTCCAGCTGAGATGTGAAACATTCAAAAAAGAGAAAAGGATTAACGAAGAATGATGCGATTGACACTCATGTATCTGCAAACTGTTCTTGAATATAATATTATGGAATTTTTGTTTAAAAACAATGAAAAAAGAAATTATAATGATTTCTAATTATGCATTAACTTTAGATTAATAAATTGCAACTAATCTCTTCAAAAAGTCTTTTTAATAAGGGTATAAAAATATTTTTAATTTGAATAAAGGGAATGAAAATGAGATTCCCAAGTAGGGTGGGGGGAATGGAATTCCCATTCCACAACCGCAAATTTATGTGGTACCCACCATTTTATTTTCATTACAAAATGATTTTAGAACAAATAAACACCATTAATCGTTCCTATTCCTCATTTTCATTCCCCAGTCCATTAAGTAAATACTCTCTGAAGTATAATTGGGATGAAAGGTAATTTGAAAAAAGGACAGCGAAGCATAATTGTGATGAAAGGTACTTGTTCATGGTAATTAAGGGATAAATAACTTACAGTGGGTGCTAGAAGGCCACCGAAAAGAATAATTCCAGCAATGAGAGAAAAACAAGTAGCATAATAAACCTTCAGATTTGCTGAGGTCTGCATGCATATTAATCACCATATGACCAACATCTTCAAGGAGAACAAAAGCAGGAAGAGGAAGATCTACATTTGATACTGTATGATTGACTATAAATGGAAAAAAGAAGTAAAATGGTTGGGTAAACTACACAAAAGTGGTCAGTCACAATAAGAAAACTAGTGTCGCAAACGAAAGCTTACCAAAGGAGGCAAAAATGGGATGAATGATGGAAAATTAGGGAGTTCATTTTCTTGCTCTTCTTTCGAGATACCAAGTTCAGAGCTCTTAATTCTCTGCTGAATCCTCAGTCTGCGTACCTACATGCATTTCGTTTTACAAAATGAGAGTTAGGCCAACATTGTTAAAATGTAAGCTAACGATAAATCTTGATGCAAATTAACAATAATAATAGTTTCTGAATGTATATTGTGAGGGTGAAGCGATGAAAGGATCATGTAACTGATGCCTAGCAAGATATTAACCTTAATCACACATGACACATGCAAAGACAAATTCATAAACCTAGAAAGTTTTAACACACAAGAAAGTCCTGCAATAGACACCGATCACAGTTCAAATCCAAACACTGTTGGTAAACATGAGGTGTATGCTCCATTGCTCTTGAATAGAAAAAAACAAGGGATAAAAGCAATTATTCACTCGGTCACGTGTCAACAAGTCTTAAATCCTATAGTTGAACCTTTTCTTATCAGCATAAACTTTTGATTCTGATCTTAATTAACACATTCTTAACTTATTTCTCATTAACAACCATAAAAATAGAACCTGCCAACATAAAAATAGAACCTGCCAACATGCATAAGGCTTATTTCTCACCTCCTCCATATGCAGGAAGATTTTATTGCGACGACTTCGAATATTGTCATGAATTTCTTGCAGTTCCATCTTGACAAAGTCTTGCACTGTTTCCGGACCTTCTATTATACAAAATCTGCATTGCAAACACATGACATGCTATTTATGACATTTTTAGTAGTCATCATATAACACTTATGACATACCATACACAAGCAAAGTAAAAATCAATTGTCATTTCAATTACGATAATTTAATAGTACTCTCTCGACATCCAAAAATGCCATAATTTAAAAAAAAAAGAAAAAAGCGAATTATAGTTACAATTCTATCCTTTAACATGTTACATATACAATAAACAGAGCGAGGGAGTACCCGGGGGCGTTTTCGGATTCAATCGAAGATGCAGCAAAAGAAGAAGAAGAATCCTGTTCGGACGCCATACATCGCCAGTGGTTTGGTTTCAATCTTGACCTTAGATCTGTACATCTGGAATTCGTCCGGTGACGATCGAAGGGTAGAAGAAGCTGCGGCTTCGCCGGATACGGAACCGCCAAAACTCGGCCGAAACAGAACATTGTCAATCTCTCTAATTTCTAGAGAGAGAAGGGGATTAAGAGTATATTATGCGAAGAATTGAGTCGGCGAATAGAGGAGAGAGTGAAGACAAGAGAGAGGGACATGAGAATTGCAATGGAGGTGTGCAACGGTTGAAGAATTGGAATCTTCCTTTTTTTATGATTTTATTTTATGGTGGGAAGATGAGTGCGGGCTACGTGGAACCAAAACGGTGGTGATGTTTTCTGAGTGGAGCTTCTCTGCTCTTATTAATTAGTGGGATCCGACGGAAATTTCAATGCTACACTCATTAGATGATTTTAGGCGAAAAAAAAAAAGGTGTAGCTGTCGGTTTCATTATTTTTGTGTGTTGACTTCTTTTGCTGGTTTGTTACTGTTTTCTGTACTTCCTAACAGTAATAACTATTTCTTTTTTTTAAAAAAAATCAGTATATCAACCATATCCAAAGTAGTTCGATGTATCTTACAATTTCTTGTGTTATTTACATCAAATCCAACGGTTTAAGTTTATAGGAAATAATCAAACTATAATATTTAAAATTTGAAGTTAATATATAATATATCTCCTCATATATAATATAGATAAATAATAGATGACAAATATATATTAAACTCATTTATCATCTAACATGTATAATGAGAAGATTTTCAAATAAAAGGAAAAGTTTATTTGAATAAAAAATGTTCAAGCTTTGATACCAAATTTGTTACCATCAAATCCAAAAACTTATACTTATAAGAAATAGTCCAACTATAATACTTAAAATTTGAGGTTAACATGTGACAATTTACACTCTCTCCTTATAGAACTAGCATCAATTTATAATTTTAAGGATAAGGTCTACAGTAAATTTTGGATAAAAATATTTTTCGAAAGCTTTTGGAACAAATTAGCTAAGAAAAGAGTGAGTTGATTTGAAAACAAGCAAGGATATGCAAATTATTGCTGAAAAGAAGATAGTAAACTTTGTTGAGCTAAACTTTCACTTTAACGGAATGTTGATGCAAAATAGAAAATTACTGCAGTAATATATTTGTAATGTCACTAACTTTAAAATATTTTTTGCTCCATCAATCGGGTGATGCATTGGTTTAAGTAAATATGACTTTAAAATACAATCAATTCGGGATGTTTAATATTGTTGTGTAGTAACAATTTAAAACACAAACATAATTAATGACAAATTCATCAAGAAATAATTTTTTGTAAGGACAAATTGGTCAAGAAAGAATTTTCTATTACACCAGTTAAACTAAAATTTATTTTGTGCACAATGTAAAGTGAAGGGCGAGAGCACTTTGAAAACAAAAATTTGGTTTGTTCCAAATTAATGGTGGAAGATAGGTTTTTATAATGTGAATTGCAACCTTCCATAGTAAGTTGCAATATTCTATCATTACTTTTCAATTGCAAATTAATTTAATTTAAATTTTAAGTCTTCTGTAGCTCTCAAACTCTCTACCGATTCAGCTACTAGAAGTTACCCTCACGTTTGTTGTGTGTAGCTCTCGCCTTCCTAGGTGACTCTCTCTTCTCTCCCAAGTAGAGGATGCTCTTTTCTCTACTCTGTTTCCCCCTATTCATGGATGCTAACGAGCTTACTTGTTATTATGAGCAGCGTTCTCTTTCGGAGGAAGATGGACCGGTTATAGTAGTGAGTAAGAAGGTTCAATATAGAGGTATAACCGCCGCCTCTTTGTGCATATTAGGTAAGGTGATAACAAATAAGGAAGTAAATAGAGAAGTCTTTCGATTCACAATTCCTAAAATATGAAAAACTACCAAAGCAATATGGATCAAATCAGTGGGTGTAAATACTTTTACCTTTCAATTTGGGTGTAAACGGGACAAGAAAAGGATTCTTAAAGCAGCACCTATGTGGTTTAATAAATATCTGATTCTTTTAAAGGAGGTTCAAGGAATTAGTAAGGTAAATGAGACAAAATTCCAAATTTCACATTTCTGGGTCCAGTTCCATAATCGACCCTTGGCATCTATGACAAAAGAGATAAGCTTTCTTTTAGGTGGAATGGTATGACTTCTACTTGAAGTGGATCCAAGGCCAAATGGTGATTTCATAGGAAGCTTTCTACATGTCAGGATTGATCTTGATCTATCAAAACCGCTAAAAAATGGTCTACGACTCCAAATGGGTGTTCCTAAGGAGATTTGTCCCATTTCCCCAAAGTATGAACAACTCCTGAATTTTTGTTTTTTCTATGGTAGGATTGGACATATGTTGAGAGATTGTATAGAGGACGTGGATCATATTGTTGATAAGGAGAAGTTAAAATATGGGATTGATTTGAGAACTTTAGCTTCCATGGAGAAGTAAACCAATGGGTAACCTCAATAACAAACATCTTTCCCCCTTTATGAAAGGATCCCAACATTTTCCGCTACGCCAAATGAAGAGTTCATTTACAAAGGTAAGGGGCCAATGAATCCAAAGGTCAAAGAAAAACTACTTTTTGAAAGGTCATCAGTCACTATTAGTCATCCATCCTATATTATGAATGCTAACGGTTAGTTGATAGATGTTAGTGAGATGAGTTGATCGTTTGTCATGGGTGGCAACATAAATGAGATGTTCTAAGTAAGTAATGCCCATCACGTGTTCGATAATAATATTGATCAGGTAGTGTAAAAATGAGGCTCCCTAGTCAGTAAAACCCAATGTAACAAAACCAGTTGAAGTATGGGGTCTACTTCTACAACAATCTCTTACCCAGGTCGTGCCAGATTTACGTGCACTTTAAGTATTTGAGTTAAGTTCCCAACAGGTGGCAGATTCTTGTTTGAACCCACCTAGGTTTATGAGGCCTAAGGCAGATGATAATTTTGTCGACATGGTTATTGAACCAAGTGGGAATCGAAATTCTTCAATAATGCACATATCTTTTGACGGGACCCTTCCCAAATCCTTTCTCTGGATTCAAGAAAGACCCCGTAGCATCCCGAAAGAATTCTCACGAATCTTATACTCAGCCCGGAGGAACCTCATCAGGGCACCGAAAAATCATTTAGCTAGATCTTTTAACTTCTTTTATAAGGTGATAATGATAATAATTTTTCGTTTTTTAATAAAAATTTCGGCAGCATGCTGTCTGTTTTCTAAACTATGTCACCTTGCAAGTTTCAAATATAATTTATAAAAACACATCTATGAAATCAATTTCTCAACTTCCAGAGCCTCCGACTCTTTTCTCACAACACAACCACAAACAAGTAAATAAAATATGAAAACTGAATTTTATAAAACGTTAATAAAACATTTTTAACTAATGCATCCACTATTTCTTTAAAATATTTACAACTACATATATAAACATATACATGATCAAAATAACAAAATATATACATGTAGTAAATGTCGTCTTATCCGTCCGCCTGCACGTCTAACTGAACCTCGTCAGCTGGACGACTAACTCCTGCGCCTGTGGGAGAATTTTTAAGAAAAACATTTAAAGAAAAATACAAGTATTACTCAGTGAGTGGTATAATTTATATATACTAAAACTCATTTCTGAATAAAATATTCATCCAAAAACAATTTTTAAAACTAAAATGCTTTTTAAAGTTCTTTTCCAAAACTCTTTTTGAAATCTTTTCTTAAAATCTTTTCTAATGCTTGCCTAAATAGTAACCCAAGGAATATCTACTCCTAGCGTGGTAGCATATAAAATCTAGCTAACCACTAGAAGTGGGAATCTACCATGTGTAGTCGTCGAAAGCGGGCCCACGCTGCGGACCGACTATACTACCCTATACGTGTATACAGATCACTCATGTCTCGCTCACATAAGAGTTGACTAGACTCAAATCTCACTGACTGACTTCCTCTCATCTACTGTATCATGCATAGGGCATTCGGTCGGGTACTAAACTGGGGCTAGGGTAAACCATAAGCTATTAAATTTTTTTTTTCTTAATACACTAAAATATTTTAAATCTCAAGGTAGTAAACCTAAAATTTTTAATTCTAGCACATTCTCATATACATAAATAATAAACTAAAATCTTTATGCTAGAATTATAATATAAATTCAATTAATAAATGAATAACTATTTATAATAAATTCTTTTAACTTTAAATAAACTTTAAGAAATATAAATTTTAAAAACTCGTAGTTCCACTCACAATACGTCATCGGATAGAATCCGATTCTTCTCCGTATGTCTCCGGAACTCTCTGCTTTTATCCTAAAACATCAAATATCCATTTAGGGTCACTTAACTCATTCAAATAACATTTAAAATCAATAAAAATCTTATTTATCTCTATTAATACCCTTTAACGTCTAAATTTTCGGATCTCAATTTCTATTCAATCGGGGTTTTTGAAATCCGTTTTCTCTACATAAATTCTACTTATTATTTCCTAGGAATACCTTAGTATACTCAATTTCATCGTCGGAAGCTCGGAATGAAATTCGTTCGATTTCACTTACTAGTAAAAATTATTTTTCGTTTCGAACGTCCGATAACTTCAACAATCAATTCTCTAGTGTTATAACACCCAACCATGATTAAATAAACGATTTCGAATGTTAAACGAACGCGTTTAGAAGGGTTTTGAAAAACGCCCTTCAACTCGTCTGTTTAGCTCGGAAATCGATTCTAAAGTTTTCGTTTTCGAAATCTAACTTCATAAGATTATTTTTTAACATCTAAAATCATTCATCTAATGTTTTAGAATCGAAAACGAAATCGGATCTCAACAAATACCCATTTTGGCCATCACTTTCTGTCCCTCTCATCTATTTTTCTTCCATCAAATCACTCACAAATCACACCAAAATCATCCTCACACCTCCCTCTCATTATCCATAAACTCTAATTCGAAAAAGAAAGAAGAGATGAGATGAGATGAGTTTTCATATAAAATATCAACTTTTAAACTAAAATAACTCAACAAATAGGCGATCTTTTCGCTTCAAATTTGTTGGGCTAGCTAGAGGAGATGATAAGGAACAACTTTCGTGAAGAAACCTCGACGAAATACAGACTGGATCTTCCTCTTTCTCTCTCTCCCTCTCGGCGTCGCACTCTCGGGTCTCTCTCTCACCCGAATCTCTTCTTTTCTTTTCTTTCTTGTTTTCACGACTAAAATGTCTCAAATGAGACAAAATTCAACACATATATATACTAATGCTCAATTACAAATTAGTCCCTTAAGAAAATTTCATTTAATCACCTCAAACCTTCAATAATCTTACTAGTGTCCAACTATAAATAATTATTAATTCTATTGGTCCACTTGACACCTTCTAATCCATTTATTCCTTCAACCATTCAATAAATGGCATGTGGTACATCCATAGTCACTACTTTTCAAAAGCACTTATATCTTTTCTTATTGGTTGAATTAAAATATCTTTTACTTTATTCCGTGAACTCACCTCACTTGATTAACAAATAAATCACTTCTAATCACTTTGTAATCGTACCGGGGTCAACCAAATGACATCCGACTTACGATACAAAAATATAATAAACCTCAAATAACACTATTAGAGACATACGATTTGATCGTAACTCAATTCAAAGATTTCTAATATCATAAAATAATAAATCTGGGTGAGAGCTAAATCGATTTCGAATTACGTGATATATCAAAAAATATCGATTATATATCGTAACAGAAATTAGGGCTTACTCCATCTCTTTTAAACATCACTCCCATGTAAATCATTCATACCATTTTCATAAATTTATGCATGTAAATCCTACATGGAAGTTACATTTTTATCCCTTGATGTATAAATTCGAATTTTCATTTCAACAAACTTTCAATACCTAATCCTTTCGAAAAATATTCCATAAATATCCTACACACATCTTATGGCCAATTTGACTTTATAAGCTTCAATTTCGGTCTAATACCTCTCATATATGCTTGATAAAAAAAATGTTCCTAACCGAAATCCGGTCGAATAAACCGATAACTTTTTTTATGCCCATTCTCTTTAACCCATTCTCATTCACTTGGATTACACTCATTGAAACTTCCGCATATTATGCTCATGCGTGATCCATGCATATTTGTTGACATTCGGAAACGGTCAACCAGAGATTCTGGGGCCCAGACTACGAACGAGGTAATTAAGGAACGGTAATAATGACGGGAGTGTGATAAATGAGCAGTTAATGAGGTTTGAGGTATGTGAAGCTTAACTTGGATGAAGGAAAATCGGTTGTGATAGTTAGGTGGGTTTAATGAAATGATCAATAAAGACGAGAGGGAGAAATAAGAATATAAGACACAAGGATTTTTACGTGGTTCGGCGATTGCGTCTACGTCCACGACCACTCTGGAGTAATTCCGGTAGAGTGACGATACTCTAGTCTATTCAGCTTGTTTGTACAGTAAAGATCTCTCATATTTATAGAGAGGGGGAGATGACAAAAAGAAATTACAAAAGAATGTTATACACGCTACATGTAACGACTATTTACAACTAATCCTGACATAGCCATGCTGCACTAATTGTCAAAGGTAATGATTATTCTCTCCCTGCACACGTCTTTATTTAATGCATCAGGAAAGGTCTTTCCTTCATTAATTGCGTAGCCGTCGCATTAAATGCTTCTCGGTAATGGTGTAAGCAGTTTCTGATGAAAAATCATGAGAGTTGGTGATTCTGATGACTTGCTGTATACGATATCCCCTGAATAAGTCCTCCGGTCAATCAGGTCGTGCGTGCTGTAGAGGCGCAAACGTGGCCAGGAAAGATGGCCAAGCGGCCTGAAAATTTCCAAGGGCTCGCGACCTGAGCAGTCTTCGCGAGCTGAGCGAGCTGGCGATGCGGACAGAAGGTATGCTTGGGGCGGTCTGGAAGCTATTGCGGGCTCGAGACCTGAACGGCCTTGTGGGCTGGTCGGGCTTGTAGTTGAGGTCTAATGTTCTGGTCTTTTGGGCTTTTGCTTCTGTTCAAGTCCATTAGGTACATACAGGCCCATTTAGTTAAATTGAGAGAACGGGCATAACACAAGCCCCCCAGCTCTCAGTGCGTTCTGCGGACTGGAAGCTGATTCATATATACGATTGGAGCCCATTTGCGAGCTTTTAAGTGCCGGTTCAATTTCTGCTTTGTAACAGTTGACACGTGTCGTTCACGCAGACGTTGGAGCCATAAACGTGCCTTGGGACCGTACGCATTAAATGTGCACGTCTTGTAACTGACATTGCATGATGACGTAGGATCAAAGTTGGTGCTGGACCGTTGGATCTTCAACGGTTATGCTTTTACGCTGGATCGGAAGTCTGAGGATGGACGTTTAGGCCTATATAATCCAAATGTCTTTTCCAATTGCCATTTTTGCTTCTTCGATATGACACTAACACCCCATTTTCACCATTCTTCTCCTCTGCTTCTTCTGTACTTCTTCCACCTTTTGACAACTTCTTCGGACTTCGTTGCTTTCAAGGATCAGTTACTATCTCCAACACACCATTTTTAGCACGAGACAGGTAATTCTCCCTGACCTCACCTTTTCGTACTTTTTAAAGGTTTGCTTCTAGTCTGTAGTATTTTTTTTTTTTTTTTTTGTTTCCATGCCATGCTTGAGAATCGCCGTATTCTTGCCTTGTATTTAGAGGTTCCCATACTTGTTGCCTGAATCTCTGTGTCCACTAAGGGTGACTTGGCTGCCAGCCTGAGCGTCCCATATCATTGTTGAACTGTGAAGTCCGTTCCTGGACTTTCCCTTGCTAGGAACCGTACCTGGCGGGTTGTATATGTTGTGTTGGTTCATTTGGAACCCTTGTCATTTGTTGATGTTGCTTAGGATTCCGACTACAATGTCTCTGTACTGCTTGATAGGGTACATGTAGACATAGGGTTAGCGGTGTAAACATTAGGGAGACATAGTACCCGATGGGCCCGCGTATGCGGGTCTCCATAGCCTTTCGTGGCCAAGTGCGCGACCTGACGTATAGGATAGTAGCTCCAGGAACTCTTTTCTGTAGCTTGTTAGGCTTAGCATGCTATAAGCGTTCTGATGTCATACCTTTTGTGCTGTAGATGTCAGGTCATTCACGTACTGGTCGCGGTAGGGCTTCTGCTTCTAGGGGGCAGGCAAGGCACCGGGTTAGAGAAACCGAGGTTGCGACCTCGCGAGCTAACGAATCTACCGAAGAGGTTGCCGGATGGGGTAAGGTCGCAGAAAGGGAAGCCCGTCATCCCTTTATTCATACGCCTTCGAGTACGACCCTCTCGATGTTGGAAGTTTCGGCTTGAGACTTTAGTTTCCCCTTGGTATGCTGGGCTAATGTTCCTAAGGCCAGGGATCGGGTTGCAAATCCACCTGAGGGTTTTGTGGTGATCAGTCACGAGCATATGGAGCTCGGGTTTAGGTTTCCAGTCCCTACCTATCTTATGGACTTGCTGAATGACCTGAAGCTCGCCCCCTTTCAATTGACCCCGAACTCGTATGCATACATAACCATTTTGGCCGCGGCGTTCATTAAACACGGGCTCGGGCCTCCTACACCTCGCATTATCCGCGACCTTTTTAGCTTCAAAGGGACCCATAAAAAAAAGCCCTACGAAGGGACGGGCTTTACTACGTCACGCCCCATCTATCCTCCGAATATAAGGCATATCTGCCCCAGGACTGCACCAAGTCCAATGTGGGGGAGTATAAGTCTTGCTGGGTTCTGGTCACATGCACTTCGCTAGAGGGTCTGCACAATAGGCGTTTCGTCCTGGATCCTGGTAGTCAAAGAATTGTAGCCCATAGAAATAATTACATATTTACAGAATATATATTTACGTATATATATACATATTCGGTTTTTTTTTTTTTTTTTTTTTTTTTTTACGGGCTTGTTTTTGCTTTGCAGACGTCGCCACCCCTAAGTATGATCTTGATGATGATGAGCTCGCGGTCCTGAACACATACGTGGCGGCCAAAAGACCAAACGACGATTTCTTCTCTTCGAACAGCAAGCTGGTAGAACGGGGCCTCGCACCACCTGCCACAGGTCCCCTCTTGAACGTAAATAGAGACCTGGGGATACAAGGAGAAAGAAACGAGGTTCGCTCAGTCTTTGCTGCCCTTGAACAGTCCGAGTCAGAACCATAACCTTTGCCACCGAATTCCCCGAGCACGTCCACCAGCATATCTTCGAACAATATGCAAAGGTTCACGCTGTCCGTTCCCCTTGTCAGATCGCTCCCACCGCCCAGGGCGCTGGATGTCGTTGAAGTAGATGATACTTCTTCGGACCCTTCTCAGAGAGTGCTTTCTCAGCCCGCTGCAGCTGCTTCTCCTCAGGCCAGGTCAGTGTCAACACCTCAGAAGCGGGCTGCTCCATCTGGAGGGCAAAGTCCTTTCCCAACAAAGAGGACTGGGGCAATTTCTGCCGAGGGGGACATAGCATCGCCGGAATCTGAGGCCCTCATCCGGAAGAGGAAAGGAAAAGCCATAGCTGAGCCCCCAGCCCTAAAGCGTAAGGGCGCCGTTGAAGTTCACAAGCTCGGGGCAGTCGTTATTGGCAGGGAGCCGAGCATTGGGGCACTTAGGCGATCTACAGGGTCTGTTGGGGAGTCGTAGGTAGATTCCGGGATGCACCCTGATGTGGCAAGGGAAACGGAATATTTCAGCAGCTTCGTGAATCTCGTTCCTGAAGTTATGAGGGAACGTACCCCAAAGCTACAGAAGGTTGAGACCATGGGTCGGAAGCTCATGGGCTATGCAGCCCGTCATGCAGCGCTGGTAAGATTCAAGTTCCTTTATATTCTCGGATTTTCCTCCACTTCGAATTTTAACCCCCCTTTTTATCTTTTCAGTTGGGCATGACAGCGATGAAGCTAATGAAGGAGATTGATGACTAGCTTGGTGAGAAAAAGGCTTTCAGGCTGGCCAAGGAGCAGTTCGAGGAGGAGAAGAAGATGTTGCAGGATGAAGTGAACCTTCTCCAGGACGAGCATGGAAAGTTCGAAGCCAAGCTCCAGGATGCTGATGCAGCCCTGTCACAAGAGACTGCTCGTAGGGAGGCTGCTACTTCTGAAGTCAGCAAGGCCCATAGCGAGTTGAAGCAAGTAAAATGTGAGCTGAGTGCTGCCCAGAAGAAAATAAAGGTTGCTGAAAACAAGGTAAAACAGCAACAGCAGGAACTGGCTTCAACCAAGGAGAAGTTCGCTGGGGTAGAGGAGAAACTGGTTCAGACCGCGGGGAACATTGCAGCTCAGATATCCCAGGAGCGGGACAAGGCCGCTTCAGAGAACGAAAGGGCTTTCTTGTTCACCATACGGGAGCACTACCCGGATCTGGACTACTCCTTCTTTGGGCCACCTGCTGTCGAGCAGATACAGGAGTTTGTGGAATTTGCTGCTAGCACTCAGGGCGCGCAACATGGTGTTGCCTCGCCTGCTCGTCCGATCAAGCCATCTGCTGTCCCAGTCCCTTCGCCAGAGCAAGCCCCTGAGGGACCTTCAGCTCCAGAAGATCCACCAGCATCGGAGCCCCCAGTTCAAGCCTATCCTGATCCTTCTGCCACTGAGGATGTCCCTACATCGGAGCACCCAGCAGAAGCTCCTTCTGAACCTTCTGCTCCTGAGGAACCTTTAGCTCCTGAAGATGCGCCTGCTAGCACTTAGAGAAAGATTTTTAGCTTTCTTCTTGTTTCCCTTTATCTGTTTCGATTGAAATATTTGAATTTTCCTCTTTTTGTGAGGACTCTATATATATTTTCAACTGCACAGGTCTGGACGATGAGCTCGTGGCTCGGATTTATGACATTGAATTTCCTGCAAATTTCAGTATTTTGTCTAAGTATAGAACAAGTATATATGCATGACTTACTTACACGATGAGCAATTGTCAAGTATAAGTGATAGGCACACATAGTAATAATAAGGATGATTAAGACCATCAAGTAAATCATAATCATGAAAACAGGTTAGCTTACGAGCTTACGACCTGCAACAGATCATAACAATAATAACATGATAGCTCGCAAGCATTTAGATTCATATAACTCAATCGAGTAAATTTCTTGATTATGCAAGAGGTAGGGCTGGCCAACCCTTGGGGGGAACATGCATGAACTTATAGTCCGTTGAGTGCTCGTTCTAAACTCTATCGCCCTATATCTTGCGCTGGCGTTTAGTGCGTTTGAGAGTGACATTTTCCCGAACTTTGAAATTTCAACCTGTTGTAGTGCCTGCAATTCGAGGTCAAGCCTTTATCGTGGGTGGCCCCTTTTGCGAAGTTGCGAGTCATCTTTATGTATTAGAGGTGTAGCCCTAACCCCTCCCGCGAGGTCGCGAGGTATTTTTATGTATTAGAGGCGTAACCCTACCCCTTCCTGCGAGGTCGCGGGACAATTGTTTTCGCGAGGTCGCGGGGCAATTGTTTTCGCGAGGTCGCGAGGCATTTTATGTATTAGAGGCGTAGCCCTACCCCCTCCCGCGAAGTCGCGGGACAATTGTTTTCTCGAGCTTTAGGGTGCTTCAACGGCAGCTCGCGGGTCACATCTAGATATTCTTCTAGATATTCCCCCCGTCCGCAAGCAATCGCTCTCATGGGGGGCGTATAATAAATATCTTCCTTAAGTGTATTATCTAGAGTAAAGAGATTATAGCTGATAAATGGTCCCTTGGACTCATAAGAGAGGACAACTCGTAGATCGCGAGGTCGCCTCAAGACAGCTTCGAGCAAAATGTGGCGACGAGCTGTTTACGAGCAGGGAGGGTGTTGTGAGAAATCTTTGCAACGATCGCCTCCTTATAAGAACCGCGAGTAGTTCGTAGGTCGCAGGATATAGCGGCTGCGAGCTAAGAAACGAGCTTAACACTTGCTGATGTAAACCTTCCCAGTGAGGATAATATAAGTAAGCCGAGCATCGACTGATGAGGAATCCTCGAATGAGGTTTATGAGCACTTCTTGCCAGAATATGTACGTAGCTTCGGCAAGCATTTTATGCAAGTGTTTTGGTTGCAAATGGTTCCTTGGATGTTTGCACAGATATCTTCAAAGACTAATATGTATATATATATATAAGGATAAACTGCAGCTCATTTTCTTGAAAAAGAGATTTCAATAGCTTTGCTCTTTTTAACATGTACATTTGCTGGTTCAACCAGTTTGCTTTCTGCATCAAATATGACACATACAACAGAAAATAAGTGAAAGCATGTTTACAGACAATCGTCAAAAGAAATCATGTACAAAGTTAGAACGGGCTGACAATTCTTATGTGTAATAGGGTCGCAGGTGCTCAACATTCCAGGCTCAGGATAGTTCTGATCCGTCCATGTTGGTCAAGTGATAGGCTCCATTCTCCAGACTCTGCTTGATGAGGTATGGCCTTTCCCAGTTGGGTCCGAGTGCCCCGTCACTTGCCTTGCGAGCTCCAGGGAGGACCAGTCTGAGAACGAGGTCTCCTGCCTTATAGTTCCGAGTTCGCACCTTCTTGTTGTAGTACCTGGCAACTCTCTGCCGGTACACTGCTACCCTCATACGAGCTACTTCTCTTGCCTCATCGGCTAAGTCTAAGCTGGCAGTGAGCAGCTGGTCATTGTCCTCAGGTCGGAATGAAGCTCTTCGCTGGCTGGTGACTTCAAATTCTGTTGGGATCATGGCCTCTGTTTCGTAAACCATGGAAAATGGAGTTTCACCAGTAGAGCTGCGAGCTGTGGTCCTGTATGCCCAAAGGACTTTCTGCAACTCGTCTACCCAGGCCCCTTTCCTTGCCTCTAACTTGGTCTTCAGAGTCTGCTTGATGATCTTGTTCACAGCCTCGACTTGACATTTGGCTTGAGGGTGGTCTACAGCTGAGAAGCTTTTAACGATTCCGAGCTCGTTGCAGAAATCTATGAACTGCTCGCTGGTGAACTGCGTCCCATTGTCTGTCACAAGCTGCTGAGGAATTCTGAACCTGCAGATGATGTTGTTCCGCACAAACTTTCCTATTTTCGAGGTGAAGATCTCCGCTAGCTCCTTAGCTTTGGCCCATTTGGTGAAGTAATCCACAACAACCATAGCGTGCTTGCAACTCCCTCGAGCTGTGGGTAAGGGTCCGATGAGGCCCATTCCTCAGATTGCGAATTGCCACAAACTCACCATTTGCTGGAGGTAGGCTGGTGGAGCTCGCCAGACTTTGGCAAACCTTTGGCACTTATCACACTTCCTCACCAGATCTATGGCATCCTGCTTCATGGTCGACCAGTAGAACCCCTGCCTGAGGGCTTTCTGAGCTAAGGATAATGCTCCTGCATGGTTCCTGCAATGACCTATGTGAATATCCCTTAGTACTATCTCATAGTCCTCATCATCTATACATCATAGCAGCGGGGTCGAGAGTCCCTTCTTGTACAGCCTGTCATCATAAATACAGTATCGGGCTGCCCTAGCTCTTAAGCGGCGAGCTTCCAGCTTGTCCTCCGGCAGTTTTCCTTCCTGCAGGTAGCCTAATAGCGAGCTCATCCAGGAGTTAGGCCAGACTTGCATGAGCATTGTCACCTATTTGTCCCCAATGCTTGGAGTCGGCAGGAATTCCACAGGTATAGACTCCAAGAGGTCGGCATCCTGGGAGATCGCCAAACGAGCTAGGACATCTACATGAAAGTTCTGAGCCCTGGGGATTTGGTTCACTTCGATTCTTTCGAATGCCCTTAGCAATTCCTTAGCTCTTTGGAGGTACTCTGACATCTTCTGCCCCCTAGTCTGGTACTCTCCCCGGACATGGCAGACAACAAGTTGGGAATCACTGAAGACTTTTACCTGCTCAGCTCGTACCACCTTCGTTAGACGGAGTACGACGAGCAAGGCCTCATACTCGGTCTCATTGTTGGTCGTCTGGAATCCGAACTTTAAGGCATTTAGGATCTTGTGGCCTTCTGGGCTGATTAGCATTATTCTAGCTCCTGAACTGTGCTCGTTGGAGGATCCATCCACATATAATTTCCAAGTTTGTTCACCTGCTAGCTCATCCTGCCCCGGTACAGGTCCTGTAAATTCGATAATGAAATTCGCGAGGGCTTGGGCCTTAACTACTGTTCTAGGCTTGTATTCTATGTCGAACTGGGCGAGCTCGATGGCCCACTTGAGGAGCCTGCCTGAAGTGTCTGCTTTCTGGAGGATCTGCCTGAGGGGATATTGCGTGAGGACCTTTAGCTGATGAGCCTAGAAGTAAGGACGTAGCTTCCTCGAGGCGGTCACCAGACAGTATGCGAGCTTTTCCATTTGGGAATATCGAGTCTCTACGTCGACCAACCTCTTACTGATATAGTACACTGGCAGCTGCATCTTCTCTTCTTCTCTTACGAGGGCTGCGCTCACAGCATGTTCGGACACGCCCAAATACAAAAACAACTTCTCTCCTTCCTTTGGCTTAGATAGAAGGGGAGCTTGGCCCATGTACTCCTTCAGCTTCTGGAATGCTTCTTCGCAATGCTCAGTCCATTCAAAGTTCTTGGCCCTCTTTATTGCTTCGAAGAAGGGTAAACACTTGTCAGTGGCCTTCGAGATGAATCGACTAAGGGCCGCGACCTGACCGTTGAGTCTCTACACATCCTTGATTCTGGAGGGGGATCTCATCTCCACGAGCGCCCTAATCTTCTCCAGATTGGCCTCTATTCCTCTGCTATTCACCATAAAATCAAGGAACTTACCAGATGCTACCCCAAAGACATACTTCAAGGGGTTTAACTTCATTCGATAGTTTCTGAGGACTTTGAATGTTTCATCCAGGTCGTGGACGTGATCTACAACTCTCTGGGATTTCACCAGCATGTCATTTACATACACCTCCATAGTCTTCCCAATCAGCCCTTGGAACATGGTGTTGACCAGCCGCTGATAAGTCGCTTCTGCGTTCTTCAGTCCGAAGGGCATCACCCTGTAACAGTACAACCCCTATCAGTTACAAAAGAGGTGTGCTCCTCGTCCCCCGGGTTCATTGAGATTTGGTTGTATCCTGAGTAAGCGTCCATGAAACTCAGGAGTTGGTACCCTGCTGTTGCAACTACCAGCTGATCAATCCTGGGCAATGGGAAACTATCCTTTGGATAGGCCTTGTTCAGGTTGGTGAAGTCAATGCACGTCCTCCATTTCCCGTTCTTTTTCTTTACCAGGACTGGATTCGCGACCCACCTTGGATAACGTGCTTCCCTATTGAACCTGTTGGCTAGCAGTTTCTCAACCTCCTCCTTCAGAGCCACATAGTGTTCCAGGGTCATTGGTCTCCTCTTCTGGTGGACTGGTCTGAGCTGGGGATCTATATTCAACCTGTGACACATGATATCAGGATCTATCCTCACCATGTCTTCGTGATTCCAAGCAAAGACGTCAAGGTTCAAATTCAGGAAGTTTGCGAGCTCGGCCTTTACTTCTGGCAGTAGGTCTCTCCCTACTTTTAAGCATCTCTCTGGGTCTGTCTTACATACTTGCACATCCTCCAATTCCTCAATAGGTCCTGTAGACCTGTCTGCATCTACCTCACGAGGATCAAGGTTGTCGCTCACCCCTGCTTCAGAGATAGCTTGTGGTTGGCCACCCGAAACCACATTTACTTTCTTTCCTCGAACCCTCATCTTCACCACATCTTTATAACACCGCCTGGCCAACTGCTGCTCCCCTTTGACATAGCCTATTCCTTTGAGAGTTGGAAACTTGACCGTTAGTGTCCTGGTGGAAGTGACCATATTCAATTCGTTCATCGAAGGTCGCCCCAAGACCACATTGTATGCTGACGGACTGTTGATAATCAAGAAGTCCGTAAGGGCTGTAGCTTGCCAGCCGGCTCTCAAGGGTGAGAGGTAGTCTGATCTAGCACATTGGTATCACTGCATCTCCAGTGAATCCATAGAGGGGTTCTGGTGAGGGTGTCAACTGCCCAGCTCCTAGCCTCATCTGATTATAGCAATCTTTATACATGACGTTGATCGAGCTGCCAGTGTCGATCATTATCCTCCGCACTTCGACATTACTGATCTAGGCCCGGATCACAATTGCATCATTGTGGGGCCAACGTACTCCCCTCTCGTCCTTCTCTATGAACACAATGCTATCCGAGGACGCCTTGGCCCTTTTGGTAGGTCCCTCAACCCCTCCATATTCTGTCAGTAGGGTATGGTTGGCCTCCCGCACGTACCTCTGGTGTGACCTGTTTGAAGTACCTGTCATATGGGGTCCATCATAAATAGTAAAGATTGTTCTTACAGCGGGCTCGCGCTCGGGCTCTGAAGCTCACTGAGGTTGCTGTCGCTCGGGCTGCTGGTCTTAGTCCTGAGATCGTTGGTGTTGAGATCGCCTGCCAGCAGGTTGTACAACATACTCCCCTAGGCGACCTCGCCTTATCAACTCTTCAATGACATCTTTCAACTGCCAATAGTCGGACGTATTGTGCCCGTTCTCATTGTGGTAGGTACAGTACTTCCTCGGGTCCCGACGTTGGTTGGGAGTCCCTGTCGGGGGTGGCTTCCTGAAGTTCTCCCTGTTTCTCTCCGCGGCGAAGATCCTATCTTGCCTATCCGACAGCACACTGTAGCTCTCATATCGATTCTGACGTCGAGGCTGCTCCCTTCTTGGCTCAGGTCTAGCCCGCTTCGCCACAACATTGGCGGACTGATGTCTTTGCTCCCTTGGCCTATCCCCGCTATGGCTCTTCCTCTTCTCGCGGTGGGAATTGTTCGCTTCACCACGCTGACCGTTGGGTTTCTTGGCTCCAAAGGCTTCTTCCCACCTGATTTTCTTAGTAGCCCTTTCATAAAACTCCCCCAAATCCTTCACCGGGGATTTGTAGATGCTTTCGTATAATTTTCCATCCTTCCTGAGCCCTGCAGAAATGGCTGTCAGAATACTGTCGTCTGAGGGCATTTCCACATTACTCACCTCCTCTCTGAACCGAGTGACGTAATCCTTCAGGGACTCATTTTGCTTCTGGAAGATGGTGGCGAGGTGATAGGTGGGCGCGAGTTGCTTCCTCAAGGCCTTATATTGATTTAGGAACCTCTTCTGACATTCTCTCTAGCTTTCGATGCTACGGGCTGGAAGACCTTTGAACCAAGCTCGCAGAGCATCCCCTAGAGTGGCTGGGAACACTAGGCACTTCACCAACGGATCATCCGTCTGAAGATCCATCTGAACATTGAAGGCGTCCAGATGGTCATAAGGGTCAGTTTTGCCGCTGTATGGAGGAATGCCGGAGAGCTTAAACTTTGCTGGAAAGGGTACTGTCTCGATCTCCAAGTAAATGGTGCCCTACGGTCATCTCACTCTTCCCTGTTCTGACCTCCAGGTCGAGCCTCCAACTGTTGGACCCTTTGCAATAATTCCTCTACCATCGGGTCCTGGGTTAAAGATCGCCGACTGGGGTTCCATCTGCTTGTGCTCTCCTGCTCCCCCATGATGGCCCTGTGATCCGCTCTTCCCACCACGGGTTCCTACGTACCTGGCGGCCCTCCGCGGCTCAGGCTCACGACCTGCACGGCGCTCGCGAGCTCGTTCCTGCCTACGACTACCTTCCACGTGCCCATCGCCTTCGTGGCTCACCCTCACCCTTATCTCATTCTAGAGAGGTGGGATTCCTTGCTCCTGGTTCCGTCTCCTGGCTCTCTTGGGTTTAGGTTTGAGGAACGAACTGACTCTTCTGCCAGCGACTTATCCCTGGCAACTACTCCCTCTGGAGTTGGGATTTCTTCTGAAAGTCGCTTGCGAGCTCTCCTCAGCGGTGCGACCTCCACTTGTCTCTGCATAGTACGGGCTTGGACTTCTACCAACGCCCTAATCGTCACTGTCAACTCCTTTACCGTATCTTATAGAGCTCTCTGGCGTTGCTGCCACTCCTAAGCGACCTCCTTTCTGGAAGGCAAGGCGCTCTGCTGATCTTTTCGAATTTCATGTCGCTCATCTGCCATTCCGACACTCCTCGTCGCCCTGATTCTAGCCATAACAGACAAATGTAAGTGAATGTGAAGAAGCAACTGGAGAAAGATTACCAGGTCGTTGTTGGGCCCTCCTTCTAGCGTCAAAAGATGTTGACGTTCGTAAACGGTCAACCAGAGATTCTGAGGCCCAGACTGCGAACGAGGTAATTAAGGAACGGTAATAATGACGGGAGTGTGATAAATGAGCAATTAATGAAGTTTAAGGTTGGAGAAGCTTAAATTGGATGAAGGGAAATCGGTTGTGATAGTTAGGTGGGTTTAATGAAATGATCAATGAAGACGAGAGGGAGAAAGAAGAATATAAGACACAAGGATTTTTACGTGGTTCGGCGACTGCGCCTACGTCCACGGCCACTCTGGAGTAATTCCAACAAAGTGACGATACTCTAGTCTATTCAGCTTGTTTGTACAGTAAAGATCTCTCATATTTATAGAGAGGGGAAGATGACAAAAAGAAATTACAAAAGAATGTTATACACGCTACATGTAACGACTATTTACAACTAATCCTGACATAGTCATGCTGCATTAATTGTCAAAGGTAATGATTATTCTCTCCCTGCACACGTCTTTATTTAATGCATCAGGAAAGGTCTTTCCTTCATTAATTGCATAGTCGCCGCATTAAATGCTTCTCGGTAATGGTATAGGCAGTTTTCGACGAAAAATCATGAGAGTTGGTGATTCTGATGACTTGCTGTATACAATATCCCCTGAATAAGTCCTCCGGTCAATCAGGTCGTACGTGCTGTAGAGGTGCAAACGTGGCCAGGAAAGATGGCCAAGCGACCTAGAGATTTCCAAGGGCTCGCGACCTGAGCAGTCTTCGCGAGCTGAGCGAGCTGGCGATGCGGACAGAAGGTATGCTTGGGGCGGTTTGGAAGCTATTGCGGGCTCGAGACCTGAACGGCCTTACGGGCTGGTCAGGCTTGTAGTTGAGGTCTAATGTTCTGGTCTTCTGGGCCTCTTTTTCTGTTCAAGTCCATTGGGGGCATACAGGCCAATTTAGTTAAATCGAGAGAACGGACATAACAATACTTAACTTAAAATGTCAATTTTGCCATTTTTATAATCTAATTTCACTTCGACCGGAAAATATTCTAAAAATATTCCATGATCATCTAATCTTCAAATTGACCATGAAATACTTTAATTGGATATCTTATCTATCAATCTCATGCTTCGAAAAAAATTTTAATTGGGTTTAAACTCATTAATCTCTCAAAAGGGTAATATCGTAATTTTCTTCAGATTGCTTAAAATTGACTCAAATGGTCTTCTTTTTGATCCGTTTATGTTTCTCTATACTCTCTTGCTATTTTCGGACTTTTTCGACCGTTAAAGTCAATTTTTGAAAATTTTACTATTCATTCAAAAATTGTCGTCCAAAAAATACTATTTACCGAAAACTTTTGTTTCCCACCGATCTCAATTTATGACCCTGAAAAATATAACCGGGTTCAAATTCGGTCTTAAACACTAGTTTCGAATCTTTTCCGAAAAAATCACTATTAGTTATAGATCCGAACATTATTCACAGAAAATTCTCATTTCTTCATGACACGACACTCAGGGCTTTATAAATATAATCGAATTCTAACCGGACCCCTTGCACTATTTATAGACTCTTTATTTTCTATCCGATCGTCGGAAATAAATTCTTCGAGGAAACTAGGATAGAGGTTTATCATCTTTACCAGAAACACTTAGCAAAAGGAGGCTTCGACTACAGTAATGCATCCTATAACCCTTTTAAAGGTCATTTTTGAGAATCTTCTTGATATTGGTGGCTCCAACAAACATGAAAATGGGAAATCGTTCCTACTAATGAAAGGAAAAAAATAGAAAAAGAGGGCTTGTCAAGGTGCTGAGGAGGCCAGTTTTCAAGATGATTCCTCACTCTCAAGCAAAAGAAATGCTTCTCCAATTAGGGATTCAGACTCTTTGGTCACGAAGGGGAAGATTATTGTTCCATTGATTGATTTGGTGGTGGCTAGCTCCCAACCTTGCCTTCCACAATGAGTTGCCTCTATTGGAATGTTTGAGGGTTGAGGAATCCTCGAACACTCTGAATTTTATGGGAGCTAATCAGCAGTGAAAGCCTCGATATTGTTTTTTTGTCTGAAACAAGAGTTGATAAATGTAAATTTGAAAGCTTTAAAGTTAAGTCTTAGTTTTTTTGGTGCCTTTATTATAAATAGGTTGGGTTTTGATGATGGTTTGACTCTTTTTTGGAAGAAGGAAGTTGATCTTTCGGTGGAGTTTTTCTCAATAAAACACATTGACTCAATCATTCATGAGTCTTCAAGGGTTCGTTAACATTTCATTGGTTTCTATGGGAACCCTAAATCTGAATTGAAATTCCACTGTTGGTAGCTTTTATATAGGATTGGAAGTGTCAATTCCCTACCTTGATTGGTAAATGAGAATTTTAATGAAATTTTGAAGTCTGAGGAGAAACTAGGGGACATTTTAAGAAGAGTTTAGCCTGTGATGACATTCAGAGTGGCTATTAGTGATTGTGGCTTAATAGATCTTGGCTTTAAAGGCAACAAGTTTACTTGGTCTAACCGATAGCGTGAGCGAGATTTGATATAGGAACGGTTGGACCGAATGTTATGTTATCTCAATGGAAACTATGTTTTAGTGAACATTAAGTTACTATCTTAGCTAGGGCAGGTTCTGATTATTTCCCCTTTGCTTAAGTTTTTTTTTTTTTTTTTTTGTCTTTCTTAGAGTCAGCGTACCCAATTCTCAAAATAGGGGTATAGTTTTCACTTCGAATAAGCTTGGATTCAGGATTTAGAGTATAAACAAATGGTTGAATGTAATTAGGAGCAATAGTCCAGCGAAGATGCAATTGATGATATCCTCTCCAACACAAAAAATTGGCAGCAGCTTCAGCCTCTTAGAACTAAGATAAAAAAATATATTGACAGCAGGATTTAAAGAAAATTTTCTTGGAGTTGTCTGCCCTTAAAGAGTTTAGGCAGAATTAGCAAACTTGAAAAGTGAATGGATTCTATCCTAATCCAGCAAGAGTTGTTCTGAAAGCAAAGACTTAAAGTTTCTTGGCTAAAAACAGGGATTGAAATACCACTTTCTTCCACTCAAAAGCTTCTGCTAGAAGGAAGAATAATAGAATCCATGGTGTTTTCGATTCCATAAGTGAGTAGCAGGATAGCGTTAGCGGAGTTGAGCAAACAATATCACATTATTTGAAAAATATCTTCACTTTTTCTCCCTTTTCCTCTGAGGACTTTAATTTTATTCAAAGATAGTCTTAAAAAAAGTCATAGCTGAGATGGATGTCCATTTAAATAAACTTTTTTCTGATGATGAAGTGGTTGCAACATTAAAACAAATGGGGCTAGCTAAAGCTCTTGGTTCTGATGGTCTGCCTGTTCTTTTTTACCAAAAGTATTGAATGTGGTTGGTTCCTAACTCTGCAAAGCTATCCTTCAAGTGCTTAAGGAGGGGTGAAATATGTCTCATTTTGGCAATTCATTGCTTGTCTTAATTCCAAAAGTGAAGTCCCTCGTACAGGTTAGCAATTTTCGTCCAATCAACCTTTGTAATGTTACATACAAATTGGTTGCCAAAATGCTTACGAATCGGTTAAAACCGCTCCTTCACAATATTATTTTCCAAGCTCAAGCTGCTTTAGTTCCCGATCGTTTAATCACAGATAATGTCCTACTTGGGTTGGAATGTTTACACTATCTTCGAAACAAAATGATGGGGGTAAGTCTTGTGACGTTAAAGCTTGACATTAGTAAAGCTTATGATCGAGTTGAGTGGGGATTTTTGACTAGTATGATAGCTGGTTGGGTTTCTCTCCTTCTTGGATTCGTAAAGTGCTCAATTATGTTTCCTCTGCTAGTTTTTCTTTCCTTATTAACGGTGAGCCTCGAGAAAATATTATTCCCACTAGGGGTTTGTAGCAAGGGTTCCCACTTTCCCCCTACCTCTTCCTTTTATGCGTTGAAAGATTAAATACTTTATTGAGTTCAGCTACGGTGGATGGGGAATTCCATGGAACCTAAATAGCTAGAAGTGTACCAACTATTACTTATTTATTTTTTGTGGATGATAGTCTTGTGTTCTCCCGAGCTTCAGTTGAAGAGGCTATCATTTTAAAGGATATTCTTCACATATATGAGCGAGCTTCGGGCCAATCTGTGAACTTTTCAAAATTTATCATTGCTTTCAGCCTATGTGTGCCTTCTTTTAGTAAATCTCATATTTTGAATGTGCTTCAGATAATGTTTGTCTTATCTCATAGCATATATTTAGAGCTTCCTGCTTCTAATCATTGAAAAAAATATTATCTTTTTGTAGGTATTAAAGATTAAGTGTGACATGGGAACATAGACTTTTTTCTAAAGGTGGGTGTGAAATTCTCATTAAAGCGATTGTGTAGGCAGTGCCTACTTATGCAATGAGTTTTTTTCGCTTGCCTTTCTCCCTTCAAATCTAATGCTTGATTGCTAACTTCTGGTGGGAAGGGTCCGATAATCAGAAAAAAAAAAAAACTCATTGGGCCAACTGAAAGAGTTTGTGTAATTCGAAAGAGGATGGGGGTTTAGGGTTTAAAGACCTTTCTGCTTTTAATCAAGCCATGCTTGCCAAACAAGGTTGGCGCTTGCTGACTAACCCTTCCTCCCTTGTTGCAAGAGTTTTAAGACCTAAATATTTTTCGTATTCTACTTTTCTAACTTGTCATTTTGGTAGGTCTCCCTCATTAGTATGGAACAATATTCTTTGGGGTCATGAAACGTTTAATCATGGTATCAAGTGGAGGGTTGGGGATGGTAGAAGCATAT
Organism: Litchi chinensis; assembly: GCA_019925255.1. Taxonomy (NCBI): domain Eukaryota; kingdom Viridiplantae; phylum Streptophyta; class Magnoliopsida; order Sapindales; family Sapindaceae; genus Litchi; species Litchi chinensis. The sequence continues at coordinate 10,485,637 of CM034472.1, forward strand.
TAATCTATGAGGATAAATGGTTACCTCACCCATTGACTTTTAAAGTTTGATCTTCGAAGCTTCTTCTAAATAGAACTACTGTGTCCTTCCTTTTATCAAAGCCTAGAAGTTAGGTTGAAGATAAGGTGATGGCATATTTCCAACCTGAAGAGGTTGAAATGATTCTAAGTACCCCTATTAGCTCCTACCCTAATCACGATGAAATCATGTAACATTATGACCGTCATGGTAGATTCTCCATTAAGAGTGCTTACAAAGTTGTCATTCACTCCATGGGTTCAAGTATTGTCTTTTGCTCTTTTGGTCTTTTTTTTTTTATTATTATTTTTTATTGAAGAAGTTGTGGTTATTCTCTATTTCAGGAAAAATGAGAAATTTCTGTTGAAGAGCACTTAAAGACTTCTAACTAGGGCATTTCTTTTAAAGCGAAACATTTGAAATGATGATTTATATCCATTGTACCACCCTGAGTTTGAAACAGTTAATAAGTGTTATGGAATTGTAAAATGACTGTTATATGTTGGGGCTCCTGTCCATTGCGCCATGATGTCGGATTTTGTAAAATGAGATTTGTGGACTTTTTGGATAGAATAACTTACGTGTTCTCCATTGTGGATGTTAATTTGATTGCCCAATTTCTTGTGGTTGCTTGGTTTGTGTGGTTCAATAGAAATGCTTTTGTCCGTGGTTGCAAATCTCTCCCATCGTTTGATTGTTGGGCGAGGGCTGGTGAATTATTACAGGATGTTAAAGTAGCTCAAGTTCTATACTCTGGTTCTGGTGATATTCCTTCTCAAGTTTCTTGGTTGCCCTCTCTTTCTGACTTTCTCAAAATTAATTGTGATGCAGCTATGAATAAAGCCAAAAGAAAGGTAGGTTTGTGTGTGATTATTCGTGATCATTTTGGGGAAATCATATTGGCAGCAGGTCTCTCTATCCGACATGTTTCAGATGTAGATGTCACTAAAGCTTTTGCAGTTCTAAAAGGGATACAACTTGCAATCCATCATTATCTGTTATTTGCTTGTTTGGAGACAGATGCCTTAAATGTAGTAAATTTTTGCAATGGGGTAAATTCTACTCCTTTAGATATTGCTAATATTGTGCATGATATACGAACCCTTATGTATGTACACAACTTAAGCCCTATTTCTTTTGTTCATAGGGAATGCAACAGAGTTCAATATAGTATTACCAATTAGACTCTAGGCTTCAATGGTTCTATTGTTTAGAGGTTGTCTTTCTCTCCTTAACTGCTGAAAATTTTTTAATAGGATGTGTTTTGTTCTCCCTCCTCTGGAGGTGTTTCGTTTGCTTCTTGATACATCTTTGTTAAAAAAAAAAAAATTTAAATTATGCTATTGTTTTCATTTTGCAACTTCTACTTTTAACCTCATGATTCAAACAGTATCATTTTGTAAAAGATAACATCAAATGATAAAGTCATCATGTTTGGTTAAGTCAACAACTCGTGGTTCATCATATCAAATTTTATAATTTTATACATTAATTTAAAAATAATTCCAACAAAAACATAAGAATAGGAAAAATGAAAAATAAAATAAAAAGGAAGAAAAAATCTCTAAATAGGTCTTGAATGAGACCTTTTTTAAAGACTAAAAGACAAAAGCAATATAAAAAATTAGGATATTAACAATTTTGTTTTATCTCATTATTTTTAATATTTGAGTCTTAATTTATATGTGTTTTAACAAAATTTTACTTTGAAAAAAAATAATAATTTCATCTTCTTCAATTTTTCTTTCACCTCCGGAATCCCCTTCTTTTCTATATGGTGTCTTGTCTAACGAACTTTATCTCTTTTCTATCCGATATCTCTCTTATTTTTCTTCTTTTAATTGTTCTTTATCAGAAAAATGTAGATCTACAATTGTAAAACTACGTTTCTTACTTTAATCATAATAGAAAAATATGTCGTGACTCATGACACAAGAAGTTGTCCTAAGTTTTATGACTTACGAGAACTTATCATACTGTGAATCACAATATATCTTTTTGCCTTGACTAACAACTAGAAACACATATATGTAATTGCAAAACTGTGTTTTTCTAGTCAGGAGTGACGCTCCTTGTTGAAGATGGAAAATAATGAAAAAAGAAGGAAAAAAAAGAAAGAAAGAAGAAGTAAGGGAACAAATGACAGATAGAGAAGAGAGGAAGTTCATTGAAGAAAACATCTAACAATGAAAAGAATGGTTCTTGCCACTATTGTTTATGGTAAACAAAAATAGTGATTTTTCTTTTCTTTTCTTTTCTTTCTTTTTTTTTTTTTTAAAAAAATGGTAATGATTTTTTTTTTGGTACCTTATTATTATACACCAAAAAAAAAAAAAAAAAAAGTAAAGCATTTTGTTTGATTACTACAACTTCAAGTGACAGCAGAACAGAAACCCAATTGAATAGACCCTCAATTCAAACATCTATTTCCTCCTTCATCATCACTGCCATCGCCCTTTTCCTCTTCATCGCCTTCCTCAATGTATACCCCATTTTCTATTCTAAAATGATGTCGTTTTTGAATTCTTGGGTTTTCGATTAAACAAAGAAGAGACAGAAGAAGAAATGAAGATTTTTACTAAAAATAATGTGGATGAAGATGATTCATTGACAAAACCTTTTAAAATCTCATCTTATCACCACACTTTCAGGTATTTATCACCATATAGCCAACCTTATCTACCGTCATACTTAACTACTCTATATGCTTGAAGTTCTCAGCCACAAACAAGTATTTAATATTTTATTTTATTCTATTTGTTTTGTTGTAGTGGTCTATTTATATTCATCAAGGACAAAAGTTTTATTTCATTCCCAAACAAATTTCAAGGGTGTTGAATTTTGTTACTATTCACCAATCTGTTGTACACTTTTATATATAGTTTATATAAGTATAAAATTTTTGATTGATTTGTGATTTTTTTTGGTATCTATTGTCTTGTTGCTTGAAAAGGAGATGAAAAACAAGACACTATATATGTTCTATGTTTGAGTTTAAGTAACTTTTTTTTCAATTTTATTTTTTATTTTTTATGTTATACTTATTCCATTATTTTTTTAGTTTTTTTCCTTCTAATATTGAAATAATAAAGGACATAGTAATTCAAAAAATATATATATTTGTTTGCCTTTGAAGGAGTCGACATGATTTGTTATGCGAATAGTCGTTCAACATCAGGGATAGGATCGAGAAAGTTGATCTCCACCAAAAATTTCACCTATACAAAACCGTGAAATAGTTAGGTCTGCTATTGACTGAACTGAGGGACAAGTGGTACTTTTTCGATTGATGTACCATCACAGAAAGTTAGTGTCAAGCGTTTGCTCTAAAAGCAGAGCCTTCCATTAGCATTCTACTTTAGTGATAATGAAGATTTTCTATGTCTTTCGTTTGTAAGCATTACTATCGGATGACTACGCTTTCTCAAGATTCACTGTGATAAAGAAAAAAGGGTGTTAAGTTAGAATATTGTTTTTTTTTTAACAACAAAGTAATGTTCAATAATTTAAAGAAACCGACCTATAAAATTCCATCAAAAAGGCATTCGACACTTCGCAAACCTCTTACAAATCATTTTTCATTTCACAAGAAAGAATTTGTTTTTCCAATTGTGGTCCTTTGTGGTTAGTCTAATAATTAAATGGCTTTGCTTGGAACAAAGACAGAAGGAGCATCAACTTTTGGCCCTATCGTTCTCCTTCGAGTAGTAGCTGTAGAGGATATTTGATAGTTTAAACATCATTTCTTTCATCTCAAAAAGATGGTGAATTACTAAGAAAATCCTCTAGGTAATGAACATTAATTGGCAAGGGCAATTTGGAAGTACGACAAAGCCTTCTTTGCCAAGCCTAAGATAGGGAACCTCATTCCTAACCTAAAGGGTAGTTCGTGGAATATCATCTTATCAGAAACGACCTAATCAGCTCTTTCGCTACTGGAGGGAGCTTAAGGAAGACATTGTCTGAATTTTGCATCTACACCTCACGTTGAAAATGTCTTTAGACCCTAGCTTATTGGATACGTTGTCGTATAGAATATTGAAGCGACTACTAGTTTTTTTTTTTTGGGTACAACGATCTATGGTTAGCTTGTGCTTCTTATATCCAAAGTTGACCTGTCACAATATTTATAGGTACGGTTGACTCTGTAGGATCACCCCGGATTCTAGTGGCTAAGGAGAGACCTCCGGTTTAAGAGGTTGAGACACTAATGGCACTCGTCACTGCCCCAAAGAGCTTTATGTCCAATGATGCTGACGAACTCAATCCTGTTGAGCTTTAAACTAACAAGCTATCGTCATCTATGTCAATAACCTCAATCTCCTTCGACATGGTTATATTAACTGTTGTACAAAAAATCTAGGATTAATATCCTAATTTTAACTCTACTATAAGGTTAGCGAATTTGTTGCGGTTAAAAGAAATAGTTAGAAAGTTATGCGTAGAAACTATTTTGAATTAAAAGAAAAAAAAATTTAGAATAACTCTAAATAATCAATTTGATCAAAAAGACTTGCCACATTTAGAAGATGTAGAAGAGCATGCTTTAAAAGCCTACTATGTAAAAGACGTACGAACTGTAGCGAGGGAATATTAAGAGCAGAAAAGAAAAAAAAAAGACTTGAGAAAAGAAAGGAAAATGAGTAAGTGAGTTGAAAGTGACTTGAGGTAGTATAATATATAGGTTGAAGCAAGTGGAAATTTAAAATTTCAATTTTTAAAACCTAGGGTCATGTGTGACATATGTGTGGGTTCAAAACCGTCAAAGCGATTGAAAAGACTACATTTTTATTGATTTCACAACCATCGCCTTGTAGTTAAGAAACGCCTTCGTTAACTCCTTTTGTTTGGGTAACTAATAAATGTGTTTTGTATTCCAAATAAGTGGTCTTTCAAAACATACGTCTGTTTGACATTAGGTAAGTACCCTTGGATCAAAAGTGTGAATTAGAAGATAGTGGTCAACTAGTGAGAGTCGAAGGACTTATTGGATCCATGGAAATATTATTTTGAATTAACTTGGCTTTTTACGCATTATTTTGATCAACAATGTCGATCAAAGGAATTATTTTAGGGGGGAGGGGAGGGGGCACAAATTGTGATAGCAACAATTAGCAAGTATAGGCTCAATAGATGAGTTATAGGTAAAACTCAAAATATTAGCCCAAGAGTTGAGCCAATATCAAATCTAGCCTTATTGAAGCCCAGAGCCCTTAAAGCCCACAACCATTAATAATGCTAAGACAAATTAGACCACTCTAATGAGGTTTGACCAATTAATGAGGTGATTCGCTTATTAAGAACAGAGGTAAGGATAAAAGGAACAAATACCTTGATCTTAACAACCATTATAGCTCAACAATAGTCACTTCCTCTCTTATAAAAAAGGAGCAATCGGTAAGGGAAGAGAACATCTTGATCACCTATTGTCACTCTACCAAATTCGTCACTCAACAAACGCTTTGCTCCTTATTGTACGACATACTTCAATTTAAACAATCACTTCACCCTAACTTATCGTGCACCAAGATTTTAGCTATTAGTTATACGCTTGCTCTTTGTTTCTTGTTATTCACTTTCATTTATTATGAAAACTTAAGCATCATAATACTTTTGGCTAGCACTATCCCCGTGTTAAGGTGACCTATCATTTTTGTTTAACTTTTTGCAAATTGTTAGGTTCCAAGAAGTGATCATCGAGCTAAACTTCCACGTTAGCAACTATAAAAGACAGTCCACTACATAGAGTAATGCTTCCTTTATTATTATCATTTTTGTTCTTATATAATATGTTAAAATAAGATGTTTGATATTGAATCTAGCCTTTATTGATAGAAAATTTTGGCTTTGTCATTGGAATCACAACTTTGATTTGCGATGAGTGTTGTGTAATTTCCTTGCTAACAAAATTATCATGGTTTTTCTCAAGTACTATTTTTACTTTTTGTACATGTGTTTAAATTTGATTCATTGTTCTTTTTTTTTTTTTTCAACTTTTCAAGTATTAAGTACTTGTTGACGTCTGGAAACGGTCAATCAGAGATTCTGGGGCCTAGACGGCGAACTTGGTAATGAATTAATAGTTCTGGTCGTACTGATTGAAGGATAGGAAATGATCAATTAATGAAGTTCTAGGTTGGTGGTAATTAATTCAGGTGAAGGAATGTTGGACTTGGTGGTTGGTCGAATTTAATAAGGTGTTCAGCAAGAAATTAAAGAGAAAGAGAGGGAGAGAGAGAGAGAAAAACACAAGGATTTTTACGTGGTTCGGTGACTGCACCTACGTCCACGGCTACTCTAGGGTAATTCCGGCAGAGTGACAGTTCTCTAGTATGTTAAGCTTGTTGGTATAGTAGAATGTCTCCCATCTTTATAGAGGAGGGGAGCTCACAATAAAAAATACAAAAGAAAGTTATACAAGTTATTGGCAACGGCTAGTTTCAACTAATCCTGACACTACCATGCTGCATTAATTGTAAAGGTAATGATGATTTCCTCCCTGCACAAGTCTGCATTAATTATACCTGAAGAGGTCTTCACTTCATTAAATACTTCTGGGTAATTGTGTAGGCAGTTTCCGACGGAAAATCATGAGAGTTGGTAATTTTGACAACTTGCTGTACACGATATCTCCTGAGGAAGCCTTCAGGTCAACCAGGTGATGTACTCTGGAGGAGAGCTGACGTGGCCAAGAGGAGAGGTAAGGCGATCTGGGGGTCTATACGAGCTCGCGACCTCGCGAGCTCCCCGAGCTGAAGGTACAAGCAGGGGGCATTCTGGGAACTGCTGTTGGCTTGCGACTTGGACGGCCTCACGAGCTGGGCTTGCAGCTGCTGGTTCCATCTTTGGGCCTCCTGGGCCCTTGCTTCTGTTTAAATTAAATAAGCATGTACTAGCCCATCTGGGCCGAACCAAAAAAATGGGCATAACATCAAGCCCCCCAACTCTCTGTGCGTTCTGCGGACTGGGAGCTGATTTGAACATGTGATTGGCGCTCATTTTCGAATCTTCTGGTGTCGTTTCAATCTCCGTACTGTAACTGTCGACACGTGGCGCCCACACAGGCGTTGGAGCCGAAAAACGTGTCTCGGGACTGTATGCATTAAATGTGCACGTCTTGTAACTGACAGACGTGATGGCACGTGACCGAGATTAGTGCCTAGCCGTTGGATCTTTGACGGTTATGCCTTTATGCTGGATCGGATGGCTGGGGATGGACGTTCTGGCCTATATAATCCACAGGTCTCCTCGTATTTTTTCTTTTTGCTTTCCTGATACAACTTCAGCACTCCTTCCATTATTTCTTCTTCTCTGCTTCTTCTGGTTTGTTATCCGCCGTCGGACAAACTCTTCAGACTCCGCCACTACAGGAATCAACCACCGTTCTCAGCAAACCGTACACAGTTCGAACAAGGTAGTTCTTCTTTTGCTTTACTTTTTGTGTTATTGTAGGATTTGCTCCTGGGTTGTGTTGTTGTTTTCTGCTTATGTATCACATCCGTGGGTTTCATTATGCCCGTTTGGCCCTTAGGGATTTGTTGTGTTGGTTACTTGAGTACCTGTGTATGCTAGGGGCGACCTGGTTGTTAATTTAAGTGTCTCATCTCTTGGCCGTGCGTTGTTGTTTAGGACTTTCGATGAAAGTGTCCCCTTACTGCCTGGTAGGGTACCTGTAACCATAGGGTTAGCAATACATATATTTAGGATGATATAGTACCTGTGGGCCCATGTCCCTGGGCCTTCCCTAGCCCTTTGGAGGCCAAGTGTGCGACCTAACGAATAGGACAACAGCTCGAGGAATTCTTTTTCTGTGTCTTGCTAGGCTCAGTATGCTGTAAGCGTTCTGATGTCATTCCTTCTGCTCTGTAGATGTTAGGTCGCTCACGCACTGGTCGAGGCAGGGCTTCTGCTTCCAGGAGGCAGGCAGGACACCAGACTAGTGAGGCTGAGGCTACGACCTCGCGAGCTGGTCTGTCCAGCGAGGAGGTCGCAGGAGGGGACGAGGTCGCTGAGGAAACAGACCGCCATCCTTTTAAACACACGCCCTCGCTCGTCACTCTTCCAAAGTTGGAGGCTTGGGCCCAGGAATTCAGCTTCCCCTTGGGGTGCAGAGCTAATGTCCCCGCGGCCACTGATCGAGCTGCTCATCCTCCTGAAGGCTTTGTGGCGATCAGCCGTGAGCATATAGAGCTCGGCTTTAGGTTCCCTGTTCCTGGCTACCTCAAGAATCTCTTAAACGACCTGAAGCTTGCCCCGTTTCAATTAACCCCGAACTCGTATGCCTACTTGACCACCCTGACTGCGGCGTTCGTTAAGTACGAACTAGGGTTCCCTTCACCCCGCATCCTCCGTAGTGTTTTCAGTTTTAAGGTGATCTCCGGAAAGGACGGACTCTACTACGCTACGCCTCGCCAACATTCTAATTACAGGACGTATTTACCCCAGAGCTGCACTAAGTCCAATGTGGGGGAGTACAAGTCAAATTGGGCCCTGTTCACGTGCCCTTCGCTCGCCAGGTTGAATAATAGGAGTTTCGTGATGACACCTAGTAGGCACACAAGCACTTAAATAATATTAGTATTAGCTTCTTTTTTTTTTTTTTTTACGAGCTGGCTTTTGCTTTGCAAGTGTCGCAGCTCCTGGGTACAAGCTTAGACAGGACGAGCTCGCTATTCTGAATGCTTATGCAGCGGCTAAGGAACCAACCGAGGACTTTTTCCCTTCTGGTAGCGAGCTGGTAGAGCGGGGTCTCGCGCCATCTGCCACGAGTCCTCTTCTGAACATAATCCAGCACTTGGGGATAAGGGGGCAAACGAGCGAGGTCACTTCCGCCCTTGCTGCTCCTACACAATCAGAGTCAGAACCACAGCCCTTGCAACAAAGGTCACCGAGCACGAGCTTCTCCACCAGCCCTTCTTCAGACAATATGGGAAGGCTCACGATGTCTGTTCCTCCTCTCAGGTCGGTTCCACCTGCCGAACCGACCGAGGTCGTCAATGTGGACGACACTTCTTCAGACCGCTCACAAAGAGCGCCTTCTCTGCCTGCTGCAGCTGCTCCTTCTCCAACCAGGTCAGCTGCGACTCCCCAAAAGCGGGCTGCCCCATCTGAGGGGTAAAGTCCTTCCTCAGCCAAGAGGGCAGCGGTTTCTGTCGAAGGGGACTTATCTGTGGGGTCGGAGCCTGAGGCTCTGACCAGGAAAAGAAAAGGGAAAGCCATAGCTGAGCCTCCGGCCCCAAAGCAGAAGGGCGTCATCGAGGTCCGTCCGGTCGGGGCGGTTGTTATTGGCAGGGAGCCGGGCACTGAAGCACCAGGGCGCCCTGTAAGGCCTGCAGCACGGGAACAGGCAGATTTCGAGCTCCGCTCTGAGGCGGCCAAGGAGATGGAGTACTTAAACAGCTTCGTGGAGCTCGTGCCCGAAGTAATGGGAAAGCGCAACCCGAAGGTGCAGAGACCCGAGCTCACAGGCTGGCACCTCGTAGGCTATGTAGCTCGTCATGCTGCGTTGGTAAGTTTCACACTCCTCCATACTTTGACTTTCTTCTTTTCAAAAGATCTTTTACCATCTCCTCCTTTGTTGCTTCAGCTTGGTATGACGTCTGTGAAGCTGATAAGGGAGGCAGATTATCACATTAACGAGAAGGAGGCCTTCAGGATGTCCCAGGAGCAGTTTGACGAGGAGAGGAGATTACTGCAGGATGAAATCAATCTCCTTCAAAAGGATCATAGAGAGCTTTCTGCCAAGCTTAAAGATGCTGATGCGGCCTTGTCACAAGAGACCGCTCGCAGGGAGGCCGCTACCTCTGAAGTCAGCAAGGCCCACAGCGAACTAAATCAGCTGAAGGGCGAGCTCAGTGCTGCGAGGGTGAAGCTGCAGGTTGCTGAGGATAAAGTAAGTCAGCACCAGTGGGACTTGGGAGCAGCCAGAGGGAAACTTGCGAGGGCCGAGGAGAAGCGGGCCGAGGCAAAAGCGAAATTGGCTCAGTCAGGGAGGAAGCTGGCTCAGACCGAGGCGGGCTTTGAGGCCAGGTTAGCTCGGGAGCGCACTAGGGTCGAGGAAGAGGTCGAGAGGGCATTTCTGTTCAGCATGTGGGAGCGCTACCCGGATTTGGACTACTCCTTCTTCGGGTCAGAAAGGGTCCAAATGATCCGGGAGTTCACAGAGCTCGCTGCAGGTGCTCAGAGTGCGCAACATGCAGATACTTCCTCTGCTCCCCCGGTTGATCCATCTGCTGTCCCATTCCCTTTGCCAGAACAGGTCCCTGAGGTACCTCCAGCTTTAGAGGATCCTCCAATGCCTGAGCCCCCAGCAGAGGCCCTTCCTGATTTACCAGCTCCTGAGCCCGTCCCTGAGGCAGAGCCCCCAATGGAAGCTCTTGTTGATCTTTCTCCTTCAGACGAACCAGCTGGTGTTTAGGGCCTTTTTATTTGTTTGTCTGATTTCTTGTAATTTTTTATTTGTTTGAACTCGAACAACAAGCTTGAAGCTCGGAATTATAATATTGAATTTCCTGTACAATTTCAATACTTTGTCCAAGTGTAGACATGCATGCTTTACTTATATGATAGACAACTAACAGACAATAAACATACTATTATAAGTATTAAAATTTGCTAAGTGAATCACAATCGTGAAAATCATGTTAACTTGCGAACCTGTTGACTGCGGCCAGTGATAATAATGTGTTAGCTCATACGAATTTAGATTCAGCAAATAGCTCAATCGAGCAAAGTATTTGACCCTGCAAGTGATATAATTGGGCAAACCTTAAAGGGTTGGCAGGAGCTTACATTTAGTGGGCAATTGATTCGCGAGGTCCGCGGGCAGCTTTATATTTGAGAGGCGTGACCTTACCTCCTCCCGCGAGGTCGCGGGACAATTGATTCGTGAGGTCCGCAGGCAGCTTTATATTTGAGAGGCGTGGCCTTACCCCTTCCCACGAGGTCGCGAGGCAATTGATTCGCAAGGTCCGCATACAACTTTATATTTGAGAGGCGTGGCCTTACCCCCTCCCGCGAGGTCGCGGGACAATTGATTTGCGAGGTCGCGGGACAATTGATTTGCGAGGTCGCGGGCAGCTTTATATTTGAGAGGCGTGGCCTTACCCCCTCCCGCGAGGTCACGGGCAATTGATTCGCGAGGTTGCGGGACATAGTGGCTGCGGACTAAAAAATGAACTTGATGTTTGCCGACATAAACCTCCGTTAGTGAGGATAATATGGATGAGTCGAACATCAATTGATAAGACATCCTCGATTGAGGTTTTTATGGACATTTATTGCCAGAATATGTTCGTGACTTTGGCCAGTGATCTTATGCGAGCATTTTAGTTGCGAATGATTCCTTGGATTTTTGCATAGATATCTTCAAGGAATAATATATGTATATTCATAGGCATTTCATGAAGATAGATTGCAACTCGATTTCTTGATAAAGAGATTTCATTAGCTTTGCTCTTTTTAACATGTACATTTGTTGGTTCAACCAGTTTGCTTTCTGCATCAAGCATGACACATACAACAGAAAACAAGTGAAAGCATGTTTACAGACAATCGTCAAAAAGAATCATGTACAAAGTTAGAGCGGGCTGACAGTTCTTAGGTGTAGTATGGCCGCAGGTGCTCAGCATTCCAGGCTCGGGGTAACTCCGATCCATCCATGCTAGCCAAATGATAGGCTCCATTCTTCAGATTCTGCTTGATGAGGTACGACCCCTCCCAGTTGGGCCCGAGCACCCCATCGCTTGCCTTGCGAGCCCCAAGGAGGACTAACCTGAGAATGAGGTCACCGGATTTATAGCTTCGAGCTCGCACTTTCTTGTTGTAATATCTGGCAACTCTCTACTGGTACACTGCTACCCTCAGGCGAGCTGTCTCCCTTGCTTCCTCGGCTAAGTTTAGACTGGCCGCGAGCAGCTGGTCATTGTCTTCAGGTCGGAACGAGGCCCTTCGTTGGCTGGTGACTTCAAATTCTGCGGGTATCATGACCTCTGTTCCATAGACCATTAAAAATGGGGTTTCACCCGTCGAGTTACGGACTGTGGTCATGTACGCCCAAAGGACTTTCTGTAACTCGTCAGCCCAAGCCCCCTTTCTTGCCTCTAGCCTAGTCTTCAAAGTCTGCTTGATGATCTTGTTCACGGCCTCGACCTGACTATTGACTTGACGATGGTCCACAGCCGAGAAGCTCTTTACGATTCCGAGCTCGTTACAGAAGTCTATGAACTGCTCGCTGGTGAACTGAGTCCCATTATCCGTGACGAGCTGCTGAGGGACCCCGAACCTGCAGATGATATTGTCCCACATAAATTTTTCTATCCTCGCTGTGGAGATTTCTGCTAGCTCCTTAGCTTCAGCCCATTTGGTGAAGTAATCCACGACGACCACAATATGCCTGCAATTTCCTCGAGCTGTGGGCAAGGGTCCGATGAGGTCCATCCCCCAGATTGTGAAAGGCCATGGACTCACCATCTGTTGGAGGTAGGCTGGTGGAGCTCGCGGGACCTTAGCAAATCTCTGGCACTTATCACACTTTTTCAACATATCCAAGGTATCCTGCTTCATAGTTGGCCAGTAGAACCCCTGTCTGAGGGCCTTCTGGGCCAAGGATAATGCTCATGCGTGGTTCCCGCAATGACCTGCGTGAATATCATTTAGCACTACCTCACAGTCCTTATCATCTATACATCGCAGCAGTGGGGTTGAGAACCCTTTCTTGTATAATCTGTCATCATAAATGCAGTATCGGGCTGCTCTAGCTCGTATCCGACGAGCTTCCAGCTTGTTCTCTGGCAGCTTTCCTTCCTGCAAATAACCCAATAAAGAGCTCATCCAGGAGTTAAGCCGAACCTGTATGGTCATCATTGTCTCTTCGCCCTCGATGCTCGGAGTTGGTAGGAATTCCACAGGGAAAGACTCGAGGAGATCTGCATCTTGGGAGGTCGCTAAGCGGGCCAAGGCGTCTGCGTTAAAGTTCTGTGCCCTGGGGATCTGGTTCACTTCGAACCCCTTGAAAGCCCTCAGTAACTCCTTAACTTTTTGGAAGTATTTTGACATCCTCCTTCCTTTTGTCTGATATTCTCCCCTGACATGGCAAACAATAAGTTGAGAATCATTGAAGACCTTTACCTGCTCAGCTCGTACCTCTTTTGCCAGGCGAAGTTCGGCAAGCAATGCCTCGTACTCGGCCTCATTATTGGTAGCTCGGAATCCAAATCTTAAGGCACTCAGGATCTTGTGGCCTTCTGGGCTGACCAACATTATTCCAGCCCTCGAGTTTTGCTCATTAGAGGATCCATCCACATAAAGCTCCCAAGTTTGATCGCTGGCTAGTTCCTCCTGCTCCAGTACTGGCCCTGTGAATTCCACAATAAAGTCTGCAAGTGCTTGGGCCTTGAATGCCGTTCTAGGTCTGAACTCTATGTTGAACTGAGCAAGCTCGATGGCCCATTTAAGGAGCCTGCCTGAAGTATCTGCTTTCTGGAGGACTTGCCTGAGAGGGTACTGCGTGAGGACCTCTATCTGATGAGCTTGGAAGTAGGGACGTAGCTTCTTGGAGGCGGTGACCAGGCAGTACGCGAGCTTCTCCATTTGTGAGTATCGGGTCTCTGCATCAACCAGCCTTTTACTGACGTAATACACGGGCAGCTGCATCTTATCCTCTTCTCTCACCAAGGCCGCGCTTAGGGCGTATTCAGAAACACCCAAATACAGGAATAACTTCTCCCCGTCCTTTGGCTTGGACAGGAGCGGGGCCTGGCCTATATACTCCTTCAGCCTCTGAAATGCTTCTTCACAATGCTCATTCCATTCAAAGTTCCTGGCCTTCTTTATGGCTTCGAAGAACGGCACGCACTTGTCAGTAGCTTTTGAGATGAACCGGCTGAGAGCCGCGACCTGTCCGTTAAGACTTTGCACGTCCTTGATTTTGGAGGGGGACCTCATTTCCACCAGCGCTCTGATCTTCTCCGGGTTGGCCTCTATCCCTCTGCTATTTACCATAAATCTAAGGAACTTACCAGACGCTACCCCAAAGACACACTTTAGCGGGTTTAACTTCATCCGGTAATTTCTGAGGACTTTAAATGTCTCGCCCAGGTGGCGAACATGGTTTGCTGCTTCCTGGGATTTTACTAGCATGTCATCTACATACACTTTCATGGTTTTCCCAATCTGGTCCTGGAACATGGCATTGACTAGTCGCTGGTAGGTTGCTCCTGCATTCTTCAGTCCGAATGGCATCACTCTGTAACAATATAACCCCCTATCAGTGACAAAAGAGGTGTGTTCTTCGTCCTGTGGGCTCATTGAGATCTGGTTGTATCCTGAGTAGGCGTCCATGAAACTCAGGAATTGGTGCCCTGCTGTCGCATCTACCAGCTGATCAATCTTGGGTAATGGGAAGCTATCTTTCGGGCAGGCCTTGTTCAGGTCGGTGAAGTCTATGCAAGTCCTCCACTTTCCATTCTTCTTCTTCACGAGGATCGGATTTGCGACCCAGACGGGATAACGGCTTCCCTGATGAACCTGTTAGCTAGCAGCTTCTCGACCTCCTCCTTCAGAGCTGCATAACGTTCCGGGGTCATCGGCCTCTTCTTCTGATGGAGTGGCCTGTGCTGGGGATCTATGTTTAGTCTGTGACACATAACATCAGGATCTATCCCCACCATGTCTTCGTGGTTCCAGGCGAAGACGTCAAGGTTCATCTTTAGAAATTTTATGAGCTCGGTCTTCACCTCTGGTAACAGGTCCCTTCCTACCTTCACATATCTCTCCGGATCTACTTCACTGACCCGCACATCCTCTAGCTCTTCGATAGGTCTCGTGGCCCTGTCCGCATCCACCTCGCGAGGGTCGAGATCGTCACTGACCCCGGCTTCGGAGATAACTTGTGGTTGGCCACCCGAGACCACGTTTACTTTCTTTCCTCGAATTCCCATCTTCACTGCATCTTCATAGCATCGCCTGGCCAACTGCTGTTCTCCCTTGACACAGCCTACTCCGTTGGGGGTTGGGAATTTGTCTGTCAGTGTTCTGGTGGAGGCGACCATGTCTAGTTCGTTCATCGAAGGTCGCCCCAAGACCACGTTGTATGCTGAAGGGCTATTGATAATCAGGAAGTCTACGAGAACTGTAGCCTGCCGACTTGGTTCTCCGAGGGTGAGAGGTAACTTAACCTGGCCTATCGGTATCACTGCATCCCCTGTGAATCCGTAGAGGGGTTCTGGTGAGGGTGTTAACTGCTCAGCTCCTAACCTCATCTGGTCATAGCAGTCCTTATACATGACGTTGACTGAGCTGCTAGTGTCGATCATTACCCTTCGTACCTCGACATTACTGATCTGGGCTCGGATTACAATCGCGTCGTTGTGGGGCCAGCGTACTCCCCTCTCGTCCTCCTCCGTGAATACAATACTGTCTGAGGATGCCTTTGCCTTTTTGGTGGGTCCCTCGACTCTTCCATATTCTACCAGCAGGGTATGGTTGGCTTCTCGGACATACCTCCGGTGCGATCTGTTAGATGTACCTGCCACATGAGGCCCACCATAAATGGTAAAGATTGTTCTTACAGCGGGCTCGCGCTCGGGCTCCGGAGCTCGCTGAGGTTACTGTTGTTCGGGCTGCTGGCCTGGCCCTTGAGGTCGTTGGTGCTGAGGTCGCCTGCCAGCGGGCTGTACTACATACTCTCCCAAGCGGCCTCACCTAATGAGTTCTTCAATGGCATCTTTCAGCTGCCAGCAGTCTGAGGTATTGTGCCCGTTCTCATTATGATAGGCATAGTACTTCCTCGGGTCCCGACGTCGGTTAGGGGGTCCGATCGGGGGTGGCTTCCCGAAGTTCTCCCTGTTTCTTTCCGCGGCGAAGATCCTGTCTTGTCTGTCCGACAACACACTATAGCTTTCATACCGGTTCGGACGGGGTCGCTCCATCCTCGGCCCTGGCCTAGCTCGCTTTGCCACAACATTGGCAGTCTGGTTCCTCGGCTCCCCTGACCTATCACTACCATGATTCTTCCTCTTTTCACAATGAGAACCACTTGCTTCACCCCGCTGACCACTGGGTTTCTTAGCCCCGAAGGCTTCTTCCCATCTGATTTCTTTAGCGGCTCTTTCGTAAAATTTCCCCAAATCTTTCACTAGGGATTTGTAAATGCTTTCGTACAGTTTCCCGTCCTTCCTGAGCCCTGTAGAAATGGCTGTTAAAATACTCTCGTCAGAGGGCGTTTCCACATTACTCACCTCCTCTCTAAATCGAGTGATATAATCCTTCAGGGATTTGTTTTGTCTCTGAAAAATGGTAGCGAGGTAGCAGGCTGGCACGAGCTGTTTCCTCAAGGCCTTATACTGGTCCAAGAACTTCTTCTGACATTCTCTCCAGCTTCCGATGCTGCGGGCTAGAAGGCCCTTGAACCAAGCTCGCGGAGCATCCCCTAGAGTAACTGGGAATACTCGGCACTTTACTAGCGGGTCATCTGTCTGAAGATCCATCTATACATTGAAAGCGTCCAGATGGTCGTAAGGGTCTATCCTGCCGCCGTATGGAGGGATATTGGGGAGCTTAAACTTCGCTGGTAAGGGCACTGTCTCGATCTCCCGAGTGAATGGTACCCGACGATTGTCCCGCTCTTCCCTAGTCTGGCCTCCAGGTCGAGCTTCCAACTGCTGGACCCTCTGCAACAATTCTTCTACTACTGGGTCCTGGGTCAGTGATCGCCGACTGGGGTTCCATCTGCTGGTACTTTCCTGCTCCCCAAAGTAACGGTTCTGTGACCTGCCCTCTTCACCGAGAGCTTCTGCGTGTCTGGCGGCCCTCTGCGGCTCGGGCTCATAACCTGCACGGTGTCCGCGGACTCGCTCTGGCCCACGACCACCCTTTTCACGCCTGGCGTCCTTGATACTCGCCCTCGCTCTTATCCCGTTCTGGCGAGGTGAGATCTCCCGCTCTTGGTTCCGCCCCCTGGCTCTCCTTGGGTGCAAGTTCGAAGAGCGGGCTGATCCTTTGGTCAGCGACCTTTCCCTTACGGCTACCCCTTCTGGAGTTGGTATTTCTTCTGAAGGTCGACGACGAGCTCTGCCTGGAGGTGCTGCGTCCACCTGCCTTGGCACCGCACGGGCTTGGACTTCCACCAACGCCCTAACCGTCATCGTCAACGCCCTCATTGTATCCTCCAGAGCTCGCTGGCGCTGCTGCCATTCCTGAGCGACCTCGTTTCCTGAAGGTGAGGTGCTCTGTTCTTCTTGGATCTCACGTCGTTCTTCTGCTACTCCGACACTCCTTGTTGCCTTGATCCTAGCTATGGTAGACAAGTATAAATGAATGTGAAATAATAACTAACTGGAGATTACCAGGTCGCTGTTGGGCCCTCTTTCTAGCGCCAAAAGATGTTGACGTCCGGAAACGGTCAACCAGAGATTCTGGGGCCCAGATGGCGAACTTGGTAATGAATTAATAGTTCTAGTCGTACTGATTGAAGGATAGGAAATGATCAATTAATGAAGTTCTAGGTTGGTGGTAATTAATTCAGGTGAAGGAATGTCGGACTTGGTGGTTGGTCGAATTTAATAAGGTGTTCAACAAGAAATTAAAGAGAAAGAGAGAGAGAGAGAGAGAGAGAGAGAGAAACACAAGGATTTTTACGTGGTTCGGTGACTGGACCTACGTCCACGACCACTCTGGGGTAATTCCGGCAGAGTGACAGTTCTCTAGTATGTTAAGATTGTTGGTACAGTAGAATGTCTCCCATCTTTATAGAGGAGAGGAGCTCACAATAAAAAATACAAAAGAAAGTTATACAAGTTATTGGCAACGGCTAGTTTCAGCTAATTCTGACACTACCATGCTGCATTAATTGTAAAGGTAATGATGATTTCCTCCCTGCACAAGTCTGCATTAATTATACCTGAAGAGGTCTTCACTTCATTAAATACTTCTGGGTAATTGTGTAGACAGTTTCCGGCGAGAAATCATGAGAGTTGGTAATTCTGATAACTTGCTGTACATGATATCTCCTGAGGAAGCCTTCAGGTCAATCAGGTGATGCACTCTGGAGGAGAGCTGACGTGGCCAAGAGGAGAGGTAAGGCGATCTGGGGGTCTATGTGAGCTCGCGACCTCACGGCCTCGTGAGCTCCCTGAGCTGAAGGTACAAGCAGGGGGCATTTTGGGAACTGCTGCTGGCTTGCGACCTGGACGGCCTCACGAGCTGGGTTTGCAGCTGCTGATTCCATCTTTAGACCTCTGGGCCCTTGCTTCTGTTTAAATTAAATAAGCATGTACTGGCCCATCTGGGCCGAACCAAAAAATGGGCATAACAGTACTCAATCCTTCTTATATGATATAGGAATTTCCATAAAGTTGCTATAGTTAAAAAAAAAAAAAACAAACAAAAAAGAATTATTCTACCATGGAAGTTCCTGAGGGTGATAAAGAATTCAATTCTAACCATAGCCAAGATGTTATAGCATTAATTTAGTTTTATTCAATTCTATTTAATCTCATCACATCTAATTCTATCTTATCCCACTACTTAATCTCTCACAATAAACATGGCGAAATGTTTAAAAATTATTATTTTTTTAATCTAATTTACAAACAATGAAATATATCATGGACAACCAAAATAAATAATGCTGATATATGAATGTATGAGGTTTGCACTTTTTTTTTTTTTTTTTGTAGAGTTTTGAGATTGGTCTAGAAGACAATCGAAACCAAACGAGATAAAACACTGGTGACGTGGCCTGGGAAATAGTTCCTATATAGAAGGGATCAACTTATACATAGGTAGAAGAGTAACCCATACAAAGATAGGAAAAACCCATAATATTTATAGTGGAGGGTGTGTACTTGAATATTGCACCGGTTACATTTATCTTATAAAGTTTGTTGGTTGGATTTTATTTTTTATTTTTTATTTTATTTCTTGCGAAGGTTGTTAGTTGGATTCACCACCTAATTTTGAATGAGTGGCGATATTTCCATCCCTTAAAAATTGTTTGTACACTCCTTTTGCCATAACAAATTTTAAACCTTTTCTAGTTTGTTTTTAAATTCCATTTAGTACCTAGAATACCCTTTTTCTTAATTTTATATTACTATATTTTTATAAGTATACCCCATTTTAGTACATTATATTTTTACAAGGAATAATAACACATTTCTTATAAAAAGATTTAAACGTCAACCATAATCGATTATCATATGCAAAATTGCAAAAAAATTTAATATACTTGTTGAGCCAACTTCTGAAATCAGATTAACTAATTTTATAAAAAAATATATATATTAACTAAAAAAAAAATAATAATACATTATTTTTAAAATACTAAGTTGCCTTTAAAAAAATAATACATAGTAACTTTGATTGTTGTTTTTGTTTGTTTTATTACTTTTTAGTTTTGAAATTGTAGTAATAGTGAATGTTACTATTCTTTCAAAATTGTAATACAATTTAACATGAAACTAACTTTGCAATAGTACATCCCAACCACATCAAAATTCCATTGTTGGTGGGTTGTTAGATCAAGGTCCATGTTGTTATATTAATTAAACGCATACGTTGAGTAAAAAAATATTAATTTAAAATTTTAAATTAAGATTTGTGATTTAATATCTATTATATCATTTTTTTTTAATTTAATTGTGTAAACTAGAAAATAATGGAAGTTTTAATACAACCTTTAAATTGAGAGCAAATAGATATATAAATGCATTACTGGGGGCAAGCTTCAAACATTAAAATCCAGTTTCAAATATTGAATGACAATTTACCGGATGAAATAGATTTGAATAATTAGAAAATATGTCCAAAACCATGGTAATTACATAATTAATTTTATGAATATCAATAAATCATTTGCTTAATATTTAAATCTTGTAATATCTATAACAGAAGATTATTATTTGTATCAAAAGTAATGTTAGACTAAAAGTGAGTATAGAATTGTTCACATAAAATTGTTGTATATGGTAAATATAATTTATAACTAGTCCATATACTATTCACAAATTTATATAGTAATTTTTGATATGATAATTAATAATGGTTGAAGTTTAAATTTTTTTTACAAGGAATGTGTTATCATTTTTTATAAAAGTATAGTGTAATAAAATGAGATATATTTATAAAAATATAAAATAACAAAATTAATAAAAATGATATTTTGGAATTAAGTAGAGTTTAATAACAAACTAAAACAAATTTTAAATTTTTTATGGCAAAAGAGGTCTACTAACCATTTTTTATGGGTGATAATAGCGTTGCTCATTTCGAATTTATAAGGATAGTAAAAACAAATACATTTAGAGAAAAAAAAGGGTTTTAACCAAATTTAACCTTTTTTGTATAACCCTTTGGGATATTACCCTTTTTTTTTAATTCCCTGCAGCATGATTTTTTTTTGTCCAAAATACCCTTAATAGTCCAGCTAATTACCACTTACCATGGTTTTTCCCTCCAATGACCCACCTCATTTCTGATTCTCTCTCTAAAATTCCCACCCCATCAAATTTTTTCCTCTCATTCTCTCTCTAAAATGCCCTAACCCATCTACATTCCCATCCCTTCTTCTTCTTCTTCTTCTTCTTCTTCTTCTTTCCTTTTTTTCTCTTTTTTTTTTCCTGAGTTGGATCTGGTCGAACCAGAACCATATGGCTCCCGTGTCAATCACTTCCATTCCTCTCATTAGCCCATCTGTAGCACTCATGGCCACAGCTCTAACTCGATTATTCCCTAATAATTGCTGTACCTCGCAAGTCACATTATTTGGTTGACCGACAGTATCTCGACCCCTAACTACCAGAGCGTTGTAAATATTAGGCATCTTCCCGGGGGGAAAGGCTACATCCAGTACTGGACCAATAATTTGGGACGAACTGCTAGTTTTCGGATACGCGATATACATCCTAGTCACTCTGGGCGCATTTGCCCAATTGACACGTCTGAGGGAATCAATGTTGGACTTATTGGATCCTTAGCGATTCATGCGAGAATTGGTTATTGGGGGTCTCTAAAAAGCCCCTTTTATGAAATCTTTGAGAAATCGAAAAAAATGCGGATGCTTTATTTATTCTGGGTTCGCGAACCCAGAACCAGTCTCGGTTCTGGGTTCACGAACCCAGAACCAACACTGGTTCTGGGTCTCGAACCCAGAACCAACACTGGTTCTGGGTCTCGAACCCAGAACCAAATTTTTTTTTTTTTTTTTTTTTTGTTTGTTTATTAATGAGTTAATGAATGATTTGATGTTGTTGTTGTTGTTGTGGGAGATGATGATGTTGATTAATTGAATTGATGAATTGTGGTTGTTGATGAATTGTGGGAGATTATGGGTTTTGATATTGAAGGAATGAGAGGGGTAATTTTGTTCAAAAAATAATAATAAGGTCCGTTTTGATAATTTAGAAAACTAGAAGTCAATTTTGTAATTTTAAAAAATATATTTAAGGGCGCTTCTTGGGTAAGAAGCGCCATCTATTCTAAATTTGATAATTACGAAATAACCCCAAAAATTTATTTAATTATGAATTTTATCCTGAATTTTCAATTAAGGTTGGGAATCTCAACCTTGAGGTTGGGATTCCCAACCTGAAAGTTAGGATTGATAGGGAATCCTAACTTTGAGGTTGAGATTATGGATTTTGATATTGAAGAAATGGGAGGGGTAATTTTGTTCAAAAAATAATAATAAGGTCAGGTTTGATAATTCAAAAAAATAAAAGTGCAATTTTGTAATTTTAGAAAATATCTTTAAGGGCGCTTCTTACCCAAGAAGCCCTCTATTCTAAATTTAATAATTACGAAACAACCCTAAAAATTTATTTAATTATGAAATATATATAATTGAACATTTAGGTTGACATTCTTAACCTTCAAATTGGGAATCCCAACCTAAAGGTTGGGAGTTTCAACCTTGATTCAATATTCATATTTGAAATCTCAACTTCAAGGATGGGAATTCCAACCTTAAGGTTGAGAATTCCAAACTTGAATAAACATCTAAGGTTAGGATTCTCAACCTTTAGGTTGGGATCTCAACCTAAAAGTTGAGAATCCTAATATTTGATATTCAATCCTATTTGGAATTCCCAACCTCAGAGTTGAGATCCCAACCTATAGGTTGGGATTGATTTCAAAAAATACTCATTAAGGACATTTTTGTCCATTCATGCTTTTTTTCTATTTGGGACTCCCAACCTCGGGGTTGGGATTCCCAACCTATAGGTTGGGATTGATTTCAAAAAATGACTCATTAAGAGCATTTTTATCCATTCATGCATTTTTTTTGTACCTTTTTATACTATCAATCATAAAAGGTTATTTTTGAGGTTCCAAATGGACTATTTTCTCAATTTTCTCGAAAAAAAATCGGAATTATTTTGAAATAAAAGTATAAAACAGCTTAACTGGGTCGGGTACGAAACCCGAACAAAAAAGAACTTCTGATTTAACCTAAAACCCTAGTACCAACCTCTATAAATTGATACTCACTGCCCTCATAGAGCCGCGTCCTTCTCATTCCAACGCTAGGGTTTCACTATCTCTCTCTGTTTCAATTTGGTAGTCGCAGTTTATCGTTTTTCCTTCAATTTTGTTTTCCTTTCAACGTGTGTCCATGAGTATATGTTTATTGTCTTGGAGAGAAGTTACGAGATTGCAGTGATGACTCGGTAAAATTCAAGCTCAACAGACCGGAATGCAGGGCTCTCTTTCGAGAGCTTTGCGTGTCGACGACCCCGCTGAACTGAGCGATCTCTCTCTCTCTCTCTCTCTCTCTCTCTCTCTCTCTTAGTGACTAATTTATTGTTTGATTTTCTTGAAAATATCCTTGAAACATTGATGCTCTGTTCTTTAATCGAATGTGAAAATGGAGGTAGAGGTTACGATGAGGATTTGCAGCTCCCTCTTCTGAGTATGGTTGAAGAGATTGGCTGGCAGAATCGAACCTATTATTTTTACAGCCACCACTGAGTAATCTCTTTCCTTCTATCTTCACTCTCTGCTTTGAAAAATCTTTTTTTATTTTTATTATTTTTTTAAATTTTTGGTCAATTATATTGAAATAGTTCCATTTTATTGATAAGGATGAAGCAATCTTATAATCCAACACTTGATCTGAGATGTTCAATGTCAAATGATGCTAAACTATTAGCTTCTGAATCAATTGGTCTTTTTCTTTCTCGCCTTTTAGCTGTGGTTGATTTCAATTTTCACTGTTTCTAGGTATGCATTGCAAGACATGGATTTTGTAAAATTGTGTTGGCAATTGAGTTATCATTTATTAGCTTTAAATTAGGATGTGTTTTGGTATAAATTAATTTATATGATATGCCTTTTGTCTTATTGACGTAGGACGGGTTTGATCTCCTAGGATCTTTATCTCCTAGGATTTTTTTTATTTCCAATTATTTTGGATTAATTAATAAATTAAGATTCTAATCTTGATTATCAAGTAAAATCTTAAATTAATAAATGAAAATTTTGATTTTGATTATCAAGTAAAATCTTAATTAATAAAAGATTCTAGGAGGTCAAATAAAGATTCTAACAGGTCAAATAAAGATTAAAACTTATGTTATATCGCTTATTATTTGGATGGTTCTTCTTGTTTTAAAGATGTATTAATATGTTAAGTGAATAGAAATTGATAATGTGACCTAGGTTTTTCAAAGATAGGTAGATCTAGTTAATAGAAATTTATGTGCTAAGTTAAAATACTGTTAGCTAGTTTTATCTATCTTTGAAGTCCTATGTTTAATTGAATTTTTGAATTGTAATTTTAATTTGATGTTGATAGCATGTCAATTAGAATATTTTAGAACTACGTTGTTCTAATGACATATTTTAAGAAATTATAACTTATAATAAAAGTACTTCTTAATAGGAGTTCTTGAAAACTCATGTTGAGAAAACTTTTAAAATATTCAGTATTAATAAAAGATATTATTTATTTTTTAAAATATTTATATTTTAATAAAATAAATAATATTTTTTTATTAAAGTTTTAATTTCTTAATGTGTGTCTCTAGGACAATTTTACGTGAAATAAAACATATTATTTCAATAGGATAATAATCGCTTTTTCAAGTTTTTTGTAAAAAGATTTAAATATGTTTGTGACATTGTTAACAGGTCATCTAATTTTGTTGCCTACTGCTGAAATGTTGATTCAAATGTATAAAATGTGAAGTAATGTTGATAATTGCCATGCTCGAGGACTGTTTGTATCATCATGTGATGAAAGTTGGAAAAATCTTAGGACACCTTCCTACACAGCTTTTTACAGTTGTGGATGAGAATAAAATTTCCATTCTGATGATGATCTTTAAGTTGAGTACATTTTGTTTTTCAAGTTGGTACATGTTGTTTTTATGGATGAAGAGTAGCATGACTGTCCAAATTGAGTTAATTCAATAAGTCTGGCTGCAAGAATTGTTTGTGTTGTTGGGTTGGTTTCCCTCATATATAAAAAATAAACTCATTAGAGTTGGTCCATTTTGGTGTTGTAAATTCAAAACGAATTAGCATGACTGTCCAATTTGATGTTTTAAATTTAAAATGGGTTAACTTTAATGGATTTATTTTATGTATGAGGGAAACCCAACCTAACAAATGGATCTAATATTATTTTTGGATTTTGGTTACACATTTAATGGTTTTCTATATAGCTAGGGTTTCTAATGTTCAATATTCTTGAAACTTTAATGGTTGATCTTATTAGGCAGGTTTCTTTTATATCTTTTCCTGACCCCTTAGCATCTTTATTGAGATGTCCATTGAAACTGTGGGTGTGTTTGGTGTAGAGAAGAAAAAAATTTCAAGTCAACATCTTGAAATTTCTAATGAAAATCTTGCTCATACATATATTGTCGAGTACAAGTTTGCTCTAACATTGCTTATACTTTACTCTTGTCTTAAGTGAGAGAGGGGATCCACAGTAAAGTGGGATAATTGCCCTCAGTTTGAAGGACTTCTACGTAATTTGCGTGCACTATTGGTGGGTCAAGCTGAAATTATTCACTTTGTGTGGATAGTTATACTCGAACTTGGTATCAGTTTGGTGAGAAAGCGTTAGGTGTGCTTGACCACTCAATCAAGCAGCCTTGTATGCATGCACAAGGTTTTCAGTTCTAAATTTAAACTGAAAATTTTAAATTGAAGCTCTATCAATTGAATGATTAAATTGTTCAAAAATTCATACACCTCAAAGTTCAGAGTAGATGCTTTAAAAGTTCAAAACAATTGAAGATGTAATTGGTTGATAAAGTTTAGTTGCAAGTCTGTTGAAAAACTGGATAAGAAAAATAGAAAGTTTTTAATTGGTTTTTTTTTTAATGAAGGGTATTATCATCTCTTCAACGAGATAGGTGTTAGTAAAACATAATTCAGTTCTTTGACGTTAGTTAAAATTCAAGATTGGGTGTTTAGGTATACATCGGTTGAAAGTTTTCATTATAGCATAGTAGCAATGATACAGGTATAAGGAGACCCTTAATCTTGATTTTAAACATACTTTAGTCTTGTGAAAAAAGCAACATCATTTTAAAAACAACATGATTGAGAAAATGATTACTCACAAGTTGTTTAATGTGGTGTTTAAGCACATCTGATGCTTTCTCACAAAATAAGGTCGTGATTCCGATAAGTAATGTTCATAATGTGAATAATTTCAGTATGATCTATCTATATTTGCTCACCTTACATTTAAGTCTTTTCAGTTGGAGAGCATTTTTTCTAGTTTAGTGTAGACTCCTCTATCTCGTCTAGTTAAAAGTAGAGTTTAATGATATTGTGTTTTGGCCCGTTCGAGTCTTGATCTCAAAAGTCTTGACTATTATAAATATGACAGAAGTCAGCTAAAATATTTATATTAGTTGGGGTGTGCATATAAGTGTTAATGTTTGATTCCCAACTTGTAGAACTGAATATAGTGATATTAATGGGGTAGAACCAACTAGAACTGAACATCTTTGGTTCGATTTAATTTGATTTGAGTGGGTTTCCTTGATTTTAAACGTAACCAATGTCTAGGTTTTTTTTATTAGTAATCAGATCGAAACCAATATTCACCTTAAAAAAAAAAAAAAACTAATTGATGCAAAAATATCGAACTTAAAAGTTATCTTCCAAATATTGATCCACCTAATAGGATAACAAACCACGATATTCATAGTTGAAAACATACACTAGATGAAAAATTCAAGTTAGGATATAACAAACATAATTCAAGCAAACCACAATATTCATAGTTGAAAACATACACTAGATGAAAAATTCAAGTTATGCACACAAACAGTACTACAATCGCAAGGTAACCATAGTGTCCATAGATGTTTATGGGTTAGATCGAATCGAGTCTATATACCCAGAATTGAATTGAATCGAAAAACATTTAGTTTTCCTAACTACCGACCCAAAGCCAAACATTAAAAGTTATCTTCCAAATATTGATCCACCTAATAGGATATAACAAACATAATTCAAGCAAACCACAATATTCATAGTTGAAAACATACCCTAGATGAAAAATTCAAGTCATGCACACAAACAGTACTACAATCTCGAGGTAACCATAGTGTTCATAGATGTTTATGGGTTAGATCGGATCGAGTCTAGATACTCAGAATTGAATTGAACCGAGAAACATTTAGTTTTCCTAACTATCGACCCAAAGCCAAACACCCTTCATTTTAACCCAGAATCGGACCAAACACCCCATGTTCGGGATCGGGTTGGATCATTTGGGTCGATTCCCATATTCCATGCTGTTAGACTATGATATAACTTATGTAACATGTAGATAACATATAGGCAACATCTCCTTCTAGTAAGTTAACAACTAACTAAGTGGCACATACTAGTCACATGGTTGAGTGTTTCTCAACCCCCCATTCTGTGGAGTGATAGTACAGATGCAGGTTCTCTTGCTAGGAACCCGGTTCTTCATTCGAGAACCAAACACATAACGATTGATCTTTATTTTGTAAGAGAGAACGTTGAAGCCAATGAACTTGATGTCAGGGATGTACCCACAGCAGATCAACTTGCTGATGTACTCACAAAATCACTAGGCATTGCTCGGTTCCAGTAGTTGGGAGACAAACTAGTCTTGGAAAAACCAAGTCTAGTTTGGGGGGGTGGGGGTGTTAGAAGACTATGATATAACTTATGTAATATGTAGATAATATGTAGCAGCATCTTCTTCTAGTAAGTTAACAACTAAGTGACACATGCTAGTCACATGCTTGAGTGTTTCTCAACTAACCATCTGTCACCGACTCACCAACATAGCAGACAGCTAGGAAAGTAGTAGCTAAACTCCACTTGTATAAAAGCAGAGCTCTTGAGCTCGTGTATACGAGTTCTTTCCAGATAATAATACAAGTAGATTTTCTTGTTTTTATCTCAAATAATTCCAAGAGCATTTCTTGATTCTTGATGATTCTAATTGAAGTTTTCTTGTGATAGTAGAGTTTGATGTTGATTTCTGTTAAGGACAAGAAGTCAAGGAATGTGCTGTTGCAAGGGGTTTTGAGGAACGGCCTGTATCAGCTGTACCTTTCAACCCTTTCATCAGCTGATTTCAAGACTCTGTCAAAGCCTCTCAATTGGAAACACTCGGCTCTTCTTCTGTCTGTTCAAGCTGGGATAGGTTCAAGTTGTGTAAACCCTTCCACTATTGATTTTTGTAAATCTGTTTGTTGTTCTTCCGTTATACATTGCAGTACTATGAATTCTAGTAGTCCTAATGATGGTCAAAACTCTTCAAAAGGGTCTTCTAAGTCTAATGTGGTTGATGATACTTGCCAAATAAATAAAACTTCTGAATTGTTCTTGTGGCATATCAAATTAGGCCACTCATCCTTTGCTGTTTTGAAACAAGTTTTGAAAAAGATGAACAAACCTTGTGTAGCTTCATCTTCATTAGATTTTTGTGATGCATGTCAGTGTGGAAAACATCACCAACTCCATTTTTCACCCTCACAAACTGTCTATAATGCTCCACTTGAATTGGTGTTTAGTGATGTATGGGGCCTCTCCATATCCATCATGCGAGCGTTATGTATACCATGTACACTTTGTTGATGCATTCTCTAGGTTTACTTGGATATACCCCTTGAAAACAAAGTCATAAGTCAAAGATACCTTCATGATTTTCAAAGCTCCAATTTGATAGGAAAATTAAGAGTGTTCAATTGGATTGGGGTTGTGAGTTTAGGCCGCTTGCTAAACTTTTTCAAGAGCTAGGGATTCAGTATGGGAATCCTTGTCTTCACACACACCGACAAAATGGAATCTCCGAAAGAAAACATAAGACATATTGTGGAGGTTGGCCTAACCCTTTTATCTTAGACACAAATGCCTTTACATTTTTGGTGGGAGGCTTTCCACACTGTTGTGCATCTTATTAATCGACTTCCAACAGCTACTCTTCTTCATGTGTCACCCTTTGAAAAGTTGTACAATCAAACGCTCAAGCATGTGATTAGCATGTGTTACTTGATTGTTAACTTATTGGAAGGAGGTGCTGTTACATGTCTGCATGTGACAAGAGTTATATCATAGTCTAACACATGCCCACCCCTAAATGCAAACACCATTGATTATGTCCAGCCCTAGAAATTAATTTGCTGGCTTCTTCTCGTTTTTTTTTTTAAAAGATGCAACACGTCATTTCGAACTCATTTGATCGGATTTGATTGTCACTTTTGATTTTATTTGCTCATCAACACATTCGTTTGATGGCTCAGCCATTTGAATACGTTTATATATGGTCCCAAAAAGATTAATGGAAATAGGACAGAAGTATGACATAGGAATGGTCCAGAGTTTCTGATGATTACAGGTCTGACAATAACATTCCACCAATCCCCCTCCTAGCTAATATTCAAGTTATAAAACAATAATAATCGACGTCATAATAGATTAAACATTCATTACCGAGATATAGCAATGTCAACATTCATTATCATATTCTATCTTCAAATCATTATTATATCAGACATTGATCAGCGGATGAACCGTTCATGTTTGGTTCTGACAACTGCAAGGAACATTTTATTAAAAAAATTGATATCATTCTTTATTTAATCAGCTCTAAGTAGTTCAAACTTGCAACATTATAATCAGTCATGGCCGACTTACAATATGCACTAGGATTCCTCATCTGTGTGGCATCCATCAAATTGGTCCGAATCATTTTCGCTAAAACATGGACCAAGGCGGCTAAACTCCCACCGAGCCCGAGATGGTTGCCCATAATAGGCCACATGCACCACTTGGGTCCTATACTTCACCAGGCATTTCACAAGCTCTCTGCCCAGTACGGACCCCTGGTCTACTTCTTCATCGGCTCAAAACCATGCGTTCTAGCTTCCACCTCTGAATTGGCTAAAGAGATCCTCAAAACCAACGAAAACAACTTCTTGAACCGCCCCAAAGTTGCCAACCTCGATTACCTTACCTACGGTTCGTCTGATTTCGCTACCGTGCCTTATGGACCTCACTGGAAGTTCATGAAGAAGCTCTGCATGACTGAGCTTCTTGGTGGACGAATACTAGACCAGCTCCGCCCCATTAGACAGGAAGAGAAAGAGCGTTTTTTGAGGCTGATGATGGAGAAAGCTGAGGCTAGAGAGGAAGTTAACCTTGGAGAAGAGCTAATGAGATTGACTAATAACATAATAACGAAAATGACACTGGGGCAAAGGTGTTCGGATAAAGAAGACAAAGCTGGTGCCGTGAGGAAGTTGGTGAAGGAGTTGAATCAGCTCGGAGCCAAGTTTAATGTGTCCGACACGATTTGGTTTTGCAAGAATCTGGATTTGCAGGGTTTCAGGAAAAAGCTGAAGGATGCTCGAGACAGGTATGATGTTATGATGGAGAGGATCATGAAGGAGCATGAAGATGCGAGGAAGATGAAGAAGGAGATGGGTGATCATAAAGATGAGACAGTGAAGGATTTGCTGGATATTCTGTTGGATATATATGAAGATGAGAATGCTGAGATGAGATTGACCAGAGAAAACATAAAGGCCTTCATTATGGTGACACTTCTAAGGCCTTTAAATGTTAATTTTATAAGTTGAAATATTTTACATAAGAACACTAAAAAACGCTGTCTAAATATGGTTGTTAATTAGTTTTATTTTGAAAGTTACTTCAATTTTGGTTCTTCCGACCTGAGAAATACTTTTTGAAGAAGCATCTATAAGGTAATTTCTAAAAAAACCAGTACCAGTAGAAGTGTTTTCTTATATTCTTTTCAATTTATCATATTGTTAAACTTTCATAATTGTTACCTTGTTCACAAGTGTTTTCGTATGTTGTTTTTCAATCGTACATGATTTAGGCCAATGTGTTTAATGTGTTATTCTTAGAACCCAAAACAACTAGATTGGCAGGCTGTGGCATCTATTATTATATACCTTTCTCTTTATTTTTATGTTTTTAATGTGAGATTCATTCGTCAATCTTGCTTCACATATGGGACTCTCTAACACATAACTATATTATAGCCTTATAACATTCAAGTTACACAAGTTATACATAAGTATATTATGATCATGTAACATTCAAGTGTTGGATTTTTGACAGAATATATTTGGGGCTGGGACAGACACATCTTCCATCACAATTGAATGGGGACTGGCAGAGTTAATTAACCACCCAAATGTAATGGAAAAAGCAAGGAAAGAGATTGATTCTGTAATTGGAAGAAGCAGAATAGTTGAAGAATCTGATATTGCCAACCTTCCATACCTGCAAGCGGTAGTGAAGGAAATACTAAGACTTCACCCCACCGGCCCATTAGTGGTGAGAGAATCAGCTGAAGATTGTACAATTGCAGGTTATCTGATTCCAGCCAAGACCAGGCTCTTTGTTAACTTGTGGTCTCTTGGCAGGGACCCTGATCACTGGGAGAACCCACAGGACTTCAGGCCAGAGAGGTTTCTGAGCCAAGAGTGGAATGCAAAGAGCCAGTTTTTGGATGTGAGGGGACAGCATTTCCATATGATACCATTCGGGAGTGGAAGAAGAAGCTGCCCTGGAGCTACTCTGGCGCTGCAGTTTGTGCCAACAACACTAGCTGCAATAATTCAGTGTTTTGAACTGAGAGTTGGTGATGGAGGGGGTGAAACTGTTGACATGGAAGAGGGCCCTGGGCTAACCCTTCCTAAGGCTCATTCACTTGTTTGTAACCCAGTTGCTAGGCTCAGTCCACTTCCATCCATCTGATTATGGATACACTAGCGTGTGTGACGATAGGAGAAAGTGTAACGGAAATAAATTCTCTCTCGTTGTGTGTGTATCTAATAGAAACTAATTAAATATAACACAATCTTACAATAATTATATACATCAATTAACCAACCAAGTAATCCATACATGCATAAAAATACAATCCGATTCTTAATGTGGAAAATCTCCCTAATTTAAGGAGAAAAAATCATGGAACCATAGTCCACCAAAAAATCTTCACTTTGAATCAAATTATGAGTCTACAATAATTCTCTAACTCTATCAAGGGATTTAACAAAGCAACATCATCAAGAAATTCAATTTTTGGCAATAATCATAATTTGATATTAAATAAGAGGGGAGCGATAGAGGAATCAAACTCAAGATTATTATTACGGTAGTGGATCTCTCTAGAGAATGATCCAATCGCAAATCACACAATCCAAAATGAAGATCCATGTCTCATGAAGCTGCTGTCCAAATTTGACCTTAATTAGATGGTAGACAAGGAGTTGGATCCTTTTGATCAAGATTATGCAGTTTAGACCTTGTCTTTCTGACCAACACTATTTTGAAGGCCGAAATTCACCATAGGGAACTCTAATCTATGATTGGACTGTTCAACTTTAAGAACTACGAGTGTTTAACCTACTCACCAAAAACCAGCTTGATCAACGGTGAACGAAGAGAAATAGTAGTTATAAGAAAGCTGCGCATGATGTTTTTTTATACTATTTTCACCCCATGATTCTAAAACTCGTAACTTGCTACTCGACTGGCGACCCAATGAGTAGCGAGTAATTGGTTACTCAGTGAGTAATCGGTGAGTACTCGAAAAACATTATTTTTAGAGAGGAGGGGGGAGGGGGGGGGGGGGGGGGGTGAGGAGAGAGAAATTATAATTTTTTTTAAAAAATTTAAAAGCATAAATTGACATTTCTTTAAATATTAAGGGCAATTTGAAACTTGGACTATTAAATTTTATCAAACCTTAGGGATGTTTGTGTAATATACCATAATATATATACCTTTCCACACCAACCCTATCAGTTCTCTTCTTCTCATTCTCAAACCACTGCCTCCATCCCTTTCGCTCTCTCTCTCTCTCTCCCTTCAAACCTCACTCAATGACCATTTTAAACATCCAACACCACCGATCTCTCAACCTCCACCACCATCACCATCTCGCCTCTCCAGTCCAGTCTTCATCCTCCTTTGCTTTCGTCGCAAGACAAGCAGTTTAATATGTTGTTGAATTAAATGTATATTTCTTCAATTTTGGTGGAGGGATTCATGTTAAAACTTCTTGTTTTAGTTTGGGTTCAAGTTGTTTAGTTGAGGGAAACATAGTGGTGGGTTTTTTTTATTATTATTTAATATTTTAAACATGGTGGTCTGGGGTGAGTCATAACGGCCGATTAAGGGGTTATTGGATTGGCTCTCAGCCAATCCAAGATTTCTCGTCAATAACTTGGCCTACTCGATTGAGTTTTTAAACAATGTTTCACTCACTTTCTTCTTCAATTTTTCTCTCTTTCTCTTCCTCGTCCTCTCTTTTTCTTGATTTTTTGGCAGCAAAAATCTCCAGCTGTTGTGTCTCTTTTTTTTCACTCTCACTTCTCATCCTAATGGGAAAATATGAGTTTTTATACCATCCAAAGAAAACCTAATGGATCTATCATCTATTTTGAACAAATGAGCCCACTTCATGAGTTGTGTTCATATAAAAGGGAACTTAACCCAACATGTGATTGGTGATATCTGCTCATTTGAGCTCAAATAAACTCATTTATGTGTGAAGCAGCATTGGTATTAAATTTTTAATAAAGGGTGATACTAGCAGAAATGTATTTTCGAGCACCATATAATGTTAACGTATCATAATCTCAAGTCTTAAATACTATGGTTGGATAATTTTCTATCAATTTAAGCTTTTAGGACTAATGGTAACTAACATAATATCAAAACTTGGAATTCATTGTTTCAAACCTTCTTTCCCACTTTCTTGTTGCACATGGTATACAGTAGGAGTATTTTAGCATATGTCCTTTATCTGTCATTTATTTATGTTGCATGTGAGAGAGTGTGTTAATATATTTCACTTGCATGTTTTAATACGTCATAACTTTAAGTTTTAAATACTATAATTAACTATTTTCTTATTAACTTAAATTTTTGGGTCTAATGGTAATTAATATATGAAATTGATTTTGCATATCTAGTAAACCAGAAGAGAAAATAAACATTCCTAACTTAAGATATTTAAATAAGAAGGCTTTAACTCTCTAGCTATTCAAATCAGTACTTGACGTGTATAATAATATAAAGGTATATGAACCTAATTAAAGTTTCTCAAATTCCTGCAACTTTTTTTCCCCTTTGAGTTACTATAATCTCTCAGTCTTGCAACAATTTTATTACTTGACCTCGTCATAGGTAGGGCTACAAGTGTGCACCATCGCTTAACTACACACTCATGCATGAACAGATTACATATCAGAATAAAATAACGTAGAATGTAGTCAATTCAACAGGATGGATGCCAAAAGTAATGACCAGACTTGTTTAACATGGCTAGGATAAGAATGAAATTGGAGATGGATCATATAAACGTGAAACTCCTGTAAGTTAAGATTTCAGTTTCTTTCATGCCAGAGGACATTGCTCAATAATTTTTGGCTCTCTCTGTCATCATAGTTGCTCATTGTTGAATTAGTAATACATTAGGCTTCTATTTTACTGGCAATATTCATTACAATATGTAGACCTTGAGACTGATGATATGTTTCACATCATATACACAAATATAATAGAACTTGATAAGATCTCTACAAAAAATTGTTTTCAAAAATATATATATATCTGCAAAAAATTCATCGGTATTTCAATGAGTTTGCAAATATGTGAAAATAATTAAAGCAATATTATTTGACATACTTGGGATAATGCACAATGCGTGCTATTATTGAATCAATCGGACAGGAAGATAGGACATTTCCTTGATTTGCCATGAGCAAATATAAAAAACACAAAATTTTTCCTGGAGCATAGACAAATTTTTGGCGATTAAAGAGAATTTATGTACTTTCTTATAGCGTATAGTCAAATTTTCTTTTGGCTTAGACAACAGATGTATGTTTTCGTGACAATGTGCGATTAAGGTACAATACATATATTTCACAACTTTTTTTATTACTTTTAAAAGCAATAAATCCGAGAAAAGGTTCCACGACGACTAGAATACAATATAGGAGATTCTGAATTTCTGAAGGACAAGCCTTAACATATATATTGAATAATTAGATAGAATGGTTTACAAATTCGTGTCTAATGTGGTTGTAGGCATAAACTACGCCTTTCACTTAAGTTGAGAACTTGAGCCACATCATTTGCCCAAATATGTTAAAAAAATAGGGTAATTTCAATTTCTCTCCTATTATTTAATGTAATCGTTAATTATCTTTTTATAGTTTATAAAAATTTTGTTTTACCCCCTCTATTAACAATATTAGTGGAAAAAGAATTCTGACACTGATAATGCACAAAAAGACTAAATTGTCACTCCATTAAAAATTGAAAAAAATAAAAAAAAAAAATTAACTAAATTTTTTGACACAAAAAAAAAATAAAAAAGTGAAAATTCAATCTTTAAATTAAATCTCTGTTGTCTATCAAATAAAGAACATCCAATCTGGTGATTGGTTCTCCAGTGTATTACCTTGTTCTTCTTCAGTGAAGAACATCAAAGAACAATATTCTTCTTCTTCATTTTTCATTAACAACAACAAACAAGATCTAGAGATCATATCGCATTTGAAAAAAATTTAAAAAAAAAATAAAAATTGAAGAACAGACACTGTTCTTCATTCTTCAGTGTAGAAGAATCCAAATTCATCATCCTTAATTCAGTATATCAATCGATCACCATCAACCCATTCATCACCATCCTCATCAACATTAACCTATCAGTAACCCACCATCAACAACATCAACACATGATCATCAACATCAATCATTTGAAAAAAATAATTGAAAAAAATAATGAAAAAGAAAAAAATAATCAACATATTGTGAATCAGAACTACACATACTACATTACTTTGTTGAATCTCATTGGAAATATTTGATGCTTTTTTGGGCTTCTTTGGCAACCATGAAGTCACCGGATGAATTGTCAATTAGACAGATAAGATCCGGACGCGAATGTTGCTCTATGGTGATATGGACTCGACCTGCTCCTACCCAACCTGAGGTAAAGAAGACCTAATGGTTTCCACTGTATGGAGACTAAAACTAGTCTTCATGCTATGGAGACCAAATTTGGTATCTTTAGACCTTTGGTTTTCGACAAATGAGATGAACTAGTTCATGTTGCCGTGTTGGAGCTCTCATTGCCGCTGCTTTTACCGCCTAAGATGGAAGAAGAATAAAAAGAAGAAGAAGAAAATAGAAGAAGATGATGATGATAATGAGAAGATATAAGAATAAGAATAAGAAGAAGAAGAAGAAGAAGATGGAAGAGGAAGAAGAAAATGGATGCTAGAGTTAAACAATTTTTTTTTTTTCATTTTAATATTTGTCCCCATTTCCATGATTTTATTTTTTTAAATAAATATGTTTTAATTTTTTTTCTTATTTTAATATTATTTAATATTTTTCATTTTAATTTTTTTTCTTGTTTTCATTTCCACCATCCATTGGTATGATGAATGATGGAAATGACATTATTTTCTTAAGAAAAAACTTGTTTTAATTTCATTAATTAATTAATGTTATTATATATTTTATCTTACTATGACGATTTTACCCTTCCACCATAACAATCGAATATTGACTTTTAATTTCCAAGTTGACTATAGAAGAGTTGTTTTGGACATTTCAATAAACTACAGGAGGGTTTTTTTTTTTTTTCATAAATCAATAAGGGAAATATTAATGATTTTTCAAAATTCTAGGGAATTTTGGTTGTTTCATCAAACTACAAGAAGAAAATAGAATTATATATCCTTAAAAAATATCCATATGTCAAAGTAATTGCTCAATTTAATAAGACCTTGTTATTTTATGTTTTAAGATTTTGAATTTGGGCTTGGCTTGTCACCTCATTTAATATATATTTGAGGAAAACATTTAATTGAATTGAAAAGAACTTGTATCACACAAATTTAAATAAATGAAAATGGTACGATATGACACTTTTTAAATCAAATCTTATGACACTGTTATTATATTAATAATTTGAGTTTTAATATCACTAAAATATGTGTACCGATAAAAATGCCCTTAATGAATCTTCTCTTCCCACCCCCCTTTCATCTTTTCTCTTTTTTCTTTCTTTCATTCTTTTCTTTCTCCTTTTTTTTTCTCTCCATTTTTATATATACGTGAATGATCTAGAAGAATACTCGAATATAAAAGAATAACTTGAAGATCTAAAAAATAAGAAGTCGAAAAAAGAAGAAAACTAGAAATTTAGAAGAGTAACTTGAAGATCTAAAAAATGAAAAAAAAAAAAAAAAAAAGTAGAAAGAGAAAGAAAATAAGAAAATATCTCTTGAACTAGTTATCTCTTAAAATAATAACTTATTTCTTGAAACAAGAATTTATTTATGGAAAGAAGGAAATATCTTTTGAAGGAATGACTTGTCTCTCGAAAGTACGAGTTATCTATTGAAGAAAGAGTTTAGTTATGGAAAAAATGACCTTTCTCTCGAAAGAAAAACTTATTTATTAATTGAAAAAAGTAAATATCTCATGAAGGATTTATCTATCGAAAGAATTACTAATCTCTTGAAACAAGATGTTATTTATTGAAAGAATTACTTATCTCTCGAAAGAAGGTTTAGTGATATTGAAACTCAATGTATTAATGTAGTAATAGAGTCAAAAAATAGGGTCTCTATAATGCATGTTATTCAAACAACCCTTAAAATAAGAGCAGAATTGTACATAAAATCGAGAGCTAATTGTTGACACTTGGGACAATTCCACACATACTTTGTGAAATGATTAAAGCTTGTTTGTTGCCACAAGATCAAGTTGGTAAAGATTAAGACAACTAATTATTTTTCTCTTTGTTTTTATTATCACATTTTACATATCATAGAGGGGCCCTTTACCATCCTTTATAAATAGGTTAATATTCTATTTTTGTACATATACGGAAGGGGGTTTATCAAGACAATACTACAAAACGAAAACTTAACAATCAGTTTACAAATATGTTAAGATAAAAATTCAGAATAAGACGGTGGATAAATGTATTATCTAACTTATCACCCACTTTTGTCTTGGCTTATCCAAGTGGAAGGCATACATGAAACCAAAATCAGAAGTATAACACACATCTAGGAAATACAAACATGATTTTTGCTATATTAACCCGTACATATAGTAATAGGGTTAGGTTTTCACTTTCAAGAAAGATATTGTTATACCCATTTTCTGGTTGGGCTCAAATGGGCCCAAGAGGTCTACTTTATTTCAAACAGAAGCAAGGGCCCAAGAGGCCCGAAGATGAAGCCAGCCGTTGCAAGCTCAACCCATGAAGCCACCCAGGTCGCGAGTTCGCAACAGCTCTCAGAGTGCTCCCTATCCCTGACTTTAGCTCGCGGAGTTCGCGAGGTCGCGCAGATCGTGACTCGCTAAGAACTCCAGACCACCTCATCTCCTCTCCAGCATACATCTGGCTGACCAGGAAGTTTACTCATGAGAAACCGTGTGCAGCAAGCTGTCAGAATTACCAACTCCCATGATTTCCCACCGGAAACTGTTTACACAATTACCCAGAAATATTAAATGAAGTAAGGACTTCTGCAGGTATAATTAATGCAAACCTGTGCAGAAAGCAAATCATGATTACCTTCACAATTAATGCAGCATGGCAATATCAGGCTTAGCTGAAACTAGCCGTTGCCAGATTACTTGTATAACACTCTTTTGTATTTTTTATTGTGAGCTCTCCTCCTCTATAAAAAGGAGAGACATTTTTACTGTACAGACAAGCTGAACATACTGAAGAACTGTCACTCTGCCGGAATTACTCCAGAGTGGTCGTGGATGTAGGTGCAGTCACCGAACCATGTAAAAATCCTGGTGTTTCTTCTCTCTTTCACTCGCTCTTTCTCTTATCTTCTCATTAAATCTGATCAACTACCAGAACCCGACATTCCTTTATCCGAACTTATTACTACCAACCTAGAACTTCATTAATTAACAATTTACTACCCCTTTCACACAGTACAACCAACCATTAATTACCAAGTTCGCCGTCTGGGCCCCAGAATCTCTGGTTGACCGTTTCCGGACGTCAACAGATATATATATATATATATATATATTGAAATAAACTTTTAAGAAAGATCCTTATTATTTAATAAAGAAGTAGTTTTAATAATTATCTCTACGTTTATATTGATAAGTATGTGTGACTTTTGAAATATATAATTATAAAAGAATCTAAATTTACAGAGATCAATGCTACTTCTACCAAAATCTACTAAGATTAAATTATGTATATAATTTAAAAATTAACTCTCATAATACTGGGATTATGATAAAATGGATCTCCCCTTTTGTTTTTAGTTAATAAACAATTTAATATGATGTATATAATATTTAAACCAAATTACTTGTCCAACCTCGACCATTCTGAAACAAAAATTCAAAATCTACAAGGACTCTTTAATTTTAAAGAAAAAAAAAAAAAAAAAAACTAACTTAATAAATATTTGAACGATAAAAGAAATTTTGTTATTATCCCTAAACAAAACCAATAAGTATGAGTGTATGACATCAACTCGAAAATTCAGGCATCGTTTTGGCTATATATATATTACTTGGCAACCGCTTACATTTTTGTATTATGATGTTTGTAAACAGCACTGAAATCAAAGGCTACAATATATCAAACAAGTAGACATTGCCCAAAATTTTTGTCACATAAATTTCCTTGATGAAACCAATGTCTCTGAACAATGTTGCCGTCTATCCACTTTGCAATTAACTCATGTTAACCTTATATAAACAGCTTCCTAAAACCAACAGCTTCATCACATTACTTTCGATAAGATAAAAAATGGCTTATATCGATCCAGGGCTACTTCAATTTTTTTTTTTTTCTTTTTTCTCATTTGGCCAAGTCTCCACTACTATTTTGGTTCTGAAGTGGCATAGTAACATGACATTGGTGAATTCTTTTTGGCAGCCTTCGTA
Source organism: Litchi chinensis (assembly GCA_019925255.1). NCBI lineage: Eukaryota > Viridiplantae > Streptophyta > Magnoliopsida > Sapindales > Sapindaceae > Litchi > Litchi chinensis. Next base: position 10,525,108 of record CM034472.1, read on the forward strand.
TCGAACGGCTTTCAGTTAATTCGAATGTTGAAATAGTGCTCCACTACTATTTTGGTTCTGAAGTGGTTTGGTAACTCTAGCATTGGTGAATTCTTTTTGTCAGCCATCATATCGAACGGCTTTCAATTAATTCGAATGTTGAAGTGCTCCACTACTATTTTGGTTCTAAAGTGGTATAGTTACATGATATTGGTGATTTCTTTTGGGCAGCCTTCATATCGACCGACTTTCAATTAATTCGAATGTTGAAGTAACTACTCAATTTAATTGTCAAAAAATTGTAAGTACATATTGATCAGTTTGTTTTGTGCCTTAGATTTCATGTTTTATATTTACTAATGAGTCCAATCGGTTGAGGATATTCGAGTTCCCTTTTCTAGTTAGAAGAACCCAACTTCAAACTGCTTGTTTCTTGGATCTTCTAACATGTATTATGTGTCAAGCCAAACATAATCAAGCCAAGGTCAAGAGTGAACATTGAAGTAAAGAACAATGATTAGGGCCTCTTGTTTTTAATTTTTATTACAATTTTTAATATTTATTTAAAATATTTTCTTTTTCAAAATTTAAACACAAAATTGACTAGTGGTTAACAAACACTAGTAACAAAGGACCTTTTCGTTTATTTTTTTCAAAAAAAAAAAAAAAGAAATTAATATACATAACTACAAAAGTTTTTCTTAAAAAACTACAAAAGTTACAGATCATTTATGTCATAAATGTTAAGAAAAAAAGGGTATTACGCCAAAGGGTTCCTCTATCATGCTAGGTTAGTATAGTTAGAAGATAACTGATATGCAGCAAAATATAATTTAACGGCTATGAAAGATTAATATTTAAAATATTAAAAATATATATATGCTCTCTCTTAATTATTTTTAAGTAGTACTTAAAACAAGTAGTTGCAAAACCCTTCGAGAAATATAGAAACTCTTCTTAGATTCTTAAAGAGAGAAATTTCTTGACCTAAAGGGGTAACATAGATTGTGAAATATGAAGACAAAAATTTGAATAGAGAAATTGGTTATATCAAAGAAATTTATTGACAAATTCTTTGGAGTATGTTTCATATATTAAAAAAAAAAAAAAAAGTGTTGGGAGTAATTTCATAGTCTTTCAACTTTGTAGCCTTCGAGTTCAGCTGTGCTTACAAACATCTTAATTCACAACTGAAAGCTGTTAACATATATATTCCCAATATTGATAATTAACTAACTTTTTATAATTATATTTGTGAGGAAACTTCTCTTTTTTAAAGGTGAATTGATTTATCATCTCGTCATCTCTAAATTATCAAAAAATTTGTCAATTTAATTCCTTACATCAATCTACCATTAGTCAAACCCAGTGGCATTAGGGGTATTTTCATCTTTAGACATATAACGCGACATGTCAACATCAAAAAAATTGAAAAATTAAAACATATATAATCAAAATATATATTATTAATGAATAAAAATTGATTAAAAATATTCAAACAAATTAAAAGAATCTAAAAAGATAAAAAATAATAATTTTTCAAAAAATAAGAAAAAATTTAGGTGGATCACCATGGTGGAGGTTTTATTTAAAAGTAAATAATTTTTAAAAAAAGAATAATACCAACCCAAATATTCATCTTCAACCCTTTCATTTTCAAACCGACAACCACATCAATCTTCATTTTCAGGTAAAAACAAAGCCCACAAAATTAGCCCAAATCGCTCATCCACTTAATAATGTTTCAATCAAAAATCAATGCAAAACCAAGAATTTTTTTCAAGGGAAAAAACCTACAAATTAGTAAAAAAAATAAAAATTAAAAAATTAAAAACCAAAAAAATAAAAATGAATTTTTCTAGATGTTTTTACTTTGATGGAGTTCCACTAGAGATGGAGATCATCGTCAAACAAGCCTAGGTCTGGTTTGTCCGACAACTTAGGTTTCAACCCCATATTGTTTGGTTATTTGGTTTTATTTTATCTGGTTTTCATGGAAACCAAATTGTTTGGTTATCGAGTTTTCATGAAAACCAAATCAATCTAGTTGAAATTCAAGTAAATATTTGGTTGAACTTCAACAATGGAGATTTGTGGATCTCCATTTGGAAGATATTTATATTAGACTTCCATCGTTGATGGGATCTCCATCAATGATGAAAGTCCAATATTTATATTCACCAGATGGAGATTTTTTTTTTTTTAAAAAAAAAAATGTTTTTCAAAATTTCTTATTTTTTTTTATTTGTAAAAATAGCTTTAAAAGTTTTTCCAGTTCTAAAATTTTCTTTGTCATTTTATTTTTATTTAGAATTATTTTTTGGAATGGTGGGGATGGTGTGATGTATGGAAGATATCAAATCTCCCATCCTTTTTTTTTAAAAAAAAAGGAAATTGTAATTCATAAAAAGTTTAATTGTAATTCTCTTTTTTTTTTTTCCAAAGAGTGACCAAATTGTCATTTAATAAGGTGTGTAAATAGTCAAGGGTAAAATCATCATTTTGTTTCCGGTTAGGTTTGACTATTAGAAATCGAGTTAGAAAAACTACATTGAGAGATTTTTTGAAAATATCGGGATAACAGGGTAATAATTCAAGTTAAAAAAAAAAAAAAAATGTGAAGTTTTTCAAGATACAAGGACAAACGATTTTTCTTTATTTAAAAAAAAAAAAAAAAAGGTTCGGCATTTCCATTTTACTTTAATGTGTCCATTTTCAATGTTTCCGTTAAGTTTGGAATTAGCCAGTGAGATATTTTGATATTGTCACAATTATTCTTAATTTTCTGTGTCATTTTTGTAATTTTGTAGTGGTATTTCAAGAAAATTTCCATTATTTAAAAAATTATCAATTTAACTATATGACCGGAAGAGTTATGCATTTTAATCCTTGCATGTTCATTTACATAAAAGAAATTCATTTAATTTCAATTTTTACTCAAAATGTTTTGTCAGTCTCCATGTTTTCATTAACTTTAATGTTCGACACTTGTTTAAAAGTACTTTGATATCCATGTATGATAATAGTTTAACGAAAATTACTTATCTATTTTCGGAAGCTTATTATTTTTAGTTACATGTATGATATAACTCAACGTGCTTGTCACTGAGGACCATATTAGTAAAAATCATAAAAAAAATTTGGGCTATTCTATCCAAACCAATTCGATGAGTTGCAAAAGTTGTCATAACTGTGAAAATTACAAACACCACTATAATTTTCAAAATTTTCACTATAGAATTAATTACAAAAAAAATATAGTAAAATGACATAAAATCCCTAAAATATTTATAATTGCAGTATATATATACATACACACACACACCCCCATCTAGGGTGGGAATTTGAATATGAGACGTTATAGATTAAATAAGCATTCTTTACCATTAAAATGTATTGGACGGTTGTAAAAATATGAAAATGTATCGTAATTAATACAAAACTTAATAGGAACATTTGAAAGGGAACTTTTGAGGGAAATCAAAAGCACAAGGGTGCTTTAAATTACAAAGAAACATAGGTGACTAATTTTATCATTATTCAAATAATAAAAACATTTATGGTATTGTCCCTAATTGAAGTTAATAAGACATAAGCGGTTGTAATAATATGAAAATGTTAAAATATCGTAATCAACATGACCATTAATGGAAATTAAACAACTGAAAGGAAACTTTTGAGTGAAATCAAAAGCACAAGCGTGTTTTTAATTATAAAGTAACATTAGTGATCCTAATTTGATCACTATTAAAAGAATCAAACATTTATGATATTATGTCCCTAATTGAAATTAATATAACTATATAAGATACAACTTGTACAGTCAGACATCATGACTTTGTCTATATATTAACTAGCAGCTGCCCCTTTTATACTATTATTTTTCAAAGATTAACGGAATTCCAAACTACAAAATCAAACGGGGTTTGCGCAATAATATAGTGGTAAGCTATTGCCCACTTATGATTTTCTCAAGATCATGAGTTATACATCTTGCTTTTCCACAATTTGTGATTTTCTCTCTTACCCACTATGGGCTGTCCTCCATTTGATGTGAGTTGCTTTCTTCCATCTTAAGAGCTATTTTTTGGACCTTTCCATCATAATTCAATCTCGCTGGATTCCAACTATTTCCAAAGCTAGTATCAATACTAAAAAAATAAATAATTAGTTTTACTAGTAGTTTTTTCTCTACCCTCTTATAATTTCTCTTTGATTAATAAATTTCTTGTAAGATGGGACTTCGCCGTTTGGGTTTATTTAAAAAGGAAACGTTAATTGCTCAAAATATTTGTCAATTAAATTTCCTAGATGTGACCCATGCCGTTGAACAGCTTCCTAGCTTTTCTATATTTTATTTTATTTTTGTTTTGGTGGTGGGGGGTGCGGGGTGTGTGGTTGGTGGGGATCGCAATTACTCTTTTGATAGGATAGAAAATGTCTGATATTGATCTGAGGCTACTGTATGTTTTCATTTGGCTAATTTCCATTATCTTTCTCCATAAGTAATATTATAACATCATATACAGGTTAATCATTTTGGCAGCCTTAATCACATCACATAGGTGCTCGATTTGTTTTCTAGCCTTAAATTTCACATGAATACTTTCCAATTACGAAAGCAAAATATATCCGATAAGTTAAAATTATTTAATAATTATTTTATTTATATTATTGATGTGATTTGATGATAGAGAGTATTAATTTAACCTAATGATTAAGATTTGAATGATTACGTTACAAATGATAACATTTAAAAAAATATATATTTTATTCTATTAAGAAGAATTCAACGTTGATAACATGTACAGGCAAGCTCATGATTAGGGCTCCAAATTTTTATTATATTTTATTTTCATAATTTTATTATAATTTTTAATATTTATTTAAAGAGTATTTTTATCTTTTTGAAATTGAATATGTCACTATCAAACAGTATTTAAAGAATATTTTCCATTTATGAAAGCAAAATATATCCAATTGGTTAAAATTATTCAATTATTATTTTATGTATACCATCAAATGTGGTTTAATGGTAGAGAGTCCCCATTCAATTTAGTAATGATATAAAGTTTTAATGACTATAATGCAAGTTGTATTATATATATATATGTGTGTACTCTATTCTATTTAGAAGAATTCAATTATGATTAGGGCTCCAAATTTTTACTATATTTTATTTCTTATAATTTTATTATAAATTTTAATATTTATTTAAAAAATATTTTTAGCTTCTTAAAACTGAATATGTCACAATCAAACAGTATAGATTACAAACGCAACAACAAAGGGTGGTTCCGGTTATTTTTAAACATTTAGGAATTTAAATGGCACACACTTAAAAACAGTTAGAGATCACTTCATTCGAAATGTCCAAAAAAAAAAAAGTTGGTATTTCATGCATGAAAGGATTGTGCTAGTATAGGGTAATTGATATTATATATTGATTGGTTAAGAAAATAATCAGTGTTTTAAATATAAACTAAAAAATAGCAGGCTCTCTCATAACGACTTTATAATAATACGTAACATTTAATCAGTATTATATCGTTCACAAAAATATGAAAATTTTCCATAGGTATCATTGGTCTAAAAGGGTGTGTGTGTGTGTGTGTAACACTTGGGTTGGAAAATGAAGACGGCAGAATTGAATACAGAAATTGGTTATATATATCAAGGAAACTTGATTGACAAAAGCAATTTCTTATTCTTTAACTTGGTAGCCTTCAAATTCAGCGATGTTTACAAACATTTTAATACGCAACTTGTTAATATATAGCCAACGTGGTATCTGACTTTTCGAGCAGGTATATATCTTATCTATTAATTTTAGTTGGAGATTATTAATTATTAAATCAGTCCTCTTGTATGAATGTATGTAGTCCTACTTGTTTGAATATATATCAAGTTAATCACTAAATATTCTTCATAATAAAAATGTTCTTGTAGTTTCAATTTCACACTCAAGCTGGTGGCTGCTTTAAGTTCTGTGTTAGTCAATGACCACAGTTCTAGTTTTTCATATTTTTTAACTTGCGGTGCCATTTTGTGATTTTATAATGGTAGTTCCAAATCATTCCAATTATTTAAGAAATTTTCGATTTAGTAGCATAATTACAAGAACTAGACATTTTATCCTTCACTTCTAATAAACAATGTCTAACTCTATTGTTTTTATTAACTTTAAACATATGTTGAATGGTTTTTACATTCAATCATACACTAACTAAATCAAAGTTACTTTATTAATTTACTTACAAATTAAGTTTATTATTTTCGTTTATTTATAGGTTGGTGTATACATTTGTCATTAACCTAATCGTGAAGGACCACAATTAATTAGCAACTGTATCATAAAAAAGAGTTGTACTCATTTAACCCTAACCAATTCAACAAAGTAAAATTACAAAAACAGCAATATAAAGTTAAAAAAATTAACATTACAAAAACGACATTATAAACTGACAATGTATATGAATATACCCTTAAATTTTAAAAATAGAACTATAATATTACCAAAGTTATTGCGCTACAATTTAATAAATATGAATTAAAAAAATCAAAATGCCTTTTCTCACTAATAATGAAAAGGAAAAATTAGCAAAAATGCAATGGAAATGACGAGCTTTTTAATTAAAAAAAAAATCATGACTTGTTTGATAATTAATCAAACACTAAGGACGTTTTTGATATTATCCCTAATTAGAATCATCAAGATAGCTCACTGCTCACTTGTAAAGTCAGATATCATTTTGGCATTTAGTAACACTTGTGTATTATAATGTTTGTACGCATCGCTGAAACTCAACACGAGAAAATCAAAGAACAAGTAGTTACTCAATGCAATTGTCAATAACTGCTTGGATTAACTAACTAATGCCGTCTCTGTTTTATAAAAAACCAACCCTATTTAGTATTTACACTATATAAACACCTGCTGATTACCAACAGCTTCACCCACAAAATATTTCAAACAATATAAAAGTAAAAAATGTCTGATACGCAAGGCTACTTCTTGCTTTTTCTAATTTGGCTAGTCTCCACCATTTTGGTCCGAGCAATTTTTAGAAAAAGCAAGACCAAACCTCGTCTCCCGCCCAGCCCACTGGCTCTACCAATCTTGGGACACCTTCACCTCCTAGCTCCAATCCCCCACCAAGCTCTTCACAAGCTCTCCACCCGCTATGGACCCTTGATGCACCTCTTTCTTGGCTCCGTCCCTTGTGTAGTCGCTTCCTCACCGGAAACAGCCAAAGAGTTTCTCAAAACCCATGAAACCTCCTTCTGTGGACGCCCCTTCATAGCTGCTGTTGACTACCTCACATATGGCTCAGCTGATTTCTCCTTTGCTCCTTATGGACCTTACTGGAAGTTCATGAAGAAAATCTGCATGACTGAGCTTCTCGGGGGCCGCACCCTTGATAAGTTGCTTCCAGTTCGTTCTGAGGAGATAAAGCGGTTTTTAGAGTTCATGCAAAAAAAAGCACACGCAAAAGAGGCGGTTGATGTTGGAGGAGAGCTTATAAGGCTAACAAATCACGTGGTATCGAGGATGCTTATGAGTAAGAGATGTTCTGATAACGAAGAAGAAGCCGATGAGGTGAGGAAGTTGGTGCAAGACGTAGCGGAGCTTACTGGGAGGTTTAACTTGTCAGATTTTATATGGTTCTGTAAGAATTTGGACTTGCAGGGATTTGGGAAAAGGTTAAAGGAAGTTAGAGACAAATTTGATGTTATGATGGAAAAAGTAATAAAGGAGCACGAAGATGCAAGGAAGATGAAGAAGGAAACAGATGGAGATAATGATGCAGTGAACGATATACTTGACATTTTATTGGATATAGCAGAAGATGAGAACTCAGAAATGAAGTTGACCAAAGAAAATATCAAGGCCTTCATCATGGTAATCAACGGCTACTCTTTGGCAATGCCCTCCCTATATTCATGACTTTGTTTTGAAATAGCTATTCATAAATCATTATAATCTGATAAATATAAGCAAAAATTTTGAAAACTAAAACAATTTGTAATGTTTCAAACGTGTAATTTTAGACTTTAATTTTTTTTCAAAACAAACGAAAAAAAAAAATTGTTATTAGCCTAAATAATTAGTTGGTTTGATACCATTTGATTTTAAAAAGATGAATATTTTATTTAAAATTAAATAAAATTTTGAAGTGAAAGATATTATAGGAAGTTATTTTTTTATTATAAAATGGTTAAAAATGATGTTCCTTCCATCACATTAACGTATTATAACTTTATAACCTTAAGCCTTGAATATTATAGTTAAACAATTTTTTTATTAACTTAAACTTTTAAATCTGATAATAACTAGCATGCTATCAATGTTTAGAAATGTTTAGTTCAAACTTTTTCCCCCTCTATCTATAAGTGAAAACCAACTTCATTAGCACCGAAGATGATATATATATATATATATATATATAATGGTGGGGGATATGATTAAATTCAGAAAAAACTATTCAAACCTTGTATTTTAGGATAAGAGTAAAGCATAAATTTTTGACCTCTTAAAATCAATGAAAATGCTCACCACTCTTACTAATGGATAGTGTGCATGATAAATAAGGATTGAATATATATATATATATATATATATTTATGTTTATATTATGATGGGATATGGTGGATTATAAATTCATAAAAAAACCTACCCATAAATTATAGTTTAAGATAATGATGAGATTTAAATCTTTGACCTCTTAGAATTGAAGGAAATTGTTAACTACATCTACTAAAAGGTGGTGTGCAATAAAGATTGAATTGCTTGATTCTCTAAATTTTTAAATAAAATCGAGAAAGTCTTATAAATAATGAAATGATTTTGATATTTTCTCCTCCCAAATTTAAAACCTTGGCTTGGTATAACCTAAATTCTGACTTTACGAGATAGTATTATAGTAATGCCACGTTTCATCAGCAGATTGCAGGTTTGTACTCTCCGCATAGTTTCATTCGAAAATTTTGTCAACATGCTGGTTACATAGCATCCTTGGTCATATCACGATAACAAGACATAGCATCCTTGATAATATCACGATAACAAGAATTTTGTGCACTTGACAGGATATATTTGCGGCAGGGACCGACACATCTGCTATTACTCTAGAATGGGCATTGGCAGAGCTCATCAACCACCCAGAAATCATGGTCACAGCAAGACAAGAAATTGAATCTGTCGTTGGAAATTCCAGAATTGTACAAGAATCAGATATCCCTAACCTTCCCTACCTCCAAGCTATTGTAAAAGAAACACTTAGGCTTCATCCAACCGGCCCAATGATCGTGAGAGAGTCAACTGAGGACTGTAATATCAATGGCTATGACATTCCTGCTAAGACCAGACTCTTCATCAATGTGTGGGCAATAGGGAAGGACCCAAATCACTGGGAGAACCCACTTGAGTTCAGGCCAGAGAGGTTTGTTGGAGAAGATGGGAAGAGCCAGTTGGATGTGAGGGGACAGTATTTTCACTTGTTGCCATTTGGTAGTGGAAGAAGAAGCTGCCCTGGAGCTTCACTGGCCCTTTATATGGTTCAGGCAACCCTGGCTGCCATGATTCAGTGCTTTGATTGGAAGGTTTGTGGAGGAGATATTAATGGCAAAGTTGACATGGAAGAGGGACCTGGATTGACTCTTCCAAGGGCTAATCCCTTGGTTTGTGTCCCTGCCGCCACTGGGCTCTCTCCACTTTCATCTTTCTAATCCACCATAGATAACAACTTAAAATAAGCGTCTTTAACGGATGACGTGAATGTTTCAAATCTACAAAAAAGAACAAAAAGATAAAAAAATAAAATCTATTCTCTATATGAGGATTGAGAAAACAAATTGTTCTGTTTTTATTTGAAGTTCAAGATCCTCCAGGCACAAATGTAGACAGTTTTCTAGTTTTCTTTCGATTTCTAAGAATAGTAATCCGAGCTATACTGTTAAAATCCTCATGATTATAGGTTAGTCTGAAAAGTAATCTGCCTCATAAAAAATGTCAATTAATTTAGAAAAAAAAAAATCAATATCTGATCTTAAATGTCAGCTTTTAAAACTCCTTTATTGGTTTTTCTTTCTGATTTTTTTATTCTTATAAAAAAAAAAAAGGCAAGTATAGATGAATAAAACAAAAGTGAAAAGGAATTAATAAAAGAAAAACATAGCTACACACCAACAGCAAGAGTGAAGAAGTAACTGTTTTCAAATACAATCTTAATTCTTAAACCAAAATAACCAAGACCCTTGTTGGCAAGCATACAGGTACTTGCCTCCGTGACAAACCTGTGAATAACAAAATGCACGTCATAGTCAGGCACGACGTAAAAATACCGGAAAATTTTATCTTGACACAGTTAAAGAGTGAGCTGATGAAACAATATAATATATGTCTGATTCCTTCCAAAAAATATATATAATATATGTCTGACTATATGATAAGGACGTATGGATCTGGATATGCAAGTATGACGCCCGATATGAAATTTTACGGCAAAACCACAACAAATAATATTTTAGGAACTTGATAAATCATGGAGAAATAACTTCTTTTTTTTTTATCGAAACTATGGAGAAAATTTAACCCTCAGAATTTGGACACAGAATCTAACAAACTTAAAGTTCAAAAAAAAAAAAAAAAAAAAGAGATTCTAAGAAACTTAAGTCACCTTCTGATGTTAGTGTTTTAACTTTTTAGAACACATAATTTAAAATTAGTAATGAAAATTTTCTATTTTATGCAGTAAGTACAGATTTATTACGGCTGTGATTGATTCTTATTATTATAAGTTTTATAATGGCCAAACTAAATAGCTCCGTGCTTTTTCTTTATTTTCAAGTAGTTTGTGACTTTTTCAGTGTTAACCAAATCGATTTGCTATATTTTTTTTTGCAAATACCGGATAGGTTCCTAAGTTTTTAAAGGTGATCAAATAGGTCCTTAATTGTTATGATAAAAATAGTTCATTCAATTTCTCAAAAAAAAAAAAAAGTTCACGTAATTGTTTGACTTTAACAGATTTTGAAATCACATAAATACCCTCAGTTAAAATGTAAAATTTATATTATTAAATAAAATGACTACTTTATCCTATTCATCTCCTATTTAAAGTCAAATTTAACCTTCATTATTAACATAATTACAATAATAAAAGTCAATTAAATAAACATTCAAATTATTTATTCATGCCATGAAATTTTTTAATTGAAAGAATAATTTTTGTTATAAAAAATTACATTTTTTTAAAAAAATTAGAGGCCACGATAATGGTGGCCTCCACTAGAGCTCCCTTGTCCACATTAAAAAATGTGGGGTAGATAGCTCCTCTAAAAGCCAGATCATGGAGGCCATTATCACCGCGATCTAGTTCATAGATGGTGGAGATAGCTCCCCCACGATTGTTGATCCGGATCATGGAAGAGCTTCCTACATGATCGGCAACCCAGATCATGGATTTGGATCGTGAAAGAGGCAACCTCTTAGGAGGATATAATGTCCTCATTGAAGGCCACCATTAGTGTTAAAAAAAAAAAAAATCAAAACTTTAACTATAGTTCTATATAAATAATGTTATTAAAATAATTTTTAACGTATATATAAAAAAGTAGATATTCATCAAAATTTTAAAATTATTTATGTTAATTAATTAAGTTTTATAACTTTACAAAAAAAATATTTAAATTTTATATTAAAAGTTCTATTTTATCCTTAAATCTATTAAATTGACTAACGGATGTTACTCAGAGGGATCAATGGTAATTATTAAAAATAAAGGGACCAATCTGGTCAAAAATTTAAAATTCAAAAACAAAATGGGACCAAAAATTAAAAAATAAAATAAAAGCCCAGGACTCATTTAGTAATTGCACCTTTTAGAGCTGCTTTTCGTTTCTCAGCACTTAAAGCTGGCCCACTAACTTGGGCTTGATTGAACTTCATAATAGTTCAGCCCAAACCCAGAATTACAAATAAATAGTATGTAACAGTAATACTAATTAAAAAAACAAAAAGTTGGTGGGTTCCACATAAGTTAATACATCATTATCCTTCAAACAATAAATAAATAATACATCATTATCATTATTACGTGGAAAATCACCAAATCAGGATACGTATATGCGATAATAAAGCCTCACCTAAGCAGTTTAAAAAAACAACAAAGCCCCACACAATCGGCCTATCCAACCATTCTTTTACAAGCGGATGAAATACACATTAATAATTCCAAGGGATATTATTGTTTTACCCTTGGATTTGAAAATAATGTCAAATCATGCTTGACATTGAAAATATTATCCAAAATAGTCCAATCATGAGAGGGTTGGTGATTTTCATAAAAAAACCGACGGTTTCGTTAAATTGTAAGGGTATAAAGGTAAATTCATTAAAAATAGGATAGGTGGATAGAATGATAATTTTTTAATTATTAAATAAAATAAAAATGATTAATTTCTTTATCCCATCAGTCACTCTCTATCTCAATCTTAATTGATCACCTAACCCACGCACTCTCTCTCTCTCTCTCTCACTCATAGTCTTTCACCATTCTCCCTTTCATTGTGTTTCTCTCTCTCACAATCTCTCACCATCTCTCATAGTTCTCAACTAGATTTGCCAGTTCGACTGCCACTAGCTCGTTTTTCTCTTTTCTTCCTCCTCCATCGATAATATAAAATGCTGACATTCAGTTCCCCCCGATTCCCTCATCTCCATTCTTCAAATGGAACCATTCAGACTATATCGACAACCTTTTCCCCTCCTCCATTGGACAGAATGCCTCCGATTCCTAAATTGTTGCTGAAATCCTAGCGATCAAGGCAGACGCGTCGCTGAAGGAGAGCGAGAAGGACAGAAGAAGGAAGCAATTGATGAGTGGGAAAGCTACATCGTATGACGGAGATACTATGAAGAGTGAGAAAGGGAAAGAGAAGCTAGCTGATGAAAGTGAAAACGGCGTGTGATGGGATTTTTTTTTTTAATTTCTTTTGTTTGGTTCCAGAGAAATTGCCAGAAAATTTTTGTGATTATTGGTCAATTCATGTGACCCAGATAGAGTGTTTTATTTTTTTGTATTTTTTGTTGAGAAACTGTGATTGAAGATCTGGATACTCTGTATTTTTATTGTGCTTCTTGTTTGTATTTTTTTCATTTATTTGTTGGTAGATCTGGGTTTGGGTTCTTCAACACAACGTTAAAGATTTAGTGTTCGAACATAGATCTAGATTATTATTTAAAAAAAAAAATTATTTTGTTTATTTGAGGTTTAATATTAATATTTTAAAGATTGATGTCCACCATTGGACAATTGAGTTCAATGTTTATAAAAGTATTTATAATTAATTAATAATTAATAATCATTAATTAATTTCTTGATTTTTATTTAATTTTTTAAGGGATAAAAATTTAATAAAACCACTAAAAGATTATTTCATTTCTCCCTAAATAGCCCAGTTAGGGCATTTTGGTTTTTTAGTCGTTTTATCAAATTGGATGAAATCGCATTTGGATTGACGTTAAGGATTTTTGATTAATATTTTCAAAAGTTTGGGTAAACTAACAATATGTTTTACTTCAAGAGTTTTTTGGATTTTTCCCTAATTCCAATTACTCAAATAATTTCAATTATTTGTAGATGACTGTTGATCTAATTAGTTAAAGGGTCAATGCTCCATGTCAAGAGACATGGTTTTATATACGGCAAATATGATTTCTTTATCAATTATATGGATAGGCTCTCCATCTCTATGTGAACTAATCCTTCCAATATAAAAATAACATTTTGGGTCATGTTACTAACATTCTCATTTCAATTGGTTTTGATAGCTTTTTGGATCAATCTCAAGTATAAAAATAATAATAATAATAATAATTTCAATTATTTTATTCTCCACTCCCTTCTTTCTTTTAATTAGAATTTTGGTGGCTACTTGGGATTGGTTTACTAAAAATAAAATAAATAAAAATAAAAAGGAATCAGAAATCACAATTGGATAGACCATGAGAAGGCACGTGGACCACAATCCATCGTGGCACAAACTCAAATCCAGTTATGGTCTCCTCCGCCCACAGCTTTGTTCAGTTGCGTTGTCTCGTTTTGATAACTTCCTTTTTTGCATTATTAGTCCTTGAATCTCTCTCAAACCACCACTCTCTTTCTCCGTTTCCTTATCTTTTTCATTTTTCTCACTCTTTTTCCCAATTCAACACTCAAATTGCTATTTCAATGTCTTATCTTCTATAAATTCTTATTCCCTAGATGTGATCTTCTTCTTCATTGATCAATTTGCCCAATTGTAACTCACATTTTTATTCAATTGGATCCGTTCTCTGCTTATTTTGATTCTGTCTAATTTTTTCAAACTGTGAATAATCTCATCTGGGTATCAAATTCGTTTAAAAAAAAAAGAAGGCAAATTGATACTGAGATTGCTTTTAGAAACGGTGGCTGTGAATCTGGGAATGCTCCACTACGTACTGGACCACGTATATGGTGCATTCATGCACAGAACCAAAATCAGCACACCCTTTTTCTCCAGAGGGTGGGGTGGCAACAAGCTTGATCTTTTGGAGAGATTGATCAAGCAATTGTTCCCTGAAGTTGAAGGCCAAAACTGGCCTCCAAGCTTGGTTCAGCCGATTTGGAGAACTGTTTGGGAGACCAAAACTGCTGTTCTAAGAGAAGGTGTTTTTAGGACTCCATGTGATGAGCAGTTGATCAGTGCATTGCCTCCTGAGAGTCACAATGCCAGGGTTGCTTTTCTATCACCCAAGTGTGTGCCTCCCCAGAAGTTGGCCTGTGTGGTTCATCTTGCAGGTATCGCTGTGGTATATATTTTTATCCTTCGATAGCAATTGAAAATAGGGGTTTCTAGTTCTTTTTGGAATTTATGGTTTTAGTATTGCTTGCATTAAGTTATGGTCTTGTAAGTGTGTTGGTTACAATGTTGGGTTGTCATTTAATAAGTTGTGGTGGAGCATTGTGCTTGCAAAAGATTAGAATGTGTTAGTTGTTTTTAGTTCATTATATGCTGGTTGACATGGCTATTATTGGGCTGCTGAGCTGTTGGATTTCGAATAGACTGGATCTTTTCCATTGTTGTAATAGATTGAAGTCGGAGGTTTGGATTTACATAGTTTTGAATGAATTTGATTGATGTTAATAACTCCGATTTTAGTCGTATAGTTGTGTTGGCAATTTAATGCTAAAGGCAGCTGGTTCTAATTATTTTTTAGGGATATTTCTATACATTTTATGCTTTCCTTTTTGTCTTAATGAAGTGTAAATCAAAGATTACATGACGGCTGTATCGTAATGCTACCACATTAGAATCGTAGCCCTTTTCCTAGATAGAGCTATTCATGTATTTGTGGGGCTTTCTGGAACATTTCTTTGTGAGGAAAGATGAGGTTTGCTTGTTTTCAGTGTGGAAGATGAATTATAGGCTTGTTGAAGAAAAAGCCAAATATTATGAATGAAAGCAATGGAGCATGTTTCATTCCTTCAATTGCCCTTTAATGGTCTTAAGATGTTTGTGTTGTGGCTAGATTTTGTATTACTTTAGAACTTGCATCCTTTCAGTGTTTCAAGAATAGCACCTTTTGTTGTAAATTTTTTTATTCCTGTACAGTCTAACTTCATTTGTGACTTTTTGGTTCATAGCATTTGGTAAATTAATTTCCCAGTTTTTTTAGTGTTTTTTCAGATATTGAAGTTAAGCCTTTGGAATCCTGTTTTATTTGAATATTTTGCCAAAATTAGGAATCATATTACAAGCTTCGTAGTATTGCTTTGGACTATCAATTCATACATTTGGTAGCTGAAACTTGTTCTCTGGAGCCGTTGACCATCAGCACTCAAAAGTATTTGGATTAAAAGTTGCAGTCTTTTTTTTTTTTTCCTCAGGCACTGGGGACCACACATTTGAACGGAGATTGCGTCTTGGTGGACCATTGTTGAAAGAAAACATCGCAACCATGGTGCTTGAGAGGTTAGGGTCCTTTCCTTGTTGGCTGCTACATTTAGAAGCTGAATGGCAGAGCTTCTCTTTTATTACTTCATGCATGTTAAAAGATTTAATTTCATGTACAAATCTAATTGCAGCCCGTTCTATGGTCAGAGGCGTCCTATGCTGCAGCGAGGTGCAAAACTCTTGTGTGTTAGTGACTTGCTATTATTAGGAAGAGCAACCATTGAAGAGGCACGTAGTCTTTTGCATTGGTTAGATACGGAGGCAGGTTATGGCAAGATGGGTGTTTGTGGACTTAGCATGGGTAAGTACCAATTGATGTGAATTCTGATCATTTTGTTCCTTTTTTTTTTTTTTTTTTTTTCTTTTTTTTTTTTTTTTTTTTTTTTTTTAATTTTGCATTTTTACCTTTTCTTTGTTTCTTTTTTGTGGTTGTAAGTATGTTGTTTAAAGGTTCGTCACTTTTGAAGTTGAACTGAGTTAGTAGGTCGAAATGGACTAATTATTCCACTGACTTATAATTATTATCTTGTTTTATTTTTTCCTTCAAAAAAAAGGAGAATGTCTACTCTTGAACTGGAATTGTCTATAGTTTTGTTGTATATTGATGGTTCATGGAATTTAGGAGGAGTGCATGCTGCAATGGTTGGATCACTGCACCCCACACCTGTTGCAACCCTTCCTTTTCTCTCTCCACATTCTGCTGTTGTGGCATTCTGTGAGGGAATATTACAGCATGGCACTGCATGGGAGGCATTGAGAGAGGATCTTGCAGCGCAAAAGGCTGCAATGACTCTCGAGGAGGTGAGAGAACGGATGAGAAATGTACTATCTCTCACAGATGTCACGCGCTTTCCCCTCCCCAAATATCCCAATGCTGTAATCTTGGTTGCTGCAACCGTAAGTAAAGAATTTTTTATCAAACAGATATCATTTTTAAGTGAATGTGAATAAATTTTTGTATTGATTGGTGGTGTTAACATGGTGGATCACAATCAATAGGGCAAGTCTACTGATAACTTTTTTCATCCAGTGATCTGTAATCCATGTCACTAAATCAAGCTTTCAGTGTTGCTCTTAAACGTTTTGTTTTTATTTTATATATACAGTGAATTAATCATAAAATTAAAAATTGAAATTGTCTACTGTTGATTTTAAACTTGATTTTCGTACACAAAGTGAGACCAGTGAAGTGATTGGTTTTAACATTTGTTTTACTACTGATTTGTCTTGTAAAAGAAGCATTGATGCATAATTTTATTTCCTTTTCAGCTTAGAGGGCTTATTGACCTTGATCTTCTATTATTTTCTATTGGAAGGCCATCTGTATGTTTATGCATTTTTTACCTTTTTAATGGCATGTTGACTGATCCCTTCTACTTTCTTCGCACCCTTTAATTGTAGACTTCTAACTTCTGTTGGCAGTACTTCCACCATATGAGTCTTGAATATGAAATTTGAATCTTATGTAATGATTTTGATGGTTAAAACTGCCCATTTGACCATATAAACTTGTTAAATGGAAGTTCTTTTGACTGTTCAATCATATGAACCCTAGTATAATTTGGAATATACTTGGTCGATAGATCCCCAAAAAAAATTATAGTTTAAAGTACAAACCCGTGGTGCCTAAAACATACATTTTTGTTCAAGTTTCAAATTTTTCATGCCAAACATACCTGTACAATTCAATTTCTGATGCTAATCCTTACACTTTAGGATGATGGATACATACCAAAACACTCTGTGCTGGAGCTTCAGAAAGCGTGGCCAGGTTCGGAAGTGAGGTGGGTCACTGGTGGGCATGTTTCATCATTTCTTCTCCACAATGGTGAGTTTCGTAGAGCAATTGTAGATGGGCTTAACAGATTGCCGTGGAAGGAATCTCCATTCTGACAGATATCACATGTGAAGGGGAGACTATATTTATTATTCATTTGGGTACTCTTAACCCCTAAATCCTAATTCTCACTGAACTTGTACAATGAGTTGTGGCTTGTATGTTATAATGCCCCTGAGAGGAAGAGGCAAAAGGGGTGTTCTGTGAATAATTAATTTACTCATCTGTTAACATATACCAGCTTTACTTGTCCCAGGGAAAACTGCCTCTGACTTCATTGAATCAATGGTAAATCAAGTGACAATGAAAGTTCATTTAGTAGTTTTGCGGACAATTGGTTTTGTCTCCGTCTTTCCTTTTCTTTTTGATGCTACTTTCAAAAGAATTACATTTTTTAGAATAACCCGTCATCGCCATTTTGTGATATAAGTTTGTGGAGTCAGCCCTGGTGAGCTGGTGTAGGATCAGCTTTTGTGTTGAGAATAACTACTAGAAGAGATCTTTACAAAAATTGTAGCATCTCTAGAGTAAAGTGGTTAATTGCACATGGTAAAACCCTGTGTAGAGATCATATATATATATATATTTGGTTTTTTTGAAGTAGTGTAGAGATCAAATTTTGTCCTATAGAGGTAGATATTATCTTTATTATCCTACAAATTGCAAAGCAGCACTAAGCTTGTGGCCATAAGTCTTGTGTAATCTGATCCAGCTCTGTAATTGGTGATATTGTCGCTGCAAATTGGTTACATTTTGTCACGGTGGAACGTGTAAAAAAAGAATGTTAAGGATCCACTAGAGTTTAATTTTGTGTTGGCTTTGTGGTGTGGGCCTACATTATCTGATCTGAATCCACAAGGGCCACACTTCACAGGGATGTTAATGTAATTACCTTTTTAAATTGAAATAGTTTCCCCGTAGTGAATTTGTGAATATTTGTCTCATGACCAGTGCTAATTCCCAAAAATTACAAATAAGTTTAAAAATATTGTCACATGTTTAGGGCCATATATAAATACTATCAAAGGTTAAATTCAGGGAGCTTGGGCTTTGGTGGGCTTTAAGTCCCCCTGAAAAAAATTAAAAAACAAATTGATTTTAAGTCCTTTAAAATTTGTTAGGCCCAAAAAGAGAACTTTGGGTTTGCTAGTAGTGGAATAAATCCCTAAATTCCAAGTAAAGTATTTGGTTCAATGCTTTAAGCTCCAAACTTCGGAGAATGTTTTAGAAAGAAAAGCTGCACAAACTTACCCAGAAATAGGGGTGGTCGGGTTGATTTTCACTAAAATCAATCCAAAACCGACTTTTTTAAGTTTTTCAAAATGAAAAACCAACCCAATCCGATTTAGGGAGGAAAACTGACCTGAACTGACTACTATCAAGTCGGTTCGGTCCTATCGATTTATGTCAATTTCTTAATAGTTCACTATTGAATCCAAACCAAAATTGAAAAACCAAATCAACACAACCAACTATCAGTTCACAAAACTAAAATTTTCATTTTCAATTCATCACCAAAACCAATATTGTAAAATCTACTAATTACAAGCACATGTGCCAAGAAAAACAAATTAGAAAATATATAAAAATTAACCTAAGTACCAAACCAATGATGGAGGCCAAGAAATCCACCACTACAAACTAGCAAACGACTCTTCAAATTTTTTTCTCTTTCATAAACTAGAAACCCACCACCACCACAAACCAGCGATGGAGGTGCGAATGGTGGAGACAAAGGTTTTGCAGGGTCAGTTAGATTGATGGGGAGGATGACATGGAAGGGCGACAATAATGAAGGATGAATGTTGATTAAGAAGAATAAAGTTGAAGGTGAACGGTGAGGTTGAAGAGGAAGGATGCACGACGGAGGTTTTGGTTTTGACGACGATGAAGAATAACATTGCATGGGTTGATGAATAAGGTTAAAGATAAACTGAGATACTTTTGAGATGAGAGATGTTTTGACGACGATGAAGAATAAGGTTGTGTGGGGTTGATGAATAAGGTCGAAGATAAACTGAGATACTTTTGAGATGATAGATTTGAAGAGACATTTTTAATAGAAGGGTGTGGTGGTGATATGGTGAGAGTGAGAGTAAGAGTCTGGTCGTGCGTTTACTTTATTTGGAGGAATCAGAATGAGAATCAGAATGATTTGGAATCGAAATGATGTATCCGAATTAGAAAAGTTATTTACTTCAACTGCAAAAATTAGAATCAGATTCAATAATATTCCCATTAAGTTGTTTACTTTATTTTGAAATTGAAGTGAATTAATTACAAGTTACAAAAATATCTTTAATTAAAATTATGGATTAATTATGATATGCAAAATTTTGTCTAAAATGTTATTGTCATCTTTTAATCATGTAATTCGTCATAATAGACTAAAAAATAAGAACTTTCTTAACAATTTAACAATATCATTGTAAGTATATTGTGTATCCTTTTTTATTTTAAAAATATATTGTGTATCTGTATTGCATATCAAATCTTTTTTTTAATATAAAATGTTACCTAAATTTTCTTAATAATATTACTATAATATTCTTTAGTCCATCACAAATTTTGAGTGCTAACTGCAAATAATTGGAATAAACTCTAAAAACCGATTTTGGACTTTCCAATTTTTTTTTTTCATAACTTGCAGAAATATATGAACATATAGCAGTACAGATAGTCATAATCATCTACAACATCATAATAAGTTCTTGTATAACAACCATAATTGTTTTCTTTCTTGCTAACACACAAGTCATTTCTATACATAAAAATACACATTTTTAGAGGAAATTTAAAAGGTGTAATAGCAATGGTGACATTAAACAAACAAATTCATACAAAACCATATACTGAATAGGATGACGGGTCAAATTCATGATGAATTAGGTTTTAATGTTCTATCTTGAAAGAATCTCAGTACACATATGTGAAACTGTTTAAGCATTTGCTAACAATGAATGCTCAAACCTAGGTATCTGATTATGAAAGCTAGTATCATTAATTTAAAGGTTACTCATTTAGTTGTTAGAGCTCTAAACATGAATGTATATATGATACCTTTTGCCACCAAATACAAGGTATATATGACATATGTGTGTATGTGCATGTGCATGTAATACATTCATATTTGTGGAATTTATTCTGCATGACGTGTGTTTTTTAAATTATCTAGATTTTGTATTATATTTCTTGAGTTTGCTTGATAGTATGAGAATGTTAATAAAATAATTTGTTGTACAAGAAAAAAGAAAAGCATTATGAAGTTTAGTGATAGTAGTATTACCTTATTGTTTATTATAAAGTTTAAATGGCACTTATGCTTCCTAAGCATTCAGGTAAGCATTTTTAAAGTCAACAAGTTTTGTCATTTTAATAAAAAAAAACCAGCTCTATTAGATGGCGTTGGTGGCTTATTTTCCTTTTGTCTTTCTTGGTCTAGGAGTATTGTGATTTTTACTTTAGATGATCTTCTATATGAAATCTACTTGCTATTGATGATAATAGTATGCATAGTACATATGAATGTAATATGCACATGTGAACATAATATGTAGACATGTATTTATAACAATGATTAAGAAATTGGTGATGAAAAACAATGGAGTGTAGTGTTTTTTTTTTTTTAATAATATGAACAATATATTTACAATATACAGTTTTTTTTTTCTAATATCAAATAAAAATCCAATGGTGTTAGCAAAGAAATAAACAAATATATATTTTTTAATAGTCCACTAACTTGCAATGGTGATGAAAGATGGAGAGACTATTGATGAGAGTAATGGTGTGACACGGCAACAACAAACACAAACTTGTCAAAATAGGTCTTCCTTTTTTCTTTTTTTTTAAAGAATGGTATAAATGACTTTTCATCTTGACAAAGAGAATAAAAATGAGATTCCCAAGTTGGTTGGGGGAATAGAATTCTTATTCCATAACTCTAAATTAATGTGAGTTTCATACTTTTATTTTCATTACAGAATGAATTTTAAGTAAGTAAGTATCATCAATCAATCTCATTCTCTATTCTTATTTCTCAATCTATGAAGTAAACACAACATGAGAGTGATGAATAAGGTTGTTTAGGTTTAGGTTTATTTATGTATTAAAATTTTTTAAGTCGATTTCGGGTTTTTCGACTCAAAACCAAACCATAACTGATTTTGGTCGGTTTTTAAAACTGAAATTCGACCTTTCCCAAACATTAATTGAAAATCGACATTTTCAAATCAACTCAGGTACCTTTTTTTTTTTTTGCCCACCCCTACCTAGAAACAGTATTATGACTAGAAGGTTTGTTGTTATGTGGGATCTAGCAATCGGTCATTTTATTTTTCAATTAAAATTAAATAATAAAAAGTTTAAAATGAATTAAATATGTTGATTTTCTTAAATAATTAAATATGTTGAATTGGATCTTGGTGTGTTAACGCGATAAAATCTTGTTGGGATTTACTTACGTCACTGCACCAGCGAAGAGCAACGGTGTATTTTCATTTTTTTAAACTTACGGTGTATTTTCATTTTTACTGCGAAATATTCACCTATAAACACCTTTATTGGGTTTAATTACGAAAATGCCACTCCGTTCGTTTGGGATTTGGGAAGCAGTGACCGGTTAGCACTATACAGTTTTGATTTTACAGGATGACAAAATAATAACGTGACAAGATTTGCACAGGATGAGTGGCCCAACTCACACCTGTTTTTCGTAAACCAAGCAAGACAACTTTTTTCTACGTTGAAAGTGAAATAATTGTTTACGTATTTCAGAAAAAAAAAAGTTTACGTGTTTTGTAGTTTGTTCCTGTTTTATCATTACTTTTGTGAAACGACCACCTTTCACCCACTTTTCTGTTCCTAGAAGGGAAAATGGCGTGCAAAAGAAATGCTACTTCGAACGATTTTTTTTTTTTTTTTTTAATTTATGTAAGATAGATTTTTTTTTCTCATAATTATTACGAAGAAGGTTAGGGCGTATGTCAAAATTTTAAAAAGCATAATTAATAAATATATATATTTTTTTAAAATACAAAATAATTTCGAATTAATAATACTTGCTTTAACACTACTCATTTTTGTTTGGCAGAGAAGAAGAGGAACCTTGTGTGGTCGGGCAGAATTTCGGACTCGGATGGAGTTTATGGTTTTAACCTTCTATTTATGTTTTTTTTTTTTTTTCATTTTTCGGAAAAAATTGAAAAATTAAAAAAAATCTCATTTTCTTCGTGAGTATGTTCGCCGACTCCGCAAAATATGTATACACCCTATGAGCTTTGGCAATGGTATTGATTAATTTCATTATTAG
Organism: Litchi chinensis; assembly: GCA_019925255.1. Classification (NCBI taxonomy): domain Eukaryota; kingdom Viridiplantae; phylum Streptophyta; class Magnoliopsida; order Sapindales; family Sapindaceae; genus Litchi; species Litchi chinensis. Next base: position 10,548,216 of record CM034472.1, read on the forward strand.
TATTGTTTTTCCCACTCCAGCTCTTCCAAATAATCGGATTTTCCCTCCCCAATGGTAAGAGCTTAAAAGATCTATTACCTTAATTCATGTTTCAAAAATAGAAAATTTTGTGTCTAACTGTATAAACCAAGCGTCATTTTGTGAATAGGAGTTTTTTTTTTTTTTTTTTTTTTTTTTTTTTTTAAGGGTGGCGAGGAGAATTAAATTAATAAAAAACTTTTTATACCTTATATTTTGAAATATGAGTGAAATTTGAACTTTTGATCTTTTAAGATAAAGAAAATTATTAGGTAGTATGTAATTTGTGAATAGGACATATTGTGTAAGTATCTCTAAGATAATTCTTTCTTTCTTTCTTTCTTTCTTTCTTTCTTTTGTTTAAAATATCTTACTTAAAATTATTATTTCGAAATCATTAACTATAATCAGCATTCTAAGTGAATCCCATCATAATGACAAAAACCACTTTAGATAAAATGATTATGTAAATGTGTAATTAATAATCTTGAAACAAAAATTTCACGTCGTCTTATCAGAGAAGAGAACTCCATCTCTATTATGTAATTTATGTTAAGCTCAACTCAAACTATTTTACACCGTATTCACTCTTAAAATCATCATATTGAAATAAAACCACCTCCAAAAAACCAAAGCTAGGCCAATTACTGACAACATATTTCTTCTCTTCGTCTAAAAAAAAACAAAAAAAAACAAAACTGCAACATATTTATTCACATGCAACAATAGGCCTTAAACTTCCTTAAAAAAAAATGAAAAGAAAAAACTGTAACAAAAGAATAAGATGAAAGATATTTTGTATTGATAAGATTTTACGAGGATAATAACAAGGGAATTTTGCAATTATGAGTAACAAATTGTAGTTTTCGAGAAAATTTTCATACTAATAATATAACGTGATACATGATTTTTTTAAAAAAATAATATTAATGTGATATTTTAATAATAATGTAATGTATGATATATTTTTTAAATAAAAATTTTTTCATAATAAAAAATATTAATATTAATTTTTTTGAAAAAAATAATGTGTTATATTATCCTTGGAAAAACGTATCAATATTAGAACGGTGCGTCATCTGATCGGTCAAAGGACGAATTTTTTTAATACAGTGAAAGGGAGTCAGACGGAAACAGCACTGTCTACTACTGCCTATATGTTAATAAAGGCAGCTAGTGTAATCGTGAATTTTGGCATTATGGTTGGAAATTTCACATGTGAATAAAGGCAGCTAGTGTACTAGCACTGTCTACTTCCTATCACAACTCAGTTTTTATTTTTTTTTTCCTTGAAAAGTCACAACTCAGTATTTTTGTTTCATTGAAAGCATTAACCTTGGAGTCATGCTTATTTTTGGAAACATGACTTCCAAAAACAAATGCGAAAAGGCAAAAACATTGGAAAGTGATGGAATTGACTATTGATAAGCTCTGTAGCCACGGAGGAAATGGGTTTAAAACTCGAGTTTAAATTGCACACATTATTATATTTATTTTATTTTTCTTAGTGTTATAAAGCATGGGCTCCGGGAATGATGTTGATCAATTCCATAATCACCACTGTAGCTCCTCTGAACAACCCATTTTTTCTCTCCAATAGTAAGAGGCTCAAAGATCTACTATTTTAATTCTTGTTTAAAAAAAGATAGTTTTTTTTGTATCTAACTATATAAAGGCATATGTCAAATTGTGAATAGGAGATTAATTATATTACATACAAGCTTTGATGATGTTGTTGATCAATTTCATAATTACTATTGTTTTTCCCATTCAATTTTTTCGAATAGTCTGATTTTTTCTCCTTCATGATAAGAGGCTCAAAGATCTACTACCTTAATTTTTGTTTCAAAAATAGATAATATTTTGTATCTAATTGTATAAAGGCAGACACCAATTTGTTAATAGGAAATTTTTATTTTTTTAAAAAAATTAGGGTGGGAAAGGGAATATATTATGTCTTAGGATAAATACGAGATTTTAAACCATTGATTTTTTAGGATAAAAAAAAATATTTAACTATTTTTACTAAAAAATGATGTACAATTTATGAATATGAGATATTGTGCTAGTACCTTTAGGATAATTCTCACGATTTGAAATTATTATTTTAAAACCATTAATGATAATCACGTACTTTAAGTGGATCCATCGTAACGGTGAAAATAAACAATTTTACAATTAATAATCTTGAAACAAAAATGCAGGTCTTCTTTCTCCGAGAAGAGAACTCCATCTCTATTATGTAAGTAATGTTAAGCTCAACTCAAACTATTTTACACCATATTCACTCTTGAAACCATCGTATTGAAATAAAATCAGCTCAAAAACCAAAGCTAGGCCAGTTAATAACAACATATTTCTTCAGATGCAATGAAAGGCCTTATACTTCTTTCGAAAAATTAAAATAAAAAATAAAAATAAAAACTGTACCAAAAGAATGAGGAAGATATTTTTTATTGATGAGATTTTACAAGGGTAGCAGATGTTACTAATTAACATGGGAATTTTGTAATTATGAGTAACAAACTGGAGTCAAATGGACTAACCGGCCGGATTCTTCAAAAAAACAAAAATGGACTGACCGGAGTTGGAGATTTCACCTGTGAATAAAGGCAGTTAGTGTACTGGCACTTTCCACTGCCTATCACAACTCAGTATTTTTGTTTCATTGAAAGCATTAACCTTGGAGTCACTCTTATTTTTGGAAATATGACTTCGAAACATAAATGCTAAAATGTCAAAACATTGGAGTGCTAGTAGCCACGGAGGAAACGGGTTTAAAACACGAGTTTAAATAGCACACATTATTATATTATATTTATATTATTTTCCATAATTTTATTAAAGAGATTAAACTAAACACAAACAAAAAGTTAAATCAAACACGAACAACAATGAAACTAAACACAAACCCGACACATTATATTAAACGAAAAACGAACGGAGATTATACTAAAAAGCATAAACACAACATACAAACAGAAGCAGAGTTACACTAAACACAAACGTAACAGTAAACAAAAACAGAAATTGCACCCCACTGATTATGAAGAAACCACAGCAAACTTCTTCCCTGGAAAATGATTTCGCGTACGTCAGAGGCTTCGCTTGCAGGCCTGAAGTGGGGCACCACACAAACATCTGTTATGAGAGTAGGACCAGAGATCGAATCTCTGCAAATCCCCTCCCACCGGAATCTGCCCACACAACTTGTTGTAACTCACATTCATGAACTGCAAACTCAGCGAAGTCAAGGCCTTGGGAAGACTCCCAAAAATCTTGTTGTGGTTCAGATCCAACCAAGCCAAGCTCTTTGGGAACTGAATCTTCGACAGGTCGAACTCTAACATGTTTCTTGACAGCACCACGCTGGTGGTCGTCTTCTTCGACCCGAACAACAACGAAGCATCGCCTTCAAGCCTGTTCCTAGACAAGTCAATGCTACTAAAGTTCATGTTGCCAAAAGAGGCAGGAATTTTACCAGAAAGCTGGTTGTGAGACAAGACCAGTTGTGTAATTTTCATTCTAAAATGACCAAAAGATTCCGGGATGGGACCCATAAGCTTGTTTCTGTCTAGATAAACAGAATCAAGATTCGGCAACTTGGAGAGTGAACTTGGAATGGACCCAGAAAGAGAGTTGAAAGAAAGATCCAAGGATGATAGTTTATTGAGTTGGCTGAGAAAATCGGGTATTGGCCCAGAAATGTTGGTCCAGCTGATAGTCAGATACTTGAGGTTCTTGATCTTGGCAATAGCGGGTTGTATGGGGCCACTGAGGCTGGGTAGTTTACGAAGTGTAAGGGTTTCAAGGTAGGGAAGATCGCCGACAGAGGTGGGGATTTTTCCGGGGAGGTCGCCAGCGAAGATGGTGAGAGAGTGAATGCGGTTGGTTTTGGAATGGCATTGGACACAGTACCAGGTGCAGCAGTCAGAGTCAGGGGTCCATGAAGCGAGCACGTAAGGGTTATTTAGGGCGTTTTTGAATCGGAGGAGGACTTTCTTGTCATTTGGGTGGCAGCGATCGGAGAGAGAGGGGCAGAGAAGGGTGGAGAAGAGGATGAGGAGAGAGAGGGAGAGTTGGGTGTTCATGTTTTGATCTTCTCACTTTGCTAAAAGAGTTGAGTGTAATTTTTCTCGTGTGGGATTTGGTTCAGTCGTGTTTATTCTTTATATACATTGGTTATGGGCGTCGTGTTCTGTGAACTGTGAAGGAGTAAGGATTCTCTGAAGAACGTGTTTTGCATGACTTATCTACTTTCTTTTAATGTCAGAAACTGTTTTGAATGCTTTTCAGAAAAAAGAAGAAAAAATAAACTGTTTTGAATGAGATATGTATGTTTGCTAAAAACACTAAAAACTTAGACTTTTATTCAAAATGTAAATAATGTGTATGAGAGTGATTCAAAGACAATAAATTGATAGGTTGAAAAATTCTATGATGTTAAATCACATTAGATGATGGTCTCAAATTTTAGTTTTGGAAAAGACTCTTGAGTATTGAACTTTAAGAGTGTGTTTTGATAAGGAATTGGATTTAATCCAATTGGTAGTAAGGATTATCTCACAGTCTTGTTTTTGTCTTCACTTTTTATAAAAGTGATTTGGATTTAGGTGGTAGATAAGAGAGAAAAAATATAACAATCTTTGCTTTTTATAAAAGTGATTTGGATTTAAGTGGTAGGTAAGAAAGAAAAAATATAACAATCTTAATAATTTATTATTATTATCATTATTATTTGATGCCTCATGAGATTCTAATATTTTTTTTTAAAAAAAAAAGAACATAGGACGGGATATTAGCTCCCAATCTCTTATTTGTTGGTTGCATTGGATTGGAGTCCAATGTTATGCAACCAATTTATCCCATGAGGGTGGTGAGATGAGAGTAAGGATTTTCTATCATCATTTTTTATTAAACTTTTGATAATCTAGTAATATATCATTATAAAAGATAATAAATGACTAAGAATGCTACATTTTTTTTCTCTCATGCATAACTCAAACTTAACTCGTATTATAAAAAGTCTAGCAAAATCAGTAATCTAGCCGAGAATCTTTGCTTGAGAATTTTTTTGTTCCAACTTTTCTTTTTTTAATTAATTTTCTATTCTTTTTTATATTATTTATATAAAACACAAAATTTATTTTTAAAATTATTTTTATATACTTTTTTAAAATATTCTAAATAATAGATTGAATAGTAGTTACAAAAAATATTATTTAAAAAATTAATTTTAAATAGTTAGGTTAACTTGTCAAAAATAATTCAAATATTTTTGGCTTTATTTTATTAAGATGATATAATACAAATTATTTGTTTTTCCAATTTATCGTATACCAAACAATGGATAGTACTATTTTTCTATTAAATCTCATTTTACAGCAAACACATCATAGGGGTTAATTATCAAATCCAATCGACGTGCTAAATGAGGCTAAAAAAGATAAGTTGTCTCAAAATTTTTTATTATATTCCATAAATTTTAAAATATCCCTTATGGAAACAAAATTTAATTTTATTATTATTTTTTTAAAATAAAACTCAATTTATTTTGCAACATTATTTTATATATATATTTGTTGACAGTTATATTTTGTGAAGCTATAATCTAAAATATTTAATTGTAAAGGCTTAATTTAAAAAGTTATCTGAAACATGCACAAAAGCTCAAAGGTAGCTGAAATCGATGGATGGGTCCTTTAGATCTTGTCGGAGGAAGTGAAGGCTTCCTTGGATTGATGTAGAGGAGGTTTCCTCCAAATCTGCCGGATGAATCCACGGCTTTCTTCGGATAGGAGGAATGTGTCACTTTCTACAGTAATTGGAGGTGCGATGGAGACCAACTTAATTAGCAATGGAGGGGGCCTCCACGACTCTCCATCTTTTATTTTTTAACAAATATTAATTTATTAATTTTATTTTTTTTTATTTTTTTTAATTTAAGGGTAAAGTGGTATTTTAATGTCTTGAGGGATGTTTTTGGTACTTTCCAAAAGGTAAGAAAGGTTTTTGAAAATTTCCCTTTATTTTTTTGTATTTACTTCTTTCAAACCATGAAGAATGTTCAATTTTTTTTTAGTTTAAATCAATTTACTAGATATATATTGATTATAAATTTAAAAATTTATGAAGGAAACATAACTTGAACCATAATCTTGTCAGCGAGCGTGTAGGTCACCCCAACTTTTATCTACAAATTAGTAATTTTTTTTCATTTTCCTTTTTGAAACACAAGTAAGTTTTTTTTTTTATTTTTTTTTTTTTTTTATTTTTTTATTTTTTCCCCTTTATTGAAACATATAAGTTAGGTTATTTTCGCATGTCATTGTTACACAGCATCATTATTTTACTTATAGCAATGGATATATTGTACAAATGATTCCTGGTCATGGCCTTAGCAAATTTAGAAAAACTTCTAAACAGTTGTTAGCTAGACAAAGTCGTGAAAGCAACTGTAGACCATGAAAGAGAGTGGAGGCATGGTTTGGATATGTTCTGAATAGATAGTTAAAAGAATGGTACTTCCCAAAATATAAGAATTAAAATGAAATGTATCCGTTAATTTAACTATTTTTATAATTATTTATCTATAATATTTAAAAGAATAAATAAATAAACAGATATAATTGATAATTAAATAAATAAACAGATATAATTGATAATCTTTAGACTGTATTACAATATATAAATTTTTAAAAATTTAATGGGAGTGTAAATACCAACATACAGTTTTTAAAGGGTGTAAACATCACCACTCAATGTCACTATCCTGCCCATGCTACTTGTATATCAAACTAAGCCCAATTTCTCTTCAAAAAGGAAAGAAATAAAGCAAGCCCTGTTTCTATTCACTTTGTGGCCCCATATTTTCATGCACAAGACAAGGGGGAATTGGGAAAAGGTTGCCTGTAATTGCCATTAAAGTGCGCACACACTCAATTCTGGGGTTTAAATTTGGAAGGCATATATTTACTTTTTGTAAAAGAAAAAATAATTATTTTTAACTTAAAAATAAAAATGAGTTATTTTTAATCTCAAACCAACTTTCAATTGTTTTTATTACATTTTGGTTTTTGTGAAATATTCACGTGTAATATTGTATGTGATATGTTTCACCTATATGAAATATTTTCGAATTTATATCTTGAAAATATTTTGCATAGTTGATAATATTTTATGCATGAAATCACAGGTGAAATATAAAAAAGGGGTTGTTTGGAATTAAAAACAAATAATTTTACATTTTTTTAAAAATAAAATATATATTCTTAATTTTTGGATGTTTTTAATATTTTCACAATCTTTTCAAATCTTTCTCGCCGCCGAGTAAAGAGAGATTTTATTAATATTTATTTATAGTAATTTATTTTGTTAAAATCAATAGAATAGCTAGATGAAACCAAGTGACTTTCACACTTTATACTTGTTTTTATGGCTTTGTTGAGATTGAAATATGGTACCGATTGTATGGGTGCAAGATGGAGCTAATGGAAGACTAACACGTCAGTAAGATGAAAGTGTGACACGAGGCATGTTATGCAAAGCCCAAGCACCAGATTATGCCAAGAGAATCATCATCGAAGACAGGAGATTCTAACATTCAAAGGATTTAATTAACTTCATACACACTGCCCCAGCAGAATTGACTTTTTCAGTTTTTACATTTAAATTGAGTTTTTATTAACAATTTTAGTAAGATAAATACATTTTAGAGAGATAATCTTTAACTTAAGCATTGAAGGATGCTTCCGAAGATAATCTCGGAATCACTTTAAAAAAGGTGTTTATCTATTTTGTAGGTTATGTTGCGATAGTCTCCAAAGACTAATAATCGTACAAGGAGAGGGTTTGCATGAAGTTTAAGTTTATCATCGTCCAACCACTTTTACCCACAACACTGATAAATTCAAAAATCTTATATCTAAACGGCTATAAGGATTTTTGATAAGTCATATTACATTTGATTGAATTGATTTAAATTAGATTATATCAAACTATATAGGATTAGGTTATATTAAATATAATACATAGCAAATAAGATAGAATGACATTATATTAAATTTTAACTATATGAAATTTGAGTGGATTTATATTATTCCACCTTAATGGTGAATTTTGTTCAGCCGGTCCACCCCTAACCGTGGTCCAAAATTTCTATTTTCATTTCAACCCAATCTGGCAGTCAATGCGATAGTCCAAATCGCAGCCTAATTGCTCAAATATTATATTATTTCTTTCTCTAAACTCATCCAGCCTCACATGCGTTTTCCAAATTATAATCTAATGCTGAAGCTGACTTCAGTATTTTCAAAACGCAATAAGAAATGCAAGTGTACTGGTACTTCATGTATTTAGACTCCCAGGAGCTGACGTATAATAATGTCATAGTGTTATATATTTTTGGGATAATTTTAATTCTCCCCTATTATTTGATAAAATTGCTAATTATTCTCTTATAGTTGAAAGAAATATCATTTTATCCATTTTGTAAACTCTATGAGTGAAAAAAAGAATTTGACAACGATAGTGGACAAAAAAAATCAAACTGTTCCTTAATTAAAGATTAAAAAAATGAAAGATTAATTAAATTTTTTTATGAAATATATATATATTTTTAAATGGAAACCCAATCTCTAGATTAGATCTTCATCATCTATCAATGTTGATGGGTAGTTGAAATTCAATCTGGAGATTTGATTCTCTTGTTCTTCTTTAATGAAGAACATAAATAATGTTCTTCATTTTCATTTTTTATCAATAGACATCAAATCAACAACAAAAACACTTCATTTACCAAATCAAAAACAAAAAACTTCATTTTTCATCAACAAATATAGAATCAACAACAAACAACCCATCTATCAACATTATCATCAACATCAACCTTTCATCAACCTACCATCAACAACATCAAAATACAATCATCATCATTATCAACCATTTGAAAAACAAAATTATTAAAAAAAAAATGAAAAAGAAGAAAAATGGAAAAATGAAGAACATTGAGTCTCTTTCGTCGGAGACTAGGGGTCCCGGCAAAGGAGACCTAACGATCTCTATCTTAAGAGACCAGAACTGGTCTACATGGTGATAGAGAAAGAGTGGAGGGGGAACAGAAGAATGAATGGAGTTGGTCATTAGTGTATGCCCAGTAGATGATTGAACTAGACTTTGATACCATTATCGGGCCATTGAAAATATAAATATAACTAAAGGGTGGTGTCGTGTAGTGTGTATGTTGGACAAGGGAATGGTTAATATATATGTTTTAATAGAGCAAATAACAATTTAACTACTCAGTTTAAAACCTTTATTCAGATGGAGCAACCTTTTCAGTTTTATTATAATTTAGCCCCTACCGTTAGTAAGATTCTATTACATTTAACAATAAATTGTATCAAAGCAGTGAAAAGATAAAATTGCTATTACTAGTTGAAGTTGACCTAATTGACCGAATAAAAAATAGAAAAATTAAAAAAATAAAAAACTAAAAATTAAATTAAATTAATTAAATAAAAAAATTTTCATCAATGATGAAGATTAATTTGAAAAAAATTAAATATAAATTTGAAATATAACAATTAATTTTTAAATAAACACCTACATCATCTTCATCAATTGAAAAAATCTCCAATCCAAAAAATCAACACATTCATCATTTTCATCAACCGGAAATCATCTTCAACATCTCATTTCTCTCATTTTCAACTAAAATCATCATCAACTAGAAAATCTCCAAACCAGTGTTGAATCACCAAAAATACCCTCAAAACACAAAAATCCCACCCCCCACCCCCCCTCCCCCCAAAAAAAAAAAAAAAATTCATCTTCAAGTTCTTGTCTCTCTCAATTTTACCTAGAATTTAAAAAGAAAAAAAGAAAAGTTCAAACACCTAGTTTCGGGTTTCCATTGGAAACCCAGAACGATTTTGGGTTTCCACTTCCATCGAAAACCTAGAAATTGAAGTGAAAGGATTAAAAATAAAAATAAAAAAGTGTTTAATCACTAACATCATGGATGACAATCAAAAACCCTAAACACATCCATGGACGACAACCCATCATTCCCACCCATCAAACATCAAACGACAGCAAATGGGGAAAAAGAATAAGAGTAGGTCAGCAATTGGGACGAAGAAAAAGTGGAGGTCAGTAGTGAGAGAGAGAGAGAGAGAGTGCTACTGAAGTTAAAGAGAATAAATAAAAGAATTTTTTTTCTTTTTAATCAATTAATCTTAAGATGGATGGTGGAGATTTGATGAATTTTTTTTTATTTATATTTAACTTTTTTATTAATTTTTTAATTATTTAACTTTTAAAATAAGGTCAAAAGATCAATTTGTCCCTCACGTAATTAATTTTAATAGAAAGTTGTTAACGGCTAGAGGGTAAATTATAATAAAATTGAAAAGATTACTATGTTTGAATTAGGATTTCAACTGGATTGTTAAATTGTAATCTACTGGGTTTGATATGGTCTAAGTAACAGGTGATACATATGGTGATTGCCTGATTGGTGATAGATTCATAGGTAATAAAAGGTTAAGATAGTGTGATAAAAATATTATTATTTGTGAAAGTAGACTGCATGAGAATGCCAGAAAGATATTTTATTGCTTAATTCTTCTTTTTTTGACTGAGCATTTTTCAATGCAATCATTCATCAGTATTTATAGATGGTGAGGTTGGTGGTGGAGTGAAGTCACCGAGTTCACTGGTAGTGGCCGTTACGAACTGATCTAAATATTTTTACGATTTTCCATTTATTTTACACCACAACTTATCAAAACCAATTATAAATGATACAACGCAATATTAAATTTGGCACGAACAGAGATAGTAGAAATTCGACAACTGTGTTGCAGGCTTAAATGCCATTCCTAAATATCAAATCAGTTCGGGTTCTACGCCGAAACACCGCATTCACTTGCAGCTCTCAAGCGGTGCACCACACAAGCACCGATTATGAAAGTAGGTCGAATAATCAAAACTCTGCAATTTCCCTCCCACCGGAATTTGCCCACACAATCTGTTATAACTCACATTAAAGAACTGCAAACTCAGCGAAGTCATTTCCTCCGGAATACTCCCATAGAGCTTATTGTGATTCAGATCCAGCCACGTCAGGCTCTTTGAAAACTCAACCTCGGATAGATTGAACGCTAACATGTTTCTTGAGAGATCGACTTGATTGGCTGTCTTGTTCGAGCCGAACAAGAACGAAGCATCACCTTCAAGCTTGTTCCTAGACAAATCTATGACATTAAAGTCCATGTTGCCTAAAGACTGGGGAATTTTACCAGAGAGCTGGTTGTGAGACAAGTACAAGCCTGGTATACTGCCTTTGAAATGGCCAAAAGATTCCGGGATCGGACCCGTAAGCTTGTTTCTATCCAAATGAAGAGCACCAAGATTCTGCAACTTTGAGAGGGAACTTGGGATGGACCCAGAAAGAGAGTTGAAAGAAAGATCCAAGAATGTTAAATTGGTGAGTTGGCTGAGAAAATCTGGTACTGACCCAGACAGGTCGGTCCAGCTAAGACGTAGAAACTTGAGGTGCTTGAGCTTGGCAATGGAGGGTGGTATGGGGCCAGTAAGGTTGGTTAGTTTGCGGAACTCTAGGGTTTCTAGATAGGGAAGGTCACCTACTTCGGCAGGAATGTGTCCGGGGAGGTCACCGCCGAAGATAGTAAGAGAGTTGATGCGGTTGGTGGTGGAATCGCATGTGACGCAGTACCAATCACAACAGTCGTTGTCTGGGTTCCATGAAGCGAGTATGTAGGGATTGTTAAGGGCCTGTTTGATTTTGAGAAGGACAGTTTTGTCATTTGGGTTGCAAAGCTCGGAGACTGAAGAGGAGAAGAGGGTGGTGAAGAGGAGGAGCGAGAGGGAGAGGGAGGAGAGTAGAGCGTGCATATTTTGAAACATTTGATATTGAAGGACTTGGTTTGCAAAGATTAAAGAGTGGTATTTTATAGGGGAGGATTTGATGGATTAACCATGATTGTATGTGTTTCCGGTGGGAGTGATGCATGCAGTGACGAAGCTTCTTGAGACGGCTCAAACGTAGTTGAATAATTTGTGAGTCAACAGCGGAAGTTTCATTTTAAAAACATCCATAGTTAATTATATATATTAAACGCCGCACGAATCTCTTTTTTCAAATTTTGTTGAAATTCACATCACATGTCTAGTAATAGAGAATGCAGTAGTCTACGTTTCAACTACGTCTACGTGTATCTAGTGTACAGTCCTTCTCCATATATGATTAGTTTTGGTTAAGAGACATTGAAATTTTAGGAAGCTTGAGGAACAAAGGCTATTGGGACAAAAAAATTTGGACACGACACGAGTGCCCTGCGACCCATTCACAACATATTGCAGGACATAATTCAGTAGGCGATTGAACATCCATAGCACACGGTTGCTGCAAGTGGAGGTTTCGGATTTCGTAGTGAAGATATTCTCAATGATTAGAGGGTTAGGACACGAGCTGGTTTGCCATTACAGGCTCTCATCGTTGAAAGTGAATGGAATGGTCAATAACGAGGGCCAGATCCACGATCCTTATCTTAATTATTCTGTGAGCTGGCTTTTGATCTTAAATTCCGGTTGACTTTGAAAGAGATTAATGCAAGACCTTGCTTTTTGGAATCGTTATTGTTGTCGTTCACGCATACCCCTCCACCACATACAGCTTCACCGAGTTGATGTTACTTCTGCTGTGGCTACACGGTGTGTTAACTTAGGGGGGTGTATTCAACTTAGGAGTTTGTTGGAATCCAAAGGATTTTAAAAATTCAGGTGTATTCAATTTAGACTTTTTAAAATTCCATTAAAATCCAGATGTATTCAATCCAGATTTATAAAGATTCCAATGAAATTTTGGTGTATTCAATTCAACATTTTAAGAAATCCAAATAAGTCTAGGTGTATTCAAAAAATCAATGATTTTATAAGAATTATATTTTAATGGATTTTAATGGATTTGTTGAACTTAGATATAACTAAAAAAACTCATATGAAATCTTACCCTACCCCCAAAGATTTCATAGATTTCATACCTTCAATTTTTTTTTCTTTTGGATTTTTTTCTTCAATGATTAAATCACCAAAACCTATAAATTTTTCAATAATCAACAAGTCTTTTGTCTATAATGGAACCCACAAATCTACAAAAACTCAATCTTTTGATCAGCAATAATTACAATTTCACGTTAATTTATACAAAACCTAGTAGTTGAGATTCGCAAAGGAAACTCAAATTTCTCTATTTGTTGATATTTTATGAGTTGATGCAATTGAAAATTAACCCATCTCCTGAATTTATCTAGGTTTATTCTGCTTTGATTTATCGTGGTCGTGGTTTTACAAATGAAAATTTCATAATGCACAGTAACAATTACAAAAAATGGATAAATGTTGCATAAGTACAAAAACTTAAAAATATTAATAATATTATTGAGGGTGAAATTATTGTCTTTCTTATGTGTTATTATTGCATAGAAACCTTAGCAGTCATTGTTTAGTTTCACACATTACAATTGCAATTTATATGTTGTTGATTCTGTTAAAAATTGGCACTAAAAGTTTGCTAATTTGGAAACGTGAACTATCAATCTTCTATATATTTACATACAAGCATACATACATACATGCAAAAAGAGGTTTTGCTAGCTACAGATTTGCATTGATTTATAAACTTGATTTTTTTTTAACTTTATTGAACATGACACACTCTTAAAAAATGTATAAATATGATATGATATAATCTTAAGTTGATACATATATATTAGCAATGTTTATAAAAAAATTCAACAAATAATTAGATGTGGAAAAATAAATATCATTTTATAATATCAAAATTTTCATTAATGTGATTTATAAAAATAAAATAATCATATAAACATAGTCATAATTTATATAATTTGGCGGAGAAAATTAGGTCAAGTACAATATACTACTCATCATATGATTTTTTTTTTTTTTAAAGATAAAATCATTAACAATTATATTTAAATATATTCAATTTTATTTAAATCTATGTAAAAAATCCAACAAACTCTAAATTCTAATAAAATTTGATGTAATCCATTAAATAATCCAACAAACTCTTAAATAGAATTCTAACAAAATCTGATGAAATCTATGGAATTTATAAAATCTATCAAAATCTATCATTAAAAGAAATTCCAATAAATTCAAATGAAATCTAGATTGAATACACCCCCCTTAAATTTCGGAATCTTAATTGATATGAAATTCTAATGTTGTTACATTCTACCATATATTAAGAATTGTTTTTAAAATATTAGTCAGATTATAAGGTTAGGTGTGATGAAATGCGAGGTGAATTTGATCAAAAAGTATGACTTTTATTGTAAGGTGTAACTTTTATGGAATGGCATGATCTAAATCATATAATCAAAAGTGAAAGTTGAAAAAATAGATTAAATGAGTTGATTTTAATGAATTAAATTGAATACCTATGATGAAAGGTTGCAACTTATTGGGTGGAATTCACATCATAAGAACTCACAATCACCATTCACTTTAATATAACCAAAATTAGGCCCAGTTAAAATTGCTCTGTCCTTCCATCAAATTAGGCCTAGTTGGAATTGCTCTATCCTTCCAACACTCTCCCGTTATCTATAAAGTAAATTTATTTTATGTCATTCTTTTCTCGCATACGAAACCATTATTTAATTAATAGTAGTGGCAAAATATTATATATTGATGGGTTTATTATCACCGGTGTTCATTATTTAAATCGTCGATGCATAACAATATGCAACACTCAACTTTTTTGCAACCTAGAGATATGTTTGTTTAACTCAATGCATTAGTCGATTGGTGGAAGCAAATAATATCTTAAAATTAGTAACGTCTATAGCATGCTTTAAAGTCACCAAACTATCACTGCAATATTTTCTATTTTGCATATTTTTTGTTAGATACAAGTTAAAGTTCGATGAAGGTTTCAATACAACTCAACGACTCTCACAGTAAGATGCACAAATTTGGTTAGAGTAGTATTATATAAAATTAAGTTAGTGTTGTGGTATGTTTGATGTAAAACGTGATCGGACTAAAATAATGATATCATATGTGTTTAACATTGTTTGAGATTGGATAAAATCACATTAAATTAATTTTTTTTTGGGGGAGGAATTAAATTCAATAAAACTACCCACACTTTGTGTTCATGACTAAGATTTGAATATTTGATCTTTTAAAATTAAGGAAAGTATTCAATTACTACTAAGGGATGACTTGCATTTTTCAAGTTTTTTTTTTAATTAAATTCAACTAATCCTTTGTACCAAAGGCCCAGACCAACTAATAATTGAAGAAACATCAGTTGTTGTACACTCAAATACAAACAATTTTTTTTTTCCTGCTCTTAAATTTCTCTCCCCTTATTAATGAAAATAAATTTGCATGGTTTTTTGTGAGGCTATTACCACCTAAAAACTACTTCTCACACCCTTTTTTAATAAATAAAAATATACATATATGAAAGTATTTATAAAAAGTAATAAAATAAAAATATTTTTTACACTCATGTATTCAACGAATTATTACAAGCCCAAATTATCCCATCCAATTCAATACTTGAAAATTTTTAAACTAAGAGATTTTTTATTTTTTTATCTCAAAACTGAATAATGATTTAAATTTGAAATCCGAATAACGTGTTTGTTTTCTTTTTTTCTAATATGTGAATGTACTTAACACTAGTAATTTAATATTTATGTCATTTTTACTATTAGTTGTTATGAAATTTAATATAATATAAAAAATAAATAATTATTAGTAATATTTATTTGTAATTAAAATATGATTAAAAAATACAATAGAATTAATTATATTTGTATATTTAAATAAAATAATGAAATGATCTTCGAGTTTAATTGTATTTAAAAAGCAACTCAAAAACGTAAATGTTTAAATTGTAAGTTAAAATACAATAGTCTAATTTTTAAAAACTTTGGGATGAGTTTTTTTTTTTAATTATTATTTAAAATGTGTCATAATTTTAAGTGATCTAACCACTTAAAAACAAAAAACAAAAACAAAAACAACTTGGATGTGATTCAACACTATTGAGTTATAAGTAGAAACTAACACTTTTAATTCAATTAAAAAATTTCAACTTCATAGAAATCTTTATAAACTCTTAAAGTAAATATCAAAACAACTAAAGTGAATAATAACAGAGCAAATTCACAAACCTAAATAAATTCCATATGTTGGAACTCTTACAATTCAACACCTTGAGCTACAAAATTATCATGACAAACAATTTTCATTACTTGTTCTTTTGACAGTAGAATTGTTTTGGGACAATAATATTGAGAAACAAAAAAGGGTTGAGGAAGTAAATCTCCAGTAATTATTGTTACCTAGGGAAAGACTATATTTTCTTTTATTAATTATTTTTGGGAAAAGACTATTTATAGATACAAATAGAGTTATATTACAAGTGAATTAGGTCATGCTCCTTTTTTTCCATTGGAAAGAGTGGATAAAGCAAAATTAAAAATTTTAATCTTAATATTGGGTGCAAGGAGTAGGTTTTTGGATTGAGAGCCTTCCTTTTTCCGTTCCCTCTCCTCCTAATTAGCGAACTCTTTCTCTCACAGGCTCATTCACATTCTAAAATTTCAACTCAAATGACCACTTCTTCATATAATATCTCAGACTGCAAAAAGACTTAAAGGTTTTAAAGTAAAATTAGATTTTAATATATAATTATATATCACCTACATATAAAAATTTAAGAACCATAACAATTTGATGAAATGAAAAATGGATGAAAAGAAAGCTTGGACTTGCAATTTGTTAGGCCACCAAACTCATAATCAAAATATAAAAACCTTCTATATATAAGAATATAAGCACAACATCGTGCCAAGTGTATCGTTCGAGTATGGGCGCCACCAAGGTGTGGCAATTTTTCCCTCGTTTCTCCTCTCCCTTAGGAGCTTTCCTCCCACTTTCAAGAGTTTTTATATCAGACCGCATCTCAATAACTTTTATTTAAAGAGTCTGATAGTATTACCATTTTTATATAATGTATGTAATATGTCAAAAAAAAAAAAAAAAAACATGATCTTGGGATTAAAATGATAAATAAATGTGTTCCTTTATACTGATAAATGTTTTTTTTTTTTTCTCAAAATAAAACTGTATTACTAATACATATCCAATTGGAAGGTGAATCTTTATCACTGATGCTAAATATTTAGTAGAGAAGATGATTAGCATAGAGTAAAGGAGTAAGGATTCTCTACCATCCTTTTTTTTGTTAATCTTTTGATAATCTAGTTACACCTTAACATTTGAAAAAATGAATGACTAAGAT
Organism: Litchi chinensis; assembly: GCA_019925255.1. Lineage (NCBI taxonomy): Eukaryota > Viridiplantae > Streptophyta > Magnoliopsida > Sapindales > Sapindaceae > Litchi > Litchi chinensis. Next base: position 10,565,608 of record CM034472.1, read on the forward strand.
TGATGGATTTTTACTCTCTCATACATCATTCAAACTTAAATTACTCTTATAAAAATATTAGCACCGTATCAACATTAATAGAGAATCCTAATCCAGAGTAAAGATAAAGATGCGTAATTTATAAATTAGGTAGATAGTTATAAGATTACTTTTAAGTATCAACTAAAAAGTAATAAAAGTAAAAAATAAAAACAAAAATAAAACTCATTTTCAAGCTTATACATTGACGAGTTTTCTGGCGGATTCAATGCCACAGGCTTAGATGAAAGTAAGAGGCCAGAAATAATAATAATAATAATAATAAGAGAAGAAATAGGAGAGAGAGGTGAGATGTGAGCATTCAAAATAATAAAATTCATTTACTTCAAAAAAAATTATTGTTTAAAAAAATTAATAACATTTCCTTATAAAAATAATAAAGACATTTTATTTTCATTAAAGAAGAGAGAGAAAATATATTTAAGTGTATAATATTTTAATTCTTTTAGGTGTTAATTGATCTAAGCTATTGACAATGTCTTAATCCAAGAGTCAATGTCGTGTGTAAAAATTAATGTAAGAAATTGGAGCTGCCGAGGGTGCCCTTCCATTATATATATATATATATATATATATATTGATAACTGGAACTAATTCAGGGGACAACCGGAACTAATTAGGATAAAAACACTATAGTGTGGCTCGGGATACTGCTTCTAGATGAGAGATATTCATCCACACGAAAGTGGAAGAAAAATCCATACGAGGATGAGAGGGCAATCCATACATAATAATAGGAGAATATTATTATTATTATTATTATTATTATAAGTAAACGTAACTAGAACTGGTCCCTTCCATTAAATTGTTTCTACGCATTCGTCTAGGATAGAAACACTATAATGTGGCTCGGGATACTGCTTTTAGATGAGAGGGATCCACCCACACGAAAGTAGAGAAAATATTCATACGAGGATGAAAGGGCAATCCATACATAATAGTAGAAGAATTATTATTATATTATTATTATATATAAGTAAGCGTAATTGGGGCTGGTCCTTCCATTGGGACTGGTCCCTTCCATTATATTGTTTCTGCGCATTCGTCTAATTTAAATATTAATTCTCTAATGTTCAATTTTTTACAAATTTACACTTAATAACTCCTTGAGATTAAATCTTTCTTTGCCCTGGATTGATTACTTGGTCCATTAATACGTCTAAGTTCTTGTAACCTTTGGTAATTGTTGTCAATTAGGCTTACTTCAAAATAAAACCCCAACACAACATAGGAAGAAGTTGATTCTATAACTGAAATTGGTCACTTCCATCGTCATTATGCTAAGTAATAATTACACCGATTATAACATATCGAAACTCTTGTGCTCATATTAAGTCACCTGCCTATAATGGAGAAGTGATTTCTTACAACATGGGTCAGGCTGCCCATGGCCATTGGCAGGCAGTGACCAAAATCCCACACTAAGTGCACCAATCTAAGGCCTAAATATATATACTAAGGTGTCGTTTGGTGCACGGGATTAGATTGGATTATTTTGATGTGATTGGATTGGATTGAATAAATTAATACTATGATATGTTTGGTGTAATATGAGATTGGATAAAAATAATATTGTCTTACGTTTGGTTGAAGATGAGATTTAAATTAAAAAATATAAATAAAATAAATATATTTTATATTTAAAATAATTAAATTAATTTTAAAATAATATAACATAATTTACATGGGATGGCCGGAAGAAGAAAAGGCAAAAAAAAAATAAAAAATAAAAACTAAAGCAACTAACATTGGATTAAATAAATTAATGTGTTGTGGTGGATTTAAATAAACCCACTACAGCCACTTAAAATAAGTGACATAGGATTATTTTTCCAATCTCATGTCACAACAAACAAGAGATTGGACTGGATTTTATCCAAACCCAGTCCAATCCGACCAAACAAACACAACCTAAATGCTAATAGCCTTTTAGGTTTACTGGCTTTCCTCTTTAAGAATTAATATATGTTTGTTTGAAGAGATATGGCGGTGCAAGTGCTTTTGCCAAAAGCACTCTTAGAAGCACCTTGAGTTATCATTTTTAAAACTGTTACTATTAACTCTCTATTAAAAGTTTTTTTTTTTTTTAAATATTACAATAGAATCAAAGTTTGTGGATAAGAACATAATTAAAATCCAGGACCATAAATCAACCTTATCTTGCCAAGATAATTTATTTTTTAATAAATCACTTTACTTGTGACATTATATAATGTCCTTACAAAAGCCATTTAATATATATATATATATATATATATATATATATATATGCACAGATAGAGAGAGAGAGGCTATTACACCATCTTCAATCTTTTTGGGAGGAAAATGATGAAACCAAACGAATACCTATCCAACATCTCCTCGGAGAATGCCATATGAGGTATAGTGTGACCAAGATTTAAACTCTCATATAATCTAATGTGATATTTTGCCCACGCGATAGCTTTGAGTGGATTGGGATAGCAGCAATGTGGTTTTTCTCCTTGTCACCCACTGCTATCTGGCATGAACTGATTACAAAATTCTAAAGACTGTAGGCCAGAGCACTGAGGACTAACAGCCACAGAGATTTAAGAATAATTTTTGCTAAAACTAAATATTCAAAGCAGCAAGAGTGCAAGACACTAAACAAAAGAATTGACAATCAATTCTTGCTTTTCACTTATAATTTGTGTTTAATAATTCGAAGGAACATCTACCTAACACAGCATCCACACTACTTAAGCAAAAGCATCCTTTTTTCATAGTGTGCTCCAGGAATCAATGCCAACACATAATTATCATCACATAATTAAATACAAAAGACCATAATCATTCCACTGTTTGAGGTCAAGCAATCATTTTGTTCTCAAAGCAGAAACTAAATGGAGCTAATTATGACCTTATTATTATTATTCAATCTTTATAGTTATAATATTAGCTACAGTGCTCTGAAACCAAGGACCCCTTTGAACATGCGTATGAAAATTTTTCCAACTAAATAAAATTAACTTCTCTTTTCCCTTTTTCTTTTAGTATTTCCCAGCAAGTCAACATAAAATTGCTATCCAGATTTAAAGTGTGCAGACTCTGTCAAGCATCCTAGCCGTGTTCGATGCTGAAAATGCATCGGTTGAAGTATCAGTGAAGCTTTAGTCTGAGCGAAAAAAAAGCAGTAGTGACAGTTGGAAATTAAAATTCAAAGGGGAATAAAGAGATGAAGAATACAGGATAAAAGCATCTTTCTGTGCAAGATCATATGCCGTTAAGAGCTTTTTTGTTCTGCTTTTGCTTTTTTTGAAGCTAACACCATACTGCTTTAGCTCATTGAATTTCTTTACAATTTTTTTAGCTGCTGTGAAAACCCAAAAAAGTAGTCCACACGGGGCCAACGAGAATCATGTCACTTGTAGTAAAACAACTCGAACACCAATGCCTCGAATGTTAAACAAGTATTCGAAGTGTGAGTGTGAATTCAATAAATATTATGTTGGAAAAAGAATAAAGTTGTGCTGTAATGTCTAAAAGATTATCAACAAGTATGGCAACTATGTGAGGTGAAGAAAGCTTAAGGAATCTAAAAAAGTTGAGCATGCACTAAGTCACATTATTCTAATATCTAAAAGACCATGTTTGTTTCCAATCAAAAACTTCATCATTCTTTTGTCTATTTTTTTTCCAATTTAATTTTAAGATTCTTTTATCAGTCACTGAAACTAAAAAGGTAATTTAGGGCTGGTAGTGGTGGCGGCAGATGCTTATTATAGTGTCAAGCCAATATTAGAGGATCCACTAACTGCTTTCTGACTGAAAAAAAAAAACAGGGCAAGAGGACTCAAAAACTGCACCTAAAAACCTCATTTGCAAGCTTCAATCCTCAAATGCCTTGAAAATTGTCACACTGGAATCTGTGTCTTACAAAGAGAAAAGATAATTCACTGTTTGCAACTTTGTTGGGAAGAGAGAAGTGCATGGCTGAGGTTTGAACCCATAAAGGAGGTAGTCATCGACATTCCTAACTAGAAAATATTGGTATTCTTGTATGCCAAAGGTGAGATTATCTTTAGAAGCCATAACTTAGTGTTGTCAAGAAAAATACTCCACTTCTATAGTTCTATGTATTGCAACATTTCTTTCTCTAACTTCTGATACTAATTTCCCACTTCAGGTACTAAAGCTTCGAGAGCAGTAAAAATACTTACTGGCGCAGTTCCAGCATTGAGACACAGGAGATCAAAGAGGTGATTACAACCTGAAGAGTTGCTTTCGAGCTTTGCAAAAATGAATCCAATATCTGCTCCTCAGCATCAAGAAGACTACAAATTAAAGGACACAAAGCCCCAGCTAGGGGAACGGTGGCCACATGGAGGAATACGTAGTGGATATGGGTGGATAAACAGTGAAAGAGCTACAAGCACTTATGATCTTGTCGAACAGATGTTTTATTTGTATGTACGAGTCGAGAAAGCTAGAGATCTTCCCCCAAATCCTATGACAGGGAACTGTGATCCTTATGTTGAAGTAAGGGTTGGGAATTATAGAGGAAAAACACGGCACTTTGAGAAGAAAACAAACCCTGAATGGAAACAGGTTTTCGCATTCTCAAAGGATAAGATTCAAACATCAGCTGTGGAGGTTATTGTCAGGGATAAAGAGATGGTGGCCAGAGATGAACATTTAGGGAAGGTGATCTTTGACATACATGAAGTGCCTACAAGGGTTCCACCAGATAGCCCTTTGGCACCCCAATGGTACAGACTAGAGCACCGGCGAGGTGATGTCAAGTTAAAAGGAGAGGTAATGCTGGCAGTTTGGATGGGAACACAAGCTGATGAAGCTTTCCCTGAGGCCTGGCACTCAGATGCTACATCAGTTCATGGAGAGGGTGTTTTCAATATCAGATCAAAAGTGTATGTTTCACCAAAACTGTGGTATCTCAGAGTTAACGTGATTGAAGCTCAAGATGTAGAGCCACATGACAAAAGCCAGTTACCACAGGCTTATGTGAAGGCTCAAGTTGGAAACCAGATACTTAAAACCAAGCTATGTCCAACTAAAACAACTAACCCCCTATGGAACGAGGATCTGATCTTTGTTGCAGCTGAACCTTTTGAAGAACAGTTGGTACTTTCAGTTGAAAACAAAGTGACCAATGCAAAAGATGAACTTGTGGGGAGGATAGCTTTGCCACTCACAACCTTTGAGAGGCGCTTGGATCACCGGCCAGTTCATTCAAAATGGTTCAATCTTGAATCATTTGGGTTTGGTGTCTTGGAGGGAGACAAGAGGCATGAGCGAAAGTTCTCCTGCAGAATTCACCTCAGAGTATGTCTGGAGGGTGGTTACCATGTACTAGATGAATCAACAATGTATATAAGCGACCAGCGCCCCACTGCTAGACAGCTATGGAAGCAGCCAATCGGAATCCTTGAAGTAGGTATCCTAAGTGCTCAAGGGCTCACCCCAATGAAGACGAATGATAGTAGAGGAACCACAGATGCTTATTGTGTTGCTAAATATGGGCTGAAGTGGGTGCGAACCAGAACTATCATTGACAGCTTCAATCCAAAATGGAATGAGCAGTACACTTGGGAGGTTTACGATCCTTGCACGGTGATCACTCTGGGGGTGTTCGATAATTGTCACTTAGGTGGAAGTGAAAAACCAGCATCTGGCAGTGGATCAAAAGTTGATTCAAGAATCGGCAAGGTAAGAATCCGGCTGTCAACCCTAGAAACTGATCGAATTTACACAAACTCTTACCCACTTCTTGTTCTAAAGCCAAGTGGAGTGAAGAAGATGGGGGAACTCCAATTAGCAATTCGATTCACCTGTCTATCTCTAGCAAGTATGATCTATCTCTATGGACACCCCTTATTGCCAAAAATGCATTATCTGCATCCTTTCACCGTCAACCAACTAGATAGCCTGAGATACCAGGCCATGAATATTGTTGCAGTGAGGCTCAGCCGTGCTGAGCCACCACTAAGGAAAGAGGTTGTAGAGTATATGCTGGATGTAGACTCCCATATGTGGAGCATGAGAAGAAGCAAAGCCAACTTCTTCAGAATTGTCTCACTGTTTTCCGGTGTGATCTCTATTAGTAAGTGGCTTGGTGACGTTTGTTATTGGAAGAACCCCATCACTACAATTCTTGTTCATGTCCTATTTCTCATATTGATCTGCTATCCAGAATTGATTCTCCCAACACTTTTCCTATACATGTTCCTCATTGGAATATGGAATTACCGGTTCCGTCCGAGGAATCCTCCTCACATGGATACAAAGCTTTCTTGGGCAGAAGGAGTTCATCCAGATGAACTGGATGAAGAATTTGATACTTTCCCTACATCTAAGCAGCAAGATGTAGTGAGAATGAGGTATGACAGACTTAGAAGTGTGGCAGGAAGGATTCAGACTGTGGTAGGAGACATGGCTACACAAGGGGAGAGATTGCAGGCCCTGCTCAGTTGGAGAGACCCCAGAGCAACCAGCCTCTTTGTAGTTTTCTGCCTGATTGCAGCTATAGTGCTCTACGTGACGCCCTTCAAGATGCTTGCTTTGGTTGCAGGGATATTTTGGCTACGCCATCCTAGATTTCGGAGCAAGCTACCCTCAATACCCAGCAACTTCTTCAAGAGATTACCTTCTCGTGCTGATAGCCTGCTCTAAACAGAGGAATTCGCTTTAACATAAATTGTTCTTTTTGTTGAATGCTTTTATATGAATTATAGTTCTAATGTTTAATTCCATCTCAATTGTTTCCTACTCTTTTGTTTGGTTTAAAATGAAGGTATTGTTGAGCAGAGGCACCAGGCTGCCCCACTGAAATGAGTAAAATGAATATCCAAGATATTGAGCATATTTGGAAACCACCAGCAGTACCAGTTCAAGCAGAAAACTCATCACCCTCTTATTTCTCAGATGAACAAGACTCTATTTCTATAATTGTTGCGTTCCACATTTCCTTTACAGCCATATTTCTTCTACAAGTCATCCTTCTATTTTTACTATTCAGAAGTGTGAGTTGACTTGCAGTAATGCTCTTGAAAATGCAAGGTCATGTTTTCAGCTTTGATGCAAGTGGCATCCTCATGCTGCCAGAGATTTTGTATTAGTTTCTAACTTCTTAAATGCACGATTATCAGAGAGAAATATATATATATATATAATCATAACATTACAAGAATGGCCCCCAACTAGCTCAAATAAAAGTTAAAATAAAAAAGTGAGAAAAACAAGATCAAGAATATGGAATTATCAACAAGTCTTTATCACAATTCAAAAAGTAAGGGAAAAGGGTATATAGAAATTCATTCCATAAGATAAAAACGTATAAAACAAGACTAGCTAATGCAAAATTTAGTTTCTGTCAAAAAAATCTTAATGAAATCACCAAAAACCTAAAACAAAAGAATTCTAGATAAAGAATTGGTAAAAAATAACTCAGAAAAATCCTCTAGAATACAAGCTCATGAGGTTTCATGCCTGACTTGAGGGAAAATCTTGCAGCCAAGTAGGTCTTCAAGTCTGGAACACCTTCAATGGACTTTATCAATGCAGCATCCACAGCCTTTTGATCATCCTTCTTTTCCACCAGTAGTGCCTTCTTTTCCTGCAGTTCATTAAGAGAAGCAAATGACAATGGACTCAATGAACCCTAGGACAAAAAATTACAGTCCTCCAAAATCTTAAAGCATTTTTCGCAAAACAGTTTCACACATCATACACATTGTAAACATGAATCCAACATGTAGCAAAGACACTAGGACATGACTCTTTTTTAAAAAAATCATCATTATCAACTTTGGGAATCTAACTTCATTAATCTTACTAGACAAACCATTATTTTTATAAGATCATTTTGGAATAATATGAGCAAACTTACAGCTGATCCTGTGTGTATTCATGCAAGATAGCAACAATGAGTAAATGAACTTGGAAACTCACCTCTTTCTTTTCCTCAAAAAATTCTCCCTCTCCCTTCTTTGTCTTCTTTGTCACATCCTTGGCAAAGAACTTATCATCAAATTTTTCCACATGGACCCCAGAAATGTCAACCTTGGTGGACGTAGCAATGACATAGGATTGATTTACACGTCTCAAAGGAACACCATTGATCTTGAATGGCCCTGTCATCACACAACGTGTGTATAGCAAAGCAAGCAGACAACATGCAGAACTAATTTCAAGCTTAAAGTGAATTTCTGACATTGAATCAGAATTATAATAAATACTAGACAATATGTCAACAATAATCACTGGCTTCCAGCACATAGCAGGGCAAGCAAGCATAAATACAATATAACAACATTTTTCCAGCCAAAAATGATCCTTATAGTATATTATCATCAAAACACATTTATATATGGCAATGGACTTTCTCTAACATGACACAAAGAAACATTTTAGTAAGAAAATAATATAAAATTAGAAAGAAAGCAAACCGTCAGTCCACTATGAAGGAAAGACTAAAAAATATCAATCTACATCAATGTAAATTCTCAAAAACCAATTAACAACAGCATCCTATTTCTCTTTAAGTAAGAGACACAGTAGATCTGTAAAATTTTGATTAATTTCTTGACAAGAAACAAGAAAAAATGTTATTAGACAATAATAAACAATGATTCTTGAATTCACTAGAAACCAAGTCTATAAAATCGAGATCATAATCCTCATGATCTACCTCAGTACCATCCTCACATTTCGTTCTATTCCTTTATGCCCAAAGAATTTATTGAAGCATGTTCAACCAATGATAGAAGAGATACTGTTTAACTTCCTCTCATCATTCACAATTTCTTGCAAGGTTGAAATTTCAGCACCTAGATGTCAAAATATTCCACTCTACTTTGATTCAAAACACTGTGAGGACTTTGTTAACTTTTAGTTAATAGGAATGAGGACTAACTAGAAAGCTGGTGGATCAAATACTCAATTCACATGAACCAGAGATTGTCAACAGTGTCTCAATGCATTGAGTACTTCAAGTAAATAAAAGTAAATTACCATACCAGATTGAGGCAGATTCTTTCTACCATCCCCGATTAAATAGTAAAAATGTCCATAACTGTTCCCTTTTTGTCCAAGTTACCATAACCAGATCAGATAGAGACATCATCAAATACAATTAAATCAGCCATTATGCCAAGGATTCTCTCATCAAGGGCGGGGTAATACAAAAACAACAAATATGCACCACTTCGAGACTCCACACACTATCATGCCCCACTACCTCTGGAACTCAGCTGCTCTCAAGCCATACTGAATTACTTTGTAAATATGTAATAATATGCCTTCTACATAAATCTTGCCCAAATCAAATTCACTCCATTATTCAATATCAAAGCTCTCTAAGTCTCAGCATGAATGCCACATCTACTTGCATATCCTACGTCATACTATAACGAATCCATTAAATGCCATATGTGTACATGTCTTAACACATGTGGCTGCATTTCCTCTGCCATTAATAATCACACTCACAAAATTTGCATTCAAACACAACACCACAAAAGTCAACAACACTACAACAATTACAGGTCCACCACTAGCCATAATTTAAAAAACCCACAAGAACAAACAAATGAACTACAAAAGGGTCATTTTATTTTGACATTTAATCCACACTCAACTGAAATTAAAAAAAAAAAAAATATATGCAAGTGACAAGAAATAAAACCTCACCAGTAACCAAAAGCAAACCAGAAGACAGCTGTTTTAAAAACACAACTCTCTTCCCCATAAACCTGCCAGCCAACAAAATCAACACCGTCCCTGGTGTAATACTTGCCCTATAAACACCAACACAAAAAAGTGAACAACAACAACAACAACAAAAACATTCATTTTCTTTAATTTAATTTTTTTCCAACGGAAAAAAGAGGACCTGAGCTTGGTAGGCTTGGGGTTGCGCTTTTTGAGAAGCGGCTTCTTGACATCGTCAGCTGGGTAGAACTTGGGGGGCTTGGCAGCCAGAGTCAGAGCAGCAGGAGGCTTGGGGTCGTGTTTGGGGAATGCGCCGCCGTTTTTGGCCTTGATTGCCCAGAGGCCACGCTTGTGGTACATTTTGGATCTTGAGTACTTACCCACACCGCGTATAAGTTCTGGGTTCCGGCTGGTTCTGAGGCTCGTCGCTTTTGGCGCCATTTCGTCGAAGCTGATCTCTGTACCTCTGTGGGCTTCAACTAAGAGAGAGAGAGAGAGAGGCGTCGACGGAGAGGCTGACATGTTAAACCCTAAAACACTTCATATTAAACTGATAATTTTTCAATTCATTTTTTATCAAAAATATGTTTTAATTGAAGGGAAAAAAAAAAAAAAGTGAGAGCTGGACCCTTGGGCTTCTTGGCCTACATGAGCCCAACAAAAATTTGATAATTTCCCTGCAAGGTAACTTCAGATAACATAATCCATGGACCATCACACTACGTTTGGTGCACGGGATAAATTGAACTACTTTTCAATTAGATTAATTTAATAAATATATTGTTTGGTGTAGTTATGATTTGACTAAAATTAGTACGGTTTCTTGTTTGGTATAGTATAGGATTAGACAAAAAAAGTTTTATTTTATGATTAATATAACATGAGTTTAATTATATAAAATTATTTTTAATAAATAAAACCATTTAAAATAAATTTAAAAAATAAAAAAAATGAATTCCTTAAAAGTAAAATCGTTTCAAAGAATTTAAATTATATTAAATTTTATTAGATAATATATTTAAATTATGTTTTAAAAGAAATTAAAAATAATATTTAAATTTAATGAGATGAATGGTAGAGATCAAATTTGTAGTTTGGATCTCCATTTTTTTTCTTTAAAAAAAATCTTTTTTTTTTTTTTTTAAAAAATTTTTTTTTTTTTTTTTTTTTTTTTTTTTTTTTCTAACTTTTATATATAATTTTAAAATATTTCTTAATATTTCTATTTTTTTTTCTTAGTTTCAATGAAAATTTAGGTTCAATCAAGTCTTCAAACATTAAAGATCTAGGTCTTTTTTTAAAAAAAAAAAAAAATTGTTTCTATTTTATTTTTCTTGGCTTTAATGAAGATATGGGTTGAACGTAGTTTTTTTTTTTTTTTTACTTTAATTTTTAATTTTTTAAATATGTTTTAATATTTGAGTATAATATAGTAAAGGTATTTTCATCTTTTCAAGGTTTTGCGATAAAACCGTTTGGCTTTTGAATGGAAATTGTTTTTGAACTAATGTTTGAGGGTTTTTTGGCTAATATTTTAAAAGTTGATATTGACTGGTTTATTTAGCTTTCAAGGTGAGGCTTCAAGGAGGCTCCAAAAAGGTGGGGTTTTAATATTTTCCCTAAAATATTTGGCGTGCCATTAAACTTTAAAATTAAAATATCAAACTTTAATGATAAGAAATAAAATATTGATCTCCTCATTAGATAGTTCGATCTCCTTCACACATAAAGAAGATCACTTATAGTGTATTTGGCACGGCTTCTCTGTAGTGTTTCTTTTTTTTTTTTTTTTTGGCATAAAGTTAATGGGAGCTTTTTTAATATTAAAAAAGATGTTATATGTCTATTGGGAGAAGTTCAAATTTTTGGTCTTCTTCAATAAGTTCATTTTGAGTTTTCTTAAAAGACATAAATTGTCTTAAACACCCTTATGTTATTTAATAATATTTTAAATCCCTTTTAAATATAAAACTCTATTTTATTTTTCAAACACCTTTATATAATTTCTTAGACCGCCTATTATTTTAAAAGCATACAATCAAACAACAATACATTTTTTTTTTCTAGGAATTCTATTATGTGAAGGATTTATTGCAAAATATTTACTCATAAAAACTCTACTTAAAAAGTTATACCAAACACGTCTTAATCTTCTCCCCAAAGGAGAAGATCGATATCTTCTGCTATGAAGGAGATGGACGACTGCCTCACTGATGAATAAGAGTGTTGGTGGAGGCCATCTCCATTGATGATAAAAGTCTTAAACCATTTTTTCTTTAAATATATATATATATATATATATATATAACCTAAAAGACATGATATTTCATAATAATTAAATAGATTTTCCAAAATGATAATATAATTTTGTTTTTATTTTTGGTTGCACCTCATCCATGTGCTCTTTGCCTTTTACCCTAGTCCCCAAAAATATCCTTTGAGTTGACCTTAATAAGATTATTGATCTTTAAAACAAAAGTAAATAAAGACTTATGTTAATATCAAAGCTTATTGCATCAAGTCAAAATTAAAAGTAGATTTAGTAATGTTAGATCTATCATCATGTTTGATTTTTCTCAGTGTCATTTTGTGGCTAAGTGCGTTGCATTTAATTTTGGTTTGATTTTGATCGGGTACTGTTTATATATTTTTTTTCTTTTGTTGATAGTTTTGGAGGAGATCCAACAAACACTTGCATTGGTGGGAATTATTGGGCCATTAATTTGTCTAGTCACCATCGTTTGAGATAATTAAGAGATGAAATGAAAATGAAGGTGTGTCTGCATCTGAACCGACCTTGATTGAGATTGATTAAGAAATGGGTTAGATTCCCCACCGGATTCACGAAATTGACATTGCCGACCTCATCTTATCCTTGCTAATTTCTACCGAAGCCAATACGTCATCGCATTCTTCCACAATTAATCACTTAGAAAATTAAGAGTTTAAACGCAATAAGGTTAGAAAAATAGTGCATTGCTCATCTTAGTTAAATATCTCAACTTGAAGTGAACATTAATTTTGTTATTTTCCATGTCAAATGTCCTTTCTTACACATACAACACTCAGAAGAGAAGAAAAAAAAAGAAGAAGAAATACAAAGACTGCAACATCTTTCTTCACTTCCTCTTTCTCGCATCGGCAGTGTATCATTATAATTAAATTAACTCACAATGTATGTCTGCCATCTTTTTTAGGCTAGCTAGGAACTGTAAAATTCGAACACAAAAATAATAGATCAAGATGAAACTTCTTGTTCTTTTTACATGGGGATTGACAAAATGGGTGCTCTGATTTTAAACTTGAGAAAGAGAAAGATTTGAACTTTGTCATTTTAAGATTAGTTTGCAAGTTGAGAGGAGTAATTCCCATTGGAATAAGACCATATGAGTTCCTCTTTTTAGTCATATTCTTTTTTTCTAGTGGTCATCTCTCTGTATCTTTTTACACGACACAAATTCAAGGAGTGGTATTATTAATGATATTATTAATGTATGTATTTCAATTTTTTCAACGATAATAAAGAATTAATTACTAAAACCACTATTAAATTGAATTATTAGCCACAAAAATGAAGTTTGACTAAAGTCTGGATTAAATATACAAGAAAATTTCAGCAAATAGCACTAAAAAATGTGTGATTACTTCAGCAAATAGCACTAAAAATGTGTGAGTTTGGACAATAATTGAGTTTTCTACGTACTCTTGCGAACTATTATTCTTAACTACCAATAGTTACAATAATTTCCAGGAAAGCTAAAAACTCAATTCAATTTTCTATTGCTATTATCCAAACTTGTTCAATTTTCAGTGCTAGAAAAAGAAAAAAAAATCCCTTAAATGCAACCCTAAAGTTACATATATAATCAATTAAATATAATATTAAGAACGAATTGTACAATACCTCCTGAGCTATGTCTAAAAAGAAAGGAAAACACACTTACCCTTTTATTAAATCAAGCCCTTGCATCATCAGTTGACTTCCATCAACTTTAGTAATTGACTTGGATTTAAGGATAAATTATTATTTTGCCCATGAATAAAATTATATATATCTATATATGGTGGAGATCAGATTGGATCTCCATTATTGGATGGGATTCGACAGTGAACATCCAATCTGATCTCCACCAATAGGTTCAAAAAATGAAAAAAAAAATCTTGAAAAATTGAAGACAAAAAAATCTTTGTCTGGTTGAAGATCTTCATCTTCAACCAAATAAAGATGAAGAATCGTTTTGAAACAGATCATTTGAACCAGATCAAAATAAAGATCAAAAAATTGAAAAACAAAAAATTTAGTTAAAGATTTTCATCTTTAGCCAAATGAAAATGAAGATCTTTAACCTAATTAAACGAACCTATGTTGTCTAGGTTTGCTTGAAATTGAACAAACCTAGGTAACCAAGGTTCGTTCGGCTTCGAATGATACCCAGGTCAACCTAGGTTTGTTAATCTTCGAACGAACCCAGGTTGCTAGGGTTTGTTCAAAGTTAGTTGAAACTAGGAAAGAGAGAGAGAGAGAGGTGTTGAGATCTGAAATCGAAACTAAGAGATTTGTTTTTCTTTGTTTTTTTTTTTAATATTTTTGGAGTTGATTTTCTTTGTTTTTTGTGATGTGTTGGTTTTGATTTGAGTTGTTTGTTGATGATTTGTTAATATGTCAGTGATGATCATGAAGTTGTTCTTCATATAAGCTAATTTGTTGATGATGGTGATGATCCCCATCTGAGTTGGTCTATTGATCATGATGAACCTGTTCTTTGTATTTTCAAGTTTTCAACAATTTTTTTTTTTTTTTTTTTTTTTTTTTCTGGATTGTAGGTCTTTAACTTGAAAATCTGGAATTTTTGTTTTAAAAAAATCATTTTTTCAACAATTTTTTATTTTTATTTTTTAATATATGTCCTAGAGAATATATACTAACATTTTTCACTTTTGAATAATGACAGCATTTTAATGTATCACACAACATTTGAGTAAAATATAATAAGGAATACTTTTGGCACTGAGGACTTCTGATCCTCTAAAGGAAAAAGTAGCGGAAGTGTAAGTAGAAAAGGCAATTTGTCAGCATCATGCAAGCAGCTACACTCGGCTTCTCCTTATATTCACGCTACCAAATTATTTGTCTTTGCTCGCACTATTTCAACACAAAAATCAGTAAAATCAATTATTCTTCTTCTTCTTCTTTTCTTTAATTCAATGCTCCTTTTATATTCATTTAATAGTCAAAAATGGCAACCAAATAATATTACTATGCGTCAATGGATTTTCTTA
The DNA here is from genome assembly GCA_019925255.1 of Litchi chinensis. NCBI lineage: Eukaryota > Viridiplantae > Streptophyta > Magnoliopsida > Sapindales > Sapindaceae > Litchi > Litchi chinensis. The sequence goes on from CM034472.1 coordinate 10,580,617, forward strand.
TCCCAGAAAGATGATTGGAAACGAAAGACAAGAGAGAAACTTCTAATGATTTTGAAATTTAATCTATTGTAATTCTTTGTCTATGATCTATACATCTCTCTGTAGAAAAAGAAGTAAAAGTACTTAAAGAAGGCTAATGATAATAAAAGGAAGTTGTAGCATATGAAACTAGCTAGCTAGTGGCCTGGACAAGGGTTTTGATCATTCCTGTCGAGGGCGAGCCAACCAGAGAGAGCTAAGAGCTCGGAGACGGTGAAAGTACTCCGCTATCGCCAGCAAACACCTAGCGGCTTGACGGGTTGTCAGGATTTGATGCAGCCGGTGAATGGTTTGGTGCCTCAGATTGTCTGCCTGTAAGTTTATTTATTATTATTATTTTTTTATAACCAAGAAAAATCGTATTATATTATTAGTTAAAACTATGAGCGCATGAAATTCAAAAAAAAAAAACTATGAATGCATGTGCTTCTAGTTAACATTTTAATTAGGACTATAATATACATTGACTTTTAAGAGAAATTAAGCATACATGTGATTCTTTATGTTTCCATAATATATTTTACTTATGACTTTGGGGGCATCAAGGGCTTTGATTGTCAAATGAGTTGTGGAATAAATGGAATTTAGAAATTTGAATAGTGGGTAAATGTTCATGTTCTTAGTAAATGAACTCCTATTTATCTAGAAGTTTGACAGGAAAAATTGCATAGGACACAAAGTTTAAAAAATTAACCCAGAAAATTCTATTGCCTAGCTTTCAACCAATCCTTTTAAGAATATGCATATTATACACAACTAATAATGTAGATGGACTGAAACAGAAAATAATTTAGTACCAAAAGTCAGCCAATTTAATAACAAAAAAAAAGGCTTGTCAACATAGCATACAGCTTTGGTGAATATATGCTGATAACAATAATGATTAATGATGACTTCCTATGGTTTGATTGATGAATTCTTGACAAGAATTCCACTCTAAAAATGTCAATTTTTCTGACCGAAGATCAAATCAATTGAAACCCTAGTTATATTTTCTAAGTCGGATGTATATTTTCTTACGGTCGAACCAAAGCATTCTAACTTTTGGCCCCACGTACCCCAGCCTAAGTCCTCAAAACATACATTATAAAAATGTCCTTCTCTTGCCACGAGACAGAAAATTTGTGGCCTCATATACAGTCTTGAAGTTGCTGGTCAAGTTTATGAAATGTACACATGATAAGAGTTTGTGTGTCTTAATGTCTGTGTTTATCCTAAGAACAGTCAAAAAGGAAGTTGGGGTGGGGCTGTCTACATGGTGTCTTTAAGTCAAACGGTTACGACCGTGACATCATGCGGATATGGGGCTTTGAGACACTTGGAACTGGACATATGTGGGACCCGACTATAGTTTGTAGGACCATGTGAACGGACGAGTATTACGTGGTGCTAGTCTGATGGTAGACCATCATCAAGGTGCCCTCAGGTCAATCTAGCGGGCCATTACAAAGACTTCTACTAATACACGTGAGTACATGATAGGCATACTGTAATTTAAACTTCCGCAAAAATGAGATGTTCAATTTAATTTAATCTAGTTTGTAAAACCTGTATTTAAAGATCTATTTTGAGAACATCATATATGGTTCTACTGAATCAGACATACACATGGATGGGAAAGACCTAACCTTATTGGGAACCTAAAAAACCACAAGAACAGCTTAGCTTTATATATGGAGTCGCTATCAAACCTTAATAGCCCAATGGGGCTCGTTAGAGGCAAAATATATCGGTAGATATATACCATGTAACAACCAGCCAGCCACCTCATGTGTTTGGAACATGAAGTAGTTCATAAATTGGGGTAGGTTTCCAAACCCAGGCAGGACCAGATATCTTGTTCCAAATGGCCCACATCAATAATATATAAAAATAAAAAATCATAATTCATGCATGGTGGTCCACGGACAAATCAAAACAGCAATGGAATAGATGTGATTTGTTTTAGAGTTGTAGAATAATAAATCATACCTGTCTAACAAAACCCTCGAGAGTGGAGAGCTTGTTCATGGCTACAGCCATTTGACCCATGTAGTTAGCCATGTTAGGAGGGCAGCTGAGTGAATCAGAAGCTATGGTGTCTGAGATTGACTGGTTTAGAGCTTCAAGTCCTTGGGAGAGAGCTTCTTCTGTCTCCTGTGTAGATTGTTGCAATCCACATATGCCTAATATCTGTTGTTCCGTTAACGGCTCAATTTGGTTCAGTATAACCTGAATCATTCAAATTAAACAACCTACTTGTTAAGACTATTATCATTTTCTATAGGGTCCTTTAATCTACACTATAAAAGCACAAGTTAAAAACAGAATACAGCTCAAAATTTGATAGACTATAATTTTCACAAATAATAATTAAATGTAGATTAAACCTCTCAATTTCTAAGACTATATGTAAATAAAAAGCAAAAAAGTCACCAATTAAAACTAGATACTCACAACTAATGAAAATAATATCATATATATTCCTAGATATTAATTATTTCTGACAATACATGTTCCAAAGGTGAATATATTCTGACTGTAGATATTATTATCAGATCATATAGAATCGAATTTCTGGTTATGAATTAGAGTGTAATTTTCAAGAGGCTTTTGTTCAGTTATTTGCTAAAAAACAAAGAAAAAGATGAAGGTGACAACAAAACACTTAGTTGGCATATCAATGAAGTAGTCAGAAGACACAGAAAGAGAATAGCCAGCCAGAACCGTGCAATCTTCTCCTCCTCTCTCTTTCACTTTCAAACCAGAATTTGTAGTAACAGAACATGCCTTTTATTTGAATCACACCTAACCAAACCCTATTGTAGAGACCTTTCACGATACCTTTCGTCACTCATTTATATTTAATTTGTAGTGCGATCTTCTTTGCACCCCACCTACAACTTACAAACCATGCAATAAAATCGTCGTATATACCCCTTTAAGCATCTCATAATATCCCCACATCAGATTCTACGTCGTGATTACTACAGTATATCCTCTCAACCATGAAAAAGAAAGATTTTTCTTTTATATATATATATAATATTAAAAGAGGAAATATATGTTAGGAAAATCTAATCAGGATTAGTTAACTAACCCTAATTCAAGCTTAGTGGTTTTCTGGTCATGTTTTTTGTCATTTTCTTGTCACATTTTGTGTTGCGTGCGATTCTATCTTCGTATATGTATACTTACTTGAAAGCAGAAATGAGATCATGAGGTTAAAAGAAATGTATACTATGCAAATAAGTGCATGATTGGAACCAAACCTTGATGAGCTCAGATGGCCGGAATCCACCCATCCACATGAAGCATCGCTCAGCTGGAGTCTTCCACGTGCCAGATACAAGATGAAACACGTCGGTTTTGGCAACCATGCCTTTCAGGTTCATTATCTCGTCATAGTGAGCCAAGCAGTTGTCAACAAAGAGCCGCAGCTCGTTCTCCGGCAAATGCTCTTGCACCGCGGCTCGAAGCTCACACATTAGACGATGATGGACCTCAAGCCATCGCGCATATTCCATATCAAACACAGCCGCATCTAGTGAAAAGAAAAAAGAGAGAGAAATGAAGATAACTATACATGCATGTCTGAGGTGACGAAAACAAAGAGGAGTTTATTATATAAAAAATAGTAGTGGGAGAAATTGAGTACCTGAGCTCATGCTGTTGATACCACCAGGAAGGCCTTGGTCTCCTCCTAAGACTCCACCAAAAAATATGCCCTAAAGAAACCCAGGTCTTGAATAAGCATACATCATGACAGGAGACAAAAGTGTAGAACTGAAGAAGGGTTACAATTCAATGAGAGAGAGTTGGTGATAAATGTTGTTTTTGGTCTCAAGAGACACTGGAAATTTGCTAAGAAATCGAAGCTCACTTGAGATCTGGCTCTTTGTAGCTCTTGTTCCAGTTGGGTAAGTTTGATCCTACTTGACTCTAGCTGCTGGACATAAGCCTGGGAAGAAAAAAGAAAATAAATAAATAATGAACTCCACAAGAAAATAACGATGACTTGAAAAATCTAGCTTGAATTAAATGATGGAGACTGACCTTTTTTCTCAACCTGCTTTTCCTTGCTGCCTCTCTATTCTGAGCAAGTCTTCTCAATGTCTGCTTAGAAATAATCACATCGCACATTGAAAAAAATTTGTCATTATATATAGTGATGTAACAAAATTAATGTTGATAATTCTTCTAATAATATAAAGTGGTTAAAACCAAGAAGCCACCTTAGGATCTGGTGTTTTGGGCCCTTCCTGTTCAGAACTTGATGTTGGACCTTTTCGGTTTCCTTCACGCTGCGCCAATAGCAATTAATTAAATAACAAAAGCAAAAGAAAATAAAACTAAGAATCTCACTTACAGGAAGCTATTATTCTTGAACCACATACAATATTTAATAATTCTTTATTTTATATGTACAAGTAAGCTACCTTGGGAGCTTTAGCTGCTTCAGGCCCAGATGCGGCATTACTTCGTGCGTTGGGCAACTCCATGGACGGCTCAGATGGTCTCTTTGAACCACTACTTGCAGGAGAAACTAATGCTGTACCAGCCTATACCAAATACAGACAACCAAAACCCCATTAGAAACATGACCATTAATTTAATGAAATTAAAATGATAAACCCACCATCACCAACTAACATGTGTGTTAATTAATTAAGTCATTTAACGGTTTAATAGTGTACCTTGTTTGTCGATGATGGCTCTACGTGCATAGGCTGAGAAGGGAAAATGTTCAAAGTTGGAGGCCTCATCCCGGAATTCTCTGCACACAAGCAATAATAGAAGTCCTTAGTATGTAGGAAAAGTAAGAGATAATGATTAAAGGAGGACCCAAGTGAGCGAGAGTCGAGACAAAGCGAGAGAAGTATGAGGCTATGAGCATGAGAAGAAGTACAACAACACAACACTCATGCATTTGTGGCTCTCTGCCATCAAAACAGAAAAAAGAGAGAAGAGAGAGAAACGAAGTTGCAAAAAAGGCAAAGAAAACCCATACCCTATTCGTATCCTCTCTTCAGTATCACATAGAATTCGCAAGGAATTCATGATCAACTTGGTTTGTTACATGTCGTGTTCAAAAGCAAATAAAATCAAAGAAAAAGATTAAAATAATAACATTTTTCTTGAGATTTGTAATATATTCTTGCTTGCTTTTTGGTTTTGAAAAGGTTCTCCTTCTGCAAGCTAGGATCCGGTCAAAGGAAAGTACTGGGCTGGAAAATTTTCATCCGTTGAAAGATGAAAATGCTTTTCCTGTGACCACCCAAATAAACCCTTTCTTTTTCCCGAAAGAATCTTCCACACAGAAACTCAAAACCAAAAGAGAAATCAGGAAATTCCCTTGAAAATTTTAGAGAGAGAGAGAGAACACTCACGCCTTTGCTCTTGAACAGTGGAAGGGTCTTGTCCGTCGAGATAAAGAAAAAGTGCTTGATCTAATTCTCCCAAATCGTATGCTCCCGTATCCTTACCAGTACTGCTGACACCAAAATACAGAACCAGTGAAATTACAGAAACCAAAATCTAAACCTTAATTGACTTTTGTAAGAATTGAGAAGAAAGCTTTAAAGGGTATTTGAAGCTTCGCTTTGATTGGTTGTGTAAGATAATTACATGAAGTTTCCAGGGATGGATGATGATGATGATGACTGTATCATTCCATAAGGAATCTGCTGCTGCTGCTGATGATGATTATGATCTTGTAGTTGATGCTGATTTGGTTGTTGATGATGAAGTTGGCGAGGGTCTACTTGTGTGGAGTGGTTGAGGACTTTATTAATATTAGTAGCCATGAAAGCACTTCCTTCAAGCTTGCTTGCTTCTTTCTGTTCTTCTACTTGTTCAACTCTAGAAAACCCCATTAATCGCCCAAAACCAGACTTTGTTTGCTCTTTTCTGGACCATTAATTTCATCAATATCTAGAGATAGAGAAAGGAGAGAGAGAGAGAAGAAGAAGAGCAAGCGGTTATGATTAAAAAATCAAAAGAGGTTGATGATAAAATGAGAAGAGAAGCAGCAAGAATGAAACTGAATGCAAAGAAACAAAAGCAAACTTTTTTTTTCTTTCTATTTAGCTAGCTCTCTCTCTATATAAGTTACACTTACCTGACTTGGTGTAAAACCACGTTTGCAGGATTGACGAAAAGAAGAGAAAATAAATAATAAATTTCAGAGATAAAGCGGTCTCGAGATATCTTCTTCAACGCTCTACTCTCTCTCTCTTGAGAAAACACCGAAAACCAGAGAAAAAGACTTGAACAAAACGGCTGTTGTGCGCAAGCTTCCTTGTACAAGTTTCCTATTGTTTTCGTTTTGAATGACAAATATGCCCTTCGATATTGTTCATTTTTACTATTTGACATTTTCATGCAAACTTCCACGTAAGATGGTTTGGGGCGGCTTTGTTCTGGAGGTTCAATAGTTTAATCTTTTTTTGTTGTTTAAAAAAACATATTATCGTTTTCATATAATTATTATCTTTCTTTCTATTTTGAGTTTTTAGTTTCTGTATTTCTTGTGGAAGATAAGGACTCTACTATTGATTTGAAGTATAGTTGTCATTAAGAATTTTAATTTTTCCCCTGAATAGTGTGATTAGGTACACCTAAAAAATTACCAACTTGGTTTTTATAATATGAATTGAGTTATACAAATCTAATCTAAATTACTTTAAGAAGACAATTGTGAAAGGGCTTGGGATTGAATTGATGCCTAAACATTTAATGAAAAAGAAAAATAATAAAATAAACCAATAAATTAGATCCCAATACCTTACCTAGTAGACATATGTTTGCATTTGCTTAAGAGTAAAAATTCCTCTCCTTTATGCATACCTGCCAACATATGTTAGGAGTTGATATCTCCCCAGTGACGCATATGGAGTGTTCCTAGTAACCTCTAACCATGGGCGTTAGATTACTATGTATTTACACAAAACATAAAGTAAAATAAAATAAAATAATATATTTTTCATTTTTAAGTTAGAATTAACTAGCCCCTAAATGTCATATCGATTTGTAGATCATTGGATACATTTACTTTCGAATAATTAGTACTTGTATCCATATAATCAACAATTAAAGTCTTAGATTGTCTTATAATTATATCAAAAATAAAACTATACAAATTTTGAGTCAGCAGTAATTAATGTCTATCCTAAGAAGAGAAGAGCTATATATATATATATATATATAATGCTAGATATCTCACAATTTGTATCTTATCTTATGATGTGTTAATTAATGAATTGATATATTTTTCAAGTAAAATAAATAAATATTAATAATGAGTATCATTTTATCAATTGACACATTAGAATACCACAATTGATTATATATATATAACATATATATACACACATACATATATATACAGAGAGAGAGAGGATAATTCTCATGTAAGGCACATTGAAATTTTAATTTCAAGACTATTAATTGCAATTACTAGTTTTCATTGGGTCCTACTATAGTGATAAGACCTAGTAAAAGTAAGTGGTTGTAATTATATATATAATTTTCGCGTAACGTAAATCTTTAAATTTTAATTTCAAGTCCATTAATTATAATTGTTTATTTTCAACGGACCCTATTATAATGATAGAACCCATTAAAAATAAGTTGTGACTAATGATTCTGAAGTTGAAATTTTACAATATTCTTATCATATAATGGCATTGTTGTTATATAGGAAGAACACCTTGAAATTGTAATTTCTTTTCTTTTTTTTCTTCTTTGACAATTTATGGTCTAGCCTCTCTCTCTCTCTCTCTTTCTCACTATATATATATATATAGATATATTAAGGGCAAAGTTTCATTGAGACCACCAAAAGTTTCCAAGAATTAATGACTTAATATTTATGTATTTAGTTTTTTAAAACTAATTTATACATTTAAATTTTCAAATACATTATTAAAGTAAAGGATACCTCAACCATAGCTTCTTAAATGCGGTCTCAAAATACAAATATCTGACTACGCCACTTAATTTGTAATTAACAATTTGCTTTACTTCTCATCCCATAAATAAAATATGACTCATTGACTTTAATTAAGATTTCTAAGAATCATAATTGCACCTTTGTTTCTTTGACAAAAATTCAAACTTAAAGTTGATTAGTAATTATAATCACTATTATGGGTTATGCAGTTACCTTCACATGTGGAAATCTCTTCTAATTAAATACAACACGAATTTATAGAAATTGAGGATCAATGTTTACGTAGCTGCACAAGATTTTTTTTTCATAGCAATTTTCTTTTAATTTTTTACACTTTCTTCACATGAAATTCTCTTTTGTGAATTCAACTTTCTAGATAATTCAGCATGCTCATTTATAATCTAAATGCTCAATGTAAATCTTCATTATGAATGTAAAAAGTTTTCTTTTCGTTTGTCTTCAAATTGCTATATAATTATATAAAAAATTTTGAAAAACCGATGAGTTCTGGAAATTAAGATGTTGGCAATGGCAAGCAATCGATGGGAAGTGGGCGTCTGCAATTCAACAGCAGTTAAGAATAAATAAAAATTCAATAATAATAATAGGGACAAGAAGGGTATAATTGTCATTAAAAAATAAGAGAAGCAGGTGTCAACAAGAGAATGCAGGTAGGACCGTTGACCATCAGACACGTTTCAGTTTAGATTCAAGGCTGCAATTCTGATCACGGATAAGTGGGTCCCACACTATCAGCTCGCAGAAAAGAATCAGACGGCCGATAGATCAGGAAAAAGCAAAAGTCGTAGTCTACCATTTAGGTGGGACCCATCAGGACCGGCCCCCACCTTTCCCGCAAATTATTCACTTGCCTTGTTTTACAACCACTCCCAAAATAAGGACTGTCTGCTAACTTCAAAGAAAAGGATGCAATTACAAACTATATTTTTTTTTAATTATTATTAGTATAATTATTATTTTTCCTTCATTTTATTTATTTTTTCTTTTTTTTTTCTCTGGGCACCTCAATTATTGCTAGAAAAAGAGAGAGATGAAGTGGTAGTAGTTTCGTTATCAAGCTGCTACATAAAAAAGGAATATATCAAAGTCAAATTTTTCAATGATTTTTAAAAAAATTTAAGGTTGAATTTTGATTTTGATTATATATAGATAGAAGGACATATATATATATATAATGATGCATATTCAAAGCGAATGAATCTCACATGTCTAATATCTCATCCAACAAGTGTTCACACCTAAAGCTACAATCATGCGGATTATTATCATCTGGAAAAAAAAAATGATTCAGTGATATATCTTTTATAAGTAAATTATGAAATGGTGAGTTTAAGTCATATTTCTATTTTGAACCTCGAATCAATTGTCATAAGTTAGAAAATAAAAAATTGTTATCCCTACTTACATAAATATCTTTTAAAATTTAGAATTTGATTTTTATTAATGGAGAATCTAATTTATTATCGAAAACATCTGTAGCAAAAACTTGTTTGCAATATCAAACCCATATCAATGTCGCAGCCCAGGGCATGTATATAACTTGTATATCGAATGCCAAAGCAGTAGTTAAGCTTCTTTGCAAACCAACGATGAAATTTAGAGAAGAGCTGATGATCTATATGGATCACACTAACCATGTGTGTTCTTTACATTTGCAATGCCGACGGCCTCTTCGGTGCGACTTTACACGACTGCATCATGCAACAACTACGTTTATAATATATATATATATATATATATATATAGTTTAAACTCAATTTTATAGTAGTTTATCACCTAGCTATAGCTATAGGCTGATCTAAAGCGTATCCAAATTTTGACTTTCACTTGCAACATATATAAACCTGTGCGGCTTGTATTGTGTACGCGTCAAATCATAGGTTTGAAACAATTAAAATCTAATATCCTGTCTGTTGATCACCGAGCAAACTTACAAGTATGGTTTTCTTCTAAATTTGTAGGAATATTAGAACAGAAAAATATATACATATTTAAAAAAAAATTAAATTATTCTTTTTAAAAGGGCATTGAAGAGGTAGATCGATATATTAAACTTTATGTGTACAAAGTCGGACCAGGTAATCATTAGTCAACAGAATGTATCGAGTAATAATGTACCTATATGTAGTCCAGTCGTTAATTTGATAGATGAGATCATAGCGCTGAATGGCGTTTGATCTGGTAAAACTGGAGACTACGGCATCACTTAGTTGAATGATTATAAGTTTCTCACATCAATAAGTATATGCATGCATTTTGTTTCACCTACCCCACATCATTGTGAGTTATATCATCTGGTCTTCACTAACTTAGACCTATTATCCGAATCATGTATAGGGAGTGATCCTGCTTTCCTCCACGAAGAGAAACAAATTAAAGCATCTTTGCCTTACATTACATATATAGACTATATATGGCCCATATATTTCCAGGTCCCACTTAAGAAACAAATTATAGCATTATCTGATATATTGGATGACAATCTTCTACTTATTTAAGTTTTATACAAGCATTGAAGTATTTAAATGACACGTGTAGTCAATATAAAAAATCGGATATGATGGTCACTCTTTTTCCCATTAAATTTACTTTTGATATATATATGATAATTCTTCAATTAGGAAGTCCTTGAATTTTTATTTGAGAACCACAAATTATAATAACCACTCATTTTCAATATATCCCACAATAGTGATGAGACTTTACTAGAAATATGTGGTTTTAATTAGAGGTCCTAAAATAAAAATTCCATTAGGTCTTTACTTTAAAATAATCCAATATATATGACAAGAATCTTACTATAACTACTATTATAGTAACTGTGAATTTTATATATATTTGACAAGAATCTTACCATAACTACTGTTATAGTAACTGTAAATTCTGATAAAGGAAACAAGAATACATGAATCTTGATTAACTTTTGTAATATAAACCATTGACTAGACATATTTTATGTTGCCATAAATAGACAAATACATATAAACATCAGTTGGTTAGCAATATTGTTTTTTAAAAGACCGTCATAGTCAAAGAAATTTTTTGAGTTTAATAGAAAATATAGAAAGAAAAAAACTTGCTATTATATATACTGAAGTAGAACCCATTTGCTTAATTATTTTATATTTCCTTCTTATCGAATAGCTCTTTAACCCCTTGTGACAATTTTATAAGTGACAAAACAGTGGAAAACACCAAATTATTTGGATTAGGTGTATCAAAACAGATCCAAAAAGTAGAATTATATTTTAAAATACAATACAGGTCTGATTGTTTGGCAAGTTCAAGTAGCTAGGGTTTCGACCAACTCCTCTCATTGGCTGAGTCGACATTTCTAACTTGAAAATGACTTTTAATCTCAAATTAAACAGTAACTAATTCTGGGTTAATTAAAATGTCTCCGTGATTTGCTCAATACAAGTAAGGCGAACTTACATTCACTCCCTTGAGGATTGACCCAAAGATATTTGGATTGAAAACTTTTGTTATCCGACACTTACACCCCTAGAGTTTAATGTCAATTTAACATCACTGCAAATAGCAGTAAACTCTAGGGATGTAAATGAAGAAAAACTAAAGTTTTCCATCCAAATATCTTAATTTAGACCAAATCTCAAGGGCATGAGTGTCATTTTTCCTAAAATTAAACTCAAAAACATATGAGAACACTAAGAACATCTCCATTGTTCTCATGGATTGCTTTTTATTTTTATTTTTTATTTTTTAAAAGTCATGTTATTAATGTAAAAGGATTTTGGCATAAATATCATTTAATAGACGATCAAATTAAAAATTGTTCTCAAATGCTTTCATGTACTTCAATTTAATACTTTCATTTTTTTAATTTTTAATTAAATTTAAAAAATTAGAATTAAATAGGTATTAGTTTATTACGATGACTGTCTAACAGACCATCTGAAAATAGATAGTTATGTTAATAATATATATTTTTTCTCTTGCCACCTTAGCTTGACATTGATGAGTCATAATTACATTAAAGAAATTTATTTTAACTCAATGTCTATTTGTTTTATTTAACATGTAATTTTTTTACAATCTATGAGAGTATTAGAGATACTCTAACATAAAATATTTGTTGACATGACACATATGTTGTTAACTTTGAATTTTATCAATAGTGGGTTTCTTCAATTTCATATTTCATTGAAATTTTAAAAGATTTTAAAAGTTTAGGTTTATTCAATCCATATTTAAATGAGTTCCATTGAGATTTGAGTGTATTCAATTTAAATTTATATGAAATTCATTAAAATCTAGGTATATTGAATTCAGATTTATATGTAATATGCTAAAATTTAGATGTATTTAATTCAAATTTGTATAAAATTCAATAAAATCAAGGTGTTTAAAAAAAAAAATTATTGACTTCATAGATTTCATTTAATTAATGGATTTGAATGAATTTACATGAAGTTTAAAGTTATTTTTATGAAAATCAAAGTTTATAACAAATTTTATCATTTTTCTCAAGATCTCATTGAATTTCTTAAAGAATTCTAATAAAATCAATATAAAATTTATAGAATATGTGAATTCTATCAAAATATATCATTAATATATATATATATATATATATATAAACTCTAATAAACTTTAGACTGAATACACTCCCCTTAAGTTTGTGCTCCAGTAAATTTATAGGTTTTTGTATGTCTTAGGGTTGCACACCCTACATAGAATATATAAAAATAAAATGAAATATTCTGATCTAGTAGGAAATCTTTGTATTTGCATTAAAATCACAAGTTAATGTTAAATAATTTACTTCAAAAAAAAAGTTAATGTTAAATAATTGGTTGATTAAACTATGGATATGGAGTTGATTAATAAAATCATACAATGTTTTATTACTATGTGTTATATATTCAATCTGTACTTATAAAAAAATGCCGCCCATCAAATCTCATTTATTAGTATGGCTTGGCTTCTTCTATTTTATGTGGTGTGGTTGCTAGTACAAAATTAGGTTATCAGTCTTGTAAGATGGACTCTTAAAAACAGTTATTTATATGGCACAAAGAAATTATCCTCAACTAAGAGACATTGCAAATTTGAAACGAATGCCTAAATTAAGAAAATTATTGCACAGCTATATAATATTATAAAGTCGAATCTGGTACTACAAAATATACAAAACCCACACATCTAATTGGTCTCTCTCACACACACATTAAAATTAATTTTCATTTCAGCACGCATTGAAATTAATTAACTCAGTATATTATTTTTGAACCATTGATTAAGTATAAATCGTTATTAACTAAGTAAAAAAAAGTAAGTACATATATAATTTTTCTACATACACACTGAAATTAATTAACTCAATGCATTTTATATGGACCATGATTAAATATAAATGGTAGTTGATTAAGTCAAAAAAATTGAAAGTAAATCTATTGATTGATAATTGACACATTGAATTTGTTATATCATTAAACTCTGAGAATATATATATATATATATATATGTATGTATATGTATATTATTACTGACCGTGACATAACCATAATATGTAAATTTTAATCTAAAATATTCTTTTTTGTAATGGACTTACATAATAATAATCAAAATAAAAGAAATTAAAGAACACCGACTATGCCTGCAGTATCTTACCCTTTAATATGCATAAATTGAAAATTCACAATTGATGAGTCATGAACTGATACATCATGTAATACTCATCATGTTAAAGACCGACTACTGCCGTAATAACTCATGACCTTAATCTAAAAATTTAAAAATAAAAATAAAAATTATAATTATAATTATTTCTTGATAACAATATGTCCTTTTCCTTTCTCCAAAAATTTTAAGAGATTTAGTTGAATATATGCTACATCGATATGGACATGGGTTTTCTCCATTTAAGAGAATAAATCGACTAGTAAACAATTACTTATGAAAGGAGATTTGCTCATCATTTCATTAATTTCTATTCCTTAACACTAATGGGGTGTGCCATCGACTCCTATAATAAAAGGGAAAAAATTCACATACATGAAAAATGTGTATGGTGGGATTCAAACCCCAATCATTAGACTGAACAAAAGATGCACAACAACTTAAGCTAGGATGGAATGTGCTTAATTAATTTCTAATTCTTTGAATAATGAGTGGTAATCCGACAGTAATGATCACAGATATGTAGGGACCGATTGCGATGAAACAATACATATGCAGTCTAAAAATCTAATCTTGTAACTAGAGGTGGAGGAAGAGAATTGAAATCAAGGGGACCGTAGTATAGGAATAGCTAACAAATTGACCGGCGAGTTTTGTAGACAAAAGTAAATTTTATTTGTATTAAAATTGAAGTCATTATTAAAATGTTGTCAATCATGGCACAAAGCTTCATTCCTGTAGGTTAAACAATTAAAAAAAAAAGAAAGAAAGAATCATACTAAATCCTAATAGAAAATTAATTTTTATATGTTATTGGTAACCAATCAATGATAAATATCTCTATTTAAGAGTTTAAAATAAACAACTTATTGAATTATTGCAAACCTACGAGCACTAAGAAATTGTCAGTTTTTTTAGGTTTTACCCTTCCCCATAACACTAGAATATATTTATAACAACCATAAAGGGATAAAACTTTACACAAATTTTGAGACTCGAACTTTTATCATGGATATAAAGATGAAGTATATCAAAAATTTGAGCTATAAGTGGATGTGATTTTTAACCAAATAATTAATCCAATGGATATTAACTAAATGAATACTATCATCAATAATTAAAATGGATGTAGGAGATTGTATATTCGTTACAGTAAAAATTTAAAATACAATTACATCATTTGCTTTCTCCAGTTAGATTTACATACTTTCCTTAATCAAATATGTTTTGTTATGAATTGTTAAAGCTAGCTATGTGAAGTTTAAATATGACAACATTAATGCATGAAAACAAGTTTAGGTAAATTTAATTTCCTATTAATGATATTTAATTTGTCACTGCGACATTGTAGCTTTCAACAAGATTTGTTATGCTTCTGGATAGCCTAAACATTTCCAAACCTTCGCCAATTTTAAATTTTTTTCTTAAATTTTGTTTTCATTTAGTTATTAGATTCATTAGTTAAGTTTAATATAATTGCATATCACAATTTAAAATTGGTTTACTTTCTAATTAAATTTTCTAATAGCCACAGATACACATATAATCATCTTCTTATAATAAGAAAAATTATAAATTATTTGCATACTTGAGCAAGTTCAGTGTATCCAACTATCTTCATTGCAATTTTCTACACAGCCATCGCTATTGATGCTACCCATTATCAGAATTGTTATTTTGGTTGACTTTTTATATCAAGCATTTGGTCAACCAATTAGCAAAACTATTAGTTAGTTCCAAATGTATAAACAACATACATATGGCATTGTCACTCAAATTATATATAATTAGGCAGACAATTTACAAGCATTTTCTCAATTTGCAGAGAGCACTCCACAGCATAAGTCAGCTTATATATTTTCAGAAATTAGAAACAGAATATATGATTCAAGACAAGCATGTCTCTGGCATTATAAAAACAAGTAGACATATTCAAGGGAGAGTTCCCAAAGAGGGCAGCCGCTTCTGGTCTCTCCAGATATAATTTATAATTAACTGCCCTTAATAATTTGGGTTGTTTAACAACATATATATATATATATATATATGTATATGTATTGAACTGATCACAAGATGTATGGTCCGCCTAATATTCTTGGTTGCCTTACATGACGGGAATGTTCTATAATTTATGTGGGTAGGGATCCGAATAATTACTTAATTTGAGTCCATACATATATATATATATATATATATATGTCGAAAGGTCAGATGATAGTAAATAAATTATTCATGTGAGAGACCTAATTTCTTGTGAAAATCACCTAATCTCTATATTCGTGCCTTTACGTTTTGGATTTATATCGGCCTCTTTAGATCTGGTAGATCACATAGTGAGATTGCCGAACGTAACAGTGTACTTAATTTGAAGATATCATTAACTATCAGTTTGGAACAATCTCATTGCTTTTGTTAAACAATATGACTCAGTATATCTAGTTTTGCCCTAATAAAGTTAGTTCAAATCGTTAGAACTTTTGTAGCGTACAAAAAGTGATAAAATAGTATATATTAAAAGAGAAGGATAATTATTTGGTTGTATATATGATGTGGTCTTCTTACTTAGCATACAAAGCCAAAATATATGACATTATGCCAGCTCTTCATATCTATTTTATCCAAACGCGATAAAGTAGATGAAAAACATTTTTGAGTCTTTGACAAAGTCAAATATACATTAATATGTATGTTGACCATTTAGCACGAGTTGAAGAGATTCAAATAACAAGTGTTGCGATGGATGATAAACCCCAATGCCACCTCATTGAAGGAGCAGTGTGAGAAAAGGCTAGAGCTTTTCATGGGAAAACCAAGAAAATAGAGACCCGGCACACAGCCCAATTGAAAGTCTCATTAATTGCCGAGTACTCTGACAGGCATCTATTTTACTCAAAAAGGCAATTTTGGTTTCACTAAACGAGTGTATAGCCTTTATTATTAAATTTGTCTATAACCTTGCCTTGCTAACTTGAAGCTGAAGGGATGGGCAAAGACATCCATTTGTGTTTTGCATGAAACGAGAAATCTTTACTAAACTTAAATGGCAAAAAGGGTTTGGTTAGAAATTCCATGAAACATGTTTTCAAAAGATCAAATCATTGTTTTCTAGAAATTTGAGTGGTGCGTGGGTGATGATAAAGTAATTTCCGTATTTGGTAATGGCATTTCACTTTGAATTTAATGAGATGGGTCCTTGATTTTAGAGAAAGGGCCAATATGGGCCTGAATAATTCCACACCTATCAAGAAGTAAATCCCAAAATTCAACGTGGGGTCCATGAGCAGCCTCTCTTTCCAATTTCTAAATTTAGTAAGTTTTAATCTTATTGAGGACTTCTTTTGATTGATCTTTCTGTTTCAGCTGTCAACCACATCGAAGAAGCGTCAATTTTATCTGTTTTGCTTGACCACCACCACCTCCGCATGTTTTCATTCAATTGATCAGCTACCATCTCTCTCTCTCTCTCTCTCTCTCTCTCTCTCTCTCTCTCTCTCTCTCTCTCTCTCTCATAATGGATATATTAGCTTCTTGCCTTGTAGACCTTTGAAAGAGCCACGAGAACAGAACTGGATATTGAAAATATATACATATATCTCAAAATACAGTCAATTTGATTCTGTTTGTTTTGAATATATACTGACAAATGTTTGAATGCAATACTATAATTCTCAACTATGTTGTAAGTTTTCACAATACCGGGCGACTTCCTATATATGTTGTTATTTATAACTTCAAAATATTATAAATGGTTGACTAATTAGCAGACTTTCATGGCTGACAAATGTGCCAAACCACGATTAAAAGAGTTCATACCTTTAGCCTCTCTCTCCGTTGTTTTTATTGTTTACATTAAACGCTATAAGATTTAATATATTTTAAAAAATAAATCATTATTAACATTCCTTACGTATTTTTAAAAAAAATTTTAGAAAATTTCTTGTTCAAGATGTGGCTTATATATATATATATATATTGAGGGGATAGACTGATAGGCCCGAACCTGAAGCAGATTCAACTAGCCCATTGGGAGAGATACATATAAGTTGGAGGTACAGTAGGGTATTTGTAATGATAATTTCGGGATTAGAGTTTTGATATATATAGTTATTGTAACTCTATTGAAAGTTTAGTAGAAATTTTTCAACTGTATAAGAGTGGACGTAGATATACTGTTGAACTATTACAATTCGCTATATTTGCTTTCTTCCTCTTACTTTATTTTTGCGTGTCACTGTCTATTGCACAACACTTTTTCATTTTCCAAAATAGAAAAACAGCTCATGATCCATCTCATTTAGAATGCCAGGGAGATGATAGTGTATAACAATGATAACTTCACTTATGATTAAGAAAATGAAATAATTTTTGTCAATATATTAATACATCAAAATTGAGCATGGAGGAACAGGTATAGCTCGGCCTACTTTGATGACTTGGTTGGCTCTTATATTCTTATCATTATAAACTTTTTACCATTATTTTCAGATGTTTCACACGTTGGATATATCCATCATACCTTTTTTTTTTTTTAAATCAGCAATACCTACTTTAATTTGCTTTCTTTCCTCCCTGTAATATGTATTTCGAAATAATCCTCACAAAGGGAACTCAATTATCTTCTATGTTCAAACTAACGGCATCATGTGATGGTATATAATCAAAGAGTTTATTTTTAAAGTAGCACTGAAAATAGGTTGACTTTTGGTAATATCACCAAATTAACAGTTTGAATTATTGGATTTCAACAAAATTGCCCCTAACATAGAAGCCACTTTTTGTGGTTGATCAATAGTTAGACGAACAACAACAAAGGGAAAACACACACACACAGAGGAGAAAATGAGTGTAGACAAATGATGGTGATGGTGACAGTAACGACAATGACCACGACAATATACGAATGTGATGGTGGAAGACGACTATAGATCATCAATTCTAATGTCTTCTTCTTATTAAGTTTGATTGAAGTCATTCATTTTGATAGTTGTTTGTTGTTGATTTATTAATTTGAATGATGGATTCATGTTATTATGATAGGATTTAGAGTTTAGATTATGTTTTTTGGTGGTTTGTGAGGATTAAGGTTTGTCTGAAAAGGGAAAAAACAAATTTGGGGGTTAGGTTTTGTCGACATCTAGAAACGGTCGACTTAGAGATTCTAAGGCCCAACTGCAATCAAGATAATTTAAGAATGATAACTGTAATAAACATGTTATAAATGAAGTTCAAGGTTGGTATGTAGTAGTAAAAAACAGAGGAATGTTGGTTGTGGTAGATGAATGACAGTAATGGAATAATTAATGAAGAAATGAGGGGGAAGAATGAATGCAAACATAAGAATTTTTACGTGGTTCGGCGACTGCACCTACGTCCACGGGTCACTCTGAAATAATTCCGGCAGAGTGACGGCAATATTAGAGTTGTTCTCTCTTATTGTATAGTAAAAATCTCTCCCATTTATAGAGGGAGAGAGAGAGAGAGAGATATATATATATCAAAATAGTGTTACACACGTTACAAATGATGGTTATTCTCAACTAATCTGACACACACCATGCTGCATTTATTGTGAAGATAATGATTATTCTCTTCATGCACACGCTGCATTAAATGCGCCAGGAGAAGTCTTCTCTTCATTAAATGTACAACCGCCGCATTGAATGCTCATTGGTAATTGTATAAGTGGCACCGATGGGAAATCAGGGGATTTGGTAGATCTAGTGATCTGTTGCACGAGCTATCACTCGACGCGAGCTCCCGGATCTGTCAAGGTACTCGAGCTGAACAAATATTGAAATGGACTAGAAATGTGCTCGGAGTGTCTCGACGTTACGCGATCTTGTGAGCTCAGCGAGCTTGCTGCAGCAATTTGAGGTTTGGGTCTTCTGGACCTCTATTCTTGTTCATGTTTATTGGGCTTTTACCAGCCCATTTGTCCAAGTCGAGAAAACAGGCATAACACAAGCCCCCCAGCTCTTAGTGCAACCTGCAGACTGGGAGTTGATTCAAAAATACATCTGGCGACCGTTTGCGAGCTCTCGAGGCGTCGTTTTGTTTTCTGACCCATAACCGTCGACACGTGGCAATCATGCAGGCATTGGGACCGTAAGCATGCCTCGGGCCTTACGCATTAAATGTGCATTTCTTGTAATTGACATTGCACGATGGTAAAGGACCGAGGTCTGCGCTGAGCTATCAGATCTGTGGCGGTTACTTCTTTTGCTGGATTGAACGACCAGGGGGTAGGTACCTGAGTAATTATAAATCAGATGTCACTTTCATTTTCCATTTTTGCTTCCTCAAGACGAAACACAGGCACTCTTCTTCTTCATTATCTTCTTCTCTGCTTCTTCTGCATTTTCTCAACAGTTTCCTTCAAACTCATCATCTCAGAGCCCAGATTTCACCTCGAGCATATACGGTAAGTTCTCTGACTTCGCTCTTCGAATCTTGGTAGTTGTTTCTGATTCTGGGTGTGCATTTCTGGTTTGGGATATTGCTTGTACGATTAATGAGCCTGATTTTGAACTTCGTATGTCTGCCTTACATTTAAAAATCGCTCTGCTTGTTGCTTAAAACCCTGTGTTTGCTTGCTTGTTGAGATAGCCTTACTGTTAGTGAGTTGTAGCGTTTGTGGTTGTACATTGTGCGTTGCCCGTGATTTTTTGATTTGTTTGAACCCCTTGTAATCTGCTGACGTAGTCTAGGTATATTGGATTTCGAATAACTTGCCCCTGCATTGTTTGATAGAATTCCTATAGACATAAGGTTAGAAATATATATTAGAAAATTTTACCTGATGGGCCTACATTCTGGGCCCTCACCATTTCTGATGGTGAAGCGTGCGACCTGACGCATAAGATAATAGCTTTAGGAATTCCTTGTTGTAGCTCGCTAAGTTCAGCATGCCTTCAGCGTTCTGATATCAATCTTTTTGTTCTGTAGATGTCAGGTCGCCCACGCAGTAGTCTTCTGGTCAGAGATGAGACTTTTGCTTCCAAAGAGCGATTAGAACAACGAGTCCGGGATACCCAGGGAGCGACCTCCCGAAGTGGTGAGGTCGTAGAGGAGCCCGTGGAGCGAGCTGGGCCTTCGACCTCTCGGGCTGTGGTAGAAGAGAGAGCAGCTCGAGTGCCCTTCTACCATACTGCTTCTAATATGAATTTTCAGGCTCTATAGGCTCTGGTCCAGGAGTTTAACTTCCCTTTAGGGTGCCGAGCTAACGTGCCTCGCGAGCGTGATCATGCGGCTTTCCCGCCCAGCGACTTTATCGCAATAAGCCGCGAGTATATAGAGCTTGGATTTAGGTTTCCTGTCCACAGTTACCTCATAGACTTGTTAAACGACCTGAAGCTGGCTCCATTCCAACTCACTCCGAACTTTTATGCCCAGCTGACTGCCTTGGCTGCTGCTTTCATCAAGCACGGGGCTCGAACCTCCTACTCATCGCATCATACGCAGCCTTTATAGCTTTAAGGGAACCCATAGTCGCCAGGTTGAGCACAGGGACGGGCTATACTATATTTCAGGCAGCCACCCTCGCTATAAACAATACCTGCTCAAAAACTGTATTAAATCCAATATGGGTGAATATAAGTCTCACTGGGTTCTCGTTACCTGCCTTTCCCTTTGTAGCCTGCAAAATTATTCCTTTGTGTTGAACCCAGGTAGTGATGGATCCTAGCTTGCAGAATGATAATAATTTTTTTTTTTTTTTAACGAGCTTGTTTTTGTTTTGCAGAAGTTTCTGCCACCAGGATCGACCTTACCGATGAGGAGACCGCGACTCTAGAGGCCTTTGCAGCGGCTAAAGTTGATAGCGACGACCTATTTCTCTCAAGCTCCGACCTGATAGCCCGAGGTCTCGCTCCACCAGTTACTAGGCCTCATCTAGACATAAACCACGATCTAGGAGTTCGCGGAAAGAAGAGTGAGGTCCCCTCAGTCTTCACGTTTCCTTTTGGTTTCGAGTCTGAGTCCGAGCCTTCTCCAGAGGATCTCTCAAGCTCGTCCACAAGTACTTCCTCGGACGACATGCACAGGTTTGCACTAGATATTCCCTTCATCAGTTCTGTGCCAGCTCTCAGGGAGCCAGAGGTCGTGGTGGTAGACAACACTTCACCAGATCCTTCTCAGCGGGTGCCTCCCCAGCCCGTTGGAGCAACTTCCCCCCAGGTCAGGACTGCTGCAACGCCTAAGAGGCAAGTCCCCAAGCTAAAGGGGCAGAAGGAGGCAGGTTCATCCTGTGACTAAGAGAGCCAGGATTTCTGCTGAAGAGGGCTCGACTTCACCAGAGTCCGAGGCCCTAATCAAGAAGAAGGGAAAAAGTATAGTTAAGCCCCCATCCCCCAAACGCCAAAAAGTTGCTGAGGTTCGAGAGCCAGGAGCAATCACCATTGGCAGAGGTTTGAGCACTGAGGCTCCGGGGCGATCTGAAGGACCTAAAGGGAGATCATTTGAAGGCCCCGAGCTATACCTTGATGTGGTAGCAGAGATGAAATATTTCAACAGTTTCGTGGATCTCGTGCCAAAGGTCATGAGCAAACAATCCCTGAAGCTTCATAGGTCGGACCTCGCAGGCCGGAAGCTGGTGGGCTTTGAAGCTTGCCACGCAGTATTGGTAAGCTTTTAGACTCCCTCATTCTCATTAGAGTCCTCTTGTTCGAGTTTTAACATTTTTTCATTTTCTTAGATGGGTATGACAATGATAAAGCTGATGAAGGAGATCGAGGATCAGCTAGGTCAGAAAGAGGCTTTCAGGGTGATTGGAGCTCAGTTCGAAGAAGAGAGGAAAAGGCTGCAGGACGAAGTGAACCTCCTTTAGGAGGAGCATCAAAGATATAGGGCAAGCTTAAGGATGCTGATGCGGCCTTGTCCTAGGAAATAGCTCGCAGGGAAACAGCGACTTCCGAAGTCAGCAAGATTTATGAAGAGCTGATAAAGGTTAAGGGCGAGTTGAATGCTGCTGAGGCACGAGCCAGGGCTGCTGAGAGGAAGGCCAAGGCCTTGGAGAAGCGAGCTGAGGTCGCTGAAAGTAGGGCTGAGGTCGCTGAGAATAAAGTTGACCAGCAGCAACAGGAGTTGGCCCAAGTAGAGGACCGCGCTGAAGTCCGAGTTGCTCAAGCACAAGATGAGGCTGGCGTAGCGACCGAGAATGCTTTTCTATACACAATTTGGCGGCGCCATCCGGACATAGATTACTCGTTCTATGGGTCACCTGCAGTCTCTACGATTCAAAAGTTTGTGGAGCATACGCTAGCACTCAGGGTACACAACAGGGTGGCGCTTCCTCAGCTTCTCTAGCTGGTCAGCCAACACCTCAAGACCTTCCTTCAGATTCAGTTCCAACACCTGAGGGTCCTTCAGCTTCTCATGATCCTCCTGCAGCAGAGACTCCAGCTGAGGCCTTACCAGATTATCCTACTCCAGATGCGTCTGCCTAAGCTTAGATAAGATTTTAATTTTCTTTTTATTTGAATTGCAATCATTGGACCTCTCCTCCTTTTATGAGGATTTTAATTTTTCATTAATTTTCGCGTTGGACAGCGGACTTTCAGCTCGAGACCGCTATATAAAATTTCCCTACAGTTTAAATTTTCTGACAAAGAGCAACATATGCATATAGCAAATATGATTGAACCATGCCTATCTTTTTATAATGAGCTATTGTTAAGATCTGCTAACAAACATATTATAATCATAATATGTCAGCTCATAAGTATTTAATCCTGCAAGCAATTCAGTTAAGTATTTTCAAATAACTGGGCAATCACTTACAGCTTGTGGGGTGGGGTGATCATTGCAAGCATGTTTGTCTGAGCATATTTTGCATCAAGGTTCAGCGGGCTTAAAGCATCATTTTCCCGAATTTTGATGATTTCAGCTCGTTGAGGCACTTCGAGATATCAACATGATTTGAGAGCAATCCCTAGAACGGGCAGCCTCTCTCGCGAGGTCACGAGATAATTTTCTATGATTTGAGAGCAATACCCAGCACAGGCAGGCCCTCTCGCGAGGTCGAGAGACAATTTTCTATGATTTGAGAGCAATACCTAGCATGGACAGCCCCTCTCGCGACGTCGCGAGGTAATTTTTTATGATTTGAGAGCAATACCCATCACGGGTAGCCCTTTTTGCGAGGTCGCGAGGCAGTTTTCTATGATTTGAGAGCAATACCCAGCACGGGCAGCCCCCCTCGCTAGGTCGCGAGACAATTTTTCAAGTCATGCTTTCGGTAGGCTCTGACAGTAGCTAGTCGGTTGCATCATTTGTGAGGTTTTCGAGTGATTGGAGGTCCCTAGTTGAACCCTCCAGGGCGTGAAGATCGCAACCCTTTCCGCGGGTGAGACCTTTTTGTACCGTTAGCGGGCCCCTGGTAATGCCCTCCGGGGTGCTGACAACGACCCTTCCACAGGCGAGACCCTCATTGTAACTTTCACAGGCAATAGCCTTCCAGAGTGCAGTAATCAGAGTTCCCAGATAGTCCCTTCTAGAGTACACAGATGACAACTCCTTCCACAGGTTATATCTGGATAGTCTCCCCCTCCACAGGATCACCTTCAGGAAAGTCTATAATTGGCACTTCCTTGGGCAATACCTTCGGAGTACGAAGATCGCGGGTTACTAATAATAGCTCTGTAGAATATAAGAGAATATAGATCGCAAATCGCAAAGGCGCTATAATAAGCGTTGGTAACAATCCTTCATTTATCAGAACAAGACGCAGCTCGAAGGTCGCAGAGAATAATTGTAGCGTTCAGCGAATTTCAGCTCACGAGTTCCCATGGAATAGTTGGTGTTAGAAGATAGAGAATTGATTGTGGAGACGTCTTTATAGCATATATGATCGGTGGATGCATTTGCCAGATGATTTATAATTTCGTGGCTATCTGCACACGTTCTTTGGGCGTGAATGATTTCTTGGATAATTGCAGAGATATCTTCAAGAAATGATGGATAATAAATGGCAGCTCGCTTTATAGAAATAAATTCCAGCAGTCGTTGCTCTTGATAATAATTACACTCCACTTGTTCAACTAGTTTGCTTTCTGCATTGAGCATTTGTACATACAACAACAAACAAGTGAAATCACTTTACAGAATCATCAGAGTGAATTATGTACAAAGGTTATAGAGCGAACTGACAGTTTTAGATGTAGTAGGGACGAAGATGTTCTGTATTCCAGACCTTTGGGAGTTCAGATCCATCCATGTTGGCCAAATGATAGGTGTCATTCTCCAGGTTCTCCTTGATGAGGTAGGGATTTCCCAGTTCGGTCCAAGTGCTCCATCGCTTGACTTACGAGCTGCAAGGAGGATTAGCCTTAGGACTAGGTCATCTGCCTTGTAGCTTCAAGCTAGGACTTTCTTGTTATAGTATATGGCGACTCTTTGCTGATAGACCGCTACCCTCATGCGAGCTGTCTCCCTTGTTTTTTCAACCAGGTCCAGACTTGCAGCGAGCAGTTGGTCATTGTCTTCAGGTCGAAACGATGCTTTTCGTTGGCTAGTAACTTCGAATTCTACAGGGATCATATCTTCGGACCCATATGCCATGGAGAATGGGGTTTCACCAATGGAATTGCGAGCTGTTGTTCTGTAGGCCCAAAGTATTTTCTGTAATTCATCCACCCAAGCCCCCTTTTTCGCTTCCAGCTTGGTTTTTAAGGTTTGCTTGATGATCTTATTCACAGTTTCGACCTGACCATTGGCTTGAGGGTGATCTACAGCTGAAAAGCTCTTCACTATCCCGAGCTCGTTGCAAAAGTTGATTAATTGCTCACTGGTGAACTGTGTCCCGTTGTTAGTTATGAGCTGCTGAGGGACTCCAAACCTGCATATCATGTTGTTCCATACAAACTTCTCTATCTTTGAGGTAGAGATTTCCGTGAGTTCCTTGGCTCCAGCTCATTTAGTGAAGTAGTCCACGGCCACCATTGCATGCTTGCACCTTCCCTGAGCTGTTGGCAAGGGCCCGATCAAGTCTATTCCCCAGATCACAAAGGGTCACGGGCTGACCATCTATTTAAGAAGGTAAGCTGGTGGAGCTCATGGGACTTTGGCGAATCTCTAACACTTGTCACACTTCTTGACCAAATCAATGGCATCCTGCTTCATGGTTGGCCAATAGAACCCCTGTCTGAGTACCTTCTGGGTCAGAGATAATCATCTTGCATGGTTTCCACAATGACCAGTATGTATGTCTTTCAGCACAGCCTCGCAGTCCTGACCATCAATACATCGTAGAAGTGGAGCTGACAAGCCTCTTTTGTACAACATGTCATCATAAATACAGTAGCGAGCTGCTCTAGCTCACAGGTGACGTGCTTCCAACTTGTCGCTTGGGAGCTTTCCTTCCTGTAAATAGTTTAATAATGAGCTCATCCAGGAATTAGGGTGGACACTTACGATCATCAACGCATCCTTCCTTTCTATACTTGGAGTTGACAGGAATTCTACTGGTATGGACTCCAACAAGTCTGTGTCTTGGGTGGTTGCTAGACGTGCTAAAGCATCTGCATGAGAGTTCTAAGTTTGTGGGATCTGATTCATTTCAACTCTTTGGAAAGCCTCCAACAACTCTTTGGCCTTCTGGAGATACTCTGCCATATTTCGCCCTCTGGTCTGGTACTCTCCTTGGACATGGCACACAACTAGTTAGGAGTCGCTAAAGACCCTTATCTGCTCGGCTCACACTTCCTTTGCTAGGCGGAGTCCAGCGAGCAGTGCCTCATACTCGACCTCGTTATTGGTTGCCTGGAATCCGAATCTTAAGGCGCTGAGGATCTTGTGACATTCTGGACTGATCAGCAATACCCCAACCCTTGAGTTGTGTTCATTAGAGGACCTATCCACGTATAGCTCCCACGTCGGGCCACTTGCGGTCTCAACCTGTTCCTCTACATGTCCTGTGAATTCAGCAATAAAGTCTGCAAAGGTCTGGGCCTTGACCGCGATTCTCGATTTGTACTCTATATCGAACTGTGAGAGCTCTATGGCCCATTTGAGTAACCTGCCTGAAGTATCTGCCTTCTAAAGGACCTGTCTGAGAGGATACTGTGTAAGAACCTTGACCTGATGGGCTTGGAAATAAGGACGCAGCTTCATTGACGTGATCACCAGGCAGTATGCCAGCTTTTCCATCTGCGAATACTTGGTTTCTGCATCGACCAGCCTTTTACTAATGTAGTACACCGACAGTTGCACTTTCTCCTCTTCCCTCACCAAGGCAGCGCTCAATGCGTGCTCAGATACCTCCAGGTATAGGAGGAGCTTCTCTCATTTCTTTGGTTTTGATAGGAGGGGAGCTCGGCCCATATATTCCTTCAACCGCTGAAATGCCTCCTCACACTGCTCGGTCCACTTGAAATTCTTTGCCTTCTTTATTGCTTCGAAGAAAGGCATGCACTTGTCTGTAGTCTTTGAGATGAACCGACTGAGGGCCGCGACCTAGCAGTTAAGGCTTTGGATATTCTTAACTCGAGCTGGGGATCGCAGTTCTACAAGCTTCCTGATCTTCTCTAGGTTGGCCTCTATCCCCCTGCTGTTCACCATAAAGCCAAGGAACTTACCAAATGTCATCCCGAATGCACACTTCAATGGATTCAGCTTCATCTGGTAGCTTCTCAGGATTTTGAAGGTCTCGTCCAGGTCGCGAACATGGTCTGTTGCTTGTTGGGACTTCACCAACATATCATCTACATACACCTCCATAGTTTTCCCGATCTGCTCTTGGAACATCGCATTGACCAGACGCTGGTAGATCGCTCCAGCATTCTTCAGCCTAAAGGGCATGACCTTGTAATAATACAGACCTCGGTCAGTAACAAATGAAATGTGCTCCTCATCCTCCGGGCTCATTGGAATCTGGTTGTAGCCCGAGTATGCGTCCATAAAGCTTAGGAGCTGGTGCACGGTTGTTGCGTCCACAAGCTGATCAATCCTGGGCAATGGAAAACTATCCTTCGGGCAGGCTTTGTTCATGTCAGTGAAGTCAATACACGTCCTCCATTTCCCGTTCTTCTTTTTTACGAGGACAGGGTTGGCCACCCAGACAGGGTAATAAGCTACGCGAATGAATCTGATGGTCAACAGCTTCTCGACCTCCTCTTTCAAAGCAACATATCGCTCTAGCGTCATTGGCCTCCTCTTCTGATGAACTGGTTTATGCTGGGGATCAATGTTCAATCTATGAGACATAACCTGAGGGTCTATCCCTACCATATCTTCGTGATTCCATGTAAAGACGTCGAGACTTGCCTTGAGGAAGTCAACGAGCTGGGCCTTGACCTTTGGGGATAGATCTCGCCCCATCTTCAAGCATCTTTCCGAGTCTGTCTTGTTGACCTACACATCTTCTAGTTCTTCAACAGGTCATGTAGCCCGATCTGCATCAACCTCGCAGGGGTCGAGGTCGTGGCTCATCCCTGTCTCTGTTACAGCCCGTGGTTCGCCACCTGAAACCACATTTACCTTCTTCCCCCGGATTCCTATTTTCACAGCGTCCTCGTAACAGCGTCTAGCCAGGTGTTGTTCTCCTCGGACACATCCTATTTCGCTGGGAGTTGGGAACTTAACTGTCAGCGTCCTGGTGGATGTCACCATGTTTAGGTCATTCATGGAAGGTCGTCCCAGTACCATGTTGTACGCTGATGGGCAGTTGATAATTAAGAAATCTGCCAGTACAGTAGCTTGCCAACTTAGTTCCCCTAGAGTGAGTGGGAGTCTGATATGTCCTATTGGTGTTATCGCGTCCCCTGTGAAGCCATATAAGAGTTCTGGCGAAGGCATGAGCTACTCGGTTCCCAACCCCATCTGATCGAAGCAGTCCTTGTACATCACATTGACCGAGCTGCTAGTATCCATCATAATCTGCCGCACCTCGGCGTTGCTAATTTTAACTCGGATGACTATAACGTCATTGTGGGGCCAGTGCACGTCCCTTCCATCTTCTTCTGTGAATACGATGCCATCCGAGGATACTTTTGCCTTTTTAGCAGGTCCTTCTACCCCACCATAATCTGCCAGCAATGTGTGATTGACTTCCCTCACGTACCTTTAGTGCGACCTGTTTGAAGTACTTGTCATGTGAGGACCATCATGAATAGTAAAAATAGTTCTTATAACGGGCTCGTGCTCGGACTCTTGAGCTTGTTGGGGCTGCTGCTGCTCCGGCTGTTGATTTTGGGTTTGAGGACGCTGCTGGTGAGGTTGCCTACCTGCAGGTCGCACTACATACTCTCCTAAGCGACCTCGCCTTATCAGCTCTTCGATGGTGTCCTTCAGCTGTCAACAATCTGAGGTGTTGTGCCCAGTTTCGTTGTGGTAGGCATGGAACTTCCTCGGGTCTCGGTGTCTGTTTGGAACTCCTATTGGGTTGGGCTTCCCATAGTTCTTTATATTCCTTTTTGCGGTGAAGATTTGGTCCTGAGTATTTGACAGGACGCTATAGTTTTCATACCTGCCTCGGTGCGGAGGTCGCTCCCTTCTCGGCTCAAGTCTAGCCCGCTTCACCACCACATTAGCAAACTGGTGCCTCTGCTCGCCGTGTCTGTCCCCACTGTGGCCTTTCCTTTTCCCTTGGTGGGAACTGCTTGCTTCACCCCATTAGTTACTGGGTTTCTTTGGCCCAAAAGTCTCATCTCATCTGATCTTTTTGGTGGCTCCCTCGTAGAACTCGCCCAAGTCCTTCACCGGTGACTTGTAGATGCTTTCATAGAGCTTCCCGTCTTTTCTGAGTCCTGCGGAAATGGCGGTTAGGATGCTTTCGTTTAAGGGTGCTTCAACATTGCTCATCTCATCCCTAAACTGGGTGATGTAATCCTTCAGCGACTCGCTCTACCTCTGGAAAATAGTAGCTAGGTAGCATGGGGGTACAAGTTGTTTCCTCAGGGCCTTATACTGGTTGAGGAACTTCTGTTGGTATTCTTTCCAACTCTTATACTGCGAGTTGGGAGGCCCTTGAACCAGGCTCGTGGGGCATCCTCTAGGGTAGCCGAGAAGACTCGACACTTCACTAGCGGGTTGTTCGTCTGAAGATCCATCTGCACGTTAAAGCGTCCAGGTGGTCATATGGGTCACTTCTACTATTATAGGGCGGAATGCTTGGGAGTTTGAATTTGGGTGGCAGAGGCACTGTCTCGATCTCCCTAGCGAATGGGACCCTGTAATCATCCTGCTTTTCCTGGCTTTGAAGTCCAGGTCGAGCCTCTAGCTGCTGGACCCTCTGCAGCAACTGTTCCACGATCGGATCCTAGGGTTCGGGCCACCTGGTTTGGTTTCGCCTACTAGTGCTCTCCTGCTCTCCTGAGTGGCGATCTCGCGATCTGTGCATCTCATCAAAATTTTCTACCTGTCTAGAGCCTCTTCGCAGCTCGGGTTCGCGGCCACCACGATGCTCGCGAGCTCGCTCGTGCCCACGACTATCTTCCACATATCGATCACCTCCGTCGCTCACCCTTATTCTTATGTCAGTTAGGCGAGGTGAGGTCTCCATTTCCTAGGCTCGCTGTCTGTCCTCCTTGGGTTTAAGTTCGAAGAGCGGACGGACTCTTCGGATAGCGACCTGTCTCTGCCAGCTACTCCCTCTGAGGTCGGGATTTCCTCAGTGAGCTATTGGTAGGGGTGGACATTTTCGGGTTCGGGTTGGGTTAGGTTGAAAAATTTTCAACCCAACCCAACCCAACCCAACCCAATAAATTCTTCAACTCAGCCCAACCCAACCCAATAATAGTCGGGTTGGGTTGGGTTGAGTTGATTGACTTAGATTTAATTTACCACAAAAACACAAATGGTCTAGTTGATAACTTTCTTAGTCTTAGTAATTTGATTACAGATAAAATGAATACAAATAAAGATCCAATTATTGTAAATAAAAGAGTAAATTTGACGTAAATGTTGTTCTTAATCTTTATCATGAACAAATGTTCTTCTAGAGAGGGGAAAAAATCTTGGATTTAGAATTGGGGATAGGCGTTTATCGGGTTCGGGTTGGGTTGAAAATTTTTTAACCCAACCCAACCCATCAATTTTTTTTTAAAATGTAACCCAACCTAACCCAATAAAAAATGGTCAGGTTGGGTTGGGTTTGTCGGGTTGGGTTAGAGATACCCACCCCTAGTTGTTGGCGACCTCTTCTGAGGGGTGCAGCCTCTGCCTGCCTCTGTACAGCGCGGGTCTGAACTTCTGCCAACGCCCTAACTGTCTCAGTTAATTACCTCACCGTATCCTCCAAAGTTTGCTGACGTTGTCGCCACTCTTGAGCGACCTCTTCCCTGAAAGGTGAGGTGCTTTGCTAATCTCCCTGACCCTCAGGCTGCTCGTCCACCACACCAACACTTCTCGTTGTTCTTGCTCTAGCCATTACGGTTTGGTGAAATCAAAATGGTTAAGGAGAAATTAAACAATGAAGAATTTACCAAGTCACTGTTGGGCCCCTCTTTCTAGCGTCAAAAGATGTCGACGTCCAGAAATGATCGACTCAGAGATTCTAAGGCCCAGACTGCAATCAAGGTAATTTAAGGATGATAACTGTAATAAACATGTTATAAATGAAGTTCAAGGTTGGTATGTAGTAGTAAAAAACAGAGGAATGTTGGTTATGGTAGATGAATGACAGTAATGGATAATTAATGAAGAAATGAGGGGGAAGAATGAATGCAAACATAAGGATTTTTACATGGTTCGGCGATTGCACCTACGTCCACGGGTCACTCTGAAATAATTCCGGCAGAGTGACGGCAATATTAGAGTTGTTCTTTCTTCTTGTATAGTAAAAATCTCTCCCATTTATAAAGAGAGAGATATATATATATATATATCAAAATAGTGTTACACACGTTACAAATGATGGTTATTCTCAACTAATCTGACACACACCATGCTGCATTTATTGTAAAGACAATGATTATTCTCTTCATGCACACGCTGCATTAAATGAGTCAGGAGAAGTCTTCTCTTTATTAAATGCACAGCCGTCGCATTGAATACTCCTTGATAACTGTGTAAGTGGCACCGGTGGAAAATCAGGGGATTAGATAGATCTGGTGATCTGTTGCATGAGCTATCACTCGGCGCGAACTTCTGGCCCTGTCGAGCTACTCGAGCTGAACAAATATTGAAATGGATTGAAAATGTGCTCGGAGTGTCTCGGCGTTACGCGATCTTGCGAGCTCGCTGCAGCGATTTGAGGTTTGGGCCTTCTGGACCTCCATTCCTGTTCATGTTTATTGGGCTTTTACCAGCCCATTTATCCAAGTCGAAAAAACGGGCATAACAGG
Source organism: Litchi chinensis (assembly GCA_019925255.1). NCBI lineage: Eukaryota > Viridiplantae > Streptophyta > Magnoliopsida > Sapindales > Sapindaceae > Litchi > Litchi chinensis. The sequence continues at coordinate 10,612,531 of CM034472.1, forward strand.
TTTATTGAATGTAATGAATAGGTCCTGGTTTATGGAATTCGTGACCTATTTACCCTAATACGAGATCTAAAGTCCTTGATTTGGGACTTATCAAACTAATAAAAAACCAAGGAACCTAATGAATCATTGGGACAGTGAGTAAGGTTTTTATACATAAATCCCGATTTAAATATGAGAAGTCTTGAATCATGTTGAATTCTAGACCTAAATTACATTGAATTCGAAACCTATTAAAAAAATAATTGCTCACTAAAATAAAGATCATCATTCACTCTATTATGAGCTCATGTATAAGTCTCAAATTTAGAAACATAGGTCTGAAATTTAACATGATAGGTCCCGAATTATGTTGAATTTGAAACCTATTTTCGTTAATTCGAGATTTATTTAATAGTAGATGCTTACTTCAATCGAGATTATCATTTACTTTGTCATACTCTTATGCGAACCTCCCGAATTCAACAGCTATACGGGACCTATATAACAATTTTCAGTCTATGATTCTGTAGGAAAATGAGATGAGTATTTATAGAGAGAAAGAGACAAAACACACAAGGAAGAATTGGAGTGAAAAGGCTAAAGAAAGAGATAGAAAAATGAGAGAGAAGAGAGAGAAAAAGGAAGCAAAAAGAATAATAAAAAAAACATTCAGTAAGGGGATTTTGGAAGTTTTCAACTTTAGGTGATATCAAACCTCAAACGATAACGCAGTCATAATTGCACAAGTCAGCGAACTTCGGTAATATTTCTCCTCATTTTCACTCTCGATATTATTGATAAATAAAGGATGAGAAAGTATAGTTGTGTGTATTTAAAAAATATATATCCTCCCATAAGTTAAGTTCACATATATATATATATATATCATGGATTAATTAATTACACAAAATACTTGAAATTGTCCAAATCTCCCTTATTGTTAGATGACCTCTATCAAACTTATTAGTTGACCAGCCTTTTGGTTCAAAATTTACCAGAATGCTGCTAATGAGATAATTTATCAACAATTGTAATAATATTTCAGAAATGAATTTAATGATATTTTAAAAATTAAAAAAAAAAAAAATCTATAACGTCGGTGGAGGATTTGCTCCTTGTGGTTGAGGAACGAACTGCTCCGTTGTGGTGTGATCCACTTGCTTGTTTTCTTCCTTTCTCATTTTTGCCTACTTTCTTTTTTTTTTTTTTAAAATGTGATTTTTTTTTTTTTTTTTTTTCCATCCATTTTTTATTAATATTTTAATTATAAAATGAGGGTGAACTAATCTCCTCCATTAATTAATGAAGGAGATCTAATCTCCATCATCAAATTTTTAATTATTTAATTATTATTTAAACAATAAATTATGTAATTGTTTATTTCACAAGAGAAAATGGTGATTTTTCCCCTCAACCGTAAAAGTTAACAGTAAACAATTGTTAGCAGAGGAAGTTCGTGCAATTTAAAGTAAAACATTCGTCCAGCTGCAAGTAGGGATCAACTTACGAGAAGTTTGTGCTATTAACCTGCTTTCTGCAATTCCAATGGATGGGTAGGATGATAATAATTAATTCAGTAATTATGATTAATGTGTCATAGGGTTTAAAAGAGAATTCAAATAAGGATAAAATTCACGCCCAAATTATACAAAACGTAGTAATAATGAATGAAATTTGTTACACCATAAAATTTACTACTTTGTTTATTCGTTTAGCAATTAGCATCAAAAGATGAAACTCCCAAAAGTAGAACATCCATTTAACTAGGCTAAATGGACCAGTTTCAAACTGATACAAAATTGTATAAAAACTAATTGAATGGATTCCTTGTGAAGGAAAAACTGAAACCCAAAAGGAAATGGGTTGAAGGCTAACTAAAAAAGAATTCATTGTGAAGCAACTAAAATTCTTGTATCATTGTGTGGACCATAAAAATTTGAGTTGTACGTGTCACCAAACAAATATGCTATAAGACACTCGGCTACAACACAAACATATCAAAGATTCAAGGAACCAAGTGTCAAGGAACAATGAGCATGAGATTGCTTAGTCATCTCCTTTGTTAGGTACGGGTGACGTCTGTACAATAAGCTCTACGATGCTATCTTATATGAGTTATACGCATTAAAGTACATTGTTTTTTTGCTCTGACAAATAGGAATCGAATTCCTCCCTCCAGATATGAAGAACAATCTTCAATACAAATGCAATACACATGCATTTTATATATGTTATTGGTTATTCAATATTTATTCGAAAATCAAAAGCTCTTGTTATCATCCTTTTTGGAAACCATATATTCACATTAAAACCCAACTCTGAAAGCGTCAGAGGGTTTACCAATTCTTGTTTTGTAGGAAAAATTGAGTTATTACAGGAAAAGCGCCATAAGAATTCAGAATGAGACTCAATCTATTTAAAATAGGTGGTGCAATTTTTTGCATCAACAAAATTAATCTTTTGTTTCTTTAGATCTAATTAAATTATTAACCTTGAATATTGTTGTTAATTTCTTTATTATTATTATTATTTCCCTTGAATGTTAACGACTTAGCTCTTGTTTGGTATGCCTTCTGAAAGTAAGTTCGGAACCTAAAAAATACTTTTCAAGGTTTTTGATTGATAAGTCAAATTAAAATACTTTTAAGTTCTTCAAAGGAAGCACAACTTTCATTTGCTTCTCTTGAAAAACTTCTAATTAAGGTATTTGCATTCAATTTAAGAGTAAATTATAAATTAACTACCTAGTTAAAATCATTTTCCAAACAGAGTAAACTTTATTGATTTAGTATAATTCTTTATTGATTTATTACAATTTAGCTCCCCCCCTCCCCCCCCCCCCCCCCCCCCCCCCCCCAATAATGTAGATGATTCAATGGTTAGTCAATTTTAACAAATTTAGGGGTATTTTTGTCTTTTGACTCAATTTTTATTTTTTATTTTAAAATAAATTTTAAAAACTAAAATAATAAAAAAGGAAAATTTTAAAAAATTAAAGGGAAATACCTACTATCCATTACAATAAAAGACAGTAACGATTTTGTATAAACAAATTAAAAAAAAATAAAAATTTAATTCAAAAAAAGAAAAATAATTTAAAAAAAAAAAATTATCTAGGTTAAACCCAGATCTTCCAGATTTGTATCATCTTCGTAGTCTACCGTGCTTGAATCCTATATCTTCCCTTTTTGTTGATTCTTCAAATCTAGACAAATGACAAAAGTGTTGATAGGAATTCAAGGATGTCAAACTACGAAGATGATGGAAATCTAGGTTAAAAAACTCATATCTTCAAAGATTGAAGATTTGAGTTTTCGAACCCAAATCTTCATCGCTAAATCCAAAAATCAAAAAGCATCAAACAACATACCCACCCTGCTCCTTGGATCCCATTCATCTACAATAAATCATCTCCACTTTCCCACTCCTCCAACAACACATCCTCTGTAACTTCATCTACCCAATCTTATACATCACCAGTTCGCCATGGCCTGCAACAACACATCTACCCCTTTCCTATGCGTATTTTGCCCCAACCTTTTTTGATTCACCCCACATTGACCGCCACTTTACCACTCTCTCCACCTTCCATGCCCACGTAATTCCTAACTTCCCTGATCAATTCGCCACCACAATCGATGTGGAACAAGTTAGGTTAGGGCCAAAAGAGAATGTGGGGTCAATGAGTTCAGTGAGAAAAGGCATGATGAGAATAAAAAATTTGATGAATTTGAAGGGATCAATATGGGTGGGGCTTGTTCGCTTTTTTTAATTTTCATTTTACATTCTTTTTAATTTCTAGTTTCTTTTTTAAAATTTTAATTTTAATTTTTCATTTATAATTTTTTATTTGATCAAACCAATCAAAACACAAAGTTAGGGGCATTTGGGCATTTCTATCTTTGTTGCACCATGACACTATATGTCGTTAAAACTAACAGACTTTGGGTAACGATAGATAGCTTAATTATAATAAATCAATAAAGTTTACTCTATTTGAGAAACGGTTTCAACCAAATAGTTAATTTGTAATTTACTTTAAAAAACTTAAAAAACAAATTAAAATAATTTTTAAAAAATCAGAAAAAAGGGAAAAAAATCCAACCTATATTGGATCCACTGTCTAAGATGGACGGTGGAGATCCACTTTGAGTTACATCTCCATTCTGTTCATCTTCCACATCCTCCATCACCTAGTTCATCAACAATTGTAATATCATCCATCCATCATTACCAACATCAATTTGTCATCATCATTACCATTGTCAACATCAATCTGCCATCATTAATGCCAAAAATTTAAAAAAAAATTAAAAAAAAAATAATTCAGATGAACCCAAATGACAATATGTTCTTCTTCAATGCAGAGCATTGTTCTTCGTCATTCTTCATCAAACAAACACCAAATAATCAACAATAACAACAAACAAAAAGTCTTCTTCTCTCTCATATCTGTCTCTCTCTTAACACCTCTGTCTCTCCATCTTCTCCGGTGCCAACCTTTGTGTCTACATCTTTTACCTTTTTTCTCTTCTCTCTCTCCCCCTCTTTATTCGCTCTCCCCATCCAAAAATTGGGTTTCAAGTACTTGAAAATCTAGATTTATGGGTTTTCATTTAATTGGAAATTCAAAGATCAGAACTTCTAGTCGCCTGGAAACCCAAATTTCTAGGTTTCTAGTATGTCAAATTTCTAGATTTCCAATCAATCTATCATAAACATCATCATCAATCTCCCACAAAAATCATCATCAATCATCAGACCAACATCATCAATCATCAATCCCGAATAAATAAATAAATAAATAATCATCAACCAACATCCAAAATAAAACTGGAAAAAAAAAAAAACCTTAATTAAAATGAAATGGTTAGAGTGAAACGAAGGCACGCCCATTTACTCTAAGATGGGTCTTCATCGCAAACAACGAACGTCAGTGATGGAGACCCATAGTTACATTACCAAAGTCGGCGATGGAAAGATGAGTTCAATAATGGATCTGCACTCATTTTTAACTTCTTTTTTTTTATTTCTTTTTTAGATCAGTTGATCTTCACCGTCTATCTTAGAAATAGACAATGGAAATCCATCTGTTTTTTTAAAAAATATTTCTTTATTTTTCCATTTTTAATTATTTTTTATTTTTAAATTTATTTTTCATTTTAAAAATTTTTTAGTTTTCTTTTTGAAAATAAAAATCATCATTGCATAAAAAATTAAGGTCAACCATTTATTTTAAAACCTATGATTGTTAAAATGGGGGGTTATTGTTATAAAAAGGAAACCTCTTGTCCAGTGTTTAAGGCCTTACGTCACAAGGGTCTCATGTAATTCACTCCTTCCCAAGAAATTTATTCAAAAATTTTGCTTAACTGATATGACAAACTAATTTGTAGCTACTACTTTAATTTTAGAATGATATATTGATGATGTAATAATCACACACAAATTTGTCATATCTTTTAGGCAATAAATTTAGGCAAATTGTTTGGTAGTGTAACATTATTTATCAATTAATTAATGATAGATATGATTAATTTATGTGATGCCCACCATGATTAATATTCCTTATGAACTATTTATCTCTATCATTCTTTCTTTCTTTCTTCTTTGGTACACATTTGTAACCGTGAAGAGCAGTACATCACTTTTTAGAGGTTTAATTTTCTTCTAACCCAATTTAAAATTTATGTGGGTAACTTTCTCTGCTTATTATAAGAGTAAATATCTTAATCACATAAATAGTATTTAATCTTAACAAATCCTAATATCCTACTAACGCAGATCGCATTTGAAAACTTGTGTGGATAATTTTTTTCCTTTTATTAGAGATAGTTGCCTTCTGTTTATAATGTTACAAAATTCGCTACTTGCTATTCAACTGAAAACCCAACGAGTAACAAGTATTCAGTAACTCGGCGAATAATTGGATAATACTTAGAAAGTATCATTTTGGGAAAAGGGAGGATTATAATTTTTAAAATTTGAAATCATAAATTGAAATTTCTTTAAACGTCAAGGGTCATGACTTAATTATCCTCACTATATATAAAACACTCTACACGGTTAAAACTTAAAACCCTCATATCTCTCTTCTCTCATTCTCTCTCACTTTTCTCCTCTCTCATCTCTTTTTTCTCTTTAACATCATCGTCACCGTTGTCGTTCCAGTGAGCCATCATCATTGTCATTCCACTGTATACTTTGATGGGGCATGGATCATTGGTGCTGGTTAAGCACAGGTTGACGGCAACGAACGTCGACACCATCGCCAAGCAAATATTGGAGAAGACAACATGGAACAATGACAGCCACACTTTCTACTCTCCAATCGCTATATTTTCCATGTCAAGCACATCGATGGCCTCATCGTTCTCTATATGACCAACGACATCGCCAAAAGTGAGTCGATTCCGTTTCATTTGGTTTGAATTATTAGATATTGAGTTTGTTTGATCAATTGATAGCTCAATTTTATTTTTTTTAGTGGTTTTTGAGATGTTTTCAACCAATTTTGTAATGGATTATAATGGATGGACTTGTCAAGTCGATCGAGTTAGGCCAAATACCCACCTCGGTGAGCAGCACCTCCAATTTTGGGTTCTCAAATCGACAAAGTGTCGATCAATGAGAACTCGACAAAACTCGTTGAGTTTTTAAACAATGCCCATTTATAGAAATGAATGTTCCAACCACACTAATAGTATTGATCTTGACAAGTCTAACAGTCCTCTAATCCGTTTGATATCAATTAAAAAAAGGAAAAAAAAAATGTAGGTGCAATGATAACTAAAAAACCGTGAAATTCAACAATAACATACTTGAAAAAAAAAAAAAGAAAAAAGACTTGGCCAATTATCTATTCCAATTCAACTCCGCAGTCTATAAGCTTGAATTCTTATATCTAATCGGGCTTAAATTGGGTTATAATAGTCCACTAAATTTGAATGATTTGAATCAAGAATGACAATATTTTCACCCATAAAAAATTGTATATACACCCTAAATTAGCTTTTTTTTTTTAAGTATACAATATTACCCTTGAGTAAAATTACTAAAAGGATAAATATTTTATAAATACATCCACCAGTTATCAATTAAAATATCATTTTTACTCTTTCAATCCCTAATTTTTCTATTTGTTACTCTTTCAAACCTAACTTTTCTCTATTAATAATTAAAAAAGCTCCAATCTTTTATATAATCCTAATTTAATCATCAAAAATATATATTGCCAAACATTTAATTGCCACATTAGTATTTTTCATTCTCTTATCAAATTTTCTCATAAACTAAACAAAAAAGTCACTTATTTTTCTAATTTCTTCACTATATTAGCAAACAAGCAAAACGGTAAGTTTCAAATCATCCAAAAACCATAAATCTAAATCGATATTCATGACTAATCATAAAAAAAAAAATGTTACTTAGGATTCTATAAAATTAATTGATAATCATTCATGCAAATCTTATAATATAAATGAAAAATTAGGGCTTGAGAAAAGAAAATTTTTTTATGACTTTAATCATAAAAATTAAAAATGATTCATTATCAAACCCTAACTTTAATCATCTCCAATTATTCATACAATCCTAATTTAATTAAAAATTAGCTAACAATAATTCATACAAGTCTTAGGATATAAATTAAAAATTAAGGTTTGAGAGAGTAAAATAATAAAATAAATATTATTTTATACACAAATCTCTAATTAAAAAAAGAAAAAAGAAAAAAAAAGGTTAATGGGTTAAATGAATTTGCATTATATTATTTGCTTCGTATAGGTTGCATTTTACATACAATAAAAGTGTTAAAAAAAAAACATGAAATGGTAAGATAGAAATTTCCTAACAAGTGACAACAAAATTAATTACTCTGGATTTACTTTTAACGCATATTATAGTTTGTTTGTGATTGACTTAAAGGGTGTATTTACAAAAATACATACAATAAAATAAGAGAAAATAGTAGTCTTAGTATTAAATGAGGTTTAAAAACAAATTAGAAAAATTTTAAATTTTTTATTGAGTGTACAAACAAAAGGGGTATACATACTATTTTTGAGAGGTTAAAACATCGTCACTCTTGAATCAATTTTGTAATGGTCACGCTGGCCCATTACTACACAATAAGGACCTCATACTTTCAACTTTCCTTTTGGTTTTGTTTTCTTAATTTTTTTTTTATTATTATTAATGGTTTCATTCTTTTCCCAAGCAAATTCCATACGTTATAGTTTCAACTTTCATATAAAATGTCAATATCCAAAACTCAAGAGAGCCTCTCTTTCACACACACACACACACACACGTTCGCACGCGTATATATAAGGTAGGATACAGCCCCCAAATATTACATAATTTCTTACACAACTTTTTACCTTTAGATTGTAAAACTTAGGGTTATATACATTTATTAAACTGATGGCTTAAATTTTTAATGAATACGTAAGGCTAAATAAATTTAAAATAATGAATAAATTAATACTCCTTTTTTTTTCTTACTCTTAAATTATACATAAATGACCAAAGTTGAAATGGTTAAGTAAAAGCTCTCATATCCACATGTTGAGCCGCTTAGGTGGTTGATTTAAGTTGCATCCCTTTTACTTTCAAATCCTAAATTGTAAAGTCATTTGGTTGCTGGCGTCGTTGGTAGCGCCAGCAACCAACCCCTGCCTCCTTTGTCAGGGGTAGGGGTCGACACTCATGCTGTACATATATATATTCTACTATAATAATAATAATAATAATAATAATATATAAATATACTTGTCTCCCATCAATTGTGTGGGTTGCTCTCCCGTCCTAGTGCGGGCCTCTCCCCCATCTCTGTGTGGGTGGTTCCCTCCCCATTTGGGAGTTGTCCCCCGGGTCGTGCTCCAGTGCTCTACTCGGTTCAAGGTCCCGGATGTTCCTTGAGTTTATCCCAGATGCAGTTCCTGTATCAAAAAAAAAAAAAAACCTAAATTGTAAAAAAAAAAGTAATAATAATAATAGTAATAAATTAAAAAATAGTTAATCTATATCAGCTGTAATTTTGTTTTCTTTTAACTTTTCACTTTATGGATGGAGAAATTTAAGCAGAAAAATAATAGGCTGTTGCTGTTGCATAGCATGAAAAGGTGTTGCAGAGAGGCTCCTATATTCTTCTTGTATTGCTTCCCAAATTTTCTAAAAGCAGAAATCAAAATACGCATTTCTTTCTTTCCCAAAAGCTTACACTATTTTGTAATACTCTAGACTCTAGCTGGTCTTCTCTGTCCAGTTTTCAAGATTTGACGACATCCACAAGCCTAAATCTTTGAAGAAGAAGGGATCAATTTTGGAAAATCAAACACATTGACAAGTAAATTAAAATATAAATAAATGATAGATTTCTTTAAAAGCATAATGAAAACAGTGGCCAGCTATCCTAGTCGACTGGTGGAATCCCTTTTTGCCCAAAACAATGATAATTTAGTCTCTTTTTGTACCGAAAGGTAAAAGGCCCTCAACAAATGTCCACACGCAATATTCATCTCAATTAAAAAAATTTCTACATCCAATGTACAACATACCATATATAGTTTTATAAGAAAATGACCTTTACCTTGGCATCCAATCTAAATACTCCAATTTTTCATTTATTCTTTCATTTGTTTAAGTACAAATTTAGAATTTCGAGGGAAAGAATATTAATAGAACTCATAATCACCTCAATGCATATAACAATAAAAGGTTTACAATTAAGAGTAATAATATGTTTCCAAAATATTTTATTTAAATTTATACCATAATATATGAGTTATTAATACTATGCAAATTATGGGATAATATAAAAATTAATTTAGTATTAACAACTCACATGAGAACATGAATGTAGGGAAAATATTTAAAAAATCCAACGTTATTTTTACAATTAAACACCTCAACTTTTATTTAGTCTAATCTTCATTTCTATAAGATAATATTGCAAAGGCATATTAATGAACTCCCTTGTAGTTTGTCATAATAACATTTTAGCCAAAATTCCCCTTTAATTTTAGTTATTTCCCATTTTTCCTTTTCTGTTAACTTTTACAAAACAAAAAATAAATTAATAAAAAATAAAAAAGTCCATTTTACCTTAATTTCAATTGAATTGCTTCTTTCATTTATGAAAATAATAATAAAAATATTAATACATTAAAAACATAAAATCAAAAAAATCAAAAATTCCAAATAAAATGTTAAAAAATTAAAATATATTATTTTAAAGACATCTTAAAAACATGAAAAAATTGGAATCTCTACCATTCGTCATTGCATGGACAATGGAGATTTATTTTAAAAAATGAAATTAAAAACTAAGGAAATGAAAAGGTGGAGATCCAAATTGGATGCTACCCGTTTTTTAAGATATATGATGGACATCCAAAGATAATAGACAAGGGAGATCCAATTTGAATCTTCATCTCCACGAAAATCCATCTTTGCTCAATTGGTGATACGATGTGCATCGCCAATCACATTTGGATCTCCGCCAGGATGGAGCGAACTAAAATTTGTCTCAATCCATCATGATCGAGTGGTGGATGAAGACCAAAGCTACCAAGATTGATAGGTGAATAGAGAGCGAGATGTAGTCTATACGGAGACCCTGGCAATAGATATCCCATTGCTGAGATCTCCATCACCAATCGACCAATCCCAACTACCACCACCCACCCCTCAATTGGCACCACTCTCATCACCAACCTAACTAAAATCCAGTCGTCTCAATCATTACCTAACCACCAAACCAAATAAAATCCATACATTATAGAGACTGGATATTGAGATTAGATGGGGAGAAACCATGGAAATGGAGACAAAACATTAAAGAGAGGTAGGGGAGAAAAGAGAGGGAGGGACGAAAGATGGAAAAACGAGAGTTTTTTTTTTTTCTTCTAATTTTTCATCATTTTAATTTTAAATAAATTTTAATATTAAATTTTATTTTTATAATAATAATTTGTTAAAAATATTTTAATAATTGAGTTCTAGTAAATTACCTATCTAATTGTAAGGATTCATTAACAAAAAAGGTTAACAATAGAGAGACTCTAGGATTAACATAAATTAGAGAGGGTAGTTTAAGCCATTGGTGCAAATTAGAGGGGCACTTTTAGCCAAAAATAGAACTCTTATGGGGGAACTAGAGGGTGATTTTGACCATTATAGCAAACTAATAGGGAATAGTTTGTCAATTTCCCTATTGTAAATGATACTAAAGTAGAAAATGTAAACATTGTAAGTAAGGGTGGGTGTTTATCAGATTGGATTAGATTTGACTGAAAATTTTTTAACTCAATCCAATATAATTTTCAACTCAACCAAACTCATACCCTCTTTTTTAAAGATCCAACTCGATCAAAAATAGTCGGATTGGGCGTGATTTGTCAGATTGGGTTACAAACACCCATCCCTAGTCATAAGTGAAAATTTATATTCCCTTCAGCCAAAAAAAAAAAAAAAAGGAACAATTACATACGGTAAATGTGGATTTTCTAAACACTTCAGGATTATGTTTTTTTAACACAGCAGTAAAGAGAAATGCTATACACACTCTTAATTCATTTTCCATTTTTTGTATAACATGTACATATTTGTACTTTCATTATACTTTTGAACATAAAAATTACCACAACTTTCATATGTTTGGACGAATGTCAAGTACAATAAAAATATAAATTTTTACATATATCATATTTATCATTCCACTCGGAATAAATATTTTAATGTTGTAGGCAAAATTTTAAAAGCTAAAATTGTGAATGGACATTGATCCTGAAGTAGTACCCAAAAATGAGATAAAAATTGAAAAAAAAAAAAGAAAAAAGTTTCAGAGCCGAGGAATGAGAATAACAAAATCACAAAAAAAATGGGTTGCTGTGACCGTGAGAGGTCGGACCAGGAGGCAGCAGAAGTTACACAAAGCCCCTCTCTATCTCACGACCACATACGGCGGGAGCAAACAAAGACAGAAGAAAATATGTTTACAGGCTGTAAAGAAGATTAAAAAGAACAGAGGCCGGACAGATAAGGTCCCCAGCAACCTGGAACTTAGGAGAGCCAACAAGGAGTCCAAGAATCTATGAGTGAGAGAAAGTAAATGGGTATGTAAGCCTATTTCTATTCCACCCAGACGTCCCAGAGGCAGCTTCAGCAGCACCCGTCCCCTTTATCTGTAGCAACAGTCAAATTTTGCTGTTGAATATCAGACAACCTCCGCTATACAAGGCCACTTTCTTTTCTTTTTTTAACTTTCAACATGGTTCAAAACTTCACATTCCTGTCTTTGTTACCATTTTCTCATCCTAATCTCTTTGAATTTATCTAGGAGCTTTTCACTGCTTCGAGAAATATAATATATATATATACATAGCAAGCAAAATATTATGATAAATCACTCGATAATATTTTCTGCCCCAGGCCACGCACTAGCATGCAGATGTTCTTGAACAACATGAAGATAACAACAATTATGCCATTAATTAGGGTTACGGGCAATTTGTGTCTGTACTGTCTGATTACCAAATTTTTTATCCTAAAACATAGAGGCCTACTTGAAATAAACAAGAGTGATGATAGGATCAATGAATCCCCAGATGATTTATGCTAGTGTCTAAACACAATAAATGTCCAAGTTCTTTCGACTACAAAATATACATATTTATATCAATAACAAATTACCGTCACGAAATTCCAGAGGACTAATATAATTATATAAATAATGCACCTAACTATTTTTGTCCAGGGAATCGGAGACCATTAGGATGTATGTAACTCGATAATTGAAAAAAATAACAATAATAAGTATGTTTGTTCATCAGCTAGAATGAATTGATTTAATTATTCAAAAAATAAAAAGAAATAATCTAATGCATTCAATTTGAGATTCGAAATGCATAAAAGCAGAGACACTTCAAAGGTTGCAGCTTAAATTCACATAAGGTTTATATCTACTAGATGTGATTACGCAGAGAGAGGGTAGGAGGATGGGTTAAATTCCAATCAAAACCTACAAAATTACAAATGAACATTAACTGATTACCATAGATTCAAGTTCCAAACATAGCTCCTATTAATAACATGAAAAAATAGAGATCCACAAAATCTACCACCTTCAGGGGAAGGTTACACATCATACCAGAACCCAACATCCGCTGCAAAACATAGAAAGCAAATAAGCTCCCATCTGTCTCCGCAAATTCTTCCCCCACTCGACAGGAAAGGAGGAAAAGAAATTTTTCTTCATGTACTTGCCAGGGAGGGAAAATTAGTGACATAAAACTTAGAAGGCAGTTGCTTATACATCCGGCCTTGCTCACAGCATGCAATCAGTTCTAGCAGGCAACCTCCTGAAGAAATTAAGGGGTACAGAAGGAAGCTTGTGACGGAACCTTGGATGTCTTAACACGTAGAATCCGGTGAGGAGAGCCACAACTTGGAATGGTGTAACATATAGAACGATGGCAGCAACCAAACAGAAAATCACAAAGAGAGCAGTGGCTCTGGGGTCTCTCCAACTCAGCAAAGACTGCAGCCTCTCCCCTTGAGTAGCCAAATCACCAACCACAGTCTGAATTCTCCCAGCAATGCTTCTCAATCGATCATATCTCATTCGTACAATGTCACTAGGCCTGGAGGTTGGAAAAGTATCAAACTCTTCATCCAGTTCATCAGGATGGGCGGTGTCCGCATGAGAGAGACGGGTGTCCATGTGAGGAGGATGCCTTGGCCTCCATCTGTAATACCAAACTCCGATCAAGAACAGGTAGAGGAAAATTGTTGGTAAAATAAGCTCCGGGTATAACACCAGTATTATAAACAAGATGTGAATCAACACTGTTGTAATGGGGTTTTTCCAGTTGCAGATCTGATCAAACCACCTTCCCACAGAAATTAACCCGCCTAAGACTCCCATAATCCTGAAAAAGTTAGCTTTGCTTCTTCTCATACTCCACATGTGAGAACCAACATCCAGCATGTATTCAACAACCTCTTTCCTCAATGGTGGCTCTGCTCGGCTCAGCCTCATGGACACGATCTGAGTTGCCTGGTGCCTCAAGCTATCAAGTTGGCTAACGGTTAATGGATGCAGATAGTGCATCTTGGGTAAAAGAGGAAGCGAGTACATGTGCATCATGTTAAGCAATGAAGAACATGTAAACCTGATGGCCAAATGAATTTCACCCATCTTTTTGACACCATTTTGATATAAAACCAGAAGGGGATATGAGTGAGTGTATACCCGATCAGTTTCAAGGGTGGAGAGACGAATCCTTACTTTTCCAATCCTTTGATCCTTCGCCCCACCAGCTTTATCTCCTCCATACAAGTGATAATTATCAAATACTCCAATGGTTATAACAGTACAAGGATCAAAAACTTCCCAAGTGTATTGCTCATTCCACTTGGGTGTAAAGCTATCTATGATCGTCCTTGTTCGAACCCACTTCTGTCCATACTTTGCCACACAATAAGCATCTGTAGTTCCCCGCCCATCTTTAGTCTTCATAGGCGACAGACCTTGTGCATTCAAGATCCCCAATTCTAGTACCCCAATGCTAGACTTCCACAGCTGCTTTGCAGTTGGCCTAAGATCACTACTGTAGTGTGTTGATTCATCCAAAACATGATAACCACCTTCCAAACAGATCCTCATGTGAATCCTGGTAGCAAACTTTGTCTCCTTTTTCTTTTCCCCTTCTACAACCACATGTTTTTCAAGATTAAACCACCTTGTGTTCACTGGTTTATGATCAAGCCTCCTATCCACATACTGCAAAGGAATTATACACTTCCCTAGAACTTCTTCCTTAACCCCAACTCTATCTTCCACAGTAAGAATCAAGGGCTCCTCAAATGGTTCTGCCGCCACAAACATAAGATCCTCATTCCACATCGGATTAATAGTCCTACCAGCAGATATTTTAGTTCTCAAAGCCTGATTTCCCAATATGGCCCTCACAAAAGCTTCAGGGAACCTACCAGGTTGGTTGGGAATCAAATCCTGGGCTTCAATCACATTAACCCTCAAATACCAAAGCTTAGGAGAGAGATAAACCTTCGACCGGATATTTGCAAGACCATCTGTTCCACTAACAGTTGCTGCATCAGAATGCCATGCCTCAGGAAATGCCTCGTCTGCTTGCGTACCCATCCAGACAGCCAACATCAACTCTCCCTTTACCTTATCCCCCTTCCTATCCTCCAACCTATACCACTGTGGTGCCAATGGACTATCAGGCGGAACCCGTGTTGGAATCTCATTCAAATCAAACATCACCCTCCCCATAAAATCATCCTTCACAAAATCCTTATCCTTCACAGTAACCTCAAGCAAGGAAGCCTGAATCCGCTCCTTTGAGAATGCAAACACCTGGTTCCACTCGGGATTCGATTTCTTCTCGAAATGCCGAGTGGTACCCTTATAGTTTCCAAGCTTAACTTCAACATATGGGTCGCAAGTACCGGTGACATCCTTTCCGGGCAAGTCCTTGGCCTTGACAACCCGAACGTAAAGGTACTGCATCTGCTCAACAAGGTCATAGGTGCTGGTGAGCTTATCACCAGTGACCTTTCCTCCACCCAAATGGGGATTGGTCTCTTTCAAGGAGAAGTCTTCCATAGGCGGTCTCTGCATCATCTCTTGAGGGTTGAATGAGAGACACCTAAATTGTACAAGTTGAAGTTCACAGAAGGTTTAAGTGTAAAAGAATATCGCAACTGGCAAGCTAGGTCCTCTTCTTTTTTTTCTTTTTTTTTTCCGTTTTTGAATTCAAAAGTTCGCAGAAACCAAAAAAATCGGAAATCGAGATTAAATTAGCCGTTACAGAATAGTAAACAAACTCGGTTACTTAAATATTCAAGAAATCTAAAAATAAGGAAACAAAATCAAAATATGCAAAGTAAAATAAATAAAACATAACAAGACATTAAATGATGTTTAAAGAACTCAAAACGACAGCAACTGGAAGCAAAACGCGGATAATGTCTAACCAAGAAGAAAATCCTAGATTTCTAATAAACGAAGAGCTTAACGTTTTCAAGCACAGAAAATGACCTTACAATTGTTTTTTTGAACCTTTAGATCTGCGAGCTTGAACCCTGCAAATAGCAAAAACACAATAATCTTAGTCATTTAAACAAACAAAAGAAAACAGAAATAAAAGCAGCAACAGAGAACATTCTAGACTAAAAAAATTTTAGATCTGAAAACAGAGAAAAACAAAAGGTGACAAAAGAGGTATCCCAAGCAAACAGTGTTTGGTTGCCGAGAAAATGCAGGAGAATATGAGAAAGTAAATGCAAACTATAATCTGCAAGATTTTTTTTTTCTTTTTTTTTTTTTTTGCTTTTGTTACAAAAGATAAACATAAGATAAAACAATCAAAACAATCTTCTTGTTCTGTTGAGACCAAACAATGTAACGCAACAAACCACAGAGCACATTATCAGAAGTGAAAAACGATAAAAAATATATATATGCAAACTAAAAAAGGAAAACCAAAAAAAAAAAAAAAAAAAAGGAACAACATGAAGAAGTGCTTAGAACGAGATACATACGTACCTTGAAGAAAGATAATAGAATCCTAAACTAAGGTTCAAAAGAAAAACCCTAGTTTCACCACTCAGCAAGCAAAAATGAAGAGAAGAGAGAGGAAGTGATAAGAACACGGGAGAGAGAAGAAGAGAGGAGTGGGCGTGGTTTTTCGTTGCGTTTATCTGTTCTTGCTTTTGCTTTTTATTGGGTTGGGATCTGATGAATCTGCGAAAGAATGCACACTGAACATACACTCTCTCTCTCTCTCTTCTAACTTTTTATTTTATTGTATTTTATTACAACTAAAGTTCACTTGTCTCTGTTGCCGCTCCTGTTGTGTTGTATGTAATGTACAATGTAATGTTTGCGTGGCGACCCGCGTTTGGAGCATCAGTGGGACCACTGTCGGACCTCGCACGTGCAGGGATCGTTTGGGTTGCGTAGTTTGATGTCGTGATAAACGCCGTTAATTTTCAATTAACTTGCCGCAAGTGCTTTTCCATGTCCTCTTCTTCATTGGATTCTCTATTGCTTCTTTGCTCTGTTTTGACCCTTCAAACCGGTTACTTTCTGCTGTGAACGGGGTTCTGGATTTTCTATGTGCCAGGCAGTTTGAGCTGCTCTATCATCTTATAAATTTTATTAATTGATATTAAAATATATCAAGATAATTAACAGTTTACTGTTAAAATGATTATGAGAAAACACCGAGATTTAATGCTCTAAATGCGTATCGATATGATTTGGTCTAAACTTATTTTTGCTAAATAAAATTAAAAAAAATCTGAAAATGTCTTTATTATTTTTAAAATAACAAAAATTTGAAATTCGAATTTATGGATTAGTATTTTAGAACCTTAAAATGTCATCATTATTTTTTAGGTAGTAGTAAAATGTTTCTGGTTTTCAACACATAATAAATAAAACAGCAGGCTTGAAGTCTTTTTTCTTAAAAATAAATAAATAAATTTCTCCCATATAAATGGGTCCGAATATTTATAAATAATATTATTTAATATGATTTGATGGTAAAAAAAAAAGTTATTTAACTTGGTAATGCTTGAGGTTTGAATGATCTCATTGTAAATAATATTTTGAAAAATAAATAAATAAATATTTAAATTAACAAACACACAAGATTAAAAAAATATATAATAATAAATCATAATACATATCCATCACACCTACAATTTTAAATATATGGTTTGAGTATTATTTCTGTTATAAATTTTAAATTAATTACAATAATTTCTCATATATATTAAATACAGATATATACATTATTTAACAAATATGTTAGAAATTGTACTTTTACCAAATCTAAGAGATAAATAATAAAACAAAAAGTGAATGTATGGAAAACAAATGAGCAAAATGCACAAAACCCCCCTGAGGTAAAACTTTAAAGATTCATAGTCAAAGTTTGGTTTTTATAACACAATGCCCTCAAATCATCAGTGTCTGTTAGTCAATGTTTAGTTGACCAAGGGTAATTTCGTTATTTATAAATTTATTTTATTTATAAAAAATTAAAATATATATATTTTTTTTAATGATTCAATATCCCTATAATAAATTAAAAAAAAGTAAAATTAAAAAAAAAAAACTGGAAACCCAAAACTTTCTGAGTTCCCATGAACATCATCTGGTCCCAGATGATGTCTGAATTCGTAAGAAAAATACAAAAACAAAAACAAATACAACTGGTTCTCAAACTAAACAAAAGAAACTCAGAATTATCATCAACTCCATTTCAGAATCACCATCATCAACTCCAAAACTCTACTTGAAAACCAAACTCAAACTATCTCAGAATCATCATCATCAACAACAACAAATCAAACTCAAACATAAACACAAGAATCATCACCAAAAAAATCATCAATAAATCCAGACATCTCTGGGTTCGATGAATCCAAACGAGTCCAGATCTGGGTTCGTCGAACCGTCGAACCCAGAGGCATTCTGGGTTCGACGAACCCAGATCTGGGTTCAACGAACCCAGACGAACCCGTCTGGGTTCGTCAAACTCAGAAGCTCGTCTGGGTTCGTCGAACCCAAACGAGCCCAAATCTGGGTTCGTCGAACCCAGATGTCCCTGGTTCAGACGAAGAAGAAGAAGAAGAAGAGGCTGGTCAAGGTCTCTGGTGGAGAGAGAGAAAGAGATGTTTTAATTATTTTTATTGATTTATTATTTTATTTTAATAATATTTTAAATTATTTTAAACAGTAAGGATATTTTGGTCTTTACAAGTAAAAAACCAGTCAACCATTTGATTTAACCATAGTTGACTGTTAACTTGGGGGTATTGTGTTATAAAAGCTAAACTTTAACTATGAGTCTTTAAAGCCTTACCTTAGGGGAATTTTGTGTATTTTGCTCGAAAACAAATTAGCTACTTCAAATTTAATATCGATTATAAAAACATAAAAAAAAAATAAAAATAACAATGCCTTTGACTTGGGTGTTAAAAGAGGTAAAGAATTTAATGATATTTGACATAACTCAAAAGGCAAAAGTGCTATAATTGGGTGTAGAGTGTGGACGGACGTGTAGGCAGCCAAATGTGACTGTGAGTGGTGTGACGGATATATATATATATATATATATATGCATGCCTGTGTATTCTCATTTGGCTGACACTTGTGCGCGGCAATTAGGGCAGGTGTGGCATGGTGAGATGGGAGGCACGAAAAATGTGTGAGGCAGTAGGCGATACAAAAGCCCAGACAGTACCGTAGAAGGACAAAAGAGGTGGTAATGGGTTGTCGTTTTACAAATTTCACTGATTCGTTTCGCATATTCTTTTGCTTTTGTTGGGTTCCACCTAATAATATTACCATGTCTTGATCTCTTTAACCTTCATGAAGGGTAAGCTCACAACTCATATGGTTTTGTATCCAATATCTGCCCATCTAGCAAATTTTAGCAAAACTTTAGCAAAGAGGACCAGAGGCCTTGAAGAGGACTGTCTCTTGATTTTTGAGAAAGGGCTCGTTTGTTTTTCCCACTTAAGATTTAATAGTGTTGAATTGTAAATATTAAGTTATTTTTGTTTTTTTTTTTAAGTAGTTAAACCACTTAAAATTATCAAAAAACAACTGAAAAAATTAAGTAATAATTTTTAACATTTCATTTAATTACAAATCACTTAATCAAATTTCAAAACTTTTATTCCAAATCTATCCTCTTCAAAATAACATAATTTCAAATTTATCCTAATTTTATATTACTCAAATTTTCTTTTCTTTTTTGTTTCTTGATACTTACCAAAAATAATTTGAAAAATAAAACTTAAATACATCTCATCTCAAATTATCTTAGAATTGAACTAATATATTTTAATTTACAATTTAAATGTTTATTTTTTTAGTTGTTTTCTTAAATATATTAATATATTCAAATATAAATATGGCTAATATTACTATATTTTTTAATCATATTTTAATTATAAATAAAATATTATTAATATGTATATAAAAATGTTTTAGAATTTATTACATTATTTATTTCCAAATGTTTGTATTAAATTAATTAAAATCACATAACATTAAATAATAAAAAGGGTATAATTGTTAACTTACTAGTTTTCAGACAATTTTAAATTTAAAAAACAAACAAGTTTATAATATATTTGGAAGTAAGAGAGAAAAAAACAAACATGTTATTCAGCTTTCAGATTTCACTCACTATTCAGCCTTCAATCTTCAGTAGCATTGTTCAGCCTTCAGACAAAAAAACAAACGACCCTGAAGTCTCCATATGGTATGTACATATTGCATGAGAATATCTTAATGGGATCAACCAGGGGTAGAGCTACTATTTTTCCTTTCTGTTAGGTAAGGTCGGAATAGCAAAATAGAACGTTTTATAACTTGTAATATAAAATATACAATTTATAAGAATTTATATTTTGGGGAAGAGAGCTCCTTCTCCTTTCACTTGTTTAATCCAACATGTCACATTCTTCGTATGCATATTCAATAAAATCTAACCACATATGTAATTGATAGTTTTCTACGCACAACGATTTGTAGTGAGGTAACACCCTCCTATAACACTTAAGTTTTAATGACAAAAATTGTATAACCTCTTTAACATATACTAATCGTATGAGAAAACTTAAATATGACAAGTATAGCAAGTCTGCACATTTATTGGATAAAGTTCAGCGACATATTCATCAACCAATGAAATTAGATTAAAAGAATTCATCACAAAATTCTTTGAAAGATGTATTTGGAATTGGATATTTTTAAAACATTTATCCTTTAAACTTTTCTTTTTTTGTTCAGTTTTATTTAATATTTTTTCTTTTTAATTTTGTTACATTGTAAATTTAATTACACTATCTTATATGCTTACTATAAGTAATTCAAAATTTAAGAGATATGAATTTAATTCAAATGTTCAATCTCGAGATATAGATATAAAAGACATATTACTGAAGGGTGGAGTTATTGCAATCTATAAAAATGATTTAAATACCTAAATTTTTAAAAAATATTTATATGACAAAATTATCCTTAAATAAAATTATAAAAAGTGACGAATACATAACAGTAAGATAATTTGTTTACTTTTAAAACTTAAAACAAATTTTTTTCTAATTTTAAATTAACAAAACAAATAAAATTTCAGAAATATTTCTAATAGAAAATCTACAAAAATAAATTTATGAATCTTACATATATCAATGATTTTTTGCATTTTCTTAAATGCAAAACATTGTTTTTAAATTTGATATTTTATTCATATAAACAATAAAGATTGATTAAAACATAAAATAAAATCTTATTCTTAATGAAAAATTTGGTGATTTCAACTGTTACGTACGACATTTTATTCTTCTTAATAAAATGTAAAATTAGGGTTAAGATTAAGAATTCCAGTTTAAGATAAACACAAATAAATATAGAAATTTTGTTTAAATGAATATAATTAATGTTGTTTAAACAAGGTTAATATTGGTATATTCATGAGTGCTTATATTAACATGCACTTTCTCAAATTTAATTAATAGGTATATTAATAATTTGGGTATAAAAATCATATTTGGAGGTGACAATGTCTACATCCATTATTGACTCAATTATATCTTATCACATATAATTGATTCAAACATCTATTTTATAAAGTTCCAATTCAATAAACCTAAACATTCGGTCTTTAATAATAATTCTACTTATACCAGACCCAAGAGATAGCAAATTCCTTGACAATTAATTACAGTTAATTATTACATGAAGAACTAGAAATTTGATCTTATAGCATTAAGAGGAAAAAAACCTAATTGCATTTGTGAGCTAATACGAACAAGTGACTGGGGGAGTATATGAAGAATAGATAGTAACAAATAAAAAGTTAAAATAAGTACTTGTTAATAATCATGTACCAGCGCCGCGTGTATACTTTTGAACTCAAACAAATTATATATAGGGGAAATTGCACAAACTCCCTGAGGTTTGGTGAAATTACAAATATGATGATGTTTGAAAAACTCACAATATGTTCCTTTGAGGTTTCTGAAACTCAACACAAATCTCCCCTGTTAGTAACTTGTTGTTAATGAACAGACATTAAGTGGTATAGGGTAGGGGTAAAATGGTCAAATAACATTAATGATATATAAAATATCTAGAAAAAATAAAAATAAAATTCAAAACTCTTCTCACTCACCCTCTCTCTTTTCATCACCTCACCCCTCTCTCTCCTCACCTCAACCCTCTACCTTCTTCTTTTTCTCTCGTCTTCTTCTTCTCGACTTTTTCAGAACTCCAGCAAAAGCAACACGAAAATGAAGATCGACTGGGTCTCCACTGAGACCGAGATGGTCTTCGATGGAGATTGGAGACCCAGGTGGTCGGTCTCTACCTGGGTCGATGGAGGTCAGCAACTGACCTCCATCGACCTAGGTGGAGACCGACCACCTGGGTCTCCAGTCTCCATCGGAGACCATCTCGGTCTTGATGGAGACTCAGTCGGGGCCTCCATCAACCCAGGTGGTCATGGTGACCACCTTGGTCTCCAAGTTTCGGGTCTCCACGATGGAGACCCGGTTTGTCTCCACGATGGAGACCTGAAACTGGGTCTCCTACTGGTGTAGACCCAATGTTTTTTTTTTTTTTTCCAATTTCCTTTTTGTTGTTGTTGTTGTTGTTGAATTTGTAGTTGAATTTCCTTATGGGTATGATTGAATTTCCTTTGAGTTTTTTTAATATCTATTTTGAATTTTCTTGTGAATTTTCAATCAGATCTTGTGGATGTTGGATAGTGTTTGGTTGGTGAGAAAATGTGGGTTATAAGGATGATTAAAGATGGATGTTAGAAAAATTTATGTTGCTGGTGAAGATGAATAAATGATTAATTTTTTAAAAAAAAACATGTAAATTTATTTAGGTTTAAATTGGTGATGAATTAATTGGATAAAAATTGATGATGAATTAATTGGATAAAAATTGACGATGAATTGATGGTATGAAAATTGATTAAGAAAGTTTGATGAAAATTGATGAAAAAATTTGAAAGAGGTGATGAAGATGATAAGATATTTTTTAAAATGTTTTTTTAATTATTTTATTTTTTATTTTTTAAATTAAATTAATAATATATTAATTTATTTAAGGGCATTTTGGTACTTTTGTTCAAATTGACTTTGACCCTTTGTCTTAAATAACAGCTAACTCATGGTAGGGGAGGTTTGTGTTGAGTTTCAGAAAGCTCAGGGGAGGGCAGTGCGAGTTTCTCAAACATCGTTTTATTTGTGTGATTTCATCAAACCTCAGGGGAGGTTTGTGCAATTTGCCCTTATATATATATAGGGGAATTTATATTTTTTACCCAAATAAAAAGGAAATTTTTGTTTTTACCCAACTATTTTAAAAAATTTGTTTTTGACATCTCAAACAAACTATTTCCATTGTATACCCAAGATTACAAAAATACCTTTAAGTTAAAATCACTAAAATGCCCAAACATGAAATTACAAAAATAACCTTCTGCCTAAATATGAAATTACGAAAATAATCTTCTTCATCCTAACAATATCCTCACTTTTCTCTCTTCTCCATCAATGGTTATCAATGATTTTTGAGATCCATTGCAGCTGAAAAACAATCTATTGAGGGGATTATTCATTCGAACTTCTTCATCCATTGAAGTTTTTGGATCCATTCAAGTTTACACCATTGAAGGTTTTGAAGATTATTCTTCCATTTGAGTTTGAAAAGTAACGTATAAGTTTTTTTGGTTGGTTTTTGGATTGTTTTGTTCATATTGCTAGCTAAAAGACTATAAGAATGATTTGATTGTAAGATCTAAATTTTTCTGAAATCTGCGACGGAATCTACAAAATTTACGACGAAATCGGTTTTTCGTGAGCGATAATCGGTTTTTCACTCTGTGGAAAACCGTTTGAAGAGTTGTAACAATTTTTCAGTGGGATCGGTTTTTCAGCCACTGAAAAACTGGTAACGATTTTTCATACAGTGAAAAACCGGCACGTGGCTAAAAACCAATCTAGCCACTGTAAAACCGATTGAACGGTTTTTCACGGTTTTTTCGGTTTTTGAGACAATAAAAACTAATAACTTCACTGGAAAACCAAATTTACCACATTTTTCATGGTTTTTTATATGTTTGTGTTTCTATGTATTGAATATGATTCGATATGATTGTATTTTGTAATATTGCCCGATTGAAATGAGATTTAATAGTATTATTTGATTTGAATGTTACAAGAATGGCTCAAGAGACAGTTGTAATCAACTTTGACGAAGAGTGGAATGAATGTAATTACATTGGAGGGGAGTTGATTATGTGTGGGATCCATAAAAATAGTAGTTTTTCAGCATTGGTGGACGTTGTATACAGAGAGGCTGGTATTGATAGAAGAATGTGGGATATCCGTATATATTATTTACTACAAAGTACGACAAATGGTCAGGTTAAAAATATACGTATCATGTCTGATCTTGGTGTTATTGGTTTGATGGCGATAAAAAATATTGATGTTAAAGAGATTTATATTGATAAGATTGCAAGAGATTTGGGAAATGGGGTTAGTAGGCGTACCGTTCATCCATTTGTCACTGATTCAATACCAGACATAAGACATGACAAGGCAAATATGGATAGACCTGTAAATCCACATACGGTTGAAAGTCATTTTTATCTCACTTCAGGTATTGGGAGCAATCAAGTTGATACTTCAGTCACCCCATTTACATTGGTTGAAAGTCTCATTCGTGACTTTAATGATGACTATATGAATTATGGTACTGATGATGAAGATCGGGTCACAGATGATAATGGTGATGGAATACGGGATAGTGATGAAGAGCAAACTGAAGATAGTGATGAAGAGGAAATTCGATTTGATGATGTCGCTGAAGAATAAGAGTTTCCAGAAATAAGATTTTCAGGTTTACAATTTCAGAACAATCCTTCACAACCATACTGGATTGTTCTTGGTGTAGAATTGGGGGACATTGAGGCTACTTCAAGCGCTACGTCAACCGTCTACCAACGTGGTACGTTGTATAA
The DNA here is from genome assembly GCA_019925255.1 of Litchi chinensis. NCBI lineage: Eukaryota > Viridiplantae > Streptophyta > Magnoliopsida > Sapindales > Sapindaceae > Litchi > Litchi chinensis. The sequence goes on from CM034472.1 coordinate 10,637,607, forward strand.
ATGAGCATTCTTTACTAGTAAAGAAGAAATGACTATAGCTATTGGCGAATATGCTCTGAAAGCTAAGTTTGAATATCGGGTTAGACGTTCAGACACGGAGCGATTTGAAGCTGGTTGTAAAGATAAAACTTGTCCTTTTATTGTTCGTGCAAGATGCAGAAAAGGTTGTTCAATGTGGTTTGTGTTGAAGTATGTAGCCAAACACACATGTCGACAGACAGCCGTGGAATCACACATGAAGAGTGTGAAGGCTATTGTGATCGGAAAATTGTATGCAGGAAAGGTGGGAAGAGATCTTTATACACCTAATCGTTTGGTTGGAGAAATGCTAGAGCAGTATGGAGTGCAGATCTTATATAGTAAAGCTTGGAAGGCTTTACAATATGCAAAGAAACTAACATATGGGCAAGCGGATGAATCATATCAACAGCTTCCATCCTACTTTGAAATGTTAAAACTTTCAAATCTCAGCACAATGACGACAATTAAGAGAGATGAAAACAACCGGTTCTTGTATTCCTTTGTTGCACTTGGAGCTTCCATTGAGGGTTTTCGGTCTTACATGAGACCGGTTGTTGCTATTGATGCCACTCATTTAAAAAATGAATACAAAGGGGTGATTTTTTTTGCTGCATGCAAAGATGGGTCGGAGATGATTTATTCCATCGCCTTTGGATTTGCTGACGGAGAGTCGGACAATTCATGGACTTGGTTCCTAAAAAAGTTGAGAGGAGCAATCAGGGTGTCAGACGATTTGCTGATCGTATCGGATCGTCATAAGAGCATATCGAATGGGATGAAAGCAGCTTTTCCTGAAGTTCCACATGTGGTATGTTTTTTCCACTTGTAGCAAAACCTTAAGCAACAGTATAAAAAACGTTCGGATGTGGAAAATGCATTTTACAATGCAGCATATTGTTATGTGTTTGATGAATGCAACAGAATATTGGAAGAAATACGTGCATTACATCCAACCACACATAGAGCTTTGGTTAAGGCTGGAGTGAGCAGGTGGTCACGAGCACATTGTCCAAGAAGAAGATATGAAATGATGACTACCAACATTGCAGAGTCGCTCAACAATTGCATGATGCAAACACGTCGTTTGCCAATAACAACTACACATGAATATGTAAGAAATGTATTGCAGAGATGGTTTAATAATAGACGTGTTGCCGCTGAAAAGCTCACAACATATGTTACTACCGCTGCATATGATCGTATCATGTTGGCAAAAGATTTATTCACAGAAGGTAGCGTACATCCCATTACAGAACTGTATCATTACAGTGTCATACATTACAGCAAAGGAGATGCGATGGTTGACATTCAACAGCACACATGTACGTGTAAGCAGTGGAACATTGATCAGTTGCCATGTGTTCATGCATGTGCTGTGGCCAGGTATGGTAATTATACATTGTTTTTTTCGGTATTACATGTCATAGCGTGACACTTAAATTGTTGATACATGTCAAGTTCAAGGGCGTCAGTTGTGATACACTTTGCAGTCAGTACTATAGCGTGGAGTGTCTAAAAGCCGCATATGCACGTTCGATTAATCCCGTCCCAAAGTTGGCCAGTTGGAATGTTACAGCGGAAGTTAGAAGTATGGTTGTATTACCACTGAAAGGTAAAAGACAAGTAGGTAGGCCGAAGGAGGTTCGAATTCCTTCAGTTGGGGAAGATCCTCGTCGAAAAAAGTGTGGAAAATGTGGTCAGAGGGGACACAACCATCTTCATTGCCCTAACCCCTCAACTTCTATCAGCGAAGGGACAAGCGCAGACGTGGGTGCGGATGTTGGAACGAGTTCAAATGCTACTGAAAATGAGCCACGCTCTCGAAGATGCCGCTTGTGTCATGAGACTGGACACAACCAACGTCGATGTATATTACGATTTTCTACTCTCAATCCAGAAGTGGCTACCGACGAAAATGATGATTAGCAATTGATTGACATTTTGTTCATGCATGTTTTATGTAAAACGTTTTTATGTTAATTACTCAATTATGTACTAATACAGTTGTATAAATTATTATTCCATTTCTATTGTTTTTGTATCATTTTATATTAGCTCGGAACCATAAAAATCGGTTTTTCACCAAGCTTGGAAAACCGGTAGGTTTTCCAGACTCGATGAAAAATCGATCATCTTGCCTTTGATTTCCCCTATCGTTGAGATACATAGATCGGTTTTTGAGTAAGCCTGAAAAACCGGTATCGGTTTTCCAGGCCTACTCGAAAACCGATCCACTTGCCACCACTTCTTCCAGGCCTGGACAAATGTGGATCGGTTTTTAAGCAGGCCTCAAAAACCGATATCGGTTTTTCATGTGTCCCTAAAAACCGATATTTACTTGGGTTGAATTTATTTCTATCTATATGTTCATTTTATTTCCCTTTAAGTGAATTATTTTTACAAATCGTTATATACGGATGTATGTAAATATATTATATAGATTAGGGAGCGTATAATTTTATTACAAACGATATCATTATTTTAACATTATATATTAATTTTATCATTTATTAATATTCATATGATATCAGTAATAATAAATATACATTTACTATAATACTTATATGGATGTAATGTTAATAATATATATAATACAAATCCAGATATTATATTATATATTACAATGATATCAGTTTAATGTTTACAAAGTATTTAAGTCAATAAATTAATATTAATATATGATATCATTAAAATGTATAATTAACTATTGTATAATGCCCATATAATATATTAACCGTACATAACATATTAATATGCACTCATTATATTATATCATTATGTTTATATTAGTTAGGATTATATATATAATATTGTAATTGCTATATACTTAAAAGATCATTATATTATCATCATCATGATAATATCATACAATATCAACATATAATTATATTAATATAATGTTAATATATGTTAATGTTACATTATTTACATTATATTAATAAATATTAATGTTAATATATTAACATTAAGATAATTATATTATAACATTAACATATGTTAATATAATTATATTATAACATTTATTATATTAATATGTTAATGTTAATATATTAACATTAACATATATTACTATTACTATTAATTTATTTACTTAAATATATTATAAACATTAAACCGATATCATTGTAATATATTATATAATATCTAGATTGGTATTATAAGATTGTATCTATAGTATTAAGTGGTATATAATATAGAGTATAATTAACTTCCTATATTGATATTACAAATTAATTAAATCAACATTTCAAAAATATAAATTATAGTTAATGTTAATAAGTAATATAATACATATAAATTATAATCATAATACATGTATAATTGTGTAATGCTAGGGATAAAGTAATAATATTAATAATACGAAATATTATTTATTTTTTCCATGTTATGATCATATATATATAATTAAATTTAGGGAAATACAATGTTACTTAAAATGTTTAATTAAAATGATTTGTTGGTCATTATAAATATAGAATGTAATTACATCAAATAAATAATGAACACATTTAAAATATAATTAAATTTATTTATATACAATTTCTCCATCAGAGTCTACAAACCATTTCCTAAATTTATTAACTTTATACAATGACTTCGTAAACATATATATGTCTCTGGCAAGCTCTGCCCTCAGTGCAATGACATCTGCAACGGTCTCGATTTTTCTTGATTTCCATGTACTCGTGTTTGAAAGCACTAGGTCGCGTACGTACATGGCCACATATGCTCCGCAACTCATCCTGTATCAGTAATAAATTAATTAAATATCATAAAATAAAGACTATATATATTAATTAGTTATAAACTTACTCACCCATCAAGTTGTTGGGCACAGCTAATCTGCTAAGACGCTGAACTTTCCACCGCTCATCCACGGGTGGCATATCTACCTGGGCCCGCTCATAAAATCCTATGAACTGCAACAAAATAGGCATAAAACATAGCAGCGGCTCAAGTGGCTGTAGCCGTGCGGCTAGGTCAACATGTGCCATGGAATCATATATCAAGATCTTCTGCTCTCTAAGGCGCACCTGACATAGGACCCAGTGTTCTTAATTGAGGCTACACGGTAGTAACACCTGTATTTCAAAACGTTAGTGCTATAGGATTAGTTCGGATAATTATATAATAAATATTAACCTTCGAACTACACTTACACTATCAACCCGTCACCACGGGATTGATGCGTCTATCTACCCACGACCGTACGCAAGCCACTCTGAGGGTACATAAGCTGTAACTGGATCAAATTTTACACCTCTGCTGATGTAATGTAGCCTATAATACGCTGTCATCAAAGTCTGCATGATATAAATTAAACATGTTACTACCGATCAACCGAACGTGACATGAAATTGTAAATGTATAACTAACTTAAATGTAAATACTTACAAACAAAGAACTGTCATGGACAACGTATCTACTGTCGTCCACCTCATTCCACCCTTTTCTTCGTAGACACATCAAATAAGAATCGATGTGCTCATTAATCAACCACATGTCTTCATTCTCGAGGGTGACCAATGTGGTCGGTATCACACACCACCCACAACGATCAACCGAACGCCTACATTTAAAAAAAAAAAAAAGGAATTAAGCATTATTATAAATTATCTTACATTAACAACTAGGATGCAAAAATTAGTACCTTTTTTTTTTTTTAAATATACCTGAGATCCAAAGTAGTTGTAGCTTTATATTCATTATAGACCATTTCTACGGGATCTACAGCCTCTGCCACCTCCTCCGCCTGCTGTTGGGCCACTGTCTTTTTCTTTTTCACAGGCCTCGGATCCGTGTATGACATACGTAGAGGTGCTGTTGGCTTCGTCTTTTGTTTGCCCCGTTCGAGGATGCTCTCGTCATGTAGCTGTAAGTAAATTAAAAACATGTATGATATTAATATTTACAATTATATTTCAAAATGCAACACAATAGAGATACAAAGTTTACCTGGTTATGCTCTTGGGGTGACTGATGAGGTGGTTGCTGGTCACCCTGCTCCTCCTCCTGATGGGGTGACTGATGGACCTGATGGGACCTTGCTCCTCCTGATGGATGACTGACTGGCCTACATCGATAGGCGACCGACGGACACTCTCGTCCTGATGTGGTAGTGGTGGTGGTGATGGTGGTGACGGGTAATATATGTGCTCATCTCGGACAAAGCTCCCACCATCATCATCGTCATCGTCGTCATTGTCGTCGTCGTCTCCATCATGCCCACCAACCAGAGACCTGGGAATTTTTAAATGTTTTTCCACCTGCTCAACCTCCTATTCATCTCTCTTACAATCTGAAAGGTTGTCTTCTACCTCCTATCCATCTTACTTAACTTCTTATGGTTTGTCTTCTGTAAATCCATGATAAACTCAAACAACTGCTTCACCTGTTTCATAGAATCATATATATATATATATATATCATTTTATATACTACCCTGAATTTTTAAAAAAAAATTGACAGAGTCTCCCTTGTTTTTTGAGTATCTAGGGAAATGCAACCTGCATATTTAAACAAATTATACTTCGTTTATCATTTTTAGAGACTCCGTCTCTCTTTCACACTCCGTACTACTACACAATATGTCCACATCATTTGCATTTACTACAATGGAAATTAATTGAATAATTTTATTCTATAAATAGAATATTCGTACCTCATAATCTACGTGCCGTACATCATGTGTCTTCTTTGTCCGCAGCTTTGATAAGGTATCATCTGATTCAGATTGCACGCTTCGCACGTCTTTAAGTGGCTGATCATCACTCTCCACCTCATCATCATCCTCTCCCTCCACCTCATCAACATCCTCTATCTCATTCTCATCCCCTACACCATCATCCAAACCATCGTCATCGTCGACCTGGTCATCATCATCATCATCATCACTCCCCCCGCCGCCACATTTATGTACTTCTTCATGAACCATATGATTCGGATTAAAAGATTTCCAATAATCCATCTCTCTCTCGGCGTCAGTAGGCTCCAAGGTTAGCCCAATGCCAACTATCGGCATTATATAAATATATTTAGTTATACTACAATTATATACTTAATATAAATAATAATAGTTATAACAAACAAATAATTGACACAAATTTAGGTTATATTTGCCACTTATGGGAGGGAAATCATTTAGGCTGTGTATATTTGTCGGTGTTCTCTTCAGTGATCGTCTCATACATCTTGGTAGATCATTTTCGACGTTCCGGTTCTTTTTTGATATCTTCTCCTGTAACACTGGGAACACCTCCACTAACCACCACTATAATATAAAAATGATTAAACAAAAAACATACATATAGTTAGTAATGGTCAGATAATATATAATGCAAAATTGATTAAACTAAAAACATAGATATAACCCTATATATTAACCGTAACAGAAGGAAGCAATAAATATTGAAAGTATTAGTTATACTTGAAACGCCAACACATAGTCATAGATATTAATGGTTCTTGACGGATTTCTGATCCGCTCTTTGTTAAGTGTCTTGTCGAGACAGGACAACAGGACACTATAGCATAATGTGCCCCAAGGGAATGTCTTCCACCTCTCTGTATACTCAATCAGGACCCACATAAATGGATAAATCCTAGCCCTATCATCCAGTCCCATAAAGAGATGGAAAACAATCCCTACATTCGCCAATTTCAAAAGATCTTCATCATCTATCGGATCCTGCCCTGCACGGTCTCGCTGCCCACTATGACTTCTTGCCTCAAGAAATGTGACCAACTCCCTCACCTCCGGCGACACTCCATTAAACATTCGTCATAGGAGACCATTTTGATCATTTGGCACTATTTGAAAGATTTTACGGTCGATGCCCCCGAAAGGAAGTTCGGTCACCAATAGAAACTCTTGTTTCCCAAACCTATATCTTCTCCCCCCAATTTCAAACCACCTCTCATCACGCCGTGCATCTGTGACCTTTAACTCTCTAGCAAGCACCCACAAAATCACGGAACTAACAGTCGTATTATTGGTTATTTTTAAAATATGTCCGAACGGACATTCTTCCATGAACCGATCATATAGATTTCTTTTATTAATAACGGCAATTATCTTGTTAACCAATCTTTGACCAATATGTGTGTTCTCGCTCGTATGTGTGCCAATTGTTTGTGAACTATATTTATAGTTGAAATCCATCTGTAGGAAAGAAAAACAGCAAAGAAATCGGTTTTTGAAGGAATAAACTGAAAAACTGAATCAGTTTTTGAAGGAATCTGAAAAACCGGTTAATGAAATCGATCGGTTTTTTAAGGCATCTGAAAAACCGGTCAATGAAATCGATCGGTTTTTCAATTCGGTTTTCCATCATCGGTTTTTCACTTCGGTTTTCCATCATCGGTTTTTTAGATCGGTTTTCCACTTCGGTTTTCCATGATCGATTTTTCAGATCGGTTTTCCACTTCGATTTTCCATTATCGGTTTTGAAGATTGGTTTTTCACTTCGGTGACCAGAAAAACCGAAATGAAAAACCGATCGTGGAAAACCGATCTCAAAAACCAATCGTGGAAAACCAACCTATTCTAGTCGGAATCGGCCATTTTCAACACAAAAACGACCAAACACAATCAAATCCAACCTATTCTAAATCTAATAATCCTAAACTAACATCCATAACACAACAAACATTTCAAAATCCCAAATCTCAATAAAAAAATACAACAAACATATCAAAATCTAACCTTCGCACTTTCTGCAGGTTCGCCGGTGGTAGGAGCTGCTCGGGGAAGGTCAGCAACGTCGCGGGAATGGCCAAAAACGTCAATCTCTCCGTCGAGTCGCGATCGGGTTCGGGTTTTCCAAAAATCGGTGTGCTTTTGAGTGAGAAATCGATAGAACTGATTTCCATCGATCGGTTTTGAGGTATATATATGTAGGGGTTTAATCGTAATTTCATGTTTCAGTTTTTCGTAAATTTTAAACTGTTCAGGGTTTTTTTGTAAAAATGTCTAGGGGCATTTTGGATAATTTGGGTATACCATAAAATATATTTGTTTGAAGGGTTAAAAACAATTTTTTTTTAAAATAATGAGTAAAAACAAATTTTACCCTTTTTAAATGGGTATTTTTTACAATTTCCAATATATATATATATATATATCTCTTAGGATTCTTATTGAAAATACAAATAGAACAAAATAGAATTCAATAAAGGAATAAAATGACAGCCACGAGAAGAACAAGAGGCTAGCCTTTTTAATCCATGCCAAGACAACAAAACAAACTGCATTTGTAAGCTAATACGGAAAATGATTTGCAAGTCTTAATTGATTGATAAGGTGTATTTCGAACGGTCGATAATTATATCATACAATAGAATTCTATGTCGGTTACCTAGGCATTATAATTGATAGGGACTTGGAGTGCAATTAAAAAATTGGAGATGCGATTGTTAGGTGTGGTGTGTTCAAGAAGCAAAACGGCCGTTACTCTCTACATTGCATCACCATCATACAAGTCATCTATTCGGTTCTTTTCACCTGCCCAATTCTTTTCATCTACAAACTGTTTTTTTTTTTTTAAATATTTACGAGTTTTTTTTTTAATTGATATATTTATAACTATCGGAACCACCTTAATATAAACTCGATGATACGGTCCGGATTTTAACACTTATTTTTCTTTACTTCCTAATAGATGAGAAAGAGTGACTTACAGTAAATGGGAAAATTGTCCTCCAAGTAGAGGGACATATTAAAAATTTGCTCGCACACATATGAGCCAGAGTGTAATTATTCATTTTTGTGAACAACAGTATTTGAACTCTATCAATGCTTTGGGAAGAAGCGGGGCATAGGGATTGAAACTATCACACAAATCCACTTGTGAGTGAATATTTACAAGTTATTCTTACACCAAACATTAACATTATATGAGCCATTGGAAGACATACTTCCATAATAATCAAAGAACTCTATTCTCATTATATCAGAAAAATGTTTTCCATATGCATTAGTAAACATGCGTAATAAAATTTTAACTCATTATAAATATATGAAAAAATAATGCTTTAATCACTTTAACCATTTAATTTACTAATAATAACATGCAATCTATTTTTGAAACAAAATTTATATCAATATAAATTTTCACAATACTACATTCTAATAAATTTGTATCGATAAATATTTTATTCGGTAATTGTAACATTTTATTTATTTATGAGAATCAAATAATAATCAGTTGTGATGTGAAAGCTAGGTCGTGTAATACAGTATGGTTTTGGCATTTGATTACAAAGACATGTGATAGGTGTTTATTGTCCTGTTGTGGCTTGCTAGTGACGAGTTTTACGGTCAAGCTACACCTATATATGAACTTTATGCATGATTTCAACACGTAAAAAAGACATCATGATTTGTGAGAAGGCTGAAAAACAAAATCAATCGATTGCTCTTCTATAGCTTTTAGTAACAACTTGTTTATCAAGTTGTTGAATACCTTATTACAAAACTAGTAATGTTTTATTTAATATACTTTATCTTTAATTAGTGTTGATAACTTTTTATAGCAATCCCACATCATTGAACCAGATAATTTTACGAATATGATGGCATATTCCACAAATTAGGTGTGTTCGAAATCTAAAGGTTGAATTTTATTGTGCAATATAAACGCAATAACAAAGCAAGAAGAAGCGAGAAAATATAGAGAATTATAGTAGTTCAACAGTATGTTTATATCTACTTTTTACGGTTCAAAAATTTCATTATATTTTCAATAAGGTTACAAGAGTATTTATATCGAAACTCTAAACCTAAAAATACTCTTACAAATACCATACCGTTTATATATATATATATATATGAGTCATATAATTAACAAGGCTTGATTCATTTTTCTTTATTTTTCTGAAATCGAATTTGGGAAAAATGTAGCCATGTTTTAGTTTTCAAGTAAATACTCAAATGTCTGTTGGTAATTATTCTCATAGAAAACAAAAAAGCAATGACTCTTAATACAATAATTAGCTACGTTTTATTTTATCAAATGGTCGATAATTTTTTGTACGGAGTTGGTGCAAAACACTTCCAGTACGGAGTCTCAAATTAATGCTATAATTCAAATGACAAATTATTAGGTGAAGAACAACAAACATGCAGTTTTATTACATGATGAGTAAGTATTATGAAAGTGTTCAAATTTAATTTATTCAAATTTATATTTCTAGTTAGGGACCAATTGTGTAGTACCGTGACGTCTACTTATCTAATTCTTAAGATCAATTATATTGGTCTAGTTTAGTTGTCCACATCGCAGTAGAAATTGTCCCAATAGAGGCTTTTTAGATCACGGGAACTGACAAAAATGGCATGAACTGTGTTGAGGTAGTAATTTGGATTATATGTCAGTGTCGTGGTTTCAACTTCTAGTAACATTTTAATTTAAAAGTGACAACTGAAGTGAGAATTAGAAAGTTGCTGTATGGATCTAAGAGCAAAGTAAGTGGCCCAAGTCCTAGCCCATTGAAATGTGGCCTGGCCTGCCTGTTACATTGACATCGCCATACTAGTAACTAATCTGCTAACGACACTAAAATGCCACTAACAGCTTTTTATACCCTTTGTTGTTTAGTGATCTTTTTGCTGACCAATGATATGACTCCAATCCCCCACGTATTAAGTACTTTATAACAGAATCATTTTATTAAAATTTTAAAAATAAAATTATAACAATTAAAAAAAAAAAGAAAAAAGAAAAACAAGGACATGACAAGGAACTCTATAGAGGAGTCTTCTTGTGCTTTAAGAAAGGCTGTGTCTCTTAGAGATTGTAAGAAATGCTCTCTTGAAAGCTGTAAGGTATCTCTCTTAAAGTTACAAGGCAGGCTTTCCTAGAAGTTGGGTGACGAGCTTTTGTGGAAGCCATAAGATAGGCTCTTTAAAAGCCATGGGACAGGCTTTGTAGGAAGTTATCTTGAACTGTTAGCTCTTGGTTCATATCCTAGTCAAGTTTGTCGCTGCGATGTATTTTGCTTTGAGCACTACTCCTTTAAGTTGAACTCTTTCGTTCACATATATCTATCTCGCAAGACAAATATCGACAACCATACTCCTATACTCAAGTTTAGGGAATTATTGAAGTGGTCAAGAATCTCGGAAAATGTAATAGAGAACTATTTTATGAGTGTATGCATTAAAATGTTAATAAACGTTTAGATATAATGCAAAACATGATCATGAAGGGTAGGTGACGTGAAAACTAATACTGAAGAGGTTATTTGGTTGGATAATAATTGCTAGAGGTGTTACTAGTCGACACATAATTATTGTAAGAGTTATAAATTGGCTAAAGATTGTTAAAGGAGTTACTAGCCCATCAATAAGTATTAGAGGGTTACTAATAAGTTTAATGATAACTCACAAAGAAGGATTACTAGCCTTAATGCAATCGTTTACAATATGTAACTACTCCATTATTTATGGTGTTGATCTCATTAGGTATGACATTGGATGGGCCTTTAGGGCATGCTTCCATTTCCTATTAGAGGATGTACCTTCTACAAAGTGTTATTTCTAGAATCTGTACTTCCTGGAAGTTGTTGTTCCTAAAGGACTTTTCTTCGGGAAGGCTTGTCTTTGTATTAACGTTTTGTCATTAACAATTATCAACAATTAATGAAGGTACGACCGCCAGGTGTGTTAATTAAGTAATGAAGGATTAGCGACGGATGACTATCATTATGCCACTACGGGGTGGGTGCTTATTTTACCCTAATGTACAATGTGCCTAAGGTTCCAAAAAACTTGCGTGACCCCAAAATTGCAGGGTCGTACCCGGTTTTGCGATTAGAAATGCCATAGTTTAATGGTCAAGGTACATTTTACCATTTAAATATTAACCCAAGCAGAGACGGGGATAGGATCCTTAGCTCAAAGCCCTTGTCCTCGAATTATATATTTAACAATTTCATTATTTTTGTTTTTATTTTATTTTTCCCCTAACCCTAGATTGAATTATATGGATGAAAAATTTTATTTTGATGAGAATATTTTTATAAATGATAAAATTTTATTATATTAAGTGAGACAAAAAACTTTATATTTGGAGGATGGTGGGTGGTCTAGTGGAAAGACACGCCCCGCTTATTTTTCTTTAGCAAGGTTCAATTTTCACCTAGTGTGACAATTTTTTCACTATTTGTGTGCAGTCTTCTCTTAGTTGTGAGAGTAGATTTCCAGGCTGCTTGTTAAGTAGACTCTATCATTAGGTTCCGGTAAATATCTGACTAGTGTCAAGTGATGTAAAATAAATAAAAATAATAATAAGAAAAATACTTTGTATTTGATTATGATTGTTTTTAATTTCTAGTCAAATGAGGTATCATGGGATTACAAAAAAGATAATGGTAGACATCTAGTACTCTTAATTAACTTTTTAATCCAACTCTATGTGGTAACTACTATGTAATTTTGATATCAACTATTTTATCAATTTCAAATTTAGATATTTAATGATATATCAACTGTCACATAAGGTTGGATGAAAAAGTTAGATTAGAGCCTTTTAAAAGAATTTCATCCTCAAAATTGATTCACATATATTTGTATGACTATTTTGAGTAATAATCATTTTCTTTCTTATCACTACTAATAATAAACAAAACTTAATAAATCATTTCATATAACTCTTATACTTCATGTAGTCTTCTTAACTTTCGAATAACGAATTAATATTCACCAATGGACAACTTTCGAATAATCATCGTTATCTTTGATAAATGGTAGAGATCCAATATAGAAATTGGACCTCAATTGTGTCATTCTTTTAACTTTATTTATTTTTATTTTTTGAAATCTTTTATTTTTCATTTTAATAGTATTTTAAATAATTTTGAATTTAATCTTTATCGTAAATTTTTTAAATTTTAATTTTTTAAATGATATCCACTGTCCATCAACATGATGGGCAATGGAAATCATTTTTTTTAGAAAATTATTAATTTTTTATTTTTAATTATTTTTATTTTTTAAATTATTTGGATATGGTGGAGATTTTTTTTAAAAAAATTTTTTTTTTTTTTTTTTTTTTTGTGTTATTTCTCTCATTTTAAAATTTCAATTATTTTATTAGATTATCATTTTACCATCAAATTTTAATAGCAGTTGGGTTTTTTAGACAATAGGGGGTGGTTCACCTAATAAAAAAAATGGAGTCCAATTATAATTAGTTTACTTTCCAAAAGGTTTTTCATAACATTTCTTAATTTTATGGTATTCATAGTAAGTCATATTTAGATATAATAATTTGAAACATATTTAAATAAATAATTAATTAAATTACAAACTAGTAATATAAATTTATTAAAATCAAGTTAATCATCTAACAAAATAACTAATATAACTTACATAAGTTTTGAAAACAAAAATATAGATTAATAGTAATATGTGAAATAATATAAAACTAGCTATAAAGGAAAGATTTGGTCTCCTACTTTGAATATAAAAATAAATAAATAAATAAATAATGAGAGGTATTATGTATCCAATAATTTCCTATTGATTCTTATACTTTGAAATGTATGTGATCTTTTACTCTTAAAAAAAAAGTGTATCTGCTTTTAATTTTTAATTAAAAACTATCAGAAGAATTCACTAAAAGTCATTATATTTATTATATAAAATAAACTAATTTACTTTTAAGTTTTAATACATGTTTGGATTTTATTGATTGAAGGGATATAAGTGTAAATTTTATTGACCGAAAAGATATGTGTTCCCCCCTAAGGTCCACCAACGGGAAGAAGCCTCCCCTCTCTTGCACTCCTATTAACAAAGGGTAGAGGTTCACATGAGCCCTCCCAAATTGGAAAGGAAAGATGTGACACTCTAATCAAAGATTTAGAATGGGATTTCCAAATTTGGGATCTAGAATCTCTTCTTATATTTGGAAGTTGACAACTCTCCTTCTAAATTTGAGGGGAGACTTCCAAATTCTCTCTCTTTTCCATTTTTTAATATTTTTATTAAAAACTAATGAAGGCACGAGGTATAAATGTGTAAGATAGGGTGATTTTACTATCATTGTGCCATTAGTAAGGGGAATGCGATGGTTTAGGGCAATAATTATACATTGTTATTGTGTAATTTAAAAAAAAAAAAAAAAAAAACCAGCATGACCTAAATAATGTGGGGTCTCATCCAATTTTGAGAATTGAAAATGCCATAATTCGAGGTTGAGGGTGAATTTACCCTTGAAATATTTAATTGGAGAAGAGAGAGAGATATGATTCAAACTCACAATCTTAATAATATTAATATAATTGACATATCATTGGGTAATCTTAACTTCTATTGATAACATTTGGTATTGTCTTATGGTGTTTGTCTCAACTTCAATACATATTATTTAATTTAGACCAATGTAAATATAATTCATTTGATCGATTTCTCTATCGTTCCTTCATCCCCGTCTAAATCCTCATTTGGAGGAAATGAGTGTAAGGGTAATTAAGGGTGATTTTCCCTATCTCCATTTTGCTCTATTTGTAGTACTAAGTCTGCGTGTTCTGGAGGAGAGGTTGTTAGTGAAAGGGCTTGGAGCCTTGGATAATGACATCAAGAGAGAACTATGCAAGTGAGAGAAAGAGAATATTAGTGACAAGAATATAAGAAAACATGTCTTATTGGTTAGCGAGGTAGAAAATTCTAAGACCTAGCGAAAAATCAATGTGGCTAGGGGTAGGTAAATGAAGTAAGACAACTTATGACATTTTAACTTTTAAAAGAAAAATACAAACAATTTGATTTCTTGAAAAATTGCTAAAATAATAAATTTAATTATTTAAAAATATATATTTATATTATATATATAAATGAATGGGGGTGACTTCCCCATTCTCGATCCCTAAAAATTTCCAAAATCTTCCTCAAAATAGGGATGAGATTTGGAGATTTGGGCACCCAAAGATCTATTAATATTCCTGCCTATAATTCTAAGTTGTTGATCTTGTTTCATGTTGGTGTAAACAAAGCAAATATAATGTTAGAAATAGTTTTCCTAGTATTATCATGCTTTTGTGAACTTGAATATGAATCTTCCAATTTTATATCAATTTAAAAATAAATCGGAAAATTGATCATGTCACATTCCACACCCTTAATAATGTAAGTTGGTATCTATGATTTTTTTTTTTTAACACTAAAATTTTATGGATCTATCGAGATCAATCACTAATAGTACAACTTTGATGACTATTTTCACAATTAGAAGATGAAAACTCCTATTGAGAGGAGACTTATACCCATAGCTTGTTTTAATATAACAAGGATGAGACTCAAATCTTTGATTTTTGAAGGTGAAGGAAGGTACTCAAATACTCCTATTAAGTGGTGGTGTATTGATACATATGATGTTAGCTTGTTATATTTGTTTCATGTTGATGTAAACAACTAGTGTGAAAAATGGTCTCCATTAATATTTTACCATCTAACATTGTAATTATATGTTTAGAGAAGCTTCTCTATTGAGTAAAAAACTTTTTTAATTATATGATTTTTTCAAGTATTTTTTATTGTTTGGTTGCCACCACAACGATAGTTTTGGACAATCAAAATATATATATTTTTGAAAAAAGCAATAAAATTAATTAAATAGCAAAATCAGAAGCAATTATGTCGACAATAAAAGGAGGACAATCAACCCACTCTTTGGAACCTGACAAACCAATAGCTGTAGCTAGACTATGAGTTACTCTATTCGCAGATCTCCTAATCCATATAAAATTCTAATTGACAATTATCGATGTTGATTTCTGGTCGACGACAGTTTAAAACCCAATACCTGCAATCAATGTAAAATAAAACAAAAAGCAAGAGAAAAACGGAAGGTAGAGAAGAAAAACAACACACAAAGAAGATTTTTAACGTGGTTCAGCAAGTATGCCTATGTCCACGGCTGTTCCTTTTAATAAATTTGCAGAGAAACAATATAATATTACTTGAATGTCTCTGTATCTGTGTATGTATTATAATGAATTTCAATATCTATTTATAGATAGAGACGGTTAAAATTTGAGTTAAAATAAAATAGGAAAAAAATCTCTCATTAAATATATTTCCTAATTGGTTAGCACCGAATCAGGAAATTGTCCCGTTAAATCAGAGATCACGTTTACTAAGTTTGAATTTAAATTTATTTCCAATTTTGGTAGAAGAATCATGATCAATTTGGGTGACTGTCTTTTTTGGAAGATTTCCTTATTGAACTGGTTATTGGACAAGCTGTAAATTGTATTAAACGATCTCGAGTTAGACTTAGTTCTGAGCAGTGAGCTGTGCATAGTGCGAACTGTATAATACTAGTAACGATCTGTAATACTGCCGTGATGCGAGCTGTAGAGTTCGCATGTGCTGGATGCTAATAAACCGGGTCTTGTCTGCTGGGCCACTTCATTGGATTGATTTGTTGGGTTTCTATCAGACTTTTATCAGTCCATTTGTTGAATCCGAAAAATATCCATAACAACAATATTAGAAGCTAAACATAAACAATCGTAAATAATTAAACCAAAATCTAAATTATCGGGCTTGGAACATATTGAGAGCATCCATTTCAAAGATAACATTGTTTAATTGTTTGCTGTTGACCCAACTAAGAGCTTCCCTAACTTGTAAGCCTCCGCTACCTTAGGCTCAGCCTGACCTAAACAAGAGCCAGTCTTAGCAGCCACGAAACACCCATACGCATTTCTCAAGGTTACACCAAAACATATTTTGTTCGCATTGTTGAAAATAGCAGTATCAACGTTTAACTTTAAAAAGTATTTCACGTTTATCAGAAACAGTAAGCTCTTAAATCTTTTTGATTTTTTTTTTTCTAAATACTCTAAAATATTAAAGGTATCCTCATACTATTTTGAAATTAAAGACGCTATAAACTTACTAATTTCTAATTATTATTGATCCTTTATAAATTAATCATATAAAAAGCCTTTTCAATATTAATAACCGATCGATTTATATATCAAACAATTCTGCTTTACTTAACAACTCAACAATTTAAAACTTATCTATAAAAACTCCATTCATTAAAATACTAATTCTAAAAAATCATTTTTTTAATATCAAATAGATCAAAAATCTATCGAAACCTATTGAAATCAAACAACTTTCAAAAACTATACTTAAAAACCTGTACAAAGCATCTTCATCTCATTGCTTCGCGGTCATGGGATTAGAGGAATGATTTCTTAAGGATACAAAAACAAGAACCGAAGAGCAGAAGTTGAGCAGAAGTTAAGCTCATTTTGCACTTAAGACCTCGGAAAAGGAAAAATCACATGACACACGATGCACGTGATACTTAACGACCTATTACATGTCACAATCTGATTCGCATCCTTCCATTGAAGCTATAACAGTGCAACCAATAAAAAGTCGCCACACTACCAGTTCCCATGCAGCCAGGTGCATCAAACTACACTCAACAACATTATTCATTTGCGATTTGCGTCAAACGAAAGATCTGTAGAAACTCTCATCAATCTCCCTTCCTCCTCGAAAAAAACATAAACAAAAAAAAAAAAAAAAAAACAGCGGAGTTGAGTCGCAGACTCACAGACACTGCTCCAATTCTTGTAATTAAATAGAATGAGCGACTCCGTCGAACCCTCCACATCTTCACGAGAAGGTCTGGATCCGACGCCGAACCCGAATTCGATTATCCATCCGCGCAGGGAGCCGTTCGAGCATGGTCTCCTCCCAATCCCGAAGCTCATCTTCACCGACCCGATCCAGAGCTTGATTCCGCTCAAGCAGAAGCTCCTCTCAACGCAGAGAGTCAACTCGCAAATCGTCGCCGACTCGCTTCAGATCTCCGTCGACCATGCGCGCCTCGTCCTTGATACCCTCGCCTCCGTGCTGCACACCGAATCCGACCCGCTCGTCAGGGTTCCGCCCGAGGAGGTCGACTCCGTCGGCGCCGATTTGAGGGATCTGATGCTGTTCTTGTATATTCAGTCCTACAAGAAGCTGTTGCCGAGGACGCACAAAGACTCCGCCGCCGTCGCCGATGTCTGGCCTTCAACTTCCGCTTTTGATGGCTACTTGTCCGCTCTGTCGCCACTTCAGGTGACGGCCTTTCTCTGTTGTTGCTTAATTGTGCAATGTATTATGTTGTTTCCGTAATTGTGTGGTTTTTCATTGAATTGCTAGGGAGGTCATGAGTTTTGAAATCAATTGAAATTGATTGGTTTAAGTTTATTGCCTTTGGTGGAATGTTGTTGGGTTTGGCTTGGTTTTAGTTTTCCTTTTGAGATTTCTGTTGGTTTTTAAAATGTTGTTGGGGTTTTTATGAATTTCGGATTGATTAAATTTGTAAAGGGCGGGACATTTAAAGCAGATGATATTTTTGCTGGCTTGGAGATACAATGTATTTAAAATGTTGATTAGTTGTCCGCATTGGGCGCTTGTATGGAAAGAAATTAATACAGGTTTTGGTAGTTTCCGATGGTTTTGGTAGGAGAGTTATGCGCTTGTTATGTGTTGCTGAACAGATTGTAACGCTTATTGCAATAGTTCAGTTGTTAGCCGTTTGACAAAGTTGCTGAAATTTGTGTTACCTTTTGAGCATGACTGATGTATATACCTTTTGTCAAATCCAAATTTGTTTTGCAAATTATCATGCTTTCATTTTTGCATCTGAAATTTTACTATTGTTTTGAATGTGCTCGCAATTTGGAGTACTATTACTATTACATGAGCGGAGCTCTTTCTAGCATTTCACATTTGTAAGATAGAGGCCAGTCTTATAGTGAGTTATGAAGGAAAAGGAAATTTGTTTAATGTGTCATAATGCACTGTTTCAAGATAAGCCAAATCACATTTCGTTTTTTTCATTTGGATGTGAAAATTTAACTTTGTTTTTAAACATGCTTGTCATTTTGAGTACTATTAGTTTCACATATGTGGAGCTTTTTATAGAGCTGTTATGCAGTGGTTGTTAAGTAAATGGAAATATATTTATGTGATGTGTTATAATGCACTGTTTTTATAGTGAAGCCAAATAACCTTTTTACCCACCGTTGCCTTTATTTAATCTCAGTCAAATTGCATACTTTGTTAAGCTCTGTCCATGTGAATTTACTCTGTCAGTCTTTAGTCTTTACCCTTTGCTCAAAGTCATAGCACTTATAGGACGAACTGATGGGAATACTATCAGTAAACTCTAGTAGCTTAAACCATAAGATCATTGTCTTTCCATAGGATTTTGCGATTAAATTTCCCAGTAGTATGAATTTGACAGTCTATAAACTTATGATTTTAGTGTGGTTGTCTTCATTAGAAACTTGATTCAATTGATTCTCTTTCCTAATTTGACTTTATCCTGATATTGACATCGCAGCTTGTGCGAAGCAACAGCCGTCGGTTCATGCCATCACAAGGTGATGAAGAGGTTCACCAGTTATCGTATCTGCAAAAGCACATGGGTAACATTCTCTCTCTTTTGTCAGAGCCTACTGAAGGGGAAGGCGAAGAGTCTTTGGTAAGTCAAATTACTCATTACATTTGCAGTTGGAAATTGTACCTTTTTTTTTTTTTTTTTTTCCTTTGCTTACAAAAGCTGAACTGTCTAAAAACTGAAGATAGAAAGTGCATATTTTCTTGTTGGTTTGTTTTTCCTTATGTTTCCTCAAATATTGTGTATGCGATCTGATATTTTGAGTCATAATTGTGGTGTATTCTGAGGTGGTTTTAACAAGAGGCACCTGTTAGAATCTTGGGGTATTGGGATAAAGGCAACCCATTTGCAAGTTTTACACTTTGGAAAGTGAGGCACTGCTTTTTGACCAAATTTTAAGCTCATTACATTTTACATGTCAATACCATGAAGTCCTGACATCAAGTTGGTTTGGATGATGTTAGTTGGTTCTAACTCCTGAATGCTGTTTCAATGAACTCCTTCCTAGCTGAAATGGGCTCTCTTGTGGCTATGTTGTCTGATAGATGGTTTCTAGATGATATTGATTTCCATAGCAAACTGAGATATTTCACTTATGGTTAGATTTTGATAATTCCGTTGTAATGTAGGGTGTGCATCATTTTTGTTTCTTTTTGCGGTTCACCGAGTTTGCTAGCCTACCTACACATACATACATTTTTTGAGCAATAATATTTTTGCAACTGTTTATCTGTTTTCAACTGTTGAAAGTGTGTGGAAATTTGTGTCTCTCTCGGTTTTCTATTTTGTGTGCTTCTTCATATTTCTGCATTGTGGTCTTCATTTACTAGTTTGTCCCTTTGCTTTAGGTCTTGAGCATGGAAGGATTTGAGCATCTTGGATTTCTAATTCAATTTGGTGATAAGGGATCTGAAGGGATTCCTTTAAGTCAAGCTGCTCCATTTTTCGCCAATTCAGATCCTGACATGCCTGCTGTTCCTGTTCCTGCTGCACAAGTTCATGAATGGATTCTACAGAACATAACTTCAGCGTTGGAACATCTTACTGAAAGAGTCTCTGCAAAAGAAAATGGCCCAACCAACGTCTCTGATCCGGATGTTGCTATGGCTGATGCCTGCACAAATTCAGTCAAAGCTTTAACGAATGCTAGGGGTCCTAGTTTCATTGAGGGCATCTCTAAATCTTCATATGTAAAGCAAGCTTCTGATCTTAAAGGTTCTTCTGTGAAGGTTAGGTTCTATATTTAATTTAGTAATTACTTATGTTTGACTGAGGTCTTAATGATTATGTCTTGTTTACTTCTGAAATTCATGATAGTTAATTTTTTGCAAGAAATTTTTGTCTATTATTCTGAAGTCACTTGTATATGCTTTCAGTGCTAGCTTTTGCATTTATAATAATTAAGTTGTTAACAGGTGGACTTTTGGAAACAATCTGTGAAATTTGGCATGATTATTAATTGTTTGTAATAGTTTAAAATACAATCTATTATTCCAATTAGAGATGCCAATGTTCCCATTTAAGTGATGGATCCAATATGTTTAGAACCGGTAGTTGAATTGTCCATATCTGTAGCACTTGGTGTGTGCACTATTGGAGTGAATGAGGGAGCATGTTTTTACTTTTGATGTGATTAAAGTTTTCTTATTCTGTCTTACAGTGATGCAGATAAGTTTTATGCTTTTCTTGCCCCTTTTTGATAATCCTCTTTTACTACTTGCAATTCTTAGTTTGCCTTTTGTCATTGAGAAATGAATAGGATATAAAATAAGTAAAGGTAGCCTATTTATCTAAAACTACCTTTATCTGAAATTTACATAGTTGTGGAAACAATGATTCGTGTCGTGTCTGTTCCTTTCTGGAGGAGGTAGAGGTTAGGACTCCTGGGTCACTTTGTTCTTGTTATCATAGTTGAACCAATTACTAGAATTCATTTTAATCCACTCTAGCTGCCAGACATACTGCATCCACTTTTGCACTGAGAACGAGAACTTTAATTTTGCTTGAGGTTGGAACTCGTCTTTTAAGTAAAATAAATCTAATACTTATCACTTTCAAAAAGAAGAAGGTAAACACTCTCTAGACAACAAGAAACAGTTGTATGAGGTTAAATATTCATTCCTGTTTCAGTTTTAAGATTTTTTTTTTTTTTTGGGGGGGGGGGGGGGGTGAGCCGCGGGGGTGGGGTGGGGTGGGGTTTGGCTTGCATGAAAACTTTGAATTGCCTTAGAAGTTCAACCAAAAAATTTTGTTTGCTATGGGGCTTTACAATCAATATTTGAAAGTATGTGAGGTGGTGCGGTGCAGTCGCTCCGCTGTAAGGTGAGGCAGATGCCTTGAGGTGGTCGAGGTGGCCTCGTCAACTGAAAATGACTTAAAAAAACAAAAGTAGTACGAAACTTTATAAATTGAAAATTAATTATCCAAAAGTATTTATAGAACCACGATACCCAACCAAAAACAAGATAAATATCACTGAAACAAGATAAATACCCAACTGGAAATGGTGATCACATGTGTCATCTCCCTCATCATTGTCGGTAAAATTATCATCCACCTCACAGATATTAACTAAACGAAAAAAAAAAAAAAAAATTTAAAATCACTTGCAAGTTTAATTAAATAAAATATCTTTGTACCTTTGAGATGCTTTATCTGAAGAATAAAAATCTCATCCTCAATTAGAATATTGAGAAATATTCACTCCTAATCATATAGTATGCTGCCGACACTTATTCCCACGCTCAGACTCAAGCTAGGACTCCAGGCCTAGTTGCATTAGCTGTTAACTCTACAAAAAAAATATCTTCAACGTCCAAATTGCTTTATAAACTCTTCTCTCTCCATCTTTCTTTCTCACTCTGTTTCATGCAACACAACACACACACCCACCCCACAATTATGCTTTTGTTTTCTCTCTTTGAATTGCTCTCAAAAACTTGGTTGAAGAGGGGCTACTGGTTTTAAAGGAGAGAAGTTGAAGTGGGAAGAAGAATTTTAGAAGGAAGAAGGATCGACCGATCTGAGCTTTAGAAGAGTTTTAGGTTTTTTTATTTTATTTTTATTTTTTATTTTTTATTTTTGGTCCAATTCCTCAGCTGCCTCAAGGTAGACTCAGACTTGAGCCTGAGGTGGCTGCCTCGTGTGGTTGAGGTGGCCAATGTTTGATTCGGCATTAAGGCACCAGCACTGCATCAAGGCGATGCCTCAGCCCGTATTTTAAAACATGTCTACAATAGCAATTTAAGATGACCATTTTCATTTTTGAATTCTAAAAAGAAGCCAAAATTTTAGGTTAGCATTTTCGTAAAATGAAATGGAATTTGGTAAACACTCTCTCTATATCCATGGATGGCTCCTTGTTATTCTTTGTGTTGTGTATCATTTGTTCAGTAGATTGTTATTTCTTCAATATATTGCTTGACTACTATACAATGTCATGAATATAAATTGTTAAAATTCATAATAAACATACAACTGGTAAGAGTTTAAAAATGTAGAAGACTTTAGACCTTTTCGTTGTTTCTACTAGACACATTCTCACTTATCAAATTTTGTTAACGGAAAATAATACCAAGCATGTTTCGGATTCTAAAAACAACACCTCAAAACTCATTCTACTTTTTCTTAAATGATTTAGAAAATGCCATTTGGAAAATGTGACTAGATGCGTCCTAAATGACACCTTCCTATGTTTCTTATTTTTATGTAAACGAAAAACTTAAATGGCGTGCCTTGATTCTTGTTAGGCTGTGTGATGTTGTGCTCAACAGTTAATGCAAATGTGCTGTTGTGAACAGAATGGATTTTTGTTACTAGGGGTTGGTAATTAAACCCTGGGTGTGGTGAAGTGAACATTATAGCATCATATATGTAAAACATTCTTCTTGCATAGTATGGGTTTTGATTTATATTGTTGGGATCTGAATCTTTACATATATACTGCTGCTGTAAATACAATATATTGTCAGTAAACACTTTCAAACTCCGTTTATAATGACATTTTACTAGTTAGCTATACTTTTTAAGACTTATAAGCTTGAAGAAGAAGAGATAAAGTCATATTCATTTCTGTTGCGGAGTCAGTCTACATTTCTTCAAACAGATACATTCTGCAAAAATTTTCGATGTCATATTATCATTTCATTGTCATTCCATTTTCTAAAACTTTTAACATTATGTTGTTTAATCTCAGGTTATCAATTGCCATGACTCAGTCATATACATTTTAGCACCTTTAAGATACGCCACAATATATGGATGCTCAGATGCTACTATTGTCCTTGGAGCTGTGGGCAAGGTAATGACACGAATGTTGGTTTTGCTCTTTCTGAATTTACTGTTGCTATGAAGTCCTGATTTATGTTTGCTTGATTAGCAGATCTTGTACATTTAATCAATTATTAGTTTTCAAAATTGACTGAAAACGTCTCTGGTTGTTTGACAGTGGAATGTTGGGAAATGATTTGTGTTAATAGCTATAATTCGTTGGAGCTGGGAAAATTTATTGATTAATTTTGGCAAATGATAATTGCATTGATTTAATTCACTAATTGACATTGGTATTTTAGCAATGAATAGTTAGTGTAATTAGCTTTAGGAAGTTGGTTATCTTTTTATTTCTATCCCATCCTTGTACTCGATATTCATCAGTCATCAATCATCAATGAACTGTGCTTCTGCAGTAATTCTATGAAGGGAAAGTAGAAAGTTATAAGAATGTGATCTGGATATATATGTTTATGGCATAATCTTCTGAACTCATTTCATATTGTTTATATTGCCTTTGCATATTCACACACATTTGACTACATAGGATATTTTAGAAACGCCTTCATCTTAACTTTGTTCCAATAAATCGTCCAGGTGATTACTGATTAGCTTGCTTTTTCTATGCATTACACAATATTTTATACCATTGACCCATTAGCTGATAGCCTGCTACGAAGAGTTCGTATGGACTGAAATGTTATTTGGGGATGAATTCATATTTCTTTGCTAAGAATGTGAACACTGTTATCAACTAATGTCGATATATAACTATCAAGGGTATATATAATGTTTGAAAAGACCTTGCAAGTCTGTGGTTTGGAAAATGACTGTAGGACCTTTAAACCTTTTCTATTTGGGAGGGTCTTTTTAATTGGTCCTATATTTATAAGGTAATGTAATCTAGAAGGCTCTCTTTCTTGAAGTGCATGATGAAGGCTTTTGAGCTCTTGTGAAAATTCATTTCTTCAATCATGGCGCTGGTGTGAGCAGTGACATTTGCCAGCAAGTACACTTCAGATTTTAGTTACTTGTCATCCCCCCTGGATGTAATAATTTTGTTTCTTTTTAAACGGATTTGAACACGGTTAGCAGTTTATCTCTATAATAACTGTCAAATGTAGATATAATGTTTGCTAACACCTAGCACATAAATGGTATAGGAAAATGGAATTTTTTATTTTATTTTTTCATAATATTGTATATTCAAGAAGTCTTTTTTTCTTGAATTGCTTGATGAAGGCTTTCTGGCTCTTGTACAAATTCATATCTTCAATTATGGAGCTGGTCTGAGTGCTGGTTGAGCATGGACAGTTATGGTGCACATTCTTTGTGTTTTTAATGTACTTGTCTCCCCAGGAGAAATGTTAATGGCATACTTTGGGTTTTCCTACTAGTTTGCTCAGATTTGTCTAAGTCTCCCCATTTCTCTCTGTTTCTTATTTTGTCATGCTCTTCTATCATTTTAAATGCTCTCTAGGCTGTTATGTCAATTGCCAAGTGTTGAATTTGGTGATTGCAATGTATTCTAGGTATTTCTTCAGTTCAAGTTATATGTGAACTGCAGGCTCTTGTATTGCAGTGAAAATTTATGACTCAGAATGTATGTTATATGGTTCTAATTCCTTTTACAGGCAGTGAGAGTGGAACATTGTGAACGAGTTCATGTGATTATAGCAGCAAAACGAGTTTGCATTGCAAATTGTCGGGAGTGTGTTTTCTTTCTGGGAGTAAACCAGCGACCGCTAATTGTTGGTGATAACCATAAGATTCAGGTTAGTTTGTTGGTACTTGCTGTTGCTTTTGCAAAGTTGGCAGCTAGTTCTTTATGTTCTCCTTTGATAATTAACAGTCAATGGAATTTATCCAAATTTTGGCTATGCTAATATATTCTGCATCTTATTTTCAATGAAAAGTATTGATCCCAAAATGAAATGTTATATTAAATTAATTCCGACTCTGTCTGGAGTTGCTTTAGGTCCACAACAAAGTTGTTTGGTGATAACCATTTGGTAATGGATGCAATGTGCTAGGCATAAGGAGGAAAGAAGTACCTTAATTGTGTTTCCATTGTATGTTTTATTTTATGCTGTTACGTTAAAGTCTTAATTGTTTGAGCTCGGAATTGAAGTTGTCTAATTTTGGCTTATCAAAGAGTTTTTTGAGGCTTACATCATCAGCATTTGATCGGACATAGATAAATTGCAAGTTTGACCATTTGCAGGTTCATAAGGCAATTGATAATCTTAGTTGACTTTTTTTTTGTTTACCAGTCACTTTGTATGGCTATCATCCGATTTTCCTGGGGTCATATAGATGTTCAAGAAAGTTTTTTTTTGGTTTGTCTTTTGAGTTTTAAGTTTGCTGAAAAAGATAGAAGAAACAACTGGCTGGTAAGCACCTGTTGTGTGTGTGTGTGCACGCGCATGCGCGCATATATATATAATTCACTTGAAAATTGCAGCCCTTCAGCCCTTATTGAACCAATCTATTTTTCGTGTTAGGTTTATGTGCTCAATTCTTTTTGCAACCTATAAATCCTAGAAGCAGTTTGCTGACAATTTTCATCAATTTTATTTTTTATGCTTAGGGTGCTAAGAAATTACCCTTTTATTCTGTGAATTTTTGTCAGGTGGCACCATACAATACATTTTACACTCAGTTGGAGGAGCACATGGCAGAAGTGGGCATTGTGGCAACTATTAATAGATGGAATGAACCCCTG
This sequence comes from Litchi chinensis, assembly GCA_019925255.1. Taxonomy (NCBI): domain Eukaryota; kingdom Viridiplantae; phylum Streptophyta; class Magnoliopsida; order Sapindales; family Sapindaceae; genus Litchi; species Litchi chinensis. The sequence goes on from CM034472.1 coordinate 10,664,046, forward strand.
GCTCTGGGAATGGTCGATCCACATGATTCACTGTCTCATCCTGCAGGTGTCTCTGATGTTCAGGCTGAGTCCGCCACACATCTAGATCCTGATCAATTCACAAAATTTTTGGTATAATTTGTATATTTTATATGCTAATTTTGGGCTATTTTATGATTGATCTTTCTAGCTATGTATGTATTGATCATATGTGATCTAATACTATGCTTATTTCTTGATGCTCAGATTCCAAGCTGGTTTGGAGGTGAATCCCCTGGACCAACGAAAGACAATCCATTTGCTCTACCAGATGCTTATATGACCTCTCAGCAGAGAAATGTGTGTGCTTTATTATGATTAGTACAATAAGATGACTTAATATATGTTCTCCTCTTGAGTTTCCATTTTCTGTGTTGCAAGTGATGCTCTGTAAGTTGATTTTAGGTTCTATTCGCAATCAATATTTGGTAAATCTGAACTGATTTTCTTTTCTGCAGCAAAAGAACTTAGGGGAGATAAAACAACTTTTGAAAGAAGCGCCCCTAGAAGAAAATCGGAAACGGGAATTGTCAAGTGCGCTCCATGTGTACTTCAAAGACTGGTTATATGGTAAGCTTCTTTTCTTCCCTTTTGTAGCCTTTTATGTTAGGATTTTTTTTTTTTTTTGGAAACTTATGTTAGGATTATAGCTTTCGTCGTCGTCATTTGGAAGGTTCATTGGCTTTAATATCATAGAAGGTTCAGAGAAAGAATAAGTAAAAGGGAGACATCAACTGGATAGGAATATATGGGTTAACTTATTTGCATAGTTCTGAAACCATTTGATGTCACGTAGGGGATTCACCTATTGTAGCTCTTTCTGCCTTGATTGCATTTGTTGAGATTTCAAGTAGGCGTTGTTTGCACATGTTCTTCTATTTCTGCCTTTAGCAGAAACTTCTAATTGGGTTTTGGACATTAAGAGCAGGCTCACCTCTAAGAACACAAGTTCAGACTATCTCTGGGTTTATGGGGGCGGGTGTCTGTGTTTTTGTGCTTGTCAACAACTAATTATGCCCCAGCCAAGGATGTGGATAGCCTTTCTTCCCCTTCCAAAGGAGGAATGTGGGATTTGATCTACATGGTTGGATTTGTGGGGCTGAAAGTTCTAAACGATATCCGCTCCTTACTAATTGCAATTTGTTAAGGGTGCATAGCAGAACTTTTAGATGTTTGTTACATGCACTATGGGATCCGATTTCTTAGGTTCGAGCATTCAGTTTCTTACATGGCCTAGTATAGCTATATCTTGAATTTTTTTAACTCACCTGGGCGGGTTAGACTAAAAGTTGAACCAGTGTGGGCTTGACAGTAATATGTGAAGTGAGCTATTCATCCTGATCTAGGACAGGTTGCACTTAAACACACTGATTTTAATGTTCCATATCCACTATCTGCACAAATCCAAATTTTAGGAATCCCAATGAAATGTATGTTCTGATCTTCTTAGGTTTTGTGCTTTGCTCTTTAAATTTGATATTAGCCCTGTACCAAATATATAAATGTCCAGGACTGAATACAAACCTTTTATGTTGTTGATAGGGTGTTACTTTGGATATAAGTTAAATGATATGTAATTGTCTATTCTAATGATGGCAGCTTCAGGAAATATCCGTCAGCTTTACTGCCTACAAGGAGACTAATAGCGTATGATGATAGCGTGGGCTCGATTAATGATGTTATAGAAGGTAGCTTTCCTTCTGTTATTCCTTCTGTTTCAATCCTTACAAAAGTTCCCCTTGCCATTTCTGTCAGTACTACAGGCAGTTGAGCAACCACCCTCTGTATTTTGGGATGATACTCATTTATGCATCGACAGTGGTGCAAAGAATGCAATTAGAAACACATTGGCTAATCGCAGTGTAATATCTTTCGGGAAAAAAAAGGAATTTTACTGTAATATTTTGTTTACCTAGGTTTGCAGCTTTATGAAGTTTTCTTTCATTTTTGGCTCCGTTTTTTATATGGCCTTGTGAAATTTAAATACTGTTTCATTAATTTTGAAGTCTCGCCGATTTCTTTTCCCCGTCTGTAAATAACGAGTGAGGCTTCGGATTGTGAGTTGAATGATTATTTATTCAGTTAGGACTGAACATTGTAAGTTTCATTCTGGATATGGGTTGAGAATTTAATATTGGATTGGCTGCCAAATTATTGAAATGATACTGACCCAAGGTGAAACGGAAAGCTGTGACATTGTTTGTTCACCAAGCGCCAACCAGGAAGTTGAGTTTTGAACATAATAGCAGTGTCAATGAAGAATATAGATATGCCTGCTGGTACAGGTTGTTAAGATCTCATACTTTAAAAAAAAAAAAAAAAAAAAAAATTTACGTGTCATCGTCGAAATTAATCATGCTTGGTATCCTCGCCATTTCTTCTGGATTGAATCGAAATTAGAAAGTTACTAGGCAGAGACGAACGGTTGTTTGTAACATTAATTTACTAGAGGGAGAGGGCCGGGGATTAATGGGGTCTATCATTTTATTAAAATTAATGGATTTGATTAACTTAGAGGTTTAGTTATTTTATCCAACTAGTAATTTTATTTTTTAATTGAATCTTTTGGATTGATATTAATAATCATTTTTACAATCAATTCAAAGATTCTAATTGAGATGTTGACGTTCGAAAACGGTCAACCAGAGATTCTGGGGCCCAGACAGCAGACTTGGTAATTAATTAACAGTTCTGGTCGTACCAATGGAGGGGTAGTAAATGGGCGATTAATGAAGTTCTAGGTTGGTGGTGTTTAATTCAGGTGAAGGAATGTCGGTCTTGGTGGTTGGTCGGATTTAATAAGGTGATCAGCAAGAAATTAAAGAGAAAGAGAGAGAGAGAGAAAGAACACAACGGTTTTTTACGTGGTTTGGTGACTGCACCTACGTCCACGGCCACTCTGGAGTAAATCCGGCAGAGTGACAGTTTTCTGGTATGTTCAGCTTAGCTTGTACAGTAAAAATGTCTCCCACCTTTATAGAGGAGGGGGGATGACAATATAAAAATACAAAGAAAGTTACACACGTTACTGGCAACGGCTAATTTTAATTAATCCTGACATTGTCATGCTGCATTAATTGTGAAGGTAATGATGGTCTTCTTCCTGCATGAGTTTGCATTTAATATACCTGAAGAAGTCTTTACTTCATTAAATGCTTCTTGGTAATTGTGTAAGTAGTTTCCGAAGGGAAATCATGAGAGTTGGTGGTTTTGACAACTTGCTGTACACGATATCCTCAGGGTAAGCCTTTCAATCAGCCAGGTGGCGCACATTGGAGGGGAGGCAAGGAGATCAGGAAGAGAGACAAGATGGTCTGGAGGTTTTTGCGAGCTCGCGACCTGGGCGACCTTGCGAGCTCCACGAGCTGAAGGTATGGGCAGGAGGCATTCTGGGAGCTGCTGTAGGTTTGCGACCTGGAAGACCTCACGAGCTGAGCTGGCAACCACTGGTTCCAACCTTGGGCCTCCTGGGCCCTTGTTTCTATTTAAGTAAATAAAGCCTGGGTTGGGCTCTTTGGACCGATCCAAAAAATGGGTATAACAGATGTAAAGTTAGTAATTGGATGAGATAGTCAAATTCTAAAAGTTTCATTGTTAGTAAGTTTATGCAACTCCCAATTTAAGAGTCCATTTATTCTATTTATTTGACTATCATGTGACAGTTAAGTTGTAATAATTAAGAGATGATAACCATTTATAATATGTTATAATGTGTTATTTAATAAATTAATCAAGTTAAAGTTAAAAAATATGTAATACAATAATTAATAAGATAATTTATTAAAAAATGTTCAAGTAAGAAAATAAAAATATAAGGTATTAATAAGTTAGAAATGAAGGAATTAATAAAAACAATTTATAATATTATAAAAATTTATGATAATTTATAATGTTTATAAAATAATTTAACATTTTGTTGCAATTAATATATTAAATATGTTCATTTTAATGTAATTACTTATCGAACAAACTTAAACGTTATAAGTTAACATCATGTTATATATAAAATAATGTTATAAATAGAATGTTAAATATATTTATTTTAACATAGTTAGTTACAATATAGACGTATATATTGCAAGTTAACATCATGTTGTATATTGAAGTGATGTTGCAAGTAAAATATTGAATATATTCATTCTAATTTAATTAATTACCATATTAATTATAACATTGTAAATGTTACAAGTAAAAGATTGAATGTATCTCTTCTAATGTAATTAGTTATATATAAGTGTAAATATTACAAGTTAAGATTATGTTATATGTTAAAGTGATGTTGCAAATCAAACTAAAATGTACTTATTCTAATATAGTTTGTTATGATATAAACGTAAACATTACAAATTAACGTTATATTGCAAATATAACGTTGACTATATCCATTCTAACATAGTTAGTTATCATATAAACATACAGGTTACAAGGTAATGTTGCGTTGCAAGTTAAAAGTTGAATATACTCATTCTAACGTAATTAATTATTATATAAACATAAATGTTGTAAGTTACATAATGTTGCACGTTAAAGTGATATTGCAAGTACAATGTTATTATATATATCCATTTTAACGTCGTTGGTTACCATATAAATATAAATATTATAAATTAACATCAAGTTGCAACTAGAAGTTTGAATATACCTAACCTAACATAATTAGTTACCATATAAATATAAATGTTGCAAAATAATGCCATTTGCATTTTTAAATGAATATTTGACTTTAATTTTGTTATTAATAGATTTAAAATATAATATTTAATTTCCATTTAATTGTTTGATTATAAAGATATCATATTTAATGATCTTTTATTATATTATATCCTTTAATAGAAAAACAATTATAGGTGTGCATGCAAAAATTCTTGCAATGCATTTAGTAAAATAACTTTGAATTTTAAATTTTATTATTCTTATTATATTTATTTGAGTTTTATTGTAATTTATTACATTATACAATACACAAGACATATAAAAAATGTATGTTACACTATGTCATAAAGTACTAATCTTGAAAACAACATATGAGATGCAACAAATGTCTCCGTAAAATCTATTATATAATATTTGATAAAATACATTTTTATTTTGAATTTTTAAACTTATTATTAATATTATGTATAAGAGATTATATAAACTATATTATGTATACTTGAAATGTAACGCCCCAAATCTAATAATAAGGAAATAAGATATTATGGTTAAACTAGATCTTAAAAACAAACTCCAAATATAAATTTTATTCCAAACTTTGAAAGTAATTAATAAAAATATCCAAGTATAATCTCTAAAAGAAAATCCTAAAAATTTAAATTCTAAAACCAAATATGTCATTATCAAATTTCTATTCCTTATAAAATCTGAAACTAAATACAATGAATTATATTCACTATCACGAAAACTTCTTGTTCGGGTGAACTTCAAGTTCTAAACATTCAATGTCCATAATTCATTCATACTCTGCAAAATGGTGGAGATGAGGGGATGAGTCGTCAACTCGGTAAGTAAATTCATGCATAATGTTAATGTTATCATAGATACCTTTATAAGTCAAAAATAAAACTTCAATACATATGAACATATATCAAAACCATTGCTCAATATAATCAATCTTTAAATTTACAGAAGATATTATGTAGCTCAAAACCAATAATCAAAATTGAAAATATAATCAATTTTTAGAAGATATCATGTAGCATAAAACAATAAATAGAACAAAATATCATATTAAAACATATATTCACATAATGTAAATAAAAAGTAGGCTCATGGTTTATAGTGTTATAACTTATAAGTACCCATGTGACATGATCAGAACAATAGAATATCATAATTAATCATGTGACATGATCAGAATAACAGAATGTTACAACTACTAGTGTGACATGGTCAGAATATCACAATTATCTATATGACATGGTCAAATAACAAAATATGTGTACACAAGATTTCAGCTGGACTAATATCAGAACAATGATTATAAACAATGAGCCATTTTTTTTTTCATATTCTTATCGAAATGATATATTTTCAAAATACATGGTAAAATATTTAATAATTGTCAATCAATTTTAAGAAAGAATAAGTCTTGAATTCAATATACAAATTTTTGCAAACTTTTTGAGTTATGCTTAAATTATAGATTTTCTTTTTAAATCAAATGAAAATATAAATTTTAAAAGTAAATAATTTGAAAACCTTTGCAAAAAAAAAAAAAAAAAAAAAATTTATTGCTATACAAACAACTTTATAAAAATTGTTTTGTTATAACTAATGTTAAGTACAAATATAGCTTTCAGAATATCCAAAATTCATATAATCAACATACATACATCATGAATGAATTTACTTATCTTGAATAAGTATAAATTCACAAAATAAGCTCAATGATCACACGAATCTATACAATTATAGAATGAATATAATTACAATCTTATCACTATAATAATTTTGTTTGGACAAATTTAACCTTATTATAATAAATTGAAAGTTTTATCCTTTTTGCATCAAATTTTCAGCTCAGACAATGTCACTCTAAACATTTTTTAATTAACTCTCTAGGTCTCTAATCAATCTAAAATTTTAAATAGACGTTCTAGACGCATTAAACAATCTTCGATAAATATTTCAACTAAAATTGTGGCTGTTAGCATTGATAAACATTTATTCATTTCAGCTTAATGAAATCTATCTAGAAAATATTATTTTTGACTATAGTGTATTCTATGAATTTTAATAAATCTTATAGTCATCGAAAAATCATAAAATCGTATATACTAATAGAAGATGTGTAAAGTAACCTATAATTTTTTTTTTACATTATTGCACAGTCTGTAGTATGCTTAAAATCATCAAAACTTCAAGAACCAAAAATCTGTCTTACAGATTTTGTTTCCCAACATCGCCAAATCCTAAATTTGTATCTCTTAATTCTTTTATCAGAAAATTACAAAATTTACTATATGAACAGTCTACATATAAACCTAATCACACATAAAATTTTATAATTTTTCAGTAAGAATAACGTGGTGAAAACAAATTCTTACCTTGGGTGTTATCTAACTCCAAAAATTCAAGCAACACACCCTTGCAAAAGTTCTCTCATATTTTTCTTCTCTTCTTCTTCTTCTTCTTTTCTACTTTTTTCATGGGTGACTTTGTATGTGTGTTGTGTTTCTAATTGTTTGCTTAAAAATATATATAGGTGTATAGTGGTCGACTTTAATCTCCTTTTATGCATGAATTTATATATATATATATTTGGCTTATCACATCTATGAATGACACTTGTCTAAAATAATTTTGCCACCATTTGATTATCATGCCCCCTTTCATGATATTGTCTCATATATATTAAAAACCAAAACCTTTCCCACTTTCTTTGTTTGACACCAACTTATAAAAAAACAAAATCACTTCCACTTTCTTTGTTTGTCACCAACTTTTATCATTTATTTTTATTTCTTACCTTATCATGCTCTTGCACGATTCCTAACTAACACATGTCTCTTAATTTTATACCTATATGCATATATATGGTGACATACACACTCAATTCATTCTCATTTTATTTACTTTTATCTCATGCTTTTATCATTACAACATCCATTATATGTATATTTATATAGCACTACCTTAATCATTTCCATTAACAATTTCTTAACTAATAATATAATAATACTCCACTACCTCTTTTTTGCTTTTACTTTCATACACCCACTCTCTTTTGCTTTCAATTTGGCACAACTTCCATTTTCTCAATAAAAATATTGGCAATCACCCTCTCTTTTCTTCTCCACACACAGTCACCAAAATTCATTGTTTTCTCAACTACTAATTTTGTTTTGTCTCTTCTCAACTTCATGTTAGCTTTTGTTTGCCTATTGTTTTTATATATATAAAAAATGATTACTATTACTACATATAATTGTGCCTTTTCACATCACTTATCATCATTGATCTCTAATTAAGTCTCTTCTCAACTTCATGTTAGCTTTTGTTTGCCTATTATTTTTATATGTATAAGAAATGATTACTATTATTACATATAATTGTGCCTTTTCATATCACTTATCATTATTGATCTCTAATTAATAACATAATTGCCACTATTTGATGTAATAAAACTTAAACCGGCTAAACCAAATTAATAACACTAAACTACACTTCATTTAATCTCTTGGGTTCACTAAGGTTGGGGCATTACATGAAATGTATTAGCTAATATAAAACGAATCAAACATATGAATTATAGTATGCAATATTGTTACAGCCTTTATTAGAATATAATACAGATAATCATATTTGTATGTAAAAACTTTTACCTTACATATAACAAATCAATTTTGATTTTGTAAATTTCATTGTTCTTTCTAGAATTTATTTTAGAAAGAACAATGAAATTTACAAAATCAAAATTGATTTGTTATATGTAAGGTAAAGTGTAAAGATGAGGAACAATACCACTGCAAGACAAAGAAAAAACATCACTACCGTTCCTTTTTCAAAAGCAAAAGCAAGTCTCATGATGGATATAGGAAAAAGAAAAAGAAACAAAGATTCCGTTATTTCAAAAAGAAGCACGCACGTGACTCAAAAGGCACTCGGTGCTATGCATGTGGAAAGAAGGGTCACTTTGCAAAAAGGTGTCCCCACAAGCAGGCAAAATCTGCAAAGATGGTCCAAGCAATCGAAGAACTTCCAGGTGTCAATATTCCGTCTGACGCAGATATCGAATCTATCTTCTCAGAACAAGAAGATATGAACAAAGAGACCGCCTTTGCCTTCCCAACCACTTCAGATTCAGAATCTGATAAGGAATCTGATTCCTCTTCAGAATATGACTCATCACCCCCTAGTGCTTTCATAATGCAGTCTGCTATGTCACTTCAAACTCCAAAAAACACTTTCACTGTTAATCCAGACTCCGTACACAAACCAGCCATCAACCCACATCTCCATGTCCAAATCTACACCTGTAAATACTCAAAACCCATTTCTGCCATAGCCTTTATGGACACAGGATCCTACAACTCTTTCATGAACCCGAAAATCCTACCCCCACAATACTGGGTTCGGCATAAAGAAGAGTTTGCTGCTGCTGATGGAAAACTTTTCCATACCAAGCTCATAACTAAGCACAAGATTGGGATTAAAATTCTCCCTAATCTCACAATTTGGGCAAAAGTTTTGGGTACTGATCTTCCTGGAAAAGATCTTATCATTGGATGAGATCTTTATTGCTTATCAGAAAATCTCAGGATATTACCCACGGGCATCAGATGCAAAAGAGATTTTAAACCTTTTGTCTCAATTGCCAATATGTTTTCCATCACTACAGTATCCCCTAACTACATTGGAGTTCAAGAGAAGCTATTAAAACTGTGTGCAGAAAGTCATGATAAGTTCCATCATCCTCATCCTTTATGGAAAAATCCAGAATTCTTCATTTCTCTGCCATTTAGACTCAATGAAGATGTAAACCCTACAAAGGCAACCCATTCAGGGATGACTCCAACTGACCTCAAGATGGCCAGAGAAGAATGCCAACAACTCCTTTCACAAGGACTCATAGAGCCTACCACTTCATCATGGGCATGCCAGGCGTTCTATGTAGAAAAACGGTCAGAAAAGGTTCGAGGAAAGAAAAGACTAGTCATAGACTACAAGCCTTTGAACCTATTCTTACAAGATGACAAATTTCCACTGCCAAGGACGACAACATTACTTTCATAACTGGCAGGAGCAGTCATTTTCTCTAAATTTGATTTGAAAGGTGCATTCTGGCAATTAGGAATCCACCCAGCTGAACGCCACAAGACAGCATTCTGCATACCAGATGCTCAGTACCAATGGACAGTCATGCCATTTGGACTCAAAACAGCTCCATCACTTTTCCAAAAGGCGATGACAAAAATATTCTATCCTATTCTCCATTCGGCCCTGATTTACATTGATGACATCCTCCTCTTTTGTAATATTGCTGAACATCGCCAAGAAATTCTCTTAATAGTATGCCTGTAACTGCATGTACATCAAATCGCAGTATTCTGATCTGCGTATATTCATCCAAAGACTGAAACCAATCTCTGAGAGACCCTGTAAATCTGGACACGAATTCTCTGACAATTTGTTCTGATTTTGCAACTTGTAAATCTAACCAGGCACTCATTTATGAAATTCTGTTCCTCCATTTTTCTGGAGGGATATCATCAAGAGTAAACCAGGGACCATTGGTAGGTTTAGGAAGATTTAGGCCAAGTTGCTGTGGTGGAAACTGGTTTACATCAGGTGGTTCTTCCACAATAGGTGTCGGACCAGTAGTGGATGACTCATCAGGGGATTGTTGAGTTGTAGATGATCTGGGAGGATCATTTCTGGAGGCCATGAGTATCTTTGAAATGTTGGTGTATTGTTTTTGTGTAGGTAATAATGGCGTTCCTGGCTCAGTATCTGAGGAAGAATCCTCAGTACTATAAACAGAAGAACTTGCGGACGAAACTGGTGATGTCCTGTGGGCAAGCATAGCAGGAGGATGGAATTGTGTCTCTGGTGATTTGCCTTTGTCTTTTGTGGGGGCTGATGGTTTGGGTTTTATGGGTTGAGGTGGTTGTGCCAGAGGGATTTTTCTCAAGAGCATTCCTGTGGACTTAAAATACTTTGAGTCATCTGGTGGTGAATATGGTGGTGAATTGGACTGTGGAAAGATAAATGAGGATGAGTATGGGTAGGCCTTGGGTATGTAGGTTGGTGGTGATACTGGTGGGATAGGAGATGGCTGAAGAGAAAAATCTCTCTCCATCTGACTTTTTTGTTCTTTAAGTCTCCTGATCTCCTTTTCTTTTGCTCCAAAATCTGGGCCAAAATATCCCTGGTGAATGTATTGCTTGAGAGTTGCGTCAAGTTGTGAAATTCTGGACTGTAGATTTAGGTACAAATCCCTAAACGTTGAGTCCATTGCTTGGAGTCTCTGATCAAACTGTGAGACATGTTTTTCTACTTTGTCAAGCTTTTCATCAATTCGTTGAAGGACTCTGTTCTGAGATCTAGAGTTCTGAGTTTGCCAATTGAGCACTTGTTTTGATTGTGACAAGTGATTTCTGGTTCCATCTGAGTTGATCTGCGTTGTTTGAACAAATGGTTTGGATTTTGTGAAGTTTGTTGGATCAACTGTTGGCTGAAGAGGAGGAAATTCCTCTTCATAGCTTGGTTTGGATGCCATGAAAGCACATGGAATAGCTTGAAAGTTGTTAACCTTTTCTTTCTTTCTGGATTGTCGTTCCAGCTGAGAGCAAGCAAGTAAGTTTGCTTCTCTTTCTGAAGTGAGCCAGCCTTCTTCTCGAAGGACACGCAGTCCTTCTTCATAAATGTTCAAAGGTTTTTTGGAGTCTGAGTTTTTGATTCCAATCCAAGGGCTGTCTGGATCATCTGGACGATGCCTTTTCTTGTTGTTACAAGGACCTTTCCCATCATCTATATAGATGATGTCATCATCTTCCCGTCTGCATGGACAATCTGGATCGTACATAGTTGGATCTACGTCCCAGATAAAATGTCCATTAACTTTGTCTGTGTAGACCGGTACCTCTGAACCTCTGAATTCATGGATAGGTGGATCTCCGAAGCCAATTTCTTCAGATCTGACTGGCTGGATCATGAGAGAATGAAACACAGGTGGTTGAGGATTTCGTCTATTCTGGACATGCTCATAAGTAGTTTTGATTGTACCATCTTGTTGCTGCTCATATTTGACATCTGTTGCAACGACAGGAGTGTTGTTGTCTTTGAACAACTTTTCATAACTTGTGATCCATTCAAGAGGTATAAGCTGTATGAGCTCTTCTCTGGAGATCTGTCGTGGCATCTGAACGATGGTAGGCACATCTTCTTCTCTTTCAGCAGTTATGAGTACTGTGGCATCATTACTGTGCATCGAAGATGGCAAGTTGATGGCATGATCCTGAAGTCGATAGACAATTTGGTGATGGAGTGTTGCTGCATATGACGATGAAACTTGGGGAGCACCAATGATTTGGAGTTGGACTTTCAGTGCTTTGGAAAGATTTTTATCTTTCAGAGGGATGTTGAAGTTAGGAAAATATGTGAGAGAGATACTCCCAGCATGTAGGGAAGAGATACAAGTACCGATCACTGCATGCTCATATTTAAGATAAGTAGTATTTAACACAGCAAGACGGCAGATGGCTGGAATACCTTTCCTTCCATGGAGAGTGAGAATGATCCTAATGGTACCAAAGTGGATATGAGAATATCCTTCTTTGATCCATTGATCAATCATGGTCTGAGGGATTTCAAGATCAATATATTGTTCTTTTTCAGTGGCAGGAATGAGACATTTGTCTAGAGCAGTGGTCTGAACATATTCTTTTACAGGAGGAGATCTGTGAGAGACTAGCTGGGTAACTCTTCTGACAAGAGATTTGTCTCGCCTAAAAACATTATAAGGATTGACAATAAGGTAGGTGGTAGCATTGATTTGAGCATCTTCAGGAATATAAGTATATTCAACAAGGTTGGTTATTTTTCTAGAATTGGTACGAGAAAGTGTTTGAGGAATAGATACAGAAGAAGAAAGTCGAGGAGGAGAGGAAGAGGAGTCTGAACTATCTAAGTTAGCTAAAGCGGCAAAGGAATTTGAAGTTGAGGCCATGAAGTAGAGTTTCCCTCATCCTATTCATCCAAGCTTTCAATCCAAATCAGGTAAGCTCTATCCACCGACAACTAATGTCAGTATCACTGAGTTATGAGAACTCAGGGTGCCCTTACCATAGAGAACCTATGGCTCTGATACCACTCAGGGGGCCGGGAGCCCCGAACCTCATAGAGAGGGAGCCCTGGTAAAGAAAACTTACACCCCTACAACGGCCTTTCAACACTCAACGGCCTAAACGGGGCTACAGTCTGCTCACCAGGCGCAAGCCAAGGTCTGTGAGGACGGGGACCGTTAACCTTTCTGATGCGCAGGATCCTCACTAATGGGGGCAAGCGCAGAGCATACTAGGGCCTTTCTGTTGTGCAAGATCCTCACTTGGAGGCAAGCACAGAGCATACTCGGACTTGGTCAAGAGCCTTCCTTCATTTTCTTGGAAGCTATGGATTACAAGGAATCAGGGAGAGAAGTAGTTTAGAAAGCCATGGTGTTTTGAGAGAGAACAAAGCTTTATTGATAGTAGGAAATTGGATACAAGGCTTAGTCCCCCAAGGTTGGGAGGCTTACATATTTATAGGCCCAAGGCCTCATATAATGACAAACTAATATGATTACAACAGGACAAACTTATATGATAAGCTTGCTTACATGCTAAGTAAACTTACATGTTAAGTAAGCTTTCATAATAAGCTATCTTACAAGGTAAGCTAACTTCCAAGACAAGCTAGCTTACAGGACAAGCTAGCTTACAGATCAAGCCAGCTTACAGGACAAGCTAGCTTACAGAACAAGCCAGCTTACAAGACAAGCTTACTATTATTACAGACATAATAATTAATTTAAAGTTGGGATCGCAGCGGGACCCACAACTAGTACAACATACAGAATACTCTGACTAAAAGACAAGATTATTGCTGACAAGTGGCAAGCATGTGAAACAGTGGTTGCTTTGAAGATATCAGTCAGAATCCAGATTGCAGGTTGCGTGGTACTCATCGTCTGAGTCAGTGGCTCCACAAATAGGACATGATTTACAGTGCGTACGATCATCAGGGGATGGTTCATCAGTCTTGGCCTCTTCGAAGGAATCCAATAATGGTGGAGATGGAGCTAGTGTAAGAGCCATTAAATTAATAATTCCTGAGTCCTTTCCATTTATTTCTTGAAGGAATGCCTTCAGAGCTGGTCCAAATTCATGATAAAGTCCTGGATAGTCAAAAGTTAAATGCCAGAAGTAATTTGTGTTGACTGTCCATAGGGCTTTGGAAATAGGGTTTTGTCTGAATGGCCTGTTTAGTACCCAAACACAAGTGACTTTTGAAGCCATTTCTGGGCTGAGTTTCCAGAGATTATATTGTCCCGTGAGTTTTTGTAGTTTTTTCCTCCATACTGGCAAAGGACCGAATAGTTGAAGGAAGGTGGAAAGGAGTGAATTTCTGTGAGAGGGTTCATGGAGATGACCATATAATGCCTGCAAAGGAAATATTATGACATGTGAATATAATACAGATAAACACCAAAGATACCAAGCGCAGTTCATGGTGAACTAGGAGAATGGCCATAAGGAGAAAGGTTCCACATAAGGTTTGGAAAAGTTAGCCACTCTATGAGGATGACCTTCTTGATGGATCTTGGCAAGGTAGACCAAATAGTGACTATCAGCAAAACTTTGGATTTTCTGGGGAGTAAGGGTGGACTCTGGGTGTTCCTGGAGTAATTCGGGAGGAAAGTTGAGCTGGTGAAATGATTGAATGTTTGTATAGCATCATACAAGTATTTGCATAATATGATCCACAAGATTAACTACGTAAGTGGATTACATTTGGTCATACAGTCATGCCATATATTGTAATTATAAGACTTAATGTCAATTTGTATATGTAACAACTCTTATGTAGTATTTTATAAATTACATTTTAATTTTGAATTTCACAATTCTTATTCACGTGTAATAATTAACACTTAATAATTAATATTTGCAGTGACATAATATTTTTTCTAGGATTAAAAAGTAAATCTAACTTTTAATTAGATATGATATTAAGATCACTAAAATTATGGTAATAGTTTAATTAAGTTATTTTGTATAAACTTCGAGTTTGATCAAATTATTTTTCATAAAATTTAACAATTAATTAATTAATTTGTAATTGATAAAAGTAAATTAGGTGGAGATTGATGAATTTTAATGAAACTCAAAAAGATTAAATAGAATTTTTAATATAATTTCTCTTCAATTGCCTCTATCCAAAATACTCATTGAATTTTTTCCCTAGTTTTGTAAATTTAAATGCTAAGACATTTAAGAGTATTAATTTGTACACAAATTTAATGAATAGCACATATATTGATAATAATGCAGACAATGAGTTTAATAGGTTATAAGTTAGTATAATTTATTTAATAATTTTTAAAATTTTCCAATAAGTTACCCAAACCTTAAATTTAACCAATTAATCTTTCTGAAATAAGAAACCTTCCAGCTCTTGACTGATCTCATGATTTAAATTTGCCAAGAAGATTGCTAGATGATGAACTTATAGAAATGATTGTTTTACTTGTACTAGATCCTTGTATCATACTTTATGAAATGCAACCTATAATATAGAAGGATAATGGATGTTATTTCATAATATCTTTTTTTTTTTTTAATTCTTTAACTACGTGCCTTATCATATTTAGTTTATATTCAAAATAGTACTCTTTTCTTGATCTGGAACTATAAAATGTCTCACCTCTCTTATTAAATTTGGACATTGCATAATCTGGTTAACATTTATTATAACAAGGATAACTCTTACTAAACCAAACCTCAACCAAAATCAATCCAATTAAATGAAAAATAATGAATATCAATCATAACAGTGCCACATTACTTGAATTTCAACTATATATCTTGAAAAGACAATTAGTGTAACTTGGAAGATATCAATCCTATTGTTACCTTCTGTGCTCTCAAACCTACAGTTTTGCTGCCCATTTCTTCCGTGGATCAAATTCATTACAACTTCTCCCAGCCTTTTTGAATGTTCTCTCGCACACCTGGCCACAAATGGTACGAGTAAAGGCAAGATTGAAGTCAACAAACTGAGAAGGAGCCTTAAATCATCCGGTGCAATAGAGGCCACAGCTGTGCCGTATGTGGAAAACATTGCAACCATGTATATTTGAAGCTCAAACTGCAATGGAAATTTGATCGTAAGCATATTAATCATGTGAAGAGACAATGTAAACCCAACTGAGTTGAAAAACATGAAGAGGCCAAATGCAATTGCATCTACAGAACCCCATATAGAATTCCCTGCATTGACTACTTTGTTGTTGCTTCCGTCTGTTGTATTATTGTCTTGCCATACACCACGTGGAGGGTTGACTCCGACTTGGAAGGTTGCAGTTGCCACCAAAGCTGCAATAACTAGTAATGCACTACGTGTTTCACCTGGAGAATCTCTAACCTTCTTGAACTTGAAGTAGTCTACCAAATTTTTTGATTGCGACCTGTGTTGCTGGTGTGGTTTGATAGTAAGGTTTAGGAGTAGGACTGGGAGAGAGGGTGGTAACATCTCTCCTTCTCATAGCTCCAGCATTCTGGAGCATCTCTTGGATTTCTGTGTCACCAGCTTCACTTGGGAAAATTAGTAGCAAATCAAGGGCAGTGAGACCATGCACTACGGTTTATGGCATTTACTTCCAACAACCTTGAACCAATTCCTCCTTGGCCAAGTAATATTTCTATTACCTAGATGAAAAACGAAGAATGATAGTCAACGTTACTGTTACTCGTTGGCAATGTTTTACTATTTCATGGTCTTGACTTATGAGATGTGAACATTATAATTAATTAATTCATCTAATAGATGTTCCTTCTCATAGTTAGCTTAATGTACTTATCACGTCGTTGAAAAATATATACTGAAAAAAGCAAACAAACTGGATAATGACTTGGCCATGTTAAGAAAACTTAGATTTTTTCTAAATACTTTCTAAAAGTCAAAGTTTTTGTTAAATGTAATGATGGCTTTTGTTATAAAGTAGTGTTGATCCATGTTTTCAGGA
Organism: Litchi chinensis; assembly: GCA_019925255.1. NCBI lineage: Eukaryota > Viridiplantae > Streptophyta > Magnoliopsida > Sapindales > Sapindaceae > Litchi > Litchi chinensis. The sequence goes on from CM034472.1 coordinate 10,680,790, forward strand.
ATTATGTTGTCAATGTTAGGTAGTTAAGTACGGCTTGATGTACCAAGCTGTCTATATAAATGACTGGACTTATATCTGTTGTAATTTTTGAGTGTAGGAAAAAGGAAAACTTTCATGTCTATTTCTCTATAGTTATCATCTATCTCATTAACTAATAGAGTTTTATTATCAGTGGTATCAGAGCTTTCTTCTAAAGGGAGTTGTGTTAGAAGAAAACTACAACAAAAGCTAAAACTAGTGAAGATGTCAACAAATAATTTCCTGAGAACAGGTCCTCCTCAGTTCTCTGGAGAAAATTATCATATATGGGCCATTAAAATGAAGTCTTATTTGATGGCTCTAGGTCCATGGGAAGTTGTAGAAGATGAAGGAGAACCAGAGCCTCTAGGAGCTAATCCAACTTTGTCACAAATAAAGGCTTATGAAGAGAAAGAGGCAAGGAAACCAAGGGCTTTAACGTGTCTTCATTCAACATTATCTGAAGACATTTTCACCAGGATCATGGCATGCAAGACACCAAAGGAAGTATGGGAGAAATTAAAGGAAGAATTTGAAGGAAATGAAAGAGTGAAAGCTGTCAAACTCCTTACACTCAAAAGAGAGTTTGAAATGTTAAAAATGAAAGAAGGGGAGTTGGTTAAAGAGTATTCATCTAAACTCTTAGATATGGTCAATAAGATCAAATTGATGGGAGAAGAATTTCCAGATGTTAGGAGAAGATCTTAGTGAGTCTACCATCAAAGTTTGAATCAAAAGTGTCAGCTATTGAAGATTCATGTGATCTTAAAGCCTTAATAGTTTTAGAACTCATCAGCAAGCCTTAAGCTCATGAACAAAAGACTCTAATTTGTGATGATGAAGATGTTGAAGGAGCATTTCATGGAAAGCAAAAAGGAAAGCAGAGTAAGAAGGATGTTAAAAAACCTGTAAAAGAAAATTTTGACAAAGTCAAATATGGCCAGAATTCAAATGAGCAAGGGAGAGAGGGAAAATTTCCTACATGCAGTTATTGTCAAAGAACCAATCACAAGGAAGAGGATTGTTGGTTCAAAGGCAAGCAACCTATTCAATACAGGTTCTGCAAAAAGATGGGCCATATTGAGAAACATTGCAAGCATAAGCAAAAACAAAGCCACAGAAAAACATTGCAGCAAACCAACTTTATTGGAGAGGAGGAGGAACCAAAAGTAAGCTTGTTTATGGCTATGCAAGAGACTCATGAAGTTGCTAAATATACCTAGTTTATTGACAGTGGCTATACAAGTCACATGGCAAAAGATAAAGCACTATTCAGCAATTTGGACAAGGCTATCAAGATAAAAGTCAAATTGGGGAATGGGCAGGTTGTAGAGTCTCATGGAAAAGGATTTGTAATAGTTCAAACTAAACAATGTACTAAAGTTATCCATGATGTTCTGTTTGTACCTTCTCTTTCTTAAAATTTATTAAGTGTGGCTTAGATGTTGAAAAATGGTTATTCATTATTCTTCAAAAGTATGTCTTGTTTTATTTATGACTATGAAAATATGTTGGTTGCAAAATTACCAATGATAGATAAATGTTTTCCTTTAAATTGGATATGTGTTGGTGAAAAAAAAATTTTGCTAAAGAAGATGAATCAAGGCTGTGACATTATAGATATGGTCATTGCAATTATAATGCTTTGACTTAGCTGTGGAAGCAAGATTTAGTAAGATTTATGCCTGAAGTAAAAAAACCCGATGGTGTTTGTAGCTCATGTCAAATGGGGAAGCAGCATAGGAACCTTTTCTTGTAAAGTCCACATGGAAAGCTAGTGAAAGGCTTCAACTAGTTCATAGCGATGTTTGTGGACCTATGAGAACAGAGTCCATGAAAAAAAATAAGTATTTTGTGCATTTTGTTGATGACATGACAAGAATGACTTGGATTTATTTCATAAGAAATAAATCATAGGTCTTTGAAATATTCAAGAAATTTAAAAAACTAGTGGAGACTCAAAGTGAATGTAAGCTTAAGGCTTTAAGAACTGATAATCAGATGGAGTATAATTCTAAAGAGTTCAAAAAATTTTGTGAAGATGACGGTATTCATCATCAACTTACTAATGCATACACCCTTGAGCAAAATGGGGTAGTTGAGAGAAAGAATAGGGTAGTAGTGGAAATGGTTAGAGCAATGTTGGATGGAAAGAACATGCTCAATCAGTTATGGGCAAACGTTGCACATATTGTAGTTTATTTGTTGAATAGGTTGCCAACAACTGCAATAGAGGGAAAAACACCAATAGAAGCATGGAGGCAAGTTAAGCCATTTGTCAAGCACATGAAAGTATTTGGTTCATATTGCTATGTACATGTTCCAACTGCTAGAAGAACCAAATTGGACAAGAAATCAGAAATGGGAATTTTTTTGGGGTATGCTTCAATGACAAAGGGTTACAGAATATATAATTTGAAGGAGAAGAAAGTTATGATTAGTAAGGGTGTTATAGTGGATGAGAAGTCATTTTGGAATTGGGATTCTAACAAGGTTGAGCAGCAAGATGATGTAATTGCAATTGATAATTCAGTTGCATGTTTAGAAAGTCAACCTTTAGCTTCTTCAAAAAGCAGTAAAGATGAAGTGAATGTTGATGATGACAAACGGATGAAAACTAGAACAAGAAGTCTTGCTGAGATATATGAAAGATGCAATTTAATGTTGGAGGAACCTGTAAGCTTTGAGGAAGCTTGCAAAGATGCTGGATGGGTTAATGCAATGCATGAGGAGATAAAGATGATACAGAAGAATAGGACTTGGGAATTAATTCCTAGACCTAAAGACAAGAATATATTGGGGCTTAAATGGATTTATAGAGTCAAATTAAATCCAAATGGATCTCTTAACAAATTAAAAGCAAGATTGGTGGTCAAAGGGTATACTCAACAGCCAGGAACAGATTACAACGAAGTCTTTGCACCGGTGGCTAGACATGACACCATCAAATTTTTATTAGCTCTTGCAGCTCAATACAAGTGGAAGGTTTATCATCTAGATGTAAAATCGGCATTTCTTAATGGTGAGCTAAAGGAGGAGATCTTTGTCGAACAACCACAAGGTTATGAAATTTCAAATGGAGATGACATGGTGTGTAAATTGAATAAGGCCTTGTATGGCCTTAAACAGGCTCCAAGAGTCTGGTATAGTAAGATCGATGCCTACTTTATTGAATGTGGCTTCAGGAGGAGTATTACAGAAGCTACATTGTACATAAAGAAGAAGAATAATGGCAAAATTTTGGTTGTTTCTTTATATGTTGATGATCTTTTGATTACAGGAAATGATGAAGACATGATTATAGAGTTAAAAAACAAAATGCAAGACATGTTTGAGATGTTTGACTTAAGAGAAATGAATTATTTCTTGGGAATGGAAATTATGCAATCACAGGATGGCATTTTTGTATCTTAGCATAAATATGCTTTGAATCTACTCAAAAGATTCAAAATGAACAACTGCAACACAGTGGCTACTCCTCTTATATACAATGAAAAAATTACTGAAGAGGATGCTGGTGAGAAGGTAGATCTGACAATTTATAGAAGTTTGATTGGGAGTATTCTATATCTAACAAATATCAGGCCAGATTTGATGTATGCAGTAAGTGTGTTGTCTAGGTACATGCATTCTCCACGACAGTCTCATTTTGGCATCGCTAAAAGGGTTTTGATGTATGTTAGAGGTACAACAGATTATGATTTATGGTTTAAATCAGTTGAAAAAGGATGTTTGCTGGGATACTCTGATAGCGATTGGGCTGGCAGTATTGATGACTGCAAAAGCACCTCTGGTTATGTTTTTACATTTGGAAATGAAGCTTTCTCCTGGAGTTTAAGGAAGCAGGAGGTAGTTGCATAATCCTCTGCTGAAGCAGAGTATATTGCAGCAGCAGGTGCTGCTAATCATGCTGTATGGGTGAGAAAATTACTTACTGATCTGGAAATGGCTCCTACTAGTGCTACTGTTATTAAAGTTGACAACAAGTCAACTATTCATATGGCTCAAAATCCAGTACTTCATGGCAAGACCAAGCATATAAAGGTTAAATTTCATGTTTTAAGGTAACTGGAAGCTGACCAGGAAATTAAAGTAGAGTACTGCAAATTTGAAGATCAAATTACAGACATCATGACTAAGACACTTCAGAAATCCAAGTTCGAGAAGCTAAGGGCTCTGTTGGGAGTATTTGGAAAAAATCTCAAGGAGGAGTAATGTTAAGAAAACTGAGATTTTTTCTAAATACTTTCTAAAAGTCAAAGTTTTTGTTAAATGTAATGATGACTTTTGTTATAAAGTAGTGTTGATCCATGTTTTCAGAAATTATGTTGTCAGTGTTAGGTAGTTAAGTATGGCTTGATGTACTAAGCTGTCTATATAAATGGCCGGGCTTGTATCTGTTGTAAGTTTTGAGTACAAAAAAAAGGAAAGCTTTCATTTCTATTTCTCTATAGTTATCATCTATCTCATTAACTAATAGAGTTTTATCATCAGGCCAACAAAGCTCAAGCTCAACCTCCAATGGCCTTGAAATGTCTAAAGTCAAATATTACCGTGGAAATGATCTGAAACAAGTAGAAAGAAATTCATTGCAGTGATCCGGGCGTGCTATCAATAATTCACCACAGCAGATCTTGGTAAGGTGTCAGCGTTGAAAAATATGAAGTAGAAGGAAATTCATTGCAGAAAAAGATGAAGCATGAACTTGCCTGGTGCTGTTTCTTCCATGTTGCAAGGTGCAGAGGTCTGTTGCCATGCTTATCCTTTGCATTCAAAATGTCTTCCTTTTTCATTTCTCTGATCCAATCCACCATAACTTTAACTGCTTCAAACTGGCAGTTCTTAATAGCAAGGTGCAGAGCGGTTTCTCTTTGAACAGTCACATCATCAATACATTCCCCATAATCTAAGAGTATTTCACTTATTACATTGATTCTTCCTTTGATAACTGCCAAGTGAAGAGGAGTCTGTTTCTCTCGTCCTTGAAGACGACAAAGTTTCTGATCAACTTTCAGCAGCTCCCTTACTACCTCTAAGTGCCCATTTGCTGATGCTATGTGCATAGGGCTAAAACCATTTTCATTCAATTCCTTTGCAAAATCCGGCCTCAGCCTCGTGATCTCCTTTGCAAAATCAATGTGACCATTAGCAGAAGCAACATGTAGAGGGTTTCCCGATGAAACTGGTGCAACTGTATGGAGTATTAAGGGTTTCTCCAAAAAGTTGATGCAGTTTCTGCACATCTCCTGTTAGAGTTGCCTCAAAAAGCCATCCTTCCATTCTGATGAAATATGTCAAACTATCCTTAGAATGTGAAGGAAAACAAGATGAGCAATAGAGAGATAATGTAGGATATGGTAGGTTTAGGCGACAGAAATAATTTTACTATAAAATCTACCCTTTTTTATTTTTTTTGGTCATTCTTATTTCATTATTTTTTTTTTTAAAATAATTATTGAACACCCAAAAATCAAGAATTCGACATATGTCAAGCTATACTATTTTAAGTTTGCTTGAACAATAAGTTTTAGTTGATGAGCCAATTATTGTGTAAAAATAAGTTTTAATAATACCGTATACAGTTATTAGAATTGTCCAGATCATAAAAAAATATAATGCATCATCTAATTGTTATTACTTTGTTAAACTTTTCAGTAAAGTTGATTAATTTTAGGGTAAAATGTTATGTATTAGAGATCCACTAAGAGATTAGTTGCATAGAGATGTATAATTAGTCATCCCATTTTAAGCATGATGTGCTACTTATGGCGTGCTGTAATAGTAATACTATGCAGCATTTAACTCTAACTGCGTCAAAATTATTTCCAATTAAGATTTTCCTGGATACTTTACAATGAAAAATATGTTTTATATGTTTTGTTTATAAGTTTGGTTGGTCAAAGATTAGGTAGCAAAGGAGTGATGGTCCTTGCTAGGCGGCAAAGCTTCCTATCAACTTTCTCCAGCTCCCTAACAACCTCTAAATACCCATTTGCTGATGCCATGTGCATAGGGCTAAAACCATCATTCAGTTCCTTGGCAAAGTTCGGTGTCAGCCTTATGATGACCTCCCTTGCAAAATCAATGTGACCATAAGCAGAAGCAACTTGTAGAGGATTTCCACATGAAGCTAGTGCAACTGTACGGAGTATTAAGGGGTTTTATCTCAAATGTTAAAGCAGTTTTTGCACATCTCCTCTTAGAGCTGCCTCAAAGAACCTTCTTTCCATTCTGATAGAATATGTCAATCTGTCCTCTCTTTGAATGTGAAGGCAGACAAGATGGTTAATGGATTGAAAATGTAGAATATGGCGGGTTTATGTGACTGAGAATTAAAAAATTCTTTGGTCATGTTTGTTACATTCATTTTATTAGTCACACAAAAATAAATAATTAGATACATGTCAAGATATATTATTATAAGTTTCCTTAAAGAATAATTTTGGTTGATGAGCAAGTTGTTGTGAAAATAAGGTCAAACAAGACTGTGATATGTTAAAATTATCCATATCATTAAAAAAGAAAAAATAAGGAACAAAAAAAAAAAAAAAAAAAAACCAGCTACATCATCTGATAGCTATTTAATTAGACTTTCATGCAAAGTTGAACAACTTTTAGTGTCTGACTTTATGCATTAGAGATTCTCTTCAAAGACTAGTTGCTTATACAAGTAGCATTAGTCTTTCCATTCACATGATGTGCTGTTTATAGCTTTTGGTAATACACTGCAGCTTTGAAATGTGTCCAGCTTGAAAACCAATTCCCATTTGGCATGTCCAATAGACAGGGTACAAATGCGATTGGACCAAACATAGAGAGAGCAAGAACTTGGCCAGGGCTGCATCCTTTTATTTTCTTTGGAATATCAAGCTTTTGTATTGCACAAGCTGAATTTTCATAAATGCTTCTTTCCTCACTTAACAGTACGATAATCTGCCAATTATTGACTATATGATAATAGGAAAATTCACTTAGCGAGAGGTACAGCAGATCAGATTCACCACAAATTCTCGAAGCTTGTTCATATGTTTTCTCACATACTTGATTATAATTGGCGTAATTGCAGGCAAGATTGAAGTCACCAGAGTGAGTAGGAGCCACAAATTATTTGGTGCAAGAGAGGGTACAGCAGTGCCATATGTAAAAAACATTGCAGTCATACAAATCTGAAGCTCTAACTGCAAGGGGAATTTGATTGTGAGCATGTTGATCATGTGAAGAGACAACGTAAACCCGATTGAGTTGAAAACCATAAACATGGCAAATGCTATTACGTTCTCAGAACCCAAAATAGAAGTCCCTGCTTTGTGTGCTTTGTTGGTGCTGCCAGTGGTGGTGCCATTGTTCTGGTCTGGTATATAATTGTCTTGCCATACTCCACCTGGAGGGTTGACTCCAACTTGGAAGGTTGCAGTTGCCACCAAAACTGCAATAACCAGTAATGCAGTCCGTGTCTCTCCTGGAGAATCTCTACCCTTCTTGAACTTGAAGTACTCCACCAGATCATCTGATCGCGATCCACGTGTTTCTGGTGTTAGTGGACTGTCTACTGAGGTTTGATTGTAAGGTTCTGAGGAAGGAACTGAAGAGAGGGTTACATCTCTAGCACGGACAGCTCCAGCATTGCGAAGGATCTCTTGGATTTCTCCATCACCAGCTTCACTTGGGAAAATAAGTAGCAAATCAAGCGCAGTGAGACCAGTCTGGTTTACGGCATTTACTTCCAGCAGCGTGTTTCCACTGAGGCCAATTAACATTTCTATCACCTGCAAGAGTTTTGGTGGTCCACTTTTTCTTAAATTAACTGGAATAACAAGATAGTAAACATTCATGTTATATCCATTAGTTTCTTGTTTATTCAAGCATTACTATATGTCATCATTCTGTTCAGATGATTTTTGCATAAGAAATATAGTATTTGGCCTGCAAAACAACTCCTTGTAAGATAAAAAATACAACTCCTTCAAAGAACATGGTTGATCTGGATAGATGTCCGGGCCAACAAAGTGCTAGGGCACAACTTCCTCCTATGTTTCTAAAGATCTAACAATGATCTTGCAGAACTGGAAGCAAATACAACGGAAAATTAGATTTAAGTAGGAGAATGAACTTGCCTGGCGCTGTTTCTTCCAGGTTGCGAGGTGCAGAGTTGTATTACCATGCTCATCCTTCATATTCAAGACATATTCTTTCTTCATTTCTCTAATCCAATCCAACATGACTCTAATGGCTTCAAACTGGTAGCTCTTAACAGCAAGATGCACAGCAGTCTCCCTTTGAACAGTCACATCTTCCAGACATTCTCCACAAGCTGAGAGTATTTCACTTATAACATCAACTCTTTCTTTGATAACTGCCAAGTGAAAAGGAGTCTTGTTCTCTCGTCCTTGAAGACGACAAAGTTTCCGATCAACTTTTTGTAACTCCCTTATAACCTCTAAGTGCCCGTTTGCTGATGCTACGTGCATAGGGCTAAAACCATCTGCATTCAACTCCTTAGCAAAATCAGGTCTCAGCCTTGTGATCTCCTTCACAAAATCAATGTGACCATAAGCAGAAGCAACATGTAGAGGATTTCCTGATGAAGCTAGTGAAACCGTATGGAGTGCTGAGGGATTTTCTATAAGAAGTTGGTGCAAATAGTGGACATCTCCTGTTAGAGATGCCTCAAAGAGACTTCTTTGCATTCTGATGAATATTGTACGTATTTACACAACCCGTTATATTCTCTGTTAGAGTCACAAAATATCTAACACAAGCAATATATATAGCAGCAAGAATAACAACAAAGCCAAACATGAAAAACTCACACAGATTTTACATGGTTCGGCAAGTGTTGTCTACACATATGGGTCAAACTCTAATCATTCTTTCACTATATCAACAATGGGTACACAAGTTCTTTTCTAGATATACTAGAGGAATCAAACATCTAGAGATATAACTCTTGGGATACTCAGAATCTAACCTAAAAGGTGGAATTAACAATACAACAACAGAAAAACTCACTAGAACCAATCGTGGAAATCAATGCAAGAACTGACTTTTCCAAACTCTTAATGGGATGAAATTTTAACTACAGGTAAAAGATATCTTGGACTATAACATATCCAAAAATTAGCAATTTCTGGATTGTGTAGACCTCCAAATGAAATTTCAAAATCTATTGCAGATTGTAGTACGTCAGTAGAATTCTGTTTCCCCTGTTTGTTGTTTTCAAGTGCTCTCAGACTTGGACTCTCCTCATAGATGAAAAAGCCTTTCTTCTCTCTTATTAGAGAGAAAATTCTATAATACCAATGCTAAATTAATTCTATAGAGAATTTTCAAAAAACTCTTTCCTGTCATTCACCTTCCAATGCAACATTTACAAAGGAATTTAAATGTTTTCGAAAATTGACTTTGACTTCCATGTGAATCCACATCCTCCACATGGGAGGGATCCCAACAAATATGTCAATTTATTTCTCCTAGAATGTGAACGCAAGTTGTTTCGCCTAGAAAGAGAACGCAGGCAAGATGCTTAATGCATGCCGGGAAAATGTATAATATGGTAGGATGGGTTGACAAAAGTTCATATGTTTATAGATACACAGAATTCTGTTCAAGAAAAATTCTTTGGTCATACTTGTTTGATTATTATTTTTCTTTTCTTAAAAAGAACTAAAGCATCTCCATTTATGCCAACAGCAAGGCTTTGACATATGTCAAGCTTTTTAAACTATCAATTCTTAGCTGATGAGCCAATATTTGCGCAAAATAAGGTCGATTAATACTGTAAAATAAAATTGTTAGATTTGTCCATATCATAAGAAAGAAAAACAAAAACAAAAAATAAGATGTAAACCAAATGTGCCATCTGATTGTTATTGTTAGAATTTCAGACAATATCATAAACCATCTCACCATAATACCATGAAAAATAAGCTCTCAAAATAAGGAAAGAAAACAGACCATTTGCACACACTTTTTCTGACATACATTAAACTTTTCATTTAACTTTATATATAAATATATGGATTAATTTCCAGTCATACATTTTTACCAAAAACAAGTACACAACCCATGTCATTGAAAAGATAAAAGTTGACATTCGAATTACCTAATCTCCACTAAAACAAGTAAATCAAACTTAACTAAATGAGGTTGCTTAAACCATAAGATAACACAAAAATAACAAACTTAAGCTAAAGAGTTTTCAAGAAAAGTTTCACATTCTTAACGGTTATGATGACATGTAAAGTTGAATAACTTTTAAAAGTCAGACAGCATGTTCCAGAGACTAGTCATCCCATTCATAACATGATGTGGTACTTCATGCAGCTCATGTTAGTTATGGACGAAGTCATGGACCATGCTCACATGGTCAAGTTCCTGCTCAAGCTCATGCAGGCATGCGGCACAAGGACCACATTCAGGTCTTAGTCTTAGTAAGCCTGTCTCAAGACCAAACTCGATCAAGCGTCAATGGATCTCTCAAACAGCGCTTCGTCATTGCAATGTGTATCTAGATTTTCGACTTCACAATCTTCTTCCATGGATTTAGCTTCTCTCGCAAAAGCACTTAATTTTCATGTTTCCTTTAAGTTTGATTCTGGTAATTACATTTACTTGAAAGTTCAAGTGCTTCCAGCAATCAGAGCACTTGAACTAGGAGAACACATCTCTCGTTCCGAGATTTGTCCACCAAATTTCTTGAAAGTTCCTCTGAAAAGGAAGTTTCTGGAGAAACTATGATCAACGGTGCTTACACATCATGGAAGCGAGCAGATCAACTGCTTTTGAGCTGCCTCATGTCCACAATTAGTTAAGAGTTGATCGGTCAAGTTGTTGATTGTCAAACATTAAAGGAATTTTGGAATGCGCTTGACAGGGTTCATTCTCAGAGATCAATGGCAAGGTTTTACAACTCAAGCAAAAACTCCAAATTACAAAGAAGGGATCACTCTCAATGAGTGAGTATTTCTTGAAGATCAAAACACTAGGAGATAGTTTGAAGGCTGCTGGCCAAGTTGTAACCGAATATGATCAGGTCCTAAGGGCTCTAAATGGTATAGGTCATGAATATGACCAGGGTAAAACAACAATTGTTTTGTTAAAAAATAAAAATTCACGGAGCACTAAGTTTTAAAATTTTTTATAAAACTTAAGAATTTTAAATTCATAAAATAATAAAATAAAATAATATGAAGAAATAAAAATCAAGTTTTTACCTTTTGTATTAATCTCTGTGGATTGCTCATCATCTAACTTTCCTTGATATGTTTCTTCACAAAGAAACAAGTGAATAGACATAATTATATAGAATTGTATTAACTTTCTATTGTTTTTTTTTTTCTAAAAAGAATAAATATATTTATAAGAGGTGAGTATTAATTTTTATTATACAACTTTGTATTATGCTGCGGTTTCAAAGAATGTACAACAAAACCCAAAAATAACTTCTATTCAAAAAGATTACTATTTCTTTTCTATTTATAGGCAATCAATTAAGGTTTTAATTAATCAAAATTAATATTAAACCTTATATTTATTAAAATTGAACTTTTACCCCATATAATATAATTAATTTAAAATTAATTCATGTTATATTTTGAAATCAAACTTGTGACCTCTAGTTAATTCATAATTAATTTATACTAGAGTTACTACTAAGAATTGAATTCAATACCTCTTATAAAATTAATTAAATAATTATTAATTCACAATTAATAATTAACTAATTAATCATTAAATCATTTGAATAATCAATATTATTCAAATACCAAGTGAACACATATTTTGTTACTTATGTAACAACTATAATTGGATGATTCAATTACAATATTCTATATACATGTTTTTTTATAGTGAAATGAGTTATCAAGGAGACCTGATGGACCTACAGTTTTGAGCTCCAATAATATTATAATTATTAATTAAACTCTTTAATTAAATAATTCACTATTATTAATCTTAGAGTTATTCCACTAAAAATCTAATATTGTACTCTCAAAACTGTATATGTTTTTATACAATCTGAAATTTTTAGTGTCCATTGATATAACCACTATATATGATTTGACTCTACATAAATAGTTCATAATTAGAGCTAGATCAAAATGTCCATTATACCCCTCTAATTATATCTTGATCCTTAAGTACCATTAATTCTCTAATGAACAATATATTCATAACAATTTATGAATTTATCTTTCTGTTTACATATGAATAGAAAGTTGAGCACTCTTATTGTTCAAGACTTGAATCAACCTTTAAAAGAACTATTTCTCTACTTCTCGCAAAAAGGAGTGGATTCTACTATTGTATAGAATGTTCTCAGTTACTTACTAAATCATATCCCCAAAGTACGAAATTATTGATCGAGTATCTACATTGATCTCACCCATGTAAATTAAAGGATATAACTCAATAAGTAGGAGTCCATAATACACTTAGGGTTACGATCAATTTATATATAATCATTTAGTCGATAAATATAAATCTTTAAATTTAATGGATATTAATTAGAGACTCATGTTTATTGTGATCAAGTCCTATATAATCTTTATTATATAAGGTGCCTCTATTTCTATGTTACTACATAAATAGTCTCGGATAAAATTATCGTACCGAATACGAAATGAACCGCAATTGTAGATGTACCACAAACAAAGTATTCAGCTTCGTTTATTTTTTACGGACTCTTTAGATTACTTATCTCAAACTAAATCTGCTTGTATATAACACTTATATACTTAGTTTGAAATTACATCAGTAATTAAGGATGTTTCTCATAATATATATAATTTTTGCAAAGTATATAAATTAAATAAAATGAATATTCTATTAATATTTATTAAAAACCATTTATATAATTACAAACTCTTAGGATACAAATCCCAACAATGTCATCACAACATAAGTCCATCTCACTTCAAGAAGCTCAGCACCTCCTCACGGTACATGAACAGCATATTGAACAATTAAACTCAAGTTCAAGTGTTGAAGTCTCAGACGTCTCTGCTCAGTTTGCAGCTAATATTGGATCTAATGGAAGAGATTCACGTGCAAACAATGGAAGAAATAACAATAATTTAGGCCACGGTCGAAGTAGAAATGTTTAATGTTTAATGAGAAGTAAAACATTAAACAAAGTTATAGCAAGCAAAATATTTCAAGACTTGGTTATAAGGACCACAGGTACAACCATTTTTTGAAGCTGATTTTGGCATGATGTCTTATCAACTTGACTATTTGTGGTATAACTGAAGACATGAATGCTGTAATTACAATGATATAGACCTTTATATTATCGCTAACTATGTTTAGTGCTACAGTGTTGTACGTTGAAAACATTGCAAACATACAGATTCGAAGCTCGAACTGTAGGGGGAACTTGAAGGTGAGGATGTAGATCATGGTAAGAGAAGTTGCAAACCCAATCGAATTAAAAAGCATAAAAAGTACAAACCCAAGTGGGTTCAAAGTACCCATAATAGCATTCCCTGCAACGTGTGGCATGTTGATGTTGGTACTATTATTTTGGTCTGGTGTAGAACTGTCTTGCCAGATGCCGCCTGGAGGATTGACTCCAACCTTGAAGGTTGCAGTGGCAACCAAAACTGCTACAACCAACAGTGCACTTCGTGTTTCACCAGGAGAATCTCTACCCTCCTTAAACTTGAAGTACTTCACCAAGTCCTTTGATGATTGTGATGGACTAGTCTCTGGTGTTGCAGGCCTTTGGTTGTTAAGTTCACTAGAAGGAGTGGGAGGGTGGATAAAATTTCTGTTTCGCATAGCTCCAGCAGTCCTTAGGAACTCTTCAATCTCTCTATCACCAGCTTCACTTGGGAAGATCAGCAGCACATCAAGGGCAGTGAAACCACTCTCGTTTATGGCATTTATTTCAAACAACCCTGAACTATTTGCTCCATGGCCAATTAGTACTTCTATCACCTGCAAGAAATATAACATATCTTTGAATTTTACTTGAGGAAGAAGCAAGCACATATATATATATATATATATATAGAAATGAAATAATCAACCACTGGATTTTAATGAGATTCAATATCTTCAGACTTGCCTAACGCTGTTTCTTCCAAGTTGCAAGGTGAAGTGCTGTGTTGCCGTGCTCATCCTTCATATTCAAGACATCTTCTTTCCTCATTTCTCTTATCCAATCCACCACAGCTCTAATTGCTTCAAACTGGTAGTTTTTAATAGCAAGATGGATATCAGTCTCTCTTTGAACAATCACATCTTCTACACTGTCTCCACAAGCTGAGAGTATCTCACCTGTTACATCAACTCTTCCCTTACTAGCTGCCAAGTGAAGAGGAGTCTTGTTCTCTCGTCCTTGAAGACGACAAAGGTTCCGATCAACTTTCAACAGCTCCCTTACAACCTCTAAGTGCCCATTTGCTGATGCCATGTGCATTGGGCTAAAACCATCTTCATTAAACTCTTTAGCAAAATCCGGTTTCAACCTAATGATCTCCTTCACTAGAGCAGTGTGCCCATAAGCAGACGTAACATGTAGCGGACTTCCTGATGAAGCTAGTGAAACTGTATGAAGTAGTAAGGGATTTTCTCCTAAAAGTTGGTGCAGCTTTTGCACATCTCCTGTTAGAGCTGCCTCAAAGAGTCCTCTATCCATGCTAGTGGACTAACTTTCAGGTTGTTTTCGCTTATGTGAAGGCAGATAGGAGTGATTATATAGACACAAATGTAAAATAATACAGCGGTGAGCCTTTCCTGATTGATTATTTCCTTGGTACTGGCCATTTTTTGTTTATTTTTTTTAGAACTTAGCCAAATAGACCTCTCCATTTGCGTGAAACACAAGAACATAACACGTCAAGCTATATTACCACAACTCTTTAAATAATAATTTGATAGTTCACAAACCAAATAAATTATAATTTAATTATACTTGATTAATAGTTGTGTCAATTTCTATGCTCCCATCCTTGTACAGGAATTGGCTATGATACGTACTCAAAAAGTGTTCGTATCATACGAAATAGAGAAAAGAAGAGAGATCCGTTAAATGATGAAAAAAATTATCCAACGGTGAGAAAGTAAGGAAAAATAAAAAAAAAAAAAGATAAGAAAAGAGGAACCGGTTAAAGAGGTTACTCTCTATCCCTTTCCTTTCCTCTCTCACCAGAAGATGAAAAGAAACCCTAGATCTAACCAGTCGCTCAATCTGATTCGCAACAACATCAGCTATGTAACAAAAACAAAGAGAAAATGGAGGTCTCTTCTCTTCTCTTATCTTCTCTTCCATGGAGGTTCTTTTGTGACCTCACTCTTCCTTTCTCTTCTCTTCTCTTCGATTTGACCTTTTTAACAAACCTAAAACTATATAACAACAATTTTTGTTTAGTTTTGATCCCAGAAAACAGTTCACTTTCTCTCCAACACTACTTTTATGTGCCTCTTCATCATGTTCTTTCTCCTGGTATGTATGTTCCTCCAACCGCTTTTTCGATTTAACTTTTTGGGTATGGATTTTTTTTTTTTTGGGTGTTTTGTTTTAGAGTTCTTTTTGGGTGTTATTGGTTCTGGTTTTGCTTGAGCAAAATGGTTTTTTTTTTTTTTGTTAATGTATGGTGTCTAGTTATTTGATGTCACCATGTCCAACATATACGCAATATTGGGGAAGTGGTGGGAGAAGATGCACACGAGGAAGAAATTAAAGGTGACAAAGGATAGTTTTGATTTTTTTTAATTTGCTTTTTCTTTCCCATTTTGTAATTTGAAATGCTTTTGATTTTTTACTGTTTTCATTTTTTAGGTTTGGTTTAGATTTGCAAGTGAGCTTGTTAGATCAAAGATAAGTTGTATTGCAGTAAATCTTTTGTTTGTCTGTTAATTTTTTGTGAACTTGATTTGAGGTTGGTTCAAATAAGTTGGTAAGTTATTCAGTTTATTTGTCTTGTGTTTTTTGTTTGTTTGGTTGGTTGATGGGATAATGCAGGAAGAACTATCATGAGAATGTTGATGATTAAGTGTTAAAGTTTTGAACTTGCGATAGTTTTTTTTGTGATTTGAATTTCTAAGGAGCTAGAAGTTCAACTAAACTTAACTTAGATGTTTTGTTTTTCTGATATGGGGTTTTTTGGTTGGATGTTGGTGGCAGTTCATGGAGTTGAGTATGCATTTGGAGGTCATAAGAATCCAACAACAAGGATATTTGAAGGAGAGCCAAAGTAGTGTGATGGGTTCATGTTTTGGAACATGAACTCTGATTTAGGATTAAATCGGAGTTCGGAAATGAATACCTCATGTGTTGTGTTGTTGAGTGAGAAGCGAAGAGAAAAGTAAAGGGATTTAAAATGGTTTTTGTTTTTTTTCAAGGCAATGATACACTAAACACATGTGGGTTTTTGGACTGTTTGGAGCGATTCGTAGATGAGAAGCACCATAAGGTTTGCAAACACAAACTATTTTCTCCCATTTATCATCTATTCTCTCTTTCTGAATTTCTAGGATTTAGGTTTTTGACCTATCTTATACTTTTAGTGCTCTACGAATCCAAATCTTCATTTGGACTATAGTGACGATTCATATCACTCTCTGGATGTGTCAAAAATCAATTGGATGTGCAAAGAATGCTAAGATATTTCTGGGTTTGTTTGCTTTTTTGGATTTGTGGTTACAGGTATAGAGAAAGAAGAGAGGAATCGGAGCAGTTGTAATTCATCATCCATATTAGAGCTGCTTGTGGTTGAAGTGGTGGAGGCCAGAGCTGCGTTGCAAGAGATTAATGTGATTGAGTGTGGTGTAGGGATGAATAGAATAGCCCATTCATTGTCTAGCATCATCTGGCTAAATTAGCGCTCGTAAAAAATTTGCTTAAAATAATCTAGATTAGTCAAATCTAGAAATTAATAGATTTCCTTGTTGAACTCAAGTTGATATAACTTGGTCTTTGATGGAATGTCTTTACTTTTACAAGCTTAAATGTTCATTAGAGTAAGTAGATTTAATTAATATAATGAATCCATTGTTTCGTTTTTAATTTGATAATGTTAGGGGTAGAGTTCAAATTTTGATGCATACACATGACACATAAGTTATTGATCTTGCTAATACAGATAGTTGTCATTGCAGTTGAAGAAGATATGTAAAGAAAGTACATATTAGGGTAAGTTAGTATAAGTATATGGGAAGATGTGTAAAGAAAGTGCATATTGGGATAAGTTAGTATAAGTATGTGGCGTATTACATATAACTATTCACTAAAACTTGTTGTACATGAAATCTGAATTCAAGAGACAAATAAGTTTGATTATTTCTTTTATGCTGTAACAGGAACTGTAGCTGGAGTTTAAATCGGAATGAAGGACAGAGTTGATTGTCCTGAATCAACTATTACCTCATAAGAGCTGGAGCAAAGGATTCTGATCAACCTGTGTAAGATTACTAACTTGGTTGCTTGTTCTAAAATGAAATTATGTTGTTGGTCGAAGAAGAAAGTTTATAGTTTGACTTTTTAATTCCTGATACAGATGTTTGTTCCTAAATTCCCTACATTTTTGTTTTGATGGTGTTTATACTCTTTATTCTTTACCTGCTGGCATACTGGCTATCCTGCTGTGGGAATTTATACATTTTTCTTTGAGGTGAGTTCTATTGCATGCTTAACGTATGGTGTCCAGCACAAGTCTTCTAGTGTTAGTTCCAAACTGCATTTTGGTGATTTTAATCTCTATAATTGGATACTAAACACCTTATGTTGGGGTCACTCACCTTCACATAAAGAATGAATGGTAAACAAAGGAGCGTGATAGTGCATGATGGGGCTGGCATTATCTCAATTATTTTTAAGCATCGTTGTAGTGAAAAATAATTGTTTGGCATGATTCTTTACTTGTTGCAGTAAGTTTTGAATAGGTTTTATGAGTGTTTCTCAATAATTTCAGCTTTTACAATGCAGGATTTTTAGTTAGCAAGTTTTTTTTCGATTTCTCTGATGCTTGTACTTGGTGTCCCGACCTTCTTTGCACAGGTGAGAATTTGATATTATTATTTTACTTTGTTATCAAACTAAAATGTAATTATTATAACACTTGGTCATCGGTTTCTTTGTACTTAATCCTCATTTTGTCTTTTTGGACCATGCTTTAAAATCAAATGAACCTTTGAACATGTGTGCTCAATTGTAGGTGTTTTTGGCTCATGCATTGTAGCTTGAGAAACCGGCAGATTTGTAAAGTTTTGCAATGGTTGCATCACTTTTAGAGTATTCTTTTCTCGACTTCTTTATGGGGAAAGAGCTACAGTTAAAAGTTGTTGTTCCCGCCATTAACAAAAAGTTCATTTTCTAATTCAGAGAGTATATTTTTGGTGCATCACAAAAAAGATTGATGTTAGTTGAATTGCATATTTGATACTTGTTAAATAATTGCTAGTATTGTTTCTATAGTAGAAATCAAACTCTGATATGATATTCTTTTTTGTGAATGTTGGATGTTGTAATTGACCTCTTTTCAGTTTGCACTCTTGAGGGATTTCAAGCTGTTCATATGGTTGTAATTTGATGTGTTTGTTTGATGATTGCTTGGAATTTTTAGTCTTAATTGTAGTCATTGTGGTTTTAATTTTTACAAAAACTCTAGTATTAATTGTTATGTACAAGTGAATTCAAATTATGTGAGCAGAGTTGGAAGTAAAGTTTTATCAAGTTAGTAGGGAACTGGCTATAATACAGACATGAAAATGTATTTGTATAATACAAACAAAAGAGAGGAAAGACCCAGCCGTTGGATGATGGAAAAGTTCGTCCAACAGTGGGAATGTAAAAAAATAAAAAGTATATAAAAAATTGAATAGAAATGGGAGACCGGATGAAGAGGTCAAAATAAAAGTTAGGCCTTTATCATCTCCTCCCCATTATCAAACCTTATCATCTTCTCTCTCACCAGAAAAACGTAAAAATTGCAAGCGTCAATGAGGAAGATGTCAGTCATAGGCATCATTAATAGCGTGACTCTTGTTTTGCATAGCAATGGCAGCCGTCGTCATTCGCGTCCTCTCTATGTTCACCATCATCCAGGAGATCTGCCAAAATAATTAGACTGTCAAACAAGGTCAGAAACCTATAGCTTCTTCATTGTCTATGCCCATACCTTTAATAAATTTCTCTCTTTTAACATTATATATCTGGGTTTTGAATTTTGAGTGAGACTTTTTGTGTATGTGTATTTTCATTTTTGGTTTAGGTTTCAATCAAATAAATATCATCATCAAAATTATTGCAAGGAATGATGTTGGTAAAATATTGATTGACAAACTTTTATCTAGGTATGCATATTTGGTCGAAAGAATATCAAGCTCGAATGTGCAAAGAAAATGGTTTGAAGAAATCTGTCGTCTTTTGCGGTAGATATGCCGATAAGTGTGAGATTGAAAATGTTTAGAATTTTTTTATTCTTACTATTTTGAGAGTGAACTGTGTCATTTTTATTTTGTAAATTTTAAACTTCTAGTTAAGGATTTTTTATTAATAATGTACATCGAACTTTTTTCATAGAACCGAATAAAGTCTACTCAAATTTCATGTTTTAATTTTAAATAAAGTTGAAGCTTGCTTAAAAATTAAATAAAGAAATAAATTCACTATATTTTTCACATAAGTATAGTGCCATAACCCCATAAACATGGTTGGAAAAGTGCAATCAGATTCAAAAGGAAGAACTTAATCCTTTTTGCAGTGTTCAACGATCTAATATTTTTATGTATTTATTAAACATCATAAAAATAAATATGTTAATGCAAAATTAAATCCTAATAGAAAAAAAAAAATCCTTAAAACAGTGGTGCAGTTGTGCACCAACACTGGGATCAATGAAAAGCTTGTACTAGTATGAGTGTGCAGCCATGCTAAAATCATGGTGTGGCCGTGCACCAACACCAGTGTTAGTGCGCGGCCATGCTAAAACAATGGTGCGGCCGCGCACCAATACCAGTGTTGGTGCGCGGCCACGCTGAAACAATGGTGCGGCCGCGCACCAACACCAGTGTTGGTTTGTGGCCACGTTGGAATAATGGTGCGGCCGCGTACCAACATCAGTGTTGGTGCGCAGCCATGCTACAACAATGGTGCGGCTGCGTACTAGCACTAGTGTTGGTGTGCGGCCAAGCTGAAACAATGGTCCGGCCGCACTAGGATGTGAGTGTAGCCACGCACCTATGATCAATGAAAGATTTGCACTGGTATGGAAGTGCAGTTGCGCTAAGGTAGTGTGACCGCGCACCAACACTGGAGTAAGTAGGCGGCCGCACCAGGATGTGATTGCAGCCGCACACCTATGATTAATGGAAGGTTTGCGCTTTAGAATTTAGAAAAATTTGACATTTTAGAATTTATTGATTGGACGTGTTAAACTAAAATTATTAAATATAAAAAAAATTAAGGGGAAATTTCAATTTAGTCTACAACGTTTAACGAAATATTAAACTTATGTATTTTGAATACTCGTCATCTTTAACGTTTTAAAAATTTATCAATTTAGTCCCTTGATCATTTAACTACGGTCAAACATGATGAAAACTGCATAAACACTAAAATACCCTTAAGCAAAATTAAAAAAATAAGCAAAAAAAAAAAGGTTAAAAATAAAAAAAAGGGCATTTAGTCATTAATTGAACAACTCTGACGTTGGTGGGAATAAGTTGACATTACGTACTTGTTAAAATGGACGTTGGAGTTGTTCGCCAACCAACTCTGACATATGCTGATGTCTTACGTCCATTTACGTCCATTATTATATTTAAAAATTAGAAAGAATAACTAATTTAAAATAAAATGAAGTTATATTTATTAATTTAGAACATAAGAACGATTGTTTTTGAAATTTTCACTATTATTAAAATATATCTCATTTGTTTGGTTATTATTATAAATTTCTTTCTTCATTGGGGTGTGGATTGTATGGCAATAATAATATTCTTGTTTTGTACAAATAATAATAATAACTATACTTAGTATTGTTTGATAAAAAAAATTACTTAATACAAAATGTTAAAATCAAAATCCAAAAATAATGAGTAATTTAATTAATTTGTAATTGCACAAAAACAAAGATAAATAAATAAATAAATAATTATAAGTAGTTGGGTCAAAAGTCCTAAGAAAGCCAAAAAAAAAAAAAAAAAAGCGTGATAGGAGACCTTCTTGTCACATTTTTGCCATGACAGAAGACTTTACTATCATGTGTGTTGTGACAGAAGACCTTATTATCATGCCTATAAGTGATAGAAAGGCCATAAAAGAAGACTTTGCTATCACGCTTGGCCATGACATGATGTGAGAGCCTCCCATTATGCCTAAAGGAATTGTGACGAGAGAGCCTCTTATCGCGCCCAAGGCAATTGTGATGGGAGGGCCTCCTGTCATGCTTGGACGTGACGGGAAAGCTTTTCGTCATGTTTGGGAGTGATGAGAGGCTCTCCTGTATTTATTTATATGTGATGATAAAAAGAAATTATCAAATACTAATATGCGAAATATCTAAAATTTCATTGGAGTATAATTAGTTAAAAACTATTATATTGGAATATTAGGTGTTAAAAGAATGTTAAATTATATATATAATGACATTTGCTTACATGTCACACTCAACGACACCTAAGGCAACTGTGATGGGAAAGCCTTCCATCACTCTTAAGAGTGATAGAAGGTTGTCCCATCACAATTGGGCATGACGGGAGGTTGTCCCATCACGCTTGTGTGTGACATGAGGTAAGCATGATTAGAAGCACTGGTATGGGTGTGCGGCCACACTAAAACAATAGTGTGGTCACACATTAACACTAGATCAATGAAAAACTTATATTGGTGTGGGTGCGTGGCCATACTAAAATAGTGGTGTAGCCGCACACCTACAATGAGATCAATGAAAAGCTTACATTGGTATAGGTGTGCGACCAAGCTAAAATAGTGGTGCAGTCGCGCACCAACACTGAAGTAAGTATACGACCGCACCAAGATGTGAGTGCAACCATGTAGCCATGATCCATGAAACACTTACTCTAGTATGGGTGCGCAGTCACGCTAAAACAGTGGTACGATCGTGCACCAACATTGGGATCAATGAAAAACTTGCACTAGTTTGAGTGTGCGGCCACGTTGAAACAATGGTGCGGCCATCAACACCAGTGTTGGTGCACGACCACTCTGAAACAATGGTCCGGCCGCACACCAACACTAGTGTTGGTGCGCGGCCACGCTGAAATAATGGTGCAGTCGTGCACCAACATGCAACCGCACCAGAATTTGAGTGCAG
This sequence comes from Litchi chinensis, assembly GCA_019925255.1. NCBI lineage: Eukaryota > Viridiplantae > Streptophyta > Magnoliopsida > Sapindales > Sapindaceae > Litchi > Litchi chinensis. The sequence continues at coordinate 10,703,091 of CM034472.1, forward strand.
CTGCACACTCATAATCAATGAAAGGCTTGCATTGGTATATGAGCGCGATAGTGCTAAAATGGTGGTGTAGTTGCACATGAAAATTGCAATAAGTATGTAACTATATCATGATGTGAGCACAATCACAGAATCATGACAGGTGGAAGGCTTCCGCTTCAAAATTTATCAATTTAGTTTCTCTGATCGTTCAACTATAGTCAAACGCGTTACAAACTCTATGAATACTAAAACACCCTTAATCAAAATTTTTTAAAAAATTAAGAAATAAAAATCAGAAACTTGTTAACACGAACGTTGGAATTGTTCACAGAACAACTATGACGTTTGCTGACGTCATACGTCTATTTTTGTTAAGTTTGAACAACTTTGGACGTTGTCCTAACGTCAAACTTGTTCCCTGAACAACTTGGATGTTGATCTCAACAAGATGACGTCACACAACTTGTTGACATAACGTTGGAGTTGTTCACAGAACAACTTTGACGTTTGCTGACGTCATACGTCCATTTTTGTTAAGTTTGAACAACTTCGGACGTTGTCCTAACGTCCAACTTGTTGGATGAAAAACTTCGACGTTGATCTCAACAAGATGACATCACCTAACTTGTTCACATAACGTTGGAGTTATTCATAGAACAACTTTGACGTTTGCTGACGTCATACGTCCATTTTTGTTAAGTTTGAACAACTTCGGACGTTGTCCTAACGTCAAACTTGTTGGCTCAACAACTTGGACGTTGATCTCAACAAGATGACGTCACACAACTTGTTAACATAACGTTGAAATTGTTCACAGAACAACTTTGACGTTTGCTGACGTCATACCTCTATTTTTGTTAAGATTGAACAACTTCGGATGTTGTGGTAACGTCAAACTTGTTTCCTCAACAACTTTGACGTTGATCTCAACAAGATGACGTCACCTAACTTGTTCACATAACGTTGGAGTTGTTCATAGAATAACTTTGACATTTGCTGACGTCATACGTCCATTTTTATTAAGTTTGAACAACTTAGGACGTTGTCCTAACGTCAAACTTGTTGGCTTAACAACTTGGACGTTGATCTCAACAAGATGACGTCACACAACTTGTTAACATAATGTTGGAATTGTTCACAAAACAATTTTAACGTTTGCTGACGTCATACCTCCATTTTTGTTAAGATTGAACAACTTCGGACGTTGTGGTAACGTCAAACTTGTTCCCTCAACAACTTCGACGTTGATCTCAACAAGATGACCTCACCCAACTTGTTCACATAACGTTAGAGTTGTTCATAGAACAACTTTGACGTTTGCTGACGTCATACGTCCATTTTTGTTAAGTTTGAACAACTTTAGACGTTGTCCTAACGTCAAATTTGTTAGCTCAACAACTTGGACGTTGATCTCAACAAGATGACGTCACACAATTTGTTAACATAACGTTGGAATTGTTCACAGAACAACTTTAACGTTTGCTGACGTCATACCTCCATTTTTGTTAAGATTGAACAACTTTGGACGTTGTAGTAACGTCAAACTTGTTCCCTCAACAACTTCGACGTTGATTTCAACAAGATAACATCACCCAACTTGTTCACATAACGTTGAAGTTGTTCATAGAACAACTTTGATGTTTGCTGACGTCATACGTCCATTTTTGTTAAGTTTGAACAACTTCGGACGTTGTCCTAATGTCAAACTTGTTAGCTCAACAACTTGGATGTTGATCTCAACAAGATGACGTCACACAACTTGTTAACATAACGTTGGAATTGTTCACAGAACAACTTTGACATTTGTTGACGTCATACCTCCATTTTTGTTAAGAATGAACAACTTCGGACGTTATGGTAACGTCAAACTTGTTCCCTTAACAACTTCGACGTTGATCTCAATAAGATGACGTCACCCAACTTGTTCACATAACGTTGGAGTTGTTCAGAGAACAACTTTAACGTTTGCTAATGTCATACGTCCATTTTTGTTAAGTTTGAACAGCTTCGGACGTTGTTCTAATGTCAAACTTGTTGGCTTAACAACTTGGACGTTGATCTCAACAAGATGACGTCACACAACTTGTTAACATAACGTTGGAATTGTTCACAGAACAACTTTGAAGTTTGCTGATGTTATACCTCCATTTTTGTTAAGATTGAACAACTTCGGACGTTGTAGTAACGTCAAACTTGTTCCATGAGCAACTTGGACGTTGATCTTAATAAGATGACGTCACACAAGTTGTTAACATAACGTTGGAGTTGTTGATAGAACAACTTTGACGTTTGCTGACGTCATACCTCCCTTTTTGTTAGAATTGAACAATTTCGGACGTTGTCGTAATGTAAAACTTGTTTTTTGAACAACTTCAACATTAATCTGAACAAGATGACGTCACACAAGTTGTTATCATAACATTGGAGTTGTTCATAGAACAACTTGGACGTTTGCTGACGTCATACGTCCGTTTTTGTTAAGTTTGAACAACTTCTAACATTGTCCTAACGTGAGACATGTTCAGGTAACAACTTCAACGTTGATTTTAATAACTTGACGTTACTAAACTTGTTAATTGAACTTTGAAGTTGTTGACTCAACAACTTCGATGTTAATGTTAATTTTTAATAATAAAAAATAATTAATATAATATAATATTTTATACTAAATTATTATACTTATATATTATTTTAATGATAATATAATATATTTTTATTTAATAATAAAATATTAATAATAACTTAAAATACTTATAATATTATTATAATACTATAATTCATAATAAAATATTATATTTATATATTATTTTATTATTAAAATATTATTTATTATAAAATAATTATTTTTAATCTACAGCAACCAGTTTCAACCGGTTGCTGCAGGTGGAAATAAGCACTATTTGGTTGCCAATTGGCAACCAAATGTGTTTGTATGGTACAAACAACTTTGTTGTTTGTAACATAGCCAGTCCCCCTTGTACAATGTTTCTCTAGTCCTTGTCAATTAAATTTGAAATATAAAAACCTCGGTATAACAAGTTGTGTGTGCCCTGGATCAAATAAGTTATTCAAGTAGAAGTCAACTTGTTACAAGTTTCCACTTTCCAGGTATTCATAACCTTAACCTGGGAAGGCAATACTATGCAAAGAGCAATGGAGTTTCATTTGTTAGGTAGACTGAAAGGTGACATAATGTATAGGTGTCCAATTGGGTTTGCAATTAGAAAAGCTAAGGTTGAATGAGTGCATCTGCTAGTTAGATTGTTAGAATTTCAGACAATATCATAAACCATTCACCATAAAACCATGAAAAATAAGCTCTCAAATGAGGAAAAAAACAGACCATTTGGACACACATTTTCTGACATACATGAAACTTTTCATTTAACTTTATATATAGATACATGGACTAATTTCCAGCCATACATTTTAAAAAAAACAAGTACACAACCCATGCCATTGGAAAGATAAAAGCTGAAATTAGAATTACCTAATCTCCACTAAAACAAGTAAAGCAAATTTAGCACATTACATCTCAACTAAATACAAACTAAACTATTACATTGAAATTAAACTAAATGAGGTTGCTTAAACCATAAGAAGACACAAAATAACAAAATTAAGAGTTTTCAAGAAAAGTTTCACATTCTTAACATAGATCACTGAAGGGAACATATGATTGTTAGAGAGTTTTATATCATTAATTGGACTCTTATTTGACAACCTTAAATTTTTTAGTCTAATACTTATTGACATGGTATCGAAGCTCGGCCTTTGTCAACAATGGGTCAGACTCTATCTACCTAGATTAACAAGTCTAGGTGCTGCTGAGTAGACATGTTGTGGTGAGGGAGGGTATTAGATAGTCCCACATCGGTTGAAAATGTGAGTTTGTCATCATCAACGGTGTTGATAGTTTAAGTTTTTAGTACACAAGAATATTAAACTTCCAACTTTATTGTATCCTAGAGGCATATCTTTTTAACCCAATGCATCACCCCATGGGTGGGAGTAAATAGTATTCGAAGGTTAGCAATGTCGGTAACATGCCTTGAAGTCACCAAACTATCACCGTAGTGTTTCTACTTTGCAGATTATACGTTAGATGCAATTGAAAGTTCGATCAAGGGCTCAGTTCAGTTCAACCACTTTCAATGCAAAGTACACGATTCTTGAATGATCTACAACAAAGAATGGGGTCGTGGTGTACAACTCATATATGAAGTAGTACATAATTCCTCCCATATGTGCACGCAGAATATGTTAAATTAAAATTTGTCTAAAGAGACTCCAAAGCTACTACTGTACTTTCTGAAATTGTAGATGCTTTGTTGTTGTTTCGTAAGATGCAAGCTTCTGCTGGAAAGCTTTCTGCTGCATATGTTTCTGTTTTGTAATTTTTTGTTATGATCCATGTGTAATGCTTAGTTATGATTGAAGTGTATTTAGATTTTTTTCAATGGTCTGAGATGTATTAGTTTAGTTAAGTTGCACTTAGTTCAATGGTTAGTGGTGTTAGGTGAGATTTGATAGTTCATAGACTGTCAGAAATGGGTTGCTGCACTCATTATTTTTTTGACAGTACTACTTAGCTGTTTTACACCTTGTAATTGATATATGTTTTACACCTTGTAATTGATATATATATATATATATATTGCCTTATTGGAATATGAAATAGATAGGAATTGTCTTTCTCTCTGCGTGTGTTATGTTTGCTACTTCAATGGTTTATGTCTATGGAAGTTTTTATGTTTATGGTATGTTGATGTTCTGATATTTTTAACAGTGGTATCAGAGCACTATTCTTGAGGGGCTGTGAGGTTTTATGTTCATTTTATTGAGTGCTTGTGAGGTTTCAAACACTAGAGAGTAAGTGTTAAACACCTATGAGTGCAGACATGGCTGCTGGAAGTAATGCAGGCCTTCATGTTCCTCATTTTTTTGGGGAAAACTATCAGATATGGACTGTGAAGATGAAATCCTATCTAAAAGCCTTCAGGTTATGGGAGTATGTAGAAGAGGACAAGCGAATTCCTCCATTGAGAGCAGATCCTACCATTGCTCAGATGAAGCAGTATGAAGAAGAGAAGATGAAGAAGGACAAGATAGTGACATACTTACATTCTGCCCAGTCTGACTTAGTCTTTACAAGCATCATGCACCTTGAAACTCCAAAATCAATATGGGATGAATTGAAGAATAGGTTCGAAGGTAGTGAGAGGGTGAAGTCAATGAGGTTGTTGACACTCAAAAGGGAGTTTGAGAATCTAAAAATGAAGGATTCTGAGACAGTAAAGGACTACTCATCCAAGCTGTCGGATTTGGTGAACCAAATGAGATTGTATGGTGATGCAGTGGAGGACTACAAGGTAGCTGAGAAAATGTTGGTAAGTTTGCCTGATAAATTTGAGGCAAAAGTTGCTGTTATTGAAGAATCATGTGATTTGAGAGCATTAACAGTCTCAAAAATGGTGTCCAAACTGCAACCTCAAGAACAAAGGCTTGTATTGAGGAATGATGGTAATATAGAGGAGGCTTTCCTTGCAAAAAATAAAGGAAAGTATCAAGGCAAAGGAAATCAAAAGAAGACCGGTTTCAACAATAAAATGGCGACAATAAAGACAAAGGCAAGATGGATGTAGAAATTTCAGAATCTGGTCCAAAAGCAAAATTTCCACCATGTACCACTTGCAAGAGAACAAACCATCTTGCAAGGGATTACTGGTACAAAGCGAAACCACAAGTTCAATGCACATTCTGCAAGAAATGGGGACACAAGGATCAATATTGCAGGGCCAAGCAAAGACAACAAACTCAACAGCCTATGTAACAAGCTAACTATACTGATGATCATGTCAGTTATGATCACTTGTTTATGGTGTCACAAGAATGTATGACAGCTTCTACAGAGACCTGGTATGTTGATAGTGGGTGCACAAGCCATATGACTCGAGACGAAAGCCTGTTCACCACACTTGACAGGAATGCAACAACAATAGTGAAGTTGGGGAATGGTAACACTGTGAAAGCTGTTGGAAGAGGTAAAATTCTGTTTCAAACTAAATCAGGTCCTAAGATTATTGATGAGGTATTATAGATACCTAATTTGGCACGTAATTAACTTAGTGTTACATAACTATTGAAGAGGGGCTATTCATTGATATTTGAGGGAATTTTTGTATCATCTTAGACTCTAAGAAATTTGAAATTGTGAGGGTTATGATACATGACAATAGCTTCCCCATAGGCTTCAATCAAGTCAAACAAAAATCCCTTATATCTAAGCATGATGAATCTGACTTATGGCATAAGAGATTAGGCCATTTCAACTTTGATACCTTGAATTATATTCAAAAGAAGGGTACGGTTGAAGGGCTGCCAGATTTGCATAGAATTGTGGGATTGTGTAGTTCATGTTAGATTGGAAAGTTACATAGGAAGCCTTATGTTTCAGGAGGAGTTATTAGAGCCAAACACAAATTAGAACTAGTGCATTTAGATTTGTGTGGACCTATGAGCACTCCATCTTTGAACCAAAGTCTATATTTCTTGCTTTTTATTAATGATCTGACCAGGATGACCTGGGTTTATTTTTTGAACAACAAATCACAGACCTTTGACATGTTTAAAAGGTTTAAAGCAATGGTAGAAAATGAAAGTGATTGTAGGTTGAAGAAGCATAAAATTGATAATGGAGGTGAATATACCTCAAGCAAGTTCCAAGAATTCTGTCAGAATCTAGGCATTAAGCATCAATTGACAGTACCATATTCTCCTCAACAGAATGGTGTGTGTGAAAGGAAAAATAGGACTGTAATGGAAATGGCTAGATGCCTTTTGGCAGAGAAGAGGCTTCTTAAGCAATTCTAGGCAGAAACTGTGTATGCTTCAGTTTACATTCTTAATAGGCTTTCTACAAAAGCAGTGATAGATGCAACACCTATGGAAACATGGTCAGGTTTCAAGTCTACTGTAAAGCACCTAGAAGTCTTTGGTTCTATTTGCTACATACATGTTCTAGATACAAAGAGAAAAAAGCTTGATAGCAAGGCAGAAATGGGCATCTTATTGGTCTGTGCTGTGAATTGTAAGGCTTATAGGGTGTATAATCTAGAAACAAAGAAGATTTCAGTATGCAGGGATGTTGAGATTGATGAGAATGCACATTGGAATTGGGAGAAAAATGTAGTTGAGAGAGATGTGAAGCAATCACAAATGAATTTGAGGCCTAATATGAATGCAAATTGTGATGGAGATTCAAGCAATGAATCTGATTTTGATAATGGTGCAGTGGTTGAGTCTAATTCTCAAATTTTAAAGACAAGCTCACTTGATGATGTTTATGAGAGATGTAACATGATAGTCAATGAGCCTTCTTGCTATGAAGAAGCTGCTCAAATGGATGAACAGAAGTTTTCCATGAAGGAGGAGTTGATGATGATCAATAAAAACCAGACTTGGGAACTGGTTCCAAGGCCAAATGACAAAAAAGTCATTGGAGTCAAATGGGTTTATAGGACCAAACTCAATGCTAATTGTTCTATAAACAAATACAAGACAAGACTTATTGTTAAGGGCTATTCTCAAGTTGCAGGGGTGGATTTTAGAGACATGTTTGCTCCTGTGGCTAGGCATGAGACAATAAGATTACTTTCTGCAATTTTTGCTCAAAATGGATTGACCATGTACCATATAGATGTCAAGTCAGCATTCTTGAATTGAACCCTTTAAGAAGAAATTTACGTAGAGCAACCTTCTGGTTTCATCATTGCCAAACATGAACGGGATGTCTACAAGCTTCATAAAGCCTTGTATGGCTTGAAACAGGCTCCTAGGGCCTGTTACAGTAGGATAGACTCCTACTTTATGCAAATGGGGTTTAAAAAAAGCCAAAATGAGGCCACTTTATAAGTTGAGACAGATGAAAATTAGGCCACGATAATTGTATCTCTATATGTAGATAATTTGCTGTTGACTGGAGGTGATAAAGTTGGAATTCTAGATTTTAAGAAGTGTATGTTGGTTGAGTTCGAAATGACAGATCTTGGTGAGATGAACTATTTCCTTGGCATGAAGATTCATCAAGAAAAGAGTGGTATTTTTCTTGCTCAAAGAAAATATGGCATTGATATATTAAGGAAATTTAAAATGGAAAATTGTAATGAAGTTGTGACTCCATTAGTTGTCAATGAGAAGGTCACAAAGATGGATGGTGATGGAAAGACTCCATTAGTTGTCAATGAGAAGGTCACAAAGATGGATGGTGATGGAAAGGTTTATGAAAACCATTATAGAAGTCTTGTGGGCAGCTTGTTATATCTCACTACCACTAGACCTATTATACCCATTCTCTCGTCTTGACTAAATGGGCCAGTGTAAGCCCAATAGACTTGAACAGGAGCGGAGGCCCAGAAGACCCGAGCATCAGGTCGCGGCCGTAAGCCCGACCAGCCCGCGAAGTCAGTCAGGTCTCGAGCTCGTAATAACTTTTAGACCGCCCAAGCGTACCTCCTAACCAACATCACCAGCTCATTCAGCTCGCGAGACCGCTTAGGTCGCGAGCCCGCAGAAATCTCCAGACCACCTGACCACCTCTCCTGGCCACGTCTGCGCCTCTACAGCCTGCACGGCCTGACTGACTAGAGGAGTTTATTTAGGGGATATCGTGCGTAGTAAGTCATCAAAGTCACCAACTCTCTTGATTTCCCGCCAGAAACTGCCTATACAATTACCCAGAAGCATTCAATACGGCGGCTATGCAATTAATGAAGGAAAGACCTCTCCCGGTGCATTAAATGCAGACATGTGCAGGGAGAGAGCAATCATCGCCTCTACAATTTAATGCAGCATGGCTATGTCAGGATTAGTTGTAAATAACCGTTGCCAGTAACGTGTATTACTTTCTTTGGTATTTCTTTTATCATCTCCCTCTCTATATAAATAGGGGAGATTTTTACTGTACAAACAAGTTGAATATACTAGAGTATCGTCACTCTACCGGAATTACTTCAGAGTGGCCATGGACGTAGGCGCAGTCGCCGAACCACGTGAAAATCCTTGTGTGTTGCATCATTCCTTCTCTCTCTTATCTTCATTGATCACCTTATTACACTCACCTAACTGCCACAACCAACACTCCCTCACCTTAATTGAGTTTCACCAACCTTAAACTTCATTTACTACTTATTTATCACGTATCCATCGCCGTTATCATTCTTTAATTACCTTGCTCACAGCCTGGGCCCCAGAATCTCTAGGTTGACCGTTTCCGAACGTCAACATCTTTTGGCGCTAGAAGGAGGGCCCAACAGCGACCTGGTAATCTTTCTCCAGTTGCTGCTTTGCATTTACTTACATTTGTTTGTTATGGCTAGAATCAGGGCGACGAGAAGTGTCGGAGTGGCAGACGAGCGACCCGAAGTTCGAGAAGATCGGCAGAGCGCCTCGCCTTCCAGAGATGAGGTCGCTCAGGAATGGCAGCAGCGCCAGCGAGCTCTAGAAGATACAGTAAAGGAGTTGACAGCGACGGTCAGGGCACCGGTAGAAGTCCAAGCCCGCACTGTGCAAAGACAGGTGGAGGTCGCACCGTCGAGGAGAGCTCGCCAGTGTCTTTCAGAAGAAATCCCAACTCCAGATGGAGTAGCTGCCAGGGATAGGTCGCTGACAGAAGGATCAGCTCGCTCCTCAAACCTAAACCTAAGGAGAGCTAGGAGACAGAACCAGGAGCAAGACATCTCACCTCGCCCGAATGAGATAAGAGCGAGGGTGAGCCACGAGGGCGATAGGCACGTGGAAGAAGTCAAAGGCAGGAACGAGCTCTCGAGCGCCGTGCAGGTCATGAGCCTGAGCCGCGAAGGGCCGTCAGACATGTAGGAGCCCTCGGAGAGGAGAACAGATTGCAGGACCGTCACCAGGGGGAGCAAGAGAGCACGAGTGAATGGAACCCCAGTCGGCGATCTTTAACCCAGGACCCGATGGTAGAGGAATTGTTGCGAAGGGTCCGGCATTTGGAGGCTCGACCTGGAGGCCGGAACAGGAAAGAGCAGGATGATCGCGAAGTGCCATTTACTCGGGAGGTCGAGACAGCACCCCTGCCAGCAAAGTTTAAGCTCCCGAGCATTCCTCCATATAGCGACAAGACTGACCCATATGACCATCTGGACGCCTTCAATGTGCAAATAGATCTCCAGACAGATGACCCACTGGTGAAGTGCCGAGTGTTCCCAGCTACTCTGGGGGATGCTCCGCGAGCTTGGTTTAAAGGCCTTCCAGACCGTAGCATCAGGAGCTGGAGAGATTGTCAGAAGAAGTTCCTGGATCAATATAAGGCCTTGAGGAAGTAGCTCACGCCCCCCTGTCATCTTGCCACTATCTTCCAGAGGCACAACGAATCCCTAAAGGATTACCTCACTCGGTTCAGAGAGAAGGTGAGTAATGTGGAAACGCCCTCTGACGAGAGTATTCTAACAGCCATTTCTGTAGGGCTTAGGAAGGATGGGAAATTATACGAAAGCATCTACAAATCCCCGGTGAAGGATCTGAGGGAGTTTTATGAAAGGCTGCCAAGGAGATCAAGTGGGAAGAAGCCTTTGGGGCCAAGAAACCTAGTAGTCAGCGGGGTGAAGCTAGCAGTTCCCACCGTGAGAAGAGGAAGAGTCATGGCGGAGATAGGCCGGGGGAACAAAGACATCAGTCTGCCAATGTTGTGACGAAGCGAGCTAGACCTGAGCCAAGGAGGGAGCGACCTCGACATCAGAGTCGATATGGGAGCTACAGTGTGCTGTCAAATAGATAAGACAGGATCTTCACCACGGAGAGAAACGGGGAGAACTTCGGGAAGCCACCCCTGACAGGAGCCCCCAATCAACGTCGGGACCCGAGGAAGTACTATGCCTACCATAATGAGAACGGACACAATACGTCAGATTGTTGGCAATTGAGAGACGCCATTGAAGAGTTGATAAGGCGAGGCCGCCTAGGGGAGTATGTTGTACAACCTGTTGGCAGGCGACCTCAACATCAACGATCCCAGGGCCAAGATCAACAGCCCGAGCAGTAGCAGCCTCAGCGAGCTTCGGAGCCCGAGCGCGAGCCCACTGTAAGAACAATTTTCACTATTCATGGTGGGCCTCATGTGACAGGTACTTCAAACGGGTCACACCAGAGGTATGTGAGGGAGGCCAACCATACCCTGCTGGCAGAGTATGGAGGAGCTGGAGGACCCACCAAAAGGGCCAAAGCATCCTCGGATAGCATTGTGTTCACGGAGGAGGACGCGAGGGGAGTACGTTGGCCCCACAACGACACAATTGTAATCCGGGCCCAGATCAGTAATGTCAAAGTACGGAGGATAATGATCGACACTGGCAGCTCGGCCAATGTCATGTATAAAGATTGCTATAATCAGATGGGGCTAGGAGGTGAGCAGTTGACACCCTCACCAGAACCCCTCTACGGCTTCACTGAAGATGCAATGATACTGGTGGGCTAGATCAGACTACCTCTAACCCTTGGAGAGCCAGGTCGACAAGCTACAGCCCTCACAGACTTCTTGATTATCAACAGTCCGTCAGCATACAACGTGGTCTTGGGGCGACCTTTGATGAACGAGCTGGACATGGTCACTTCCACCAGGACACTGACGGTCAAGTTCCTAACACGCAATGGAATAGGCTGTGTCAAGGGGGAACAACACCTGGCCAGATGATGTTATGAAGACGCGGTGAAGATAGGGGTCTAAGGAAAGAAAGTAAATGTGGTTTCTGAGGGCCAACCACGAGCTATCTCAGAAGCAGGGGTGAGCAACGACCTTGATCCTCGTGAGGTGGATGCAGACAGGCCTACAGGACCTGTTGAGGAGCTGGAAGATGTACAAGTCAGCGAGGCAGACCCAAAGAGATGCTTAAAAGTAGGGAGATACTTGCTGCCAGAGGTAAAGGCTGAGCTTGCAGACTTTCTGAAGATGAACCTTGATGTCTTCGCCTGAAATCACGAAGACATGGTGGGGATAGATCCTGATGTCATGTGTCACCGACTGAATGTAGATCCCCAGCGCAAACCGGTCCGCCAGAAGAGGAGACCAATGACCCCAGAACGCTATGCAGCTCTGAAGGAGGAAGTCGAGAAGTTACTGGCCAACGGGTTCATCAGGGAGGCACGTTATCCGGTTTGGGTCGCGAATCCGGTTCTGGTGAAGAAAAAGAACGAGAAGTGGAGGACTTGTATCGATTTCACCGACCTGAACAAGGCCTGTCCAAAGGATAGTTTCCCGCTGCTCATGATTGATCAGCTGGTAGATGCGACAGCAGGGCACCAACTCCTGAGTTTCATAGATGCCTACTCAGGATACAATCAAATCCCCATGAGCCCGGAGGACGAGGAACACACATCTTTTGTTACTGATAGAGGATTGTACTGTTACAAGGTGATGCCCTTCGGGCTGAAGAACGCTGGAGCGACTTACCAGCGACTGATCAACACCATGTTCCAAGAATAGATTGGGAAGACGATGGAGGTGTATGTAGATGATATGCTAGTGAAGTCCCTCAGAGCCGCAGATCATGTCCGCGACCTGGATGAAACGTTCAAAGTCCTCAGGAACTACCAGATGAAGTTAAACCCCTTGAAGTGTGCTTTTGGGGTAGCGTCCGGTAAGTTCCTTGGTTTTATGGTGAATAGCAGGGGAATAGAGGCCAATCCGGAGAAGATTAGGGCGCTCGTGGAAATGAGATCCCCCTCCAGTATCAAGGATGTGCAGAGACTCGATGGTCAGGTCGCGGCCCTTAGCCGGTTCATCTCGAAGGCCACTGACAAGTGCATGCCCTTCTTCGAAGCAAAAAAGAGGGCCAAGAACTTCGAATGGATTGAGCATTGCAAAGAAGCATTCCAGAAGCTGAACGAATACATGGGTCAAGCTCCCCTTCTATCTAAGCCAAGGGAAGGAGAAAAGTTGTTCTTGTATTTGGGCGTGTCCGAGCATGCTTTGAGTGCGGCCTTAGTGAGAGAAGAAGAGAAGATGCAGCTGCCAGTGTATTATATCAGTAAGAAACCGGTCGATGCAGAGGCTCGATATTCACAGATGGAGAAGCTTGCATACTGTCTGGTGACCGCCTCAAGAAAGCTGCGTCCTTACTTCCAGGCTCATCAGATTAGAGGTCCTCACACAATATCCCCTCAAGCAGATCCTCCAGAAAGCAGACACTTCAAGTGGGCCATCGAGCTCGCCCAGTTCGACATAGAGTACAAGCCTAGAACAGCAGTCAAGGCCCAAGCCCTCGCGGATTTCATTGTTGAATTTACAGGGCCAGTACCAGAACAGGGCGAGCTAGCATGTGGACAAACTTGGGAACTATATGTGGATGTGGACAAACTTGGGAACTATATGTGGATGGATCCTCCAACGAGCACAGCTCAGGGTCTGGGATAATGTTGATCAGCCCAGAAGGCCACAAGATCCTTAATGCCTTAAGGTTCGGATTCCAGGCGACCAACAATGAGGCTGAGTATGAAGCATTGCTCGCCGGACTCCGTTTAGCAAAGTAGGTGCGAGCTGAGTAGGTAAAAGTCTTCAGCGACTCTCAACTCGTCATTTGCCATGTCCGGGGAGAGTACCAGACCAGGGGACAGAAGATGTCAAAGTACCTTCAGAGAGCCAGGGAACTACTGGGGGCTTTCCAAAGAATCGAAGTGAATCAAATCCCCAGGGCTCAGAACTTTCATGCAGATGCCCTAGCTCGCTTGGCGACCTCCCAGGATGCTGATCTCCTAGAGTCTATACCTGTGGAATTTTTGCCAACTCCAAGCATTGAGGACAAAGAGGTAATGATGTTCATGCAGGTCCGGCCTAGCTCCTGGATGAACTCGTTATTAGGCTACCTGCAGGAGGGGAAGCTGCTAGAGGACAAGCTGGAAGCTCGCTGTTTACGAGCTAGAGCAGCCAGATACTGCATTTATGATGACAGGATGTACAAGAAAGGATTCTCGACCCTTCTGCTGCGGTGTATAGATGATTTGGACTGCGAGATAGTGCTGAATGATATTCATGCAGGTCACTGTGGGAACCATGCAGGAGCCTTATCCTTAGCTCAGAAAGCCCTCAGATAGGGGTTCTACTGGCCGACTATGAAGCAGGACGCCATAGATCTGGTGAAGAAGTGTGACAAGTGCCAAAGGTTTGCCAAAATCCCACGAGCTCCACCAGCCTATCTCCAACAGATGGTAAGTCCGTGGCCTTTCGCAATCTAGGGAATGGACCTCATCGGGCCATTACCCACGGCTCGAGGAAGCTGTAAGCACGCAGTGGTTGCCGTGGATTACTTCACCAAACGGGCCGAAGCTAAGGAGTTAGCCGAGATCTCCACCTCGAAGATAGAGAAGTTTGTATGGAACAACATCATCTATAGGTTCGGAATTCCTCAGCAGCTTGTGACAGACAACGAGACGCAGTTCACCAGCGAGCAGTTCGTTGATTTTTGCAACGAGCTCGGGATCGTGAAAAGCTTCTCAGCTGTGGACCACCCTCAAGCCAACGGTCAAGTCGAGGCCGTGAACAAGATCATCAAGCAGACTCTGAAGACCAAATTAGAGGCGAGAAAAGGAGCTTGGGTAGATGAGTTGCAGAAAGTCCTTTGGGCGTACAGGACCACAACTCGCAGCTCTATTGGTGAAACTCCATTTTCCATGGTCTAAGGAACAGAGGCCATGATCCCAACAGAATTCGAAGTCACTAGCCAACGAAAAGCCTCATTCCGACCTGAGGACAATGACCAACTACTCGCTGCCAGCTTGGATCTGGTCGAGGAGGCAATGGATGCAGCCCGTATGAGGGTAGCAGTGTACCAGCAGAGAGTCGCCAGATACTACAATAAAAAGGTACGAGCTCGGAGATACAAGGCAGACGACCTCGTCCTGAGACTAGTCCTCCCCGAAGCTCGCAAGACAAGTGATGGAGCCTCGGACCTAACTGGGAAGGACCATACCTCATCAAGAAGAGTCTGGAGAATGGTGCCTATCACTTAGCCAACATGGACGGATCGGAGCTACCCCGAGCATGGAATGCTGAACACCTTCAGCCTTACTATACATAAAACTGTCAACCCACTCTAACTTTGTACATGATTTGCTTTGACGATTGTTTGTAAAAGGTGCTTTCACTGGTTTTCTGTTGTATGTGCTGTATCTGATGCAGAAAGCAAACTGGTTGAACCAGCAAATGTACATGTTGAAAAGAGCAGATCTAATGAAATCTCTTTCTCAAGAAAATGAGCTGCATTTTATTATGATTATATATATATATTGTTATTCCTTGAAGATATTTGTGTGAACATCTAAGGAATCACTTACAATCAAAACACAACTGCTTCTCACAACGCTCGCTCCCTGCCCATGAATGACTCGTCGCCGCATTCTATGCGAGATATCTTAAGGCAGCCTCGAGATTTGCGAGCTGCCCTCCAGTACGGGTCCAAGAGATCGCTTATCAGCTACATTCTCTTCAATCCAAATATAATGCCCTCCTCATGAGAGCGATTGCTTGGTTAGAGGTGGGCATCTTCAACCCAACCCGACAAACCCAACCCAACCCGATCATTTTTTATTAGGTTGGGTTGGGTTACATCTTAAAAAAAATTGGATGGGTTGGGTTGGGTTGGGTTGAAAAAAAAATTGGGTTGGGTTGGGAGATTTTCAATCCAACCCAACCCGAACCTAAAAACGTCCACCCCTAACCAAGTCTTTCCTATCTAGAATCTTTCCCAGACATATACTTTTACGCTACTACATGAAATCCATCACAGAGGATTTATAAATCTAGAGTAGAAGAATGAAAACACAAGAGAAAAAATCAGAAACCTCAAGTGGTTTATAAATCTAGAGTATTTATAAATCCAACCCGACAGACCCAACCCAACCCGATTATTTTTTATTGGGTTGGGTTGGGTTACATCTTAAAAAAAAAATTAGATGGGTTGGGTTGGGTTGGGTTGAAAATTTTTCAACCCAACCCGAACCCGAAAACGCCCACCCCTAGCTTACAGACGGGGGGTGGAGAGGGGGGGGAGGGGGGGTATCCAGATGTGACCCACGGAAGGAGCCGCCATCTATGCGCTCTGGAGGGAATCATCTGAGAAGTTTGAGTCACTGCACTCTAGAAGGCTATGGCCTGTGGAAGGAGTTGCAATGAAGGTCTCACCAGCAGAAGGGGCGTCTTTCGCACCCCGGAGAGGGTTCGACTGGGGACCTCCAATCTGCACGGGGCTTCGCGAAAGGGGTGATTCCCGAGCCAATGCTAAAAGCACCCACTAATCTATCAGAATTGCCCCGCGACCTCGCGGGAGGGATTATGGCTACGACTCTCAAATATAAAGATGTCTCGCGACCTCGCGAAAAGAATTGCCTCGCGACCTCGCGGGAGGGGCTATGGCCACAGCTCTCAAATATAAAGATGCCTCGCGACCTCGCGAAAAGGGCCACCCACGATGAAAGCTTGACCTCGAATTATGAGTATTACAACAGGCTGAAGTCTCAAAGTTTGGGAAAATACCGCTCTCGAATGCGTTAAACGCCAGTGCAAGATACAGGGCGAGGAAGTTCAAAGCAAGCACTCCACAAACTATAAGTTCGTGCATGTTCACCATGGATCGCCCAATCATATTTCTTGTACAATCAAGTAATTTATTCGATTGAGTCATACCAATCTAAATGCTTGCGAGCTATCCTGTTATTATTGTTATGATCTGTTGCAGGTCGTAGGGTCGTAAGTCAACCTGTTTTCACGATTGTGATTTACTTGGCGGTCTTTATCACCCTTATGACTGTTATGTGTGCTTTTCACTTGTACTTGATAATTGCTCCTCGTGTAAGTAAATCATGCATATCTACTTGTTCTATACTTGGACAAAAATACTGAAATTTGTAGGAAATTCAATGTCATACATCCGAGCTACAAGCTCGTCCAGACCTTCACAGTTAAAAATATGTATATAAAGTCCTCACAGAAGGAGGAAAAAGGTCCAAATATTTCAATCAAAACAAATAAAAGAAAGCGAGAAGAAAGCTAAAAAAATCTTTCTCTAAGTGCTGGCAGGCGCGTCCTCAGGAGCAGGAGGATCAGAAGGAGCTTCTGTTGGGAGCTCCGACGCAGGGACATCCTCAGGAGCAAAAGGATCAGGAGAGGCTTGTACTGGGGGCTCCGATGCTGGTGGATCCTCAGAAGCTGAAGGTCTCTCACAGGCTTGCTCTGACGAAGGGACTGGGACAGCAGATGGATCGGCCGGACGTGCAAGGGAAGCACCACCCTGTTGCGCGCCCTGAGTGCTGGCAGCATGTTCCACGAACTCCTGTATCTGCTCGACAGCGGGCGGCCCAAAGAAGGAGTAGTCCAGATCGGGTAGTGCTCCCACATGGTGAACAAGAAAGCCCTTTCGTTCTCTGAAGCGGCCTTGTCCCGCTCTTGGGATATCTGGGCTGCAATGTTCCCCTCGGTTTGAGCCAGCTTCTCTTCTACCCTGGCGAGCTTTTCCTTGGCTGAAGCCAGTTCCTGCTGTTGCTGTCTTACTTTATCCTCAGCAACCTTTGTTTTCTTCTGTGCAGCACTTAGCTCGCCTTTGACTTGCTTCAGCTCGCTATGGACCTTGCTGACTTCAGAGGTAGCCGCCTCCCTACGAGCAATTTCTTCTGCCAAAGCTGCATCAGCATCCCTAAGCTTCGCATCGAGCTTCCCATGCTCGTCCTGGAGGAGGTTCACTTCATCCTACAATGTCTTCTTCTCCTCCTCAAACTGCTCCTTGGCCAGCCTGAAAGCCTCCTTCTCACCAAGCTGGTCCTCAATCTCCTTCACCAGCTTCATCGCCGCCATGCCCAATTGGAAAGGTAAAAAAAAAAAAAAATTGAAGTGAAGGAAAATCAGAGAGTGTGAAGGAGCCTGGGTCTTACTAGCGCTGCATGACGGGCTGCGTAGCCCACGAGTGTGCGACCTGCGATCTCAGGCTTCTACAGCTTTGGGCTGCACTTCGCCATGACTTTAGGCACGAGGTCCACGAAGCTGTTGAAGTATTCCATCTCCCTCACCACGTCAGGGTGCAGCCCTGAATCTACTTGCGACTCCCCAGCAGGCCCTGTGGATGGTCTAAGTGCCCCGGTGCTCGGCTCCCTACCAATGACGACTGCCCCGGGCTTGCGGACTTCAACGACGCCCTTCTCTTTGGGGCTGGGGGCTCAGCTATGGCCTTTCCTTTCCTCTTCCTGATGAAGGCCTCAGACTCCGGCGAAACTGAGCCCCTTTCGACAGAAACCCCAGTCCTCTTCGTTGGGGGAGTGCTTCCCCCTCCAAATGGAGCAGCTCGCTTTTAAGGTGTTGCCACCAACCCGACCTAAGGAGAAGCAGCTGCAGCAGGCTGAGAAAGCACTCTCCGAGAAGGGTCTGAAGAAGTATCATCCACATCAACGACCTCTGGTGGTTGAGACGGTGGGACTGATCTGACAGGAGGAACGGACAGCGCGAACCTTCGTATATCGTCCGAAGATGTATTGGTGGACGTGCTCAAGGATTCCTGTGGCAGAGGTTGTGGTTCTGACTCGGACTGTTCAGGGGCAGTGAAAACTGAGCGAACTTCACATCTCTCTCCTCGTATCCCCAGGTCGCTATTTAGGTTTAAAAGTGGACCTGAGGCAAGTGGTGCGAGGCCCCGTTCCACCAGCTCGCCAGTCGTGGGGAAGAAATCGTCACTTGGTCTTTTGGCCGCCGCGTAAGCATTCAGAATCGCGAGCTCATCATCATCAAGCTCGTATCTCGGGGTAGCGACATCTGTAAAGCAAAAACAAGCCCATGAAAAATAAATAATAATAACAGTAATAACAACAAAATACATATAAATAGATATATTATTGTTATCCTTGTAAATGTGTAACTATTTGTAAGGGCTACGAGTCTTTGACTACCAGGATCCAGCATGAATCTCTTGTTGTGCAGGCCCCCGAGCGAAGTACATGTGACCTAGAACCCAGCGAGACTTATATTCCCCCACGTTGGATTTGGTGCAGTCCTGAGGCAGATATGCCCTATATTGGGAGGATTGACGGGGTGTAACGTAGTAGAGCCCGTCCCTTCGCGTGGCATCCTTCTTGTGGGTCCCAATGAAGCTAAAGAGGCTGCGGATGATGCGAGGTGTAGGAGGTCCGAGCCCATATTTTATGAATGTCGCGGTCAAGGTAGTGATGTATGCGTACGAATTCAAGGTCAGCTGAAAGGGGGCGAGCTGCAGATCATTCAGTAAGTCCTTGCGCTAAAAGGGGATCGGAAACCTAAACTCGAGCTCTATATGCTCGCGACTGATAGCCACGAAGCCCTTAGGTGGATTCGCAGCCCGATCACTGGCCTTAGGAACATTAGCTCGGCACCACATAGGAAAGCTGAAGTATCAAGCCCAAGCTTCCAACATCGAAAGGGTCGTGCTCGAAGGCGTATGAATGAAGGGATGTCGAGCTTCCCTTTCTGCGGCCTCATCCCTTCCTGCGACCTCCTCGGCAGCCTCACTAGCTCGCGAGGTCGCAGCCTCGGTTTCTCTAACCTGGCGCCTTGCTTGCCCCCTAGAAGTAGAAGCCCTACCGCGACCAGCACGTGAGCGACCTAACATCTACAGCACAGAAGGAACGACATCATAACGCTTATAGCATGCTGAGCCTAGCGAGCTACAGAAAAGAGTTCCTGAAGCTACTATCCTATGCGTCAGGTCGCACACTTGGCCACCAAAGGCTATGGAGGCCCATACACGTGGGCCCAACAGGTACTGTGTCTTCCTAATGATTACCTCGCTAACCTTATGTCTACAGGAACCCTATCAGGCAATATAGGGATATCCTAGTCAGGATCCTAAGCAACGTCGACAAATGGCAAGGGTTCCAAATGAACCAGCACAACGCAAATGATCCACAAAATTCAGTTCCTAGCCAAGAAAAGTCCAGAAACGGACTCCACAGTCCAACAGTGATGTGGAACACTCAGGCTGATAGCCAGGTCGTCCTTAGTGAACACAACGATTCACGCAACAAGCACAGATACCTCTAAATACAAAGCAGACACTTGGCGATTCTCAAACACGGCATGAAAACAAAAACAGATACTACAGACCAAAAGCAAGCCTTCAAAAGGTATGAAAAGGTGAAGTCAGGGAGGATTACCTTGCTCATGCTGAAAATGGCGTGCTGGGGATAGTAACTGATCTCTGAAGCGACGAAGTCCGAAGAAGTTGTCAAGAGGTGGAAGAAATGCAGAAGAAGCAGAGAAGAAAATGGTGGAAATGGGGTGTTAGTGTCGTATTAAAGAAGCAAAAATGGGAATTAGAAAAGACATTTGGATTGTATAGACCCAGACATCCATCCCCCAGCCGTCCGATCCAACGTAAAAGCATAACCGCTAAAAATCTAACGGCCCAACACCAGCCCCGGTCCTGTGTCGACGTGCAATATCAATTACAAGATGTGCGCATTTAATGCGTACGGTTCCAAGGCACGTTTGTGGCTCCAATGTCTGCGTGAACGCCACGTGTCAGCGGTTACAGAACAGAAGTAGTAACGGTGCCTAAAAATCTCGCAAATGGGCGCCAATCGTGTATTTGAATCAGCTCCCAGCCCGCAAACCAAGCTGAGAGCTGGGGAGCTTGTGTTATACCCATTCTCTCGTCTTGACTAAATGGGCCAGTATAAGCCCAATGGACTTGAACACCAGCGGAGGCCCAGAAGACCCGAGCATCAGGTCGCGGCCGTAAGCCCGACCAGCCCGCGAAGCCAGTCAGGTCTCGAGCTCGCAATAGCTTCCAGACCGCCCAAGCGTACCTCCTGACCAACATCACCAGCTCATTCAGCTCGCGAGACCGCTTAGGTCGTGAGCCTGCAGAAATCTCCAGACCACCTGACCACCTCTCCTGGCCACGTCTGCGCCTCTATAGCCTGCACGACCTGACTGACCAGAGGAGTTTATTCAGGGGATATCGTGCGCAGCAAGTCATCAAAGTCACCAACTCTCTTGATTTCCCACCGGAAACTGCCTACACAATTACCCAGAAGCATTCAATGCGGCGACTATGCAATTAATGAAGGAAAGACCTCTCCCGGTGCATTAAATGCAGACGTGTACAGGGAGAGAGCAATCATCGCCTCTACAATTAATGCAGCATGGCTATGTTAGGATTAGTTGCAAATAACCGTTGCCAGTAACATGTATTACTTTCTTTGGTATTTCTTTTATCATCTCCCCCTCTCTATAAATAGGGGAGATTTTTACTGTACAAACAAGCTAAATATACTAGAGTATCGTCACTCTGTCGGAATTACTTCAAAGTGGCCATGGACGTAGGCGCAGTCACCGAACCACGTGAAAATCCTTGTGTGTTGCATCATTCCTTCTCTCTCTTGTCTTCATTGATCACTTGATTACACTCACCTAATTGCCACAACCAACACTCCCTCACCTTAATTAAGCTTCACCAACCTTAAACTTCATTTACTACTTATTTATCACGCATCCATCGCCGTTATCATTCTTTAATTACCTTGCTCGCAGTTCGAGCCCCAGAATCTCTGGGTTGACCGTATGACAGATCTTGGTGAGATGAACTATTTCTTTGGCATGGAGATTCATCAAGAAAAGAGTGGTATTTTTCTTGCTCAAAGAAAATATGGCATTGATATATTAAGGAAATTTAAAATGAAAAATTGTAATGAAGTTGTGACTCCATTAGTTGTCAATGAGAAGGTCACAAAGATGGATGGTGATGGAAAGGCTAATGAAAGCCATTATAGAAGTCTTGTGGGCAGCTTGTTGTATCTCACTGCCATTAGACCAGACTTGATGTATGCATCAAGCCTTTTGTCTCGGTTTATGCATGCTCCAAGTCTCACACACTTAAGTGTTGGCAAAAGGATTCTTAGATATTTGAAGGGAACCCTAGATTATGGTTTATGGTATGAGAAGAGTGATGGTAAATTGATTGGTTATGTTGACAGTGATTGGGCAGGATTGGATGACTCAAAAAGCACAACTGGTTTTGCATTCTCTTTAGGCAATGGGGTATTCTCATGGAACTCAAAGAAGTAGGAGGTTGTTGCTCAATCTACTGTAAAGGCTAAATGTATTGCAGTTGCTGCTGCTACAAATCAAACCTTATGGTTGAGAAAGATTCTTATTGATTTGTAGCTTCAACAGACTAGTGCTTGTGTGATTTTGTGTGACAATATGTCTATCATTGCTATGGCAAAGAATCCTATACATCATGGCAGGACAAAACACATCAATGTAAAATTTCATGCTATTGGAAAGGTTAAAAGGAATGGAGAAATTGAGATGCAACACTGCAGATCTGATGATCAGGTTGCAAAGCATTGGCCTCGAGTCCATTCATGGTTTTAAGAGCAAAGCTTGGAGTCTCCAAGAAAAATTTTAAGGATGAGTGTTAAATTAAAATTTGTCTAAAAAGACTATAAAGCTACTGCTGTACTTTTTGAAATTGTAGATGCTCTGTTGTTGTTTTGTAAGATGCAAGCTTCTGCTGGAAAGCTTGCTGCTGCATATGTTTCTGTTTTGTAATTTTTTGTTATGGTCCATGTGTAATGCTTAGTTATGATTAAAGTGTATTTAGTATTTTTTTTTCAATGGTCTGAGATGTATTAATTTAGTTAAGTTGCACTTAGTTCAATGGTTAGTAGTGTTAGGTGAGATTTGATAGTTCATACACTATCAGAAATAGGCTGCTGCACTCATTGTTTTTTTGACAGCACTACTTAGCTGTTTTACACTTTGTAACTGATATATATATTGCCTTATTGGAAGATGAAATACATAGAAATTGTCTTTCTCTCTACGTGTGTTATGTTTGCTACTTCAATGGTTTATGTTTGTGCAAGTTTTTATGTTTATGGTATGTTGATGTTCTGACATTTTTAACAGAATAGTGGTATGTCTAACAGTTTGGAAGCATAGATTAAAGCCAATTTCACAAACTGAAAAAGTAAATAGTACTTTCTTTGATCATGCAAAAACATCTCCCTGTTTCATCATTGTACAGATTCCTTGATGAAGTTAGTGAAATTGTACAAGGTGTAAGGAATGATTCTCTTAAAAGTTGATAAAAGTTTAGGACTTCTTCTGTTAAGATGCCTCAAAGAGCTCTCTCTACATTCTGATGGAATATGTCAAGCTGCTTCTCCTAAAATCTAAAGGCAGATAAGATGCTTAATACACACTGGGAAAATGTAGAATATGGTAGGATGAGTTGACAGTTTCCTTTTCTATAATTTCTGTCCAAGAAAATCTCTTTGGTCATCCTGTTCATTCTTATTTTCTATATACTTCCTTATTATTATTTTCATGATAATACCACCTAAACATCTCCATTTACGCAAACATCATGGATGTGAAATATATCCAGCTATTTGTTTTAAGTCTGCTTAAACAATGTTTCTTAGCTGATGAGCCAATCAATATGCATAATAATGTCAATTTAATACCATATAAAATTGATAGATTTGTTAAGATCATAAGATTAAAAAACAAAACAAAAAAAAAAAAAAAAAAAAAAAGAATAAGCAAGCAACTGTCGACGGTGAAATCTGGTCAACCAAAAATTCAAACTCAATACCTGTAATAAAAGAGAAACAATGCAAAGAAAAGATAAACGAAGAGAAAGAACAACACTACACCAATGTTTACGTGGTTCAGCAAGTATGCCTACGTTTACGACTGTTCCTCTGATAATTTCTACAGAGTAACAGTATACTATTGCTTCTGTATATGTTACAATGAATTTAAGCCCCTATTTATAAGGAATGGCGTTTACAATTTAAGTTGAAATAAAACAGGAAAGAATCATGCATTAATTACATTCCAAATCAGTTTGCACCGAATCAGGAAACGGTTCCACTAAATCAGGGATCACATCTATCAACATTTGAATTTGAATTTATTTCCAATTCTAGTAGAAGAATCACGATCAATTTGGGTTACTGCCTCTCTGGAAGATTTCGTTATCAAGTTGTTCATCGTGCGAGCTAGAGACTGCATTGGATGATTTCGAGCTAGACCTCGCTCTGAGTAACAAGTTGTGCATAGAGCGAGATAGATAATATTGACAGCGACCTATGAGCAATGGTGACAGTGCGAACTCGTCCAATGAGTTGAGAAGCTCACTTGGGTCGAATATCAGTCAAACGGGTCTTCTTCTACTGGGTCGCTTCATTGGATTCAGTTTGTTGGGCTTTTATCAGGCTTTTATCAGCCCATTTATCCAATCCAAAATATACCCATAACGCCACTCTGGGAAGTCGCTCCCCAACGATGCGCACTTCAGTGGAAACAAGTTCTTCTAAGCTAGATGAGTCATTGCTCCCTACTCTATGTGATTGGTGTGCACGACCTAAAGACATCTACATATGAAAAGGTGCAATTAGGTCTCTATTATTAGACCATGTTTACAAAATCCTAAGTATCCTACCAAAATGCTACCTAGTCTATAGATTGCAAACGCCACACAGTTCGCTAATATAATGGGGGGCTCGACCTATAAGAGAACGACCTACGAGCTAGCGACCTACAGGTATCTTATTCTACAGCTCGAATACATGTGTAAAAGTCACAAACAGTAATCAAGTCGTAAGTGAACAAGCTACAGGATCAAATCAACAGGAAAATGAAAAGTCGCACTCAGCAACAAGATAATCAACAGCAGAGCATGAAACGTTCAAACTCATTTCAAAGTTAGGAAAAGCAATGCAAACGCAATGTGCTACAAGCAATAGAAATAGACCAAAAACCGGAAACTTGAAGTTAGAAATGAAACTTACCGTAAATCTTTGTCGAGAGATGAGAAATCTAATGATTGAGAATGTAGAATCTGAGAAGAACCGGCGTAAGAAAGCAGAGTGAAATAAAGAGGAAAAAGAGAAACTCGGTGGCCAAAGATGAAAATGACAGAGTAAAAAGAAAACAAAAGGGCTCCACCTATTTATAAGGGCGGTCGAGTCTGCGCCCTAGCCATTCGATCTAGGAGCCGTATAATCGCCTTAGATCCAACGACGCATCACAAGTTACAACTTTTGTAATTATGGGCCGTCAATTGAGAGACGTGCGCATTAAATGTGCATGGCACGATACATGCTAGTGCCAGTTGAGCTATCACCTGAATCATCGCCACGTGTCAGAAGTGATGGGATGGAATTTGAAAAGGCGTGGGACGACAACGCGAGACGTGTCAGCTTTTACCAGCGGGCTCGAGCTCCCAGTTCGTAGAACGTACTGAGAGCTGGGGGACTGATGTTATGAGTATATTTTGGATTGGATAAATGGGCTGGTAAAAGCCTGATAAAAGCCCAACATACTGAATCCAATGAAACGACCTAGTAGACGAAAACTCGTTTGACTAATATTCGACTCGAGTGAACTTCTCAGCTCGCTAGACGAGCTCGCACTGTCACCATTGCTCATAGGTCGTTGCCAGTATTATCTAACTCGTTCTATGCACAACTCATTACTCAGAGCGAGGTCTAGCTCGAGATCGTCCAATGCAATCTCTAGCTTGCACGATAAACAACTCGATAAGAAAATCTTCCAAAGAGACAGTAACCCAAATTGATCATGATTCTTCTACCAGAATTGAAAATAAATTCAAATTCAAATGTTGATAGTTGTGATCCCTAATTTAGCGGAACCGCTTCTTGATTCAATGCAAACTGATTTGGAATGTAATTAATGCACGATTATTTCCTGTTTTATTTCAACTCAAATTATAAACGTCCCTCTCTATAAATAGGGGCTGAAATTCATTGTAACATATATAGAAGCAATAGTATACTGTTACTCTGCAGAAATTATCAGAGGAATAGTCGTAGACGTAGGCATATTTGCTTAACCACGTAAAACATTGATGTAGTGTTGTTCTTTCTCTTCATTTCTCTTTTCTTTGCATCGTTTCTCTTTGATTGCAGGTATTGGGCTTGAACTTTTGATCGACCAAATTTCATCATCGACAGCAACTTGCATCATTTCGTAACTGGTGTGTTAATGTGCTGTCATGCATATTGAAATTAAAAGTCAAACATTGTGAACTGGAGATCTGGTTATCCCATAAAAAACATGGAGTGGTAATAGTAGCTTTCTGTGGTATACTGCACCTTGAACATCTCTCTAACTTGAATATTAAAATTCTGTTACAGCATGTCTAATAAAAAGAATAGATCTGTGATTCATTCCAAAACGGAGAGCTTGGCTGCAACCTTCTGCTTTCTGTGCAATCGTTAGTTTTCTAGGTTTAAAAACAGCTTGTCGTAACTTTTCAATTCTAAATGATATAGTTGCAAAACACTTGTCAGAATTGCTCATACGTTTTATTCTCTGAAGGAATCATTTATTTGCATGATCAAGTTGGGATGAACATGATTACATAATTGAATGATTAGAGCAGCAGAAGGAAGAAAAGAAGATTCATACTAAACCACCAACCTTTACAAAGCATTTTAACTATTCTTACATTATAGATTGGCTCATCAACCAAGCCTCTCTGATCTCATATATCACTAAACATGTCAAAAGATCAACCACTCGGTGTGTAAAGTTGGTAAAATTTTACATTATCTGCTATTGTTGAAGATTAAAGCTTTTCTAAGAGACTTCAGGGCTGCTGATAGCAGAGGAGCTGAAAGTTACAAAATGAAGACAGGTTTTTGCTTTAGTACAAGCTATTGGAACAATGGTTGTTATGTTTGTTTAGTTTCAGTTTTAGTTATGTGATTGCTTTTGTCTAGTTAGTTTACAATGTATTTAGTTAGTTTTCAATGGATTATGTTATATCAGTTTAGGATAACTTGTATAAGTCATCAAAGTTAGTGGTGTTAGGTGAATGAATTTTAGTTTTTGCTGTAATTTCCCATGTCTGCAGGTCTGGTTGTTGTTGTCAGTTATGGATAGCCTTGCTTAGCTGTTCCAAACTCTTGTTCCTTATAAAAACTTCCTTCTAATGAAATGTGAAGTAGACAATTATTCATAAAAAATTCCTTAGAGTTTATTTCTTCATTTTGCTGTTGTATTTTAT
The DNA here is from genome assembly GCA_019925255.1 of Litchi chinensis. Lineage (NCBI taxonomy): Eukaryota > Viridiplantae > Streptophyta > Magnoliopsida > Sapindales > Sapindaceae > Litchi > Litchi chinensis. The sequence continues at coordinate 10,730,147 of CM034472.1, forward strand.
GTTTTATGGATGTTATGATCTGAAATTTTAATAGTGGTATCAGAGCTCTTTGTTCTTAAGGGTCTGTGAGGTTTCTTTCTCTAGTTCTTGAGTGAATTTGTGAGGTTTAAACACTTGAGAGTGAGTGCTAAACACTTGTAAGTGCAAATATGGCTACTGGAAGTAATACTAACTTTGCTGTGCCTCAGTTTTTTGGGGAAAACTATCAGATATGGACTATTAAAATGAAGTCCTATCTGAAAGCATTTGGTTTATGAGAGTATGTTCAGGAGGACAAGCAAGTGCCTCCATTGATAGCGCCTCAGTTTTCTGGGGAAAACTATCAGATATGGACTGTTAAAATGAAGTCCTATCTGAAAGCATTTGGTTTATGGCAGTATGTTCAGGAGGACAAGCAAGTGCTTCCATTGATAGCTAATCCAACAATAGCTCAAATGAAGCAGCATGAAGAAGAAAAAATGAAAAGAGATAAGACAGTTACATGTCTGCATTCTGCTTTATTAGATGCAGTGTTTACCACCATAATGCATCTTGAAAATGCAAAGCTCATATGGGATGAACTGAAGGAAAGGTTTGAAGGCAGTGAAAGGGTGAAGTCTGTAAGGCTCTTAACTCTCAAAAGAGAGTTTGAAATACTGAAAATGAAGGAAGAAAAGAGCATCAAGGACTACTCATCAAAACTGTTTGATTTGGTAAACCAAATGAGACTTTATGGTGAGGTGATTCAAGATCACAAAATGGTTGAGAAGATAATGATCAGCCTACCTAAAAAATTTGAAGCAAAAGTGGTAGCCATAGAGGAGTCTAGTGATCTCAAAACATTGACTGTTGCTGAAATGGTTAACAAGCTGCAAGTGCAATAGCAAAGATTAGCTATGAGAAATGAAGATGAAGTTGAAAGAGCTTTTCTAGCAAAGCACAAAGGGAAGCAACAATAGAAAAAAGACCAAAAGAAACATGGTTCAGGTCCTAAAAATAGAGATCAATGAGGGAAAAGAAAGTTGGATGGAAGCACCGCAGACGTTAGTTCAAAAGTCAAGTTTCCTCCTTATTCCACTTGCAAGAGAACAAATCATCTTGCGAAAGACTGTTGGTATAAGGGAAAACCTTAAATTCAATGCAACTTTTGCAAGAAATGGGGACACAATGAGAACTATTATAGAGCAAAATCAAATCAATCCTCTCAACAACCTACACAACAACAAACTAATTATACTAATGAGATGGCATCAGATGATCACTTGTTTATGGTCTGACAAAATCATTATGCAACCTCAAATGATGCTTGGTATGTAGATAGTGGTTGCACTAGTCACATGGCAAGGGATTTGAGTTTATTCACCTCACTAGACAGAATTGAAAGAACCAAAGTAAAACTTGGAAATGGTGATGTTGTTCAAGCTGCTGGAAGAGGTAATGTGCTGATCCAAACTACTGCAGGTGCTAGAATGATCAATGATGGTCTTTTCATACCTGATCTTGCCTAAAATTTGCTAAGTGTAGCACAACTATTGAAGAGGGGTTACTCTATATCATTTAACAACAACTATTGCATCATTTTAGACTCTAGAAATGTTGAAGTAGTTAAGGTTAAAATGCATGACAATAGTTTTCCTATAAACTTTAAAGAGATTAAACATTCAACCTTAATGATAAAGCTTGATGAGTCTAGCATATGGCACAAGAGATTAGGCCATTCTAGTACTTTAAATTATTTGCAAAAACATGAAATTGTGAGTGGACTGCCCAAAATGCTTCAAATTGAAAACATATATGGTGTTCGCCAATATAGAAAGATGCATAGGAAGCCTTTTACAGCTGCAAGTAAATATAGGACAGCAAACAAACTAGAGTTAGTGCATTCGGACCTATGTGGTCCTATGAGCATACCTTCCTTGAACCAAAACTTGTATTTTCTATTGTTTATTGATGATCTGACAAGGATGACTTGAGTGTACTTCTTAACAAGCAAGTCTCAAACCTTTGATTTCTTTAAGAAATTCAAAGCAATGGTGGAAATGGAGAGTGGATGCAAGTTGAAGAAACTTAAGACAGATAATGGAAGAGAATACACTTCCAACAAGTTCAACCTTTGTCAAGATATGGGAATTCAACATCAGCTGACTGTGAGCTATTCTTCACAATAAAATGGAGTTTCAGAAAGGAGAAATAGGACAATAATGGAGATGGCAAGGTGTCTTCTAGTAGAAAAGAAATTGCCTAAAAGTTTTTGGGCAGAAGCTGTCCATGCTACTGTATACATTCAGAATAGGCTCCCCACCAAAGCCGTTGAAGGAATGACTCCTATGGAAGCTTGGACAGGTTCTAAACCTTCTATTAGTCACCTCAAAGTGTTTGGTTCTATTTGCTACATGCATATACCTAAAGCAAAAAGAACCAAACTAGATAACAAGGCTGAGTTGGGCATCCTACTGGGATGTGCAGTAAACTCTAAGGCCTATTGGGTGTATAATGTGGAAACAAGGAAGATTGAAGTGTGCAAGGATGTGCAGATTGATGAAGACTCTCATTGGGACTGGAAAAGCAATTATGTACAGAGGGATGATAAGCAAACTCAAGCAAGAGTTGAACCCATGACTGTTGGGAACAAAGATGAAAATTTCAGTAGTGGCTTAGATAATGTTGTTGACCAGGTTGCAGAATATGACTCTCCTATCTTAAAGACAAAATCCGTAGCTAAAGTCTATGAAAGATGCAATGTTATGGTGAATGAACCTTCTAGTTTTGAAGAAGCTACACAACTAGTAGAATGGAGGAGTGCAATGCAGGAGGAGCTGAGGATGATTAACAAAAATCAAACCTGGGAGCTAGTTCCAAGGCCAAGTGACAAAAAAATCATAGGTGTAAAGTGGGCTTACAGGACAAAACTGAACCCAAATGGCTCAATTAATAAGCACAAAGCTAGGCTGGTTGTAAGGGGGTATTCTCAAGTGGCAGGGGTTGACTTTGGAGATACTTTTGCTCCTGTGGTAAGACATGAAACCATAAGGTTACTTGCTGCCCTATCCGCCCAAAATGGATGGATTTTGCACCATCTTGATGTCAAATCTGCCTTCCTTAATGGAATCCTTGAAGAAGAAATTTTTGTTGAGCAACCACCTGGATTTGTCATAGCTGAGCATAGAAATGAGGTGTACAAGCTGCATAAGGCCTTGTATGGATTGAAGTAAACCCCTAGAGCTTGGTACGACAGAATAAACTCTTACTTCCTTCAAAGTGGCTTCAAAATGAGCCAAAATGAAGCAACTTTGTATGTCAAGGTTGATGGGAAAGGAAGCAAGGTTATTGTCTCTCTTTATGTGGATGATCTACTGGTTACTAGAGGAAATGAAGAAGAGATAGCTTAATTCAAGAGGTGTGTGCTCAAGGAATTTGATATGACATATTTGGGGACCATGAATTACTTCCTAGGCATAGAAATGAAGCAACTCAAGGATGGTATATTTCTTTCTCAAAGGAAATATGCATGGCATATGTTGAAAAATTTCAAAATGAAGCATTGCAAACCAGTGTCAACTGCACTTGCGGTAAACGAGAAGTTATCCAATGATGATGGTGATGCAAGGGCAGATCAAACTCATTATAGAAGTTTGGTGGGCAGCCTTCTCTACCTTACGGCCACCAGACCAGATTTGATGTTGTCGACGTTGAAATTCAGTCGACGAGTAATCAATACCCAACACCTGCAATCAATGTGAGAAAACATAGAAAACAAGAACAAGACAATAAAGAACCAGGAATCAAACAGGGAATGCACAAGATTTTTAACGTGGTTCAGCAAGTGTGCCTACGTCCACAGCTGTCTCTCTTAAATTCTGTAGAGTGACAGTATAATATTCAATGTGTCGTTTATAATGGTTTTAACCCCTATTTATAGGGGAAGTATCGTTACAATTTAGGGAGCAATAAAATAGGAAGAGAATCATGAATTAATTACACTTCCTAATCTGTTTGAATAAAATCAGGAAACTGCTCCTTAAAATCTGAGATAAGGTTGACTGAGTTTGAATTTTAATTAACTTCTGTTTCTGGAGAGAGAATCACTATTTGATTAGGCAACTACCTGTTTTTGGAAGATATCGCATTAATTGTGCTCTGGGTAAACTGTCGTTTATGGCGACCTCGAGCTGGAGCTCGTTGAGAAGCAATCAGCGAGCTGTGCTTATTGCGAATGGTGGAACGAGCTACGACCTGGCTGTGAAATGAGCTCGTTACTGCGAGCTGAGGAGATTGCTGGGCGAGCTGTAGAGCTCGCTGGGCTTAGAGTTGAAATACGGGCCTTGTCTGATGGGCCTTGATTGAGTTGACTTTATTGGGTCTCCTATTGGGCCTAAGTTGGGCTTTTACCAGCCTATTTAATGAGTCCAGAAAATACATATAACATTAGCCCCCCAGCTCTCAGTTCGTTCTGCAAAGTGGGAGCTCGAGCTCGCTGGTAAAAGCTGGCTTCTTTGGCACGCCAACTTGAATAATTGCTTTCGCACCCTTTCAAATTCTGTCTTTTCAGTTTTGACACGTGGTGGTCATGCATGAGGTAACTGAAATGACGTTGGCACGTCCTTCACACGCGCATTTAATGCGCACGTCTTTCAACTGACGGCTGCATGATTACAAGGCCGTACCTCCCGCTGCACCGTTGGATTAATGACGGTTATGCAACACACAGATCCGACGGCTGGGGTTCGAGCCCGTCTGTCTATATAAACTGGTGGAGTCTCTTTCATTTTCTTCTTTACTTGTCATTTTCTTTCGAAGCAACCAAGCAACCAAGTTCAAAAGATTCACTGCCCTTTCAAGAAATCGACATCCTCAGTCGCCGATTTTACTTTCTCATCAGTGATTCAAGGTAAAACATCTTATTTCTTTCTTCAAACTTTCTGTTTTCCTTTTTGGTTTATTTTTGTTGAGTTCATATCATATTGTGCTTGTGTTTCATCATTCTTGTGTATGAGATGGTCTGAATATACCATGTTCTTTGGTGTTGAACCTTTACTGTTCTGAGTTTCTTGTTGAACAAAACTTTTCAAATTCTGTTGATTTGATCTTGTGGCATATTTGTCTGCGAGCTGACTGTTGTTTGTGGCTTGTTATGCATGCAATCTGTAGAAATAGGCACATGTAGACCATTAGCTCGCAGGTCATTTGTTCATAGGTTGAGCCCCCCATTGTACAAGTAATCTGCAAAATAGGACACTTAGAAAATTTTTTTTTTTAGTATTTTAATAGTCTGCTTGCTACGACCTGAACATGCTTTCTTTATACAGATGTCTTCAAGTGGAACTCACAAAGTCAGTGGAACCACCTCAAAACAAGGATCTGCTGAGACTCGAGTCTCTTCTGAAGCACAGCATCGAGCCATAGAAAAGCAGCGAGCTAAAGAAGAGAGGGAAGCTCGCAAAACATTTGCCCACCATCCTTCAACGTTAGAGCTTTTTGATGTGGTAGGGCTTTGCATTCAATTCCGTATCCCTATGGGTTGTCGCGCACTGATACCCATTCCCAAAAACCATGCATGATACCCACCAAAGGGGTACGTTGCTATCAGTGTCCAACATCTCGAGCAGGGACTAAGGTTCCACATTCATCCTTACTTGATCGTATTCCTCAACGCGGTTAAGCTCGCACCATTCCAATTGACACCGAACTCTTATGTATAGCTGACCTCGCTGGCCTTGGCCTTCCTCAGGAATGGCCTTCCTCCCCCAACCCCAAAGATCATACAACAATTTTACAGCTTCAAGGCTTTAAGCACAAAAGAGGGGAAAAAACCCGATGACATCTATTACCTCACAGCTCGCCTGTCGGAATACAAAGACCTCTTGCCCCAAGGAGAAGCGAAGGGCAAGTCCAATGTTGGAAAGTATAAAACGAGCTGGTTTTATGTCTCCTGCCCGTCTCTTGCTCATCTCAAAAACTTCAGTTTTTTCATGGAACCAGGTATGTAGAAAGGAAAACTTAGCGAACTTTTTTTTTTTTTAATGTTTTACTTTACAGTGTTAAAAGCAGACGAGTCTCCTCTCAGCAACGAGGAAAAAGGGGTTCTTAATACACTCGCGAACTCGAAGGAAGTGAGCATTAACAATAAGTTCAACGATGCTCTTCTTAGCGCTTACGGTCTTACCCCTCCCAAGGATTCTCCGCAATTGCGACCTGAAGATGACATAGGGAGCATGGGTGATACCCCTATACTTCCTTCTATTCTTGAAGTCCCAGTTCAGGAAGGGGATACATCTACTCCTCGACCTTCAAAACCTATCACTACTTCGCGAGCAGCGGGAGCAACTCGTGCACCTACTTCAGCTCAGAAAGTTTCTGCTAAAGGTGCTTCTGCTCGCGCCCCAGCTCGGGCAAAAAAGGCTCCAGCCCACGCAGCCCCTCTTGTACAAATGGATTCATCCCTTTCTCCCAATCATCCAAATGTTTCAGAAGCTCCTTTGCCTATTTCAATAGTTCCAACATCCGCTAAAGCTACACCAGCTCCAGCTCGCACCCTAACAGTGGGTGCATCTCAAAAAACTACTTCTCCAGCCTCTGCTCCTTCCACTGGGCGAACTCCAACCAACAGGAAGAAACTTACTCTTTTGAAGTGCCCTTCTGAATGACCTACCCAAGCTCCAGTCCCTCTGGCTGTTCCAGCTAAGAAACCTGCCCAAGCTCCGACCTCCTCAGCCACTCCAGCTAAGCGACCTGCTGAGGCTTCAACCTCGTCAGCTGCTTCATCAAAACGGCCTAAACAGACTGCTGCTAAGGCAAAAACTCCCTCGGTCGCTGTCCCTAGCAAGGTGCCACTTTCAAACGTTTTTGCATATCTCCAATTGGTTCCAGCTTTCAGCTCGCAACAGGGGGAAGCTCTGCCTGAAGTCGCTCCCCAACATAGAGAAGGGGAAACTCCATCTGAGGCCGACCAGGCCACCCAAGCTGGCACTAGTAGCTTGATGAAGAAGAGATGGTCTAAGCGTACCTTTTTTACTCATAATATCGTTTATAAGACCATAGAGCCTGATGCCCCGAAAGCTGAAGGGCCTCCATCGCCAACGAGGCCAGAGATCGAAATTGGACCTGGGGGGAGGTATTTGACTTCTTTCCTTGATAATTGGGCAACAATCATGTTGACTCACCCAAGGCCTTTGGAGAATAAGACCCTCAAGGGTATGGACCTGGATGAGTACGCAGCTCGGCATTCAATGCTGGTCAGTTATGTTCCTTTTATCTCCTGGCTTCTTCACTTTATCAAATTTTAACTTGCGAAATTTTCAGGGTGCCCTTGCATCGATGAAGAGCAGGAGGTTGACCAAACTCACCGAGGATCGAATAACAAAATTGGAGAACGAGCTAGAGGCTGCCACCGATGAGATAGCGGCTCTTGTCGAGGGAAGAGTACAAGGTCAAGAAGCACAGATTGCTGAGGCGAATGTTGCAAGGCAGACAGCCGAGGAAGCTCTTCTGAAAATGGAAGAGGAATGCAACATGCTAAGGGAAATGCTGAAGCAATCTGATCAGCGGGCCGAGCTAGCCCAAAAACAAGCTGAGATCGCCGATGAAGCTCTGCGAAGAATGGGAAATGAACGCGACTCGTTTAGGAATGAGTTACACCAACTAAGAGAAGAGCTAAGGGACTCTGAGCAGCGGGCCGAGCTAGCCGAGCTGGCCGAGCAGCGAGCTACAACCGCAGAGGATAAATTGAAGTGCTCAATCGTTAAGTCGAGGCTGCAGCGGAGCGAGCTGAGGCTGCTGAGAAGCGGACTGAAGAGGTAGAAGCCGCTGTTAAACGTGCTGAGGAGGTTGCAACTAAACGGGCTGAAGAGGCAGAAAGCCGAGCTGAAGTGCTTAGGCAGCAAGTAGGGGAGGTAATTTAGCGAGTTGAGGCTGCAGAACGGCAAATAGAGGCCATGAAGTTAGAAGCTGAGGAGATTAATAGGCATGCAGACAATGCCTTTGAAGAATTGACGGTCTACCACGAACAATCTTTTCAGGAATTGGAGATGAAGGTTGCTGAAGTAAAGGACGAGGCTGAGGAAACAACAGGCCACGACTTTCTCTACACACTGTGGATGTCCCATTCGAAGATGGATTTTTCTATCTTTGGGGATGTGGGACTTGAAATCGTAGAGGAGTTTAAAGCAAGGGCTACCTCGTCCTTAGTTGATCCAATTCCTTTAGTAGAGGAAGCTCCTGGTGCGACCTCCCAAACTGAACCCGTTGGAAATCTCGAGCTTCCTACTGCATCTTCTCCTCCTTACGAAGACCCTCCTCCAGGCCTTGATCTTTTAGCCCAGAACTAGCAGTTTTATCTTTTATACTTGTATTTTTGTTTCAATTTGTAATGAACTTTAAACTTAATAAAATTCATTCCTTTATTTCTTCTGTGTTGAATGTATTTAAGCTATAACGTCTGTTATATCATATTTTATGATCTTTATTTTATAATTTCTTATGTGAGCTAATTGTTAACAAGCTCAAGATCTGATAATATTCAAAGCAATCGCTTAATTCAACAGTTGATAAAATTATAGTAATATAAACAACTTGAAATGTTGACAAGCTGTGCAGGGGTACTCAACCACACCTACTTTTTAGGCTCTTAATAATATAGCGAGCTATGCAAAGACACTTAGTCACCTGCTTTTTAGGTTGTTTATTAGCGAGCTATGCAGAGGCACTTAGCCATCTACTTTTTAGGCTCTTTTTAATTTTAGGCGAGCTATGCAGGGGTCGTCACCTCGCCTGTTTTTTAGTCTCTTTATTAGCGAGCTATGCAGGGACACTTAGTCACCTGCTTTTTGGCTCTTTTTCATTTTAGGTGAGCTATGCAGGGGTCGTCACCTCGCCTGCTTTTTAGGCTCTTTATAATATAGTGAGCTATGTAGGGACACTTAGTCACCTGCTTTTTTTGCTCTTTTTCATTTTAGGCGAGCTATGCAGGGGTCGTCACCTCACCTGCTTTTTTGGCTCTTTTTTCATTTTAGGCAAGCTATGCAGGGGTCGTCACCTCGCCTGCTTTTTAGGCTCTTTATAATATAGCGAGCTATGCAGGGACACTTAGTCACCTGCTTTTTAGGCTCTTTATTAGCAAACTATGCAGAGACACTTAGTCATCTGTTTTTTAGGCTTTTTTTAATTTTAGGCGAGCTATGCAAGGGTCGTCACCTCACCTGCTTTTTAGGCTCTTTATAATATAGCGAGCTATGCAGGGACACTTAGTCACCTACTTTTTAGGCTCTTTATTAGCGAGCTATGTAGGGACACTTAATCACCTGCTTTTTAAGCTCTTTTTATTTTAAGTGAGATATTGAGTTCGGAGCCCGTTAGCCTAGTGGAATGAGTTGAATCACAAGCGAGGGGAAATGGAGCTTTCATTAACTAAAATGAGTTTGAATTATATAACAAAAGAGTTTACTGGTAATAAGGACGGAGGTGCTCGGCATTCCAAGCTCAAAGGACTTCAGCTCCATTCTCATTAGCTAAACGATAAGCTCCATTCCCCAAGTTTGCTTTGACAACATAGGGTCCTTCCCAGTTCGGGCCTAAAGATCCATCACTTGGCTTGCGGGCTCCAGGCAGAATGAGACGTAAAACCAAGTCTCCCACGTTGAACCTGCGAATCTGAGCATATTTGTTATAGTGCTATTCTCTGCTGATAGACAGCTACTCTTAACCTGGCCGTTTCCTTAAGTTCTTTAAGCAGGTCTAAGTTTTTAGCAAGCAGTTGATCATTGTCTTTTGGATTAAAGGTCGCTCTTCGTTGCGATGTGACTTCAAACTCAGCTGGGATCATGGCTTCAGACTCATACACCATTGAGAACGGAGTCTCGACTGTGGAACTGCGAGCTGTGGTTCTGTAAGACCATAATACTTTCTGAAGCTCGTCTACCCATGCTCCTTTCTTTGCTTCCAGTTTCATCTTCAGGGTCTGCTTGATAATCTTGTTCACAGCTTCAACTTGGCCATTGGCTTGTGGATGATCCACTGCTGAGAAGCTTTTAACGATTTTGAGGTCGTTGCAGAACCTAAGGAACTGGTCACTGCTAAACTGAGTTCCATTGTCTGTGACAATCTGCTGTAGAACCCAAAATCTGCAAATGATATTACTCCACACAAATTTCTCAATCTTTGTTGTGGAGATTTCTGCCAATTCCTTCGCTTCTGCCCACTTGGTGAAATAATCCACCGCGACCACGACATATTTGCATCTTCCATAAGCCATTAGCAGGGGCACGATCAGATCCATCCCCCAAATTGCAAATGGCCACGAGCTCACCATTTGTTGAAAATATGCTAGTGGAGCTCATGGAATTTAGGCGAACCTCTGACACTTGTCACATTTTTTGACTAAGTTAATGGCGTCCTACCTCATAGTGAGCCAATAGAAACCTTGACGAAGTGCCTTCTGAGCTAGAGACAGCCCCCCAGCGTGATTTCCACAATGGCCTTCATGTATCTGTCTCAGCACTGTTTCACACTCAGGGCCATCAATGCATCTTAAAAGTGGAGTTGAGAATCCCTTCTTGTATAGTGCATCATCATAGACGCAATATCTGGCTGATGGCCATCAGTGAATTCTTCTCTTCCGTACTTGGAGCTGATAGAAATTCAACTGGGATTGCCTCAAGAAAATCTGTATCTCGTGTGGTCGCGAGGTGAGCTAATGCATCTGCATGCGAGTTCTGAGCTCGTGGGATTTGCTTCATCTCATACCGCTGAAACGCACCTAGCAGCTCGTGAACTTTCTGGAGGTAAAGGGCCATTTTTGGTCCCTTGGCCTGATACTCCCCCAATATGTGATAGACAATGAGCTGCGAATCGCTGAAGACTTTCAATCGCTCAGCTCGCATTTCTTTAGCCAAACGCAGACCTACGAGTAGGGTTTCATACTCAGCCTCATTATTTGTTGCCTGGAAGCCAAACCTCAAAGCACAAAGGATTTTGTGGCCTTCAGGACTGATTAGTAGAATTCCAGCTCCAGCCCTCTACTCGTTGGATGATCCATCAACATAAAGCTCACAGGTCGGACCTTCAGAAGATTCAGCTTCATCATCCACAGGTCCTGTAAACTCTGCAATGAAATCTGCCAGGGCTTGACATTTGATGGTTGTCCTCGACTTAAACAGGATATCAAATTGTGCGAGCTTCACTGCCTATTTCAACAATCGACCTGAGGTATTCGTCTTCTGTAGAACTTGTTTCAGCGGGTACTAGGTGAGGACTTCAATTGAATGAGCTTGAAAATAAGGCCGCAGCTTCCTTGATGTGATCACCAGGTAATAAGCGAGCTTCTCCATCTGAGAATATCTAGTTTCAGCATCTTGCAGCCTTTTGCTTACATAGTAAACCGAAAGCTGCGTCTTTTCTTCTTCCCTCACTAGCGCAGCACTTAGAGCTTGCTGAGACACCCCTAGGTACAGAATCAATTTTTCTCCTTCTTTGGGCTTAGAAAGGAGTGGAGCTCGCCCCATGTATTCCTTTAACTGCTGAAAAGCTGTTTCACATTGCTCAGTCCACTCGAAGATCTTTGCCTTCTTCAGAATGTCAAAGAATGGGATGCATTTATCCGTAGCTTTCGAAATGAACCTGCTCAGAGCCGCCACCTGGCCATTAAGGCTCTGCACATCTTTCACCCTAGTAGGCGACCTCATGTCGATCAATGCTTTGATCTTCTCGGGATTGCCCTCAATACCCCTGCTATTCACCATGAAGCCCAGAAACTTCCTAGAAGTTACTCCAAATGCACACTTGTGCGGATTCAATTTCATTTGATAGCTTCTCATAATTTGAAACATCTCCTCCAGGTCGCGCACATGGTCACCTACCTGTTTGGATTTTACTAGCATATCATCAACGTAGACCTCCATGGTCTTTCCAATTTGCTCCTCGAACATCATGTTCACCAAGCATTGATAGGTTGCTCTAGCATTTTTCAACCCGAAGGGCATCACCTTGTAGCAATATAACCCCCGATCAGTCATAAATGAGGTGTACTCTTCGTCCTCGGGGTTCATCGGGATCTGATTGTAGCCCGAATACGCATCCATGAAGCTTAGGAGCTCGTGGTCAGTAGTGGCATCCACGAGCTGGTCTATCCTTGGCAAGGGGAAACTATCTTTGGGGCACGCCTTGTTCAAATCAGTGAAGTCGATGCAAGTCCTCCACTTCTCATTCTTCTTCTTTACCAGAACCGGATTGGCGACCCAGGTTGGATAGTAAGCTACTCGAATGAACTTGTTAGCCAGCAGCTTGTCTACCTCTTCTTTCAACGCTAAGTAACATTCCCCTGTCATTGCTCTTCTCTTCTGACGAACTGGCTTGTGGTGAGGATCAATATTCAACCTGTGTGACATCACCCTTGGATCTATCCCTACCATGTTCCTTGTGATTCCATGCAAACACATCCAAGTTCGCCTTCAAGAAGTCAGCGAGCTGGGTTCTCAGTTCTGGAGCTAATTCTCTTCCCAGCTTTAGGCACCTTTCTGGATCTGTCTCACTGACTTGTACATCTTCCAACTCTTCAACTGGCCATGTAGCTCGGTCTGCATCTACTTCACGCGGGTCCAGGTCGTGACTGACTCCTTTCTCAGTCATGGCTCGTGGTTCGCCCCCGGAGACCACGTTCACTTTCTTTCCTTTCACGCCCATCTTCACAGCATCTTCATAGCAGCGTCTTGCTAAATGCTGCTCCCCTCTAACACATCCAATGCCATTGGGAGTTGAGAACTTAACTGTTAGAGTTCTAGTCGAAGTAGCCACATCCAACTCGTTCATGGCAGGTCTCCCCAGGACCACATTATAGGCTGATGGGCAGTCAATTATCAAGAAATCTGTCAGGGTAGTTGCTTGACGACCTGCCTCCCCAAGAATCAATGGCAACTTAATCTGGCCCACTGGTACTACAACATCTCCAGTGAAACCATATAAAGGCTTTGGGGACGGTCTCATTTGTTCTGCTCACAGCCCCATCTGATCAAAACAGCTCCTATACATCACGTTCACCGAGCTCCCGTATCAATCATGATGCGCCTAACTTCCATATTGCTGATTTTAGCTCGTATAACCAATGCATCGTTATGAGCCCAGATCACACCTCCAGCATCTTCATCAGTGAACACGATCTTATCCGATGTCGTTTTTGCTCTTTTTGACGATCCATACGACCCATTGAGCTGAAAGGTATGATTCGCCTCTCGGACATATCTCTCATGCGACCTGTTCGAAGCACCTGCGATATGGGGGCCACCAAAGATTGTAAAAATAGTTCTTACCGCAAGCTCATGGTCTGGCTCAGGAGCTCGCAGGGGCTGTGACTGTGCTGTCTGCTGAGGTCATTCTTGCGGAGGTCGCGAGTCTGCAGGTCTTGCTACATAATCTCTCAAGCGACCTCTCCTGATCAATTTCTCAATGACATCCTTCAACGCCCAGCAATCTGAAGTATTGTGCCCGACCTCATTATGATAGGCACAAAACTTGTTCTGATCTCTATGCTGAACCGGAGCCCTTATAGGAATAGGCCTTCCAAAATTTCCCTGTTCCTCTCTGCTGCGAACATCTTGTCCGGTGAAACTGTTATGACACTGTACCCTTCTTGACGATCCAGACGTTGAGGTCGCTCATTTCTTGGCTCTCTCCTCGCCCTTTTGGCAATTTGATTGTGAGAGTCACTGTTCCTACCTTCTTCATTCCTGCCATTGTTTCTCCTCTTTGGCTGGCTGGAACTGCCCGTTTCATTCTTCTGATTGGACTTCTTCGGGTCGAAGGTCTCTTCCCACCTAATTTCCTTTGCAACTCGCTCGTAGAACTCTCCCAGATCCTTCACTGGGGACTTGTAAATGCTTTCGTACAGTTTTCCATCCTTGCGTAACCCGGCTGAGATCACTATCAGAATACTTTCGTCTGATGAATGTTCAACATTCGCGATCTCACGTCTAAACCTGGCGATATACTCCTTCAAAGACTCACCTTGACGCTGGAATATGGTAGCTAGGTGGCAGGATGGAGCGAGCTGCCTTCTCAGTGCCCTGTACTAACCAACGAACTTCTGTTGGCATTGCTCCCAACTACCTATGTTGCGAGCTGGGAGATTCTTGAATCACGTTCTCGGAATGTCCCCCAAAGTGGCTGGGAATACACAGCACTTCACCATAGGATTCTGTGTCTACAGATCCATCTGAACGTTGTAAGCGTCGAGATAGTCATAGGGGTCACTGTCCCCGTTGTACTGCTGAATATTTGGCATCTTGAACCTTGAAGGGAGAGGCTGTGTTTCAATCTCCCTTGTAAATGTGGTCCTTTCCCCGTAGTGCCCACGCTGCTCCGGGGCTCCAGGCCGTGCTTCCAACTGCTGGACCCTCTGGAGGAGCTCCTCTACTTGTGGATCTCGGAGCTCGTATCTCCTCCTGTGGTCATGACTAGGGGCTGGGTGCTCTGAGTCATACCTTTCGTCCTCCTCGAACAGACCTTCAGGCTGATGGGATCTTGCTTGTCTGAGTTCATCATCAACCCGCCGAGCTGCAGCTCTAACTCTATCGTGCCCAACCTCAGCTCGTTGGTTTCCACCTTGGCTCAACCTTACTACTAGGCTAGCTGGGCGCGCGACCTCCCTCTCTTCACGGACAGGGTGTCCTCCAGCCCTAGAACGCGCATTAGAGGAACGAGCTAAGCCTGCAGGTCTCGGGATTTCCCTTGTCAGCCTTTCAGGCGCCTGCATTGCTTTATGCTGCTGGGGCACATGCCTTGGTGCCTGAACCTCAATCCTAGGTACATTCTGTACTTGAGCCTGCACCAACATATTGACGGCCTCTGTAAGCTGTCTAAATGTGTTCTCCAACGCTTCTTGCCTCTGAATCAATGAGTTGGGATACCTGTTTGATCTGGTCTTTGCCATATCGGAAATCAATGAATTGGGATGAAAAAGATTGCAGTTTGGGCCCTCCTTCTAGCGCAAAAATGTCGACGTTGAAATTCAGTCGACGAGTAATCAATACCCAATACCTGCAATCAATGTGAGAAAACACAGAAAACAAGAACAATGCAATAAAGAACCAGGAATCAAACAGGGAATGCACAAGATTTTTAACGTGGTTCAGCAAGTGTGCCTATGTCCACGACTGTCTCTCTTAAATTCTGCAGAGTGACAGTATAATATTCAATGTGTCGTTTACAATGGTTTTAAGCCCTATTTATAGGGGAAGTATGGTTACAATTTAGGGAGCAACAAAATAGGAAGAGAATCATGAATTAATTACACTTCCTAATCTGTTTGAATAAAATCAGGAAACTGCTCCTTAAAATCCGAGATAAGGTTGACTGAGTTTGAATTTTAATTAACTTCCGTTTCTAGAGAGAGAATCACTATTTGATTAGGCAACTGCCTGTTCTGGAAGATATCCCATTAATTGCGCTCTGGGTAAACTGTCGTTTATGGCGACCTCGAGCTGGAGCTCGTTGAGAAGCAATTAGCGAGTTGTGCTTATTGCAAATGGTGGAACGAGCTACGACCTGGCTGTGAGACGAGCTCGTTGCTGCGAGCTGAGGAGATTGTTGGGCGAGCTGTAGAGCTCGCTGGGCTTAGAGTTGAAATACGGGCCTTGTCTGATGGGCCTTGATTGGGTTGACTTTATTAGGCCTCCTATTGGGCCTAAGTTAGGCTTTTACCAGCCCATTTAGTGAGTCTAGAAAATACATATAACAGATGTTCTATTCAAGCTTACTTTCAAGATTCATGCACTCTCCTAGCCTTACACACCTAGGAATTGGAAAAAGGATCTTGAGATACCTTAAACAGACTCTAGATTTTGGTATATGGTATGGGAAAAGTGATGGAAAGGTGGGGGGATATATTGATAGTGATTGGGCAAGTTCTTTGGATGATTCCAAGAGCACAACAGGTTTCGTGTTCTCTTTAGGAAATGGAGCATTCTCCTAGAACTCTAAAAAACAAGAAATGGTGGCTCAATCAACTGCAAAGGCTGAATATGTTGCTGCTGCAGCTGCAACAAATCAGGCAATATGGATTAGAAAAATCCTTATTGATTTGGAAGAAATGCAAGCTGATCCTTGTATGCTTTTGTGTGATAATGTTTCTACAATTTCAATAGCTCAAAATCCAGTCCAACATGGGAGAACTAAGCACATAAATGTCAAGTATCATGCTATCCGAGAAGCACAAAGAAATGGTGAAGTGCAGCTAGTTCACTGCAAGTTAAAGGAGCAAGTGGCTAAGATTTTAATCAAAGTTCTTCCCTTTAGGCAGTTTAATGTATTAAGGGCAAAGTTAGGAGTCTTCAAGAAAAACGTTAAGGAGAAGTGTTGAAGATTAAAGCTTTTCTAAGAGACTCTAGGACTGCTGGTAGCAGAGGAGTTGAAAATTACAAAATGAAGACAAGTTTTTGCTTTAGTACAAGCTATTGAAACAATGGTTGTTATGTTTGTTTAGTTTCAGTTTTAGATATGTGATTGCTTTTGTCTAGTTAGTTTACACTGTATTTAGTTAGTTTTCAATAGATTATGTTGTATCAGTTTAGAATAACTTGTATAATATATCAAAGTTAGTGGTGTTAAGTAAATGAATTTAGTTTTTGCTGTAATTTCCCATGTCTGCAGGTCTGGTTGTTGTCAGTTATGGATAGTCTTGCTTAGCTGTTCCAAACTCTTGTTCCTTATAAAAACTCCCTTCTAATAAAATGTGAAGTAGACAATTATTCATAAAAAATTCCTTAGAGTTTATTTCTTCATTTTGTTGCTGTATTTTATGTTTTATGGATGTTATGGTCTGAAATTTTAACAGCTATATGTATGTCCTAGAGAAACCATATGCTCAGACATGAAAATGATAAAAAAAAATGAAGAAAACAACTGAAATATATGCTATTTCCCTTGTATTTCTCTCTACCACTCTGTAGTATTAATGAAAAGGATGACACAGCAAGCAAGATATATTTTAAATATTCATTCTACATCTATGGATCATATTGACAGCAGATTTTTGAACCCTCCTTGTATACTGTCCAATCCTCGTGATTATAAATGGTCCAACTGTTGTTATGATTGATGTACTTATAATGGTAGAGATCAATATGCTATGGGGAACTGAGTTTGATACTGCAGAGCCATTTGTTGTAGCCACTGCAACCAAACAAAACCGAAGCTCAAACTGAAAGGGGAACTTGAAGGTGAGGATGTAGATCATGTGAAGGGACAAAATAAACCCAATTGAATTGAAAATAATGAAAATTTCAAACCCAATTGGGTTTAGAAAAGCATAAACAGAACCTCCTGCAACGTGTGCTATGTCGATGCTGGTGCTATTACTTTGGTCTGGTGTATTATTGTCTTGCCATAGATCGCCTGGAGGGTTTATTCCAACTTTGAAGGTTGTGGTCGCCACCAAAACAGCGACAACCAATTGTGCACTACGTGTTTCACCTGGGGAATCTCTACCCTTCTTGAACTTGAAATACTCCACCAAATCCTTTGGTGATCGGGTTGGACATGTCTCTGGTGCTGCAGGGCTTTGGTTGTGAGGTTCAGGAGAAGGAGATTGAATAGGGTAGATTGTAAAATCTCTGTTTCGCGTAGCTCCAGCTCGTCTAAGGATCTCCTCAATTTCTCTATCACCAGCTTCACTTGGGAAGATAAATAGCACATCAAGGGCAGTAAGACCACTGTGGCTTATAGCATTTACTTCCCACAATCCTGAACTACTTGCTACATGGCCAAGTAACACTTCTATTACCTGCAAGAATTCAACAAGATATATATAAAAAATGAAAGAATATACAAGCAAATATACAGAGAATGGAATAAACAAATGCTGGATTATATATACAATACTGAACTTGCCTCTCGTTGTTTCTTCCAGGTTGCTAAGTGTAGAGCTGTATTGCCACACTCATCCTTCATATTGAAGATATTTTCCTTCTCGACATGTCTAATCCAATCCACCAAAACTCTAATGACTTCAAACTGGTTGTTCTTAATTGCAAGGTGCAGAGCAGATTCTCTTCGGACAGTTACATCCTCTAAACATTCTACACAAGCTGAGAGTATTTCACTTATGATGTCAACTCTTCCTTTAATAGTTGCACAATGGAGAGGGGTCATTTTATCTGGTCCTTGAAGACGACAGAGTCTCCGATCAACTTTCAGTAGTTCCCTAACAACATCTAAGTGCCCATTGGCTGATGCCATGTGCATAGGGCTATACCATCATCATTCAATTCGTTTGCAAAATCTGGTCTCAGCCTAATGATCTCCTTCAAAAAATCAATGTGACCATAAGCAGAAGCAACATGTAGAGGATTTCCTGATGAAGCTAGGGAAACGGTGTGGAGTATTAAGGGATTTTCTCCTAAAAGTTGGTGCAGCTTTTGCACATCTCCTGTTAGAGCTACCTCAAAGAGTCTTCTGTCCATTTTGGTGGATTATTAATGTCAAATATTTTTCTCGCTGACAGGGGTGTTTATACAGAGACGAACGAAATATTACTGGTGAAGATTTACCTGGCTCAGTTTTTCTCTAGGCCATTCATGCATCATTCTTTGTTTTCAATTGTGCTAACTGGACATCTCCAACAATCCATTTGTGTGAAACTCAAGAATTAAAGCAGATGTTATGCTATGTTGTCATACTATACTAAAATAACTATTCGTTAGTTGACAAACCCAAATGTTATTGAAATTACACTTAAAAACAGTCATGTCAATCACTGAGCTCTCATTTTTATATAAATTTCAAGTCGAGACGTGCTTTTGTTACCAGGCTTCTCCAGTCCCTGTCAATAATAAAGTTGAAAACCTTAATAAGAGTGTATGATTCTAGTCCACTTAGGCTATATTTGAAACATCGAATTTGAGGTAGGTTTAGAATTCAAAATATCTTAAACTCTTAAATCTCATGTTTGGAGAACAATTGAAGAGTAAATAGGGTTTGGGATTCCAAATATCTCAAACTCTCTCCATTCCCAATTGATTGGAATCCTCATTTCCAACCTTTTTGGTGGGTTTTCGTGGGAATGAGATCCCATCTTCTTTCTCTTTTCTTACACTTCTATCTTTCTTTCTTTCTCTCACCTTCCCTCATTCTCTCATCACACCTCCATGGAACCAAAGTAGTCGCTACCCTCTCTCCTTCCTTCCTTTTTTTAATTCTTTTTTATATGAATTTGGGGAACCTAGAACCTAGTTCTAGTTTCATTGATGAACCTAAAACTAGAACCCCTTTTCCTTTTTTTTTTTTTTTTAAGTTCATGTTTTATGTTGATGGATGTTGTTGTTATTGATGTTATTGTTGTGAGCAATTATAATATTGATGAACTAGATTGATTATGTTATTGAACTATGGGTTGAATATAATGAAGACAGTGGATGAACGGATTTTTTTTTTTTATATATTTTTTATCAAATTAATTTTATGTAATAATAAACTTAAATTAATTTTATTTTCATCTAATCCAATCTATACCGAACATAATATGATATAATTTTAATTTAATCTCAAGTTCTATCAAACATGAGACATTAATTTGTCATTCTAATCCTATCAATTCAATTTTATTTTAATCCAATCTCAATTCATTCCATTTCATTTCAATCCCACATATCAAACGTAAACTTAGTGTCTAATTCAAGCATATAACTCATGACCTCAAATTTACCCCCCAAAAAAGAAGAAACCTTAGGAAAGGATCCAATTTCATCTTGATATCCATGCAACAACCCAGTATAATTTCCTTGCATTTTCTTTTTCCTAGTTTGGAACCACTTTTTTCATAGAATTTTATATTGAAATTTTGACAATCCGCACAAATTATCATGGATAAAACGAAACAAATATAGATGCAATGACAAAGACAAACTGCAAACAATAAAAGGGCTCTATCATTATTTACAGGAGAGAAACCCCTTCCAAATCTATTACAATTGTCATTTTTTTTTTCAAATTATTCTCTCCATTCTTTCAACAGAAAAACTACACCTATAGGTATAATAAATAATCTTGAGATGTAAGAACCTGTATGGGCTGCCGAGAATCAAGTCCTCTTTGTGTCATTCAGGTTGCAAAAAATGCATAAGTTGCATAACAATATCAATTCCCTTGTGTTAGATTCTACCAAGTTTGGCAGACCTCAGAAGCCCTACAATGAAGTACATATAAGTTGAATGACAAAAGAATGAATAGGACTGAGTTCTAGTGGTTATCTAATAAGCCAAGCCACCAGAGAATACTCAAAGTCCTGGTATTGATTCAAGATTGTATTTCTTAGAAGTTGAAGCTTCAGGTTCTTGATTGTCCTGCAATTTTGGCTTCTTAATGGCATCAAGAGTTTGCAAATATGTGGAGGATGCACTCCGAGCAGATGGAATAGTAGGATTGCTTATTCTGCTGGCAAGGAAACGACGTATCAAGCCTCTGAGGAATGGGGCCATGGTGTCTGGCTCATATTCTAAGTAGTACATGATTCCTCCCATGCACGCACAAAATAGTGCTACCTACAGTTTGGAAGCATAAACTCAGGCCATGCATATAACAAACCCAATTAATTCAATAAACTATAAAATGGCAATAGTATTGTATTTGACCACAGAAAACCATCTTATTATGTTTCATTAGTGCGTGCTTCTGTGGAGCAAAAATATGTGCGCTCTCTCTCACATAAACACACACGTCAGTCCAAAATTGTCTCCCACAAAGTAATCCAAGCTCTAATCAAAGTTTACCAATGCAGGTGAACATGACCATTTTTGAGCAACAAAATACCTGGAAGTTGTTCCTCACAATAAATGAATGCTTTCAAAGTGAAGGTTATATCAACAAACCTCAGCATTCTTTACATCTGGAAGGAGGTGGCGGTTCACTAAAATATACCATAACGAATCTCCTGCTCGCGGAAGAACATATAAAGCAAGTTCGCCACGTCTAGGTTTTTTCTCCAATAATACAGAAAGAGCAGATGCTGCACCTGCAATCCAATATACAAGCTTGTGGTCTTTTGAGGCAACTTTTCTGTGCATACATATCACTACCTGACATCACCAAAGGAAATATCAAGAATCTATTTATGCAGATTTTAACAATAAAAAAAAAAATTAAAAATTAAAATATTTAAAGAGAGAGAGAGAGAGAGCGGGAGAGAAAGTAGCTACCTGAAAAATTCCAACAAACAAGGACAAAAATGATGTTGAGCGCACTGCGCCTTTAAGAGCAAGCCAACAGGTACGAGCAGGGGCATCCATAAACTAGAAGTGATCATAAGATTAGAAAAATAATGACTTTATAAAAACACACAATGCACATATATAAACTTTCAAAGATGAATTGTGACCAACATCCTTAGTAAACTCCACACAGTTTGAACTATCATTGTTCCTTGAAAAGTTCAAAACAAAAAAAGACTATCGCATGGTAAATAATATAGTGAACCCCGCAGAAAAACAATGGTAGTTCATACACGGAACTGCAAGAATAAAATAGAAATCATGCCTAATCAATTATGATTCTGATATAAGATATTACTTTGAATAAACTACCCAAGACATTTAGCCATTCTTTCAAGTATCAGATTTATAGCTAACAGAACATTATCACAAGCAAAATTCTTCAAAAAGATTCAATTATCCAATTCTGGTAAAATTAAAATTCCTTTCCAGAGCTGCAAATAAAATTCCAACCACAATGTCAGCAAGCATGTTCCTTCTTAAATTTCCCCCAAAAACAGATGGGATTTAAAAAAAAAAAAAAAATTAAAATGTTAACTACAGTGAAAGGCCTACCTTCTGTAGGTGAAGAACAACAAATGGTACAAATGTCAAAGCGAAGTATAACGGAAACGTTTTTCTGAATGTAGCCGATAGTGCATTAGCATTGTGAGCCAAACATGAATCAGTGTCAGGATGAATAACAGAACAAGGAATAATAGAGGGGAACTCTTCCAGCTTCACATGGTTGAACTTCTTTCTACTAGATAAAAATGCTGATATAGCATCAACATTCACAGGAACACCTCTACAGCTATCCCTGACAGCCTTGTAAACAGGAGCAGCAACCGGGCCAGTCTTCTGAATAAAATCTTGATACGATTTTGGCAAGCTCTCAGGACGCATCACAAAGGAATACATAACCTAAAACAAGCTTCTTAATGAATAAAACTATAACAGAAACAACTTGAGGATATTGAAATAATACACAAGAGATGCAAAGCTCCAACCACTTGTAAACATTATAAAGAACAAAACCCCAGTTACTACAACAAGATGATGAATTTATAACAACATTTATTCATTTACACACACACACACAGAGATTACCTGGGCACAAGCTATAGAAAAGAGCAAGGCATCTCCATGTCGCCAATGACTACCCCACAGGTGAAATTTGTTCTTAGACTTAGCGGAATTATAAGCGCACTGACAAGAACAACAAACAAACGAAACAACCCATTAGATAAACCCATTATTGAAAAAAAAATAAAAAATGGAAATCTAACTTCCATAGTCCGATACAAGTGAAGGTAAGTAGATACATGTACCTGAGCTAGCCTAGCCAAAAGATAAAGCGCAAGCGTGCGTCTTCTATTGGAATCATCTAATGCTAAAACAGATAAACCAGCGACTGAACCTGCTAAAATTCTGCTCCAATCATAACCCCTTAAACAAGGTCAAGAAACACACACATGGAACCAAAACTAACATAATAATGTGGTCGTGAGCAGATAATAAAACTAACTTACGCGTTAATGGGTGTCTCTTTTCTTCTAAACTTTCTCAAAAAACATCTAAGTGCGTGGTACGATCCAGTGAATCCACCGAAAAGCAAACCAATTCGACACGCTTCTTCTCTAACGATCAGATCTTTTTCCGACACGAGTTGCTGGCTTTTTCAAACAAAAAGTCATCAAAATTGGAAATTGAAGAAATACCCAGAATAGAAAAAGAGAAAAGAAGGTTACTTTGAGATCAAGAAGGGAAGAATAGGACTGTCGACGGGCGAGCTTGAAGGCGCGGAGGAGGATGCCGATGCCGACTCTGACGCCGTAAGAGAGAAGGAAGCTCTGGCAGAGGTTGCCAATGGCGTTGGCCACACAGGACTCATCGGGGGCGTGGTGGCAGGGCGGGTGGGAGCCAGGAGAGTCGGGGCGGGACAGCTGGCGGCGCTGGAGCTCCTCTATGGCGTCACGGAGGCGGTCCTCCGCGTCTCGGAGACGGCGATCGGCGTCGGAGTCGGGGGTTTTGGAGAGAGAGGAGGACATTTGGATTTCGGAATTACGAAGTAAAGAATGAGTTTCAGTTGTTTGGCATATGCATCTGCTGCAACTGAAAATTGAACATCATTTTGATTGCAATTTAAAACAGTTGAATAGTTACTGTCATCTTCAAACTGTTCAAAGAATTAAGACGTGATAAATTAGACATGTTTTTGTTTTTCTTTATTGAGAAATGTGTATTTATTATTTTATTTATTTCCATAATTTGTGCTTCGGTTTTGGAATTGGAGCGTGGAGACGTGATACGAGGATAGGGTTGGGCAAGCTATGCCAAAACGTGACCGGATGGCAACATGTCGAACCGGGTCCCAATCAGTAGTCAGCCCGCTTCAAATCCAACCGATTCTTGGATGGGGTATCCCATGACCCGAATAGAGCATTATTTTTGCTTCAAACCCGAACCCATTTAGGATTGTCTACTTCAAATTTGATCCGTTTTAACCCGATTCATTTATTAGCATGTCATAAAAGTTATAGTAAAGATAAATATATAAACAATAATTATACATTAAAACTAAAAATAACCCAACATTTTCTTCAATTTAACATCACACCTAAACATTATCAATAAAAGCTCATAAAAAATATAAATTCATTGAGTACAAGCATCAAAATAAAACCATCATTTAACAATGTTCCGTTAAATATACCAATATAGTAATTAATTCATAATAAAGTTCCATAACAAAATAAGAATGCATAACACTTAAAAATAAACTACTATAATAATAATATTATTATTATTATTATTATTATTATTTCGATGCCACAAATGGATTGGGTTCCATCAATTTGGGTCAAATCAGATATTTTTGTTATCCTTATACTATGTTTGGTATGTGAGATTGGAATGAAATGGATTGGAATAAATTGAAATGAATTGGATTGGATTGACAAGTTACTATCTTATATTTTATAGAACTTGGGATTAAATTAAAATTATACCATATTATATTAAGTGTAGGTTGAGATTTGACTGGAATAATTAATTTAAATTCTTTACACTATAAAATTAATTTTATAAAAAAGTCTTAAAAAAAAAAAAAACTCAGTTCATCAAGAACCCACTGTCTTCAACATCATTAATCCAATTCATCAATATCATCATCTCCCAGAACAATAATATCATCAATATCATCAACAACATCAATAACAATAACATCCATCAACATAAAATGTGAACTTAAAAAAAAATTAAAAAAATAGAAAAGGGGTTCTAGTTCATCGATGAACCCAGAACCATTAATATTAGGTTCACCATCTGGTTCTGGGTTTGATGTACACAGAACATACTCGTAAAAAAAAAAATTACAAATGAGATAAAAAGAAAAAAGAAATTGAAGGTGATTTGTGTTGTTGCTAGTTTCTTTGGATGGAGGAGGAGATAAGAGAGATGAAAAGTGGTTTGTGGTGGTGGTGGGAGGGTGTGGTGGAGATAAGAAAGAGATGAAGAGCTATATGAAGAGAGAGAATGGTTAGTGGTTGGTGGTTGTCTGATAAGGGAGGATTTATTTTTATTTATTTATTTATTTATTTTAAGGATTCTAGTTAGGGGTGGCAATTTGGGTTGGCATGTTGGGTTAGACATGACACAAACACGATATGATTATTTTGGACATAACACGAACACGACATGATTAATAAATAGGTTGAACCTCTTCAATATAATCACAACATGATTATATATGGGTCAACACAAATACGACACAATTAACTCGTTTATTTGCGTATCATTTATTGATAACCCATTTAAATATGTTTAGCTGACCCATTTATGATCCATTTAACCATATTTAATACATTTAAATTTCAATATAAATCTAATGAAAACCAAATTAAACTAAATCTAAAAAGTAGATTTTTCAAGAAAGGCTCTTGGTGTAGAAACACGAAATCTAGAAGCAGTTTTACAATGGAAAATAGAGCAAGAACCGCAATTGAAATTGAGTGGTTCACGTTCATAGAATACGATAGTAGTTTTGTTTATATGAACACACTCACAACTTGAGGTAACTACATTCACATATTCACGTAAATTAATAAACAAATAAAGACTACTCAATTCTTAGAATGAGAAAAAAGAGAAGAGGAGAATTACCTTATGCTACTTGGCAACTTATTCTCTGAGTAGCAACGAGGACAACCGCAACCACCGGTAAAGACAACAATGATAGCAACAACCGGCAAGGAGAAGCAACAACTGCAACCAAGACGACAAAAGCAACAAATGAACGATTGAGTTCAGGCGTGAGGGTGAGCAACGGTCAATGAGGTTAGGTGTAAGGTGGAGAGGAGATAGTGAGAGGCAAAAGATGGAGATGGTTAGTGAAAATGGAGAACAAAATGAACAAAAATGAAGAATTGAGAGAGATTGTGTAGATGGAGTTGAGAGAGTGAGTGAGTGTGGTAGTTAAAGGAAAAAAATGAGCTAGGGTTTTCAATTTTCACTTTATGTACTTAAAGCTCAAATTATATGACTATCCCTCTAATGTAAAATTACATTTTTACCCTATTAAACGGGTCAACCCGTGACACAATTAGAGAAACTCAAACACGACACGATTATTAAACGGGTTAAACAGGTTGAACTGTTTATTGACATGACTCATTTATACTCAACGTGAAATCGTAATATTTGTGTTGGATTTGTGTCGGTCCGTCAAATCATGACCGAAATTGCTACCTTTAATTCCTATCAACTTAGGAAATGAGAAACTCATGGTTGAGCTTGGATTTCCATTTCCCAAGTTAAATAGGAATAGAGGTGGGCACGGGAATGAAATATATATTCTCTTTCCTCACCCAAATTTGATCTAAACGTGTGATATAGGAGGATGAAAAAAACAAATTCCATTTTCATCTCATTTCTCATATACCAAGCATTGCCTAAAGACATAGATGTACTATGGGATTTTTTTATATTATTTTAAATTTAGATATTTTTAAATTAAATCAACTGTCTTTTCTTACCTAGTTATGTAGGGCGATAAGAACTATACAGTGATTGTATTCATTTTCATGGGTTGATTCTTTGTACGTTAATTTTTTAATCAATTGAGAAAAAAGGTTACAAATGAATGGTGGATATAGCTGCAATTTATGTTGGAACTCCAAAATTTATACCCATTTTAGGTTTTGTTTGATACAACTTCTCTAAGTAGATCTTTTGGAAGTAGATCTTTTAAAAATAGATCTTTTAGAAGAAGGTTATTGATTATTTGATTATCAATTAAAAAAACTCTTTTAAATTAAAGATTGTTTGATTAAATTATTTTTAAAGTAGTTTTAGATTAATTTAAAAATGGTATGAGAAAGAGGAGTAGTATATTCATTCTAGAAATATAATGGTTTCAATCTCAACCATAAAAAATTAATCAATCAAACAACCAATAATTATTTGATGTAAGTATATATCAATGAACCAATAATAAAACCAATTACAACAAATATGACATATAATATTAATGATAATAAAGATAAAAAAAAATACAGTTAAAAAAATATAAATATAGGAAACTTACTAGTTAAAGAAGAGTACTCAAAATTTTTATAAAATAAAAAATGAATGAAAGTGGAGGCTATATGTTTATATTTATAAAGAAAGTATAATAGGATTATAAGAGTATAAAGATATTAACAAAATAAAATAGGGGTATAGTAGACATTTTAATTTTTTAAAAAAAAAACTCAAAAATATCTACTTAGAGAAGCTTCAATATTGAGCTTCTCCAAGTAGACTATTTTCAGTTTTTTTAATTTCTCAAAAGTTCTATTGGGATGTCAATCAAACGACGTAAAAAAAATTAAATAGAGCTTTTAACATTAAAAAAATACTTTTGGTAAGTAGATAAATTGTACTAAACGTACACTTAATCATGTTGCATTATATTAGTGGAAACTACATTTTACTTCATTATGTGCTTTACTTGTTGGATCACCTCAATTAGTTTAATTGTTGGACTTGATTAAGGGGTTGTTTGTTTTTTCCACTTAAGATTTAATAGTGCTGAAATTCACCTATTAAGTTGTTTTCGTTTGTTTTTTTAAGTAGTCAAATCATTTAAAACTACCAAAAAACAACTAAAAAAATTAAGTAAGAATTTTTAACTTTTCACTTAATTACAAATCACTTAATAACATTTAAAAGTTTTTATTCTAAATCTATGATCCTTAAAACAACATAATTTTAAATTTATCCTAATTTTATATTACTCAAATTTTCTTTTCTTTTTTTCTTGATACTTACAAAAAATAAATTTGAAAAGTAAAATCTAAATACATCTTATTTCAAGTTATCTTGGAATTAAACTAATATATTTTAATTTAAAATTTAAACATTTATTATTTTTAGTTGCTTTCTTAAATATATTAATATATTTAAATATAAAAATATGGTTAATACTACTATATTTTTTAATCATATTTTAATTATAAATAAAATATTATTAATATGTACATAAAAAATGTTTTAGAATTTATAAAATTATTTATTTTCAGATGTTTATATTATATTAATTAAAATTATATAACAACAAATAGTAAAAAGAGTATAAATGTCAATTTATTAGTTTTCAGATAATTTTAAATTTAAAAAATAAACAAGTTTATGATATATTTAGAGATAAGAAAAAAAAAAAAAACATGTTATTCAGATTTCAGTCACTATTCAATCTTCAGTCTTCAACAACACTCTTCAACATTTAGACAAAAATATAAACAACCCCTAATTATGTTTATATAAAAAGGTATTATGTTAAGAATTTTTTATAAGTTGTATGTATATAGTTTCCCTTTTACCGTGGAAGAAAAATTCTCTGTGACAGATACCAAACTATTTTAAATAATTTTTATTAAAAGTTGGTGTCCATTAAAATTATAATAATGTATATTTAATTAAATTTGTTTATAGAAAAGAAGTAATCTAAAAATAAATTATTTTATTTTATTTTATATAAGAAACTTTAAAGGAAAAACTTATGATTAATGTGCAAGGTGTTTAATATTTAAAAAAGGGTTTTAAATCATTTTTTGAAGTAAGATCAGAAATTTTGTAATGCATATATGTATATATATATATATATATGTTTAAAATTCATATTATATCAATGAATACCGTTCTTAAGTCAAATTTTATTTTGTTTCTTAATATAGTTGGATATTTTTATTTTACTTTGCTCCCCAGTTGAGGTGGGCATTGAATTGCAATAACATTTGTGTCCTAATATGTGATAATGAAATAATCTTATAAGTAATATGTATTTATTTACGTGTAATAAAATTGAATTGTAATCTCAGTTGGGATGCATTCAATTCCTGGTTCAGAAAATATTAAGCAAATTAGCTTACAGTAAAAGTAGCAAAAATAACTGGTGGACTGACAATCCAGAGCCAGCTTATGATCCTAACTTGACGTCAAAGAAGTAATGAATTACATAAACAAGTCATTGATTGATTTTAAGTGTCTTTTCCAGGGCCATTGCTTCCATTTTGTTGTTGCCAGGAAGCTTGCCATTGCTTGTCATAGAAGGTAGCCACACCTGCCGGGTTTTCCTTGTTTTGAAAATCTTCATTTTTCCTGAAGAGTATCACTCCCACGACCGTCACAAACACTCATGCCTTGGATATCAAATTCCCTGTTTGCCCAATCACATCTAGCCTGGTAAATACGTATGCTATGCATGCCATGAAGAACCCCACCATCAAGGGCAGACCTAGCTTAGGGCTAGATAGGGCAAGTGCCTCTTCTGAAATTTTATAAAAATTTATTAAGTTCATAATATTAGTGATTAAATATTTAAATATATAGATAACATTATATATGGTTTTCAAGCAAATAATCTCATAAATGGATCATATGCTCTGGTCGTATAAAGTGTTCTTTTTGTTTCCATCAGACTCCGGATTCGATCCCCAATTCATCCACATTTGCTTTTCTCCCCGTTTTTGAAAAAAAATGAAAAACTATGTTGTGGCATGCAAACTTGGACCTACCGATTAAAATGACGAATCCATTTGCCAACCATGCTGATGTTGACAATTGGCATCCTATAACTTCAAAAACTTTTATATTTGATGTCATGTTTCCCTTTTTTTAGCTTTTGTTATTATTTTTTAACTCTGTCATTTATTTTTTCTATTTCCAATATAATTGACATCATTATTTTTTATTGCTTCTATTAAAACTAATTTTTCTACTTTTGATATTTTTCATACTCTTAATTAATTAATATTTTTTTTTTTCAGTTTTTTTCAGATCTCTCCTATATAAACACTATTTATTTCTACTTTTTGTGTGTTATACAAAATCCATTGATAATTTACAATTTTAGTGAATAACTTATTTTTTTTCTTCATGTTTATTTGGCATTTTTTTATCTTCAATTTAACATCCTATCGCTTATCAGGTTAGCATAGTAAATTGATTATTTTAAAAAAAATTATTTATTTTAATGTTCATTAAAGTTTTTAAACATAGAATTATTTGTTTTACCTAAATATTATATATGTTTTATTTTATTTAAACTAGATAATAATATCGAACATTGTTTTACATAAAAATATTGTATATTTAATATGTTTTTAATTTTTGATTATTTTATTATTTTATTCATGTGCCTTTTCTAATCAAATTTTTTGGGCCCGTTGCTACCCAGCATAGTAGCTCGACCTGCATTACATCAGCACATATTTTCACACACACACACACACATATATATATATATATATATGTGTGTGTGTGTATATATATATGTGTGTGTCTGTGTGTCTGTGTGTATGTGATTTCCAAGTTACAACAAAGCATGAAGTTATGTGAGAAGATTAATTTAGACCATTGATGAGCTCGGCCTCGGGGAGATAAGATCGAATGAGCCATGCCCAGCAAGGAATAATGGAGCTCCTGAACAACACGGGTTCCTCATTTGTTGCTGATTCTGGATACATTTCAAGAAACCTTTTCCTTCTTGCATCTGCGACAAAAACACTTGTTATAAACTGAACCAGCTAATTGTAACACTTGTTATAAATCGAACCAGCTAATTGTCAATTTGTTTATTCTAATTCATAAAATCATATTAAACTATATTATTTAGACTTCTACACTCAAAACATATTTACATTGATTTCAAACAAAATAACAAACAAACAAATGCATGGTTGCATTATTATATTCTTTTAAACCAAAGACGGAATGTAGAAATTAACATGTTGTAGTATCCGTGGATGACAAGGCACTCACCTGCAACAATCACACCATCCCAATCCATCTTGCTGTCCTTAACAAACATATTAAGATCCCATGTCCCGTTCTTCCATCGATTGTCTGTGAATTTTGGAGCAGAAGATTTTGTGTGCGAACCATGTTTTAATTCATCATCAGTACTCTTTGGTGCATCTGTGTGTGGAGAAGATTTGTCTTCTTTTTCAATTACATTAGAACTTCTTTGGCCATCCACATTTAGAGTGACAACGTTTGAAACCTGTTTTGTCCCCAATGACCGGGCAGGTTTGGTTTGAGGCTGTTGCTTCTTAGTGACATGGCTTGCGCTGCAGGCTTTTTGTAGTGAAGAAGCATAAATGGCAATGGAAGCCATGGTTGTTCCAAAAGGATTCTTTCTTTAGTTCACTTTTATCACTCTTTCTTTGTTGCCTGTTGATTATGATGGAAGAATAAAAACAGCACAGTGAAGCCTATATTCTGAAATAAATAAGATTATCTTCATTGAAATGTATTGTCAGAAAGGATATGGGATCTGGGTGGTTCTTTTTTTATCTGTATCTGGTTTTTATTATTATTAACAATTTTAAAAATTGATAAAATCAAGCAAGTTGCATTCTGAAAATTCAACAGGGCATGTTCTCTGGACCCATGTCATCTTGGAAGGAAGCAATAAAGAACATCAGATTGCTAGAAGGGCATTGTCCAAGCAGATCGATTCTAATTCTTATCTGCTGATTCCATTCCAAGTCCATTCCAGCCAAAGAAAGTAATAATAATGATGATGAAAACCATGATAATAAAAAAGAAATATTAAGTTCAATAGCAGAATTTATGACTACACGTATTTTTAAAAACATATTGCTAATAAAAGCTTCTGATTTGATATTAAATTTGAACCTTCCCAATGTTATACAATTGAGTCTGCATGCTTCAAAATTGCATGAGACCAACACTCAACTGTTTGGTGGGAGGAAAGAATGGCTTCCGAGCTGCGTTTTTATGCTGTGACTAGAGATATGTCAAAACATAAAGAAACAAAACAGTTGGCTGAAGAATGGATGAAAGTCGTTTATGCCTCCCAACCCCTCAAGAGGGTGGCACGTGCAACTCGGTTCACCCCAAGCGTGAAGGCACCCATTCGGAGATTGCAATCATGTGTCTTACACATGTCCTTGATGTTATGAAAAGCTTGAATCATATACCTCTGAAGCTCATTGTTCACCTTATCTTCATCCCACATAAAACCTTGAATATTCTACAACATTGAATGAAATTGCAACATATTAGCTTTCCCCACAAATTCATTAGTGAATCTATTTGAACATCGTTAGGGATTTGTCTCAGCCAATTATAGTTTGGTTTGCACAAAACGTATTTTCGTTTTATTAAATACTTGTCACATCTGGCTCGCTGTCTTTATCTAGATCATAAATGATTGATGCACCAAACAGAAAGGTAACGCAAAATGTCAAAATACTATATGAAAAGCACATAAAGTGAGATAAGCAAAGCATTTTTGACATCTTCTACTACAAATGCAAAAGTGAGAAAATGAAGATGCCAAATAATAGCAGTTAATTATTCAAACTGGCATGTTTCCTACTAATATTCTGCAGGCATACTAAAATTTTTTACCTGAACCCACTCAAAATAGCTAACTGTCACACCTCCAGAATTTGCATATATATCAGGGAGTATTGTGACTCCTCGCTTTGATAATATCTGCAACGTAAAATGATATAAATCATACCTTTAACCTTTTTATACAGAATAAGAAAAAACCTTTGCAGCAGCATTACCTCATCTGCTTCCGGATCAGTGGGATGATTTGCTGCTTCTATTATGAACTTGGCCTTCACATCTGAAGCATTGTCCCTTTAAAGAAAGGAAACAAGAAAATTGGGCGAATCAATGGGTATAAATTAAATTAAGGAACTGGAACAGCTTTTACTTATTTATTTCAATAACAGAATGCAAAAGCCGGATCCCGTCTAAGCAGCGGTATTGTTAAAATAAGTAAATTGCTCAAGCAGAAAGACATGTCAATCATGTAACTTTTGTCAACAAAAGCTTATTAAGATAGGTATTAATATTGTTGAAAGAACTAAATTGCTCAAGTCAGAAGACAATGTCCATCATGTAACTTTTATCAAAAGAGGATAATTAAGCATTAATATAATAATATTGTTGAAATAACAAAATTGTTCTAGTAGGAAGACGTATCAAACATGTAACTTTTATCAATTGAAGGCTATTAGTTAGGAATGAAGAACCTACGTAATTAACAAAATATATGAAGAGGACAATAAAATTCAACTTTTGCCAACATGAAGCGGAAGTCTGGCTTTATAAAAAGTTTTAACCGATGTAATTAATGAAATACACGAAAACGACAATGAAATTCAACCTTCGCCAATGTGAAGCGTAAGGCTGACTTTATACAGAATAAAATCTGTGAAAACAACAATAAAATCCAACCTTTGCCAACGGGAAGTGTAGTTTGACTCTATATAGATTATTAGCAGTAAACAAAACCATCACATTTAGAAGATATTCACCAAAAAAAAAAGGGTGATCTTATGGCAAAACATGCAATAATTAACAAAAGAGAAAAAAGGAACAGAGACAAGTAACTAGTACTTGACAGAAAGGGCCAAACCTGTTCAACACTCCACCTAAAGCACAAGGGATGAGAACATCACACTCATGCACAAGAATCTCATCAAGGTCCATGGAGTCTCCACCATTGAAATTTTTCAAACTTCCGGTACTTTCTTTATGCCTTAGCAATTCTGGAATGTCAATTCCATTTGCATTTTTAACTGCACCAGTTATGTCACTGACTGCAATAACCTTACCACCTCTTTCATGGATGAGCCTTGCTGCCCAAGATCCCACATTTCCAAAGCCCTAATTATTTCATTTAATGGAATAAATATTAAAATAATAATAATAATAATAATAACAACAACAACTTTAAAGAAATAAATTTTCAACAAAATGACTTAAGTATTCAGATAAAAAGGGCATTCTAGTTCATATATGTACTGAAAATTTACATGTAAGTTGAATCTTACTTGGATCACAAATGTCAAGTCTCTAATTGACTTCCCAGTCTCAGCAAGTAAAGCTTCTGTTGCAAAAACAACACCGCGTCCAGTTGCAGCCTCTCTGCCCAGTGATCCACCCAGATCCTAAAATGCAAAAAAGAAACATGAGATAAAGCTGGCAAGAGGTTTCATTGTGTTGTTTTAGATATTTATCTCAATTCTGACAACAAGCAGCAACAATAAAGTGTTAGTCTCTGGTACTTACTATGGGCTTTCCCGTGACAACAGCTGGAGAGTGACCATGAAATTTCGAGTACTCATCCAAAATCCACGCCATAGTCTGTACACATATATGGAAAATAGGGAAGTTAGCAGCGTCACTGTAAGATAGAAAATCAAGAAATGCATAATTAAATAAAATAAAAACAGAGTCGCTATTAAGACCTGAGCATTTGTGCCCATATCAGGTGCAGGTATGTCAGTGTGGATTCCAATGAGATCATGAATCTTCTGAGTAAAGACACGGGTCAAACGTTCCAGTTCACTGTGAGTTAAGTCTTTCGGGTTGCATCCAATTCCACCCTTTGCACCACCATATGGTATGTCTGCCACAGCAGTCTTCCAGGTCATTAGTTGAGCCAGAGCATTTACTTCATCAGGATCGACCTTTGGAAACATAATAACAATTTGGTGTCAATTCTAGTATAACAAATCATACACAATTTCTTTTCTGCACATATCAAGGAATTTACCACAACAACTAAAACTGTTCATAGAAATTTACCATAACAAACAAAAAAGTTGATAAATCAATTAAATGCTGAAGGCCAGTACAATCACTCCAATTCAGAAATTAGTTTAATGACAGATTTATAAAGAAAGTTATAGATTATCAACACACACACGCCAAATTTCTTTTGGATTACCATTTTTTATCTTCCAGGAATATATTAAGTCAAAGAATATCCATCCTTAGTTCAAAAGATCCAAAAGGTATTGAACGAAATCACGAAAAGCATGAGCATGTTTTAACACCTCAGATTAAATAACAATCCACCAACAAAGCCTTTTATCTAATACATTGAAATATCATTCCTCCATTTCAACTTGAAGAAGGGACAAGAGGGGCAGTGAATACAACAAGAAGTAAATAAACAAATATAATGTGCTCCTCGAATTCTGAATAAAATTAAAGTGAAAGCTGTACATCATGTAAACTGATTTTGTCAAACAGCAAAAACTAAACTTTTTAGTACTACTAAATTGGGGTACATGTGAGAATCAATTATACAGTAATATGTTGGACAGACACTGCAATGATAATATGATATGGTGCCCCTCTGTAGAACATCTATCTCACACAAGTCAGTCTAATTCCAAAACAAAACTCGAAAAAGAGGCTCCAAACCCCCCAACAAACCAGTCACAATCTCCACATAGAGCAGAAAAAACAAATAAATAAAATTCAACATAAACAAACAAACAAGCATATATTAAAGAACCAAAAAAGAAGGCAAAAGAAAGAGACCTCAGGATGATATCTGATGCCTCCCTTCATGGGCCCACGTGAGTTATCATGTTGGACTCTGAATCCTACGTACGAGACCAGACTCCCATCATCCTTGGGAATGGTGCACTCCACCTGATGAACACAGCCACCCAACAATCACCATCACCATAACCAAAAACAAACATCAATCATATAATATAAGGTGTGTCACGTTCACGTACCTTGATCTCTCTAAAAGGGATCAAAAGACTCTTCTCGAGCTTGGAGTCCAGCCCCAGAAGACGTGCTGCGTTGCGGAAGTTACGGCTGGTTGCTACAAGAGCGTTCATGGCTTCCCTCTCTGCAAAGTTGTTTCACGCCTAACAACACCATGTAACTGTGATGGATGGTGAAAAGTGAGGGAGATATATTGGGTTTATATAGGCAGTGTAGATTGATTGGAGATCCAATATTAGCCTTTTTTTTTTTTTTCCTTTTTCTTTTTTTATTTTATTTTATTTATGGTATGTTAACCAGTGAATCTGTGATTGATTAGGGGGTAGATTTATTATTTTGAGGTTTCCCGTTAGAGCAAACCAATTTGTGTACGTGTTGCCAAACTTTCTCTTTTGTGAAATTACTATGCTATCCTTGTGTTCATAATTTTTAATTAAGTTTAAATTTCTTTAATTTTTTTTTTTACTTTTTTATAACTGGTACTTAATCCAAGAGATAACAAAAACTAATAGAAATATAATTTTAAGATAGGATAATCCATACTGAGCGGGGGACAATGCACATGAGTAAGGAGAAGCCCACGTATTGTATGGATGGGGCGGCGTCGAAGCTACAATTCAAAGAAAGAAAATGGAGGGCAACGTTTTATCACCACGTTAAATATTTTATTTTTAAATGTTTTGTTTTTAGAAGAGATGTTTTGACACTCAAATTGGGGATGGAATAGAAAACAGTTTATAGGAGAGAGTCTCGAGCACGGAAACGGTTGCTTCCTCTGCATTTTTTTATTTGCGGGAATCAAGTTTGACTTCAACTTGATCACCTTTTTTTTCACTGTCTCCTCTTCCCGTGTAATCATATTTTAGTTGCATTCATCGTGTATCATGTTTTTACTCCATGCGGTCATATTTTAAATACATTGATGCATCATGTTGTTTTTTTTTTTTTTCCTATTTTGGAACAAACATCATATTATTACTTTAAGGATCGTAACATGGTACTCTTTAAATTGGATTGCGCCATGCATAAAATGTATGGAATCTTATTTTATTTACTTGTAATTGGTATTAATCTAATATTTTTGATAGATTATTTAAATAATTTATCTAAAATTATACTTAAATAATGTAATTAATGAATTATAATTAACACATCATCCATTGTATCATCTGATGGTGGTTACAATTCATAAGTCACGTTATGATATTTAATAAATTATTTTGAGAGTCCAAAATCATATTCTTTTATGATGAGTCCATTTTCCAATAGAGGCTGCAGCTTACTGTATAGTTGGCGGCTGAATCTCAGCTTAATAAATGCAGCTTCCTTAAAAATCTCCATTTAAATCCATTTTGTTTCAATTTAGGGTTTGAAATTTCATAACCCCTTTATTCTATCATTTCAAATTAGTTTATTAGCCACATTTAGTGAAAAACTCTTAATCAACACAATCCATTTTAATTGATAACAGTTTAATTCTTTCTTTCTTTATTTCTAATGTTAGCTTTCAAAACCAAGTGATTTGTGTTAAATAAAAATTAATTACATAAAATAAAAGGTAATTCGGATCACCTAGAGTTGAACTTATGAGCACGTTGGTAAATTGGTCTGTTACCAATAAAAATAAATAAATTAGAGAAGTATAAATTGTGACTGACTTAAATGAAAAGGGTAATTTGGGAAAAGAACCCATGACAAAAGGTCAAAAAAGTAGTTAAGTCCATTATAGTTGGGAGAGGGCACTAATCCTGGACACGTGTTCCCTCATGAAAATCTCAAAATAAACAAGCCATCCACGTCAGTGGGACAATCCCCACCGTCCATATCTTCCTAATCAGCCCAGAAACAATCCGAGTTGTTCTCCAAGCTAAATACAAAGATTCAACTGTACCTACTTTTTTTGACAAGCGACGTTAAACTTGTCTGGCAATGACATGGACCCAAAAACAGTCGCCCCATTCGCCGCGTCCAGTCCTATCCAGATGACGTGGAGTTTGACTTTCCCATTTTTTCTTAATCTTTTTTGGGAGATTAAAAAAAGGTTTTTCTTACTTAAATAAATAAATGAATTTTATTTTTTAATGCTTAGGACAAATTTAGGGATCAAATAAAGTTTGATTCTGTGATCCGACCAGAGAAGCAACTTCTATATAAGAAAAAATAATCCACATCCAGGTAAAAAGAATGATCCACACAAAATGAAGGGACAATTCACATATTTTTATATGGTAGAAGACTATCTTTATTGAGAATAGAACTTGCGCCTTCAAAGCACAAAGGTCAGTGGCCTGACCAATGGCATCACTGATTATCTCTACAAAAAAGGGTTGTTACATTATAACTAAGAAAAAACCAAATGAAAAAAAAAATCGTTTCCATCACAGCTTGGTTGAGAGTGAGATTTAGCCCACCGCCGCGTCACATCTTCAAAGTTGTTCTTCTTAATCTTATCTAGTATAGATAAGATTAAATACAGATATATGCTTAATTTGATTCTTACCTACATATATTCTTATAGGAGTCTGCACCAACATTTCTTGAGCTTTTTTCCTTTGTAGGCGATCAGGGTTCTATCCGCATCACCTACTCATAGCATTTTTGTCAATATTAAACCGCAGAAAGTGGATGTATCAATTAGATAGTAACCTATACAGGAATTTATTAAAGCAATAACATGCTAGGTTGAAACAAGAAAATAACAACTCAGTTCTACAACTTCGATCATATTGTTTGAATCAATTACACATCATGCAACAAGAAATCATCCCAATGATAATTAGCCAATTGACCTACAAATTGATCTACACTCTAAAACTCGAGTGTAACTGCGATTAAACTCCACTCTACTAATGAATATTTCAGTTACGAAGAGGAACATATGAGACTCAGTATTTACCATACTGATCCAGAAAACGTAACGTTTCATTAAATGCATCATTGGAACTATTTTAAGCAAACACTTCGAATGGTAATGTTTCTCCATGACCAAAGCATGTAACATCACTTACATTTTGTCTCTTAGAATAAGGAATACTTTGTGCTTAAATTCTCTGATGTTTATACCCATGCACAATTAAGCAGAGTTCAACTCAACAACCAACCAGAACATTTTTGCTGGTGACAATAAAGTTCCTTACTGCAACAGTAAAACGTGTGACAGGACCCAGTTGCCAAAAAAATCAGAACGAGAACACCACCAATCATTTTATAGATCAACGTATAGATACATGCATTAAATTTTGATGACATAATATTTGACAGCAAAGAAACTGCTAGTTTTTAAATCCTTACAGGAAGTCTCGATGTATTAATCCATGATTTCTAGGTGAACTGAAAATTGAAATCCAGGACTTGAGTACAAAATTCTAAATTACCACCAAAACCGGAGGCATCTTTATCTTCCATCTCGTTCAGGCAGACAACACAAGCATTTCAGAGATACTTTTCACGGCCACATGTTGATTCAATTAGGGTTGTCAAAAACCTCCACAGGGCTCCACCCCCCAGACAAGATTAAAAGTACTGTTCCAATTAGGGGACAGTGGTGGGGGAAAGGTGCATTCACACCAAAATGTTAACAGGGGTGAGGGTGGGATCCCCCAACCTGAATTCCCCAACCCCCGAATATTATTTCAATAATTTTAGTTAAATGATTTTAGATTTTATCTGAGCATTCATCATGTAAGAAAATATTGTCACTTATTGAATATTGACGGTTTATCTTTCATTTCCTTCAACGTTTGTCACATTGAAAGAGATTGTTACTAGGGGGGTTTTATTTTGTGATACTTGAATGATAGATTAATATTTGTTTTTGTAGAGTTAGCAGGTTTCCTTTACTTTTACAGGAGACTTATGAACTAAAATTAATCGGTTAGTCTAGTGAACTGTATGTATGAAAATTGTTATTCGAATGGGATTATATATAAATGACGATGAAATGTTATCATATTAAAGGGAGAAAAATATTATATTTAATTGTGGTTATTTTTAAATTTCAGGTCAAATTGGGAAACAAGGATGGGGGTTTGGAGGCACCTGCCCTGACCCAACAACAAAACCGCCACCATTGGCATCAATAAGTCAAGGCAGCGTGGGAAACTGGAGGAGGGGAACCTCCCCCGACCTGAAATTTATGTTCATTATGCATTGAATGAATTGGTGGTCCAAAAAACTTCATAGAATATAGGTTTTGTCAATGCAGGTGATGCAGAGACAGAATAAATATGTCAATATTATAAACTAATAAAAATGAATGATTACAAACATACAACAATTCCAACTTCATTCTAGAAATGTTCAGGGTAGCTTTAAAACTTATAATATAGAGTTAGTGTCTATCTCCACAGGCTCATTAACCAAGTGCAGTAAACACAGATTACCTCATCAGAAATATTTCCTCATGAACATTTGGAAAGGTATGGTTGGTCACGTTAACCTTCTTTCCTGTATAAACAAAATTAAAGTATATCAAAATGCTGATCTTAGACAGTCTACTGAGCAAATATTTCAGTACAAGTTATTTTATTTTCATAGAAAGGAAAACTGCAGTTCAATCAATTAAAAAAGAGATGAGAAATAATTAGAGAATAGCTTCATTTTACTGTGTTCATGCACATACTTTCTTTTTCTTCGGTCAATGCTACTACTCCTCATATCATTCTTTGCAAGAGCAGGTCCTGGGGGAATAGCATACTGCATAGGAGAATGAGCAGGACCAGTAGCAGCTGTCGGAGGAATAGTTGTGGCTGGCACAGGTGGTGCAGGAGGCTGAGGCGGAAGAGTAGCAGGTGGTGGCGCAGCAACAGGTTCAGGACGAGGCCTCGGTAAAATGTGTTTTAACCGATTGTTTCTGTAGTTCTTCCAGAAAAAGAATTGCTGCCTATGCGCCAATTCCTTAGAGTTCCAAGATGCAATAAATTAAGGAAAAAAATATAATTTTGAAGTGTTGCAACGGTATTAATGCTAAGATATCTACATCTTTCAGAGACCATAAAGAGACTCCAAATTAATCTCACCCTGACATATCACTTATATATAGTTTCACACTAATGAATTACCAAAATAATACTTCTTTGTGAATAAATCGATATATGACTTTTATACGAAATATCGAAGAATATACTGAGTTAAAATCTTTTTTTTTTTTATCTTGAGTCTCCAAAAGGATAACTTAAATGGATAGAACTTAGTTGAGTTTGTATGCTAACAGCATGAAGCTGAAAGTTCTATGAGGAAAATACTACATTAATGCATACAATTGTATATAAAACAACACAAAAATACCATCTAGCAAAGTAGAAAGGAAGATACAATAATAGGAAACACTTTAAAGAACATCATTTGACCAATTTTCATCTGTAGCATGTGCTTGTTGTCTTAAATGCAAAAAAACAAACATTTCATAAGTTTCTTTGAAGAATCTTGTTAAAGAAAGATGTAAATATGAATGAAGGAATATCCAAGATTTAAGAGGATCATTGCTTAGGAACTAGAAACCTTAAACTGAGAAATAACATGACATCAGAAGCCCACTCAAAGAGATAACCGGAAAAAGACATAGTCAAACCTTGTTGCCAGGATGAGCCATAGCATTGCGGAAGTTCGCATTTTGGAGAAGTTCAAGGAAGAAAAGGCAATGAGGATACCTGAAACCATCCTAAACTATCAGCACAAGTATTCAAAAGATAACATTCCTTCAAATCCCATGCTCACTTCCGAAAAAGAAATGAAGAAGTTCTATCAACATGAACAGAAAGGTTTAGATGACATACAGTAAGAGAAAGTAGCTTACATTATAAATTTGATATACTCGGGCTGTTGCCAGTACTGAAGGTATTTTAAGTAACCAATAAATGCCTCATCTTCAAAATAGCGATTCTGAGCCAAATCTGCCATAAAAATGCAAGAACTAAACATCAGGTTACAAATGTACAAAAAAGATAGCAGTGGTAAATACAACACCTTCTGGGCATATTGATAAGTAGGAGAAAAGCAGGTAATCAGTATATAATGCTATCATTGAAGGATTAGAAAAAAAAAAAAGAGGTGCTAGAGCTATCTGATGTTTTGTGTGAGCGTGTGCATGCACAATTTCATGGATAAAAAACTACAAGGTCTCCTTTTCTTTTTTTTTCTTTTTTTTTTTGGGATGCCTAAAACTCTCTCAACCTTTCCCTTGTTCCTCAGGTCTTACACCGGGGGCTACTGCCAGGTCCTACAACTTTAGTAGGGTCTTGGCCAAATGTACCATTGACTTTAATGAAAAGATCATAACCAAAATTAACATGTCAACATGTCATAAAAGCCTAAGAATGTAGACCCTTTTATTCAAAATAAGTTACATACAACTATGGCCGTGATCAACAACACGTAGGGCCAACGTGCTAATAAAACAGATGAGAACACAACCAAACCTAACCATGAATTCTCAATAACTCAGCAACCACGAGCTGATTGAGGCCAACAAAAACAATTTATCAATTTTTTAATATTTATTAATGACTAGTGTAACATTTGAACCATAAATTTTTAGGGCAGTAATTTATACACATTCACTCACCACATAAGATCCCAATTTTAACTATTTATAGGACTGAGGTCTGGCAAAATAACTTTCACAATTATTCAAGATGTTGAATATAATGATGTGGGCAGATAGGTGTTGAAATAATTTAAAAATTAAAAATTGTTAAGGATACATTAAGACTCTCGGAAACTATTCACCCTGGAAAACCAATTTGTAAGAAGAGGGTGTCCAAGACCCTGATAAATCTTTAATGCCATACTTAGTAAAGTGATGTACCATATTTCTACTCTCATACTCAGTACATGTGAGATTCCAATAGTAAAGGTGCTGTATTAACCAAGATAAGAATGGTCAAAGATTTATAACTTCTTGGGCAGTCTCTCCTTACAAGCCAATGAGTCTTAGTAGTGGTTCAGAGCCAGCCACTATCCAATGAGCGGATTCTTCACAGATGGGCGACCAGAGGAAGGTTGCTAACTGTGAAGGAAGGCTGGATTCACAAATCAACATGGACAACGGTTGTGGTGAACTGTTATGCATAGGTTAGTCAAGGATTGATAAGATTCTTGGGCACTCTCTCCTTACCAACACGAGTTCTACTTCTCCCCAAATGGAATTTACAACGGACAGATGCAAAGTGTGGTGGATCATAAGGATCACAAATTAACTAAGCATACGGGATCAGTAGTCTGGAATTTGACGTTGACTAAATATGACATGAGTCAAGGACTTATAAGCACTTTGCCACTTTCTCCTCACAATCCGGATTTTAAGAATTTTGACAGGTAGCACTAATTAATCAAATCATTTTTTCTTTTTTTCTTTTTTTTAATTTCGAAAGCTAATACCGAACAGATCAAAAGTCTACTAGGATATGCCGAGATTAATCACTACTTTCATAGCCTGAATATCACGAGAAGGCTA
Source organism: Litchi chinensis (assembly GCA_019925255.1). NCBI lineage: Eukaryota > Viridiplantae > Streptophyta > Magnoliopsida > Sapindales > Sapindaceae > Litchi > Litchi chinensis. The sequence continues at coordinate 10,772,864 of CM034472.1, forward strand.
TCAATTCAAAATAAAAATTATAGTTTAAAGAAATGCCATCGAAGCTAGAATCTAGAGAAACAAGCGTAAAAGGACTATAAAATTGCAGTTGGAAAGTAGCAATAAGGAGTAAACAAACGTACAGTGAATGTAGGTGGGATTAGCAAGGCATTGAACGAATTCCAACTCGAGCAAAAACCGTTGTCGCCCATCATCTAAATCTTTGTAAATGCTCTTTGGCCTATCAAATCGTTTATTTTGTTTTTAGGTATTAGTCTATAAAGAGAGAGATCAAAAGTAGAAGGCACTTACGAAGATGAAGTAGAGGATGCTTCTTCAGCCTTCGCCATCGCAAACTCAAATTGCGCTCAGCTCAGCTTCAAAGCCTCTGCAATTCTCATACAAAAAGACGACTCTCCATTTAATTGGTCACAAAACAGGCTGATTCTATTTCAAAAAAAAAAAAAAAACCAAGGGTTGATTCACCCAGGCCCAAATGCAGGCCCATTTCCTTTCTGATTTGATTTTCAATACGGCAATGAGAGTGGGTTTTGGATTCAAAAATCATAAACTTCTTAAATACCATATTTGAAGACCAATTGAAAAATAATGGGTTTGGAATTCAAAGAATCTTAAACTCTCTCATTTCTCAATCTTTTAGTAATTCTCATTCCTCTATGTCAAACATGCCCTTAATGATATATTTTGTAGTCTGCATATATATTTTCAAATTAATAAATTCTCAATTATGTGCCGAAAGCAGAAAATTTACTGTTTGAATAAACGTTACCCATTCGCACATGGTGATAACTATATATATATATATATATATATATATATTGAGAATAATACTTACATACTGTTAACATATTGAAAGAAACATTTAATTGGTTTCAAGAAAGAAGCATTTAATTATTGGTCAAATTTTATTAATTTAATTAATTTTTTTTGGAAGAGTACTATACCAGTTTGGTATTACCATAACTTTTAATATAATCACTTTTAGTTATGCTAAGGAAATTTATCTACGCTAAAATTAATTAGACTGGTGTTTAATTAATTTTATTGTTGAAACTATTATAAAACTCGAAAGCAATATGAAAGTATGCATACGTTAAGTAAATTTTATATAAATTGATTATATTTATTGAAAACTATTTATACTTTAAGCTTCTTTTGATAATGCTTTTAAGAAGTTAAATATAATTATTAATAATTTTTTAATAAAAAAGGTGTTTGGTAAACTTTTAAAAGTAATTATTTAATAACATGAGTGAATTTGTTATTACTTTTAAAGTAGGCGAATGCTATTTTTGTAAAATGATTATAAAATAATTTGTCATGGGATTTAATAAATCTTTTGAAAGTCGCCATCTTTATTAATTTTAATAAAAATAGATTTATATCTTAACCTTAATTATACAAAATGATGTTCATAATTCATACCAAATATAAATTAAAATATTTTATTTTTATATTAACTTTTGTAAAAAGCTAAGAAAATAAAAGGGTGTTTTCAAAACAAACTAAGATTGGTCTAATGATATCCCCATCTTATTTATGCCATAAGATCATGAATTCAAATCATGTTCATTTTCCTTAAAACTTGAATTAAATATAATTGAAAAAAAAAACAAGTCCATTCAATTTATATTTCATTGAAATTTAAATAACTTAAAAGTCCATGAGAAATTGTAATGTATATAATCTAAAGTTTGTTAGAGCCATATAGATTTTTTATTCTTAATGGTAAATTTTGATAAAATCCATAAATTTCATCGATTCCATATGGATTTTGTTAAAACTCCATAAGAAATCTATAATATGACAAAACTTGTTATAAACTTTTTTATTCATAAATCTCATTATGCAATCCATCATAAGGTTTTATCACTTAATTAAAATATATAAAATCATTAACTTTTTTAATACACCTACATTTGTTTAGATTCTTTAAAAGTTTGGATTGAATGCATCAAAATTTTTAAAATATTCAATAAAGATTTCATAAATTTTATTAAAATCTATATGTATTCAATTCAAACTTTTAAAAACTTCAAACAAATTTTAATGTATTATAAAAGTCATTAATATTATAGAAATTGCTCAAGTAATAAAATTCAATTGATCTTAAAATAAGATTTTTGAATAAAAAAATCCAATAACATCCATATAAAATTCATCCCGAAACAAGCCATAAAAAGCTTTAAAACCCAGCAAAGGTTGTCCAACTATATGCAGACTGAGAGTCAACGTCTTGAAAGGAGGAAAAACGATAGACGATTAGTGTAATACCAATTTTTGCACATCATCTCAGGACCCTCACCCTCACCATAGTTAAATCCCCATCATATTTAGGCGAACAAGACAAGAACATAACCATATTTTAAAGATTATGAACCAGAAAAACACTGTTTGTTCCACGTTCAACTCATCCGGGTTAACCTATATGAACCACTGTTTAAATTCACTGATACAGGAAAAAAAAAAAAGTGCATTTTAAAACTACAACATCTGCATTTCTGCCTCCTTTAATCCACTCTCCAAAGCAAGGAAATGCAAATCTTGAAATGAAAAGAAATCTGTAACTGCTGTAGGCGATACCAGTTTAGAAACAAGTTGGCCTCCACATGCGAACAATGATACAAATTCTTCCTTCCCGAATCCCACCAGCTTTGAAAAATAAATCATATGGACATTATACCATACCACCTACCAATGCTCTTCTCACAACTGCAGGCCAACACTAAAAAGAGATTCACCCTCTAATATGGCCTGTACCTCATTGGCCGCCTGAACCTTGGAACCCTTCTGAGGATGAGGAAAATTACATTTGAGTCAGAACAGAATCAGTTAAAGCAATAAATTTCTACTTCACAGCATTGAACAAGTAAAATTGAGTGAAGCTAGCAGTTTCAATGCAGTAAAGCAAATTAAAAAAATAAAAATAAAAATCCCTTTGCACAAACATTGGAGATAATTAATCTGTACATTATCAAACTGCTACTTGAATGAAGCTTGCAAGCAATTCATAACAGCTATACTATATAAAAAATTTTAAAAAAAATTATTAAAAAAAAAAAAAAAAAAAAAAGAACCAGGTTGATATTTATGACATCCAAGAAGAATAGGGCAGGCCAAGATGCTCACACCAGAGAAATCAGAAAGATACATCAAAAACATCTGACTCAGATTAATTGTTAATGTGCAAACTCAGGGCCAGACGCCTAAATTATTTTTCTGTTTTAATTTCAACAGGGGCATTGGAACAACTGTTGTTAATCAACATCCTGCTAGTCCAAATTTAACGAGATTTATTCCAGTTTTTAAATTTGAATTCTTTCCCAGAGAAACTAAATTTCAAATAAAACCCATAGAAGGGTTTTATTCCGAAAAACAAAAAAAAAAAAATCTTTTGCAAAACAGATATGTAATTACATCAGAATTTTTAATTTCAACTATTAGAAAGTATTACAAAATTAATAGTACAATCTTGTCTCCGCATATCATATTATAAAATTGCACTAATTCTAAAAACAGCAGAAGTATGTACTCAACAAAGATAACCTTCCAAAAACTACCCATATAGCATGACCTCAAAAATCCTCCTTATGATCTGCCGTTCACTCTCAAAAGAGTGGTAAGGCAATAATCTGATATATTTTATCTGACATAGAGGGGTAGGAGAAGTAATTTCACATTTGTTTGCACCTAGGGTAGTCTAGGTAGAACTTGACACGATGAAGAAACATGGTTAGATATTGTTCTACAATATAGACCTCTAGAATCCACCACAAAGGAATTTGTTTCAAATGAGCAGAAATATTAAATATCTCCTGTAAAAAACTGCATTTGACAAGCCAAATCCTAAACAAATACAACTTCCTAAAAGATGATATCGGTCTTCACAAGTATTAAGAAATAAAAAACAACTTCCAGAAGCAAAACGGAAAAATATCTTCATTGCATAATGAAAATATCCTTCCTCATTTGACTTTTGTCCAACATCATTATCCAGAAGTGCAACAGGGTATGTAAACAATCTGACATGCTATTTTTCCATTTCATTTTCAAATATTCCATCCACCTAACGATATTATACTTTAAAAAAACCAATAGAAAAACAAATAACAAATTCATCCAATATTTGGGCAAAAGTTAAAATTATCAGTATCGGCAGAGACCTGCAGATTAATTAAACTGGTATTAAAGATCTTCTAGTACTTACCCATAACCATATGGAGGAAATGGGGCACCAGGGATGAAAGGCCTCCGGCCTCGAAAACCAAACGGGTTAGGTCGCCTTCCTCGAAACTGTTTCATACCAGGAATGTTGGTTCTCTTAGCAGAGACCTGCACAATAACCAAACCCACCATTACAATAAAATCTTAATAAATTTTTGTGTGATTACTTGCAATCAATCAAATCTAAAGACCTTTAACTGACGACCATGCAACTCTGTTTCATTTAACAGAAGAGCATTCTGAACAGCTTCAATTTCAACAAACTCAACATAAGCAAATCCTTTTGGTTGACCAAACTTGTCTGTCAAAATCGTCACTCTGTTGACAGTTCCACAGGACTGAAAATGCTGCTGCACTTCCTCAGGAGTGCATGCATAGTCTACCTGCATCGCAACATGCACAAATAGCAAGAGGGTTACACCACTGGTGTAAACTGTTCACTGTCACAGACTAAACTAGCAAGACATAACATAAAAAAATAATACAAAATCCTAAGTGAATGTCTTATTTAAATTCAAATAGATCTAAATCAGTCTAAACAACACTAAACTAACTACATTGATTCCACCACAATATTTACTGGGATAGGGTGCTTAAGCTTGAACTACAATGCAGAAAATATCTGATATCTGAATATGAAAATACATTTAATTGACTTCATGGACGTTCAGAAGAAGGTAGTTTCAAGAACAGCACATCAGAGTAGAGAGAGGGGATATACATAACAATACATCATCATCAACATCGAAACATAATCTATAACATTAGATCAGAAAATTTGTTGTAGAGTCCTCTTTTATATTTATACACACACACACACACACACACATATGGGTAAGCCATTAAATATTTAATCCATAAGTTAGTATATCCTTACAATTATGCCGGTTGAGTTGAATTTAAAATTAAATGATATGTGAATATTAATGTTATTAAGCACCATTTACATTGGATTTGGGTTCTAAGGAGTCCAACTAGGACGCAAGATCCATTTTATGAATAATGGATGAACATATGACCCAATTATTGACTACAAGGGAAAAAGACAAATTTTAGGGTAGGAAAAGAAAAATTGACTGAAAAAGGAAGAGAAAAAGAAAGAAGGAAGAGGAGACAATGAAGAGGAAGAAGTACAGAAAAATAAAGTGAAAAGGAGGATTTTGGTTCCCTAAAGGTAGGGATTTTCAATCTCATTGTTTTGTCTTGTTTAATTACTTTTGTATTCTATTATAATGAAGAGACCTTGTATGAATGCGATGTTGATGTGTGTTTATAGCTACATGTAAATAAATTACTTGTACATTGTATTGGTGAAGCTATATGTTGTTGCATATTAAAAAGTGAGGGTTTTGATGATTTTCCCTTCCTAACTCTAAATTTGTTTATTCCCTCTTATGACTAATAAATGGGTTCAATTTGGGCTTCCACTCAACCAAAATTCCTAAAATGGGTCTTTTGATCCAAGTTGAACCACATGGAACCCAAATCCAATATATTTTACAATTAATATATACACATATAAACTAAGATCAAACTAAACTCAATTGACACAATTAAAAGGATGCACTAACTTGCAAATTACATAATTAGTGGCATATATTGTTGGAACCCCAATAACAGCAATTTACCCTAGATGGAGGGTCAAAGAAGTAAAAGTTGATGAAGCGTGATTGAAGGAGTATTGTAGGAAAGTCAAAGGAATGAATGTTGATTGACTGGGTATTGTTTAGGCAATTAGACAAACTAATCAATGTTGATTGAAGGGGTTTGGTTTAGCGTTTAGGCAATTAGCTTGATTGTTGGTATATGTTTTGGTTTTCAATAATTATTTATAGGGGGATGTTAGGAGTATTAGAGAATCTTGGAGTTTGTGTTGTATGCAAAGAAACTCGGCTAAAGGCCATTGTAGCAATTGCCTTAATCTCTTGGTGTAGCACTAAGAGTCTTATTTCTATTTTATTGTTTTTTAGTAATAAAAGCTCTTTATTTGTCTTTTATTAAATTTGAGTTAATGAAGTTTTTATCAATTGGTATCAAAGTCTTGCACAAGGGACCAAATGAATGGTTAATACACGAATGGAGAGTCGAGTGGATAAGCTCGAACGAGATGTGACAGAATTGAGGGACCAGATTTCGGTCATGGATGGGAAGTTGTTGGAGGAGTTGGTTTCGATTAGGAATATGCTTGTTGCTTTGAATGAGAAACTAGCACCAACAAAAGGAGTGGAGTCCGAACAATATTTCAAAGTTCATGCATTTCAGGTGAAACCAATCAATCCTAAAGAGAATTTGGTCTCTAGCAACAAAGAGTCAAATAAAGAATCATCAAGTCAGGCCACTAAAGATACAATTAGACTGGAGCTTGAAGCAACAAATGTTACAAATGAAGAGTTTATTGAAAAAGCTCTAGAGGTTAAGATAACTTCTGTTGGCCTGAAGATGTTAGAACGGCAAACATCGAGAGAAGGTAACTCTGCACCATGTTCATTTAGGAAATCATCTGAAGGGTTACTACTTACTAGTGATTCTTCCATACATCACCAACAGATCCTAATGCATCCCCATTAGATTTCAAGCATCTTTTGCAGTATAAAACCATAAAGTTGCCGACTTTAATGATGGTGAGTTTGGTGGGAAGGCATCCAAGCTAGATAGGTTACTTTAGCCCCTTTCACTGTCAACAAATGTGTGGGAAGACACGGGTCAGACACGGGGATGAAACTACTTGGGAAGCTGTATACGAAATTTAAGAGTGGTTTCCATCGTTCCGCCTTGAGAACAAGGCGGTTGCTGAGGGGGATAGTATCGTTAGACACCCAATAATAGCAACTTACCATAGATGGGGGGTCAAAAGCATAAATGTTAATAAAACAATTTACCATAGATGGAGGGTCAAAGAAGTAAATGTTGATGTAGCGTAATTGAAAGAGTATTGTAGGAAGGTCCAAGGAATTAATGTTGATTGATTGGGTATTGTTTAGGCAATTAGTCAAACCAATCAATGTTGATTTAAGAGGTTTAGTTTAGGCAATTGCCTTGATTGTTGGGATATGTTTTGGTTTTCAATAATTATTTATAAGGGGATGTTAGGAGCATTCAAGCATCTTGGAGTTTATGTATTGCACGCAAAAAAACTCTGCTAAAGGCTGGTGTAGCACTTGCCTTAATCTCTTGGTGTAGCACTGAGAATCTTATTTTTGTTTTATTGTTTTTCAATAATAAAATCCCTTTATTTGTCTTTTAAATTTGAGTTAGTGAGGCTCCTATCATATGAATACACAAGCATATGTCTATTCTATTAAAAAAAAAAAAAAAAAAAACTAATATAAATCTTGCCAATCATCTAGATAAAAGACAGATTTGAACAAATAATTAGGAAAGTACAAAACTATTTTTTGCCTAAAAGACAGATTTATTTGCCCTAATTTAAATGTCATGCAGCTATGATTTAGACATAAAATGCAGGTCTTCATGTCCCTTAGCCTATTCTAAAACACTAAACAGAAAAAACTTTTGCAAAGCTATTCCAAATATGATTCACAATCTCATACCCATCCAACTTTTAGAACAATTTATGTTCGTATAGGCTGTGTTTCATTCACCGGTTACAGAACCAGATTGAATTGAGTGAGAGACTCAATTTCATAATAGGTGTTTGGCACACTCAGTGCATTGAGATACTCAGACCGCTACAGTTATTTCTAGTCCAATTTTTTTTTTTTTTATTATTAAAAATCAATTGATAAGTTTATGATCACATATTTCCATTTTCGTGTTAACTTTTGAAAATGCTTTCGCTAAACCAAATTTTCCTTGATTTTGGTTATTTATTAAAATTTGATTATTTTTATTTACAAATATTAAATTAATTTGAAATATTGTATTTTGTGAAAACAATCTACATCTAATTAAAAATTTCATGCTGTTACTAAAACTCCACATTCAAACTACAGAGTAATATAAGTCGACTAAAATGACGTAATTTTAAAATGATAAAATAATCCAGATATTAACGGGCTAAGAAAACTCACATTACCAACGTAGATTGAGCGGGAGTCCACCTCCTCCTTTTCAGCTTGAGTTGCAGAACTACCAGAGGAATCTTCATACACACACAAGGAAGAAAAATAAAAAATCAACATAGCCCACACATATTAGCTAGAAAATCAAACATTTCAAATAACCCTAAAATAACAAAGCAACAACAAGGGGCTTAGGATAAATTAATTCAAATCAACTTGGACCACATAAAATTTCAAAAAAATAACAACCATTTAGAAAGCATCATAATGGCTTTAATCAATATCCAAATCAAAGAAAAAACAAAAAAAAACGAACAAAAAAACAGTGAAAATCTTGGGAAGTTGGGATATAATTGAATAATAATGGAGGCAACCGCACAACTTAATAAAATAGCTAGTTTGTTAAACCAAATTGAGAAAAATCTATAAACCAGAATAAGACCCATAATTAGCTACCCTGACGAAGCACCACGTGGACAGGCAAATATAATACAAAAGAGACAAACAGGCACATTTAATGGATGAACATGATAGGGAAACTCGATCAAACCAATCAGATAATAATACACTTTAATCAGGCAGAGTAATTGACAGCTGACATTATAACCTCAATTAACTTCTTCCTGCCATTCCTAGCAAAATAACATATCCATCCAAGATAACATTGTGGCTTCAGGAAATTTGGTAGTTCCCGCCAATTTTATACTATTAGATACTCTCTTGATTTGGTTGATCAAAGGATTACATACATTTTCCATTTTTCTCTCAGTCACACCAGTACATAATTCAATTCAATCACTGAAACATGTTTTGTAAACCTCTACAATGGAATCATCATCATCATGACATTGGTGATCATACAATGAGTAAACAAACTTTGCAACAACATATCACAGACCTAAAAAGTTAAAGACTTTCAACAATGGCTCCCTAAAATCTTCACAACACAACACTAAAACGTAAACAAATACAATAAAAATCAACAATTCAAACATAAAACCTAACGTTAAAGCGTGACCTAACACAAACCCAGATCCAAAAATCAAACTTGCCTATCATACATGAAGAAATACAGAAAAGGAGGGAAAAAGAGAGAGACCTTGAACAGCGCCCATCTCCTTCTCGACTTTAGCCTGCATTTCACGGAGAGCACCGGCTTCTTCTTCAATCTCCTTCAATCTCTTCTTCATGTCCTCCAAATCCTTTTCGAAATAGCAATGGAATCAGAATCAAACCAAACGCGAAACATATAAACATATATATATATAGAGAGAGAGAGAGAGGGAAAAGAAGAAGTACCTTGGAGTTGGCGTTAGGGTCGTTTTCGGTGTCGGGGTCATGGTCCGGATCGTCGACGTCGACATCAGCTTCCATCTCATCAGGGATATCACCACCGTAAACCTCGTGCTCTTGCTCTTCGTGCTGCTCCATGCTGTTTTTGTTGATTATAATGCTCGATTGTTTCTGCTGCTGCTGGTGGTGGTTTTTTAAATTTGTTTTGGTTATTTTGGGTTTTGCAAGGTTTTTGAGTTTATATTTGAGGTTGGGGACTAGGGATTGGACGTGCCTTGGTGATCCAAGGAGGTGGTTCTTCCGTAGTTTTCACCAATTTTCTAGGGCTTTTTTGGTAAAACAATACTGCTCCGGGGTGTTTAGCTGCCTTTAGAATTTGATTTTGCAAAACTCCATTATTGGTATATTTTACAAGGTATAAAATTTATCTTTACATAAATTCTCATTATCAAAATATACCATAGATTTTTCTGACATTAGAATGAGTTAAAGTTTGTCAAGAGATCAGATATCATATAGCTATTTCTCTTTAGACCAATTGCCTAACTCCCACATCTTATTATTAATTGCACTCTATGCTAAACTATGATAAACACCGGTTGATCACTATTAATTAATAAAACCGAAAAGACAAATTAATCTTTTTAGTCTATTCATTAATTTTTATTAAAGATTTTTTTATTTTAAATTAAAAAATTGATTAAAAAACTTTTAAAACCATAATAATTTGGCAAAACCCAATAATAACCCTAGCTTGTCTCCATGATATGGGTTGTTTGAGATTGTGGAGAGGACACCCCTTCATGGTATGAATTCCAAACCGTGGAGGAGGTAGCTCCATGATCTAAAGAAGTCCAGATTGTGGGGACTCTATGATTTCAAATCATGGAGGAATTTCCTCTATGCTTTGGAAAAACTAGTTCATGAAATAGATTTCGCCACGATCCAAAATCTAGGCATGGAGAAGCTATCTCCTCTACAATATGAATTTAGACAGTGGAGGAAATAGCTTTTCGATCGTATTATATGTTTACTTGTAAGATCAGAGAATAAGAATGATGAATGAGAATCATTATAAGTATTTACTTGCTTTATATAAATATAATGGGAATGAAAAATATAAACTTCACACATATTTGGGGTTATGGATGGGAATGGTATTTCCCCCACCCTTTTAAAGATTCCCAATCTCATTATCTATTAAGGAGACGTTTATTAATCAGAAATTAAAACGAGAGGGAAATAAGTTCTAGCATAAAGGAAATGAAGATTTTTTTTTTCCTTTTCTTTTCTATGATTTGTTTACTTGATAAATTAAGAAATGAGAATAATTGATATTATTTACTTACTTTAAAATCATTTTGCAATGAAAATGAAAATATGAGTTCCATATGAATTTGGAGTTATGTAATGTGAATCTCATTCCTCCCACCTCAACTGGAATCTCATTCTCATTATCTTTTCCAAATTAAAAAGACTTTTATACCTTCTTTTTTTCTTTTTTGTTTTATAGATTACATGGTATGTATTGTTATCAAATAAAATTGTTGATTTTTACAATGTTGTTGGGTTAAATGAGAGTTTAGAAATAATCATACAATTAATAATCATAACAACTACAATGATAGAGTCTAACATAACTCTTATGATGAAGGTTCATATATATGTAAAACAAAAGTGACCAACGTATTCTTATTTGAGAAATAATATAATGTTATGAAATTTTTGTTTAAAAATAATGAAAAAATAAATAATAACGTGATTTCATTTATTATGGATTGTCAGATATTCATTAACATTAACAAAAATAAAAGGTAAAATATAGATATACAATAATTAACATGCTTACAATAATATTCTTAAAAACAATCAAGGGCATTTTTGTAATTTAAAATTAATTTATCAATTTCAAAGCAAAGTAAACAGTTTAATGATAATACTGATAATTTCGATTAAGATTCTTATAATTAAAGTAAATAACTTATTATGATTCCAATACATCATTCTAATTCCAAGTTATTCCGATTCTAAATCATTCTGATTCCTGTAATTGAAGTAAATGCACCCTTAATGATGGAAATAGAGATTAAATTCAAATACTACTACCTATACAAAGGTAAAACTTAAACCCTTGATCTTTTAAAATTAAGGGAAGTGTTCAACTACTATTACTAAGAAGTGGTGTGTAGGGAATGAAGATGAATTGAAATTCAATTACAGTATTACATTCTTCTCTTTACTACTTTTAGGAATTAAAATTGGAATCAAATGAAATTTTCTTTTTTGTGTTCACTAAAAATAGAGATAAAACAAAGTTAATTATAAAAAATAGTCATGTACATCACATATAAAAATATAATTTTAGTATGAAACAAAAATATTCATTGTTACTTAAAAAAATATTATCATAATAATTACCAATATTTGTATTTAGTTAAATATTGATTAAAAAAAAAATGACTGGTTATACTATGCAAATTTGCAAAACTTATTAAAAACAATTTTTTTTTTTTTAAATTAATACATGTGTGCATTTTTTATTAATTGAGGGTATATTAGTAAAATTACTTAAATTTCATTATTCAATGAAAAAATGAAACTTGATTCCCCAAGTGAGAGGAGGGAATCAAGTTCCCTTACCCTCAGTAACTTGATTCCCAATTTTAATGTACAGTCCATATAATCTAATTCTAACAAATTTTATAAACACCAAAATTCAAATTTTGGAACTAAGTTCCCCTTTTCCCTATCTTGGATTCTTTATGAGTAAACATATCATAAATACTAAATAGTATACTTTATCCTATCTAAAAACAAAAACAACAATAACTAATAATAAAAGGTCCTTCTATATATATATATATATATATATATTTTTGAAACTATGTACCAATATGTTAAAATAATTCATGATATGATATAATAAAAAATAGTTTTTAAAATTTAAAAAACATTTTAATAAGCATAAGATTATTATAAAAAAAAAAATATGTTTATTGAAGATAAAAAAGTTACATAGTTTTTTTTTTTTTTAAATGTTTATAGAGTACATAATTTTAATCAAGGATATTTTTATAACTTGTAATAATTCATTCCAATTCAAAATGAAAGTAAACATTTCAATAGAAATATTGTTGATTATGATACATCATTTTGATTATAGATCAATCCGATTATAAATCATCCTGATTCCAAAATATTTCTATTACATGTAAGTAAACACAACAATGTCTTCTTCTTTTTTTTTTCCAAATTTTGTCTCCAAACTTTGAACTTCAAACAAATTCAAACTTCAATCATATCCAAATTCCAAGCCTATTTTCAAAATCCCTATGTAGAGACAATGAGAAAGGAGAAAGAAAGTAAATGAGAGAGGAGAGGGAAAGAAGTGTCATACATGAGAGATCATAATTTTTTTAAAAATAAAAACTAGAGAGGGAAGGGCGAAATCATCTTTTCTCCTTAACTTAATTGAGTAATGGTGGTTAATTATTAGTCAATTACCATATGAAATATCAATTTAATTAAATCAATACCTTAAAATAGAGTGCAATTATAAGTAAAATCAAAGAAAGTGCAATTTTCCCATTTGATTTTTGACCAAAAGTTTTTAGGCAACTTCTAACATCAATCACTACCTTTGCTGCTTGGATATATATTATCATAATTGAGAGAAATTTACTCTCACAAATAGGAGAAAACTCTTCTTATATGCTTGTAAAATGCCAATAACTATACTTAAACCTTTTTTGAGGGATATCAATAAGCCACTTTGAAGATGAGGATAGATTCCTTTAAAATTTTCCAAAATTTTTCCTAGTTTGTGATGGAAATTTTGGAATTTTAATACCTATTGACATCCTTACCTCCCCCACTAGAATGTATAGGGAGATACACAACCATTTTAGCTAGATGTGCATTCTTAAGTCTTAAATTGAAATAAATTAAAAGTTTTTTTTTTTTAATGAAAGAGAAACCAACTTAATTATACTGTCCAATAATAGGGTAGAAGGTCATTCACTCGTAATTCAAATAATTAGCATATTTCTTATCCACATCTATGATATGACTATAGTCTCACCAAACATACTTATAAACATTGTGGGCAATTCTCTCCTAACTATGAAAATAAATATCTCCCAACATAGTAAAAGATTTTCGTGCTACACATAATATTTAATATTAGTACATCCTAATAAATTTTGACCATTTATGTCAATAGAATTCTGATTACCTTATAATTAATAATAATAATAATAACAATAATAATATGGTATGAAAACTATTACCTTGTGATTATTTATTTATTTTATTTTTTCAAAAAGAGCAAATTGCATTAACCCCCTACCTAAAATTACATTCAACCCTTAACTTATTGACATAATTGCACTCACTAATTTTCTACTATCAACTAAGAGTTAATTACTATTAGTCAATAACAACAAAGTGAAGAGGTCCAATATGGCCATTATCTATTTTATTATTTGTTAAATAGTTTATTTATTTAATTAAACTAATTAAAATATATTTATTCTAATATGAAAATCAACTATTCAATCAAAATCACATCCTCTTCTTCAATTAAATGAACTACAATGAAGTAGATGGGCTTGTGGCTCGTTGGTACCCACTTGCGTGTGTGTTGTAGGTTTTACACCCTATGTGCATTTTCCCACTTACAAATGTGGGTTTTCTCTCTATCTTTGTGTGGACTGTTTTTTCACCCATATATAGGTCGCTTTCTCCCGCATGAGAGCTGCTCTTCAAACTACGTCCCAAAGTCATATCTCGCCTGCTTCTGGTTGACCCTTATTCTTGTACCAGCTATCAAAAAATAAAAAATCAACTGCAATGAAAATTAATCACAACAAACTCACCTAACTTTTCAAAATTTATGTTCAATTATAATGGATATGTTAGACATTTTTTCAGAAATTAAAAAAAAAAAAAAACGAAATACTACAATACTTTGGTAATCTTATAAAAAGGAGATAGTAACTGGTAGCTCAATGTAAGGTAACTTCCAAAAGCTAAGGTGGTGTTTGTTTTAAGGGCTTGGCTATCTTACACAACTACTAACCTTATTAATCAATTTGAGCTTTTAAATTGGTTGTAAGGGTGTTTATTGATGTCAATTCAAATACTCCAATTGATGGATTAAGTTAATAGTTAGGTAAGGTAGTTAAACCCTAATTTTAATACCTCAAATCTTTTAATTTTTTTCTTTTTAATTAAATACTTTTTAGGACTTAAAAGGTGATGCATTTTAATTTGTTTGATTTCTTTTTTAAGGTTTCATAACTTAAAGGTGCAAATTTTGCCACCTACAAATATGATTTCCACATCCAAATTGTTAATACACCCATGAATTAAATTTAAAATTTTGCGTATCAATACAAACACCCATAAATATACCAATATTAACTCTATTTAAACAACATTAATTGTATTCATTTAAAACAAAATTTTTATCTTTATTCTTTCCTTATTTCTCTTAAACATAAATTCTTAACTCTAACCCTAATTTTACACTTTATTAAGAAAAAGAAGAAGCAACCATACTTAAAGGTTGAAGGCACCAAATTTTTCACCAAAAGTAAGACTCTATTTTGTGTTTTAATCTATATTTACTATTTAGATGAGTAAAAAAAAATTAAAAATAGTGTTTTGCATTTTAAAAAGAATGTAAAAATGTCATTGGATATATGTAAGATTCATAAACCTTTTTCTTTGTAGATTTTCTACTAAAAGTATTTATGGATTTTTGCTTGTTTTGTTAATTTAATATATTTTTTTAAAATAAAAAAGAAAACTGCTTCAAGTTTTACAAGGAAATAAATTGTTTTACTATTATCATTTGTCCTTCCATGTAATTTTGTTTGGTGTTTGACTACCTTACCCAACCATTAACCTTATCTTTCAATTAAAGTTAATTAGATTAGTGATTGGGTAAAATAGGTAAATCCGTTTGTTTAAGGATAATTTTATCATACAAATGTTTATTGAAAAATGAGTATTTAAATCATTCTTATGGGTGGCAATAACTCTACCTATAACTTAAATATTAAATGTTTTTGCTATTATGATCGTACTCTTTATTTACAATGTACATTTCCATTTATCTTGTGAAAAATATTTATTTTTGTTTACTTATTTCATCATTTTATTTATATAAATAAAAATAATAATTTAATATTTGTTTAAAAAAAATAAAAAAAATGGTTGAAGAGGAAGCCATTATGTTTAAATGTTCGATCACTCACTTTCTCTTATTGATCCAATATCTTTACTAGCTTGTTATTATTATTATTATTTTAACAAATCTAATACAAAACCAGATGAAAGCCAAAATGGGCATATCAAATCAATATCTTGAATCAACAATTGGAAATTTGGAATACAATATAGCCAAAATGGACTTTGAATCAATACCCCAGATCAACAATTGGAATACAAGAAAGATGACTGCTCTTCATGGCTCATGTGAATAAGCAACGACGATAAGAGGGTTAATGAATTGAGGGAATCACATGAAAAGACTACAACACTCCATCTTTATCTTTGATGGGGGGAGGGGGGGGGGGGGGGGGCGCTCGTGTGAATAGGCAACAACAATGAGTGGGTTAATAAATTGTGGCCAATAGAAGGGGATGTAAGTGCAATTATGTCAATAATTTAAGGTTTAATGTTATTATATATAAAGTCATGAGAGGTAAATGCCATGTTGCTTGTGGAAGGGGCTCATGTGAATCAATAAGGCAATGTGGGCGTTAATAAATGATGGTCAATCGTTAGTTAATAGAAGCGATAAATGTAATTATATCAACAATTTAAGGTTCAATGTTGTATGTAAAGTTATGGGAGCTAAGTGCAATATTGCTTTTTAAAATATCATCTACAATGGTTTGATTCGAATCTAAACATTGTTAGTCTTATTAAAGTAGTTATACTATTGAAGTATGAAGCTTAAATCAATAATGTGGAGCCACACATACACATTGGGGGTCGAGCCACAGGAAGTTGTGCCATAAGTGGCAGGCGAACCACTAAAGATTATTGTAACTTGGAAGTCACACACACATGTAATTGATTGTAAATAAAAATATAAAAAGAAGAGCATACAACAAATAATTGAGAGTATGGCGTACGATGAGTGATGGTTATTTGGTGGCTTAGATAAGGGTAAGATGTCGTGCGACAAAGAAGTTTGGAACGTTTACTGAGTATCAATGGAGAATTTGGCAGAGTAACAATAGAAAGGCAAGATGATCCCTCTCTTCACTGGCTACTCCCCCTTTTATAAGTGAGGAGTTGACTTTTATCAAGCTATAATGATTGCTAAGATCAAGATATCAGTTTCTTTAATCCTCGCACCTACAATTATTTAGTAAACCTTCACATTAAATTGGTCTACCTTCACATTAAAGTGGTGTGATTTGACCGAGCATTACAATTAGTCATGGACTTCTGGAGTTCTAAGCTTCAATTGGGTTGGATTTGATAATAACCCAACATTTGAACTACTATTATGAACTCTATCTACGACCCATTTCTTTGGGCTATATATATACAAAATAGCTCAAGTAAGCCCAATTGATGGGTTGTATATATATATATATATATATATATATATATATATATAAAATAGCTCAAGTAAGCTCAATAGATGGGTCGTGTATATATATATATATTATTAAATTTGTGCTGACAATTAAACCATTGCGCTTTAAGCCGCCTAGAAGGATCATAATCGGAGGCCACTAGTTCACTATAAAAAGCTGGTTGGAAGTCTACACTAACTGCAAAAGCACCACAAAACTTCCATTAATTATAGTTGCGAAAAATCCCTCCTTCAGTACAGTCGCCAATCAAGGATTATGTTTTGCAAAAGGCCATTCCATTATTTCTAAACCATAACATAATAGGAGAGTATACTAAAATATATAAGGTTTCGGTCACAGGAACTCAACATGCTTGGTCTGCATACTCGAAATGCTTGAAATGTTTACAATTTGTCCATGATTCATATATATATATGTATATATACATATATATACATATATATAGTAGAGAAGAATAAAAAGAAAAATCTTCATTAATTTATTATGCATTCCTTTATTCTTTTGGCATAAAACTTACAAGTTACAAGATAACAGAAGTTTTACAATAATATTTTTCTCTCATCTTTTTTTCTTGCGCATACAAACAGTTATATAGATATATATGTTGTCGACCCTAGCAAATCAAAATAGGGGCTTGATAGCTTATTAATTCACTCCGCCAGCTTGGTAGGATCCTTTCTCATGGAGGAGTAGTGACACCTGCACAAAATTAAGTTTTTAAGTGAGGCATAATGTAACCATTAATAGAACAAAAGAATCTGTTGAAATTAAATGCTTATGTCAACAAAAGAACCCGAGAGAGAGAGGCACTCACTTCCACACTTGAAGTTACGAGGGACGGTTCTTCCACAGCCCTCAATCTGCTTAATAGTACGTTGGACGCCGATGAGAGCAGCCAACTTGGGGGTGACTGAAGGGCAAACACACTCAACATGAGTCACCCTAACACGCTGGCAACAGTTTGGAGAGGGTTTCGCCCCAAACACCACTGCTCTACACGCGTTCACCAGCAGCTTCTTCTCCTGCTCGCACTGGCTCGGGCTTAGGTCTCCTTTCGCTCCTTTTATGTTACTCTCCCATACTCCCACCACAATGACTAGAACCAACACCAGCGACGTCACTGCTGATCCCTTCATTTTTTTTTCTCTTTCTTAATTTGTCTTGACAACCTCTTCTGTGCAGTAACACTAAACAACGACTCCTTTTTATAGTGGAAAATGGAATCTTCGTTGTATGCTAAGGGGGACCAAAACAATGACTTCATATTCAAACAGAATATCTTTAACTTTCCAATTCCAAAATTACTTTTAACAATTTACAGTATTTTTTTTTTTTTTTTTAAATTATTTTAGATACAGTCATATTAATCAAGACAAACAAAAGTACAAGGAAAGATTACTCGATCAAATTTTTCTAAAAAAATTGTATTAAAAATATAATTTTATTTAAATTAAGAATAAATTACCTATAAGGTCAAAAGGTGCTATGCTGCAGTGGCAGTGCATTGTCTAGATACTCTAAAGAGTCCTAGGTTTGACACCTGATAATAGCCATAATTTGTGACAGTCTTTCCCATCTAAGTGTGGAAAGTCTCTCCACCAGATCATTTTTTCACCTATTTATGAGTCGCTTTTTTTTTTAAAATGAAAGTCGCTCTTTAGATCGTGCCATCAATGTCTAATATCGTTTGGTTTCGATTGTTCTTAGAATCAGTTCAAAAAAAAAAAAACCCCATAAGTAATTATATATAATATCTTTAAGAAAATATTATTTCTTTTTTTTTACCCATAAAAATGTATTATTTCAAAAAAATAGTAATTCTGTATAATAGTCACATGTATGAATGTAGATGTAGTTAATTGACTGATTGTGGATATTTGAGGTCAATATTCCCAATAGGCATCCTTTTCAATGTGCCGCCTGCCAAGAAATTGCTTGGTGCTGTCTTGTCGTGGAAAATCATGGCGATGATGTCGTTAATGTGCGCTGCCAACAAGAGGGAGAGGACAGGAGATGCATAATACACACTAACATATATATATATACACATATGTATGTCCAATATTATTATAAATTAAAATTTTTAATGAAAATGTATTACTTAAAATTTTCGATATAGTAATATTTTATTTTTTAAACATCTTAAAAAAAATCTACCTAGTTTGGTTTCTCTTTTATCACTACTTAAATCAGGATTTAAAGAGGCATATTAACAAACTTTATTTCTAAAAAATCTATAAAATGAGTTGACCCAGGTCTTCTTCTTGCGAAGGCAATTATTAGTTTTGGACCTTTTGGTCACTCATGGGCTGGCAATCATTGAAATAAATTTTCGGTCAGAAACAGTCGGGCCGACGTATAAACAAAAGTCTTTGGTCAATCCGTAATTTCAGGCGATTGCTGAGTACGGTCGTATGGTCTCTTGCGCACATAGAATGCGTAAACCGCGACTTCCACTGTTTTGAGACCAACAGTGTCTTGATCATTGCGTTGTGTGCCAATTTTATTTGGGTAGGGACTGCAATTGGGGTTAACGGTTCGAATTGGTCCATACGAATATGATATGATTAGTTTTTATTTAATATGAATATGATATGATTAATAAACAAGTTAGATCTTTTAAATATGAATACAATATAATTATATTTGGATCAGTACAAGCATGACATGTTTAATTTATTTAATTATAGGCATTTAATTCATTTAATGACACGTTTGTGAAATTCATTTTAACGACTTGTTAACTGATAGGTTTAGAAGACCCATTTAGTGACACGATTATAACTCATTTAACTATATTTAATATATTTATCATAAAAACTAACTTAAGAAATTGATTTATCCACGAATACAATCCAAAATATTAAGACATGTAAACTTTATACTCCCATCCTAAACAATAAAGTTGAATTGCATCTGATCTGACATGAATTTAAGAAGGCAACTCTTACAAATTAGGTTGTCAAAGATGTGCAGGAACAGCAACTGCAATGCAGTCAACCAATAAGGATTTGTAATCGAGGCTACATTATCTAGTGGGGTTATTAAGGCAATCGACTAAAACAAAAGACTAGCTAGGTGCAACGACAAAATAATCCATTTGCTCATCATAGCAATATATGATTAGAAAATTTACATACAACAGACAAATGGGACTGATTAAAAACCAAGCAACCACCGAGACAAAAACCCACCACGCTCGCAGTTGACCAGCAAAATTACAATGAAACGATCATCATGAATTTGACAAATAGGTGCAAAGACAAAAGAATCCCTTGGTTTTGTTCATCTTGACAGAGCAATAATTGAAAAAGTTATACACAACAGACCAGTGTGAATGGTTAAAGATCAGTGGGAAAACTTCGTTTTACTCCCTCTTTTCATCCCTACCTTTCCAAAAGTCCTTCAAAAAAAAGTTTAAACTATCAAACAATTGATAGTCAATATTAACAGAATATGTAAAAAAATATTTTTACCTTTAATAATTATTAGTTCACATAAACTATTAGATTATTTTAATAAAATAATAAATTTATAAGTTAAATTATCTAAAATATCTCCGAATTTAAGTTATTAAAAATGATTTAAATTTACTATTGATTGTCAGTTGACTAACGATTTGGATTTTTTTTTAAGAATTTTGAAAAAATTAGGAATACAATGAGCTATTTTTAAAAAAACTTTGAAAACTTGATGTTTTTCGGAATCTCGAAATCTCGAAGACAGAAATGATAGTTCCCCAAAACCAATTTATAACAACCACAGCGACAAAACTCCACCAGGCACGTCACAGTTGACCAGCGAAATTACATTGAAACGGTCATCATAAATTTGACAAATAAATATAGCATAAATGCCATCGTGAAACTAACCCGAAAATAACAAGGAAAATACATTAAATACAAATGAATGCGCAAATTCCAATCATACGATACAACTCAATTAGGTAGTGTTTAATAATATTTGCACTGCATGTCTCTTTTGTACTGTGTAACCTAGAGGTTAAAATAAAAACTCTTTTGTACTATGTAACCTAGAGGTTAAAATAAAAAGAGGTTATACATAGTACAAAAAAGACATGCTGTGCAAATATTATTAAACACTAGCTAATACAAATGAATTTGCACATTCATTTGTATTTAATGTATTTTCCTTGTTATTTTCGGGTTAGTTTCACGATGGCATTTATGCTATATTTATTTGTCAAATTCATGGTGCCCGTTTCGTTGTAATTTCGCTTGTCAACTGTGACATGCCTGGTGGGGTTTTGTCGCTGTGGTTGCTTAATTGGTTTTTAATCAGTCCCGCTTCTCTGTTGTATGTAACTTTTTCAATTTTTGCTATGTTTAGATGAAGAAGACAAAGGGATTTTTTTGTCGTTGCACCTAGCTAGTCTTTTATTTTAGCCGATTGCCTTATTAACCCCTCTAGATAATGTAGCCTGGATTACAAATCCTTCTTGGTTGACTACATTGCATTGCTGTTGCTGTTGCTGCACATCTTTGACGACCTAATTTGTAAGAGTTGCCTTCGTAAATTAGTGTCCGATCAGATGCAATTAAACTTTGTTGTTTCAAGATGGGAATGTGAAGTTTACATGACTTAAAGTTTTGGATTGTATTTATGGATGTTGTATTTTTATTATTAATTTGTTAAATTAGTTTTATGATAAATGTATTAAATGTGGTTAAATAAATAATAAATGTGTTATTAAACGAGTCATCTAAATGTATCGAGTCATCTAAACGAATCAAATAATTGATCAATAAAATGAGTTCTACAAACTTGTCATTAAAAAAAATTAAACGGGTCACTCAATACACGGACAGATGGCAGAGACAGAATAGACCTTGTCACCAATTATTATTATTACTACTACTACTACTGCCAATGGCTTCAACAAATTTAGCTCAAGACATTGTGGAGTAAGTTTCAAAGCTTTAGAAAGGAAAATATAAATGATAGTAATCAATTTAATGTGCTTAATTTTTATATAACGCCACACCACACCTTATTATTTTTTAAAGTGTAATAGTTTGACGAGGTTAAAATAAACACAATTTAAAAAAGGATAAGTCTCTTATAATATCAAAAAGCCCAAAGTAGATATAATAATGAATGAATACGATTCAATGAGCACATAAACACAAACACAATTGCTATTCCCAGTAGGCAACTTGATACGGAATGAATGTTTGATTACTGAAAAATACCTATAAAATCTGAAAACATTCTTGAAAGAAGGAAAAATAAAAATGTGAAAGAAAAAATGAATCCTCTCATTTGTATTAATTACCTGAAACAGGACAACAAGTCCAGGGAATTATAATGATTCAAATTTTAGAGGCTGTTTATTTGAATTCCACTAAACTGTCAACCCATCATATTTTAGGTGTTTCTTGCAGTTTGATTTTTCGTGATTTAATTTGAATAACATATTATATTTAAATACATGTTTTTTTCTTTTTGTCTTCAATTGTATTAAAAGTACATTGTTGTGGGTATATTTGGGACCATGTAAATAGGCTGGTAAAAACCCAAAGAGCTGATCCAATGAATTGATCCAGTAAACGAAGGCTTAGTTCACCAAAACTTAGTTCGCACAAAGGAGCTCGCAGTTTGCTAATGCAGTTCTTAAGTCACCGATCAGTCACAATCCAGCTCGCCTTATGCCCAGCTCGAGGTCGTTTGAGATAAGCTCCAGTTCGCAACTCGAAGCACCTGTTAAGAGAATTTTTCAAAATGACAACAGCCCAAATTGAGAAGGAGTCAACCACCAGAATCGGAAATAAATTCGAATTCTTACATTGGTATAATCAATCCTTGATATGGTGGTATCTATCTCTAATATGGTGGAAACCGATTTTGGAAATGTAATTAATGTGAAATTTTTTTCTATTTTTATTGTATTCAAACTGTAATGCCCCACACTATAAATATGGGTTGAAATTTCATTGTAAATACATGATACTTAATAATATACTGTGATTCTGCCAAAATAATCAGATAACACAGTTGTGAACAAAGGACTGTTTTGGCTGAATCACGTAAAAATTCTTGTGTAAACACTGTTCTTTCTCTCTCTTTTTTCTTTTTGTTTTGCTTTCTTTCTCTTTGATTGCAGGTATTGGGTCAAGAATTTCGATCGACCAAATTCGGACATCGACATACACTAAATCAATATGTTTTATGTCACTGTTCTTTGTTTACATATGCGTTGGCATATATCTCCTACATACGAGTTGTTGGTGTTAATTTTTGTGCTAATTTGCTTATTGGTAAGCAGACAGATTATATTCATTATTGATGCCAATATATTAGTTAAATAGATGCTGTCTTAATTAGATTAAGATAGTTATCTAATTTAATGTCAAAAATAGAGTTCGCATGCCCTTTTATCCAAGGAAGAAGGAGAATTAACACATTTATCGAAGAATTCACTACAACAAAACAGGGCAATAATACCGGCGTATACATACAGGGCACTAAAGGCCCGGTATGGATAATCAGTGAAAATAATAAAAAATTTATTTTGACATTATCCATACCGGGCGACAGGCCGCCTGGTATCGAAACGAATATATCCATACCGGGCGCCACGAAGCCCGGTATGGATATGAGTACCATTTTTAACAATTTAAAAATACCCATTATCCATACCGGGCGCCCCGACTTACCTGGTATGGATAATCCGGAATCCATATCGGGCCGGTCGGGCTCCCGATATGGAATTTATAATATATATTATCGTTGTAATGCATACCGGGCGCCCGACCCCGTTCGGTATGGATAATCCATAATCCATACCGGACGGGTCAGGCGCCCGGTATGCATTACAACGGTAATATATATTATAAATTCCATACCGGGCGGGTCGGGCGCCCGGTATGGATTCCGGATTATCCATACCGGGCTGTGTCAGGCGCCCGATATGCATTGCAACGGGAAAAAAATAATAAATTCCATACCGGGAGCCCGACCCGTCCGGTATGGATTACAGACTATCCATACCGGACGGGTCGGGCGCCCGGTATGGATAATCCGAAATTATTTAAAAATTTTAAAACCCAGGATTTATCCATACCAGGCGCCCAACCCGTCTGGTATGGATAAACTGGGTATTTAAGTTTTTACCCGTGAGCCTTTTTCCCCCACTTTTCTTTCTCTCTCTATCTCTTTCTCACTCATTCTCTCTCTACAAACCCTAGCCGCCGCTGCCATCACCGTCCCTAGCCCACCGGTCACCGCCGTCACTCCCCGTCGCCGACCCGCCGGTCACACGTGCCTTGCCCTTGTCTTCTCCTTCTAGCACGGTGGTTCTTCTTCTTCTTCGTGTCCTCTTCTTCTTCTAAGGTCCATCTTCTTCTCCTTTTCTTCTTCTTCAGCTTCTTGGTCTTCATATGGAGGCTTTCATGGAGGGGAATGGGATGGCCGGCTGCCGTCTGACCGCCAGAGCGGCAATCCGGCCGTCGCAATTTTTTTTTCAATTTTTGACATATTTTTTGTATTTTTGCAGATTATTTGCCCATCTTGTGCCATTTTGGGAACATTATCTTCGTCGATTGAATCCTCCTATGCTATTTGAAGTAATTTGTCAAAGAGGTATGCACTTTGTGTGGTGGATTATGTTCGAAATATTGAATTTAGAATTTTTAGGTACAAATATTTAGGATTTTGCATTTTGGATGATGATATGATGTATATGTGATGTTTGTGGAAAAATTTATGAGTTGGAGTTATTGTTTAATTGCATTTTGGAGTATGAATTTTAGTGTGGTTGATTATGTTCGAAATGTTGAGTTTGGAATGTTGAGTTCAAAATGTTGATGTTGAGTTTGGACTTTAGTGAGGTGGATTGTGAATGAAATGTTGAGTTGGATTTGAACAACATGTAGTTCTTGTCTTGAATTTCAAAATATACTTTTGCATTATTGTTCATTAATTGTTTTCATAAACTTTATTTCACAATATAATATTGGCATTTAAGCTATATATATATTGTTATTGAACATAAATTAATTATAACATAATTTTATTACATTTATAATAGATGTCAAAAAATTGTTTGATGAAATACCTCAAAGAAAACTTTGTTAAATGAAATACAACAAAAACCACTTATGAAACAAAGTTCAAATTAAAAATGATTTTTGGTATGTTAGAACCATGTGTTGCCTAATTTATAGTATTACACTTTTTTAAAATAAAAAACAAACTTGACTACTTTTCCTTTTTAAAGATTTGATTTTTATTCAATAAGAAAACAATAGTACAAGTTACAACAAAAGTATAGTAGTATTTAAAGATTTGAAATACAACAAAAACCACTTATGAAACAAAGTTCAAATTAAAAATGATTTTTGGTATGTTAGAACCATGTGTTGCCTAATTTATAGTATTACACTTTTTTTAAAATAAAAAACAAACTTGACTACTTTTCCTTTTTAAAGATTTGATTTTTATTCAATAAGAAAACAATAGTACAAGTTACAACAAAAGTATAGTAGTATTTAAAATTCAACTTAACAATTTTCATTCATTCATATTATTATAAGTGAAAATTAAATTTTTTATTGTGATATTAATTTTTATTTTTATAAATTATTAGTGTTTATAATAAATTGGGTGTAGATGCCAAGAAAATGTTTAGTTTGTTAACCATAGCATATAGTTTTGTTCATTTTTTTTTTTAACCATAGCATATAGTTTTGTCCATCTTTTTTTTTTTTTTTAACCATAGCATATGATTTTGTCATTTTAAGTAATTGTATTGTATTTATGGTTATTTTAACATTAACAAATTTTATTAAAACATTAGTGTGCCAATAACTTTTTAGGGTGGCAATAGTACCACCTCTATTAGAATCATCATAATCGAAATAAAATTAGTGCAACCAATATTTTACTTTCAAATGTATGTAATTTTAAGCCAAACTTTCCTTTTAAAGTGTTGTTTGATTTGTTGAATTTGTTAAAGATATTAATATATATATATATATATATTGGTTATAACATAATTTTATTTTTTTTTATTATAACAATAGTTATTGAACATAAACAAATTATGTAACGTCTATAAAAAAAAAAAAAAATAGTGTTGAATGTGAACTAGTAGTGGAAGTGGGATTCTTAGATCTACAATAGTTGAGTTTGGAATTATTACGAGTATATATTTTTTTTACATTTTGAATTTTGGATGATGATATAACGTATATATGATGTTTGTGGGAAATTTTATGAGTTGGAGTTATTGTTTAATTACATTTTTTGTTATTGAATAGAGTCCATATTGATTTTTGGTCATTCGTAAAAACATATAATCGTTTTGTGGTGTTATTAATGATTATGATGGTATAATTACATATTGTTTTATTGAATATGAAACTTGCATAGCGGAAGTATAGTATATACTTATTTGTTTTAGAAATTTCATATTTACTAGATTTCAAATAGAATTTGAGGCTAAAGATAATGGATAAGAATGGATAGATACATGTTATTAATTATTCATTGGTGTATAATGATTCATTATTTGGAACTTTTATAAATTAATTTAGTTTAACATTATGTTGTTATGTGTTTTGTTTTTTAGCGTTAAATGCGAAAATGATGGAAAATGAGTGGTTAAAATTTTCAAGGTTAATATCCTAAACTCATTAAATTGAGACCTAAGATTTAAACTTGTAGTATTTTTAATAATTTTTTCTTTCGTTTTTCAACTTTTTAGAGTGTCAAAAGAATATAGGGAATGAGCTAAGAAATTTGTTGAGGCTGCGAACAAACATTCAATAAATTCTGGTTTCATCCCTTGCCCTTGTATAAAATGTCTCAATGGGAGGTATCATGACACTAAGATAATGTATGAACACTTAGTCATTAATAGGATGGATCATCAGTATACAACTTGATTCATACATAGGGAACCCCTGACAACTTCTACAGATGTTGAAAACACTTCAAATACATTTAGAATGTATAATGATGCAAATCTTGAAACTCATTGTAATGTTGAACCTGATGTTGAAGTAAGAGAGGAAGATATAACTGCTATTTTGGAATATGTTGAAACTCCTTTATATGAGGGTTGTTCAAAGTATACAAAATTATCGGCTATTGTAGCTTTATATAAACATAAAGCTACTTATGGTCTATCCGATAAGGGGTTTGATGAGCTTCTTAATATCATTTGAGATATGTTGCCGTCAGCTAATGTTCTACCAAAATCATTGTACTCAACAAAAAAATTGTTGAAAGTATTTGATTTAGGGTATGAGAAAATCCATGCATGTATAAATGATTGTTGTCTGTTTAGAAAGGAATTGGAGCATCATGAAGAATGTCCAAAATGTGGTGCTTGTAGATGGAAAGTAAACGAAGTTACGAAAAAAATTTATAAGGGAGTACCGGCTAAAGTACTTCGATACTTTCCAATCATACGATGGTTTAGGAGAATGTTTACATCAACAGAAATGGCTAATGACTTGAGATGACATTCTACCCATAAAAGTCAAGATGGAAAGATGCGGCATCCCGTTGATTCTGAAGCTTGGAAGACTATAGATACGAAATGACCATCTTTTGCTTCAGAGCCACGCAATTTGAGGTTGGGTTTAGCTGCGGATGGATTTAATCCTTTTAGCAACCTAAGCACCTCTTACAGTTGTTGGCCGGTCGTGTCAGTTACATACAATCTACCTCCCTGGAAGTTTATGTTGAAAGACAATTTGATGCTAACACTATTGATTCCAGGAAAAAAACAACCCGGGAATGATATTGATGTATACTTGCAGCCACTTATTGAAGATTTGAAGGAGTTATGGCACTCGGGAGTACAAGTGTATGATTCATCTACTAAGTCATCTTTCAACTTAAAAGTTATCTTAATGTGGACCATCAATGATTTCCCTGCGTATGGAAACTTAGCAGGATGTTGTGTAAAAGGTGAATATGCTTGTCCTATATGTGGGTTGAATGTACATTCTCAAATATTGAAATATAGTAATAAGAATGTATATATGGGTCATCGACGATTTCTTCCAAAGAATCATGCTTTTCGAAAGAAGAAATCGTGGTTTAATGGGAAAGAAGAAATGGATGATCCTCCAGAGATTCTTAATGGTAAACAAGTTCGATTTGCATGTGCGAAAATTGAAAACGATTGGGGAAAGAAAGGAAAAGGGAAAAGGAAGAGAAAAGGACATCCTATATGGAAAAAAAGATCGATATTTTTTTATCTTCCGTATTGGGATGTGAGATTTTTAAATCAATAAATAATGTTACTTTTGCGATATATTTAACATTACCTTAAATTGATCATTATTGATTTTTACAGGATTTGTGCTTGCGTCATAATTTGGATGTAATGCACATAGAAAAAAATATTGGTGAGAGTCTCCTTGATACATTGTTGGACATCCATGGAAAAACTAAGGATGGTGTTAATTCTCGTAGAGATCTAGAAGACATTGGGATTAGACAAGACCTTCATATGAAAGAGGATGGAGATAAACTGTATTTACCTGCAACACCACACACTCTATCAAAGGTAGAAAAACAACAATTTTGTAAGAGGTTGTTCAATTTAAAATTGCCTGATGGTTATGCTACTAACATATCTAATTGCATGTCATTGAATGAGTGCAAGATAGTGGGGCTTAAGTCCCATAACTATCATGTATTGATGCAACATTTGTTATCGGTGGCAATGCGAGGTCTCTTGCCTAAAGGGCCAAGAATTGCCATTTTTCGATTGTGCTCTTTTTTTAATGCAATTTGTCAAAGAGTATTGGATAGAAATAAGTTAGATTTATTGGAAGATGAAGTTGCAGTTACGATGTGTATGCTTGAACGTTATTTCCCTCCTTCTTTCTTTGATATAATGGTCCATCTCACAATTCATCTAACAAGAGAAGCTCGCTTATGTGGATCGGTTCAATATCGTTGGATGTACCCTTTTGAAAGGTTATTCTTACACTATTCTACACATTTCAATTAATTAATGATATCCACACATGTATTTACTTATACATATTTATTATATAGATTTATGAAGGTGTTAAAAGGATATGTGAGAAATCGTGCACGACCAGAGGGTTGCATAGCTGAATGCTATTTAGCCGATGAATGTATGCAATTTTGTAGTAGGTATGTACCACAAGCAGCAGATGTTGGTGAGAAACACAATAGAAATGAAGATATTGTGTTTCAAAATGTAGTGGAAGGACATCCCACATTTGCACCGACAATAAAAACGATTTCTGCGGACATGCTACGAATTGCACACATGTATATACTGTTGAATAGTGCATTAGTAATGTCATACATTAAGTAAGTGGTTTAAATTGAAGTTGAATATAGTTTCCGTATTAGTTAAAATGATTAACGTTATACTTATTTGGTTATATTGATATTATTAGCATGCACCTGGAAGAGCTTCAATAATTAGATCCCAATCTGTTAAGTAGACCAATTTTGTTGCAAATGACACATACTAGAGAATTTCCAACGTGGTTCAGAAATAAGCTGAATTAACTAACTTATACTATAATAAGTTTATGTATATATACTTAAGTTTTTTGTCGTTAGAAATCTAAATCGTAATCTCCCAAAGCAGGTTCTCGATGAATCAAATACCACGGATATGACCTCAACTTTAAAGCTTCTAGCATTTGGACCAAGTACGCAAGTCGCATGCTATTCTAGCTATGTTATCAATGGGAAACGATACTGCATAAAAAGTAGTGAGAAAACTACACAAGATAGTGATGTTTCTCTTGAAGCAGAAACTGTTTGTAATGAAAAAGATGATACTCAAGTTGTGAAGAAGATGGTTTACTATGGAGTTTTAAGGGAAATAGTTTTGTTGGATTTCTTAGCATTTCGTGTTCCATTGTTTAAATGTGATTGGATGGGTAGTGCGAATGATGTTAGAGAAGAAGATGGATTCACATTAGTTAATTTTACTTCACGTGGAAATAAATGGGATAGAGATCCCTTTATTTTAGCCTCACAAGTAACACAAGTATTTTATTCTAGGGAAAATGATAACTCTAATTGGTATGTTGTCCTAAAAGCACCTCCGAGAGGTTTTCATGATCTAGAGAAGTTTGATGAGCATGCGTACATGAAAACTAAACCGTTACATGTGTCTGAATTTGACGCTAATACCGATGATAGTGACGAGTATGCTAGGATAGATTGTGAGGAATTGGTTGTAAACATGTAATGTTGATAACTATAATTATATTTTCATATTTTATTTCCAATTTGTGTGTATATATTTTGTTTGTGTTTACATTTGCATGGATATGCGAGGTCTCTAAAGTGATTGGATATGTTGTGAAATTACTTTGCTATTTACATTACAGGTGAACTAAATTTTGGGTAAGAATTTTAAACAGGGGAAACTCTGTCAAATTTCTGTAAAATGGATTGAGTTGATATCAATTATTTTATATAGGTGATAATGTTAACCATGAGGTTGATACTAATATATGTTATTTCCATAATACTTTCAGATGTCGACTGAAGGAACATCGACTGGTCAGTCCTCAGGTAACTCCAGTGGAGAAAAAAAAAGAAAAGGAAGAGGTCCTAATCGATTGGATTATGAGAAAATGGCCAAGGTGAAAGCCACAGGGATACAAATTAATGAAGTTGGACAACCAGTTGGAGAAAATTCGGTGATCTATAGTTCGGGTTGTGGAGCTATTGCGGCTTAGATGATACCAATAACTTATAGTAGCTGGGATAAGGTACCACAATCTTTAAAAGAGACAGTGTGGGAGAATATAAAGGTATATACTAGTTTCATTTATTTATAATATACATGGATTCATATTTATGTTTGCAACATATTTAATTACTTTTAAATAATTTATAACTGCAGTTACGACTTGGTGCTGATGAGTCAATGAAAGTTCATACATTAAAATCAATGAACGAGTGTTGGAGACACTACAAAAGTAGAATAACAAAACAAATCAGAAACATTCCCCCCGGTCCTGATGCACACAGAAGATATGAAATGCTGAAACCAGCAAACATTAGTGATCAGGATTGGATAGCATTTGTCAATCAGCGATTGTCTCCAGAATTTGCGATAATCTTATAATTCGTATTCTTAACCTGGCATGAACACTAACGTTTATTGGATTTTGATAAAATTTTACAATATTTCAAGATACTAGTAAGCATTTTAGTGAGTTGTCAAAGAGGAATCGTACTCCGCATACATCAAGTCGTAAAGGAATGGCACGACTATGGGAAGATTTGGTAAGTCTTTACTATATTATGATGATTATATTACATGTGTATAGTTTTTTTTTTTTTTTTTGAACTTGTATATACTTTTGTGGATATCAATATCAATGTTAGAGAACACAAAAAGTGGTTGCGAATGAAGATCCCGAAGTAGATAGAGTTGACATTTTGATAGCCAGTCACAAGCACAAAGATGGAAGCGCAGTCAATGAGGAAACTGCTGATAAAATTGTATGTTACGTTGATCATCCGCAAATATTGTGTTTATTCTATTATATTATGTGTATAGTTTTTTTAAAATGTAATACCATGTGACATCATTTATAGGCACAAATTGAGTCACTACATCAAAAACTCAGCATTCACTTGGAAATGATGCTGTCTCACAAGTTATGGGTAGGGAGCATCGAGGTAGAGTTCGAGGATTGGGTCATGGTGTAACACCATCTATTGTACAAGCATCTGTGGTTGGTAAACAAAGCTTAACACAATATCAACAACATGTCGATGGTAAGATGACAACCATGAAGCAAACAATTGCTAATTTGACAAATTTACTCATGACTTTGCCCAACATAGATCAAGCTCAAGTATTGGCCTGTATGCCTCCCACTCAGCCGGTAAACAACTAAACTTCGATATAATTTGCTTATATCTATTTGTTGACACTTTTTAATTTCATTTTTTTCAAATGTATGTTTTCTCATAAGTGGATATAATCATGTTTTCATGCTTCTTTGCTCTGTTTGTGTTTGTAAAAAAAATTATTGTTTGCATAAAATGTTAGTAACAAATGTTGTTGTGGTTAAAGTGATCGTCAGAGATTTGACAATTATAAACAAATTACAGGGGAATTAAATTTGTGGTAAGTCTGAAAAATAGGCGAAACTCTGTCAAAATTTATATAAAATTTATCAAGTTTATATGCATTGTTTTATATATTGCCTTTGTTGTCTATATGTTATCAAATAGGGATACTTATAAATTCTTTTTCCTCCATATCCATGTTTCCTAACAATAAATGATTTATTGTTTTTGTAGACACAGTATTCAAGTGGCTCAAATCCTATGGGATCTAGTAAAAGTGTTCAATTTGCTGAACCTTCAGTTAAGGTACGTACAATATGTGTTGGATTTATATTATTTATTGATTCAATTTAATTTCATTTATATATATATATATAAGTATTTAAATATTTAGATAGAACTAAATATTGAACATATTATGCATACAGTCCAAATCTTGGGGTTCCTCAAGCCAAGCTGGTGGATCGAACAATAATCAATGCAAATTATTAGATTGGATGGGGAAAGGAATCGTGGTGGCTGAAGCAGAAATAGACTCAAAGGACCCTTATGCTAAAGTTCATCATCTCGAGCTCGGTCCAGATTTTTGGCGCGTTTTCGTCAAGAAAGTATTGGTTAGTATTTCGCTGCCTCGACCTACCAACGAAATACTAACCGTAGAAGATGCATTAAATTCATTCATAGCTTGGCCAGTAAAATATATAGTATCTTAGTATAATGTATTGAGGTATTAATTAGTTTGATATTTCATAATTAACGTTTAATTGTGGATCATGTAATGTAATTTAAATGTTGTTATTTTATTTCATTAATATATATTTACAACATTTATATGTGTTAATAATTTAAGTGGAATATTAAAAAAAATCAATAATTTTTTATTTTTATTTTTATGATTTTCCATAACGGGCACGAGCACGGCATGGAAAAATATCTTTAACACCGGGCGGAGCTCGGATTCAAATATATATCCAGGCTGGGTCGGTACCCGGCATGGATACGGCTTTTCCATACCGGGCATGTGATCAATATGGACAAATATTTTTAATACCGGGCCAAGCCCGGATTCAAATATATATCCAAGTCGGGTCGGTACCCGGCCTGGATATGGATTATCCATACCGGATACAGCCCGGTATGGATATCCAAATACCCATACTAGGCGATATTTGGTATGGATACCCATATATCCATACCGGGCAGCCCGGTATGGATAATTTGGGTCGACCCGAGGTCGACCCATATATTTCTGTATCTATACCGGGCTTTGCCAGATATGGTTACGGATTATCCATACCGGATTTTGGACCAGTATGGATATTCGGGTATCCATACCGTGGGCAAGCACGCCAGGCGTGCTGCCCGGTATGGATACCCAACCATACCGGGCATTGCCCGGTATGGTTGGGTCTGTTTATTGTAGTGATTAAAGTCTATAAGAAAAATAGAGAAGAAGCGCTCAAAAGAAAACTATCGAAAGAAAAGCTATTTTATCAAAGAAATTAAAGAGAGATTTAATTACAAATAATTATTAGCAATTAGGCACATGATTTTATTTTTATTTTTTTCTTTTTGATACTAAAGGATACTTTGTACCCGGAGAAAAAAGATAAGCTTGATTAATGTTACAAAAAATAACAGTGCATCTGAGCTTGGAAAACAAGTCAATAATAGAGATATAAAGCTAGCCATGAGTTAGAGTGGTTATATATATATATATATATATATATATTATGGTGGGGAAGATGAGATTAAATTTAGAGAAAATCACTCATATCTTGTGTTTTAGGATAAGAGTGGAACTTAAACCCTTAAACATTAGGGATCATGAGAAGTTCCTTTTAAAGGGTGGTGTGCATATAAATGCATATATATATTTATAGGTGGTAAATTAATTTTAATCATATAATAACGCATGTCATAATCAATACAAGTGAAAAGGGTCGTCAAGCTAAAGGGTGTAGAAAGAAGGAAAAGGTACAAAATTCTAAATAATGAACAAAAAGAAAATAGAAGAGAATATTAGAGAAAATATTATCTAGAAAAAAAAATGTTGTAATTATATACATGTGTGCGTGATCAAATAATCCGTATTGCATATATAAATATGAATAAGTATACCTTGATGCCTTTAAATCTATAAATAGGAAATCAAAATCTTTAACATAATTACTGTTATGCCTATTTTTTGGGACTGCAAAAATGGGCTGGTAAAAGCCCATAGAACCAATCCAATAAACTGACCCAGCTCCAGCTCTAACTCAGCTCTCAGCTCCTCAGCTCTCAGCTCCAGCTCTCAGCTAGCTCAGCTCCAGCTCGCAGGTCCTAGCTCGCAAGTCCCAGCTCGCAGCTCTCAGCTAGCTCAGCTCCAGCTCGCAGCTCTCAGCTAGCTCAGCATTCAGCTCTCAGCTAGCTCAGCTACCAGCTCGCAGGTCCTAGCTCGCAGCTCTCAGCTCTCAGCTAGCTCAGTATTCAGCTCTCAGCTAGCTCAGCTACCAGCTCGCAGGTCTCTCAGCTCTCAGCTAGCTCAGCTACCAGCTCGCAGGTCCTAGCTCGCAGGTCCCAGCTCGCAGCTCTCAGCTAGCTCAGCATTCAGCTCTCAGTTAGCTCAACTACCAGCTCGCAGCTTGTTAGAGACAGCTCGCAGGTCCTAGCTCGCAGGTACCAGCTCGCAGCTCTCAGCTAGCTCAGTATTCAGCTCTCAGCTAGCTCAGCTACCAGCTCGCAGCTCTCAGCTAGCTCAGCATTCAGCTCTCAGCTAGCTAGTCAGCATTACTCAGCTCACTTTATGCGCAACTTGTTACTCAGAGCGGACAATTAATGTCAAATCTTCCAGAAAAGGCAGTTACCTGATTTGGTCGTGATTCTCTCACCAGATATGAAAATTGATTCAAATTTAAATTCAGTCAACCTTATCTCGGAATTTAATGAGCAGTTTCCTTATTCTATTCAAACAAATTAGGAAATGTAATTAATTTATGATTCTTTTCCTTATTTTTTCTGATTATTTGGGAAATATAATTAATTCGGGATTCTTTTCCTATTTTACTGCAACCAGAATTGTAACGCCTCTTTCCCTATAAATAGGGGTTAAAATCATTGTAATCGAGAGAAAAAAATTGAATAATATACTGTCACTCTGCAGAGATTAAGAGAGACAGTCGTGGACGTAGGTTTATTATTGCTGAACCACGTTAAAAACCCTTTGTCTTCGTGTTTGGTTCTTGGTTCTTGGTCCTTTATTGCTTTTTCTCGATTTCTGTGTTTTCTCACATTGATTGCAGGTATTGGGTATTGATTACTCGTCGACTGAATTTCAACGTTGACATTTTGGCGCTAGAAGGAGGGCCCAGACTGCAATCTGTCCAGTTTTGATTTCTCAGTTTTCAGCAATGGCAAGAACCAAACAGACCAAGTTCGTGGGCTCACAGGCTGATCAAGTAGAGAGCCAGACTAGTCAGCATCAGCGTAATGCGCAGCAGATGGAAGATGCACCCATGCATGCAGCAGACCCGTCGTATGGTCAAGCAATAGGTACTGCAGCAGGCATGCCACCCTTGCCCCCGCGCCAATCTGTTCCAGGCGCGCCAGTTGAGGGGTTGCAAGCATTAGAGGCTACTGTCAGACAACTCGCTGATACTGTGAATTTATTGGTGCAAGCCCAAGCGCAGAACGCACCCAGGATCGGAGCTGCTGCCCCGATGCAGGCGTATCAGCAACATGAAGCAATGTAGATGCCTGAAAGGCCAGCGAGGGATGTGTCACGACCTGCTAGCTCAGCTCTCTCCTCTAATGCGCGCCCTAGAGCTGAAGGTCGCCCTATTCAGGAAGAAATAGAAGTCGCACACTCTGCAAACCTAGTGATAAGGGTAAGTCAGAATGGAAACAGACGGGTAGAAGCTGGTCATGATAGAGCCCGAGCTGCATCTCGGTATATGGACGAGGTGGATGAGCGACATGCAAGGTCACATCGGGTTGGTGGCTCGTTCGGAGGAAACGAGAGGTATGAACCAGAACCCCACTCTCCAGGTCGCGACCGCATAAGGCGATATGAGCCTAGAGACCCACAGGTGGAAGAACTTCTTCAGAGGGTCCAATAGCTTGCAGGGCGACCTGGCGCTTCAGACCAACGTGAGCACTACGGGGAAAAGACTCCGTTCACCAGAGAGATTGAGACGCAGTCTCTTCCTCCAAGGTTCAAGATGCCAAATATTCAGCAATACAATGGGGACAGTGACCCCTATGACCATCTTGACGCATTTAATGTTTAGATGGACCTACAGACAGATAACCCGATGGTGAAGTGTCGCGTATTCCCAGCTACTTTAAGGGATATTCCGCGGGCTTGGTTCAAGAATCTTTCAGCTCGTAGTGTAGGGAGTTGGGAAGAGTGTCAGCAAAAATTCGTCAGCCAATACCGGGCTTTGAAGAGGCAGCTCGCACCACCCTGCCACCTCACTACAATCTTTCAACAACAGAACGAGTCCTTGAAGGATTACATTACCAGGTTCAGACGTGAGGTCACTAATGTGGAGAATCCCTCAAATGAATGCATCCTAACCACGATCTTAGCCGGACTTCGTAAGGATGGGAAGCTCTATGAGAACATTTACAAGTCTCCAGAGAGCTGCCAAGGAGATTAGATGGGAGGAAACCTTTGGCTTCAAAAAGTCTAACCAAATAGATGAACTGGGCAGTCTCAACCAGCTGAGAAAAAGAAGCAATGGTGGAAATGGAGGTGAAAGTCAAAGTAACAGTGCAAATAGTCAGGTTGCTAAGAAGGTTAAGAATGAACCCAAAAGCGAGCGACCTCAGCATCAAGGTCGTCATGATAGCTATAACACCCTATTAGATACACGGGACAAGATCTTTGCAATGGAAAGAGAGAGGGAGGACTTCGGAAAACCCACTCATATGAAGACCCCCGCCAAGTTCAGAAACAAGAACAAGTTTTGTCACTATCATGATGAAGTCGGACATAATACTTCGTAATGCCGGGATTTAAAGGATGTCATTGAGGATCTAGTCAAGAAAGATCGCTTGGAAAACTATGTAGTTCGACCAGCGAACCTGTGACCTCGACAGCCCCCAAAGCAAGTATGATAGCAGCCCCAGCGGGCTCCCAAGTAAGACATGAATCTGCAGTGTATTCGCATCCAACAGGTCATGTCTGTAACTTGTAACTTGTTTTTTGTTGAAAACAATAAAAGCTTTGAACCTCTTTATTGTTTTATGATTACTTTATGGTGCTATATTAGCTGAGATTACAACCTACTGGATATAGCCCAGCCTATTAAATATGTTGTTAGCTGAGGTCTTAACCCTCTGGACAGCCCCATAAATTTAGTTGTTAGCTGAGGTCTCAACCCTCTGGACAGCTCCATCAATTTAGCTGTTAGCTGAGGTCTCAACCCTCTGGACAGCTCCATCATTTTAGTTGTTAGCTGAGGTCTCAACCCTCTAGACAGCTTCATTAAATATGTTGTTAGCTGAGGTCTCAACCCTTTGAACAGCTCTACTTAACAATTTCAGCTAGCTACTCAACAACTTCAGCTAGCTACTCAGCAATTTCAGCTAGCTATTCAACAGCTCCAACTAGCTACTCAGCAATTTCAGCTCGCTACTCAACAGCTTCAGCTAGCTACTCAGCAATTTCAGCTAGCTACTTAGCAATTTCAGCTAGCTACTCAACAGCTTCAACTCGCTACTCAACATTCATCAACTTGACTCGAAGGGCTTGCTCTAGTCTTTGTGATCTCTCAAACTACACTATCGTGAACGAGAGCTTGTCAGACAACTTATTCAGCTCTTTCTTCTCCTCGAAGACTTGAACCCCCAATCGCTTCATCGCTTTTATAGTGGTCTGAAATGCAATAAATAAACACTTGACCAAGAATAGTTGCCATGAGTCAAGTAATGGGAAAGAACCTGAAAAGGCAGCATAGTAGATAGTAACACATTGGCTTTTACCAGCGGACTTTAGCTCTCAGTCCGAAGATCGCACTAAGAGCTGGGGGGCTTATGTTATGCCTATTTTTTGGGACTGCAAAAATGGGCT
This sequence comes from Litchi chinensis, assembly GCA_019925255.1. Lineage (NCBI taxonomy): Eukaryota > Viridiplantae > Streptophyta > Magnoliopsida > Sapindales > Sapindaceae > Litchi > Litchi chinensis. Next base: position 10,811,152 of record CM034472.1, read on the forward strand.
GGTAAAAGCCCATAGAACCAATCCAATAAACTGACCCAGCTCCCAGCTCGTAGCTCGTAGGTCCCAGCTCGCAGCTCGCAGCTCTCAACTAGCTCAGCTCCAGCTCGCAGGTCCTAGCTCGCAGCTCTCAGTTAGCTCAGCATTCAGCTCTCAGCTAGCTCAGCTACCAGCTCGCAGGTCCTAGCTCGCAGCTCCCAGCTCGCAGCTCTCAGTTAGCTCAGCATTCAGCTCTCAGCTAGCTCAACTACTAGCTCGCAGTCCTAGCTCGTAGCTCTCAGCTAGCTCAGCATTCAGCTCTCAGCTAGCTCAGCTACCAGCTCGCAGCTCTCAGCTAACTCAGCATTTAGCTCTCAGCTAGCTCAGCTCTCAGCTCGCAGCTCCAGCTCGCAGCTCGCAGCTAGCTCAGCTCCAGCTCTCAGCTAGCTCAGCTCTCAGCTCTCAGCTCGCTAGCTAGCTCGCAGCTCGCTAGAGACAGCTCACAGGTCCTAGCTCGCAGGTACCAGCTCGCAGCTCTCAGCTAGCTCAGCATTCAGCTCTTAGCTAGCTCAGCTACCAGCTCGCAGCTCGCTAGAGACAGCTCGCAGCTCTCAGCTAGCTCAGCATTCAGCTCTCAGCTAGTTCAGCTACCAGCTCGCAGGTCCCAGCTCTCAGCTCTTAGCTAGCTCAGCTACTAGCTCGCAGCAGTCTAGCTAGCTCTCAGCTCTCAGCTAGCTCAGCTACCAGCTCGCAGGTCCTAGCTCGCAGGTCCCAGCTCGTAGCTCTCAGCTAGCTCAGCATTCAGCTCTCAGCTAGCTCAGCTACCAGCTCGCAGCTCTCAGCTCCAGCTCAGCTCCAGCTCGCAGCTCACAGGTCCTAGCTCGCAGCTTTCAGCTAGCTCAGCATTCAGTTCTCAGCTAGCTCAGCTACCAGCTCGCAGCTCGCTAGAGACAGCTCGCAGCTCTCAGCTAGCTCAGCATTCAGCTCTCAGCTAGCTAGTCAGCATTACTCAGCTCACTTTATGCGCAGCTTGTTACTCAGAGCAGACAATTAATGTCAAATCTTCCAGAACAGGCAGTTACCTGATTTGGTCGTGATTCTCTCACTAGTTATGGAAGTTGATTCAAATTCAAATTCAGTCAACCTTATCTCGGAATTTAAGGAGCAGTTTCCTGATTCTATTCAAACAAATTAGGAAGTGTAATTAATTCATGATTCTCTTCCTTATTTTTTCTGATTATTTGGGAAATATAATTAATTCGGGATTCTTTTCCTATTTTACTGCAACCAGAATTGTAACGTCTCTTCCCCTATAAATATGGGTTAAAATCATTGTAATCGAAAGAAAAAAATTGAATAATATACTGTCACTCTGCAGAGATTAAGAGAGACAGTTGCGGACGTAGGCTTATTATTGCTGAACCACGTTAAAAACCCTTTGTCTTCGTGTTGGGTTCTTGGTCCTTTATTGCTTTTTCTCGATTTCTGTGTTTTCTCACATTGATTGCAGGTATTGGGTATTAATTACTCGTCGACTGAATTTCAAAGTCGACAATTACGAACCAAAATCTCTAAATTAAATAACTTAAAAGCATACACATAATTAATTATTAATATAACAGACTTTCTACTATCTACTCACCTTCTCGTTAATTGTCCAATGAGAAGACAAGTTTCTGAATCATGTGACTGGGAGTAGGGACCCCTATATATAATAATAATAATACTTGAATCCTAATCCATAAGGTGTTCGAAATCCTATACCTTCAAGGAGATAATATACCAACAATGAATACATATATAGTCCTAATAAGACTGATAACAAGGCGCACACTTATGAAATAGCTCATTACCATACCATGTTCTACATAATGTAGATCGAATGGATATTTGCACCCCTAAAAATTGTATGTACAACCCAAACTAGTATTTTTGTAGATATCCAATATTACTCTTGAATAAAATTACTAAAAAGGTAAATATTTTGTAAGTAGACCCACAAATTATTAATTAAAATATCATATAACTTTTATTCTAAATGTTAATCTTAAATATCAAATTCTTTTTAAGGAATATCATTTGATTCCAAAGTATAAGTTTTAAATTAATTATTGTTTTAGTGTTGAGAATTTTATTGTATATAAGTATAGATAATAAAACAAAATCTACAAATAAAATTAATTGTAAAAGGATAAGTTTTAAATTAATTATTGTTTTAGTGTTGAGAATTTTATTGTATATAAGTGTAAACTTTTTATTGTAAAAAACTTTATTCAAACAATTCATCGAACACGAGATTGACGTATCTCATAATTGAAATATTTAGTACCAAGAAGGTGTATGTAAATGTAGGCTTCTTGGTATAAAAAACTTTATTAAAATAATTTATCGAACATATGAATGATATAACTCAAGTTCTGAATAAATTTAAAAAAAATAAAAATAAAAAACTCAATATAAATTATGAATAATAATATTTAATTAATAATTTATTTTAATCTTATTTGATAATGATTGAATACAATAAGGATGTTGCATGTGTTGGGTTTTGTGCCCTAAGAGTGTAATAATGGCAACGGTTTTATAAATATTAATAAAGTAATCATTTTCAATTTATATATATATTTTGCAAAAATTATATATATTATGAGAAACATTCTTGATTATTGATGTAATTTCAAACTAAATATATAACTGTAATATACAAACGAATTTAGTTTGAGATAAGTAATCTAAAAAGTCCATAAAAGATAAGCGAAGTTGGGCACTTTGTCTGTGGTACATCTACAGTTGTGATCCATTTTATATTCGGCATGATAATTTTATCAGAGATTATTAATGTAGTGACATGGAAATTGAAGCACTTATATAATAAAAATTATATAGAACTGGACCACGATAAACATAAGTCTTTAATTAATATCCGTTAAACTTAGATATTTATATTTATCGATTAGATGATTATATATGAATTAATCTTAATTCTAAGTATATTATGAACTCTTACTTGTTGAGCTATATCCTTTGATTTACATAGGTGAGATTGGTATAAATGTCCGATCAATAACTTCGTACTTTGGAGATATGATTTAATAAGTAATTGAGAACATTTTATACAATAGTAGAATCTACTTCTTCTTGCAAGAAGTAGAGAAGTAGTCCACTTAAGGGTTGATTAAGGTCTTGAACAATAAAAACGTTCAACTTTTTGTTCATATATAAATAGAAAGATAAATTCATAAGTTATTATGAATATATTGTTCATTAGAGAATCAATGATACTTAAGGATCAAAAAATAATTAAAGGGGTAAAACAGACATTTTGATCTAGCTTTAATTATGAACTATTTATGGATGATCAAATGATATGTAGTGATCAAATCAGTAGACATTGAAAATTTCAAATTATATAAAAATATTTGCAATTTTAAAATTCTAATATTAGGCTTTTAGTGGAGTAACTCTAAGATTAATAATAGTAAGTTATTTAATTAAATAGTTTAATTAATAATTTAGATATTATTGGAGCTTAAAACTGTAGGTCTATCGGGTTCCCTTGATAGCTCATTTTATTATAAGAAACGTGTATATAAAATATTGTAATTGGATCGTCCAATTACAGTTGTTATATAAGTAGCAAAATATGTGCTCACTTGACATTTGAATAATATTGATTATTTAAATTATTTAATAATTAATTAGTTAATTAGTTAATTATTAATTAATAATTATTTAATTAATTTTGTAAAAGGTCTTGAATTCGATTTTCAGTAGTGACTCTGGGATAAATTAATTATGAATTAATTAAAGGTCACAAATTCGATTTTAAAATATAACATAAATTAATTTTGAATTAATTATGTTATGGGGTAAAAGTTTAATTTTAATAAATATGAGGTTTGATATTAATTTTAATTAATCAAAACTCTAATTGGTTGCCTATAAATAAAAAATAAATAGTTTTCTTTTTCAACAGAAGTTATTTTTCATTTTTACTGTACGTTCTTTGAAATAAAAAGAAAATTTTTTTTTTCTATAGCATAATACAGAGAAGAAGAATCTGTATCTTTCTTCCTATATAACCAAAATTAATACTCATCTCTTACAAATATTGTTTATTATTTATAGGAAAGAAATTAATAGAAAGTGAGCATAATTCTATATAATTGTACCCACTTACTTACTTCTTGGTGTGGAGATATATAAAAAAAAAAACTAGGTGGTGAGCAATCCATAGAGATCAATACAGAAGGTAAAAATCTAATTTTTATTGCTTCATATTATTTTATTTTATTGTTTTATGGATCTAGGGTTCTTGAGTTTTATATTAAAAAAAATTGAAACTCATAATTTCGTAAATTTTATTTTTTATATAAAAATAATTATTATTTTTTCCCTTCGGCATGGACAACCAAAACTAGTTTTTATTTTTTAAATATGTATTTTAATTTTTAAGTCCTTGGACCCACGTGCCTACTTTTTTTCTTAGGACATGCTAGTTAAGCCGTCAATGCAGACATGACAAAAAAGGAAAAGCAATCTTGCTATTTGATTTTAGTGTTAATTAATCCATTTAAAAGGTAACAAACGGACCCTTGTTGAATGTGGAACTCAAACTAAATTACATAAAACTATATTATAGTAGATTGTATATATACATATTTGTTTAAGAAGCTTTCAAAGTGGGTCATGTTTTCATAGTCCTGTTCTTCGCCGGTAACTTTGTCAAATTACATAGATGGTGTAACAATCATAAAGACAAGAATTCTATGCTATGTTTCAAGTTGTCAAACCCATGAAGGATGCAGTGTTAATTTGTAGTAAAAACAAATGCAGGTGCTTGATAAAATGTGGACAAGGAGAAAAATAGAGGGTAAAAATTAAATGGATGAAAATAAATAAATTCATATTAATAATCATATCATTGGCATTCGATTTGGTGCTAATCATCATGATGGGATAGGTAAAACATATTTAAGGATGGTTAAAAATATTATTTGGGACTAAATTAGGTGCTAGAGATAATTTTATTTTTAAATTTTAGAAACGAATGTGTAAGTGTATAAATTATATTTATAAGTAATAATATATTGTGATAGTAGTGCACACTCAAATAAAAACATTGCAATAAAGATAAACCAACGTCAGAGAAAAAATTAATGTAAATTTTTATTTTCACTACACCAATTTTTAACATTTGATAACAGATTTGTCATATGACATTGGTCTCAAATGTATGAAGCATATGTAGATGACTGTTCTACATATGAGGCATGCAGCACCGACAATATGAGGCATGCAAGAAACGTTTCCAAGTCAGAGCAGCGAAACTCCTGTCCACTTTCAGTAATTGATAAGCTGCACACTCACCAGCAACCGACAAAACGAATTCATTTAGATGCGTGGAGGAGGAAGAAGCCATGAAGAGCCTTTAATGTAACCAAGGGTTAAGTAGGGTCGGACATGTTGTTCTTTCAATTGCTTTAGGTATTTAACCCGTCCAGCCAGATTTGCTCCGGGTCCAAAGCACTGATATTCTGCGAAGAAAACAGTCCTGCATATTGCATTATCATGGGTTAGTTTGCAAGCATAAGTTAATAACAAAATAATTGTAATGCAATCCAATGATGGATGTTTAATATATTACGTACTTCTCGCGTTCAGGTCTGAAGTTATTGGACCATCCAACGGGTTGGATGATTGAGCTGAGCTGGGAATAGGAAAAGATGACCTTAGGACTGGGCATCCAAGCCCTGCCCAAGTAGGTACCAGTGCCGGTGCCGGTAACCCGGCAATGCACAAACGAGTATCCGGCATCCTCCTTGGGAGTATCCCTGGCTTGTGCCGTTATGACAGTCATTTGGGCATCCCCGAGCACGTTGAGCTGTGTGTTGACATACAAGGACTTACCCCTTCCGAAAATGAAATCAACAGTGCCTTCAATGAAGCAATCCTTAAAGAAATGTTGGCCCCTGTCGTCGCACAACGTGTCCTGGAAGCCAATCATTTTACAGTTGTAGAAAGCAGCTTTGTCCCCGGTGATCCTCAACGCCAAAGCCTGACCTCCCAGGCTTTTACCGTTTGGCCTAGGCGCAGAATTCTACAACAAACCCCAACCTAACATCAAACCTTTTTTTTTTTTCTTACATATATAAATAAGCAATACTGTATTTATCATCCGTTTAATTTTTAAATTATTAGAATCATTAATTTTAACTATTCATTATATTTAAATTAATTAAAAAAAATAAATAATTTTAAAAAAGATAATATAATAGATGAAATTAATGTATCTAATAATTTAAAAATTATTAGTTCACAAATCATAAAAATTATATATATATCTTTACATACCTTAAAAATAATATTAGCGGCCACGAAATAGTTAGACTCTACAATGACCGTGGCACTCTCGACGGTTCCATACTTCAAGGCAGTGCCACCGTAGACGATGGTGGGCATGGCTTTGGGTGAGCCATAGAACGTAATAAAATGCTTAGTACGGTCGATTTTGATCTTCTCCACATATTCACCACCACCAATGGATATGATGACACGCCTGGTGTTGTTTCCAACATTTTTAATGCTGTTGATGGCGTCTGTTATTGTCTTAAACTGACCGCCACCATCTTTCCTCACCGTGAGAATCAGAGGATTAGCCTCGGCCGCCTCCAGTGCAGGGTCCAGAGTGCCCTTCCTTTCCTTCAACGGCTTTACATTGGCCTTAAACCACCCCTCCACACCACGAATTTCAGGTGGAATCATTGCATTGTCATCCGACAACGCCACGTGGCTGCTCATCACGAATACTGCACACAAGATCGCCAATGGAATTGCCATCGGTGCACCTCCTTTAGTACAGAACATTTTAAAAAAATTATATTTTATGTATTTTTTATTTTTTAATATGTATACATACACTTATTAATGTAATGTAAAAAAGGAGGTGTAGTATTTCAAAAACCGAAAAAAGGAGGCGTAGTGGTGAGGTTTGAGAATGCACGAGGTTGAGAATTTATAAGGCTGAATGGTAGGTTGTTATTGTTTACCGTTAGTTGGTTAATGGTTATTTATAGATTGTAACCAAAATTAGTTCAATTAAGGTTTGGTATTACAGGAATTACGGTCCGACATCCGACGACCAGCCTCAAAATTTGTTACAACCCTTTATTTTATGGATATGGGATGTCATTGCAGTTGCCTTATTTTTTTTTTTTTTTCTATTTATGACATAAATATAATTGAATTAATCACTTTTTATGTATTTAATATTAAAATTGTGCAAAAGTGTGAGTGCAAAAGTGTGAGTTTTAGGAATGGCTAAATTATATAGCTCCGTGGATTTTGTTTGCCAATAAAATGGCATCTGTATCCTTTAGATATTTAAAAATTACAAAAATTTATGGCTGCAATCCGAATAATGAAGGGTACATATCGAATTTCCCGTTATATTTCCGGTTATATAGTTTAATGACTGTTGTACCCATAACACATTGAAAATTTACATGAGAATATAATTCCAATAACGTATGAGAAACGATAAAAACGTCTTTCAATTGAGAGAGCTGGGTTCTTTTTAGTGAGACTATTAACGATATCCATTACATGTCTTTATACAGTTACATTTCATTTTAAATTCTTTGGTTAATAAGAAATATAATCTTACTAAAGAAGATTAAAAAAAATTCTTAAGATACTACAATGTATATACATATTAATTTTTTAGAATCCAATATTATGTCTTTCCTCTTTTGCATCCACATTTTCTCTTTTGCATTCACAAAACCTAAAATACCTCCTTTTTTTTTTTTTTTTTTTTGCCTCACTAGTATTTTAAAGTTTGCTTTTTCATGGAGAATGATGCAATCAAAAATCAAATTTTGAATGACAGAAAAATTATTTGCAACAAAGACAAACAATATGAAGAAATAATTTTTTTAAACAAGTTTTTAATGTTTGTATGTGAAATTGAATGTTAAAAATTTTAGTGGCCTAATCGACTTTGACAAACTCAGCGTCCTAGGCCTTGAGGTTGTCATCAAACTTTGGTTCTAGGGTGGTTTGATCGAACCTAGAACATGAGGTTCAAGGGTTCGATTGAAACAAGAACTAAATTGAACCCAAAACCAACTTTGGTTAGGATTCGATCAAACCTAGGACTTTGGTTGAGAGAGCGAGAGAAAATGTAAGCAACACAGAGAGGAAGAGAGAAAGGCATCTGGATGGTGGAGGATAGTGGCGTCAGGGATGGCAGGATGGTATTTATGATGTTAGATGATTTGCTAGTGTTAATGATTTTAGGGATTTGATTTCAATTTTTTTTTTTTACTTAAAAATTGTTTTTAATTTTATCTCCACCGGATCTATGTTTTTCAACTTTTTTTTAAAGAAAAATAAATTTTTACATTGCATTAAAATGGTCAAATTAACCCTCCCACCATTAAAATTGTCTAATTTTTTTATTAACAGAGGGACTAGATTTATGAATTTTAAAAACGTTAGAGAGGATGAGGATTATAAGTGCATTCATGAGTAAAAACTTAATATTTCACCAAAAATTAAAAATTTTTCTTTTAGAAAAGGTGTGTGAAAGGAAAGACACAAGGTTGTAAGGAATTTTTTTTTTCTTTTGAAATTTGATAGGTAATTTACGACTTACATGAGAATATAATTCAAATAATGTATGAGAAAAGATAAAAACGTTTTTTATTTGGTTGAGTTGGTTTTTTTCTTTTTTTTTGAAATTTAATAGGTAATTTACCACTTCAATATTATAACAAAATTAGTTTCTTTTTATAATTTGTTTTGGAGAGAATTACCCACAACCTCCCTGCAAATTTGATATTCACAAGCGTGCATAACATTTCGATGTTTTGCAGCGTTCTCCTCTGACTAACGGATTGACTGGGTTTGACTGTCAACGTTATGAGCTTAAAGGGTAGAATGGTCATTTTGTTACGAAATCAACACACAACAATCTAATAACACTTAGGGATAATTTCGTCTTTTAACACTTTTTAAACGATCAATCCAGTTAATCCGTTAATCAAGGGAGGACGCTATAAAAATATCAAAAAGTTGTATCTGCCTGTGAATATCAATTTTGCAGGTAGGTTATAAGAAATTCTCCTTTTGTTTTGTCCTTGAAAGAAATCGATGCCCTTGATAAATTTTAAAGTAACATGTAATATACTTAAAGATTAAAAAAAGGGAAGGGTAAATATGTAATTTTAAAATACAAGAAGAGACATTCTATATTTGTGAGACAAAACAGTCAGAGAAGTGAAAGAGTAGTTTACTGCTCCCTGACACGTATATGGCAATAGGCGAAGTAGGCTTGATAGCGACCTTGCTTTAACTATTCATGATTCAAAGGACAAATGTGTGATTTACATTTACATGGGAAAACAAAGTTGTCTTTATGGCTAATAAAAATGGTAGGAGAGAGTTGTTCATGGGTGACTATGGAGTTCCCCAGAAATGCGTGTTTAAATGTTTTTACACGAAAGCTTGGCTATGTCCTAATTCATCTGCTCTATTTGTTTTCTTGATTTCTTCTGTTTCTCTTTTTTCCCCTTTTTCTTGCTCTATCTATCACAGCTCTCAATCAAATTCTTGTTGGTTGATTATACTAGGTAAACTTCTTTATTTAAGGATCACATAATACTTCTAGTAATGGTTCATCTGCATGTTTAAAATTTTTTAAAATACTTGTAACCTTTGCTTTGAGAGTTTAAAATTCTTTTACTTAATATCCCTACTTATTTTGTAATACTATCTTACAGAATGTTAGCTTATATTTAGCTTATGTCTTTATGGTAATGGTGATTTTTTATTTTTCATGTATTGCTTTTGTATATATATTACGTGTCTATTGGCCAAGTAAATACAAATGAAAAATAGTTAAGAATTGATGTATTAAGTAAGAGTAATACTATATTGTTAAAAAATTTTACTTAAGTTTTTGTTTATATGACATGACACATAAGTTATTAATATCATATTAATTATTATATCCTTTTATGATTTATGAATAATTTTGTTAAAAGATTTTATTCATATACAAATAACATTGGCATAAGAGTTGTTAATACCATATTAATTATCACATTATCTTATAATTTTGATATATAATTGACATTTCATATATTACACATTTAGATATGAATTTAGATAAAATATTTGAGGAATATAACATAATAAGTAATACTGTTAACTTACTTCAAAAAAAAAAAAAAAAAGTAATACTGTTAGCTTTGATTTACACTTATATGAGTGATTTGAGACAACATCTTATATCAATTTGTCATTTTTCACAATAATTCTTTGTAAAGGTGTATTTTTTGATAAATAAGTAAAATTATTTCCTTAACACTTTAATTATGAAAAAAAGTTGTTATGTTGTTAAAAGTACAGTTAAAAAATGTAAAAAAAAATATATGCAATATAAATATAGATGTAAACACATGCCTTCCGCGTGATCCCAAACCTAGTCTCGTACAAATAATGAACAAGATAGTAGTACATGAAAAACATGCCTATCCTGATTGTCAAATTACATATTACAAATTTTTGAGCAGTTTTATAAATCTCCTTATAGCACATGTATAAGCGATTATGTACATGTGAATTCTCTTCTAGCTTTTCTCTTATAGCCTTTTATTCAAATATTGACATGTTGGTATTGAAGGTAATGTATGATTAAGATTTATTAATTTATCTCTCTATTGTGCATGCTATGATAAAGGCTAAAGTTTCATGAAAAGCATTTTACAATTTGTGTGAAAAAATTTCTCCTTTTATTATGATAGTGTTGGGAACGTCGTTAATTGTCATTATTTTATACCAATTTTACCTATTATTTATACTATGTTTTTGTGTGGAATTGATAATTTTAATTTGTTTTGTTTTTTTATGTTTTGAATTAGGTTTTGAGAAGAAAAATGATAGAATCAAAGGATTTTAAAGATTAATTGTAGCTCAAGAAATTAGAGAAATTTTCTACAAGAAAATTACAGAATTATTGAGCAGAAATATGATGTGAATTGTGAAAGCTCATATGAAGTGTACAGTTTGAGTTACGTGATCCATACATATATATCAAATTAAAGCCCTGAATGTCTACTTTCCATAGCCATTGATGATTCATTAATCGGAATTTTTTAGATAAAGTTATAACTGATTTAATGCTTGAAGGTCAGACTGACTGTTATGAGACCTGACAGCTACGAGAAAATGTAATAAATTCGAGTTTCCTCTTTTAGCATTCCTAATCAACTTCCTAAACCTTATAACATCCTAATTAAATGAGTTAAGTAAATTAGGAAGAGTTTTAGTCCAAAAACAAAAATGATTCACTTTCCATATCAAAATTTGATTACAAATCAAAGTTGGAAGTGAAATCCTTCTCAATTGAGAAAACCTTGGCTTTTAAGGACTGATTCAGTCTTATTTAATTTAACAATAACAATCGAAGTTTTTAGAGTTCATGTTTATGTTTTGTTTTCATAAAAGGAAAATAGAATTATTGTAACTAAAAAGTTCTTACTTCCATTCAAGGAAAAACAAAAAAGAAGTTCTTTCTTTCTTTTTTCCATTTTTTAATGATTAATTTCTCATTTATATGATTGTTTGAATCTAAAAAAAAAAAAACAATTAGGTTTTTTTTCAATATGAATTTATCTTAGGATTTATCAAACTAATTAGGTATTTGGCTGGACATCTCATATAAAAAAAATTTCAATTTCTATTGTTCTACTTCAAAAAATTCTTTCTTTTATATTCTAAATCCGAATTCTAAAAAGAGATATAGATAGTCTACTTTTCCATAAAAATGGATTCGCTCAAGGAGGATTCCAAAAGATGTTAATCATAAATAAAAAGATTGATTACGGAGAAAAAAGAAGAGGAATTCGTATTCAATTTCGTTGGAAAATGGGGGTTATGACAATAAATCTAGTTCACCAAGTGGGAAACATTTAGTTACTTGGTTGTATCAATAGATTCATTTGAGTATTTCTGCCCATGATTATAATCTAAATCAATTTATTAGACACGACAATAATTTGTATTCTCAACGATATTAGAGGGATTTGTAGTCATTGTGGAAATTCTACTTTCCCTACAATTAGTATCTTTCTTAGAAGGGAAAGAAATGACAAAATCTCATAATTTCCAATCAATTCATTCCATTTTCTTTTTTCGAGGACAATTTCTCACATTTAAATTATGTCTTAGATGTACTAACACCCCACCCCATTCGCCCGGAAATCTTGGTTCAAACCTTTCACAACTAGATAGAGAACCTAGATTCTCATTCTCATTCCCTTTTATATACTAAAAAGTCTTTTATAACCTTTTTTTTTTAACAAAAAAAGAAGATAAAATTGGAAATAAAAAAATTATGAGAAAAACCTATTTTATATTTATCAAAGGTGTAGTAGATAACAATAAATTATTATTCAAAAACTATTACTATTATTAAAAAATAGTTTAATAAACATAATATTATTATAATAAAAATACATATTTCTTGATGACAATAAAAAATAATCAAGGGTATTTTTATAATTTATAAACAATTTATTGTGATTCTAAATTAAAGTAAACTTCTTAGAAAGAATATTATTGATTTCGATTATAATTTCTCTATTTGAAGTAGACAACTTATTTTGAATTTGAAACATCAATTTGATTCTAGGTCAATTTCATTCTAAATCATTCTTATTCATTCTTATTATGTGTAAATAAATACACCATTATTTTAACTAGTTTAATAATATTATTATTAAGTATAAATTTACAAAAGTGGATGACATTTTCGCTATAATAATTTTCAACTCATTTCCCGATTTAAAAATCCTTCCAGGAATGACCACATGCAACATGCTCCATCGTTAATCCGTACATTGCTGTATCATTGGCGGCGGAGCTCAGGAACCTCTTCCACTGCTGAATAACAGCAGTCAGATCGGCCACCTTGGCCGATATGGTGCGGCAGCAATTGGCATGGACGGTGGTTACAGCCTTGATGTCTCTGCTGTCTTGACAAAAGCCGCTGAAATAGAGTGTGTCTAAGTACCTCACGTTAAGACCAAGTTTTCTAAAGATACCTTCATGCAACATGTTAACCAAAACGTCCCGCTCTTTTAACCCGGTTGAGTTGTTTCTTCTACCGTACCAAGATTGGAACAATGAAATGGTCCTGTTGTTGGATTTTATCATATAGAAGCCAGTGTTGATATGCTTGGATTCCGACCGATCGTTTCCGTTGAAGTAGTCCGTGCTGATCTGGAGATCTATGTTCAGATTCATGCCCAGCCTTGGAAATGGGTTCCTTAGCCACATCACATCAGCATCCTGGTAATCGATTAAAAATGATAGATCAGGATCAACTATGATTGTTTTTGATGATTATATGATTATGTAAAGGTACCTATGGGCTTCGCAAATTATATCTAATGTAATGAATATGCTAGTTTAATTATGAATGTCTTAATTGTTTTTTCATCTCTTATAAATGATACAATCATGCTTCAACCAATGTCACATGCTTTTGGCGGATTTTTTGGCATGATCTAATGAAAATGATATAAGCCAGTACATATGCATCAATACTGGTTTTTTAAGGAAAGTCGATGACTTTCAGTCTTAGATAGCTAACGATTTATCACTGTATTTGTTCAAAACAAATCTAATTCCATGAAGCACCAAACAAAAAACTACATTATACCCAATCTAGTCCATTTAATCTTATACAATACATCTCCCCTCCCCCACCATTAAAAAAAATCCAATCGCATGAAGTATCAAACGAAAAACTACATTATATCCAATCTAGCTCATTCAATCTTATACAATCCAATAGGATATATCAAACAAAGCATAAAAGTGCTACTCTTATCCAAGCTGCACCCCAAATTTGATGGGTACGTACATAAGTACATAAAAATATAATTGACTTTGGTATAACGTCTTGATTAGAAAAAATTCTTACCTGATTAGTTTAACAAAAATTCTTAAACAATTGATAAAATCTCATGTCATTGTCCAAGAAAGGGTGTCATTTATCCAATGTATTATTTTAATTTTTTCAAACAAAAGCCTCAACGTTAAAACATTTTTTTTTTTTTTGAAAAAAATATATAGAATAATCAATTCTTAGAGCTGATTTTTTTCATCAATTTTGTCTTCTTGTAATTATTGACGTTAATGTCATTACTATTACTAATATATTCTTATTAAGGAAATATTTAATTTTAGTCCCTAAGGTTTCTAAAAATATCAAGTTTTAAAATTTTTTTAAAAACAGCTATTTTTATCCCTAATTTTTTCAAAACTCTTTAAAAAAAATCTAAACCATCAATAAATTGATGGTCGACGATAACTTTAAGTAATTTAAATTATAATTTAATAACTTAAATTTAAGGATATTTTAGATAATTTAACTTATAAATTCATTATTTTATAAGAATAATCCTGTAATTTATGTGTCACTAACAATCATTAAAAGCGAAAATATTTTTTTATGCATTCTGTTAATGTTGATTGTTAGTTGACTAATGATTTGGACTTTTTTGAAGAGTTTTAAAAAAATTAGGTTGAAAATAGTTGTTTACAAAAAGCTTTAAAATTTTGATATTTTCTGAAATCTCAGGGACTAAAATAAAATTTCTCCTCTTATTAAGTGCATATGGTAGACTTTAGTCTTCATCAAACTTGCGTTCACTATAATACAAAATAGTGTAGAAGTTAAAACATATAATATTAATTTACTAAAACACAAAGATTGCATAAATTGATAGCCTAAAGTTTATTTTTAGATAATAATGATCACTAACGGAGCCTTTATCATAAAACTATGGGTTATCATCATTTTATCTCTTGGATTTGAAAATAATATCAAACCACACATGGTATTGAAAATAATAGCTAAAAAAATCCAACCATTACATGGTATAGTAATTTCGTCAATAAACTAACAGATTCATTAATTTTGAAGGTAAAAGGTAATTGGGGATAGCTAGGTTCTCACAAAACTCATTCATTCGCTCACACACACACACACACAGAGACAAAAGTCAATTCTCTTTCATAGTCTCTCTATCATGAAACGTTGTCAGTAACAACAGCTCGACGGTCATATCCAGCTCACTAGCTCCCACAGTCTCTCACCATCGATCAACGACCATCACAATCTCTCATCGTCTCTCAATAAGGTTCATTGATGAAGCCAAGTGGGTTCGTCCAAATCTTCGAACCTATAGGTGTTTGTTCGACGACGAGCCCACTTGAGTTCGTACTTTGATTGGTTGGACGTGGCTGGGGATTTTTTTTTTTTCTTTTGTTTTTTTTTTTGGTTGGTTGGATGTGACAAATGATTTTTTTTTCAATTGGAGATAAACTGGAGTTAATTGGGCTTTAAATAATTTGCGCTGAGTTTATTTTAATTGTAATAGGTTTTTAAATTAAGTTAGTTCATTTAATTTATGTATAGGGCTAAAATATTTAATTAACTTAAGCTCATGTTTAATTATATTAAACCCATAAGTGTGTTTAGCCCTATTATTAGGAGACTAGAGTTTCATATTGGAGTTTTATTTCTTTGCCTATACAAAGACTTATAACCATAAGCAAACATAAGAACAATGAAGATGTGGCCAATTATGTTTAATTGAGAGAATGAATTTTTTTCTTTTGTTCATTATTGAACATGTGATCTTATCAAACTGTGCTTGTGGCGATTAAACATGATTTATCTCCCACCTTCTCCTCTATATTTTGGGAATGACGTCAATATCCTTCTTTTATAATTTTTGTTCTTGATTGAGTTATAATCATTATGTCAAAGTTCTTTATAACTTTGATTCTTGAGTGACATATAATCAACAGGTCAAATTTTATTTTATTTTTTATAATCCCGTTTTAATCTTTCTTGGGGTTATATTTCAATTTGAGCATAAGTGTTATATTTTTATATACAGAGTTTGCATCATTTGGTATCAAAGTTTTAGTTAATTAATTTAGGTTTGATTATTTTCTTATTTTTTTATTTAATTTATTACCGCAAATCACCATCCAAAACATCAATCCATAAATACATATATATATATATATATATATTTATTTATTCTTGTTTCTTGAAATTGCCACAAATCATCATCTCATCATCTATCAATTTTTATTTGCTTCTTGAAGTCCGTGCCTTCCCATCTCTGATCAACTAATGTAGTTTTTCTAGTCTTTTGGTCTTAGTATTCTGCATGTCCAAACATCTACCACTTCTTACATAATTCTTTTTTTGTTTCTCGTGAACCGCATCACCATCCATCACCATATTTTTATATATATAATTGATGGAGGTGCAGCACCAACATCAATCAATTCTAAATATATATCTTCCGTCTTTTGTTTTACAGTGCCCACATACATCTCTATCCACCATCAACATTTTGATCAACCAATTGCCGCACCATCATCAGACCTTTTACTCATCCAATTTCAACACCATCATCAATCTTTAAATTTCGGTTACTACTCTGTCTTTGATAAATTTTAATACTATTCAGTTTTCAGATAAATAAATGAATGATCCATTATACTGTGGATATACCAAATTCAAATCTTACTAGTATTACCTTTTTTTTTTCTTCTTTTTTTTTTTTTTTAAATAACTTATATTATTATTATAATAGTAAAATTTTGTCTGTGTCAAATTATTGGACCTAAGTGTCAATCGAGCTGAATCTAAAGCCCAAAAACCCATTATGGAAAGTTGACCACATTGAATGGGGTCCAAAATTGGCCGACCGAAATGGAGAAAATCTCTCCATTAATAACTCTCCAAACATTCATTATTAATATTTATTTCAAACCTACTATATTCTCCAACTGATTTAAAAGGAAATATTGTGCTTATTTCCATGTCAACCTTTATCCTTGTTGATTGCTTATTTACCTAAGAGCATCTCCAATACTCATGGATTATATATATATTTTTAAAAATATCATATTATCAATGTGAAGGAGTTTGTTTCCTACACAATATAGATATTATTTGATAGACAATCAAATTAAAAAATTATTTTTCAATACTTTCATGTATTTTTATTTAATATCTCAATATATTTTCATTTAATGCTTCTATATTTTCCATTTAATGCTTCTATTTTTTTTTTTTTTTTACTTTTAATTAGATTTGAAAATTATAATTAATTTATTATTAATTTACTAACATGACTGTCTAACACACCTCTAAAAATAGATAGTCATATTAACAATATTTTTTTTTCTTATCACCTCAACTTGACATTGATGAGTGATAATTGCATTAGAGATATTTATTTTAATTTAATATCTATTAATTTTATGTAGCATATAATTTTTTTTCATAATTCATGAGAGCATTAGAGATATTCTAATTATTTTACCCAATTTATATCCATAACAATCTCCACTAGTTATGATAACAATCCACCAAAATTACCTGAATCAACACCAGCTCCCACCATTATCTCCACAAAGCAAGAGGCTCACGATATTTATTTACAATAATTATTTTAAAAAATAATAATAATAACACTATAGTCTGCCTACTGGCATGGATGGGGACTTTCCACAACTCATCTCTTTCTATCTCTTTCTTCCCCTGTTTTCTATAACCGTAACCGTAAAAAATACCCAACACACATTACGAGTGGACTTTTTGGTGAGGTAGGCTTGATAGCCGCCTTGCTTTCAGTATTCATGATTCAAAGGATGAAAATGTGATTTACATTTACATGAGAAAACAGGGTTGTCTTTGTGGCTAATAAAAGAGGTAGGAGGGAGTTGTTCATGGGTGACTATGGAGTGGCTCAGAAATGCGTGTTTAAATGTTTTCGCACATACGAAAGCTTCGGTATCTCCTCATTCATCTTCTCTATTTCTTTTCTTGATTTCTTCTGTTTCCCTTTTTCTTGCTCTATTGAAGATCACAGCTCTCAATCAAATTCTTGTTGGTTAATCATATTAGGTAAACTACTTTATTTAAGGATCACATAACACTTCTATTAATGGTTCGTCTGCATCTTTCAAATTTTTTAAAAATACTTGTATAATGTGTTTACTTCATGGATTAGGGAATTAGAATAATAAATAAGATTGATTAATGATATCTATTTGCTCAAAATCATTCTATGATGGGAATAAATGTATGGGTTCGATATCAATTTGGGATGTGGAATGACAATCTCATTCCCTGCACTCCATTTGGAAATATCATTCTCATTTCCAAATTTAATGTAAAAAGGCTCTTATACCTTTCTTAAAAAAAAAAAAAAAAAAAAAAAAAAAAAAAAAACTATTTTGGTAAAATTTTATATTAAAAGAAGTCATGACTTGATATACAATATAGATACACAATATGTTCTTTTGAAAAAAAAAAAATAGATGCACAATAAACTTGCAATAATATTGTTAAGAAAGTTCAATTTTTTAATCTATTATGACGAGTTAGAGGATAAAAATATAACACTACATCTTGCATACTATTTTGCATATTGTAATTGATCCATAATTTTAATCAATGATATTTTTGTAACTTATAATTAATTCATTTTGATTCCAAAGTAAAGTAAACAGCTTAATAGGAAATTCTATTGATTCCGATTCTAATTTTTACAGTTGAAGTAAACAGCTTATTTTATTCCGATACATCATTTCATTTTCAAATCATTTCAATTTTCATTCTAATTCCTCCAAATAAAGTAAATGCATCAATAATCTTGTTTTGAGAGTTTAAATTTTTTTTATGTAATATCCCTACTTATTTTGTAATACAATCTAACAGATTGCTGGCTTATATTTAGGTTATGTCTTTATGGTAATGGTGATTTTTTATTTTTCATGTATTGCTTTTGTATATATAGTTCATGTCTATTGGCCAAGGGTATACAGATGAAAAATAATTAAGAATTGATGTATTAAGTAAGTAATACTAGATTTTTAAAAACTTTTGCTTAAGTTTTTGTTTATATGATATGATATATAAGTTGTTAACATCATATTAATTATTACATCATCTCATAATTTATATATAGTTTTGTTAAAAATATTTTGTTCATATCCAAATAATATTAGCATAAGTCACGTTATCTTATGATATATGCATATATATAATTGACAGTTCATATATTATATCATTTAAATGTAAATTTAGATAAAATATTTGAGGAATACAACATATTAAGTGATAGTATTAGCTTTGAGTTACACTTATATGAGTGATTTAAGATAACATTTTATATCAATTTATCATTTTTCACGGTAATTCTTTCTAAAGGTGTATTTTTTTATAAATAAGTAAAATTATTTCTTTAACACTTTAATTATAAAACAAAGTTGTTATGTTGTTAAATGTACAGTTAAAAAATATATGCAATATAAATATAGATGTAAACGCATATGCCTTCCACGTGATCCAAAACCTAGGGGTGGGTATTTCCAACCCAACTTGATAGACCCAACGCAACCTGACCATTTTTTATTGGGTTGAGTTGGATTATATATATATATATTTTTTTTTAAAAAAAAAAAAAAGAAAAAGATGAGTTGGGTTGGGTTGGGTTGAAAATTAAATTGGGTTGGGTTGGGTTGAAAATTCTTCAACCTAACCTAACCCAACTCGAACCTGACAAACACCTATCTCTAGTTCTAAATTTAAGATTTTTTCCTCCCTCTAGAATAACACTTACTGGAGATAGGGATTAAGGATAGCCTTTATAGTGAATTAAATAATTCATTTATAATAATTGAATCTTTATTTGGACTTATTTTATTTGTAATTAAATTGTTAAAATTATAAAAGTTATCAATTAAACTTTTTGTACCTTTGTAGTGCAGTAAGTCCAACTCAATTAACTCAACTCAATCCAACTTAATTCGGCTATCATTAGATTGGGTTGGGTTAGATTGAAGAATTTATTAGGTTGGGTTGGGTTGAAGATTTTTCAACCTTACCCATGTTGGGTTGAGAGATTTCTAACCTAACTCAACCTGAACACGAAAACGCCCTCCCCTACCTAAACCTAGTCTTATTCAAACAATGAAGAAGGATAGTAGTTTAAGAAAAACATACCTATCTTGATTGTCAAGTTACATTTTGTAAATTGTTGAGTAGTTTTACACATCTCTTTATAGTACACGTGATTATGCATATGCGGATTCTCTTCTAATTTTTCTCTTATAGCCTTTTATTCAAATATTGACATATTGGTATTAAAGGTAATATATGATTAAGATTTATTAGTTTATCTCTCTGTCGTGCATGCTTAGATAGAGGCCTAAGTTTCACGAAGTACATTTTATAATTTGTGTAAAAAGTTTTCTTCTTTTATTATGGTAACAACTGTTTATTTTAATAAAAGTGATATTTAGGCCATGCAAATAATGATTATTTTCGACTGATCACGACAAAACTTTAACTCATGTGAGTTAAATTATTATTCTAGCTCACAACCACTTGATGTGAATATATAATTAACTTGATATCATTTAGTAATGCTAAACATCTCACATTTTACATTTCACATACCAAACTAATGATATGTTGGTAAATAAATAGATATTAATGATAATTTATTTCACCTATAGAATACAACATGTAGTATATTTAGTTGTATATAACTATATACATCTCTTCACATGATTAAATTAAATTTGTAAGATCCTTCTTTTGTTGATATTTGGATTTATAGAATTAGTAATGCATTGAATAGATGTTACTCTTTGCATAAGTTCTTCTCACACTTGATAGTGATATCCTTATTAATTATTAAAATTTAGATTTGATCAATTCTTCATAGCCATTATGATATAAACTATCTAGATTAAAAATGGCAACTCAATTAGCAAACGGGTCATTAATAATAATATAATGAATATAAAGAGGAAAGAGAAAAAGAAATGAATAAATCAATGAACTCCAATTGATTACACATATAATTAGATTGATAGAGCTAAAAAAATCAGTTCATAATAATTTGTAGTTAATTACCTAAATGGAATTATATACGTATAATTAATATTAATTTTATTTTGTTATCGAGTCAAAACTTGGTGGTAGTCACAACAACCAACTAACTTCTCAAGTTCAAAGTTCCTCTTATGTAAATTTAAAATGTATTTACTTGAGTGATTATAGAATGTGGAAATTATCAGAAATACCATTTAAAATGGGTAAAATTTGTTTTTACCCACTATTTAAAAAAAATTATTTTTAACCTCTCAAACAAATATATTTAATAGTATACCCAAATTACCCAAAATACCCCTGAACATTTTTACAAGAAAACCCTGAACAGTTAAAAATTTACGAAAAACCGAAACGTGAAATCACGACAAAGCCCCTACATATATATACACCTCAAAAATCGATTAATCTCACTTCCATCGATTTCTCACTCAAAACCACATCGGTTTTTGTCAAACTCGAACCCGATCGCGACCTGACGATGAGATTGACGTTTCCAGCCATTCGCGCGACGTTGCTGACCTTCCTTGAGGAGCTCCTACTGCCGGCGAACCTGCAGAAAGTGCAAAGGTTAGATTTTTGAAATATTTGTTGTAGTTTTTTATTGAGATTTGACATTTTGAAATGTTTGTTGTGTTATGGATGTTAGGTTATGATTATTAGGTTTAGAATAAGTTGGATTTGATTGTGTTTGGTCGTTTTTTGGTTGAAAATGGCCAATTCCGACGAAAGCAGAGTCGTCGGGATTAGATCGATTTTTCATTTCGGTTTTTCATGATCAATTTTTCATTTCAGTTTTTCAAATCAATTTTCAAGTTCGATTTTTTCAAGTAACTGAAGTGAAAAATCGATCTTCAAAACTTATCATGGAAAACCGAGGTTGAAAATCGATTTGGAAAACCGAAATGAAAAACTGATCATAGAAAACTGAAGTGAAAAATCGATCGATTTCATTAATCGATTTTTAAGATGCCTTCAAAAACAGATTCAGTTTATATATGATGATTTCATTGCTGTTTTTCTTTCATACAGATGGATTTCAACTATAAATATAGTTCACAAACAATTGGCACACATACGAGTGTGAATACACATATTGGTCAAAGATTGGTTAATAAGATAATTGTCGTTATTAATAGAAGAAATCTATACGACCGGTTCATGGCAGAATATCCGTTTGGATATATTTTGAAGATAACCAATAATACGACTGCTGGTTCTGTGATTTTATGGGTGCTTGCTAGAGAGTTAAAGGTCACTGGTGCACGCCGTGATGAGAGGTGGTTTGAAATTGGGGAGAGAATATATAGGTTTGGGAAACAGGAGTTTTTGTTGGTGACAGGACTTCCTTGTTGGGGTATCGACCGTAAAATCTACCAAACGGTGTCAAATGATCAAAATAGTCTCCTATGGCAAATGTTTAATGGAGTGTCGCCGGAGGTGAGGGAGTTGGTCACATTTCTTGAGGCAAGAAGCCATAATAGGCAGCGAGACCGTGCAAAGCAGGATCCAATAAATGATAAAGATCTTTTGAAGTTAGCGAATGTAGGGATTGCTTTCCATCTCTTTATGAGACTAGATGATAGGGCCATGATTTATCCATTTATGTGGGTCCTAATTGAGAATACAGAGACGTGGAAGACATTCCCTTGGGGCACATTATGCTATAGTGTCCTGTTGCACTGTCGCAACATGACACTTAATGAAGAGCGGATCAAAAAATCACCAAGAACCATTAATATTTATGGCTATATGTTGGCGTTTCAGGTATAACTAATACTTTCAATATTTATTGTTTTCTTCTATTACGGTTAATATACAGGGTTATATGTATGTTTTTAGTTTAATCAATTTTGCATTATATATTATCTGACCATTACTAACTATAAGTATGTTTTTTGTTTAATCATTTTTACATTATAGTGGTGGTTAATGGAGGTGTTCCCAGTGTTATGGGAGAAGATATCAAAAAGGAACCCGTTATTACAAAATGATCTACCAAGATGTATGAGACGATCACTGAAGAGAACACCGACAAATATAAAAAGCCTAGATGATTTCCCCCCCGTAAGTGGTGAATATAACCTAAATTTGTGTCAATTATTTGTTTGTTATAATTATCGTTATTTATATTAAGTATATAATTATAGTATAACTAAATATATTTATATAATGCAAATAGTTGGCATTGAGCCAACCTTGGAGCCTACTGATGCCGAGAGGGAGATGGATTATTGGAAATCTTTTAATTCGAATCATATCGTTCATGAAGAGGTACATAAACAGGGCGGCAGGGGGAGTGAGGGTGATGATGATGATGATGATGATGACGATGACGATGACGACGATGACGATGGTTTGGATGATGGTGTAGGGGGTGAGGATGAGATAGAGGATGATGATGAGGTAGAGGGTGACAATGATCCGAATAAAGACGTCCGAAGCATGCAATCCAAATCAGAGGATACCTTATCAGAGTTTCGGACAAAGAAGGCGCACGATGTACGACACGTAGATTATGAGGTATGAATATTCTATTTATATAAAAATATTATTATTCAATTAATTTTCATTGTAGTAAATGCAAAAAATGTGGACATGTTGTGTAGTAGTACGGAGTGTGAAAGAGAGACGGAGTCTCTAAAAATGATAGACGAAGTGTAATTTATTTAAATATGCAGATTGTATTTCCCTGGATACTCAAAAAACAGGGAAGACTCTGTCAATTTTTTTTTTAAAATTCAGGGTAGTATGTAAAATTATATATATATGATTCTATAAAACAGGTGAAGCGGTTGTTTGAGTTTATCGTAGATTTACAGAAGACAACCCATAAGAAGTTAAGTAGGATGGATAGGAGGCAGAAGGCAACCTTGAAGATTGTAAGGGAGATGGATAGGAGGTTGAGACGGGTGGAAAAGCATTTAAAAATTCTCAAGTCTCCGGTTGGTGGGCATGATCCAGACGACGACAACGACGATGACGATGATGATGATGATGGTGGGAGCTTTGTCCGAGATGAGCACATGTATTACCCGTCACCATCACCACCACTACCACCACATCAGGACGAGGGTGTCCGTCGGTCGCAACTCCTTGACCTGCAAGCAACAACTCGAAATATACGATACTAAATGAACCATAATGATAATCTAAATGATATAACTTAAATTTGTCGATGCTCTCAAATGTTTATCAAAACACCCAGTGAAAAATGCAAATAGATTAACTTAAACCCTGTAACATTCACCTATCTAGTAAATCATTTGATAACAAATTTAAGCATTCTGCCACAAACACTAGGATCTATAATTTTAGATTTTCTTAGAATGAATTTAATTGATATCAGATCAGTAGGAAATTCCACCACAAGCACAATAGGTATCTAAGGGCAGAAGAAATAGCAATATGTAAGGGAAAATAAACACATAGTCTATAGCAGAGTAGAATGAAAACTAAGACTTAAGAAAAGATTAGACATCGAGCTGAATCTAAAGCCCAAAAACCCATTATGGAAAGTTGACCACATTGAATGGGGTCCAAAATTGGCCGACCGAAATGGAGAAAATCTCTCCATTAATAACTCTCCAAACATTAATTCATTATTAATATTTATTTCAAACCTACTATATTCTCCAATTGATTTAAAAGGAAATATTGTGCTTATTTCCATGTCAACCTTTATCCTTGTTGATTGCTTATTTACCTAAGAGCATCTCCAATACTCATGGATTATATTTTTTTTAAAAAAAATATCATATTATCAATGTGAAGGAGTTTGTTTCCTACATAATATAGATATTATTTGATAGACAATCAAATTAAAAATTATTTTTCAATACTTTCATGTATTTTTATTTAATATCTCAATATATTTTCATTTAATGCTTCTATTTTTTTTTTTTTTTTTA
Source organism: Litchi chinensis (assembly GCA_019925255.1). NCBI lineage: Eukaryota > Viridiplantae > Streptophyta > Magnoliopsida > Sapindales > Sapindaceae > Litchi > Litchi chinensis. The sequence continues at coordinate 10,836,049 of CM034472.1, forward strand.
ATTAGATTTGAAAATTATAATTAATTTATTATTAATTTACTAATATGACTGTCTAACACACCTCTAAAAATAGATAGTCATATTAATAATATTTTTTTTCCTTACCACCTCAACTTGACATTGATGAGTGATAATTGCATTAGAGATATTTATTTTAACTTAATAACTATTAATTCTATGTAGCATATAATTTTTTTTCATAATTCATAAGAGCATTAGAGATATTCTAATTATTTTACCCAATTTATATCCATAACAATCTCCACTAGTTATGATAACAATCCACCAAAATTACCTGAATCAACACCAGCTCCCACCATTATCTCCACAAAGCAAGAGGCTCACGATATTTATTTACAATAATTATTTTAAAAAATAATAATAATAACACTATAGTCTGCCTACTGGCATGGATGGGGACTTTCCACAACTCATCTCTTTCTATCTCTTTCTTCCCCTGTTTTCTATAACCGTAACCGTAAAAAATACCCAACACACATTACGAGTGGACTTTTTGGTGAGGTAGGCTTGATAGCCGCCTTGCTTTCAGTATTCATGATTCAAAGGATGAAAATGTGATTTACATTTACATGAGAAAACAGGGTTGTCTTTGTGGCTAATAAAAGAGGTAGGAGGGAGTTGTTCATGGGTGACTATGGAGTGGCTCAGAAATGCGTGTTTAAATGTTTTCGCACATACGAAAGCTTCGGTATCTCCTCATTCATCTTCTCTATTTCTTTTCTTGATTTCTTCTGTTTCCCTTTTTCTTGCTCTATTGAAGATCACAGCTCTCAATCAAATTCTTGTTGGTTAATCATATTAGGTAAACTACTTTATTTAAGGATCACATAACAATTCTATTAATGGTTCATCTGCATCTTTCAATTTTTTTAAAAATACTTGTATGATGTGTTTACTTAATGGATTAGGGAATTAGAATAATAAATAAGATTGATTAATGATATCTACTTGCTCAAAATCATTCTGTGATGGGAATAAATGTATGGGTTCGATATCAATTTGGGATGTGGAATGACAATCTCATTCCCTGCACTCCATTTGGAAATATCATTCTCATTTCCAAATTTAATATAAAAAGGCTCTTATACCTTTCTTTAAAAAAAAAAAAAAAAAAAAAAACTATTTTGGTAAAATTTTATATTAAAAAAAGTCATGACTTGATATATAATATAGATACACAATATGTTCTTTTGAAAAAAAAAAAAAATAGATGCACAATAAACTTGCAATAATATTGTTAAGAAAGTTCAATTTTTTAACCTATTATGACGAGTTAGAGGATAAAAATATAACACTACATCTTGCATACTATTTTGCATATTGTAATTGATCCATAATTTTAATTAATGACATTTTTGTAACTTATAATTAATTCATTTTGATTCCAAAAGTAAAGTAAACAGCTTAATAGGAAATTCTATTGATTCCGATTCTAATTCTTACAGTTGAAGTAAACAGCTTATTTTATTCCGATACATCATTTCATTTTCAAATCATTTCAATTTTCATTCCAATTCCTCCACATAAAGTAAATGCATCAATAATCTTGTTTTGAGAGTTTAAATTTCTTTTATGTAATATCCCTACTTATTTTGTAATACAATCTTACAGATTGCTGGCTTATATTTAGGTTATGTCTTTATGGTAATGGTGATTTTTTATTTTTCATGTATTGCTTTTGTATATATAGTTCATGTCTATTGGCCAAGGGTATACAGATGAAAAATAATTAAGAATTGATGTATTAAGTAAGTAATACTAGATTTTTAAAAACTTTTGCTTAAGTTTTTGTTTATATGATATGATATATAAGTTGTTAACATCATATTAATTATTACATCATCTCATAATTTATATATAGTTTTGTTAAAAATATTTTGTTCATATCCAAATAATATTAGCATAAGTCACGTTATCTTATTATATATGCATATATATAATTGACAGTTCATATATTATATAATTTAAATGTAAATTTAGATAAAATATTTGAGGAATACAACATATTAAGTGATAGTATTAGCTTTGAGTTACACTTATATGAGTGATTTAAGATAACATTTTATATCAATTTATCATTTTTCACGGTAATTCTTTCTAAAGGTGTATTTTTTTATAAATAAGTAAAATTATTTCTTTAACACTTTAATTATAAAACAAAGTTGTTATGTTGTTAAATGTACAGTTAAAAAATATATGCAATATAAATATAGATGTAAACGCATATGCCTTCCACGTGATCCAAAACCTAGGGGTGGGTATCTCCAACCCAACTTGATAGACCCAACGCAACCCGACCATTTTTTATTGGGTTGAGTTTGATTATATATATATATATATATTTTTAAAAAGATGAGTTGGGTTGGGTCGGGTTGAAAATTAAATTGAATTGGGTTGGGTTAAAAATTTTTCAACTCAACCTAACCCAACTCGAACCTGACAAACACCTATCTCTAGTTCTAAATTTAAGATTTTTTCCTCCCTCTAGAATAACACTTACTGGAGATAGGGATTAAGGATAGCTTTTATAGTGAATTAAATAATTTATTTATAATAATTGAATCTTTATTTGTACTTATTTTATTTGTAATTAAATTATTAAAATTATAAAAGTTATCAATTAAACTTTTTGTACCTTTGTAGTGTAGTAAGTCCAACTCGATTAACTCAACTCAATCCAACCTAATTCGACTATTATTAGATTGGGTTGGGTTAGATTGAAGAATTTATTAAGTTGGGTTGGGTTGAAAATTTTTCAACCTTACCCACGTTGGGTTGAGAGATTTCTAACCTAACCCAACCTGAACACGAAAACGCCCTCCCCTACCTAAACCTAGTCTTATTCAAACAATGAAGAAGGATAGTAGTTTAAGAAAAACATACCTATCTTGATTGTCAAGTTACATTTTGTAAATTGTTGAGTAGTTTTACACATCTCTTTATAGTACACGTGATTATGCATATGCGGATTCTCTTCTAATTTTTCTCTCATAGCCTTTTATTCAAATATTGACATATCGGTATTAAAGGTAATATATGATTAAGATTTATTAGTTTATCTCTCTGTCGTGCATGCTTAGATAGAGGCCTACGTTTCACGAAGTACATTTTATAATTTGTGTAAAAAGTTTTCTTCTTTTATTATGGTAACAACTGTTTATTTTAATAAAAGTGATATTTAGGCCATGCAAATAATGATTATTTTCGACTGATCACGACAAAACTTTAACTCATGTGAGTTAAATTATTATGCTAGCTCACAACCACTTGATGTGAATAAATAATTAACTTGATATCATTTAGTAATGCTAAACATCTCACATTTTACATTTCACATACCAAACTAATGATATGTTGGTAAATAAATAGATATTAATGATAATTTATTTCACCTATAGAATACAACATGTAGTATATTTAGTTGTATATAACTATATACATCTCTTCACATGATTAAATTAAATTTTTAAGATCCTTCTTTTGTTGATATTTGGATTTATAGAATTAGTAATGCATTGAATAGATGTTACTCTTTGTATAAGTTCTTCTCACACTTGATAGTGATATCCTTATTAATTATTAAAATTTAGATTTGATCAATTCTTCATAGCCATTATGATATAAACTATCTAGATTAAAAATGGCAACTCAATTAGCAAACGGGTCATTAATAATAATATAATGAATATAAAGAGGAAAGAGAAAAAGAAATGAATAAATCAATGAACTCCAATTGATTACACATATAATTAGATTGATAGAGCTAAAAAAATCAGTTCATAATAATTTGTATTTAATTACCTAAATGGAATTATATATGTATAATTAATATTAATTTTATTTTGTTATCGAATCAAAACTTGGTGGTAGTTACAACAACCAACTAAATTCTCAAGTTCAAAGTTCCTCCTATGTAAATTTATGGTGTATTTACTTGAGTGATTATAGAATGTGGAAATTATCAGAAATACCACTTAAAAGGGGTAAAATTTGTTTTTACCCACTATTTAAAAAAAATTATTTTTAACCCCTCAAATAAATATATTTGATAGTATACCCAAATTACCCAAATTACCCCTAAACATTTTACAAGAAAATCCTGAACATTTAAAAATTTACGAAAAACAGAAACATGAAATCACGACAAAGCCCCTACATATATATACACCTCAAAAATCGATTAATCTCACTTCCATCGATTTCTCACTCAAAACCACATCGGTTTTTGTCAAACCCGAACCGGATCGCGACCTGACGATGAGATTGACGTTTCCAGTCATTCGCGCGACGTTGTCGACCTTCCCCGAGGAGCTCCTACCGCCGGCGAACCTACAGAAAGTGCAAAGGTTAGATTTTTGAAATATTTGTTGTAGTTTTTTATTGAGATTTGACATTTTGAAATGTTTGTTGTGTTATGAATGTTAGGTTATGATTATTAGGTTTAGAATAAATTGGATTTGATTGTGTTTGGTCGTTTTTTGGTTGAAAATGGCCAATCCGATGAAAGCAGAGTTGTCGGGATCGGATCGATTTTTCATTTCGGTTTTTCATGATCAGTTTTTCATTTAAGTTTTTCAAATCGGTTTTCAAGTTCGGTTTTTTAGGTAACCGAAGTGAAAAACCGATCTTCAAAACTTATCATGGAAAACCGAGGTTGAAAATCGATTTGGAAAACCGAAGTGAAAAACCGATCGATTTCATTAACCGATTTTTAAGATGCCTTCAAAAATTGATTCAATCTATGATTCAGTTTATATATGATGATTTCATTGCTGTTTTTCTTTCCTATAGATGAATTTCAACTATAAATATAGTTCACAAACAATTGGCACACATACGAGCGTGAATACACATATTGGTCAAAGATGGGTTAATAAGATAATTGTCGTTATTAATAGAAGAAATCTATACGACCGGTTCATGACAGAATATCCATTTGGACATATTTTGAAGATAACCGATAATACGACTGTTGGTTCCGTGATTTTATGGGTGCTTGCTAGAGAGTTAAAGGTCACGGATGCACGCCGTGATGAGAGGTGGTTTGAAATTGGGGAGAGAAGATATAGGTTTGGGAAACAGGAGTTTTTGTTGGTGACAGGACTTCCTTTTGGGGGCATCGACCGTAAAATCTACCAAACGGTGCCAAATGATCAAAACAGTCTCATATGGCGAATGTTTAATGGAGTGTCGCCGGAGGTGAGGGAATTGGTCACATTTCTTGAGGCAAAAAGCCATAATAGGCAGCGAGACCGTGCAAGACAGGATCCAATAAATGATGAAGATCTTTTGAAGTTAGCGAATGTAGGGATTGCTTTCCATCTCTTTATGAGACTGGATGACAAGGCCATGATTTATCCATTTATGTGGGTCCTAATTGAGAATACAGAGACGTGGAAGACATTCCCTTTAGGGCACATTATGCTATAGTGTCCTGTTGCACTGTCTCGACATGACACTTAATGAAGAGCGAATCAGAAAATCACCAAGAACCATTAATATTTATGGCTATATGTTGGCGTTTCAGGTATAACTAATACTTTAATATTTATTGTTTTCTTCTATTACGGTTAATATACAGGGTTATATGTATGTTTTTAGTTTAATCAATTTTGCATTATTTATTATCTGACCATTACTAACTATATGTATGTTTTTTGTTTAATCATTTTTACATTATAATGGTGGTTAGTGAAGGTGTTCCCAATGTTATGGGAGAAGATATCAAAAAGGAACCCGTTATTACAAAATGATCTACTAAGATGTATGAGACGATCACTGAAGAGAACACCGACAAATATAAAAAGCCTAGATGATTTTCCCCCCGTAAGTGGCGAATATAACCTAAATTTGTGTCAATTATTTGTTTGTTATAATTATCATTATTTATATTAAGTATATAATTGTAATATAACTAAATATATTTATATAATGCAAATAGTTGGCATTGGGCCAACCTTGGAGCCTACTGATGTCGAGATGGAGATGGATTATTGGAAATCTTTTAATTCGAATCATATCGTTCATGAAGAGGTACATAAACAGGGCGACAGGGGGAGTGAGGGTGATGATGATGATGATGACGATGACGACGATGATGATGACGATGGTTGGATGATGGTGTAGGGGGTGAGGATGAGATAGAGGATGATGATGAGGTGGAGGGTGACAATGATCCGAATAAAGACGTCTGAAGCGTGCAATCCAAATCAGAGGATACCTTATCAGAGTTTCGGACAAAAAAGGCGCACGATGTACGGTACGTAGATTATGAGGTACGAATATTCTATTTATATAATAATATTATTCAATTAATTTTCATTGTAGTAAATGCAAAAAATGTGGACATGTTATGTAGTAGTACGGAGTGTGAAAAAGAGACGGAGTCTCTAAAAATGATAGACGAAGTGTAATTTGTTTAAATATGCAGGTTGTATTTCCCTGGATACTCAAAAAACAGGAGAGACTTTGTCAATTTTTTTAAAAAAAAATTAGGGTAGTATGTAAAATTATATATATATATATGATTCTATGAAACAGGTGAAGCGGTTGTTTGAGTTTATCGTGGATTTACAGAAGACAACCCATAAGAAGTTAAGTAGGATGGATAGGAGGCAGAAGGCAACCTTAAAGATTGTAAGGGAGATGGATAGGAGGCTGAGACGGGTGGAAGAGCATTTAAAAATTCTCAAGTCTTCGGTTGGTGGACATGATCCAGACAACGACGACGACGACGACGATAACGATGATGATGATGATGGTGGGAGCTTTGTCCAAGATGAGCACATGTATTACCCGTCACCCACCACCACTACCACCACATCAGGATGAGGGTGTCCGTCGGTCGCCTATTGATGTAGGCCAGTCAGCCATCCATCAGGAGGACCAAGAGGCCCTTTAGTCAGAGGGTATCCACCAGTCACCTTATCAGGCACCCCATCAGGAAGAGGAGCATGGTGTCTACCAGTCACCTCATCAGTCACCCCATCAGGAGGAGGAGCAGGATGTCCATCAGCCACCTCATCAGTCACCCCATCAGGAGGAGGAGCAGGAGGTCCTTCAATCACTGGTGTCCACCAGTCACCTCATCAGAGGAGCAGGAGGTCCGTCATGCACGGGGTGTCACCAGTCACCCCATCAGCAAGAGAAGGAGAAGGTCCACCACTCCTAGACGGACTCAGGAGGTGTATCAGGTGCAGACACTGAGCGTGAGCATGACCAGGTAGACTTTGTATCTCTATTGTATTACATTCTGAAATGTAATTGTAAATGTGTAATTCATGTTTTTAATTTACTTATAGCTGTAGGATGAGAGTATCCAGGAATGGGACAAACGAAAGATGAAGCCAACAGCACCTCTACGAACGCCATACACGGATTCAAGGTCGGTGAAAAAAAAAAAGAAAGTGGCCCAATAGCAGGCGGAGGAGGTGGCAGAGTCTACAAACCCCGTAGAAGTGGTCTATAATGAATATAAAGCTGCAACCACTTTGGATCTCAGGTATATTTATTAAAAAAAGATACTAATTCTTGCATCGACGTTGTTAATGTAAGAAATTTTATAATAATGGTTAATATTTTTTTTTGTTTTGAATTGTAGGCGTTCGGTTGATCGTTGTGGGTGGTGTGTGATACCGACCACATTGATCACCCTTGAGAACAAAAACACGTGGTTGACTAATGAGCATATCGATTCTTATTTGATGTGCCTACGAAGAAAATGGTGTAATGAGGTGGATGACCGTAGATACGCTGTCCATAACAGTTCTTTGTTTGTAAGTATTTACATTTAAGTTAGTTATGCATTTACAATTTCATGTAGTTATCGGTTGATCGGTAGTAACATGTTTAATTTTTATCATGCAGGCTTGATTAGGGGTGGGTATCTCCAACCCAACCCGACCATTTTTATTGGATTGGGTTGGGTTATATCTTAAAAAAAATTTTCAACCTAACCTAACCCGAACCCGACAAACGCCTATCATCAATTCTAAATTCAAGATTTTCTCCCCTCTCTAAAAGAATATTTGTTCAGGATAAAAATTAAAAACAACATTTATGTCGAATTTACTCTTTTATTTATAATAATTTGGTCTTTATTTTTTTTCATTTTATTTGTAATCAAATTACTAAGATTAAGAAAGTTATCAACTGGACCATTTGTGTCTTTGTGGTAAATTAAATCTAACTCAATCAACCCAACCCAACCCGATTATTGAGTTGAGTTGGGTTGGGTTGAAGAATTTATTGAGTTGGGAGATTTTTAACCCAACCTAACCCGAACCCGAAAACGCCCATCCCTAGCTTTGATGACAGCGTATTACAGGCTGTATTACGTCAACAAATGTGTAAAATTTGATCCGGTTATAACTGATGTACCCTCAGAGTGGCTTGCGTACGGTCGTGGGCAGATAGACGCATCAGTTCCGTGGTGGCGGGTTGATAATGTAAGTATAGTTCGAAAGTTAATATTTATTATTTGATTATCCGAACTAGTCCTATAGCACTAACGTTTTTAAATGCAGGTGTTACTACCGTGTAGCCTAAATCAAGAACACTGAGTCCTATGTCAGGTGTGCCTTAGAGAGCAGAAAATCATAATATATGATTCCATGGTGAATGTTGACATAGTTGAACGGCTACAGCCACTTGAGCCGCTGATATGTTTTATGCCTATTTTGTTGCGGTTCATAGGATTTTATGAGCAGACCCAGATAGATATGCCACATGTGGATAAGCGGTGGAAAGTTGAGCGTCTTAATAGATCAGTTGTGCCCCAGCAACCTAATGGGTGAGTAAGTTTATAACTGAATTAATATATATAATCTATATATTATGATATTTAATTAATTTATTACTGATACAGGACGAGTTACGGAGCATATGTGGCCATGTACGTACGCGACCTTTTGCAGTCCAAAGAGAGTATATGGAAATCAAGAAAACGCGAGACCGCTACAGATGCCATTGCACTGAGGGCAGAGATTGCCAGAGACATATATATGTTTACGAAGCCGATGTATAAAGTTAATAAATTTGGGAAATGGTTTGTAGACTCTGATGGAGAAATTGTATATAAATAAATTTAATTATATTTTTAGTGTGGCATTATTTATTTGATGTAATTACATTCTATATTTTTTAATTGCCAACAAATCATTTTAATTAAACATTTTAAGTAACATTGTATTTCCCTAAATTTAATTTTATATATATGATCATAACATGGCAAAAATAAATAATATTTTGTATTATTAATATTATAACTTTATCTATATTAATACACAATTATACATGTATTAAATATACATCCTAAATAATATAAACGTAATGATATAATTAGTGCATATTAATAAGTTATATACATTTAATAAATTATATGGGCATGCTATGATAGTTAATTATATGCAGTAAAGTATAAAATATATTAATATTAATTTATTTACTGAAATATAAATGTATACATTAAATTGATATCATAGTAATATAATAATTAATATCCAGATTAGTATTATATATCTTATTAACATTACTTATTAGTTGTATTATACAGTGTAATAACATTATATTAATCCTAAATAATATAAACATAATGATAAAATATACTATAACATAATACTATAACATAAATATTAATACTATAACATTAAATATACATGTATATAATACTATAATACTATAATTATTAGTTATATTAAATATACATGTATTTATCACTATAATACTATAACATAAAATATAGTATGTATTAATATACATTTATAAATATTATTTCATTATGTATATTAATTATTATAGTAATGATTATATAACTTTATCTATATTAATTCACACATAGACGTATAGTAAATATATAATCCTAAATAATATAAACATAATGATACTAATATTCACAATTAGTGCATATTAATATGTTATATACGATTAATATAACATATGGGCAATATACAATAGTTAATTATACATGTAAAATATATAACATATGAATATTAATTTAATTACTTATATAATATAAACATTAAACTGATATCATTATAATATAATAATTAATATCTAGATTGGTATTATATATATTATTAACATTACATCCATATAAGTTATAATCCAGATTGGTATTATAGTTATACTAATTGTAATATTTCAAAAATATAAATTATAATACTTAAAAACTAAGATGTTTGTGATATTTTATTTTAACCATATCAGTTAAGTATTATACACTTCCTATTCTATATAACATATTTAAATACATCCGTATATAACGATTTGTAAAAATAATTGACTTAAAGGGAAATAAATTGAACATACAACTAGAAATAAAGTCAACCCAAGTGAAGATCGGTTTTTAGGGGGACATGAAAAACCGATATCGGTTTTTTAAGCTCCCTTAAAAACCGATCCACACTTGGCGTTCTGGAAGAATCAAAGGTGAGTGGATCGGTTTTTCACCAAGCCTGAAAAACCGATATCGGTTTTTCAGGTTTACTCAAAAATCGATCTATGTTACTCTCCAAGGGAAAAATCAAAGGCAAGTTGATCGGTTTTTTACCTAGCCTGAAAATTGTCGATTTTTCAGGCTAGCTTAAAAATCGATTTATGTTACTCTCCAAGGTAAAAATCAAAGGCATGTGGATCGGTTTTTACCAAGCCTGAAAAATCGGTGTCGGTTTTTCAAGCGACCTTAAAAACTGATTTTTGTTTTCTATCCTATTTTATAGTTCCGAGCTCATATAAATGATACAAAAATAATAGAAATTTATTAATAATTTATACAGCTGTATTAGTACATAATTGAGTAATTAACATAAAAATGTTTTACATAGAACATTAATGAACAAAATGTTAATCAATTGCTAATCATCATTTTCGTCAGTAGCCACCTTTGGATTAGGAGTAGGAAACCGTAGTAGACATCGACATTGGTTGTGTCCAGTCTCATGACACAAGCGGCATCTTTAGGAGCGCGACTCATTTTCAGTAGCATTTGTACTCGTTCCAACATCCGCATCCACGTCTGCGCTTGTCCCTTCGCTGATAGAAGTTGGGGGGTTAGGGCAACGAAGATGGTTGTGTCCCCTCTGACCACATCTTCCACATTTTTTTCGACGACGATCTTCCCCAACTGAAGGAATTCGAACCTCCTTCGGCCTACCTGCTTATCTTTTACCTTTGGGTGGTAATATAACCATGCTTCTCACATTCGCTGAAACATTCCAATTAACCAATTTAGGGACGGGATTAATCGGACGTGCATATGCAGCTTTTAGCCACTCCATGCTATAGTACTAACTGCAAAGTGTATCACAACTGACGCCCTTGAACCTGACATGTATCAACAATTTAAGTGTCACGCTATGACATGAAATACTAAAAATAACAATGTATAATTATTATACCTGTCCACAGCACATGCATGAACACATGGCAACTGATCAAGGTTCCACTACTTACACGTACATGTGTGCTGTTGAATGTCAACCATCGCATCTCCTTTGCTAGGATGTATGACACTATAATGATACGGTTCTGTAATGGGATGTACGCTACCTTCCGTGGATAAATCTTTTGTCAACATGATACGATCATATGCAGCGGTAGTAACATACGTTGTGAGCTTCTCAGCGGCAACACGTCTATTATTAAACCATCTCTGCAATACATTTCTTACATATTCATGTGCAGTTGTTATTGGCAAACGACGTGCTTGCATCATGCAATTGTTGAGCGACTCTATAATGTTGGTAGTCATCATTTCATATCTTTTTCTTGGACAATGTGCTCGTGACCACCTGCTCACTCCAGCCTTAATCGAAGCTCCATATATGATCAACTGTAATGCACGTATTTCTTTCAATATTTTGTTGCATTCATCAGGCACATAACAATATGCTGTATTGTAAAATGCATTTTCCACATTCGAATGCTTTTTACACTGTTGTTTAAGGTTTTGCCACAAGTGGAAAAAACATAACACATGTGGGACTTCAAAAAAAGTTGCTTTCATCTCATTCGATATGCTCTTATGACGATCCGATACGATCAGCAAATCGTCTGACACCCCGATTGCTCTTCTAAACTTTTTTAGGAACCAAGTCCATGAATTGTTCGACTCTCCGTCAACAAATCCAAAGGCGATGGGATAAATCATCTCCGACCCATCTTTGCATGCAGCAAAAAAAATCACTCATTTATATTCACCTTTCAAATGAGTGGCATCAATAGCAACAACCGGTTTCATGTAAAACCGAAAACCCTCAATGGAAGCTCCAAGTGCAACGAAGGAATACAAGAACTGGTTGTTTTCATCTCTCTTAATTGTAGTCATTATGCCGGGGTTTGAAAGTTTTAACATCTCAAAATAGGACGGAAGATGTTGATATGATTCATCTGCTTGCCCATATGCTAGTTTCTTTGCATATTGTAAAGTCTTCCAAGCTTTACTATATAAGATCTGCACTCCATACTGCTTTAGCATTTCTCCAACAAAACAATTAGGTGTATAAAGATCTCTTCCCACATTTCCTGCATACAATTTTTAGATCACAATAGCCTTCACACTCTTCATATGTGATTCCATGGCTGTCTGACGACACGTGTGTTCCACTACATACTTCAACATAAACCACATTGAACAACCCTTTCTGCATCTTGCACGAACAATAAAGCTACAAGTTTTATCTTTACAACCGACTTCAAATCGCTCTGTGTCCGAACGTCTAACCCGATATTCAAACTTAGCTTTCAGAGCATATTCGCCAATAGCTATAGTCATTTCTTCTTTACTAGTAAAGAATGCTCCTTTATACAACGTACCACGTTGGTAGACGGTTGACGTAGCGCTTGAAATAGCTTCAATGCCCCCCAATTCTACATCAGGAATAATCTAGTATGGTTGTGAAGAATTGTTCTGAAATTGTAAACCTGAAAATCTTATTTCTGGAAACTCTTCTTCTTCAACGACATCATCAAATCGAGTTTCCTCTTCATCACTATCTCCGGTTTGCTCTTCATCACTATCTCGTATTCCATCACCATTATCATCTGTGTCCTGATCTTCATCATCAATACCATAATTCATATAGTCATCATTAACGTCGCGAATGAGACTTTTAACCAATGTAAATAGGGTGACAGAAGTATCAACTTGATTGCTCTCAATACCTGAAGTGAGATAAAAATGACTTTCAACCATATGTGGATTTACAAGTCTATCCATATTTGCCTCGTCATGTCTTATGTTTGGTATTGAATCGGTGACAAATGGATGAATGGTACGTCTACTAACCCCAACTCCAAAATCTCTTGCAATCTTATCGATATAAATCTCTTTAACATCAATATTTTTTATCGCTATCAAACCAACAACACTAAGATCGGACATGATACGTATCTTTTTAACCTGACATTTGTCGTACTTTGTAGTAAATAATATATACGAATATCTCATCTTCTTCTATCAATATCAGCCTCTCTGTATACAACGTCCACCAATGATGAAAAACTACTATTTTTGTGGAACTCACACATGATCGACTCCCCTTCAATATAATTACATTCATTCCACTCTCCGTCAAAGTTGATTACAATGGTTTCTTGAGTCATTCTCGTAACATTCAAATCAAATAATAATTAAATCTCATTTCAGTCGGGTAATATTATAAAATATAATCATATTGAATCATATTTAATACATAGTAACACAAACATATAAAAAAACCATGAAAAATGTGTTAAATTCGGTTTTTCAGTGAAGTTATCGGTTTTTCATTCTTTCAAAAACCGTTAATCGGTTTTTCAGCCACTGAAAAACTGGGATCGGTTTTTCAACCACTGAAAAACCATTTTTCAGTGGATGAAAAACCGAGCCACTGAAAAAATCGATCCCGATTTTTCAGTGGCTGAAAAATCGATCCCACTGAAAAACCGTCACAACTCTGTAATAAGTTTTCCACAGAGTAGAAAATCGATTATAGGTCACGAAAAAATCGATTTCATCGCAGATTTCAGAAAAATTTAGATCTCACAACCAAATCATTCTTATAGTCTTTTAGCTAGCAATATGAACAAAACAACCCAAAAACCAACAAAAAAAAAAACTCATACATTACCTTTCAAACTCAAATGGAAGAAGAATCTTCAAAACCTTCAATAGTGTAAACTTGAATGGATCCAAAAACTTCAATGGATGAAGAAACTCGAATAAATAATCCCTTAATAGATTGTTTTTCAACTGCAATGGATCTCAAAAATCATTGATAACCATTGATGGAGAAGAGAGAAAAGGGAGAATATTGTTATGATGAAGAAGATTATTTTCGTAATTTCATATTTGTGCATTTTAGTGATTTTCAACTTAAGAGTATTTTGGTAAATTTGGGTATACAATGGAAATAGTTTGTTTGAGAGGTCAAAAACAAATTTTTTTAAATATCTGGGTAAAAACAAAAATTTCCTTATAATTTGGGTAAAAAATATAAATTTCCCTTATAGAACAGAAATGAGGAATGAATATGATTGATGATGTTTAAATACTCTAAATTAATACATAATAGAAATGAACGTGTGAGTCCCACACAAATTTGAGGTTATGGAATAGAATTGTCATTATCACCACTAGGGGTGGGCATCTTCAACCCAACCCGACAGACCCAACCCAACCTGATCATTTTTTATTGAATTTGGTTGGGTTACATCTTAAAAAAAATTGGATGGATTGGGTTGAAAAATTTTCAACCCAACCCACGTTGGGTTGAGAGATTTTCAACCCAATCTAACCCAAACCTGAAAACGCCCACCCCTAACCAAGTCTTTCCTATCTAGAATATTTCCTAGACATACACTTTTACGCTACTACATGAAATCCATCATAGATGATTTATAAATCTAGAGTAGAAGAATGAAGACACAAGAGAAAAAATCAAAAACCTCAAGTGGTTTATAAATCTAGAGGATTTATAAATCCAACTCGACAGACTCAACCCAACTAGATCATTTATTATTGGGTTGGGTTGGGTTACATCTTAAAAAAAATTGGATGGGTTGAGTTGGGTTGGGTTACATCTTAAAAAAAATTAGATGAGTTGGGTTGGGTTGGATTTAAAATTAAATTGGGTTGGATTGGATTGAAAATTTTTCAACCCAACTCACATTGGGTTGGGAGATTTCCAACCCAACCCAACCCGAACTCGAAAACTCCCACCCCTAATCACCACCCTCTTAAGATTCTTATTCTCACTCCTTTTTATATATAAAAGTCTTTTATACCTCTATTTAAAAAAAAAAAAGATAAAATTGGAAAAAAAAAATATATGAGAAAAACTTATTTTATATTTATCAATGATATAGTAGATAACAGTAAATTATTATTAGAAAAACTATTACTATTATTACAAAATAGTTTAATAAGCATAATATTATTATAATAGAAATACATATTTCTTGATGACAATAAAAAATAATCAAGGGAATTTTATAATTTGCAAACAATCTATTCCAATTCTAAATTAAAGTAAACATCTTAAAAAGAATATTATTGATTTCGATTACAATTCCTTTAATTGAAGTAAACAACTTATTTTGAATATGATATATCAATCCAATTCTAGGTCAATCTTATTCTAGATTATTCCAATCCATTCCGATTATATGTAAATAAATGCACCATTATTTTAACTAGTTTAATAATATTATTATTAAATATAAATTTACAAAAGTGGATGACATTTTCGCTATAATAATTTTCAACTCATTTCCCGATTTTAAAATATTTAATTCCAGGAACGACCACATGCAACATGCTTCATCATTAATCCGTACATTGCCGTATCATTGGCGGCGGAGCTCCGGAACCTCTTCCACTGCTGAATGACAGCAGTCAGATCGGCCACCTTGGCCGATATGGTGCGGCAGCAATTGGCATGGACGGTGGTTACAGCCTTGACGTCTCTGCTGTCTTGACAAAAGCCGCTGAAATAGAGTGTGTCTAAGTACCTCACGTTAAGACCAAGTTTTCTAAAGATACCTTCATGCAACATGTTAACCAAAACGTCCTGCTCTTTTAACCCGGCTGAGTTGTTTCTTCTATCGTACCAAGATTGGAACAACGAAACGGTCCTGTTGTTGGATTTTATCATGTAGAAGCCAGTGTTGATATTGTTGGATTCCGACCGATCGTTGCCGTTGAATTGGTCCGTGCTGATCTGGAGATCTATGTTCAGATTCATCCTTAGCCTTGAAAATGGGTTCCTTAGCCACATCACATCAGCATCCTGGCAATCGATTAAAAATGATAGATCAGGATCAACTATGACTGCTACTGATGATTATATGATTATGTAAAGGTACCTATGGGCTTCGCAAATTATATCTAATGTAATGAATACGCTAGTTTAATTATGAATGTCTTAATTGTTTTTTCATCTCTTATAAGTAACATAATCCTGCTTCGACTAATGTCACATGCTCTTGGCGGATTTTTTGGCAGGATCTAATGAAAATGATATAAGCAAGCGCATATGCATCAACGCTGGTTTTCTAAGGAAAGTCGATGACTTTCAGTCTCAGATAGCTAATTTGACTACTAAGCAACTATTAATGTATCTCAGAAAAAGCAACTATTAATGAATGTAAAATGCGATTCGATACAATGGTTTATCACTTTCTTTAGTCAAAGCAAATCTAATCCCAGGAAGCATCAACCAAAAAACTACATTATATCTATGTGCATCAATACTTGCTTTGTAAGGAATGTCCATGACTTTCAGTCTCAGATAGCTAATTTGACCACTAAGACACT
The DNA here is from genome assembly GCA_019925255.1 of Litchi chinensis. Lineage (NCBI taxonomy): Eukaryota > Viridiplantae > Streptophyta > Magnoliopsida > Sapindales > Sapindaceae > Litchi > Litchi chinensis. The sequence continues at coordinate 10,852,865 of CM034472.1, forward strand.
ATTAATTATGAATATAAAATGTACATCATCTCTTAATAAGAGTGGTTTAACGCTTTTTTTGATCCTAAATGGTTAATGGTTTAAATTTGATCATTGTTCAAAAACATAAAGTATGGATAATTTTTTTTTATCAATTTAATTCTTTTAGCATGCGCCACACCCTCCCCCCTCCCCATCCTACCCCCGTGACACACATATATATAATGATTTATATATATATATATATATATATATATGTATAATGATTTATCACTGTGTTTGGTCAAAACAATTCTAATTACATAAAGCATCATACAAAAAACTATATTATACAATCCAGTAGCACATATCAAACAAAGCATGCATAAAAGTGTTATTCTTATCCAAGTTACACCAAATTTGATGGATAAAAATATAATTAACTTTTGTACAACAATTTGATTAGAAAAAAGTCTAACCCGATTAGTTTAACCAAAATTCTTAACCAATTGATAAAATCTCATGTCATTGTTCAAGAAAAAGTGTCATTTATCCAATGTATTATTTTAATTTTTTTTAAACAAAATCCTCGACTTTAAGACATAATCTTTTTAAAATTATAGAATAATCAATTCTTAAAACTGAAGTTTAGTAGGAGTTGTTAAGCATTTCTTTGCTAGTTTTCTATGAATTTAAGTATCTCTCCCCTGCTATGAAAAAAAAAAAAATCTTAGAGCTGAATATTTTTCATCAATTTTATCTTCTTCTGAGTATAGATGTAAATATCATTACTATTACTAATGTATTCTTATTAACTGCATACAATAGACTTCAGTCTTCGTTAAACTGAGGTTCACTATAATACAAAATAGTGTAGAATTTAAAACGTGTAATAATATTAATTCACTAAAACACAAAGACTACATAATAACCTAGAGTTTATTTTTGGATAATAATTATAATAGAGCCGTTATCATAAAACTAATTCCATTGTCAATCGGAGAACAAGGACGTACAACAACAACAATAATAAATATTATAATAATAATGACAAAAAGAAACGTAAACCAACCGTGAAGATGAAAGTGTAACCTAGTTTGAGGACGTCAAGAAGAAACCGAGTTCTCCTCCACATCATCTTGATAAAATCCTGAGACATGTAGAGCTGCTCGCTGTCGAAACCGACGCCGTCCGTTTCCAGTTTGTAGCAATGCAACCGGAGAAACCTGCACCTCTCGTAAGAGGTTTGATCGACAGTGACCAACAACAGGTGATCCACTAGGCCCTGGGTGCCTTCACCGAGCCAGAAACTGTCCAAGAACAAATCAAGAAGCGGCTTGTCACCCTCCACATAGGCTTTGTTCACTACCGCTATAATTACCGTCTTGTTCTCCATGGACGCCCCGGCCAATGCCTTTGTAAGCTCATCTCCACTTGTCGGAACTGAGTTGTTATTACTCTACCACGCAAAATATATAAGCAAAAATAATCACATAATTTACCCAGTTAAAAATTAACAAAATAATGTACCAAACATAAGAAGAAGAAAATTAACGTACTGTTGATGATGATGGTGATGAGGGTTGACATGACCATGAATAGTTTTGTAAAGCGGAGAAGGACATGGAGCTAAGTGGGATGAAGAAGAAAATCAAGATTAAACCAAGTAAAAGAAGAGCATAAATTGCGATGTGATTGATTTGGAACTTGGTGTTAGTCATGTGTGTGCTTTGATTGGGAAGATAAAAAAGGGTTTTCAATGGTCTCCTGTAGGTTTCAGATTAGTTGATTGATTATAAGTAATTATAAGCGGATACTTATACTGTGGACGTGCCAAATTCAAACTTTAGTAGTATTATCTTTTTCTTTTTTCTTTTTTTTTTAATGACTTATATTATTACTTAGTTTATTATGATTTAACATATGAATATGAATTATATGGATATAAGTTAAACACAAACTTTATATTTTAGGTTTGTTAAATGACTTTAGGCGCAGTCCATGTGGGCATATTTTAGGTTGTATTAAATGACTTTAAGGGTGGCCCATGTGGCCACAATTTGACAACTTACATTTTGAGAAAAACTTCATTTTAACCCTTATATAAATATTTTGAAATTCTCACATATTTCATTAATGACTTCGATGATCCCTAAAATTTCATAAACACATCAATGGAGTATCTATCATTAGTCAAACATTAGTTAAACCTTACGGACAAAGGTTATTTTCATCTTTTTAATAAGGAATTTTAAATTTAATTATATTAAAATTAAGAAATTAAAAAATAAATAAATAGAAAATATTAAAATTATTAAAATTAAATTAAAAATAAATAGTAAAAAAAAAAGATGAATCTCAAACATCTATTTCAAAGATTGATAACGGAGATAGAAAACAAATTAACCAAAAATTTTCCAAAAAAAAAAAGAATGGAACTAAATCGTCTTTGATTTTCATGAAATCTAGATCAACAAGACATGATTTAACATATGAATATGAATTATATGGATATAAATTAAACACAAACTTTATATTTTAGGTTTGTTAAATGACTTTAGGCGCGGTCCATGTGGCCATATTTTAGGTTGTATTAAATGACTTTAAGTGTGGCCCATGTGGCCACAATTTGACAACTTACATTTTGAGAAAAACTTCATTTTAACCCTTATATAAATATTTTGAAATTCTCACATATTTCATTAATGGCTTCGATGGTCCCTAAAATTTCATAAACACATCAACGGAGTATCTATCATTAATCAAACATTAGTTAAACCTTATGGACAAAGGTTATTTTCATCTTTTTAATAAGGAATTTTAAATTTAATTATATTAAAATTAAGAAATTAAAAATAAATAAATAGAAAAGATTAAAATTATTAAATTTAAATTAAAAATAAATAGTAAAAAAAAAAAAGATGAATCTCAACCATCCATTTCAAATTTTGACAGTGTAGATAGAAAACAAATTAATTAAAAAATTTCAAAAAAAAGAATGGAACTAGATCGTCGTTGATTTTCATGAAATCTAGATCAACAAGACATGATGTAGTTACTTGATAGAAACCAGATATCATCGATTTGGGTTTTCGATCGACATGGAAACTCATATCGACATTTGGGCTTTCAAATCCAAACTTAGACGTCAATCTGGGTTTGTTAAAAATCTAAACTTAGAACACATATATATGAGATTCAAAAGGAAAAACAAAAAGAAAATTAAAGAAAAAAAATCTTCAAAAAAAAAATATTTCTTTTAAAGGTTTGACCTAATCTCCACTGTAGATATCCATCCTTCATAAAAAAAAAACGATAAACGGTGGAGATAGGATCTCCACCTCTAATCACATCAACAACCAACCCTCTTCTCTTTTCCTCTCTATCTCGCTCTCACACTCTCTCTCAATTTCCTAGTTTGAACAAAATTGGTTCCCCTCTATCTCACTCTTACTCACTCTCTCTTCCACTCTATCTCGCTCTCACTCTTTCTCTCTCTCTTTGATCATAGTTTATGGGTTTGTGGGATCGATTTTGCTCTAGTTTTTGGGTTTGTGGTCTAGCTCTACTTCTAGCTTGGGTTCGATTGAACCTAAAACTTCTTATTCTTTTTTTTGGGTTTGATTGTTGGAATTAAGAAATTTCTAGGTTTCCATCGATAAAAACCTAGAACTTTCTTGCTTTAATTTTCCTTTTATTAAATATTAAGTTTTTTAATATTTTATCTTTCTTTCACGTTTTTACTCTTTCACACTAATGGTTGATGCTTCATTATTAATGACAATTCTAATGGTAGGGATTTTTTTAGATATTTTTTTAAACTATCAAGAATATTTTATTTAATTAATCAAATAATAAAGGCATTTTATAAATTTTTCATATTAGTTGAGGATTTTAGCTATTATGTCAAATGACGGGAGGAAAATAGAATTATTCCTAATAATTTTTTATATTATTATATAAAATATCTTGAGCGTAAATGGGTCTTTTTGCCATAACCTAATATTTTTTGTTAAAAAGTCATTGTAAGGGGCATTTTAGATTATGCAAAACTAGAGGGAGTAATTAGTAATTATATCAAACGACAGGGAGCACATAAGATTATCCCTATATTTTATTTTATTTAAAAAAAAAAAAACCAACTTGTATATTGGACTTTTTGACAAATATTTTGGGCCGTCATTTGACTTCCACATGGACCCAATTCTAACATGAAATGGGTTGGTCCCATTCCACTCTCAGTTTGTTTAATTCACGTAATTTCAATAATCATTTCGAAATATATGAACACCCCACTTTAAACTTGTGTGTGTACCCGTTTGATATGTACACCTGCATCAAGAATACTTAAAAGAAAATCCTGGTTATATTAAAAAGTAGTTTTGATGAAGTTTATTTATAATATAACAAACTGAAGGAAATAATATTTTTAATAGGGTGTATTTGTGAAAGGGGGTGTACATATTATAATAGTGAGGTGCAAATATTATCACACTTTAATAATGTGGTTTATGAGAGTACTGTTGAGCAAGACAGATGTCTATATCATACATTTTTACAATGAAAGGTAATTTCATTTGTTTAGATAGATAAATAAACCAACGAACAGAACACCAAATGTGACTAGTAGCTAACCAGAGCGACCTCAAAATGTCGCTATACATGTGATTTTATTCCTCTTGCTTTCGAATTATTGTATTCTTTATGGTTACTTTAATCAAATCACTTCTAGCTGTGTAAAAAATAATAATAATCATAATCTAGCAGTCAAAACTAGCCAGTCAATGTATGATTGTGATGCTTTCCGTCTCACTGAATTTTTTCACATGAAATGCAAGGAAAATGATATTAAGATTTTATTTAAAAAAATGTATGCATATTGAATGAATCAACGAGAGAACACAGTACAAACATCACATCTAATGTTCTGTAGTTATTCTCATTAAGTTTTTATATGTAGTAATATGAAAAATAATTAACAATTCCATGTGTAAAATTTAGGTGAAATTGGTAAGATTTATCACTTATACTCATTTTTTGTGTTCATGTTACTAACATAATATTTTAAGTTTCAATAATATCTAAATACATACCAGCAAAATTATTTTTGGTATGTTAAAACACATCCACCACTCAATTTTTTTCCTCTCACTCTCTCTTTCCTGTTACTATTTTTCATCACCGATTCTACTCAACAACAATTGCCTTTTTCACTTAAAAAAAAAAAAAAAAAAAAACCCTCATTTGTGATTAGATTTAATATTTGCTTTTTTTTTTTTTTTTTTTTTTTTTTTTTTTGTATTTTTTTTATTAATTCTATTTTTTAATTGTAGTAAGATTTATCACTTATATTATACCCTCATTTTTTGTGTTCATATAACCAACATAATATTTTAAGTTTCAATGATATCTAAATACGAACTACTAAAATTACCTTTGATATTATTTCCAAAAAAAAAAAATGCCTTTGATATTTTAAAACACATCCACCAGTCTTTTTGTTTCTTTTTTTTTTTCCGTCCTCTCACTTTCTCTTTTCTTTCAACAAATGTCATTTTCATTGATAAAATTTAATTATTTATATATATATATGTATATATATCTATATTTGAGTTTTCTTTGTAACATTAATTGCATGACTTTGATGGTTACTCTCAAATTATGGGAGAGGGCCACTCGTACCTTTTATACAAGGGTGAAATATTATTATACTTGAATTTATGACTTAGAGTAGGTGAATTTTGTTTCTTTTTTTTTTCCGTCCTCTCACTTTCTCTTTTCTCTCAACAAATGTCATTTTCATTGATAAAATTTAATACTTTATATATATATATATATATATCTATATTTGAGTTTTCTTTGTAACATTAATTGCATGACTTTGATGGTTACTCTCAAATTATGGGAGAAGGCTACTCGTACCTTTTTATACAAGGGTGAGATATCATTATACTTGAATTTATGACTTAGAGCAGAGGTAAGTGAAAGTGTCATCACTGCGCTATTCCATTTGAGCAACTATAATTGTTTTTTTTTTTCTTTTTTTTTTGCCGGGAAAGGAGGGGGGGGGGGGGGGGGGGGGGGGCAGCAAAAGCGTATAAGGGCTATATACACAAAGAACCCTAAAATTTAGAATAAAACAAAAAATATGATAGTGATTTAAAATTTAAAAGAAAATTAAACAAAGTGTGTTAATATTAGTGTAGCACGTCAAAAGTTGAATAAATTAGACACATCCTATGTCGTATACTAATTTGTTTATTTAATTTTCTCTAATTCTCCACTGGTTAAGCAAATTGATATATTTTATCCAAACTAAGCCAATTAAAAAGTTAATAAAAATAGAATTGCCAACCTCAATGTCGATGCACATCAAAGATTTTATTAAAGTGGACATTTAAGTCAATATTCTTTCAAAAAAGCCCTGTACTTCGATGCTTGAAAATTTCTCCCCTCCAGCCAACAACATACGTACTTTTTTTTTCATGGAATATGTAAATCACAAGTCTATTGCTTTCTAGAAACATTATTTGAGACATCGAGAATCCTATAAAAGTTTAATGACTTTCTCAACTTATATTCTTATCTTAATAATTCTGCATTTGACTTTGTGAATGTATATGATATAATATGTCTTAGGGAAGATTATTAGAAAACTCCTCTAATTAAGATTTGATATTTTTTTCAAAAATAATATTCTAAATTTCAAATTTAGATGGAAAATTAATAATCTTTAGATTTTTTATGCATAATTGAGTTTTTTAATTAAAATTTGATACTACGATAATTTAAAATTTTTTAAAGTAGATCCTTTTGAGATTTTTAAAAAATAATATAATGTCAAAAGCATCCTCATAATATTTTATTTTAGAACATAAAAAATATATATATATTTTTATCCACTTTTTTATAAAAATTTGTTTCTAACCCCTTAAACAAATTATTTTCATTCTATACTTAAACTTTTAAAACTATCCTCATTTGAAAAAAAAAAATATTATTTAGACTCATATCGGGTTTTAATGTGCAATAAAACCCAATACCAAGTTTTATTAACCTAGTTTTAATGGACACTAAAACTCGGTACTGAGTTTTAATGAGACTTAAAGCTTGGTATCAGGTTTTAATAGGATTTAAAATTTGGTATAACCCAATAGTCGTCATCGACATTGCATCTTATCAAAAACCTTCATTTTCAAGTTAAATCCAATCTTAAATATTAATATCCAGCATCAAAATACTAAAAAAAATTGACAAATCACAAAAGTCTCAAAATACTTCAACAAAACTCAAACAATCAACAAAAGAAATCAAAGATCGCATACTATGAACAATTGAGTAAGAGAGCGAGGTAAATAGAGATAATTTGAGTAAAGTGGATATACAGTATAATTAATTTATTTGAGAGGCCGCAAATGAATATTTTTAAAAATATGGTTAGAAACGAGTTTTGATATTATTGTATTGGTAATTTTTATATTTTCACTTTTTTATTATTATTTACACTTCATCATTTCCTAATAAAAAAATAGTTAATCTTCATTATTGTGTGCCCTTTTTAATGAATTTACCATATAAAAACTCTATTATAATAAAACAATCAAACGTTTTACTTGTTTGAAAGAGCATTTTTAATTAATAGCCGAACGATTAATAATTTTTTTTCCTCAAAATCTTTATCTGTAGCATTCTACTTTTAAAAAATCAATTACCAAAAACTCTACTAAAAGAAGTTCTATCAAATGTAGCTAAAACATCTTTTAAGTATCTCCTTTGATTTCGTATATATAACATAAAACACGTTTACTAATTGAAAATCATTAGTATTAGATAATTACTAGTTTATGATCATAATGTTTACGAAAATTACATAGATCTCAACCGATTGGGAATAAATTCTCTTCTTCAACCTAGGGAATCAATTTTCTTTTTCTTATTCCATATCCAATAAAACTTGATTTATTTTGATATTTAATGATAACCACAACTTCAAATTATTATTGAAATCTAATGTTCAAATCCTCTCAATCAAAAAAAAAAAAAAAAAAAGAAATTCAAGCTCATCTGACTTAAAATTTAAACATGCTTGGACTTAATAAAGTTGGAGTTTACAAATTGATATTCAGTCAAATTAAATCATCAAATCCCATTACCATTAGATTGAACTAGATTGAATTATACTATACACATACATAATATGATCTAATTGGATTTTTTGTTCAGAAGTAAAAAAATATGATATTTAAGGCTTTTAATAAAGAAAAAAAATGAGGATGATGATACAATAAATGACCTCAACTTTGGTGAATTGGAATACACAATACGCACGCCTAATATGAATTTATTTATTTATTTTGAGAATCGCCTGATATGAATTTATCACGTTTAAACAAAAACTTTAAGACATTGACTAACTATGCTACAAAGCACGGTAGGATTCCCCATTCAATAATTGAGTGCGTGATCAAATAATATGACCACCTCAACACGCTCACCCACTCCACTTGGCTTCCATTCTGAAATACGATTCGTTGGCAGGGTTAATAACAATGCGTGTGACATCCACCATTGTTTCCAAAAAAACTCAAAGAAAAATTGACGCTCTCCATTGTTTCCAAAAAAAAAACTCATAAAAAATTGACACCCACCAATTAATAAAAACAAAAAACTAAAGTAGTAATTCCATTTTGGATGACAAGCAAAACGTTTTTTCTTTCAAAAACTGTGGGTTGAGATCTAATTATAAAGATTATTCAATTGATCACTACCTCTCATCAATGATGAATTTTATATCCAAATTTTATTTAAGTTATGAGCATTTTTTTTCTCACTTCACGTGGATTATTCTCTCCATTTTTTTGAGAGTTGATCTTAGATTATCTCATAATATCATATCGTAATTGATCCCAATAATACTCACTATGAATTACAGTAATAAAAGGGAAAAAAAAAAACCTTGGTGATATTATTATTTTATTATTATTTTTTTTCTTTAGACAGTTATGATTAACAAGCAAAACCTCGGTGATAATATTATTTTGCATAAAATAGTCAAAAGGCCTTACCTCCGTGCCTCTCCGCTCGCAACTCTCTCTTTCCTTCTCATCTTCCCCAAATACCCTCGACTTTCAACAAAAGCTCCTGATAAATATACATCATTCTCTCCATTCCAACAATAACTCGGTTTTTGGCTTTATTTATCTATTTATTTATTTTTCTTGGACAAGCAAACAAACAAGAAGCAACCGGCCACCAAACATGTTAATGCTTGTGAACTGTTCAAACTGCCGGCAGCCGCTGCAGCTTCCGCCGGGGGCGCAGTCGATCCGGTGCGCCTTGTGCCACGCCGTCACCCTGATCGCCGACCCACGATCAGTCCCCCACACGCCTTCCTCCTCCTCCCACAACTATTATCAGCCCCCACCTCCCAACGCCGTCGCTCCTCCGTCCCCTTATAACCACGCGCCACCGGGCCCCCCTCCCAACCCCCACGGCCGTAAAAGGGCCGTGATATGTGGTATCTCTTATAGGAATACCGTCAACGAGCTCAAGGGTTGTGTTAATGACGCCAAGTGTATGCAGTATATGTTGATCAAAACCTTCCAGTTTCCTGAGTCTTCCATTGTTATGCTCACTGGTACTGCCTTTTCTCCATCTGGGTTTTGAAGTTTTGATTGTGATGGATGGTTGTTTCTTCTTGTTTGTTTATATTGTATGTGTTGGTTGAATATGTTGGTGGGTCCTTTGCTTTTTAGCTTATCAAGTGAGTAGCTGATTTGTTTGTGTGCTAGTTAGGTGCAGTAGTTGAATAAAGTTTGCTCCTTTTTGCTTGAAATAGTATAATTGTCTTAGTCAAGTTTAGATCTTGAAGGTGTATGTGTATAATAGTTCGTTATATTGCAGTTTGGTGATATCTGATTTGCTGGGAGGAGCTCTTGGTTAGTCACAATGTGATTGATTGTTAGTTGACAATTCGGATAAATGCAGAACTGAGAAGGATTTTAATGTGGCATGGATATATCTTGTCCTGTTTAAGGACTAACTTTGGTGTGATTGTTGTTAAATTGAGATGTGTTTGATAATGGAATAATAACATTAGGATGATTTTGGGAAGAATGTTGAGGGATTAGTTAATGTAGAAAGGACTAATTTACTTGTTGTAATTGGTAATGGCAGGTTTTAATTTGATTTATGAACTGCAACTAATTGTTTGGTATGGACCTTTTGATCCTAAATTCCTTTATGAAAATGTATTTGCAGAAGAAGACCCTGATCCTGTCAAGCGTCCTACCAAATACAACATGAGAATGGCTTTGTATTGGCTTCTGCAAGGTTGTCAACCAGGAGATTCGCTGGTGTTTCATTTTTCGGGCCATGGTTCACAACAGAGGAACTACACTGGTGATGAGATTGATGGTTATGATGAAACTCTCTGTCCTACGGATTTTGAAACCCAAGGAATGATTGTCGATAATGAAATTAATGAAACTATTGTCAGGCCTCTTCCTCGTGGGGCAAAGCTCCATGCAATTGTAGATGCTTGTCATAGTGGGACAGTGTTAGATTTACCATTTCTCTGCAGGATGGACAGGTTGGTTGCTTTCTGTTACTTGAAATTATATAAGCTACTCAGTCTCCTGTTCAGCACTCATCTTTGCTCATACATTCTTTCTATGATGATGTAGGTATGGAAAGTATGGATGGGAGGACCATCGCCCTCGATCAGGCACGTGGAAAGGTACCAGTGGTGGGGAGGCTATATCCTTCAGTGGCTGTGATGATAATCAAACATCTGCTGATACTTCGGTAAAGTCTTGGCCTCATATTACTTTCTTATCAACTGAACGTATGTTTCAATTAAGCATGAAGATTAAATTATCTAATATTTTGTGGACAGGCTCTATCAAAGATCACATCAACCGGTGCCATGACTTATGCTTTCATCCAAGCCATTGAGCGTGGACATGGAACTACATATAGAAATATACTAAATGCAATGCGGTCTACCATTCGTAACGCAGACAGTCAGATTGATGGTGGTCTTGTAACGACTCTGATTGGCATGCTTTTGACTGGAGGGAGTGTTGGTGGGTTGAGACAGGTCAGTTGATCCTTCATCTCTATTAAGTATGATGGAGGGATATTTATAATTTGCCTCCCAACTTTTGCTCCTAATTTGAAAATGCTCCCCGTATTTTCGTAATTAGCATTTTTCCTCCTCATAGTTTAATTAAATAAGGAATCAACTCCCTATCGTTACCAATTTTGTCCATTGTCGTTAAGGGTGGAAGGGTGAAATGGTAAATGAAGCTAATAAATAAATATCGATTAATAAAAAATAATAGAAAAAACCAAAAAAAAAAAAGAAGTTGGGGGCTAATTACAAAAATGTGGGGATCATTTTCACATTATGATCAAAAGTTGGGGGGTAAATTATAAATATCCCTTATTTATTATGGACATGATTTGTCAGTTTGTACTTCACAGATTTTGCCTCCATTACTTTCTTCCTCAATTAATGGTCTCGGCACATTCATCTGCCGTGCATTCCTGGTGGCTCCAATTTCATCTCTCTTCTCCTTCTTTTCCTCTTGAACCATTTAGTTAATGTCATTTGCATGAGGTGGTAAATAAATGTACTGGAGGTCACTATTAAATTCTGTCACCTGGAATCTGTTGGATTTTGTATTAACAAATTGATGCATCATAAAATAAAAACGTGGATGCTGTCATAACACGCGCCAAGCCAGTAGTTATTAGTAGTTGTTTCTTTATGAAGATTTTCATATGTTTGGTAAAATAAAAGCCGTAATTTGAATTTTGATAATGAAAGCACCTCTATTCTACTCATGGACACAGCATGTCAAATTCTTAAGAGTGCAATTCTTAAACAGCCATTGGCCATTTTCTCAGTAGTCAGACATCTAATCTATAGGATCACATAGGAGGATGTGAAAGTGGAGTAAAGGGGTGCTTATTATTTATTCCTTCTCCAACATATTATATTTACACTCTTTAGTTTAAAATCTGATGTTTTCTTTTTCTGCTAGTGACGTTAGTGCTAGATGAAGTTCTCTACTTTTATATTCTTTATTCAATGAAGTTGGGGCTGTAAAACTGCTGCATGATGTGCAAAATTGTTTTGAAGAGCATTCATTTTCTGTTCCTGCATACTTGGTCTCCGACTTAGTGCCATTGTTTCTATTAGTGTCTGCAGGAGTTAGTTGTATTGTCTGTGATAACGATTGATTAATGCGGTATTTAAAAGTTGGAAATTATATGTATGATGATTTTGCAATTAATGAAGTTGATTGATTTGAAATCCTAAAATTTTGTTGATATATCAGAAGCTTTAGATATAACTTAAGCAGAATATTACAGTAGTAAAACAGTGCAGCATTTTAGGAGACCACACATTTCATCAAATGAAAGTGTAAATATCAAAATGATGCTATATGGCTTGATGATGTTTTGATGGAAAATTTAAAACGAACATCAAAGTTATGAGGTATATTAATTTTCTGCATCTGTAGACGCTTGTTCCAATAATTGTAGTTGTGTATGAGTGACACGACTTGGTTTATTCTTCATTAGAATACTTCTGGTTCATTTCAGGTGTGAGGACTAAATGTATGTATGCATAATCTTGTCATTGATTTTTTTAGGTGAAGATAATTTTGTGCTGACAAATTCTCGATTAATTAGTCTTTGATCGATGAAGTAAAGAGTTTTAATTGAATTTTTGTCGACATAATTGATCAAAGACTATTAATATTTTGTCTGGATAAAAGTACCTAAAATTTTCAATTTTGTATGTATGGTCTGTAAATATTGATAAAGTAATTGGCTCTGAACATTGCTGCTCTGTGTGATGCAGGAGCCGCAGTTGAGTGCAAACGAGCCATTCGATGTCGATTCGTATACAAAGCCTTTCTCTCTATAGCGAGTGTCACAAAATAATCATCTTGGTGTCCATGGTTTCTTTTAAAGCATATTCTAGTGAGGCGTACAGTTATTGACAGAACTCTATTCCTTCATCTGATCTATTTGTCCAATATTTTGTACTCGTTTCTTTTTCTTTTCTCAGAACTCTATTCCTTCATCTGATCTATTTGTCCAATATTTTGTACTTGTTTCCTTTTTCTTTTCTCTGCTTCATTGTGGGACAAAGGAATGGAGTATTTAATTGATGATGTTCTTCTTTTGCAATTCTGCTTAGCAGTATTATTAGTAAATTCAAAGTTTTATGTTATCTATCCAACAATATCACATATGCAGAGCATGTCTGATCAAATACCGAGGGAAGTCCATTTATCATTGAACAGTTAGCATACTAGATTATTATTATTATTTTAAATTCTTGACATTCATAAAACCCAACAAGGTTGGGTGATTGACTTGGATTGACACCTCTGGAGACCAACATAAATACTTAATGTCAGGGGCTAACATATCTGCATCATCACAAAAAGAATTATTAGACTTAAGCCTCCCTATTACATTGACAGCATCAACTTCTAATTCTTCAACCTGGATCTGGAAACGGCATTAAGTAATAGTGCAGTTCCTAAGTTAATGACAAAAATTATTACATGAACTTTCAATGTGTAATGACATTAATAAATTTCTCATACCTTTAAATTTAAGAAAAATAGTCTAACGATGCTTAGATCTTACTAGGAGCTTATTATACTCGTATAGTTACTATCATCTGCTGTTAGCTTGTATTGATACTTTTTTATGTGTTTCAGGGCAATTATCAAATAAGTTTTGAATTTTTTTAATTACAAGTAGTTTGCGACTTCTTTATTTCTAACTAAATCAGTCCCCATATTTTCTCATAAGCACTAAATTGGTCCTTTGAACTAACTTGCGTTGGTCAATTTTGACAATTTATAAGTAAAATTGTAGTTTAAGTTAATTTCATTACAAATTGGCATGTGTATACGCTAGACATGAAAAGGTTAAAAAAAAAAAAAAAAAAAACCTAGTGGAAATGGTGGGAACCTTTATCTTAATTAAAGTTTTCAAATTTTAAAAATATTTTAAATACTTTTTAAATATGTTTTATTATGACTTTATCTTAATTCATTATACATATAACTTTATATTTCCTGTAACTTTAAATTATATATTTTTAAAATGATAATATTACACTATTATTAAATAATAATATTTTTGTTATATTCTTTATTTTAATTAAGTTTATATATAGATATCATAGATACTTTTTTTTTTTTTGATGGCGATATCATAGATACTTTATTACAATATATGTCAAATGATTCAATTTGACAATGTTTATAATAATGATATTAACAAAAAAATGCATTGCACGTTTTTCTTTTCACTAATTTTATAATATTTTATGGGCCAGGGCTTGACCAGTATTGAGTTCCACTCCGATCATGATTATCATCAGCCTGCTGACCGACCGCCGCAGCCAGAGGAGACTCATGTGAACTCGTGCGGCAGCCTCCTTTCAAACCTCTTTTTGTCAAAATTCTCTCATTTCTTATTATTTTTAAATTCTCTATTTTTTATTAATAATTTAATATATGGTGATTAGACCAGTATCAACTTACTAACCTAGGATAAATACTGTTATTGTATAGTAAAGGATCAGCAAGTCAAAGTATCATTATGCCATTAGTAAGGATCCATTTGGTAATACCATTACTTTTCGTTTTCCTATTTGATTTGTTTTCAATCTGAATTAGGAAATTGACTTTTATACTTTTAGAATATGAAAACGTGCCTGCTAGAAAACGAAAACTTGAATCTTACATTTTGAAAATTTGAAAATAGTATTATAAAATGGTAACTAATAAAAATATACTTTGTACAAATATTTTGAAAATATATTTTAGCTTATTAAAAATTACAATCACAAAAATTATATAACATTATCTTTTTAATTGTTTCTTAAATTTTAGTTCTATATTATTTTATATTAAGAAAATTTAATTATTTGACTAAAAATGTAATATATGTTTTAATATATATATTAAATTTTAAAATTATTCTATAATAATAATATTTTTTTGAAGTATATAATAATATTATCTTGACAATGACAATATGATAAAAGAGATTTAAATATTACTGTAGCACAATTGCCAAAGTTTTATGAAAAAAGCTCATAAATACGCACAATGAACAGGGAGTAGCTGAAGCTTTAGAAAGCAAAAATTAGGACAACATGGTTTAGACGGTAACAATTCTCTATTATTATTTTTTTTTATTAATCTTTTGATAATTTAGTGACATCAATTTTTAAAAAATGAATGATTAAGATTGATAGATTTTTTCTCTTATACATTCTTCAAATTTAAATTTTTTTCATAAAAAGATTAACATTATGTTAATATTGATAAAAAAATCTTTGTCTCGATTTTGATACATATATGTATATATTACATGTATTGATTATAAATATAAGTACTATTATCGATTCTCTTGATAAGAACACACCGAAAAACGATTCATAACTAAATATCCCATAATCGGATATAAAAATTAACACACAATATAGTCGAAAAATTAATATTGCATTTTGGTGGCCACTGAGCATCGCACTTGACACACACTAAGAGAAGTATGTCAAATATGTCAAATGAGATTGATACCACTGAGACAATCTATGGTTTCGATGGTTTTTTCTCCTAGTGTTAGAAGTGAAAAATGTTTTTTTTTTTTTTTTCCGTTTTTCACAATCATGGTTAAAAAAAACTTTTGACAGATGAGTTTTACCTTTCCTTTTATAATTTGGAAAAAAAAAAGTACTTAAAAACAACACCTATCGCACACCAAGTGTTTTGCCCTGATATTTAATCTAATTGGCGAAATACATGATAAATCTTTCACATCAAGAGTGTCACAATTATTATTATTTTTTTTTCTAAAGGTCGAAAAATTATTGGAGAAATGACGTGGCAACGGCCCACCACTCATTCCATGGCTGGCTATTAAACCGGCCAGCAGTCAAAAGCGAACCGATAAACGAACCGGTTCAAAGCCCGGGTCTCTCCCCACCACAAGATAGACAAGCTCACCAAGACAAAACTTTCTTGTTGTCCGCTCCCACCGCTTCAGCTTCCATGGCTGCCAACACCATCAGCTTCTCTGCTGTCCTCCCCCGCCTCTCTCCTCCACGCCACCCTCATCCCCACCAGCTCACTCAGTTAGTCACTCTTCCTTCTCAGAGAAAAGCAACAACTTTCAAGGCTGTGGGCGGTGATTTGTTGGGTGATTTTGGAGCCAGAGACCCCTTCCCAGCTGAAGTAGAAAGTGGGTTTGCTGAGAAAGTATTGGGAAATGTTGACACTGAGCACAAGATTCTCATTCCTAATGTCTCTGCTCTCTCTCTTGCTCAACAACAGTGCTCTCCTGTCCCTCCACTGCAGACCCCCATGTCTGTGGATGATGCCCGGAACTTGTTGAGGAAGGTATTGAATAATTCTCTCTTCAAGAAGGTGACCTTCTTGTTAGGTATATATATGCTGGTGTTAGTGAAACTGCATGCATTACCACTTGACCTGTGACATTACATAAGTTATTGGATAAGGTGAAACTTGAAGATCTACTTATAATATTCTTTGGTTCCTTATAAATCGGAACATACCATAGTTAATTATGCACAACTTTCAATTGAATTAATAGTTAGGTTCTGTTATTTGAAAGAATTGCGAAATTTTTAGCTTTACTTTTGTTGTTATCAACTTTTCTCCTACAATGTGAGAGATGGAGCTTCTACTTTGCTTATTTTAACATTCTTTGTAAGGATGGCATTTCTGATATAGAATTTTTGGTTTGTGAAGTAGAAAATTTTTCTATTGTTTGAGAATATGTCTCTAATGCTATTGAGGTGGTCAAATATTTTTCTTTCTGTCTTGAACAATGGAAATATGAGCCTGCTGAAATGGCAGGTTCAAGTGAGGACCAGTGAGTTGATTTATTATTCAAAGAATGGATGTGAGAAAATCCATAGTTTTCGTCTAGTTATTTGTTGTTAAGGAAAATGTTTTTGGCTATAGGTTGTTGGGTGGAAGCTATTGGAAGAAGAAGGGGGACTTAAACTACAATGCTTGTGGAAGTTAAGAGATTTTAAATGTGGGGTTGAACTTGTCAATAGAATTTATAAGGTTATAGAACCTACAGGCCATTTTCCAAATCTTCACTTGGAACAGCCCAATCAAGTCAGAGCTGAACTATGGACTTCTTCCATTGGTAAATTTTTCATTTCAAAATTTTCACCAACTTAATAGTTTCTGGTTTCAATTGCATTATGCATTTGTTTCTGCATACAAGTTACCATGATGCTTATTATGTTAAAAAAGTTTTCATTTACTTATGCAGGAGGTTTGAGCATGAATGATTTTATTGTAGCTGCCAAAATAGATGGAATAAAAACATCAGATCTTGTTCCCAGAAAGAGAATTTGGGCTTAGCTGGAGTGCTAGACTTCCTGCTCATGATCTCGTTATCAGCACTTACCACCAAAAAAGGCTCATGTTGCTACAATTTTATGTCTCTCCAATTGTGTTATATGGATCAAAGATGATTATTTATCTATTCATTTATTTCCAATTCACTCTTGTTCCTCTATTTTATTGTCCAGATTTTTTCATCCTCTTTTGATGTTATAGAGGAATAACAAACAAATTGTATCTTGTGAATAGTTGATATGTCAAGCTACCTATTCAAACTCTATCAATTGCACATAAAAATATATGAATTGAAAAACATATATGAATTGAACCAACTTTAAACACTTAATTCAATTGAAACTAGAGCAAAATGGTGACAACGTGATGGTGACATAATAAACATATAAGGCCAACGTATGAGTGAATCCCTCGCTAAATTATTCGAGAATATGGCATCACAATCTCACAAACCAATAACTGTACTACGCATTTGCGTACTACACACTCACATTTAGTAGTAGAAACCGTACTTACCGAAGTGTAGTACAGTCCCAACATCTGGTACATTGCCATAAAAAATGAGTGTCTAGTCTTTCCAGTGAGTTTGCATTAGTTTTTTGAGACCAAACTACACAGACTCGCTTGTTGTTGAATTGATTTAAAAGAAAATGACAATGGTGGCTGCAGCAGCAAAGCCTGTTTGGTTGAGCTTTCCATGCCCAGGTATGCCAATTCTAAAGCATTTCTCTGTTTCTTCACTTATCAAATTCATTATAATGGGTTTATTTCCAGGACTTGGTGGACAAAATCCAAGCTTGCAATTTCACTGGGGAAAAAAAGAGGTCTAGTCTGCTCTTGGGTTTGTTGTTTTTTTATGTATTCCATGAGAAACTCTGTAGAGAAGAAAATGCATACATTATGTTCGATGAAATGTTTTGTTTTTCTTAAAACAAGTACATATATATATATATATATATATATATATTTTTTCCAGACGGTGCAGGGAAGATATGCAAGAAAATCTCGTCCCACTACAATTTCAGCTAAGTTTGAGCTAAAGTCGCCGCCTTATCCACTGGTAAACATGAATATAGCTTTGATGTTGGAAGTTGGTGAATGATAACTTAGATGAACTAACATTTCTTATTTTTAGCTTTGCTTCTTGTATCAATTGAGCTACGTTTGAGTGTTGGTTACTTGGTTGCTGATTTGTCGGTGTGGTATTTTCATGGTTAATTTACTTTTAAGAGAGTTTACTTGGAGCCTGCCCTCTATCTAGAAACAATCATCTTCTTGGTTTGCTTATATGTGGGTGGCAGAATGCATTGGAGCCACATATGAGCCAGGACACGCTGGAGTATCATTGGGGAAAGCACCACAGAAGTTATGTGGAAAACCTGAACAAGCAAATTGCGGGAACAGAGCTAGATGGAATGTCACTGGAAGACGTTGTAGTTGTTACCTACAACAGGGGAGACTTCCTTCCATCTTTCAACAATGCTGCACAAGTATGTTATGCTTCTTTTGTTTTTCAAAAAGAAGTATGTTATTGTCTAATGTTATCATACACTGTAGGCGACTTACTGTGACAGGCTGATAAATATATGATCTGAGGATTTTCTTGTATTGATATCTATTGTGATTATTTAATAATTTTCTTGATGGTACATTGTCAATTACATACTCCCTTTCCACAAACGTTTTATTTCTTCAATTTCAATTTTGAAGTCCGTAGACGTGATGACTGCTGGTTTCAGGCCTGGAACCATGATTTTTTCTGGGAATCCATGAAACCTGGTGGGGGAGGAAAGCCATCTGGTGAGCTTCTACAAATGATTGAAAGAGATTTTGGTTCTTTTGAAAGATTCCTGAGTGAATTCAAGTCAGCTGCATCCACACAGTTTGGTTCTGGTTGGGCATGGCTTTGCTGTGAGTGACCTTTGTATTCTCTGGTCCTTTGTTTTATTTTGTTGTGCATTGTGTTGACACATCTTCGTCATGTTGTTTGTTTAAACCAGACAAAGCAAATAGACTTGATGTTGACAATGCTGTAAATCCTTTTCCATCTGATGAGGATAAAAAGCTTATAGTGGTGAAAAGTCCCAATGCTGTAAATCCACTTGTCTGGGATTACTCTGTGAGTACTTTTGAATTTGATTGATTAAAGGATTTCTCTAATATGTGCATATGTCTAATGTTACTGTATTTTGTTTTCTACAAATCTGATGATGTTGTTGTTAATTTTTGCAGCCACTCCTTACTATTGATGTTTGGGAGGTAAATAAACACTATTATTGGAGAGATTAAATTCAATTTTAAATATCTTTTTGATAATTATTTTTGGAAACTAATTACTAATTCTACTATGGATTTTTTTTTTTTTGGGTACGAACAGCATGCTTATTACCTCGATTTTCAGGTGAGCTTACCCTGAGTTTCTTTTCTGAAGTTTACTTGTTACTATTGTAGGTATGATCTAACAACTGCTGCATTGTTTTTCTCAGAATCGTAGACCTGACTACATATCAGTCTTTATGGATAAGCTTGTGTCATGGGAAGCAGTAAGTCGTAGACTTGAAATTGCAAAGGCTCGGGCTGCTGAGAGAGAAGTGGAAGAAGAGATGAAGAAACGAGAGGAGGAGGAAGAGCTAGAGTCAGATGGTGAAGCCGTAGAGATGTACTTGGATAGTGATGCTGATGACTCGGAGACAGACTGAAATTGTATCATTTCGCAGTTTGCAGTATCAGCAGCCTAGAGAGAATTTTCCTTTGTTTTTGTCTTTTCTTTTCTCTTTTATAACTATGTCTACGAATATGTTCTTAGAGAGGTCAGCCTGGGCACCACAGTCTAGAACTTTTGAAACATCCCCTTTCTGGGTTTACTTTGTGGTGCCATTATCTTAGAAAAAGTTTTTGTGGTGTTGAAAGTAATACAAGAATATATCTTATGTCACATAATTATTCTCTTCTGTAGTAATTACTATTTGCTAAGCTTCTATAAATCTTATTATACATAGGTATTAATAATAATGGACGATTCCAATTGGTTTCTTTTTGTTGATGACCAATCACAACGAGGCTGAATAAGTGTGAAACTTAGATTGCAAATGAGCTGAATCAAAGTGGAAATAAACACAATCCACATTAGCAAATCCAAATCACATAGAAACAGTGTCAGCAGAGAATGCTTGACCTCAGTCTCTTGACTCTCTGTAAGCTTAAGTCCAGTAGGGGTCTAAGAATCATTTAAGATGTGTGTGTTTGTGAGGCTGCAGAAGATTGTCTGCATCCAGGAGGTGATATGATGCCCATGATATTTGTATGAGGAATTAAGAAATCAAAAGAAAAGTTGAGACAATCTTTGCACCACAATGGGTTAGAACCAGCATTTTTCTTCATTAATATATTCGTGTGCTACTTTCACTATTTTCCTTTACAGTAACCACTGATTACAGTATACATGTATATCCACAGGTTTATGTAGCAAAAAGAAAAAAGAATGATGCAGCCTCAGATATTTTGTACAATGAACAAGATTATTTTATAGAAGGAAACAAACTTGTAGCAAAAACAGTGTTTCAGTTCTCATCATCTTATAGGGAACACCTTGAGGGAGAGAACGCCATCAAGATACGAAACTTTTGAATTTTCATTGCTAGGTGGTCCAAATACCTCCCAGAAGCAAAGCGTTTGATCTGCTCCAGCTGATACCACAGTTAGGCCATCAGGGCTCTGCAACACGTTGATGTAACGAATTTAAATTTAGTTATTTTTAAGATTACATTTGAAAAAATTTGAAACTTAAATTCTTGAATTGTCAAACCTGAGAAAGTTCGATGACTCTGGAGCGATGAGATTTTATTTCTCCCTTTTTAGCCATGCTAGGGTATTCCCACATGCACAGTTTGTTGTGATTTCCACTTGCACTGTAGCCATGGCCACTCAAAATCTCTTTGTGATGCCTGTTCCATTCCAGTCCACATATCTGCAAATGAACATCAAATTCTTAATAAGATGAAAACCAAACACCGGATGGTTATAAATTGACAATGTGTATAGGGCAGGTCAATTTAGACAAAAGTGTTATAAAAAATGTATATGTTTCTAAATTAGGATGTAAACGATTTCTTATTTCCATCTATGAAAGCTTAAAAGAAAAAGGAATGAATCAATTTACTTGCCTGGGCTTTGGTATCTGCACTGTGGAGACAAATTCCCTTTTGTGCATTCCATATCTTAATACACCCATCTTTTGTGCCTCCACCAGAGGCAAGTATATTAAACTGATAAGGGCACCATGCAAGAGCCTTGACTGCAGCAGAATGGTCATTAAATCGATGCAAGAACTTCGATGAATTCATCTTGCGAGGGTCCCATATGTAAATAAGGTTTTCGTTGCCACCACTGGCCAGTAGATTGCCTTCGTTAGACCATTTCAGTCCACACACTTCTTCAGTGTGTGCTCTTATGCGAGAAGTCACATTGTTAGATACTCTAGCTGCCAGTAAAACAACACATGAACCAAATAAACAAGTCAGTACATAATTTAGTTACTATAATAGCTAAAAGTCAAATAATGTAATATAGATTTCCAAGCAAGAGGGAAATTCACATACCATCATGATTAATAATGGATTTGTCCAAGCTTCCTGAAGTTAAAACATGACTGTTTGAGTGGTTCCATGATACAGTTGCAACTCTTCTACGATGACCTTCTAATCTTCTAAGCTGCATGTGAAAATTAAAATTATGATTTCAATCTACCCATAGAAAACAAGAACAATAGATTGATAATGGAAGGCAGTTAGAGGGAGAGAAAGGAGAAGGAGAGGTTTACAATTTTTGAAGTCTCAGCATCCCAGAGCTGAAGTTCAGAGTTCATATATCCAACAACCAAATTTCTAGCACTTGCTGACCAAGCTACACTTGTGGGGTAGTTGTGTTCCTCTACAACTTGCAACAACTTTTGAACATTACTATTCTTCGAGTTCCAAAGATATAGTTCTGAACCCAAAGCAACAGCAAGAATATTGTTTTTCCCCCAATCCATGATGTTCTGATAATAGTCATCCCTTAGATTTGGTGCATCCAGAATCCGAGCTTCTTGCTGCACAAACCATGAATCACATTATATGAGTAACCGCCATAAAGTTCCTGCTGTTGAGGTCACAGCAAATGAAGACAAATGTATAAAGTAAAACATTCTCAAATTTTATAAGCTTGACTGCTTTCTTTGCTCTCCATTTGTTTTAAAGAATTAATTCAGGTCCAAACATGAAAAGATGCTTATTCCAACTCCTGAATTCAGGTACGAGTAATAAAAAACGTATAATCACAAAAATATCCAGAAATATGTTAATCAATCACACAAGTAATGTTAAAATATTCATCAACCAGACAGCACTACAATGCTATTCAGCTTCTCATATCCTAAACTCAAAGGCAGGTCATATTATCATAGAACCACAAAATAGAAACATGATTGCACACAGCTACTGCTAATTGCCATAATCTCTTCTACTAAAATTCTACTAGATGTTCAAATCTGAGATGCGTACCTTAGGTAACTTTCGATTTTGAGACTGCTTAGTCATATTTTTCAATGCCTCAGCATCCTCCCTTCTAATCTCATCGATGCCACGACATGACTTTCTACTAGATTTAGGGCTTCCCCGGAACACCAACATCCTAAAAGGTCTCCCTTCAGAATCCAAAGTCAAATTCTCAGCTATTTTCTGTCGGTATGCATCCTGTCATGAAGAAAAAAAATACAACCCATTAACCAAATTGTTGTGGAATTCCATCTTTCAACATGCTAATCATGCCCCAACTAAGAGAAACACCACATAAATCCCAAAACCTAAGTTCAAATCTCAACATATTCCTCATCTCACAACCTAGACAAACCTAACACAATAACCAATAAACAACTTTAAACACAAAAGGGGAAATAGCTAAATAGAAACCCTAATCATGAATTTCACTAAAAATCAAAAACCTAAAATTAACACACACACACACACACACACACACACACCCAAACAACTAATCATCCCTCAAAATTTGAAAAGTTAAAAAACAAAGAACAAAAACCCAGATCGAGAAAACCCAAGAATTTGAATCCACACAACAATAAATTGAACAAAAAATATAATAAAAAGAGAAGACACGTACACTGAAATTGGGATTGTTGTATTGCTTGGGTTTGGAGGTCAACAAAACGTGAGCTTGATCAAGATTCATCAAACTCCGGTTGGGTATAAACCGGTCCCCCTGACAAGAGAACACATTAATAGCTATAATAAAACAAAGAAAAACGTAAAAACATGACAAGAAATCGAACAATTCTTGAATGATTACCGGAAAATCGTATTGGGTGGGACTGCTAAGGAGTCTTCTTGGAGAGTACCAGTCTGTCTCAACCAGTCTCCACAGTTTGCTTTCTTGATCCATGAAGACAACTCAAAATCGAAATCTGAAACAAAAGAAGAAGAAGAAGATTCAAGATTCAAGAATCAAGAAGAAAACAAAAGGTTTCCGGGACTGGTTTGGTGTCCCGCCAATAAGACTAACCGTTGTGATATATGCTGTTGGAAGTCGGTTCGGGTTGGTTTATAACGGTCATATTTTCAAATTTTTGGGTCAAGTCGGTTCGGGTTTGGGCTTGTCATCGGTCTGATTTTTGGGCCTCATAAGTAGTAGTTCAAATTTAGGGTATGCATATTGTCTTAACTTTTGTAATTAGAGAAGGCTTGATTTTGTTTTTCATTTTCATTTATGAGAATGAGAAATTATAAATTTATTAATTTATAATTGGTGGATAATTAACTTAAAGGTCTATGAATATATATATTTATATATAGAGTATTCTATTATCAGTATTTCCTAACTTTTTAAAGTTAGAACAAGTCAATCAAATTCATCTATTATATTCTCTATTCTAAAATAAATTCTTTCTTATTTAATTCAAATACAAAAGATGCATTTGATTGATTTATCCTAATTTAGGAGACATTGATGATAGAATCATCCACACACACACTCTCTCTCTATATATATATATTTCAATTTCTTTTTTAATTTTAGACAATTATATTTAATGTTTTAGATTAAAAAAAGTGATAATACTGGGTAGGGGTCACATTATTATTATTATTATTATTTATGAGATAGGTGATCAATATTCATCAGCATGGACTCTCGATATTTTTTTTTTAACTATTATAAATTCAAAAAATTTACCATCAAATTAAACTTAAATTCATCAATAATATACTCTTTATTGAATACCTTTATTTCCTTATTGTTTTGATATAATATTAAAATTATATAATATAATTAATAACTAAATAATACATATATTACTGTACTAAAATTCAATAATATTAGCGAATATTTTATGTACAATTGATTGAAATTCAGTGGCTATAAAAGCAAATAATAAAGAATATATTCTTTAAATACACTACCTTTTAACATATGTGGTAGAACCTCTCTTTATACAATGAGGTATGCATTTAAAATTTGTGCAAGTAGTTTTTTTTTTTTTTTGAGAGAGCATTTGTTTTCCATTTATGGGAATAAATATAAGTTGCGTAAGTAATGCTTGATTTCAATCGATCTCAATAAACTTCTAATAAGTTTGTGTAAACATTAAGAAAAAGAGATTCTTTAGTTAACCATCAATTTTGTTGAGTAAATGAAAATTAACAAATAATTACTGATCAGGTTAAAATACTCATTCAAGAATTAACATGTCTTGTGTGAAAATGTTTAATATTTGCATTTTTGTCATCCATTTTGCATTGGACTAATCAGCACAAAGAATAGATTCGATTGATTTTTATATTTTAAAATGAGTTAAGTTAGACGGGTCTGATAGGAGGATATATACACATCTAAAGCTTGCATTTTCTTTTTATTTGCTTTTAATGTTAATAGAACTTTGTCATTTTTTAATTACAAATGTAAAGCTTATGGAAAACAGGAACAAACTTGATATTTAATAGATAACTAATGATTTTGAACTATTACTTCATACGAATTTTTAAAGCAATCCAATAACAAACATTGTAATTAAAGTGTAAAAGCACAAAATCCCCGAACAAGCTAGTCTAATTAATTAGTTAGGCAAATGGGGGACTATTAGTGGCTCTACAGGATGTTCTGATCTCTCCCTGGGTGCCAGTAAGAACTTGAATGGCACCCATCTTGACCATGACAGCACCAAATCTGGTGGGGAAATCCAAGCCTCTGGCTAATCTCATGACAGTGGCCCTTGTTATAGGGTGCACTGCCAACTCTTGATCGATTCGGAGAATCCCTCTGTTGGACAATGTTTGCATGTAATAGGAGTTGTCCAAGAATGGAAGTGGATTCTGATCAAGGTTAACTGTGTTGTCTAGTGTTGTAATATTTGGAGGGCACCTGAATCTTAGCTGACTAGCCAGGGATGGCTCCATGGTTACATCAGGCATGCCCATGTTTCTGAAATTGTATAGACGATCTTTGATGAGTGAGCAGTGTACAACCCCAATAGAATGAGCACCTACATTTCATATTTGAAAGCATTTTATTTTCGTAACTATAAGTGCTTTAGTAGAAAGTAGTTTGCTCAAAAGCACTTTTGACAAAAACCATTTCCTATGTTATATATCATACCCAAAAGAACCACCATATCAATAGGAGAGAGGCCTTTATTGAGGAAAAGAGGGATGGCCTGAGAGACCGACACTGAAGGACCAGGGACTGAGGCTGACACATTCTGAGCTAGAGATCTGTAACCATCTCTTCTTCCTGTTTGCACTTCATATCTTCCTCCGCCACTCTATAATAATGATCAACAGAGGCTTAAAATTTGAATTGATTGTACATGTAGCAATGGGATAGATAGAGGAAAGTTAACATTACCAAGAAAACTGCATCTCTAGCAGCAATGATAATGAGATCAGCACAGGAAACCACACCAGGACAAGCTCTATCCACAGCAGCCTTTGCATCGTCTATAACCTCATAACCCCTCAAACTCAGATTGGGTGCTGCTGTTTTCTCACAGTAGCAGTCATCTAGCAGAATTGATGCATCACAACCCTTTTATCATCATTTTCATATATACATACTCAGTTAGTACGCATTATTTAGACTGTACTGAGATTAACATTCAGTGGAACATTTTAGTGGAAACTAACACGTCAAGAATCCAGTCATTTTTACAGTTTTATCATGTTTTCTCTACAATTAATTGAATGGCAATTTGATGCTAATTAAAAGTTATGACGACAAGAAAAAGATGATGAAATTTGTTTTAAAATTTTATCCACCATCTTTTATATATATATATATATATATATATATAAAGGTTATTTAATGCATGTTTTATACAGTTTAAAAAGGGATTAACGTAATTAATGCCGACGCTATGAAATAAATATCCCAAGAAAAACAAGAGGAAAATTTTAAAGCTGAAATTTGTGGGGTGAGAATACAAAGAATGTTTACTAACCAATACAGCATACATGCTTCTTGCCGCATGGAGCGTGCTTGGATTAGACAATAACCACTAAACTTAGCTTGCTAAATTATAAAGATGCCTTTAGCTGTTATCTTATAGAAAAATATATACATATATATATATATATATATATATATAATGCAAAAATGAGCTTACACTGACAAAGCAATCATGGAACTGCAACCGTAAGAGGGCAGCCATAATAGTGGGATCCTTTAAGAACCATGCCGTGACAACACCAGCCACTATGACCTCAACATCTGCCAACCCACATTTTCCCCTGTAAAATCCAACTTGTAATTCACCATTAGAAAAACCTGCCAAGTTTGATGCTAAAACGAGCTCAATTAGGCTCAATGTAACAACAGCTTCCCTGACTTTCATTATCTTGTTTGCACTTAGTTGTGAGGTGGTGGTTTCTCTTGTCTCACTCATTTTTGAGGGAAGAAAAACGAAATCAAAATCCTATGCTTTTATGAGAAACCATTTACTAAGCTATTTCTCTTATATGGTAAAAATAGATTCAAGTGTCTTTATCATTTCCTGGTTTATATAATATATAAACGCCCACACACGTTTTCTAGGCACGGTACTCTTTGTGCAACTTCATTTTGTTTATTGCATGCCTTGCAATATGATCAAGTGCGGTCATCTTCACTGTAAGGACTTCTATAATGCAGGACCGGAGAGCCTTTGGTTGATGCTCTTGAACCCTACAGATATTAATACAAAAATGAAAAAAAAAAAAAAATCCTAACAGCAAATGAGAGAGAAAACAACTACTAATTGCTATACCTTCAAAATATTCTGGATAATGGCTGCAAACATTAATAAAGCCTATCAAAGACAATTTATATAAATATTCACATCTTTCCTGAAGAGAGTATAGCCTTCTAAACAGCTCCTGTCTTTACAATGAAAAATAATAAGATTCTTCTACCCCTTAGCTTATAAATCAGATTTGGGGGAGGGAAAATTTAAGAGGGCTACAACAAAAGATAAAAGGCCAGCTTTATGAGAACTAGAGCATTTATACGACTCATTCTACACTACAGCATCAGCAAAACCATACAAATCGGAGGACGAACTGCGATTACTAACACCAATAGATTGAGGGTCTGGCTGACCTGCTACACGATCTATAGACAATGACTGCCTGAGTAAAGCATCAACCTTAGAGCCAGCAGTGTTTCCAATAACACTTTGTGTAGTAAACCTGTCACCATAAGCTGTCTCCCCAAGTCTGTTCCATCTGTATGCTAACTCATTGCCATACAACGTTTGTCCAACATTGTCCAGTGCCAAATCCCTACGAACACCAGAAAACGAACCTGTGGGGAGGATACCGACTCCAGTGGACTCACTGACATCAACTCCAACCCCAGGCACACTGCCCCCACCTCCTAATGCTGTGCCAAGAACATCAAGCGAAGCCCGTGCACCATAACCAAGTATTGCAGCTGAAGCAGCAGGATAACTTTGGACGTGACTTGAAGCACCAAGGTCCAACAAATTTGGCATCAAACCATCATATGAGCTCTTCCCAGCAGTGTAATTAGCAGCCCTTGCATCATTCAAGCCGATAATTGAGGGAGATGTCATCAGGAAAGATTCCTTGGGTGGCAACCGAGATCGTTTTGCTTCTTGGCTGTTAAATTTATTTGAGGACTCAATTCCACCTGCTTTTCTCTTTAATGCCTTATTACTGTCTGTTATTTGTTTATTGAGATTGGCGATCTCTTTCTCCAACTTGACTATGTTTTCTTTAATTTCAAATCCAGGAAGCAGCTTCACAGGATCAATGTTCCTGTTTTCCAAACATTTGATCACGGATTTGAGCGCCGCTAAATGCCTTTTACAAGCTTTTTTCTGAGAAAGAGCAAAGCAAGATTGCACCGTTAATAAAAATGATAACAAAGATGCAAACGTTACAGGAGCTGTAGAATAGGCCATACCTGCATAAGAGGTGGGTTCCGTCTTGATCTGTTCCATGCTTCCTTGGACTCTTGTATGAATTCAGTCAAAATCGCTTGAGGAGAAAACTTATCCTCAATGCCAAAGGTATACACAACATCGGCAGCTTCAACAAGCATTCCATTCTTTTTCATATTTCCTATGATATCTGTTATAGAAAATAATTATATTATACAATAAGAAAATTAATTTGCTTATGCTGAAACAAATTGCAGCTTGGAATGTCAATGAAGTCTAATAGCCTAAGCCAAAACAGTAAGATCAGGCACAAATTATTTATAGAATTAATATAAACGATTTATTTTAAGAAATTAAAAATTCTGCCAAATCCTCCAACACTATCAGAAACAGTATGCCTCAACTAATAGAAAAAGAATTACAAATACAGAAATAGATATCGACCAAAGAGATAAAATATGGGAAAATCTTAGGTGAGGCAAGCACATCACCTCAGATATATTCATATATCTGCCCACCCAAAAAGTGTCATGCAGCTGAAATTCTCAAAATGTTAAAATTCAAATTTCCTATCATATTTAGAACCCACCATAAGTCTATCTCCAACTTCTTCATAACCCAACTTCATCATTCTCTTTCTTCATATAAGAACTTGAATAAGACATGTCACAAAACTCCTTGACAAGTGCCGTGAGAAGACCACAATGATAAAAGTGTCACCGTTGTTACCTATGAAAGATCTATATAAGCGTACAAAGGCAAAGGGGTTCTAAAAAGCGTTGTGCATGGGTGGCTTTTAATGAGGATGACTAAACTAGGTACATAACCCAGTTTAACTTTTGAGAAATGCTGGGAGTCTAAAATTATATATATTATATATAAAACACCAACAACGACTGAGAGGGGATGAAGGCATGATATTCAATTTTTCCTTTCATTTTTGTGTTTTTAGCTTTTTGGTGGTAGCAAAAACAAGGGAGCAAGTGCCTACATTTTCTGGAATTTCTCTCTTCTATACATTCAATCTCTTTAAAATTGATTTAAATGCTCTAATCTCAGTTGTTTCTTGGTATGTAGATGGGAATCTTAATGAACTAGTCTCTGATATTCCTGCGCTTCAGCTTCTGTAACTTTGGTTAAAAATTATACTGTTTTGGCTGGAAATGAGCGTCAACTGACAAATGGATTTGTTAGAAACGAGGTTATGTTAGTAGAGAATCGGTTTGTTGTGATTGAAAATGTGAGAATGTTGACTAGAAATATTTGTTTGGCCTTCCCTCTCTTTTGCTGTCAAGGAGTCCTAAACCAAAATGCCTTCCGGTGTCCAAGTGCAGAAGTGGAAGAAACAACAAAAAGAAAAAGAACAAAATTTGAAGCTAGGTAGAGAAAGAAACTGAAGGGAGAAGATAGGGGTAGAAAGTGACAGAGGAAAATAAAAGAGGTTTCAAATATGATAGGATTACATTTAAAAAAATTTAAGAATTTCGTGTCGTGTCATGTGGCACACCCACACCAGGGTGGTGTTGATGTGCGCCCACCCCAACTAAGACTTCTCTAAAATCAATTGTAAAATCTAGCAACAGGACATTTCCCGCTACATAAACTGGATACCATCAGACCCAAGGTTTAAATTGATAGAAAAGGGTCAAACCATAGTATTTAAGACTTGACGTAACTGTAGGTTAACACAAGGAAAGATGCCAACCTAAAAGTTCTCTATTGTGATGTCAAGAGAGTGAGTTGATCACATAATACCATTAACTAACAAGAAAACAAAAGATAAGACATGTGAAACAATTTGTTTCTAATGGGAAAATACAGTTAAGCAAAAGCAAGTGAAAAAAGGAAAAATTAATAACAATTAAAAGCATGTAAAAGCAGAATTGCAATTGCAAGTAAAAAGCAAAGCAAAGACACCTGGAATCTTAGGAGCAAGCATGGAAGAGTGCTTAAGCAAGTGGGCGATTTGGGAGATGTTACTGACTATAATCAGATCCCTGATGTCTTCATCTTTGAAAACATCTGGAATCCCGAAACAAGCGATGAACAGAAGCAAGCCTCTCGCGTCAATCTCGCAAACTTTGGACGGACCGCCTTCGCTTTGAATCCGGTTCCTCCAGGCAGCCGAAGCGGCGCTGGCCTCCTGTTTGATCGAATCTTCAATCACAATCTCCAACTCGCTCGCTTCAATCAGTCTCAGGAACAACTCCAATATCAAAACCGAGGCTTCTCGAGACGTAATCATCGGGGAATCCTTGGTGTAGGCCTTGCTGCCTTGTAGGAAGAATCTTCCAACGCATTCCAGCACCAGTTTGGCCGGCTCCGGCGCCGATTTCAGCGCCGAAGCCGCTTCTCGGCGGAGGCCGTCGGCGTCCGACAAATGCGAGACTAGAAACTTCCTGAGGCCGCGGCTGCACATGGTCTTGCAAAGATCGTGAAACTCCGAGAGGCGGGAGGGTTTCGTCGTCGGCCTTTGGGTTTCGGGTATGGTCGCTGAGACAATTGGCAATTGTATTTCTTGCAAGTCGGTTTGGAGGAGGAGTTGTTGTTGTTGTGAGGAGGGGAGGTTGTTGAATTGGGTGTCGATGACTTTACGGGTGGAATCGACGTGTTTGAGTAAGTCGTCGAAAATGCGTTTGAAGGATTGATAGGCGGTGCAGAAACCGCCGATTTCGTTGAGGGATTTCATGAAGGGAGGCTCCTCTGATTCCGCCATTGAAACCACACTCGCTCACTATACAGATTTTCCCGATTTTTGCCCCACCACCACACACCACTCTCTCCTTTTCTCTCTAATTTACTGTTTTGATTTGTTTTGTTTTTGTTTGATATATAAACTGAAAAAGGAAAATTGCACGACGGTTACATATATATTTTTTTATTTTTTTTCCTTTCTTTTTAAATATAAATTATAAAAATATATATATTTAAAAGTTGAAGCCACTAAATTTTTCATCAAAAGTTAAACTTTATTTTACACTTTGATCAATTTTAATGTTTAAAGAATAAAGGATAAAATTTAAACATAGTACTTTACATTTAAAAAATCTAAAAAATCATATATATTGTTTATAAGATTCATAATTTTTTTTAGATTTTTTTCAGATATTTATGAATTTTTATTTATTTTGGTAACTTAAAATTAAAAAAAAAAAATTGTTTCAAAATTTATAAGTAAACAATGTGTTTGTCCTTTTTTATAATCGTATAAATATTTTTAATAAAAAAGTGTTTAAATTTATAACAATAAATATAAACATTTATCAAATGCATACATAATGCTTTTTGAGTCTTATGATAGTTTTCACTATAGAATTAACTAAATGATTATCTGAAATACAATAATAATGATTAATTTGAAAGTTACTATAATTCCCAACTGGTCCTTAACAAAGGTCCATTAGCGGACACACATATATTTAAAACAAATACAAATGATTAAAAAAACAAAAATTGGAAGAAGCAAGCCTTCTTCAGTCTTACCTTTCTGCACCTGGAAAGGTCTCAATTCTTTAATATGGTTGGTACAGGAAAGCTTGCAAAAAGCTTAAATCTTTGTTAAAAGTGAAGCTCTTGGTTGGATTGACCAATGTGTTAACAAACTAATATTAAAATATAACTATAATATAAAATATTATAACTATAACTTAGTTTATTTCATTTCTTGATAGATTTGCTCATGCAATAACCTATTTGTCATGGATTACCTAATTGTTTTTTGCAATTGTCATGATAAACTAATCGGTGTTACGACCCTAAACTGAATATTGTAACAGAATGAACATATCATAATATACGATCTAGCACCATAATTAGTATAGAAAGAATAAAAATTAACATAAAAACATTTTAACATAATTCAATTTTACCTTACATCTATAATATCCTGCCCAAATTGATCAATTTATTAATGAATATCAACAAAGTACAACATATTCTTGATTTATCCAATTTAGGATTCCATCTTAGAATTGACACAAAATGAGTACACGTGCACCTAACAAGTTGTAACGAGCTCTCTTTGTCTTCAATGGTTAATAACAACTTAAACTCTCTTTGACTGCTTTAGAGAGTAAGTTCTCTAATTTTTTACAAGCATTCACCTTCTTACTCATTTTACAAGCATTGTTTACTCATTTTCCCTATCCCCGAGTGGTCTTTTTTTTTTTCTAGAAATGTGCATCAAATATTTCGTAAAAGACATACCAAAAAATAGTTACCTAAAATAAATAAACAGTGAATAGAGTTTACCAAAAAATCAAAAATTAAAATCAACTAGAAAATAGTAAGACGGCTCCTATTTTTTCGTATCGATTGATTTTCTTGAATTCGAAGATCCTTACTTGTCTGAATCTGATTTAAGAAATATCTTTGACCTATTTTGCATTTAAATTCATTAGTTGACCAAAAAGAATTTTCAGAATAAAAAACAATTCTTTTTCAAGACTATTGCCCTAAGGATTCTCTTTCAAAATTATTGTCCAAGAAAAAATTAGACCACCGACATATTTTCTTATGAAAAATATCATCATAATTCCTAACATATTTAAGGAAAATAATCAGATATTCTAGGCAAAAATCTTGTCACTAACAAACAAGAAGAATCTTCAAATCAGCTATTTCTCATTAATCACAAAATGAAGTCAAACTTGATTAAAACTCTAAGTTCTATACTGCCTTGTGAACAAAATTTGTTGTAACATTATTTCTGATATTGCAGCACTAATTCAGATGTTATAACATGGACTTCTAAGTTATTCCGATTCCAAATCATTCTGATTCGTCCAAGTGAAGTAAATGCACCATGAAAACCTATAGTCCATGAATTTTGTTGAATTGAACTTGACTGCCTTAATGTCATAAGATGCCAATACCTAGGCACTTTCCACATGTGCACTAACAGCTCATACTTATGTAAATAAAGTTCAAAATTTTGATGTAATTCTCCCTTCTAAACTTATATTTCGCTTGAAAGAATAATGATAAACTATACTCAGTTACACATATTACATTTGAATCAATCAATCACCTAATACTACAAACAAAATGTGAAATTATGTACATAATATATATATAAGATTACATCATGAAATTATAGAATGAATAACTAGAAAATGGATGTTGTGTCAGACCAGTGAACACTTTTGTCTGATCGATTTGCAAAGAATGGGTTTCCAGAAGCATCCAAATCGATAACGGCAGTGTCACCGGGCTTGTAATCTCCGGAAAGAAGTGCTTCACTCAAGGGATCTTCAATTATTGAGGTAACAGCCCTCCGAAGAGGCCGCGCACCATAAGTCTTGTCATAACCTTGTTGGCATATGAGGTCTTTGATTGACTCAGACACCTCCAAACCAATTCCCAGAGATATGAGTCTTGCCTTCACCTCTTGCAGCATCAGATTTAAGATCTCAAGCATCTGAGATACAAACAGATTATGTTAATGACCATTGAAGTCTACTATTATGTCACTAATCCAACATGATCAGGCTCTATGTAGTCGACCTAGAGGGAAACTTTTCTTGTTCAGACTTTAAAAAAATCTGGAATAGATGAGCTTCAATAAATGTAATCAATAAAATGCAGACAATATTTTGACAGACCAGTGTAACAACTTCAGTTTAACTTAAATGGAGCTGCGACAAATTGATGAAAAGGTAACAAACCTGAGCCTTCTGTAGGGCCTGGAACACGACCACTTCATCAATCCTATTAAGTAACTCTGGACGAAAATATGCCTTGAGTTCCTCCATAACCAGACCTTTCATTCCAGCATATGAAGTTGATTCATTATCTTCAATCAAGAAACCAATTGAACCATTACTACCCTTTGCAATTGCCGAAGAGCCCACATTTGACGTCATCACTATTAAAGCATTCTTGAATGATACCCTTCGACCCTATTATTAAACCCATTCAAATGTAAGTGAAAATCAATGAAAATTAAAGAGAATGATAAAAAAAATTCAATTTCAATGAAATTCATTTAAAAGTTTGTTTTCAAATGGTAAACATGTTTTTCTCTGTGTGACTCGAAGACCACTGCCCATGATACAATGTCATTATGCATATTCTGATAGGCACAAACCTGGGAATCTGTTAAATGACCATCCTCAAATAATTGGAGAAGGATGTTAAATATATCAGGGTGTGCTTTCTCTATTTCATCTAGCAATAACAATGTGAAAGGCTGTCTTCTAATAGCTTCTGTGAGAGTACCCCCTTCTTCATACCCAACATAACCTGGGGGCGATCCTATCAATTTGCTCACAGTATGCCGCTCCATATATTCACTCATGTCCAGCCTTAGCATGGCTTCTTCCTGCAATGGTAAAGTGACCAAAATAACCATCTATCTATCCCAAAGTAAAAGCAGGTAACTAAGTAAACCACATGGCGTCAATTAAAGATGCTGAAAACTTAGTTTACACAGATTTGATTTCAAAATGATGTTTTCGCATTTGAAACATCACATTATTTGAATTCAAATTCTCATTGTTATATGTCTCAGCCATTACACTATGTCATGCTTATCACTGTATGAAATACTTAAACCAATTTTATAGCCCCCATATATGAAGTTCTATTTTAGTAATGTACATATTCCTGCAACCATTAAACCCGTGTCAAGAACTTGCCTGAGGATAGCGTTTGTTTCAATTAGGTACAGAAAGTAAAAGACTAATTGATTTATTTCAAAAAATCAAATTATAAAGTATTTAATATGAAAGGACTATCATTTTTACAGACTTTAAGTGAGGTAAAATATAAAATAATTCTCAGGAAAGAAGAGGAAAATTGGGGCAAAATATAATTATTGCATGATTCCTTACCGACCCAAAGTAGCATGCTGCCAAAGCTTTTGTTAATTCAGTTTTGCCAACCCCAGTCGGGCCACAAAAGAGCATTGCAGCAATAGGCCTGTTTGGATTCTTCAAGCCAACCCGGGATCTTTTAACTGCTCGAGAAATGGCAGCAACAGCCTCATCTTGACCAACAACTCGTTTTTTAAGCTGCTCATCGAGACCCACCAGAAGCATTCTTTCATCAGCAGTGAGCTGCTGAACTGGGATCCCAGACCAAACTGAAGCAACTGCTGCTATGTCATCAGGTCCGACTACTATAGGTCTGACAAGCACCAAGTAGATAAGTAAGTTTTAAAATCGACGTTCGACCCTAAAGGAAAGAGTCTACTGTTTTAATTCTTCTTTTGTGTTTTAAGGACAAGAATCATACTCATCATCATCTGATGTGGAAGGCAAAGGGGATTCTACAACAATTTCACTGCTTTCGTCCATTTTGGTAGCACCACCATCATATTTCAGTCTACTTGCTTGAACCTGCTTATAGCAAGAATATGAAACCAAGGTTATTAGCAGATAACAAAATCAAGTAGACCAAAGGAATAATGTAATTACCACTTCATGCATGGCCTGAACAGTCCTAATTTCTTGCCAATAGTCATCTGGTGGCTTTGAAAGTATGCCAGTTTGTTTTTCCTTTCTCCATTTGAATGACTCAATATGAGCTTTACTTCCTGCCTCATCAATGAGATCGATGGCTTTATCAGGAAGATACCTATCAGTAATATATCTTGCAGACAAGTGCACAGCAGCATTTATTGCCTCCAAGGTGTATCTGCAGTTGTGATAGGCCTCATATTTCTCACACAGACCCAGCAGTATCCTGACTGCATCCTCCTAAATATTATCGCAAAATATCCAGATAAGAAAAGAGGGAATATTAAGAAGGCAAGTTAACTGAGCTATTACATAAAAATTAGATCAAAATACATGTTGAAAACAACCTGACTTGGTTCATTAATCAACACAGGCTGGAATCTTCGTGCTAATGCTTTATCCATTTCAAATTGGGTCCTGTATTCATCTAGAGTTGTGGATGCAATACACTGGAAACAAAGGAATGTTAATGCACCAGTATAATGAAAATTAAACAAGCATAACAAGAATGGGTAAAAGAGCAGAGTTCAGTTAAAACCACATAACCTGCTTAACACAATAGATTCAAAGAAGACAATGAAATAGAATTCTAAAATCTTAATGAAGCGCTCGGATCAATCTCTAACCTCATCACAACATTCAAGAACAAAAATTAACTTGCACAAAGACAAATGCAGTGCTTATCTGGAAAATGAAGGGCTCCTACATTCATTGCCCAAAAGGTCAAGGAACATTGTTTCAGATAGTTCAAACATTACTCCCTTCATCTTATAGCCGAGAAAAATAGCAAAATAATAATTAATACAATTCATTGGACTAGACTGGGATGCTTTGATCTAAGGGTGTTAACTACATACATTCTTTTTTTCTCAGTAGATTCAAAAAGTCTAATCCTAGAATAATATTTTTTTAAATGCCTCCACCTACATTCTCTTCAGTCATGTCCTCTAGAATAATTTCTTTCTGATTGTATCAGATTTCTGGGATTTTGCAGAAGTGAGATTCATTAAACTTGTAATGACAGATGCTCATATGTAAGGCACATTAAGGTCACCTATATGCCTATATAAGAGCAAACGATGACAAAAGCAGATAATCACCTGTAATTGACCCCTACCAAGTGATGGCTTCAATAGATTAGCTATGTCAAGCCCAGTTCCCTTGTTTCCTCTTCCTACTGTGCCGGAACCAACAAGTGTATGGACTTCATCAATAAAAAGAATGATATCACCTGCAATGCCAGTGCATAGGAACTACTTAGGAAAAAGAATCACTCCTGATTATGAAAGTGCCAAAAAATTGCAGTTACCTGATTTTTGTATCTCGTTTATTAAATTAGTTACACGTGCCTCCAATTCACCCCTTTCCTTCGCACCAGCCATTAATAATCCTATATCCAAGGACATTATATGTTTTGTCTGTGGATAGAACAAAAAAGCAGATCAGATTTGGGAGACACAAAATATTTGAATCTTAATTAAAGAAATGATACAATCACTTTTGAAGATACACACCAAAAGAAAAGAGGGAACTTCCGCCTGAGCAATACGAATTGCTAATCCTTCAGCAATGGCTGTTTTCCCAACCCCACTTTCACCAAGAAGAATGGGATTATTTTTTGTTCTACGGCAAAGAATCTGAACAATTCTCTCAACTTCAGTCTCTCGACCTATGACAGGATCAATGAGTCCTTCACTAGCACGAGCTGTAAGATCTGCACAGAATTGGTCCACTGCACTTTTCCCTAACAAAACCGGCCAAGTTACAAAAAATTCCTCCCCATTCTCGTAATTAATAATCCAAAGAAAAATTCACAGGAAATCAACTTCCTATCCTACCTTTTGCGTTCTCAGAGGACTTTAAGGCCCCTGATTTACAGGAAAGGGAAGTTTCACGCGTCCCTTTGGACGCCAAAGATGGTTCTCTACCTTCTTTGGCAAGCTCCCCTTGAAGCCTGGACACCGCGACATCTGCCAAGCTATTTACATTCACCCCCAACCTAAAACCATAAAAAAAAACACACACACTCAATAGACTGAAAACCAATCCTACAACTCTTATGTTCTCACTTGATGCATTATCACAATAATTCTCTTAGTTACCAACTCACCCATTTCATTATAATTACCACATACTTGATCACATAATTCCCTGGCCAGATTGCAGCCAGCTTCATGTTC
Organism: Litchi chinensis; assembly: GCA_019925255.1. Lineage (NCBI taxonomy): Eukaryota > Viridiplantae > Streptophyta > Magnoliopsida > Sapindales > Sapindaceae > Litchi > Litchi chinensis. The sequence goes on from CM034472.1 coordinate 10,891,335, forward strand.
TAGCTCCATGCCTTCATAGCATATTTGAAAGCAAAAACGGCAACATGCAAGACAAAAAGCAAATAAAAGAATACCTTTTGAGGACCCTGGCAGCACTGCCATCATCAACAGTGAACAACCCAATAGCAATATGTTCAGGGGCAATGAAATTGTATCCTCTAGTTCTCGAATATTCAACCGCAGCCTCAAAACCCGCTTCGTACTAATAGAAAAGGGCACGTCCGTCGTCGATTTATAACTGGGTGGTGCTTTACTAGCTTCCTGATCACCACCTTCTTCACTGTGCCAAATGGCCCGCACTGCTTCTCGAGCTTTCTCAATGGTGATCCCGGACTCAAGGAACCCAACTGGGTGGCGATCCTCCATTATCAAACCAAGCAACAAATGCTGAGTAAAAACCATGTCTCTGCCCAGCAACTTGGCCTCTCTTTGTGAGAATATCACCGACTTGATAGCGCGTTCCGTGAACCGCTCGAAGACGCAAGATATGGGCCCGATTTTTTTACGTTTTCGGGTGGAGGAGACGGAGCTGTTATTCGACAAATAGGTTCTATTTGAAACCATTGAAATGTTGAACAAAGAAGAAACCGACTGCAACGGAAGCTGATGAGGTGGTGGCAACCGCCGTGACGGCCGTGGTTGGTGGCTGAACAGCCACCTCGAGTGAATCGAGAGAGGTGAACATGTTGATGACGACACTTCCATTCTTTAAAAAACAAAATAATTGAATACAAATTGATTTGGGTTGGTTTTTTTTATTGGAGAAGAAGAAGAAGAAATATGACTTTGCTTGTGGAAATGAAAGAGAGGTTGAAGAAGGAAAGAATGGAATAGACAGTTGGGGTGGAAGAGTCGGAGGACACGTTTTTTTTATTATTATTATTTTTTTATTATTTGGTGACTTTGACTTCAATTATGTCATGTAATAAAACTCTAGTTTAACTTGACATGAAAAATATTACAAATAGACAGGAGCTTGAGACCTGCACGCAACTGAATCAACTAGTTTTGGAATATATGTGAGAGGCTGGATGGATTAGAAGTCCGAACCACTTCCTGGAATTTTAGATTGGATTCAAGTGATTCCAGTTTTTGTCTTGTCGCCTGTCGGCTTGTTTTATTACCTCTTCACTTCAATGGTTGGTGGAGTGGCGGCTTGGCTTCATATGTTTAAATCACATTTGAATGTCTCAACTTTTTCTTCTGTTCATAGCATAAATTTTCAAAGTGAATTTATGGGGAGAGAAAAATTTGTGTATGGAATATTATTGGTGTGTTTCTTTGATTAGTAGATCGAACTCTGAAATTAGGCAAGTTCATTCTATTCCTATGAATGCAAATGAATTGAGCTGTGGTTGTTGTTGGCTCATATGCTGACAAGTGAGAAGTCAATCTGTCAATGCCAATGACTTTGTAATTACTAAGTAATATATAGATGACAATCGTTTATTTCATTTATTTTTCTATTTTTAAAACTTTTGACTTTTTTAAGGTATTCGAAATTGGAATCCAGTAGGTACCAACTAATCAATAACCGTCCAATTTATTAACACGAAGATGACAACATAACTCTACCGTGTGGAATCCTAATTCTTCAGGCTGGGCTCGAGCAACGAATCTTCCATTAATCTCTGGGTCAAAAAACAGACTGTTACCATGAAAAGACCAGTGCCTTGTACTGTTAAGAGTTTTAAAAAATATATTAAAGATTAGATAATGCAAGATTTGTGGTTTCATACATTGTTTCACTATGGTTGTACATCAGTTGGAGCTTATAAGTTAGTAGTGAATTGATGATACTATTGTTCACCAAGGCAACACTGGCTTACCAATAGTCCTTGCATGAGCAAGAACCGCCTTCAAAATGATGGAACCGATTTGCGTCTCTCACGATAATCTTCCTTCGATAAATGTACGAGATAATCTTGAAGGCTGAATGGCAATCATTACAAACGCGGAGATTCTTTGTGACCTGAATTGCTACTCCTGGATCAATCTTCATAATTCCAAAAGCCACCGCGAGCTTCTCACTGTGATAATTGAGCATGTGCTCCTTGTCTTCCTCTTCCACATCATGTAGAACGCATGATAGGTCTGGCACATATCCTGCCATTTTCATTTCTATTGCCAAGCTCTCTATTTTCTGATAGACCTCTTTATGGTTTGGATTCACTTGGTCTGCTGTGTAGAAGCCACAGATCCCTTCACCATATTCAATCAAACTAAAAGCAGCAGGTTTCTTCACTCCCTTGTACTTCATGGTTTGTCTTAGTTTCCCAACTTCTTGCCAATTGTTTGATGCAGCATAGATATTTGACATCAGCACATAATATCCACTATGTTCAGGCTCTAGTTGGAATAAATTAGTAGCTGCAATTTCACCTAATTCCATGTTATCATGGATTCTACAAGCCAAAAGCAATGCTCCCCATATGCCATCATTTGGTGGCGAGGACATCTGTTCGATCATATCAAAAGCTTCATATAAAAGTCCAGCTCGGCCAAGCATATCAACCATGCAAGCATAGTGTTTTGCCTCAGGTTTCACAGATAGGTTTTTCATGTCTGCAAAGCACTTCCTGCCTTCATCAATCAAGCCAGCATGGCTGCAAGCAGAAAGAACGGAAGTGAAAGTGATGTGGTTTGGCTTGACCCCTTCGTCTTGCATCCGTGTGAAGAGCTCTAAAGCTTTTCTCCCGTGCCCATGCATGCCATACCCTGAAATCAGTACATTCCACGAGCTATCATCTCGTTCGCTTGGATCAATGTCATTGAACATATGCTCAGCAGTATCCAGATCTCCACACTTTGCATACATGTCCATCAATGCGTTCCAAAGAGTCGCGTCAATTGTGATATTCGTATTGATGATAAAATCATGGAGTTTTTTTCCAAGGTGACGGGAACCCAAGTAAGCACAGGCAGACACCAATATCAATGCTGTCACTGGGTTAGGTTTGCAACCAGAATCCAGCATCTCGTCAAAAAGCAACAAAGCTTCACTTGCTTGGCCATTTTGAGTGTACCCTGAAAGCATAGAATTCCACGAGATACCATCTCTTTCTTGCATCTGATCAAAAACCAAACGGGCCTTTTCAACATTACCACATTTAGCATACATCGCAACAAGCGAATTACCCACAGATAAACCCTCAACCAACGCATTACAGATGGCATAGCCATGAACTGGTAGTGCCCTCATGGCATCTCCCAACTGACCAACAGCCGACGCAACACTCACTATTGTAACTGAATCCGCCAAAAAACCGTCCTGCTGCATCTTTTGAAACAACAGGAGTGCCTCCTTGGGCTTCTCAGCCTGTTCATAGGCTGTAATCATACAAGTCCATGAAACCAAATCCCTCATCGGCATTTCATCAAAAACTTTGCAACCATCATCAGTTTGGCCACACTTGGCGTACATATCAACCAGAGCAGCCTCCACATATAAATCCGAATGAAACCCAGTTCTTATAACACCTCCATGAACAGCTTTTCCTTGAAGAATCAGCGGTTTTGAAGCGCAGGCTTTGAGTACAAAAGGGAAAGTATAGTTGTTCGATGAAATGCCACTGCTATGCATACGAGAATACAGCTCCAGCGTTTCAACAAAGTGACCACTATTAGCATAGGCACGAAGCATAGTGTTCCAAAGAAAAGAGTTAGGTTTGTCACTCTGCAAGTTATTGAAAAGCGAGCGACAAGTGTTGGGTTGTCCGAATTTGGCATACTTGATGATGAGTTGGGCACCCAAATGAGGGTTTTGCGTCAAGAGGTCCCAAGTGGTGAGAGAAGAGTGTATCTGTTTGAGAGAGGCCAAGACATTGCAGGACTTCAGGAGCTGATCGTAGTAAACAACGGAGTTAGAACTGTATATAGAGTTGAACAGATGTCTGTGTGGGACTGCAAAGCGGTTATGCATTCCCCTGAATCACTTGCTTGCTTTGAAACAACCACGAGAGAATAGAAACTTGAACCCCAAAAGCATTGGATTATAGGAGATGATATATAACATGTGATAAATTAAAATTTAAGATCATAACAAAGTTTCTCAAGTTTATGTACAATGTCAAATCAATCTGGGGGTGGCAGGTAAACCTCATGGGAGCTTTCAAAATATATTCAGATCACAGATACGACAGAGTATTTAAGGAGAATCTTAATGAAACTGACGTCTTATTACTTCAAAGCCACTATATTGATCCTGTACAGTATACGAATGTTGTGGTTTTACAATAACTACCCAAAACTGCAGTGTACCAGATGAATGAGACGCATATCAATGGACAGTTACAAATTCCGCTCTTGAGTAATTGAAGCAATCGACAGTTACAAGTTCCGCTCTTGAGTAATTGAAGCCCTTCACTCTGGGCACGAGTTCAACAGCTTTGCGGTACATAACCTTGTATCAATAATGTACAATGGTCCTGATTTTACAACTATGGCCTGAAACAGCTGCGATGCAGATTATTAGGTGATGACATCATTTGATGAATTCTAGATCTTGCACCAAGTAATCAAAGCCTTACACTCCCAATATGTAGTTCAACAACTTGGCGATGAGTCAACCTGGCTCCATAGCATTTCAGCATAAGCCTTTTCCTCTTCCTTCTCCTCAGCAAAATAATCAGTCGCTTCTACGTCCTCCTCTTCATCTGGAATTTCTTCCATTGTTTCTTCTGCAGCTGCTATTTCAGAAAGTTTTAATCTCTGTTGTTCATTAAGCTCGGCTATTGCTTCTTTCATAGCTTGAGCTGTTGCTGGCCTGTCTCTACGCATGTACTTTGGAGGAGGCACAACATATGGCAACACAATATCATCCAACTTAGTCTTGTTTCTTTCAGAGCTACCCTTTGTCTCTGTTGGGGGAAAGATGAATACAATTCCAAGTTCATAATTACAGATATGAAGTCTCAAAATCGAGGGACAGTAGGTTCTCTCAGGTCCATTTCTTTTTACGCCAGATGGACTAGAAAGGGGTCTTCCCCAAGCAGCCGAACTGAAATTATGTGATCCACAGTAAACCCAACCAATGGATGATGCATCTTTTGTAGGCTGGAAGGATCTCCATGCCACCTGCTTACGGCATTTTCTTTCAGTCTTGATAAACAATAACTCTAGTAGTGTTAATAAAGTAAAAGGACAACTAAACTTTTGAATTGGAACATCAAGGGAGATAATCATTATATGATCATAATAAAAGAACGATCACACAATGCTCACAATTAATAAAAGTAACAGTAACTTCTAGAAATCTTGAATCCAGAAAATCGTAATCATCCAGAAAGAGTATAAAATTCTTACCTTGACATGCATTGGATGTCCTACTCTATCATACGGATGAGGAATTGCATCATGAAGAATGTTTGCAGGTCTTAACCTCTGCCATGTTTTCTGCAGAGAATATATAAGAAAATTAGAACATATTAACAGTAATCTGATAAAACAAATGATAACGAAAAGGAAATTTTCTCTTCTATAGGCTGTTGACATCTGTTCACAGCTCACAAATATTACCGCTACGAAATCCATAAACCATATTTTATACCCTCCATGAACATATACTTATTTAGCAAACGAGAAAATAATAATTGATTTCCTTTAAACATTGTGTGTAAATGGAATCAACTTCCAATTAACTTGTAATGAGAAACTCTTATATTTGGATTATGTAAAAGCGAGCCAAAAGGGCCTGCACAACTTCTAATTGCTTCAATAAAAACCAATAATTATCTTAAAAAGAAGTTCCGAGATTATCTGTTCTCAGGAAATGGTGATATAGTAAACTATGGAAATGGAAGTAATTTATCTATTGTCCACATCGAGTATGAACTGTGACATCTGCTGTGCAACACATTCATGAGAACCATGCACATCAGCATCTAATATATTATATGCACCATATTGTATCTTAGACAGTAAAGCTTAGTTGTTATGGCTACTCTTAGCAGAAGAAGATGAGTGAGCATAGAGGTACCAACATGATAGGGGAAGTGTTTCAAATTTCAAGTGTGCAGTGCTAGACACAGTCTTGTATATTAAAGATAAAGAAAATGTGAGAGACTGCAATTTACTTTATCCTACTTTTTTCTCAATAAATAAAGGCAGCCCCATTGTCAGCATACAGGACATACCATAAATTTAATCCATTTAATTTTAAATTACCTAAACCATTTAATTTACCCAAAAAATTGATAACATAAAATTATTTAAAGCTGATCAGTGCTAGCATACCTCTGAGAAGCAAAGAATACGCTTTGAGGGTAAGATCCCATTGCATGCATTCTTCACTCTTTCAATAGTAGGGAAAAGTATTCTAATGGACGGATTTCTCAATTCTTGACTAACACTCCAGCAGCCCCACTGACAAGAGCAGCAATGAGTTACTGAATCCATGAAAAATATATATATATATGAATTCAACTTTTCACACATGTCTACATATAGCAAATCAAATTTGCTTTGTTCTTTTACCTCTGGATCAGACTCCTCAGAGTCAAGGCATCTCGTTGATTTCTTTCCAGCAGCTGCTGCAAATGCAGCAAGAAATTGTGCATTGATTGACCCAATTGAGGATGAACCTTAAACAAAAAACAGGTGAAAAGAGTAAGTATTTTCAAATTTCTAGTAAATTATTGAATATGCACAAATGATACTTACCATAAAAAAAGTCAGATTCTTGTGATTCGGGCCATCTATATTGACCTAAAACCTAGTTAAAAAAAAAAAATCAAGATTAATACCATTGTCACACGCATACTATGCTATAAAAGTGCACCATTCAGGATATATTCTCTTCACTAGCTAATCAAGCTAGGCTAGCTTTTGTTGTCTATACAACCAGTTCTCGAAATAACAGCTATCTTGAACCCCAATAATTCATAGTTTGACAGTTTATTCATTAACCAAATTATGCATCTGAAGCTGAAAAAATAACTCCATGCCAGCAATCTACCAGTGTATGCATCTAAATACAGGTTATAAACATAAGTATCATTTAAAATGGGTAGGAGAGTGACTACAAGATAATTATCATAGTATATCCTAAAACAGAACGTAGCTGAACTATGGAAAGCTGCAATTCTTCCAAACAACAATGCTATTACCTCTTGCAGTCGCCAGAGTCCTCTGCATCTCTGAATTGAAGCAATGAGATAGCTTAATGCAACAACATGTTCAGCTCGCATCATGTTTGATATATCAGGAAAGTGAAGCCCCTACACAACAAATGAAAATCACATCCATCTAAGTATGCCCAATCCAGAATCTGTACTGGCTGACTATTAATCATAAAGATGCAAACTGCATACTCTGGAAAACATTTAACAAAAGGCAAAAAGATCATGCCTTTGAAACATGTAATATCAGTTGTACTTTTTTGTTCAATCCTCCTATACCAGCAGCTAGGACTTCATCTCGAGAAACAAATCCAGAGAATCCAAAGAATCCAATATCCCACAATGGAGAAACCCACTTTGCAATATTTCTAGGCAGAAAACCAAGTTGAATGCAATCTAGCAAGAAGAATGAAAACATAATTATCTGTGCCTCTTAAAGCATGAACAATCAAAATGTGAACAAAAAGGAAAAGGGGGGAAACAGTGAAAACCTGAGAAGCATACATTTAAAAGGAAACCAATCCCTTAGTGTTGAATCAATGAATTACATTTAAGAAAAATATGAAAAGCACCCAGGAAAGATGAAGCAACACAAGAAAGGGAAGCTCTTATGTTTAGGATATCTGTATTGGGGCTTACAGCAAAAATTGTCAATTTAGTAAGCCTGAGAGGAAATTCCCCGCAGAAAATAGCTTTGTATACTTTATTTTGTGACCCTTCTTCAGTAGAGTCACAGCACTTGATCCTTGTTGATAACCATCAATCCTAAAAGCTTAAATATATACGAAATGACCCAACAGTAGTACTATAACTGCAACATGTCTGACTGACTTTAGTCAATGGGCTTGTCATATGGACCCAAATATTGCCCATCTTGCTTGTGTCATAATGCTTAATAGAGTTGAAGGTTTTTGAAAAATGAAAATAGAGCCTCTTGTTAATAGGTTTCTAATACCTTGAATAACTATTTAAACCCAAAAACTTAAACTAATATAGCCAACAATAATATTTAAACTCTAATAAGGTCCAAGTGATATGTATTTATAACTCAAAGTAGCAACCTCACATTTGATCATGGTCTGATAATCTCATTGCAATACAACCATGATGTCAATCAGAGCTTCAGCATAAAGCAATTTATCAGTAAAGATAATACCAGAAGTCAGTGAACAGATGACGTATAAAGTTGCTGTTAAACTTTGTGTTGAATGAAATATTTTATGATTATGCAAGATGAGCTTGATGAATTTCATTCACATATCAACAATGAGATTGGCTTACTGAATTTCTATTTACTGCTGAAACAATGTCCAGCATGCATACTTTCAAAGAAACAACATCTAACATCAATATGGACAAGCAAAACAAAACGAGGAGCAGTAGCCAATATATGGAAAAAGGTGCAAACAACTTAAATGCATACAGATATTTAATTCAAGTAATCCAAATTTTACCTCCCCCAGAGAAGTCATCTGGGTTTGAAACAATAATGCTCACAGCATTCACATCTGCAGGCACATTGGTATTTCGTCTCAAAAGAATCTCCACCATCCCATATTCATTTTCACATGATCTAATGAGGAAAGCAGCCAGCTTCTTAAAATGAGCACCATTTGCGTCTACTCCAGCACGAAAAAGGTGACTTAAACCAACAGCAGATGTTTCAACTGAACCAAGAAACTTGATGCCAGAGGACAATGAGGCATAATAATTAGCCTGAAATCATTATAGTCAATGCATTATTATATGCAATGTTTTAAAAAGCAAAAGGCAAGACGAGACAATGGCGTCTCGGCAAGGTGAGGTGGTCGCCTTGAGGCAATCGAGGTGACCACCTCAATTCTAAATGAAAAAAAAAAAAAAAACCTAACTTACAAAATCGTCAATAATATTAAAAAAGATAGTGAAAACCAATATTAAACATAAGTATCAAATAAAATAGAATAAATGTAATAATAATACCAAAATATGCAAAATCCTAAGTTAGCCTAATATAACAAAAAATTCTAAAACAATTAAAAAGTGTAATTACATGAAACATGAAGGTTATTTTAGTAAAAGGGATAATATAATATTTAATAAATATTAATAAAATTAATAATTGTTATTTTTTCTGATGGGGTAGGGAATTAAAAATTTAATTTGTTTATGAAATCTCATCTTACTAAATCCTTGGATTTAATAGTAGATATTATTGAAAGATATGCAGTAAAAAAATGTAGTTAAAATTAGAATTTTAATTGTTTTTATTTCTTTTTGAAATGTGGGGTCAGTACGCAATAGAGAGAAAATGAGTCGGTGACACCACATTTATTTATTTATTTTTTTTGGGAAATGACAACTCAATTAAAAACTATATAAACTCTTTTAAAACAAATCAGGCCTAACTTTGCATCGTCTAGCTTCTTCTTCCACATTCTCTGCTTCTCTGCTCCTGTCTTTACCATCAAAACACCACCTTCTTTCCTCTTCTCTTCTTCTACCACTCTTATTTGGCTTTCTTCACAAATTTGCATCATTAAAAAGACACAAAGAGAGGTTTTGGCATTGTGGGGTTGTGATTGGTTTGAAAGCTTTGACATGGTATCAGATTATATTCCCATCATCCTTTTGACCACCTCAGGACCGCCTCTAGGTGCCTCACTTTAAGGAGGTCCTGAGGCGACAACCTCTTGCTTCCAAGACAAGATTTTTCATTCCCTCCGCCTCTGGCGACCGCCTTGAGACTTCTATGGCCCCGAGGCGGCGCCTCGCCTCACCTTTTAAAACTATGATTATATGACAATCCTTTTAACAAGGACCTTGGTGAACACACCCAAGGTCAACTCTTCCAACTCATTATTATAAATGCCTCCACAAGACAGCAGCATATACAAAATATAAATGATAATAAAATGATAAGCAACACAATGGAAACCAGCTTCAACTAGGTATTAAGCATTGAGGTATGGGTTCCTAGAAACTTAAAAATTCCACCATATTTTGGGAGTCTTGGCATAATCCTAAAAACAAACAACAAATAAATAGATCATTAAATATATATATATATATATATATATATATAGTTTGTGCGTGTATGTGCGTGCGTGTGGCTATACCTATATCAACAAAAGAATAAGCGATCAACATCATCGAAGCAAGAAAAATCTACATGAGAACACACACTTGCATAGAGAGCAAATGAAAAAACTCACAGGCTTGAAGTATGTGAATTCTGATGCACTGGGAATTCTATAGGAATATATTCCAGGTACTGAAGCAATTAAATGTCCTGTTGCCCCGCCAAAGTCATATTTTGTTAGCTCAAGAATCCAATGAGCTTGACTGGGTACATCAATTACAAGAGATGCCATAAAGCTGGCCAGCTCAGTAGCAAAATCAGATGTTGAATCTTGATCATTTTCTCCGATAGGAGCTCAAATGAAAAGAGATAAATAATCAGGAGCACTTCTGCGAGGGAAATCTTGCCACCAAACAGTATTTGTTACATTATTCCACTGCAAAAGTCATAACTGGTGAGTTAATCAACACAAGCTAATCATGAAATTGATCGTCACATAGTGTGTATACGGCTAGATGAATCATATATAATCATTTAACATGTAATGCAATAACAACAAAATAAAAAGAATGTCGCCTGCACCAGTACATCTTTTCCTTAAAATAAAGATATAAATAAGTACTGTCATTAAAATTTGTGTCAGCTACAGGATGGTACAAGTTCATAATACAATATAACAGCACTAATCACAAGAACACAAAAGACACCAAATCTGAAAACAGAAGAGCCATCGTAAAAGGCTTATGGTGTCAGTCGCCGCTCAGTCAGACTACGGGTCACCAGACTCTAAAATCAACAGCCAGGATGCAGATAAGTTTCAGAATTTGAGTGAGGTGGGCAACACTCAAAATTTTTGCCTTGCTCAAAACCACGCACAGATATTCTATCAATTCAGAGGGGGACCACCAAAATCCAGACCAGAATTGCTAAGGATTTATGCATACAGATTTGATTCAGATACTACAAATTATATGCTAAGCAGCTGCATAAGATAATCATATATATTATAAACTCTTTCAAGATAAGTCATAGTTAATATTATGTAACAGACCACATAAAACAAGAATAACATGACATTAAGGTGAGTAATCACCTGTTTTGCCACTAGATTTGCAGAAGTAATGATGATACGAATGCTATTTTCTCTTTGCAAAACAAACAATTTTGGATGGTGGCAAGCAATGCCTTTCTTCTTGCGATTTTCACCAAAAGCTACAGTCTCAGGGAATGGGGGAAACCTATTAAAAAATCATGGACTGCATTATAAAAATGTTAATCATTGGTGTGCTATAACTTCAAACATAACTTATATAATATATAATAAAAAAAAAACAAAAATGTAACTATTTTGACCCCTTTGACAAGTAAAAGAATTTGAAAACATCACTTACACAACCACCAAGTTTGGAAAATCAGGGAAAGGCACATGTGTCCTCTTATCGGAGCTTGAACTCCAACATCTTTCAGCATTGTGGCAAGCAATTGTCACAGGGATATGGGAAGGAATCTCACAGTGTGATAAGAACCTAGCAAGGCAGCTATTTTAGTCTCAAAATAGAAACTCGGTTAAATATAAGCATGCACGCACGACACAAACACAATTGAGCATATGTAGTCATCACAAAAAATTGGACAATACAATGTGATAATGGGAGTAAATAGCTACCATGTCTCTGTATTCATATTCAGCTATGGACAATGCAACATTGACAAAACAATAGAGAATAACGTAAAGATAAAAGCAACTTTACCATAAAATGTCACTGGTAAATGTTGCAACAAATATTTGTAAAATGCTGTCTACAGGATGAAGAAGTTCTGGTAGGGAAATTGAAGTGTGATCAGTTGAACCACGGTCCATAAATTCAAGACGGTTTAGGTAAAACTTCTTTCCTGGAGGTGAACATGAATAGCCCCAATGTTTGCTCTTAACCACGCTATCAAAGCGAGGAGCATTCTCACCATCCATAGTATTCAACAATAACGTATTAGACTTAATATTACCACCTGCAACAGCATTCTTTGAACTGGTTCTCACGCTATCCTTCCATCCTAAATAGTCACCGTGAATGCAAGGATCCATTTGCTCATGGTCTGCCTCTGAAGCCACTACTTTTTCACCAACAGAAGATTTACGCTTATCACTAAACATCAAGTTCGGAAATTTTGTACTACAACCATAACTGCCTTCCATTCTACAGTCTGTAACCGCAGATTGTTGAATGCAGGCTATGGGATCATCACTATTCAATATACTTCTACATAGTTCTGAAAGAAACTTTGCTCTCCCAACAGCATCACCACATTTCAGTCTCGAAAAATCGCAATCCAAGTTCCAAACAACATTGGACTCCAAAGCAAAAACCCTTTTGCTCCTCTTCCCACTAGAAACAGACCCATGGGACTGTCCTGACGAGGCCATCGCCATCATCTCAAGTAATTGAGGTCTCCCTAATACAGCCCCCTTCGACTTGAAAACGACCTCCTCCTTGAAAACAATACCCAAAATCACAAACCCAATTTGAACCCCAACTCTACACACACCTTCATTTCCACAAACAAACAAAACCTCATCACCAGCATTCAACTCTTTAAACTTACCCTTCTGAACCCTAACCCCATTAACAAACACCCCATTTAACGAAACCGTAACCCTAGAAAACCCCTCCACATCGTCGTCCTCCGACAATTTATCACCACTAAGTAATTTTTTTCTTCTAAATTCATCAAAATCAGGCGTTCCATCGATAACATAAATCTTGCGCTCGAAAGTATCGAAGAGAATTTGACAGTGTTGCTTACTGACAAAAGGGCTGTTGAATACGAAGTCGCAGCGGCGGTCGGTTCGGCCGATGGTGTAGGTCCTGTTCGGTTGGAGAGAGAGACAGTCGAGTGGTGAACCGGTGGCCGTTGAAAGTAGAGGACTATCAAGATTTTGGATACGAAGCACTGCCGATTTTGCAACCGTTTTTGGTCTCTTATGTGTTGGAATTGAACAAGAATTTAAACGGTTCGAAAAAAAATATAAATCTGAATCACTCATAACCAATTTAACAAAAAAAAAAAAAAAAGAAAAATAAATTGATGGAATGAATGAAAGAATAGGAGCAAGCAAATATGCAGAATTTGGAATCTGGGGCTGTTGGCTCCGGCGTGATTCCCTCCTAATTTCTTACTTAAACAGAGTGATTCAAAGGCTGCCGCCACTCTGGATGCTGGGTTCATATGAGTCAGCCTGCGGGCTGATATGGCAGGCCTCAATGATGATGATGATGTGTACACACTGACTCAGCATGTAATGATGACGTTGATATCTTGCAACAGCGCTGTGAAATTAACATGCCAAGTCAGACATGATGATGAGACACCGGATGCTAAGTCAGCGTACGCAATTATGTGGATATATTGAAGCAATATATGGTGATGAGGAGAGTTGGGATCTTATTCTAGGAACTGTTTTTTTTTTTAGTGAATGACTTCAATAGAGATTCTGGATTTTTATTGGATACTATCAACTTTACAAAATTCTGAATGATTTTTATAACATTCATTTTAAAAACTTTCATGGACATTAAGAAACTTTTATTGATTTTGACAAAGTTTCAAATTAAATGACTTTCATGGAATTCTATTGATTATATACACTTCAAAAAATTATGAAAAACTTCCATAATTTTTTATAAACTTTCTTCCTAGGAAAAAAATAAAAAACATCGATAGACTTTTTTAAATTTTTAAATATAATATATACTTCATAAATTATATTTTCATATCAATACAAATTTGTCAAGTTTAATATAATTTATGAAATGTATATTATAATTTAGGGAAAGGCTGAAGATTTGATTGAAGATTTGAGGTTAAAACCAAATCTTCAACCTTTGAAAATATGGGTTGAACCTAGATCTTCCCCTTTTTCTTAAATTTCTTTTTTTTTTTTTTCAAAAATTTTAATTTTAATTTTTTTATTTGTTCACACAAAATCTCTACCATCCATAATTGTAATGGATGGTAGAGACTTCAACTATTTTTATTTTTATTTTTGAAATTTAATTTTTTTAATTTTAAATGTATTTTTTTATTTGTGGGTTTGTTTGATGATATGATTTGTGATTTTCTTTTTTTATTGATTTTGATTGAAGTGTATATCATATGGATGACAATTTTCGATTGATTTTGTGGTTCATTGGAAATAAAAGTTTGATGTGGTAGTGAGATTGAAAATGAAAATTGATGTGGTAGTGAGGTTAAGGATGAAGAAGGGAGGTTGACAATGAAATTTGGGATTGGCAGTGAATTTTTTTTAATTCACTTTTTATTTTTAAAAAATCTTCCATCGTTGATGGAGATGGTTTTTCTTTAGTTTTTAAAAATTATGTTTTATTCATTTTTATTTTCTTAATTTTTTTTAGGGGAAAAATCATTTTAGTCCCTAAGTTTTGGGAAATGATCAAATTTTTAACTGTGTTTCCCAAAAAGATAAAATAAACCTCAACTTTTAAAAAAAAGTGTCAAATTAGTCCCTCTCATTGGTCAACTAACGGTCAAACTTAATGGAAAACGTGAAAAGACCATTTTACCCTCAACTAAGGTTAAATATTACAATAATATATATAACCGTATTATTTAATTTCTTTTTTATTAATTATATATTTACAATTCAACTTTAACCTTTAATATCAATTAATTAATGAATATAAATTTGACTGAGTTGACTAAAGGTAAATTGATATTTCATTTTTCAATTGTGTTTGACCGTTAAAAAATCGGTCAAATGGACCTAATTAATACATTTTTGAGAATTTTAGGAACCATATATTGAGTTTCACTAATCATAGGTAAAAAATAGTCAATTTCTAAAACTTTAAGGACAAATGAAATTCTCCCTATAATTTATAATTAGTACACTTTTCATTCACATTCATGATAGAGATTTAAGTCTCATTTTGTGTATTTACGAGCATGTGTAGAAAATTTTCTCTATTTATTGTGGGGGTCTCATAGTGCTGTAAATGTTAATTTTTGAATCATATATATAATATTTAACCTAGATAGATTTTAACAAATCATTGTTATGATTAATTTAAAATTATATACATACATACATATATGAGAAAAATTCAAAATTACCCAAATTCAAAGAAAAAAAAACGTTTTTAATTTGTTCCAAAAAAAATTTGATTTTAGTCCCTTAAATAAATTGATTACACTCAATATCCCCTATTAACCAAAATATCCTTGAGTGTGACGAAAAAGCCTCCTCTCATGCTTTGACATGAACGTGACGGAAGAGCCTCCTTCATATATATATATATATAGAGAGAGAGAGAGAGAGAGAGAGAGAGAGTTTTGACAAGTCCTAATAAACCCTAATATTGAAGGTTTTTTTTTTTTTTTTTTTTTTTCTGAAGTGCTAATATTGAAGTTATTATCCTAACTATTGATTTGTATTGGTATGTCAATTAGTAGTATTTACATCATAGTTGAATCTTAGCATTATTGTATATATTATATTTTACATACTACAGTGCCCCATTTTCATATAAAATTTTGGATCCATCATAATATGTAATATACCAATTATAGAGCTACTTTAAAGGCTCCTTGGAAGGCTTTCCTATTAAGATGTTCTAGTTTTGTTCCTAGTCATATATATATATATATATATATATATATTTTATTCATGATAAGAGTGTTTTGTTTAATATTGGGATTAATCCTTCTTTGTCGAGCCTCTAAAGTCTATCTAGTTGTGTGGCATAGACCTCATTTCCCATGGATCAAGGTTAATACATATGTCTTTTCTGTTGCTGGAGGTGTTTTTTGAGATTTTTCGGGTCGTTACCTTGCTTTTCTTTGCTACTTCTTTTGGGGGAAGGCACTTGTTTTCAAGGAGAGCTCTATGATCTTATTGCTTAGCTATAGGTTTTGCTTTTAAGAGAGATTGGAAAACTTTGTGCATGGTTGGAAAGTGATTTTGTGAGTGCTCCTCTTTGCTTTTCCATAACACTAGAAATCACACGTCCTTACGTAAATCAACAAATTTCTTGTTTGACCCAATTCTAGTAGATGCAATTTATTTCTTCCAACAATTTTCAAGAAAGTAGTAGGGCAGTAGATAGTTTGGATAACTTGGATTGTCATTCTTTCCTCTCTTCATTGGTAGGATTCTCCTTCTTTAGAGATAAGGAGAATTCTTTTGCAAGACACCAAGAAGATGCCAAATTTTCTTTTCTCTTAGGTGTTTTGGCTGTTTTTTGCTGTGTTTCGACATATTTTGCTTGTTTCTCTTTTTGATATATATATATATATATATATATATATATATATAGCTTTTATAATCAGAACAATCTAACTTTAAAAAGTAAGGATTAACTAATCAAATTCAATCATTGCATTATTTTTCCTAAAATCATTTTGTTCTCCTATTTAATTCAAACGGAATGAGTTAATTTGATTGATTCGTTCTTACCTTTTAAAGTCTTGATGTTCTGATTATAAAAGCCTCATATATATATATATATATATAAAAGAGAGAGAGAGAAAGTGATTTTACCATTGGTGTATTTTTATTTTAAAAAGTTATGAGACACCATTATATATATTATTTTGACTTACTGATACCAGATCAGAGTACTGTCAAGATTAACTAAGATAAAACTTTGAAGTATGGTCCAAATCTCTATTATTAGAAATGCAAAAAAAATAACTCTCATAGTATGAAAAAACTCTTCACAAACTAAATAGGACGGGGGTGCTTTGAGCCCAGCACATACATGGGTGAAGGGCTACTTCACTAACCCAGAGCCGCTCTTTTTGTAATATCTTTTCTTCTCTTTTTAATAAAGTTTTGATTTATTTATTTTTAAATAAAAAGTTACTCTTAAGAAACAAAATAATATTCGCCTCGAGCAATAATATTGTAAAACAACTATACTCATTGCCTAATCCAGAGAACAGGTAGAGAAGTTTTCAACTTATTGCGGTACTTAAATAATGTTTGAACCTTATTGCTCAACCCTAGTTGTTCAATTCAGGAACATTAGCCCTTGTGCATCCATGCACAATAATGAATAAGGTTGTTGGTCATAATGACGACAGAATTATAGACTGCATCAATGAGATTGATGTTTCTCGGCTGCCGATGAACTGGCTGCCTCGGAATCCCCAGGTTTTCGAGCCCATGGAGGTGCTTGTTCTCGCCCAATCATGTAATCAAAAAAGAGCTCCTCACCAGCTTCGATGCGCTCCTTGGCATAGATGCCCACTCGATGGTCTCCAGCCACCATCATTGCCTGTGCAAATTAGTGAAAATCAGCTCAACCTTTTTAATGCCAGACCAAAACTGAATTAATGTTCAAACCTGGGCATAACAGTTGGGAGTTGCTGAATGGTTTGCGAATTTCAGCTTGTTTCCTTTGCGATGCGCGTCAAGTACATACTGCAAACAAACAAGGAGGAAGGAGCTCTAAGATGTCAGAGTTGATAGCATAAATGTATATAAAATTCCTGATCCTTAGGTCTATATATCTTGCCTGGTTGTTCAAGTCAAAAAGAAATTCTGACTTTGGACCACATTTTTCTATTGTCCCACGCTCATCCGCTTCTGGGTAACAGACCATTTCACCAGCATATTCTCCAAGATAATCATCCTTCTTGACAGAGTTCTGAAATCACATACCAGCATTAGCTATTACTTTAAGGCAAATCTTATGGGACAAGTCGTTACCTATTACCTGTAGAAAGGCTCCCCATCCAGCAACCTCAGACTTGGACAAGAGGATCTGAAAACAAGTTATATCACAAGTGTTACTTACCAATAAACCCAAATCGTATGTGTAACAAGCAACAAGAATTCGAAATAAAGAGTTGAGCGAAAATTTGAATTAGAGACCTTCAAGTTTTAATATCATTTTAGTTGCTATCAAACTCAATAACTTAAATTTATAAAAAATGATTCAATTATAGTATTTAAAATTTAAAGTTATAATATATATTTACAATACATGATTAATCTACTGTAAACTACTTCCATTAATATATATGTATATGAATTGCTGACCCTCTGCTTTTGTCTTAGAAGGAGCTTCATGTTCCCACATTGACTGTGCCCTTGTTTGGGTGGCTCACCCAATGTACCATCCCCACAACTGCATCAACCAAGAAATTATAAAGTAATTGATTTAGTACACATCAATGACTTTAACTTAATTGTCTGGTTAATTATAAAATTAATCAACGTGCTTAATTAATTAAAAAGTGTCCTTGTAAACAAACTAGGGAAATCCAACAATGGAAGTAGATTTATATGACATCCACGTACGATTTTATGGCATGATCATCTAAAACTATTTATAAAATAAGTATATAGAACTCATTACCTAACCCAGCAATTGCGGCAAATATCTGGGTCACATTCACGTTTAGAGGCAAAGCATGGGCATTGCTTGGTTCTGCATTGCTTCTTTGCACAGTGGCATCCCCTGAACCGGTTTTTGCAACTCTTGGGGCACCTTAAAATTTAATAGCTACTTGTGAGACTCTCATTCTTAAGTTAATAATTATCCTCTTTCAGTCCATTGTCATGCAACAAACTTAACGGATCCAACAAATAATCCACATATAGTTCTATTTGGAATCAAGAGCATCACGAAAAGTCATATTAAAATACCTATATACGAAGCAATGTACTATATTCTAGTTGTATCTCTATCAAAAACTATGCAAGAAACACACCTATGGGTGCATAAAATTTCCTGCTTTTATCCTGCAATTGACAAACACCTTATTCACCAAAAATTCCACATACCCGCAATATTTTTCACAGCGAGTTTCGTTCAGCAGACAAGGGCATTGCTTTCCACACATGGTCCCGCATCCACATGGTGTATAATGCTTACGTGACATGGTTTTATCATCTGCAGCTTTTTTACGTATTGAAGGCTGGCGAGAAGACTTCCTCCAGGTATACTTAAGCTTCCTCGCTTTACCCCTTTTACGAAATAACCTACGTCTTTTTGGTATTTCCTGCTCCTAAAACAAAATTGGAAAACATGAGTGAAAAGGGAAGGATCTAAAATGCAGTCCTGTGTAGAAAACAAGACAGATATATATCTATTATATTAAAATATCAATAATTGGACATAAAATAAAACCCGAAATCTGACTATAAATGAATATATTGGCTTTAAAAGTGATATCTTTTTTGAAGTTCCATCCGCAGTAAAAGAATATGTTAATAAAATTAGCAAAAACCAGTAAGAGCTAAATCAATTTTCACAATTGTTAGCCAGTTGAACGCCATGCTACTCTTTTGAGTGAACCTCTACAGTGCAATAGTTGAATTCCAGTAAGAGAAGAATGAAAAAGCAAAACAAGTTTGGTCTAACTATATATAGAGAAAAAATATCAGTACTTACTGTATGATCTGTATTGGCATTCCCATTTTCCTCCGAAAACGAGCTTGATGCGACAGATTTTTGGGTCAATGAAGAACCACCGGCACTGTCACGCATGTAATTGAATACTTCTATGCAAGTCTTTAAGCCAGAAAGCAAGTTCCTGGCTATAAGGCAACTGCAAATACATAATAAAGAAAGAGCTAGTCTTTTATGCAGAAGCAAGAGCAGTGGTTGTGACCAAAATTATATACAAACGTATCAAACCCAGCAGGTGCATCAGTTAAAAAGAAAAACAGAAGCCATGCTACATGTGCATAATTAACTACATTACGTATGCAAGAAGCTCAAGTATGTCTTCTTCATTTACTATTTTAACCGATCCTCTTCCATTATTCTCGTATCCTTATTTCAATCTAATGATATTGTTCTATTGTCATTCAAGGTTCACATTGATTTAAAACACAAGATATGAGTAGTTTTATTTAAATTTAATCCTCTTCCTTTTTTTTTTAAAAAAAAAAAAGCATAATAAAATTATTTCAAACTAAAAATTATACAACCAGCTATGTTATTATTCTATTTTCATTTAACAATTTTTTCTTTTTTATAGCTTTTTTTTACTATCATACATAATAAAATTATACAGACCAGCTATGATATTGATAATAGGCAACATAGCTACGACCCATATCTACAAGCGTGAATCTAAAAGCCACTTCTGTATCATCTAGTGAGAGTGATGCATAATTCAGTCAGTATTCATTTGAAATTAATTTAAGGTTTCATTAATTTGTCATGGTCGAAATTTGTTATGTTAACTCCAAAAATCTATATAAAAAATAAATAGCAACATGTAGATTTCACAAGAATCCTTTTTTTTCATATCTTCAGTAGGTAGATGCATGTAATAATTATTATGTTAAACAAAAGGATAGAAATAGGAATTCCATATACCTGTTTCTCCCAAATATCTCCACTCCTTTCAAATACAGTTCTTTCTCAATAGGTTTCCACTCAGAACTGCTCACAACTAGTTTCCTGCTCTCATTAGATTTAGTTTGTGAATCTTTGGTGGTTCTTTGAGGGTCAAGTGCATTGGATGCACCAACATGGTGCCTACTTTTTGCTACTGGACTCAGTCTATTCTCACTTAATGCACGAATTATATCCCAAGGATATAGTTTCTTGCGTTTCTTACTTGCATGCTGGATACCATATGGAACTAGTGTTGAATGTTGTACGGCCTTGCCCTTTCCCATATTTTGCATGGAAGAGGTATCTGTATTTGAAGCTCCAGTGGAGACTTCTGAGACATAAAGAGCTTTTGAAGTAACAGATGGAACTTTTCCAGAGTTGCATCTTTCATCTAGCACAAGGTCTGTGTCAATATCTCTTTGTGGGACATTGACAGTCGAACCTCCTACCGCATCTTCGTCAGCTCTTACCTGCAAGACATCCAGATTGGAACCACAATTCAAAACTTCTCTATTTCAAAGGCTTTGATCTAAATGAAAATTAGTTACAATACATGACCATAATGATATTAAACAAAAAAAAAAAAAAAAATCAATAATCAAACCTTCAAGCAGCTCTTGAGGGTGTGAATGAACACAACCAGTTGTCAAAAAGAGAATATGATTAGTGTATACATGCACATCCAGAGAGAGAGGAGAAATTGTATTTTTACCTGGAGGTAACAATGATCACCGCAAGGTTTCCTAGCATCTTCAGATTCAGACCAAGCAGGCTGTTTTTCACTCTGAAAAGTAAAAGGCTCCAATCAGATGCGGTACAACTATAATTAACCAGATTAAGTTAAATATTAAAAAATATATATATATACTTACAGCTAAAATCGAAGTAGGAGGACATCCATGCAGACGACAGTCAAATACCTGTTGGATAAACAAAACTAGATAAGCATAGTTGTTGAAGTAAAATTCAAATGGCCATACTAAAAAATTTACATACGTAGCAACGACGACAAAAAAGGCTATCAAAAGTATCCAGAGCAGCACTAAGGGTCGTTTCTAGCGATATGCCCCGCTCATTATATCCTAAATCCCCAGAACCAGAAGCCGCCTTACAGTTTTTGTCATGATATTTCTCCTTTAGCAGTGTGCTATATCTGTCCTGCAAACCCAAACATAATGCATTGCCCAGCAATGTATTATAAGTTTCCAACGAACCTATATTATAAACAAGGAATGCCAAAAATACTCCAAACAAACCCCTCGCATAGTCGATAACATAATTATCAGATTTATAAAATAATTTGAAATACCTTTATATCTGAAATGGCTACTCCAATGAACTGGCCTACAATATTAAGTACTTGCTCACCTAGTCCATACTCTTGCAAGATCGTCCTGCCAAATAGAAAACACTAATTACACCTTGGTCCTTATAAATTGTCAAAAGCAATCCGTATTGGTACAATAAATTGGCAAAAAAATTCAGCATATTTTGGGTAAAGATAAAGATGACCCAAAAATAAAATGAAGAGTTCCATTTCAATAAATTTATTATTTGTGTCCCAAATAAATATTTTTGGATAAAATTGCCTTTAAAGAGAGTGAAAATATCTTCACATGGGTCAAAAACTATGAGAATTGACATTTGTGTTCCACCTTGATATATCAAACATTTGATTCCCAAACCTAAAATTTTTGGACAACCTTATCTTTTGGCCTTATTAAATGAAATTGCCTCTTTACTATAACAACTTCTTTGCTTTCAATCTACTTCTCTCTATTATCGTTAGTCTTCTCCTTCAAAGAGTTGTTGTAAGCTCAGTTTCCACATCTTTCATTGAAGTTGCAAACTAGCTACTTCGATAGCTCACAAGGTTGTAGCTAGAGGTTTTATTTTGGTGGAATAATCTAAATTTTATTTTCAAATTTTAAAATGCTAATATTACTAAGCGAAAATTTTCTTTGTAATGACAGAATATTAATGCTAGCTATAAGAGAAATATCATCAATAAAAATGAAATATATATAATATATACCTAATTAGGAGGCATAATAAACCGTACCATCAAATACGTATCATACACAAGGAAAACACAAGGTGCAAAAAAATATGCATATATATATATATATATGTATATTAAATACAACAATATATTATTAAAGTGGTACACTACTCCAAAAAGTAAAAAATATCTATTATTAACTAGAATATATAGTATAGCAAGTTTTCTCTCAATATAGATGACTATATATACTATTCGCGATAAAATCATCATCCATCTTGTTGCAAAAGCAAAATGATTTCTTAACAAGTTTCATAGCTAAAAATGCAAGCTTTGTACTAATTATAAATACAGGGAGATTCAACAACAACCAAATTAATTATCAATCAAGAAAACTAATTGCGATT
Organism: Litchi chinensis; assembly: GCA_019925255.1. NCBI lineage: Eukaryota > Viridiplantae > Streptophyta > Magnoliopsida > Sapindales > Sapindaceae > Litchi > Litchi chinensis. Next base: position 10,914,299 of record CM034472.1, read on the forward strand.
TTCTTGTTTTGGTGAGCCTTTGAAATAATTCAGAAAGTGAAGATATATTGTGAAATTTCATATGAACTAGAAAAGGGTCTACTTGTTATGCTCTTTTCAAATAAGGAATTAGAGTGGAGTGGAGAGTGTAAAAAATTTTCTTTTCTACTTTTTGTTACTTAAATATTTTGTCGGGCATTTTAGATTTTGGGATTTAGTTTAACAATATGTTTGGTTTTGGGATTTGGGTTTACATCTATTGGGCTACAATTAATATTAGTCTAATTAGGTAAGTTATACCCTATAAGCAATATTTCTTAATTAATTTTAGTTACAATTATTAAATTTTTTCTTCCCCAAAATTTAGCAAGTTACATCCTACACATGCCCTAAGGCAGTTGCGCACCTCTGACAACTCACATTTATTCATAAGATACATCTACCCTGTGGAGAGGTGAGGTCTTTCTCTACGTACCTCATAATGTCTAAGTATTGTCTTTGTTGTTTCCATGCAGTTTGTTTGGCGTTAGTTAGGGATTGTATGGCGCACTGTTTTATTGGAGTGAAACTATTTTGCTAAGGTAGAAATTGGGAATAGGTAGATAGAGAGAAGATAACGGATAATGACACTTTAAACTATCATGATTAACAATAGTATAAACAAGTTAATAATAATGCAGTGCTAGTAACTAATTTATAATGATTAATGATAATTTCACTACTCACATTATTATATTATAACCGGAATCATAATACTATAATATATCGTGAATCACGATATATTATAAACTGTGACTCATGATATATTATAGTATTACTAACTAAATTGAGTACCAAAACCAATATCTTTCTCTATATGATCGCCAAAAAATATATAACATGCTTCTTAAAAACCAAAAAAATTTGTAAAACTTGCATCTTATCTAAACATACCATAGAATACGATCTTCACCCTCAATAAATTCATGTTTTTCCTCCTCGGGTTCTTCATTGTCTTCCTCACCGCCATTACATATTGGAGCTTCTTTCTTATGTTGACCTTGACCATAAGCATGAATACTTCCGACCGCAGACTGATGTTCAAACATTTTCTGATTTCTGTGCTTCGTAAGACACATTTAAGACTAGAAGAACAATAATAAAACCTTAACATAAAACAAAGTCGGAAAAATATTTAATCCATATTACGCATGCGTGAGCAGATAATTAAGCCGATGTTCCCAACCCAAAACGGTAAAATCCAAGAAGATATCAAAGCAACATTATACATTGATCAGATGAAAGTGTGATATCTGAGAAGTACAAACACAGGGATCTAGGCAAAATTCACATATCTATTGACACCTTCCCCCCAATCAATAAAAAAGGTAAATCTATAAATCATGTAAAATTTGATTTCTGGGGTAAACAATCAATTTCATTGAACAATTAGAAGAATAAAAAGCAAAAGAAAGAATGTTTTCAGCTCTCATTTGCATGTGATCATTTCTCTATTCTACGGTTAGAGAAAGGAAATATGGAAGCTTTTATCATACCTGTCGATAAAAGCCCAAGTAGTATAAGGTGGTATCTTCTCAACAAATGGAAGCTCGGTACTTGTTAAGGATTCAACGTCATGGCAGATATCATAGTCGTTAGCTCCCAATCCCTGAGGAAATCCACTGTACTTGCAGAGAGGCATGGTACTGAATCCATTATCCACCAAAAATAAAAGATTCTTTCTTGATGCTTTTTGTAAAAACTGAGAAACATCAAATTCTACTTTCCTTTTGTTCTTCTTTAGTTTTTCCTGAACAAGATACATTCATCATGAGTTCATTACACTTAATAACGGACACATATTCTTGTAACAACAAGCTTAGTGTAAATGTAGAATGAATGTAAAACCTATGGTGTTGTACCTGGATCCTTATATTGAATATTAACTGGCCCTATAAACCAGAGCTTATTCACAAAATTAGAATACCAGCAGACCTATTATTCACAAATAATATTGAATTGAAAATCAGATTTTTTGTTTTTTAATTGCAGGAAAAAAGACTAAGCCCTTTAATTAATAGAATGGTATTTTATAGGGATTGAAATGTAATACTGGTTAGACCAACTATGAAGCTAGAGATGTCAATGGGAGCAAATGATGAGAATGTATTAGGTTTCTCCATCTCCATTCCTCATATAAAAGAGATGGTATTTGGAGTGGGTTCCTCCACTGTCATTCCTCTATTTTCTCCACTTTATTTTATCATTATTTCGCCCGTTTTGACTCAAAATAAAAAAAAAAGTATATAAATACAATTTACAAAATAATTTCATGAAATTTTACTTTACCGAAATTTATAATATTTGAATAAACGAAATCCATTAAATTCTTACATAAGTCATAAAACACAACGATCAGATAATATAAAATCATTACATATTATAAAATCACAAATAAAAAAATTAGAAAAAAAATAATTAAATATAAATATTTTTATATTTTTTATATTATAAATTGAAGAAATAGGGATTTGAGTGGCTTCCTCATCCCATCCTTATTTAGATTTGGAGATGGATTTCAATCCCATCCCCAATCCTAGAAACCATCCCCACGCTGCTAAAGAAAATCAAATCATCAAAACACAAGCACAGTGCTACAAAGAGAGTGGCACAGAGAAGTAAAAAGGTAAAGCCAAAGGGAGTAAAGCTGCGTCTTACTCGAATTGAAACAATTCTCTCAGCTTGAATTTGCCTTTTGAGCTGACTTAGTTTAGAACACAGGTTCGAAAGGCCATCATTGGACCCACCCTGAAATCTCTGTCAATTCACAAAAATAAATTGTCATAAGAAAATGCACATACTCACTAGATTATGTTGTTTGTGACCAATCAATTCAACGTTGTCAATAAAGTTGATGGTGTCTTTTCTTTCACCAAATTTTCAGTTTGGTTGGTTTGATATCTTATGAAATGAAAAACTAATCTCTTATGAACAGACATCTTGCATATTTGTCAACATCCAAACAGAGCCGAAATTCATTTCTCAAATATTCAGGTTCCTCAAATGGTTGATAATTTTTAAATTGTTAAATTCATCAATTCTAGCTTTCTGATATCAATTCCTTAACTAAAAATAATGTTCCGATAGATTCAATTAAAAGTTACTCATGACATCTTTCAGAGAATTATCGGAATAATTTCATCAGATAATATATACTAATAAATGCATGAACCAAAATGAGTAAAATCAGTAAATAATAAGAAGATTGAGATCAGTTAAGAGAATCTAACTCTGGAAAACATGCTTGTCTTGTCTCTGCTCTATCACACGATTAAGTAGAGATGGACAAAATTATCCTTGGATATGGATCTTCGTAAATATCCACTCCATTCGACTGCTTTGCAACTAGATTAAGTCGGGATGACAAAATAATCCGTCGATATAGATATCCGTAAGTATCCGCTCCCTTTGGAATGAGAACTAATGGAGCTGCAGTGGCGATGAATCGTAATACCTGATTTAGATTTGAGATTAGGGATAGATATCGTAAAATAATTCGTCGATATGGATATCCATAAGTATCTGCTCCCTTTGAAATGAGAAATAGCGAAGCCGCAATGGCAATGAATTATAATACCTAATTTATATTTGGGAATGGGGATAGATATAGTAAAATAATCTATCGATATAGATATCCGTTAGTATAACGCTCCCTTTGGAATGAGAAATAACAGAGCCACAATGACGATGAATCGTAATACCTAGTTTATAGTTGGGAATAAGGATAGATATGGTCTATAAATATTCGTCTCCATCAAAATCAATTGATAATATTAATAATAATAAATATAATAATTTTAAATTTATTATGTAATTATGAAAATTAATTATGTAATATATCTTTATTTTTCTCCCCTAAAACCTAAAAACCATATATATATATATATATATATATATATATATATATATATAAGGCTAGCACTTTGGATTGAATAAAATTTGATGGATGGATGGATGGATGTTGCAATCATTTTTTAAATTAAAATTTTAAGTTATTCTAGTTTAACACACATGCACACACGTAGACACATACACAAGGCATGTGCTTGATTTATACTCATTTATATATAAATGTATATGTATATATATGTTTAGTAATTAAAATTTTTAGGATAAATTTCATTTTCATCCCCATCTTTTGGCGATTTTTTTTTTCTAAATTTAAATTTACTATTAAAACACTCATACCTAATTTTCCTAAAAAAATTTAGGCTACATTTTATTTTCATCACTATCTTTTGGTGAAATATTTATTTTTTTCTAAATGCAAATTTATTTTAAAAACCCTCATCCCTCCCTTTTGTGAAAATCATCAATTTTATCCCACTGGCAAAATTTTAAACAATCAACCATGATAGAAAAAATAAAAAATTCATTTAACCCTGATCAGTATTTAAACATCCTAAAATATCCTTTTAGCCATTCAACCATTTAAAATTAAACAATTTAACGCTCACTATAAACCAATAATTTGACACATGTCGCATGAATTTAAAATTAAAAAAATTTACAATCAATTATAATCCAACACATATCACATATCTATAAATTAAAATATATAATAGTTAAATGAGTAAAAAAAATATTTAAACAAATTTAAAAATCTGGAAAATTTGAATGAATAAAAAAGTACATTTTTAAGAATTAAAAAATAAAGACAAGAAAATTTTGGTGGATTTTCATTAACAATTGAGGTTTTTCAAAATTTATATTTAAAAAAAAAAAAAGAAGAAGGTAAAATCTTCTGATGGGATCCTCGGTCGATCCTCAAAATTGTAGCGGTGGAGATCCACTAGCGCATCTCCCCCTAATGTGATAGAGGTTCATACCTCCATTGTAGTACTGGAGGTCCGTTTGTGGATCTCCACTATTTCAATAGCAGTCCATTTCTAATAAGAATATATTTAAATCCCTATTTTTTAATCAATTTTAATTTTTAATAATAGTTATTTTATCAAATAATAATGATGATGATGATGATGATGATTATGATGATGGGAAAAAAATGCTTTAAAAAAATTGAAGGAGGTCATGATCTCTTCCATTTTTCAACAATAGGAGGCTGACGACCTTGACATCCTCCTACCACAGTATGGAGGTTGTCTACATCCTTCGGCCATATAGTATAGAGGGCATTGGTGACCTCCACACACAGAGAAGACTACAACCTCCTTTTTCAAATCGAATAGGAGGAGATGCCAATGATATCGATATTTTCATTCACCAAAACATAATACCAATGATATCGATATTTTCACCAATGATTGCAATTAGTTTTACAGATTTAGTCACATTATGCATACAAGATTTGATTAGTTTTGTATTTAAGTTAGTTATGTAAATTTAGTCACGCAGTCACGGAATGCATCCAAACAATAGTGGGTCGATTGAATCGGATCCAGTTCGAATATAATTTAGAAATAATTGCAAAAATGGCCTCTTTTGAAGGTTGGAGTTGAAAAATAATATTTTTTTAAAATTACTTATTTCTACCCCTTGTATTTAAGTCTAGAAACAGATTTTAATACTATGTTTTTAAAAAAATGTTAGTGTCCAATTTGAACTTAAAAAAGAGGTTATATTTGAAAAAACCCATTAATTTAAATCCGTTAACTAATTTGTTATAATTACATGGACCGATACACTTGAAATTAATACGGGAAAATGGGCCTAAAAAGAATATATTGGGCTGTAATTCCAGATGAAACCGGCCCGATCCATTCCAACCAGTCGGCAGGAATAATGCCACCTATTATATAACCTAAATACATTTATTTATTTATTTTTGGCAGATATTACTTGCTGTGAGTGAGTCAGGTGACTGGAGCTAGTGTCACGATTAGGTTTTGACTGATTCTGAGGTTAATTTTTTTTATCACCGATTCATATTTGATGATATTTTAAATATTTGTTCAATAATCTAAATAAGTGTTTAAAATCTATTTTAAATGATATAATAAATTATTTTTCATTTTCAATTCATTTCCTATATCATTGTATAATTTATATAGTATCGATATAACATTTGTCACACTATTTAATGTAAATTTTGAACAAATTTTTTGAGATTAGTTGATGTAAAAAGCAATTCTTCGAAAACTCTTCAATCTTCAAATCATTTTCTACTCAGAACTGATTTGAGAATGAAGGTTAATTTCTTGCCCAATAAAGGTTTGATGACAAAGATAATTTAGTTGTTCTGATCATTCTTAAATCTTGAAGAAGATAAAACTAATTAAAACCATATATATTCTTTTAGAGAACTTTATTTTAATCCCTATATTTTAAGAAAACTTTTCAAATTTAAATACGAATCCGTTTATAGCATTCATCGTCTTTTACGTTTCAAAAACTTATCAAATTAGCTTATCTGACATGATATTTGACAGTTAACGTCAAAAGAAAATGATAAAAGTCTGTTCTATCTTTAACTTTACATACACTTTTAATTATTATTTTTGTTTAATTTTTTCAATTTTTTTCTTTTGATACGTATCATTGTATCACCAAATAGTATTAAAACACGATATTATCCCCACATATGTAACATTTGACTGCTTGTTGACTAACGACAGTTATATTTGATAAGTTTTTGAAATGTTAGAAACTATAAACATTATAAATAGATTTGTATTTAAAAACTAAAAGTTTTCCAAAAACATTAAGATCAAAGTGAAGTTCTTCCAACTATTTTTTATGTTGTTATGCTCGTTTGCTCGACACAGGTAAATGGACAGTTGAGGCCCAAAAGATGAGTATAGTACCGAGAGATCCAAGGAGCCCAGTCAATAGGTAGTGGTGACGAGCTCGCCGGATCCCCGAGCTCACGTCTATAACAAGCCCGTCTAAGTGCCTTTCAACTCGCATCCATAGCAAATCCACTTTAAGGTATTCTCAGTCCACGTTCGTACCAGAATCCATCATAGCATCCCCTCAGTTCGTATAAGTAAACATATCGATAAGTCCATGCCAAGCAGTGTCTTGAGAAGCAGGCGTCAGATCAACCTAATCCATTGATTCTACTCCGACACCACCTCAACAGCTCTCGAAAAACATTTAATGTGGAGAAGACTTCACCTGAAGCATTTAATACACGCGTGGGCATGTGAGAATAATCATTATTGTAGCATTAAATGCAGTATGGCTTATGTCAAATTAGTTGAAAATTATAATGATTTTTAGCATGTAAAACATTCCATTGCATATAAATAAGAGGGATTTTCATTGTAAAAAGAGGTTGAACACTAGTATTACCGTCACTTTGCTAAAATCAATTTAGAGTAACCCGTGGACGTATGCACACTTACCGAACCACGTAAAAATTCTTGTCTTTGCATTCTTCTTCCCTCATTCTTTTATTATTAATTGTTTCTTCATTATTATTCATTTACCTTAACTAGCATTCAATCATTCTTATTACCGTATACCAACCTGAAACAACATTTATTACCATTTATTACACTGATCGTAGTCTGAGCCTTTGGATCTCCAGGTCGACTGTTTTCGAATGTCGACTTCTTTTGGCGCTAGAAGGAGAAACGACATTTATTACCATTTATTACACTGATCGTAGTCTGGGCCTTTGGATCTCCAGGTCGACTGTTTTCGAATGTCGACATCTTTTGACGCTAGAAGGAGGGCTCAACTGCGACTTTGTAACTTTTTTTTCAACAACTTTCTTCTTAGCTACTTAACTATCAGCGAACTGTTATGGCTACAGTAAGAATGACCAGGAGTGTTGGTGTGGTGTATGAACAACCTGAAGGTCAAGAGGACCAGCAAAGCATCATGCATTCCAGGGAAGATACCGCTCAGGAGTGACAACAGCACCAACGAGCTTTAGAAGATACGGTGAGACAATTGACTGAAGCAATCAAGGCGTTGACGGAAGCTCAAACCTAGACCGTCCGAAGACGAGCGGAGGTCGCGCCTCCCAAGGAAGCTCGTTAGCAGCCCGTAGAAGAAATCCCAACCCCAGAAGGATGAGCTGGTAGGGAGAGGCCGCTGTCCGAGGAGTCAGTTAACTCCTCGACCTTGGATCCAAGAGGGGATAGATGACAAGTTCAGGAAAGGAAAATCTCACCTCACCCTGCAGACTTGAAGGTGAAAGTGAACCGTAATGGTAGTCAGCACGTAGAAGTTAGTCGTGGGCATGAGCGAGCTTGCGAGTATTGCGGTGGTTATGAACATGAGCCACGAAGAGGCTCGCGACAAGTAGAAAATTTTGATTAGATGCGCAGGTCACGAGATTGCCACTCAGGTGAACAGGAAAGCACCAATAGGTGGAGCCACGTCAGGCAATCTGAGCCACAGGGTCTTGTAGTGGAGGAATTACTACAGAGGACCTAGCAGCTGGAGGCTCGACCTGGACCCAAGTGTAGGAAGAATAGAATGATGAGAGGGTCCCATTCACCAAGGAGATTGAGACAGAACCTCTACCCTTCAAGTTTAAACTCTCAAGCATTCCACCCTATAATGGAAAAAGTGACCCTTATGACCACCTGGACGCGTTCAACGTACAAATGGACCTTTAGACAAATAATTCGATGGTCAAATGCTTAGTCTTCTTGGCTACTTTGGGGGACAACCCGCGGACTTGGTTCAAGAGCCTCTCAGTTCGTAGCATAGAGAGCTGGAAAGAGTGTCAACAGAAGTTTCTCAATCAGTATAAGGCACTAAGAAGACAGCTTGTGCCTTCATACCACCTTGCTACGATATTCCAGAGGTAGAACGAGTCTTTGAAAGATTACATCTCCTGATTCAAGGACGAAGTGAGCAATGTTGAGGCACCTTCAGATGAAAGCATCCTGACCGCAATCTCAGCAGGACTTAGAAAAGACAGGAAGCTCTACGAGAGTATCTACAAGTCCTCAGTAAAAGACTTGAGTGAATTCTACAAGCGGGCTACCAAGGAAATAAGGTGGGAGGAGGCTTTTGGGTCGAAGAAGCCTAGCAATCAGCTAGGTGAAGCGAGCAGTTCCCACCAAGGAAAAAGGAAAGGTCATGGTGGAGAGGGGAACGATGAGCAGAGACATCGCTCTGCTAATGTAGTGGCGAAGCGAGCTAGATCAGAGCCGAGAAGGGAGCGACCTCAGCATCAAAGTCAGTATAAAAATTACAGCGTCTTGTCAAACACTCAGGATCGGATCTTTGCCATGAAAAGAAGTAAAGAAAACTTCGGGAAGCCTAACCTCACGGGAGTTCTGAGCAGGCTCCGAGATATAAGGAAGTTCTGTGTCTATCACAACAAAATTGGGCACAACACCTCAGATTGTTGGCAGCTGAAGGACGTCATCGAAGACTTGATCAGACGAGGTCGCTTGGGGGAATATGTAGTGCAACCTGCAGGCCGACGACCTCAACAACAACGTCCTCAATCCCAGCATCAGCAGCCAACACAACAACAGCCCAAGTGAGCTCCGGAGCAAGAGCATGAACCCGCGGTAAGAATTATCTTTACCATTCACGGTAGTCCTCATATCGTAGGTACCTCCAACAAGTCGCACCAGAGATATGTCCGAGAAGCTAACCACGCCTTGCTCGCAAGTCATAGCGGGTTGGAGGGGCCCGCGAAGAAAACAAGAGCGACCTCGGATGACATAGTGTTCACCGAAGAAGATGCAAAGGGTGTGTGTTGGCCCCACAACGACGCGTTAGTCATCCGAGTTAAGATCAGCAATGCAGAGGTGCGACGAATCATGATAGACACCAGGAGCTCGGTCAACGTGATGTATAAAGATTGTTTTGACCAAATGGGCTGGAAGCCGAACAGCTGACGCCTTCCCCCGAGGCTCTTTACGACTTCACTGGAGATGCTATGACACCAGTGGGCCAGATCAGATTACCGCTCACTCTCGGGGAACCAGGTCAACAAGTTACCGTGCTAGCAGACTTCCTGATCATCGCTGCCCTTCAACGTATAATATAGTCCTGGGGCGGCCCTCAATGAATGACCTGGGCATGGTTACCTCCACCAAGACACTCACAGTTAAATTCCCAACTCTTAATGAGATAGGGTGTGTCTAAGGAAAACAACATTTGACCAGCCGCTTTTACGAGGACGCTGTAAAAATGAGGGTTAAAGGGAAGAAGGTAAACGTGGTTTCAGGTGGTGAGCCACGAATTGCAACCGAGAAAGGAGTGAGTCACGACTTCGACCCCTGCGAGGTGGACACAGACCGGGCTACGAGGCCCAATGAAGTGCTGGAAGACGTACATGTCAACGAGATAAATCCTGAGAGATGCTTGAAGTTGGGACGAGACCTAACCCCAAAGGTCAGGACCCAACTCGCTGACTTCTTAAATACGAACCTGGACGTTTTTGCATGGAACCACGAAGACATGGTGGGGATAAATCCTCAAGTCATGTGTCACCAATTGAACGTAGATCCTCACCACAAGTCAGTTCGTTAAAAAAGAAGGCTTATGACACCGGAGCGATACGCTGCTCTGAAGAAGGGGGTAGAGAAATTGCTAGCCAACAAGTTCATCCGTGAGGCCTACTATCCCACTTAGGTCGCCAATCCGATCCTTGTTAAGAAGAAAAATGGAAAATGGAGGATCTGCATCGATTTCACCGATCTGAATAAGGTTTGTCCAAAAGATAGCTTCCCACTGCCTAGGATTGACCAGCTCGTAGACGCAACAGCTGGGCGCCAGCTCTTAAGCTTCATGGACACCTACTCGGGTTACAACCAAATCCCAATGAGCCCAAAGGATGAAGAGCATACATCATTTGTCACCGACTGAGGCTTGTATTGCTACAAGGTAATGCCTTTTGAATTGAAGAATGCAGGGGCGACCTACCAACGCCTGGTCAACTCGATGTTTCAGGAGCAGATTGGGAAGACCATGGAAGTATACGTGGATGACATGTTGGTGAAATCCAAGCAAATGGCAGACCATGTCCGCGACTTGAATGATACCTTCCAAATCCTGATGAACTACCAGATGAAATTGAATCTACTGAAGTATACCTTGGAGTGACATCTGGTAAGTTCCTCGGTTTCATGGTGAACAATAGAAGAATTGAGGCCAATCCCGAGAAGATTAGGATGCTGATCGAAATGAGATGCCCAGCTAGGGTTAAAGACGTACAGAGCCTCAACGGTCAGGTCGCGGCCCTCAGCAGGTTTATTTCTAAGGCCACTGACCAGTGCATCCCTTTCTTCGAAGCATTAAAGAAGGCAAAGAATTTTGAATGGACCAAGCAATGCGAGGTAGCATTCCAGCAGCTAAAGGAGTACATGGGCCGAGCTCCCCTTCTGTCCAAGCCGAAAGAAGGAGAAAAATTCTTCTTGTATTTAGGAGTATCTCAATATGCGTTGAGCACCGCTCTAGTGAGGGAAGAAGAGAAAATACAGCTGCCCATGTATTATATCAGTAAAAGGTTGGTCGACGCAGAGACTAGGTATTTGCAGATAGAGAAGTTAGCATATTGTTTGGTAATCGCGTCAAGAAAGTTGCGTCTACATTTTCAAGCTCACCAGATCGAAGTCCTTACGCAGTACCCGCTCAAGCAGGTCCTTCAGAAGTCAGATACCTCGGGCCGACTACTAAAATAGGTTGTGGAACTCGCGCAGTTTGACATCGAATACAAACCTGGAACAACAATTAAGGTCTAGGCCCTAACAGTTTTCATCGCTGAATTCACAGGACCTGCAGAAGAACAAGCTGAGTCCTCAGATGGCCCGACCTGGGAATTGTACATGGATAGATCCTCTAATGAACATAAGTCGAAAGCTGGAGTGTTGCTGATTAGCCCTGAAGGTCATAAGCTTTTTAGCACCCTAAGATTTGGATTCTAGGCCACCAATAATGAGGCTGAGTATGAGGCGCTGCTCGCTGGACTCCGCCTAGCAAAGGAAGTACGGGCTGAAAAAGTAAAGATTTTCAATGATTCTCAGCTCGTGGTGTGCCATATCCAAGGAAAATACCAGATAAGAGGACCAAAAATGGCTGAGTATCTTCAAAAGGCAAAGGAATTGCTGGGAACTTTCCAAAGGTTTGAAGTGAATCAGATCTCGTGAGCTCAAAACTCCTACACAGATGCACTGGCTCGCTTAGCAACCACCCAAGACGCAGATTTCTTGAGAGCCATTCCGGTAGAGTTCCTGCCGACTCTAAGCATAGAAAAAAAAGATGCGGTAATGACTATAAATGTCCACCTCGACTCATGGATGAATCCGTTACTTAATTACTTGCAAAAGGGGAAATTGCCGAATGACAAGCTGGATGCACGCCACTTGCGAGTTAGAGCAGCCTGTTATTGCATCCATGACAACATGCTATATAAGAAAGGTTTCTCAGCTCCATTTCTGTGATGCATCGATAGTCAGGATTGCGAGGTCGTACTAGGGGATATACATGTTGGCCATTGTGGAAATCATGCCGGGGGGCTATCTTTAGCTCAAAAAGCATTTCGACAAGGGTTTTACTGACCGAACATGAAGTAGGATGTCATCAACTTAGTCAAGAAATATCACAAGTGCTAGAGGTTCACCAAAGTCTCGTGAGCTCCACCAGCTTACCTTCAGCAAATGGTAAGCCTGTGACCCTTCACGATCTGGGGAATGGACCTGATCGGGCCTCTAGCTACAGCTCGCGGAAGATGCGACCATACGGTAGTTGTCGTTGACTATTTCACCAAATGGGCTGAAGCCAAGGAACTGACGGAGATTTCCACCACAAAGATAAAAAAATTTGTGTGGAACAACATCATATGCAGATTCGGAATCCCTCAGCAGCTTGTGACGGACAATGGGACCCAATTCACCAGCGATCAGTTCATCAATTTCTGCAACGATCTCGAGATCGTGAAGAGCTTTTCGGCCGTAGACCATCCTCAAGCCAACGGTCAGGTCGAAGCAGTAAACAAGATTATCAAGCAGACCTTAAAGACCAAGCTGGAAGCAAAAAAAGGAGCTTGGGTAGATAAACTGCAGAAAGTGCTTTAGGTTTACAGAACAACAGCTCGCAGCTCCACTGGCAAGACCTCATTCTCCATGGTGTATAGGTTTTAAGCTATAATCCCTGCGGAGTTCGAAGTTACCAGCCAGCGGAGGGCTACATTCCGACCTGAAGACAATGATCAACTACTTGCTGCAAACTTAGATATGCTTGAGGAAGCAAAAGAGATAGCTCGTATGAGGATTGCAGTTTACCAACAGAGGGTCGCCAGATATTACAACAAAAAAGTATGAGTTCGAAGCTATAAGGCTGGCGACCTGGTCCTACGACTGATCCTCCAAACATCTCGCAAGGTCAATGACGGAACGTTTGGCCTGAACTGGGAAGACCCTTACCTCATTAAAGAGAATCTGGGGAACGAAGCTTATCACTTGGCCAACATGGATGGATCTGAACTCTCACGTGCTTGAAACGTAGAGCGTTTTATTACCTACTATACTTAAACTGTCAGCTCACTCTAGAACTCTTGTATATAATTCACTTTGATGATTGTCAGTAAAGTGATTTCACTTGTTAATAAAGAGCAACGGCTATCATAATTTACCTCTACAAAACGAGCTATTATTTATTACTTTCTGAGGGACATCTTCCTAATCAACCAGCAATCATCCATGCCCAGAAAAAGTGCCCAGATGGTCAAGGGATTTTTATCTTATGCACGCATCCACCTTTATCATATATACACAGAAGGGTGCTTTTGCGATCAATCTTCTAACACTTATTATGCTATGGGAATTTTCCTGCAGTGAACTGAAATATTCCGCACGCTGTAATAATTATCCACGATCTGCGAGCTATCTCTATCTACACTCTGGTTTACTTATTACCAGCGCTTTAATAATGCCATCGCGATTTGCGAGCCACTATCTTCCATAATCTACGAGGCGTCTTTATCATCAACAACCTACAATCTCCGCACTCCGAAGGCATTACCTGTGGAAGGAGTTGTTATCAAGGCATTCTGAAAGGTACTACCCAAGGAGGTGCTTATTATATGCTCCCCTGAAAGCGATTGCCTATGGAAGGGAAAGCTATCCTGATATTACCTGTGGAAAGAGCTGTCATCTGTGCGCTCTGGAATGGATTATTTGGGAACTGTTTGACTACTACTCTCTGGAAGGCGATTGCCTGTGGAAGGAGTTGCAATGAAGGTCTCGCCTGTGGAAATGATCGTTATCCAAGCACCCCGGAAGGTATTACCGGAGACCTGTTGTCGATACACGAAGGGTCTCACCCGCTAAAGGGGTTGCATCCCATGCATCCCGAAGGGTACTACTAGAGACCTTTAATCAATCAAAAACCTCGCAAAATGTGTGACCTGCAAGCTGCTACCAAAGAGCTTGCAAAAGGCGCAACCTGCGAACTGCCATCAAAAACCTCGCAAAAGGTCCAACCTGCAAGTTGCTACCAAAGAGCTAGCAAAAGGCGCGACTTGCGAACTGATCACGCGAGAGGAGTTGCCAGTATTGGGAGCTGCCTGTAAGTCGCGAACTCACACGCTCACAAAAGGGGCTGCCCGTGTTGGAAGCTGCTTATGAATCGCGAACTCATGCACTTACGAAAGGAGCTGCCTGTAAGTGGCGAACTCGCGCACTCACAAAAGGGGCTGCCCGTGTTGTGAGCCACTTGTGAATCGCGAACCAATAAAAGGTGCTTTAACGACCTAAAATCATCAAAGTTCAGGAAAATGCTTTAACAACTCGTAAAATCTCATTACAAGAAGGCTCTAAGACGTGTATTTGAATGAGCCTCCCGCAAGCTGTAAGTACTTATCCATTCATTTAAAAGGTACAACCGAATCGATTTTAGGTTAAATATTTACGACCTAATATGTTGTAATGATTGTGATATGCTTATATTACTGGTTAACGATTCTTGATAATAGCTCGTTATTTATCAATGCACATTAATTTGCTATCTTCGTTATGCATATTTTATACTTAGCCAAAAAATTAAAGCAAATTGTAGGAAAGATTCATAAAATGATCCCGACCTGCGAGATCGCTATTGATTACATAAAAAATTAAAAATAAAATCCTCACAAAGAGAGAGTGTTCGTTGACTATAAACAAAACAAAGAGAAGCTGAAGATTTTGTTAAGTGTTGACAGGTGCTTCTAAGGAAGGCTGACTCGATGAAGCCTCTACTGGAGCCTCAACAGCTGGAGGACCTTGAGAAGCTGCTGTTTGGGTGGTTGGAGGAGCTGAGGAAGTGTCGCCCTGTTGTGCGCCATGAGCACTAACATCATGTTCTGCAAATGACTGGACTTCTTTGATCGCCTCTGGCCCAAAAAATGAAAAATCCACGTCGGGGTGATGAACCCAGAGCGTGTACAAGCATGCACTTTCAGTCTCTAAAATAGCATCCTCCCGCTCCCGAGCGACTTGGGCTTGGATGTGCCCTTCAACTTGGGCGATCTCTTCTTTTGCCCCAGTAAGCTCCTGTTTGAGCACAGTCGCCTCTCGCTGCAGTAAGTTGACTTGCTTCTCTGCGACCTCAGCCCTTTTTTTTGCAGCTTCAGCATTATTTTGGTCGCCTTCAGCTCGCCTTCAATCTTGTCGAGTTTCGAGGTCGCGGTCTCCCGACGAGATATTTTCCAAGACAGAGCTTCGTCAGCATCTTTCAATTGTGCTTCCAACCTCTGATGCTCCTCCTGTAAGAAGCTTACCTCTTCCTCAGTAAGTCTAACCTTACTAGTAGTAACGTTTGCAAAATAGAATAAGCTTGTTAAAAAAAAAAAAAAAAGAATTGTGCGAGCTAAATCCGCGCTTACCTAGGGTCAGAACAAACGAGAAATTCTTCAGATTATGGAGAGAGAGACAAGTAATAAGAACCTAGTGATATTTGTAGTCTTCCACATTAGATTTAATGCTACTTTTAGGCAAAAATTGTCTGAAGGGGGAATTACGAGTAGAAATATAGTACAGCCCGTCTCTCTGCTCCGCCTGGCAACCATGAGTGCCATTGAAGTTGTATAAGCTACGAATGATGCGAGGGCTAGAAGGGCCGAGCCCATGCCTGATGAAGGCGGCAGCCAGGGAACTGATTTGAGCGTAAGAATTGGGAGTTAACTGAAAAAGTGCTAGTTTCAGGTCGTTCAACAAGTTTATGAGGTAGCTGTGAACGGGGAACCTGAACCCGTACTCTATGTGCTCGCTGCTTAATGCAATGAAACCTTTGGACGGGTAGACTGCGTGGTCATGAATATGTGCAACATTAGCATGACACCCCGAGGGGAACTCATATTCCTAGGCCAAGGCCTTCAACGCTTGAAGGCCCAGATTGGAAGCATAACGGAAGAAAGACTCTCGAGCTGTCCTCCCTTCGGCTAGGGGCTGGGAAGTCGAGGGTTCAGCTCGCCCTACGCTCTCTCTGTGACCTCACCACTTTGGGAGGTCGCACCCTGGGTGGTTCTAACCTGTTGCTCTACTTGTCCTTCCGAAGTGGAAGCCTTGTTGCCAACTTGACGATCACTGCGCAAACGACTTGGCATCTACAGAGCAAAGGGATTGACATCAGAACGCTGAAAGCATAATGAACCTAGCAAGCTAAAGAATTCTTAAATCTATTTTCCTATGCGTCAGGTCGCGCGCTTCACTGTTAAAAGTGGTGGGGGGTCTATAATGCAAATCCATCAGGTAAAAACTCCTAATGCTTAAAGCTATAACCCTATGTTTATAGGAATTCTATCAAACAGTTCAAAGGTAAGCCAACCCAAACACAAGCATCAAAACCACACCAACAGATAACAAAAGCTACAAGTAGTCAAAAAATCACAAACAGCGCGTACAACGTTCAATAACAAGCAACAGAACCTCACCAACAGGCAGCAAAGTCCACAAACATTGAAACTATTTCAACAAGTGGCAGAAAATTTCAAGCAACACACAAAGCATTTTAAACACAAAATATGCATACAACATTCAAAGTTGAACAGCACATCAGAAAGAAGCAACGTATGCCAAGAAATCAGAAATAACCGAGAAAATATGAGAACCAGTTCGAAGTACTTACTGTGTATGCTTGTCTGCTAGAGATAAGGTCTGGACTCTGAATGTGGAATCTGAAGGAGGCTGTCGCGAGAATGAGGAAGAAACAGAGAAGAAGTGTTGAGAAAGAAATTTGGCAGAGTTTCATTTTAAAATGACAAAAGTAAAAAATGAGAGTGAAAAGGCGTCGGGTTTATATAGGCACGGGTCTCTATTCCCAGCCATCCGATCTAGCAGAAAAGTAACTGCCACAAATCTGACGGTCCAACGCGAGCTTCGGTTTCTTGTCATCATGCACTGTCAGTTACAAAACATGCACATTAAATGCGCACGACCCGAGACGTGCTTATGGTACCGATGCCTGCAAAGTCACCACGTATCAAAAGTGATGGGTCAGAAATCGAAGCGACACCCTATGAGCTCGTAAACAGTCACTGAAAGTATCTCGTTCAGCTCCTAACCTACAGATCGCACTAAGAGCTGGAGGGCTAGTGTTATGCCCGTTTTCTCGATACAGGTAAATGGGCCGTTGAAGGCCCAAAAGATGAGTACAGTACCGAGAGGTCCAAGGAGGCCACTCATCAGGTAGTAGTGACGAGCTCGCCGGATCCCCGAGCTCGCGTCTATAACGAGCCCGTCTTAGTGCCTTTCAGCTCGCATCAATAGCAGATCCACTTTAAGGTATTCTCAGTCCGTGTTCGTACCAAAATCCATCTCAGCATCTCCTCAGTTCGCATAAGTAAATAGATCGATAAGCCCGCGTCAGGCAGTGTCTTGAGAAACAGGCGTTGGATCAACCTAATCCCCTGATTCTATGCCGACACCACCTTAACAGCTCTCGATAAACATTTAATACATGCGTGGGCATATGAGAATAATCATTGTTGTAGCATTAAATGTAATATGGCTTATGTTAGATTAGTTGGAAATTATGATAATTTTTAGTGTGTAAAACACTCCATTATATCTCCCCACCTCTATAAATAGGAGGATTGTCATTGTAAAAAGAGGTTGAACACTAGTATTACTGTCACTCTGCCAAAATCAATTCAGAGTGACCCATGAACGTAGGCACACTTATCGAACCACGTAAAAATCCTTATCTTTACATTCTTCTTCCCCCCTTCTTTTATTATTAACTGTTTCTTCATTATTATTCATCTACCTTAATCAGCATTCAATCGTTCTTATTACTGTATACCAACCTGAAATGACATTTATTACAATTTATTACACTTATCGCAGTCTGGACCTTTGGATCTCTAGGTCGACAGTTTCCAAACGTCGACATATGTCGACCCATACCATGCTCCTTGCTCAAATGACTGTTTTTTTTATCATGAATGTTGGTATTGTTATATACATGGTGAGAGTATTTTATCGATTTGGATGGGTACAATTCCAAACTCATTATCTTAATTTCTAAGGTTATTGATGCCGACTAGATCACTTCAAGTTTGTATTGGGTTTGATGAATGTGTTAGGTGAGATCTAATCTTAGTAATAATTAATAATAATAAACTGTAATATGCTTATAGCACTTCTATAAAAAGCCTTTAGGCATCAAACCACTTAATATACACCTTTTGAAAAGCACATAAAACAATTCAATCAAGGGCTTGTTTCTGAGATCTGGATCATGTTATTGGACTTGTGATAAAATCCTGGATCATAGGCAACTGTTCGTAATTATTTTCTTCTAGAAGACATTATTGACTAAAAGCACATAATTCTAGGCTAAAGTCATCCTAGACTCCTGTCTATAGCTTCAATGGCCAGAACATGTGCAGTGGGATACCCACACGATCATTTTCAATTCATATTTTTTGTTGCCAGCTATAACCACACTTACTTGACGTTTTCTCACGGATGGAAAGGTCAAGCATATCTTATCAATTTTGTATTCAGAGTCTAGCATGCATTGAATTTGGTGTTACAATACCTTGGCCGTTTCCTCAATTTTGTCAACTCATCGCGTCCGCGTTGTTGGATCAGTCAGTTGTCAAAACGATCTTGGTTTGGTATTAGATTTACAAGTCGGCTGGTTAGGAGTGAACACTTTAGTAATTATAGTTTTTGTCACAATCAATTAACTCAAAATTCAGTTGATTAGATTGCATTTGGGTTGATTTTAAAGAGTCCAGAAAGTAGAGATAACTATAAGTGATGATAATATTTTATATACAACATTAGCATTTAGCGAATTCTGCAAATTATATTTAGATTTTTATATTATCAATTTAATATATGTTATTTGATGGGTTCAATATTAGTGTTTATATTGATTCAATCATGTGCTGACTGTAACTGCTACCTTTAAACTAGATAATTTTCTGATCATCCAAGCAACTTCATTCTTGTTTCCAAGGTCTAAAAAGTGGAACTTCACCAACCGTCCCTTAAAAAATACTAGTCAAATTGATAAGGGTCACCCATATTAAGTTACAATTGTCACCAACCGTGATCTGTGGCACTAATTCATATTCATTACTAGTTGCTCTAGCGTATTTTTTATTTTGAAGTACACAACGATGGCATATTTATCTTATTCCGAATAATTTTGATTGACTTTTTATAATATATAATATGTAATTTTAGGCTTCTTCTCTAGTTTGGTAAACGTACTAAAACTTTGTTCTGAACCACTGAATTTTCACCATTTATTTTTCACTACTATCATAATGAGTGGATATACATATGCTAATGAGTAGTGAAAATAAAAAAAAAATTGAAAAATATTTCAGTATATAATCTTTATTAGAGAATCATTCTTTAACTTCACGTTAATCTAATTAATTCAGTATTTTTCAAGTAATCTTTTGAATGAAACATTTTCATCTTATATATATATATATATATATATCTATCTATCGATTCTATAGTCAATGTTTAAAAAATTAGAACAAAAAAATATCAATCATCCATCAGATTTGATTAACAGAAAAAAAAAGAAGGTAAAAATAGAAATAAATAATTATTATTTGATTATTTAAAAAAAAAACTCATGAAAGCTATAATCAAATTATAATTATTTATTTATATTTTTATCCTTTTTTTTTCTGTCCATTAGATTTAATGGATAGTTGAGATTTGGTGATTCTAACTTTTTTTAAAGTTAGATGCATTTTCTATTGAACCATATATATATATATATATATATATATATATATGTTGTCAACTTGGAGATAGTGAGGACCTCAAGTTGACAACATATATATATATATATATATATATATGGAATAGAAAATAATCAAAAGGTACCAAAAATTGTTTGGACCACTAAGCACACAAAATTTGACCAGCCCAGATCCAATAATATAAAATAATTCAGTAGTCGTGGTGCCATCAAAATGTTGTCTCGTTACAATGATTTACTGAGATCAAAATAATTAGGTGTCATTTATATGTTATGATTAGAGAAAGATTAGTCTAGATTTTATTTGATTGTATTTATCTATAGAATCAGTTTCTGTTACTTATAGTCACGTGAAAATCTATAAAACCAGTTTCTGTTACCTACAGTCATATGAAATATTGACATCGTGTAAGATATGACATAGAAAGTTCGCTGAAATGATTTGTTTGATTGACTATAATTTGCATCTTCATTGGTGTCAAGATCTGAATTAGTTGACTCTAGTAAGTCGATTACTCAAGAAATTAAAATTTCTGATGAATATTTTCCTTCAAATGATTACTAATTTTACTATACACTTAACATTTTGAATTCATATGTTTTTTGTGGATCTTTGCATTTGAATCCAATTACTACTTTTATCTTGATATAATTATTCGTCACTTGTTCATTTATGACATACCTACAGTACATAAACTGTATGGTTGCAAGAGCGTGGAGCGTCCACCCTTGCCTTTTGTGAGTACATAAACACGATGAGTTGGATTACTAATTTTACTACCCACTAAGTACATTTGTGACAATTCCTTCCCCTCCCCTCATGGGTTAGTCCCTTCTGTTTATGAGAGTTGATCATGGGGTTACATCACAATATTTATCATTATTAATCCTGATTTTTTCATTGATCAGTCCCAGAAAGAGAAAAAAAAAAAAAAAAAAAAACTATATTGTTATAATACCAATACAGTTTATGTATCCAATTAACAAGTTATTAAATGGGTAATTTGGAGGAACCATGATGTAATATGGTTTGGTGGTAAGAGCGTTTATTCAACCTAATAATATTTGAATTTTGAGTTATTGTAAATGGTATTTCAACAAAAATTAAAAGAAAATAGTTATGAGAAGAGCTTATCTATTTTAATTTTTAACTTGTTTCTATTGTTAAATTAATCATTAGTTTTTACGAACGGTTAGATTTGAATTTAATCACTAATTTTCATCCCAATAATGTTATTGATTCCAAAATTGTAATATAATCCAATGATACGATATATAGTTTGCATTATTGTAAAGAAAAAAATTGTGATGTTCCAAATGTAACATTAAAAAAAAAATGCTAGAACCTAGCTCAGTGGAATGTTTGACTTAACTAATCAGCCCTCTATTTAATGAATAATTAATTTGATCACAATTTTATTAAATAAATTTGGTTACGATTTTGATTTTGTTTGAATCAGAAAATTCATTTGAAATTACAAAGAATTTTTTGAACAATAAATACTTTTATTAATATAATTTTTTTTTTACTTATACCATCTCCATATAGTTACTTGAGATTATTGACAGACTAAATGAAAATTCTTTACCAACCACACATATAATTAGGTCATCTTAAAGCATATGTCAAGTATGTATGTATGTATGTGTGTGTATATATATAGTGTGTGTTTTAAGTTAAAAAAATTACCTCAAAAATTCTCATAATGTGTGGTCTTAATAGTATATAAATTACATTCCTATATAATTCAAATATATCCTGTTATTAATTGTCTTCATAAATTTAATTTTATATTCGTACAAAAATCTCCAAGTTTAATGATGGGAAAATCTATTTAGGGCGAAGCCATTTTAGGCTAAGGGAGACCTTGACCCCACAAATTTTGAAAACCAATCATATATAAAATTGTAATCTGGAAAAAATAAAATACAATTTATCATTTAAAAAACTAATTTGGCCTACATTGAAATCGCGTATTTGAGTTATATACCACGTTTCAATCCAAATTTAAATATAATAATTCAGAAATAAATAAATAAATAAAATACATTATACACTTTAATAGTATGTTTGTTTGTCAGGATTGGATGGGATTTGACAAATTTTTTATCTAATCCCTAGAGTAAAATTGGACAAAATTTAATCCCACCTTTTTTTTAAATTTTTTTTTATTACCATCCTATTAGAGTGGGACAAATTAGTCCCCCCAAAAATGGTGGGACCAATTAATTCCCCCTCATATCCTTTCTTTTAATTATTTTATTTTATTCCAATACTTATTATATTTAAAAATTAATTTAATATAAATAGTAATATAGTTCAGTTTAATTAGATCTTCCGACTTTAGTTTTCTTGTTTCACCCCGAAATTAGCTATTTGATTACTGACTACCTAAATTTGTAGAAAATCTTGTTAAAACCTAAATCACATGGTTTATTCTTTTTGATTAAATTTAGTCATGGAATTTAATCACAAGATCAAACCTTTTCTCTTAGACCATCTCCAACCAATGCACCAAAATAGTGTGCATTTTGGCCCTCCCACAAATACACCAATTTTATTCTTCTAAGATAATTTTTTGATGTTAATGAACAATGTAACACCAAATTGAATTTATAAATTAATTTAATTAAAAATATATATTAAATTATTATAAAAAATACACCATTTGAAATATTTTTTTGAAATCTTTAAAATGAATATAATATTGAATATATTTTAATATATTTTTAAATTTTTAATATATATTGATTAAATAATTATGTATAGAATATTTTTGAATATGTCATTTACACTAATTTAATGTTAAATACATTGAAGTGTAAAAAAAATTGATATAAAAAAATTTAGTATAAATATCTTTTTGACACCAAAATAGTGTGAATTTTAGCGCATAATATTAGAGATGACCTTAGCTTAGAAGCTTAATAAGTGAGAAACCATGGACATTGTATTAAAGAAATCATGCACGTGGAAGAAAAGAGAAACTGTGAAACTGCGAATGGCCTTCCAATAAATAAGATTTTTTTTTTTTTTTTTTTGAAGTAATGAATAAGACTTTTTTTTTAAAAAAAAGAATCGGAACGGATTTAGAAAACTACTAAGAACAACCAAGATAGAAGCACCGATGCGTGGCCAGAGGTACTACTCTGTATGGAAGGGATCTATCTACATAAAAAAAAAGGGAGGTCCACATGAGGACGGAGGTCAATCCACACATAATGATGGGAGAATTGTTATTATTATTATATATAAAAGTATAAAGTTCTCATCGCAGATGAACTGCATGAAAAAGTCTTAAAGAAGTATAAAGTTCGGAGTGCAGATGAACAGCATGAAAAAGTCTTAAAGAAGTATACATTTCGGATTGCAGATGAACTGCATGAAAACGTGTTTCTTTATTGGAAGGCAAAAAGTCTTATTTAGTCTTTGGCTCCTTAATCCCCCGTCAATCCAAAATAATATATATGGTAATTTTATATTAAATGTTTCGTAATTTTAAAAGATTAAAGTATACTAATTAAATTTATTAATATTTATTAATTATATTTTAATTGAATAAGCGATAAGATTTATTGTAAGAATGCGAATTATTCTAATTTTGGTACTGTCCATAGATTTTATATATATATCAATCATGACGATATTCACATGACGCAAGGCACCAACATGCTCCTGTAAATCTTATGTGATCCCATTATATGATCCCATTAATCTAACTTTACAGGCAAAAATCAAGATCCAAAGAGGAGGGAAGAAAACAAAAAAAATAGTGTGTTTAATTAGCTTTTAAACAGAGGTGGATATTCTGAGCTGATTCAAGTGTCTCTTTTTGAGTTTCTGTCTTGTCAGATGCAGGACATGGGAACAGACGATGGAAGAACAGCATTTGCTGAGCACCACCACCGTCACTCAGACACAGAGGTGGTGAGCAGCGAGAAGGTTATAGCTCACAGTGGTCCTCTAAGTGGGCCTCTGAACAAAAGAGTTGGAAGAAAAAGCGCCAGATTCAACGTCCCACCAGACTCCACTGCCAGTGCTACCTCATCACCATCACCACATGATAATCAGGAGCCCTACGTTGAGATCACCCTCGACGTCCGTGATGATTCCGTGGCCCTGCACAGCGTCAAAGCTGCCAACGGTGCTGATATCCAGGAGGATCCTGAACTGGCCCTGCTTGCAAGAGGCTTGGGGAAGAGGTCCGCTTCTTTTGGAGCGTCAGTGGTCAGAAGTGCTTCTGCCAGAATCAGGCAGGTCTCTCAGGAACTCAAGCGCTTGGCTTCTTTCTCAAAGAAACCTCCTGCTCGCTTTGACAGGACAAAGTCTGCAGCCACTTATGCTTTGAAAGGACTCAAGTTTATTAGCAAGACTGATGGTGCTGCTGGTTGGGCTGCTGTTGAGAAGCGCTTTGATGAAATAAGTGCTTCCACTGATGGGGTTCTGCTCCGAGCTCGTTTCGGTGAATGCATAGGTATAAAAAATGCTAAAACAACATAATGAAATCTCAAAATCTCGTTTCTGGTGGAAAAAAATTACTAGTTTTTTAAGTTTTTAAAGATCTGTTTTGATTAATGAAATGGCAGGTATGAACAAGGAGTCACAGCAGTTTGCTGTAGAGTTGTTTGATGCACTTACTAGGAGACATAACATTGAAGGCGATTCCATCACCAAGGACCAGCTTCGAGAGTTCTGGGATCAGATCTCTGACCAGAGTTTCGACTCCAGGCTTCAAACTTTCTTTGACATGTAATAACAAACAAAAAAAAAAGAGAGACACAGAAAATTTAATGATGTTTCTAATTATCGTTTTAGCATTAATTTTTTGTTTTGTTACCGTGACCTTAATTAATTAAGTGGGGAGATTTATGCAGGGTGGATAAAGATGCAGATGGCAGAATCACAGAAGAGGAAGTCAGAGAGGTATGAAATTTTAAATCATATCAAACGCAGTTGAAGTTGAATTTTGTTTTTCTCTTAATTTTTTTAGTCGGAATTCATTAAATTCAGTAAATGTTTTGACTTATCAAGCATGTGTGCTTGTCAGAAGTTGTGATTTGACAAAAAATGATGACATACATCTACAGATCATCGGTCTCAGTGCTTCTGCAAACAAACTCTCAAACATCCAAAAACAAGCAGAGGAGTATTCAGCTTTGATCATGGAAGAATTAGATCCTGATCATGTCGGATACATCATGGTAATCAAATAACTCCTAGATAAATAATTTCAGGAATGTAATGAAATATTGAGATCATTGGTATTTTTTGACTGATCATTTTGATGATGATCATGTTTGTTATTGGCAATTCAGATAGACAGTCTGGAAATGCTTCTGTTAGAAGCACCAAGTCAATCAGTTAAAGCAGGGGAGAGTCGAAACCTGAGTAAAATGTTGAGCCAGAAGCTGAAGCCTACACAATTTGACAACCCAATAAGGAGATTTTTTCACAGCACCAAGTACTTTTTGCTAGACAATTGGCAAAGAGTTTGGGTAATGGCACTTTGGATTGGAGTGATGGCAGGGTTATTTGCATACAAATACGTGCAGTATCAACGCAGAGCTGCATATGATGTGATGGGAGTTTGTGTTTGTATGGCTAAGGGAGCTGCCGAGACTCTCAAGTTCAATATGGCTCTGATTTTACTACCAGTCTGTCGAAACACAATCACTTGGCTCAGGGACAAAACCAAACTAGGTGTTGTTGTTCCATTTGATGACAATCTCAATTTCCACAAGGTGTTAGAAAATCTGATGATATTTGATCAATTGTACTAAAACTTATTCAAAGGCATGAAAACCGAGACTAACTAAAATAAACTTGTATTGATATTCTTTTCAGGTTATAGCAATTGGAGTCTCTATTGGTGTAGGGATACACGCCATGGCTCATTTAACATGTGATTTCCCTCGGCTTCTTAATGCAAGTGAAGACAAGTATGAGCCAATGGAGCAGTTTTTCGGGGAGCAGCCTAAAAGCTACTGGCATTTTGTGTGGTCAGTGGAAGGAATGACTGGGGTAGTGATGGTTGTTTTAATGGCAATAGCCTTTACACTAGCTGCCCCATGGTTCAGGCGAAATAAGCTCAACCTGCCCGAGCCCCTCAAGAAGCTCACTGGTTTCAATGCCTTCTGGTATTCCCATCATTTATTTGTCATTGTCTACACTCTGCTCATTGTTCACGGATATTACCTCTACTTGACTCATAAATGGTACAAGAAAACGGTTAGTGCCTTCCTGTTCACTTTCTCCATCTTTCTTATACTTGGTTTGATTCATTAAAAAAAAAAACCCTGACATTAATGTGAAATTCATATAATAGACTTGGATGTATTTGGCCATTCCATTATGCCTCTATGCCTGTGAAAGATTAATCAGAGCACTCAGATCCAGTATCGTGGCAGTTAACATACTAAAGGTAAATTAAGAATTTTATTTTATTGTTTTCATCTGGGAGCACCCATAATGTTATATTAAACAGCCCAACGAAAGTACTGATTAGACAGAATATCTACCTGCTTTTGTTTGACTGTGAAATGTTACAGGTGGCTGTTTATCCAGGAAATGTGCTGGCACTTCACGTGTCAAAGCCTCAGGGCTTCAGATACAAAAGTGGGCAATACATGTTTGTCAACTGTGCTGCCGTCTCTCCTTTTGAATGGTAGCTAGCTTGGCATTTTCCATCTTCCGCGACACAATCACCGAAGTTATCATTAATTATTAATTTTCTTATAACTAATTGATTCTTCATTCACATGTAAACAAACAGGCACCCATTTTCCATAACTTCAGCCCCAGGAGATGACTACCTCAGTGTACACATTAGAACTCTTGGGGATTGGACACGTCAACTCAGAACTGTTTTCTCTGAGGTTTGTTAATTTTTGCTTCTGATACATTAAATACGAACAATATTATATTGAATTTTCCAACTCAACCTTAGCTGAACACAGAATCTGTTCACTTAAAGTGTATCAATGTATAGCTAACACTACATCTATAAATTTTTAACATCATATTAATATGATTAAACATGAAATTTATTGATAATATGTTATGTGCGGCTAATGTGATAATGTGACTAATTTCACCTTCCATTTGTTTTTGTAGGTATGCAGACCACCTCCAAATGGAAAAAGTGGCCTGCTGAGAGCCGATTGCATGCAAGGAAACAGCATTCCCAGGTAAGTCATTTAACTAAAAGTACCAGTTAGTAATAATCTTCATAAACATTATTTTTTTCTTTGAACATATTTTAGATAGATTCCGTGTCAGATGATTGGTGGCTGATGCTGACTACGTGCCTAGCATCATATTAATTGGGTCAAACTTCTACATAAAGACAGAAATATAGTGGTTGAGAGACCAGTCTTCACATTTCTCCTATATATATATATACACACACACAATACATACCCTAGTATATAAGAAAAAAAAAAAGATTGCATCATTCTTTGACAATTTATCAACACGATATTCTTGAGTACAACTGAAAATGACCAAACCTATTTGCTGTTTTTTGTACTGTCATACTTGTCTTCTCTTTTCTAGTATAAATATGCTATCACTATCCACCCACCGATAATTATTGTTGTTTCACAAATCATGTGTCATGCATTTGTACTATTTTCTGCATTATCTATATCAATTATTATTGTCATAGGATGCCGTCTGTTAAATTAATTTACAAGCCAATTGGGATTACTGTAAAACTCTTAATTAAGTCTCTGTGCATGATTATTGTCAACAAGACGACAGAGTAATGACAAGGCTAGCATATGCTTGGTAGAGGAAACGTTGAATATTCCCAATGTAGATACTGTTATAAATGTTTGATATTAGAGTCTTTAATCACACGCTGAACAGTAAGGCCTTATATGTAAAAATAACCGCCCATGCCTGTAAAAATATTGAAAATACCTAAAAATGATTGCTAATTAATATTCAGATCGAACAACAATTGTCTCAAATATGTAGTCGTTTTTGGGCAACATGGGTGCATCATTATATATAGGGACAAATAACAAACAAATTATTTTAGTAAATTTTATTTTTTGAGATATCAATTACTATAAGAGCTAGGGGTGGACAATACCATGTTCGGATCGATTCCTACTGGATCCGATCCGAACATGGTAAATTTACAGATCGCTATTTTTGGATCTGAACATGATCCATCAAGGGGAAGGAACCGATCCGATCCAAACACCCAGTCGCGGATCGGATCGGATCGGTTCCATGTTTGAACACATACTTTCAATTTCAATGTATACACCAAGACTTTTTTCTACCCTTCTTAGTTTCGAACAACTCAAAATGCTCCCAACAATCTGACTTAAGCCTACGACTACTTTCATTCTTCAGTTTCTTCTCTATTTTTTTTGTCACCCTAAGATTTTGACTTTTTCCAATCGAATTAACATCATCAATATCAAATTCAAACTCCTCACCACTCTTTATACTTTTCCTCATTTATTCACAGCAACAACAACATATATATATATATATATATATAAAATCAGTAAGTGAAATATGTAACTTAACAACATAACACAACAAACAAGCATAGAAATCACTAAAACACTAACACTCAATCATGTAAATATCAAGCTAAAACTGCAAATAGACTCACCAAACTGCTGAGATGAGAGTGAAAGGAGTGAGAGATGAATGTTAGGGTTAGCTTAAGTGGACTTTATATAGGGGTATATGAAATTACGTATGTATCACTGTTCACGGGTTCACGGATCGGATCGGTTTTGGATACCCCGATCCAATCCGATCCGTGAAACATGGTGTTTTCACAAGTGAGGATCCGAACACCTTACTTTTGAACATGTGATCCGATCCGAATACCCACGAATCGGACCAGATCAGGGTGTTCGGATCGGTTCCATGTTTTTGTGCCCACCCCTAATAAGAGCTATTCGAATCTATACATCATTATCAAATTAAATTAGTGGCCTTTTTCATTTGACTACCTTAGCTAGTGATACCTTTAATAAACCTTTAATGTTGTTAACTGCTACTAGTAGAATCCACTAACACATTAGATATTTGGATAAGCTTCAAATATCTCGTTAATTACAGTTTTAAAAACAAAAAATTTCAATAATTTATTTTAAAATTCACATTCATTTAGATCATTACTTTTAATATTCTAAAATTTTACTACATCTCTCTTCTACATGAGTTTCAAATCTGTCTAACATTTAAAACTTGTCAAAAATTGCGTTCTCTAATTATTGAAACAAAAAAGAATTGTTAGGCTTGTTTGTATTTTACTATGCTGTCTTCATTGACTGTTTGTTTATAATTCAAGATTCCTCTGAACCCAAACACGAAATTATTAATAGGAAGTCCTTAATCACGCACTAAGTGGCCAGACGCATATGGCGGTCAAATTGAATGATGTAAAAGATTTTGTCTTTTTGAAGCAACGTGGGCACATTATGCAAGTAAAATAGATAGAGATAGATAACTAATGTGCATGAATCGACCACAACTAAAGTACTTGTCCTTCTCAATCTGCATTTGTAGATTCCCTCACACTAGATATTTTGGAAGATATACATTAGTATGCATGATTAAAATAGACATCTACTATATGGTCGATTTCAGTTGATTGCCATCTTAAGCTTTGTCAAAAACCACGCCAATTCCGTAACAACAGCCATGCAATGACAAAACAGAAGTCAAACATGCATATTATTTTTTATTTTAATCTTATTATAACATAAATCATTGAAATTTACCTTAGATATAACCTTTTTAAAGGCTTTTAATTTTTGCTCCTCATTTCATTGTGCATAAAATGGAAATTAAATGAAAGTGTTTTATATATAAAAATAAAAATCTAAGATACAAAGAATTATGGTACCAAAATCAAGAATTTGGAAGCCACTAAGTGGTGCAGTTAGGACCGCTCTCTTGTCACTTCCTTTGTGATAAGTCAGGTTCGAGCTTTGTTTTTCATTTATGCGTGAGTATGTATTTACGTTAATTTTTCACTTGTGTGTAGGTCATTCCTTCCCATTTTTTGAAGTTTTGTTCTGTATTGCATCTTATAGTTTTCATCAAAAGGTCCTGGTTGTAGTATCTATACTTATAATATATACTATGTTAAAAAAAAAAAAAAATCAAGAATTTGCACTTGAATGCATTAATAATGGTGACGGTGATGATAATGAACAGTTTCCCAAGAGTGTTAATTGACGGACCGTATGGAGCACCAGCACAAGACTACAAGCAATACGAGGTTGTTTTGCTGGTTGGTCTAGGAATTGGAGCCACTCCAATGATAAGCATAGTCAAGGACATTGTCAACAACATCAAAGCCATGGAGGACGAAGAATTAGCCTTGGAAAACGGCAGCGCCTCAACAGCGGCACCAAATCCTTTCAATTCAGGACATAGAAGAATCAAAGACCACTTCAAAACGAGAAGGGCATACTTCTATTGGGTGACAAGAGAACAAGGGTCCTTCGATTGGTTCAAAGGGGTCATGAACGAGGTGGCAGAATTGGACCATAACCACGTCATTGAACTTCACAACTACTGCACTAGTGTTTACGAAGAAGGTGACGCTAGGTCCGCGCTCATTGCAATGTTACAGTCCCTCAATCACGCCAAGAATGGCGTCGATATCGTGTCGGGCACGCGTGTCAAGTCCCATTTTGCCAAGCCCGATTGGAGGAACGTGTACAAGCGGATTGCTCTCAACCACACCGATACAAGAGTTGGTATGTTCATTGACCTTTCCCATGATTTTTGTTTGTTTGATTGTTTATGTCTTAATCATCTTTTAATCGTTTTTGTTTTAGATAACTTTGTTTTTCTTTACTTTGCTATACATTGCTACCTATCTTTTGGTGATTCACATTTTTTTTTTGGACTAGTTTGTGACTCACATTTTATCCGCTGCTATAATTGGACTTTGTTTAATCATTCTTTCTGTCATATCTTTGCAAAAGAATGAAATGGATAGTTACCTTTGCTCAACAACCCTTTAAGTTCACATTATTACATGACACTTAGTTAATATTTAATAACATAGTTTATAATATTATTTTAAATTAGTCATCATATTCAATTAGATTGATCCTTACTTTATTACACATTATCTTTTAATCTAATTATTCTTTTGTTTTTAAATTGAGGAGAAATTTTGAATTCAAATCTCACTCATATTGGAAGGAAAGAAATTTGATTGTTTGAGTTTATTTATTGTTATAATATTTTTTTTTAAAAAAAACCTAAATACATTTTTTATCTGATATTAAAACTATAACAATTTATATTTGCAACAACATTTACAATCTTTTCCTGTACCAAGCATCTGTTTTATTCAAACAAGATTATATATATTATCATGTATCTGAAAATATATTTTGTGTTATTAGATTATAGTTACACTTTACGTATATGAAGATGGGATCAAATATATAATTATTAAAGTAAAAAAGATCTATGACTTATTGTATGATTTCACATAGATTACACTATATCAGGGCATCATTTGAATGGTGGGAAATTGAGCATTGTGTTGTCTCTTTTAACGACTGCAGGGGTGTTTTATTGTGGGGCACCAGCACTGACAAAGGAGTTGCGCCAGCTAGCTTTGGATTTCTCTCACAAGACCACCACCAAGTTCGATTTCCATAAAGAGAACTTCTAATCTCAACGTTCCAATCACTGGAAGTGCCCACCAGCTAAAGTCCCTCCTATTTTCCTCTCCATTATTATATACGTGGAACTCCTCCTCACCTACAAAGATTCTGGCCCAGCTATGTTCATAGAATGTTAGAACGCTATTAATTGTTGATGTTTCATAATGACTTTATTATTGCTGTATGTAGTACAATCACTAATATAAAGTTAGGCACGGAATGCAGACAAGAAATGGTGGGTTTGTTTGATTTTTGGGTGACCCACGAACCAGAAGCCTTGGGAAGACGTTGGAAAAGAAATGACGAAAAGGGTATGGCAAAACGTCACGCTCATTCATTACTTTTCTGTTTGATAGCGGAGGTTCAATTCAATCAATTTCAGAGCAACTGTAAAGTGCCGGCCTCCACCAACTCAATCCTTAAGGAAAGAACATATATGTATTGTTTTTCTTTTTTTTAGAAGAAATGTATTTTTTAATTTGAGTTGGTTAAAATTGTATTATCAATATGAGTTTGCATATGAGAATCATAAGCACTTCTGCATGTAATTATGGATTGAATAATAAATTTTGATACTTTTCTGGATATGCATTTTGTAACAGTTTTGAGTCTTCAGTTTTGACAATCGGCACTATAAATTCCTTTTTTTTTTTTAATATTATTTATGATTTAGTCACTCGAATCTAAATCGTTATCAAACTTGATAAGTGAAAGACTGGTTTACTTTAAAGTTATCAAAATTTTCAGATTAAATTAAATTTATCCAGTTGTTATAACGATTGACAGTCAGTTATTGTAACGACTGATAATGTTTCATTGTAATAATTAAAAAAAAGCGTTGTAACAGAAAACAAAAGAAAAAAAAAAAAACAATATTTTTAACATGGTTTGGTTTTATCGTATATCTTCGAGGTCATGTCTCGATATTTATATTAATTGATGAAGGTTCAAATAGTAAATACATAACTTAACTTATTTAACTAAAGGCTTCCTCTTTACAGTTGACACAAAATATTGTACTATTTTTATTAGTCTAGTATAACGAGCTCCTTTTGACTTAATTAATTCATAGCTTCTTGAACTCCCTTTAAAAGCCTTAAAGCTTAAGGCTCGCATTCTCCTGAAAACTAACGGTTTTTCTTTCTAAAGAACTTATATTGTTGTATTTGTTTAGAAAGCTACATTCTTCCTTCGATTAGAAGGTCCTGGAAAGATTCACTCTATAACTCACAAAATAGAGAGGTTTAGAAGACTCCAAATAGATTCACTTTATAGCTCACAAAATACATAAAAATCTCTAGCACATATTTGGTGCTCTCTTATTACATTTAGATGTTCATTGTCTACACACTGAAATTCATGAAATTGGTTAGTATTTATAGCACTAACATGCACTTTTAAATCTCTTCACTATTATCTGCAAAATAAAGAACTTAATTAGAGATAAATGAGTTAAAATAAATCTAATGGACATAGGAAATTTTTCCTATTATATAGTATGACCGATTCATCCAAGTGAATAAATCCTATTTTGGTCAATAAAATAAAGACTCTAATAAATTAAAAAATATTTATTTTAAAAATAACAGGTAAATATTGGGATAATTCCAAAAATATTTTTAAGAAATTTTATCTCAAAAAGGGTATCTTTTGGTGCTGGAAAAATTCGATTTAATAAAAAGATATAGATTAAAATATCCAAGATTTTCTCACAAAATAATTATTAAAAGAGTAAGGCTAGGTTTCCCAAATATTTTACCCAAATCTATATTCAAATGATGTGATATATGAATTGTTAATATCTTATAAATTATGAGATAATAATTAATAGGATCTTAACAACTCGTATGTCACATTATTTAGACATAAATTTAAATGAAATATTTAAAAAGTCTAATATTATTTTTATCAGAATAACTTTTGAGGAAAATCAGAAAAGCAAGTAAGCAATTCACATATAAAAAAAAACAACAAAATTAAATCAGGAAAAATCAATTAGAGACAATTGTGACTTGCTTCGCTAGTTGCATTCTGTGATGCAACTTACGTTAAACTTCCGGAGACAGTTGCAACTTATACTGCTAGTGGTGTGTCCAGGGAAGAAAGGCCTGATGCGGGATGTTTGCAAGATTGTTCAATTCTGTTGGCAACCTAACAATATACAAAACATGAGTCATAAACCCAAGTTTGCTTAGCCAATACCATATACCATATGATGTCAACATCTATTCATTAACAATAAGGACTATTTGCTACTAAGCCATATTAGACAATAATAAACACTATACTTTTTTTTTTTCCCTTTTTGGTAATTCAAAAGATATGATAATAAATCTATAATGCTTTTTTGTCATTCATATAATAAAGCATGATAGCTCAAAAACCAATTTCCCAAATTGAAGATTGCATATTGCACGACATCTTACTTTAAATTATCATAATATTCAGGGACAGACCCATCATTAAGCCAGGACACGTACTTTTCCCGAAATTTTTTAAAAACTAATTAAGTCTATTGTATCAATCATTAAGTATTTATATACACAAATACAATGTTAAAATGTTTTACGATTGCAGAATGACATTAATGGTTAGCATGTGCCTTTCTCTCCTAATGTCATCAAGGTTCGATCATTTGTCCCATCTAAAAGTTTTTCACGTTGCGCGTCCCTTCCTTTCGAGAGCTAACATTGTTCGATTCCCATATGTCACATAAAATGTTTTTTCCTTTTTTTTGGGTTCACTCATAATGGTTGCTTTATCTCATATATATGTATATATTTTATGGCATGGATCTAGTTTTTTTTTCTTCTGTCCGTCATGGTTAAATCATTTTCTTATCAAAACATGTTACTTCTTCTCAATTTAAAATATTTTGACTTTACAAATTATTATACTCATTTCAACGTATTTTTTTATCGCAAACTATATAATATTTGCATGAACTAGAGAATAAAACATATAATCTTATTTAATTTTAATAAGTCTTAGTTTACTTACGATTATTAATGTGAATTATTTTTCTTTTACATAAATTATTTTATATGATAAAATTTATAAATAAAAAAACTCATATAAATTCTAATTGTTTTTATTTTTATTATTATTTTACTTTAATTTGTTATAAATCACATATATTTATTAGATAAAAAACTATAAACGTAGCTTGATTAGTAACTTTAATAATAAATATATGTAGTTTGATTACATATATTTATTTACAATCTGAAAAACAACTCTCATCATAAACGAAAAATATCTCTAAATTAAGTTTTTATTTATTTATTTTGCTTAGTAATATGAAATTTAAACTTCTCTCACTAAAAAAATGGAGCTAGTACATAATCAACTTACAATTTATATGTTTTTCTTTTATACTTGTATTAAGAATGTTATTTTAAAAAATTTTATATACAATCTTGTAAGGAGTAAAACTATTTATCTCCTACTGGTTATGTATTTTAATTATTTTTATTTCATATAACGTCTTTTTAGCAACTGAATGAAATATTATAAAGAAAATTTTATGTAACTTAGTTTCTTAATGTTATAATTATTATATAATAGTATTCTTTTTTCAAACAGATTTATGAGTCGGCCATTGATATTTACTGTATCGACTTAAAATCATTTTATAATTTGTATAACATTTTGGAGTACCGTCATTTCATATTTTAAAGTTCCACAATTACTTTGATTCGCAACGTGTGTTTGACAAGAAGATCTACCATCTAACAAAATTCTTCGGTGGTGACTTTCCATACTTATAATTAATGTTCACAGGTATACCTAAAAATCCCTTTGAAGATACATATACTTTCTGATATTTTTGTCTAGCAGAGATGGAACTCCCTTTTCTTTTTTTTGATATTTTTGCATAGCAGAGATGGAAATCTGTTTTTTTTTTTTTTTTTTGTAAAAGCAGAGATGGAACTTGTTATTTTATATTTTGCTTAATCTTTTTATTTAGAGAAATTGACAAACTTTCCCTTAATTCGTCATAATGGCTCTCTAGTTTTATTTATTCCTCATTTTCTCCCTTCTATTTGAACTGGAGAATAAAAGATCCATTTTACCCAAAATTTCAATTAAAATACCTCTTTTACCCTCAAAATTTAGTTAAAAACACTTTAATAATAGATTTTAAGTAAATTATCTAAAACTCTTCGAATTGTAAGGGTTCATTAATAGACAAGATAATACTAGTGGAGATTTTGGAGATTAATACAAATTGGAGAGGAGAGTTTAGGCCACTAATGCAAATTAGAGGGGGATTTTGGTCAAAACTGGGACCAGAGGGGGAATTTTGACCATTAACAAAACTAAAGGTATTTTAGCCATTATGGCCAACGACAGGGTCCAATTCGTCAATTTACCTTTTATTTATTTGCACGAGCCAGAGAATGTTCTGATTTTGAACCAAACTTATGTACCTAGCAACTGGCAACCTAAGAGTAGATGCAAAAGGTGTCCGAAAAACTAATGCCATGGAAACCATCGACCAGAAGGTTTTCTAGATCCTAGAACTTTTTAATCTCTGAATTAGTTAGACAGTAACAAAGGCAAAATTTTAGAAAGTATGGAGCATTATAAACTTCAATTCATTAGGCTTTAACATGTCAACATCCTACAGCAGAGTATTATATGAACAACATTCCTTACCTGCATTAGCATGGAAATTTTCTGCAATAGGAACTCCATGTTATGCAAAGAACAGCTTTTGTTTCATTTAAATTTCCGTTTTATTCTCTGAAAATTGGGTTTCATTAGCTGACTTGAAGTCGTGCCTTCTGCAGCCTCACTGGGCTGGAAAGGGATAAGAGGCTTCTTCATTGGCGCGCATGCGTCTGAGACACTGCTGCTTGTAATAACGGGAGAAACTGACTTTGATTTTTGCTGTCTGGGCACCTCCAGCCTTTCTAATATCTTTGAAGTCTTTTCATCCAGTGGCTTATAAGTATCTGGTGGCGATAGAACTGACTGGTCCTGCTTGGGTTTGGTTATACAAGTGGGAGAATGTTTCTTGGGCATTTCACTGACAACCAGCTGCTCCCATTCTTCAGCAATACAAGCAGAGGCTTTGGTTTCTTCAGCTGTTTGATCAAACCACCCTTGGTTTTCCTGTTCCAAGACAACAATTTCCGCAGCTGAATTTGACTTTGCGGTCAGTTCTGAAGAATTTAGTTGGGATGAGTTTAGTTCAGGTGTTGTCTTGGGAAATTTGGGAGGTACTGACCTGGCATATTGTGTGAACAAGGTAAATTACAAGGAAAAAAAATTCTGTCATTCAGATTGGATATGTATGCTACAAAGTGCTAACCACGATAAACAATGATGATGGAAACAAATATCTGAAGTTAAAAGGTCTGATTAGCTGAAATCATAGATAAACCAATAATATAAGTAGCCATATTATCCAGAAAACCAGAATTTTCCTTTGTTTTTCAATAGCATGTGAGTCTCACAACCGACCTCAAAATTGATGTCAGGAAAAAAAATGGGGCCATTCACAGGTATTTGCAATGCAAACTGAATTATATTTTGAAATCTGTATAAGTTCCTTCACGATTGGCAAGAAGAATACGAAGTAAGCAAAATCAATTTGAAACACAATAAGACAAAGGTGAAACGATGCATTTTTGTGTGATATTCAACATTTAGCCACTTGTTACATCTCTTTCCAAATTTAAGCAGATTTTTAACAGAATATTTGCGCAAACATAAATGTGAATTATATATTTAGACTCTATGAATGAATCAGGTCACTGAAATCAGTTTCTGTTGAGCTGAGGCATATGTTCATTTTACTGTAAGTTACCATTCTTATTTCTAAGCTTGGTGATCTAAGTTTGCCAGAAATATTATTTGATTCTTAAAATACTTTGACTACTGCTTTTCATAAAGGCTGAGGATTAACTGAGGATAAGTTTTAACCTTGTGCTTAAGGTTATCTATTAGAAAGTTTTTAAAATTTTGCATAACAGTATACTTTCTCACAGGATATGCATGAACCTGAACGTTTTAGAGAGCTCAAGGCATATGGAAAGGATGTTACCCAAACTGTAAGCTCTCCTTTACAAGTGAGTTTAGTTTTTGATGGAAGCCTCTCTCATGTAGGACTGGGTTGTATTCTCTTGATTCCATCTGCCAGACATAAAAAAAAGTTAAAGCATCATCCATAAATTCATAATATTCCTCCCCAAAGTAATAAAAATGTAACATATTATTGTCATTACAGGAATACATAGATTCAGTAGTTCATTCCAGTTGAGCCAACCATAAATAAGCAAACCAAACCTATCTCAACCAGCATTAGCCATCTCCATATGCCGTGAATATAAGGTTTCTGTACAAATTGTTCTGGTAGAGTACCATATTGCTTTGCATCTAACTAGTCTTAGTCAATGCATTACAAAACAAACTCAACTTGTATAATTTTTTTCTCAGAAGTTATGTAGAGTGGTTCTCTTAAGAAAAATCTCATGATAGAATGATCCTTCCACAATCTCCTTTACTACTGATTTACAAGAGCAACATATTTTTCTCCAGTCAAGTTTTTATTGGGTGACTAGTATATCTATTGCTTGTAGTTCATGCAAACCAATTACCGTAACCACTGCAAACTTAGACAATCTAGTTCAGCAGGATTTATACTCCTTTACAGTAACCAGTAGCTGTGCCATGAGAAACATTGGCATCATGCAAAGAGGGATACTGCAGTCAGAGAGCTCAATAACATGAAACAAGTGCAAAATAAAGCATCAGAAAACAGGTTCCAACCAGAAAGACAGGATTCAACCTTTCCTAAAGATGTGTGAATGGAAATCTCAATCTCTTTAGCTACTGAAGAATTAGTAAATTGGTTGACATAAGGGACAGGAAAGACTTCCTCTGAACCTGCAAGACGCTGCAAGTTTAATAATTATTAATTAGCATAGATACAATCAAAGATAGTATAAGAAAAAGAAGCATAAGAGATGAGTGAGAATACTCAACACATACAACCCACCAGTAAAGAGAATTCAAATAATAGAAAGAGGTTAATAATTTACAGGAATGGCATATTTACACAGTTACCCTTTTCAGAACAATAAACACATACTTAATCACCCAGCAGCGAAGGCTCAAAATTTACCCTGAGAAGCATTGGTCCATTATCTGAGGGTTGCAGGATATAATAACAGTGGAAAGAAGCCTTCCTCCTAGTTTCCACATTACAAAATGAAGAGCATACCAAACCCTGGTCCAGTGAATGTAGAGCATTGCAAAGCCCTCGAAACACTGCCCAATTAAAGCTGGACTCAGGAAAATAAGAGGAGTCCACAAAGAAGTATTCACAAATTATCCAGGATCTTTTTGACTATCAAAATCAAGCATGAAAATAAATTTCAGAAATAAGAAGAGAGATGTTTTGTTTAAAAATCGCACTGAAAACTAAAAAATCAAAGAACAGCCTTCCACAGACATTGGGCGTTCAACTCTGTTTGATCGGTTTGATCTGAAGCAGTCTCCATCTCTTGACAAGTTGATGGAGTTACGATAAAGGAAGCTCCAGTAATAACACCTGCATTCAAATACCAAAAGAGGAAGAATAAATATTAAACGCATAAAGAAGTAAAGGAATAGAACTATCGGAAAAGAATCTGGTAGTATCATATTAGTTGCTTAACAGTCAAATATAATGGAACATTAAAGTGAAGGATCATATAACATCCCAATAAGGACGGCAAAAGAAACAGAATGTCTATCACAATCTCGCACTGTAATGCAGTTTGACTAAGGAACATTTAAGTAATTATTATTATAATAAACAGAATTACCTTAATATTGTAAAAAACAACAATATGGATAAAAATATCCGAGTTACGGTTCTTTTGTAAAATTGTATTGCACTATTGCTTATGATGCACACAACACAAATAGGGACAGAAAGCAGCCATCAAACTGAAGGAGATTGGCAGCTTATATCAGAGATGTGAGCATAAGTATTACAGTTTTTCCTTTGTAGCAAAAATTCAGGTTAAAACAGCAAGAGTTATTATAAAATTGACTCCAAAACATTAAACAGAATACCCTCACATCCTACTGAAATTACCCTAAGAAGCAATACCACAAAAAATCTAACAAATAAGAATGACACTGGAAGGAAACTGCAATGAGCTAATGACATATACCAAACCATCACAGATAGAGATTTACCTTCATTTAGGGACCCCAAGGGAGTCCTCTCAATAACATTGAAGTCAACAGGAGAAGATATTATCTGGAACTTCAACGAGCTCTGGAATGAGGGCATCAACAAGACTGTATTTTCCCCAACCTTCACAGAGTTTTCAATGACATCAGATATTTCCAGATCACGACCAGTGACAGGACAAGAAGGCCCTTTGACCCTATCTTTTATGTTATTGCCTAATGGAACGCCATGGCACCTGCAAGTCTATAGGAAATTCAGGGGAAGTAACAAAAATCAATGCTGCTTTCATGCATAAAGATCTGAAATAGGCATACCAGCAACACGCTACATAGCATAAAAGAATTGACAATAAACAAAGTTATATATAGTTCTCATTGACAAGAAACACAGAATATAAGGGGAAACAATTAATAGCCATTTTGGCTCTCTTGTTGTGCTATTTGTATATTATATTCACAAACATGCATATATGACACAGAGACAGAAATTTTGGGCTATTACTAGCAATCAATAATTCAAAGCATCCTAGATCGATCTTCCTAAACGATTAAAATCCAAACAACTATAAGCACACAGTTTGTCTGAAGAGCATATTCATGACCCAGCAAACCAAATGTCAGCATGACCACCCATAATCATCATTTGCACTCCAGTATGTTCTGGAAATATAGATCCTTAATGAGATTATTAATCCTCCCCTGGTAAATTAAAAAGGTTTTAAAATTCAAAATGATAAGCCTTTGATTAGCTCATAATTACACTTGGATTTGCAGGCTGGTGAACCAAATTCAGTAGCATATTACTCTCCTGGTGAAAGATTTTATTGGTTTGGTTCACACATAGGGGCCTAGTATCTTCGTATAAAAGTTGCAACCTAGAGGTATAGTTTGATGGACAGTCATAGCAATTATAAGCAGTTAATCCATGATGAGAGGTTCAAACCCACAGTCAATTATGGTCCTTAATTCATGATGTACATTTTATTACAATATGAAACACTAAATAATTTGTCTTGCAGGAGATTGATGAGGAGAAAAGACTGCTAACTTTCTTCCAGTAACTAATTAAAACCCACTGCATCAATGTTTGTGAACAAAACATGTTTTATCTAGATGCTTAGCTGTTTGGCTTATGTGAACCATAGAAATTAGGTTTCTTCAAATTAAGAACTGCCCAAAATGCAATGAAATATTGACAAAAATGAAAATGCATTAATGCTAGCATTTGAAGGTAGCACAGAGATGGCAATACCTCACAAGGACTAAACCCATCAACAATCTGATTGACAGATGCACACAAGTTGCAGCTTATCTGGTTCACTGAACCAACAAGGTTACTCTTAAAGATAAAACGAGCTTGTAGAGGTTTTTCCATGTCATCCTTTAAATCCTGGAGCCATTTTTTTACCAGGCCTTGAAATACTTTGGCATCTGCAAATATGTTAAGATATTAGCACAAAATACACATTATACATTACCTTGCTAGCAACCGAGGGTTAGTTTCTTTAAAACCTCTCTCGTGATTTCAAACCTCTTCAAAATTATTCCCCAAATTAGGAGAACACAGAATTAATGGTAAGAATTTAGAATTTTCAGATATATCTAGCAGGCCTCATTTATCCATTTTCAACATCGAAGGTCCACAAGATACAAAATATCAATGTCATTTTAAAAAGCAATAATGAAATGCCCAAATTAAGCGGGATGGTTTTCTGAACTCTGTTGTTGCATTCATCCATATCAACAACAATGACAATGTAGTAATTTTTCACAATAAGAAATTGACCTTAGCCATTCAAACATTATTCCACATTAGGCCATTTAAGCAAAGTCCATGGAAATCTTTTCCACGAAGATACAAAGAATCTTTCTTAGTAATCAAAGTATCATGTCCCATACATAATGTTTTAATACGTAACCTGGAAGATATGATTGAAACGAGCAGTTATCAAGATCAGAGATTGATCCAAGGAAACTGTGTATAAGCTCTAGCATATCCCAGAGATGGCTTGATTTTTCCTCAAACAACACAAACTCAACTGAAACACATTTGTCTGCTGCGTCCTGTTAAAATGATTAGTTTCGAGATTATCACAAAAAACTTAATTTAAGCAGACATCACAAAAAACTCAAAAGTTCAAACTCTCACCATGAGAGTCTTTTTCATGGAAGAGTCCATGTTTTCAGGCAAACACGAACTCAAAACTATCACTTTTCTCATAATATCTTTATTTCGCCATGAGTACAGAACTTGATCACTCAAAAGACTTGAGAGTTTTACATCTGTTGTTAATTACCAGAACAATTAACACACACAACCAAAATATAAATATAAATATATATATATATATATATATATATATGAAATGATAAAACTAATCACAACATAAAAAAAAAAAAAAAAAAAACAAAAAAAAATAAACAAAAAGAAGATAGAAAGAGACAGATAACCATAACAATTGATAGCTCCAACATCTTTTACTTGAGGCAAAAACGCATCGGTAGGCAAGTTGTTAACTGCGCGGTGAAAGTCACGAAGACTCAAGTTTCCACTTGGACTGTATGCGATCTTTAGCTGTTTCGAATTCAAATAAACTCGATTGCTTGAATTAAAAATTAGAAAAAAAAAATGAAAGAGAAATTTATTGCAGACATAATCACACAAACATATCACTTGCATTTTTTATGATATTCAAAATTCGCATCAGTGAGAACTCAGGTACCTCGTCAGATGAAGAAATGCGATTTTTGAAGAGATAGCACAAGCCGATTCTATCACTGAGAGGATTTGAATTCGATTGACGTGGAGGCGGTGAAATGGCGTACAAATTAGCCAGCTGTAACAGCAGCTGACAGATCGCAGCCAAAATCGACGATTGAAATCAATCGACAAAGAAGCTGTCATGATATAGCATTGGAATTGATCGAATCGATTATACCTGCTTTAACTCTGCAAGCAGAGGAGGCGAGAGGCTTCGCAAATCCAACACGAAACACAGCGCTACCATTTCTCTTCCAGTTCTCTCTCTCTCGTTCTTTTGTTTGGCGCGAAATTGTTTTATTTGAATTTTTTGAATCGAGTGGCCAGGTCTTACATAATGTCTGCTTTATCTTTCATTTATTGATATTATGCCCCAATAGTTCTTAAAATCACAACTTTTCCCCGGTCTTGCCGTTAACCTCTTTAGTGTTTAGGAGCTAAAAGTAAACAATTAAAGAATCAAAGCCAATTATGTGAAATAAAAAGATTTAGTACTTTGAAACAAGATTAGATCTTTTACAATCTTGTTGATCACAAATTCAAGCTAACTACAAGAACAATACACTCAAATAAATACAATATTTTCAGTTAAGTGAAAAACACAGAATTATTAATATGATGTCTCAAACACAATGTTTTATGATTCACGGATTGTTGAAACTATGAAACGTGACATTTTGGATGTGATTATTGCCAGAGATAAATTTCCTCACAAGCTTATTGATCATGTTGGAATCAGTCTGAAACATGGCATCAGTGATGCTGACCACTCCAGGATTCTGGCTGTTAAGCACAGAGTAAAGAATAGCACTCTCATAACCAAAATTTAAAGAGAAATGGAGCAGACCCCTGGGAAACACAAAGACATCTCCTGCTTTAAGAACCTTTTGGAAGACCTTGTTACTGGTGTCAATGAAACCAGCCATTATGATACCTTTATAGACAAACAACATCTCTGAGGCTCTTGGGTGAGAGTGAGGTATCACAATGCCATCCACATCAATGTCAGTTCTAGCGACCGAGAGGCCAAGAGTGTTAAGCCCTG
This sequence comes from Litchi chinensis, assembly GCA_019925255.1. NCBI lineage: Eukaryota > Viridiplantae > Streptophyta > Magnoliopsida > Sapindales > Sapindaceae > Litchi > Litchi chinensis. The sequence continues at coordinate 10,958,086 of CM034472.1, forward strand.
GAAGATCGAAAGCAGTGGCAAGGGTCATTGCAGACCGGAGAAAGTTGTCAGTATCGCCAGCATTCGTCAGTTTCGTGGTCTTGAAATCCGAAGCAGCGATGGTGTCTGGATCCTTGCATGGGAGGCCGTTGATGAAAATGGTGTATTTACCTGTTGGAGCCGCGGGGCACACTTCCTGGAGGCTATCAGGATCTGCCAAGCAGATTTTGATGCTAATTGTAATGAAGCAGAAAATGCAAAATACAAGGGACGATTTCATTTTTGGTTATAATTAATTTGGACTTTTTTAAGTGATGAATGCCATTGCTAACCAGTTTGTGTATGTTTATAAATGTAATGTTTAGAGGTTGCAAGATATTGAAGTAATTTTTAGGCTTGGAGTTCACTACTGGATTTCAGATGAATTATACTGTACGAAGGGCATTGCTTCAAAGAAAGATAATCTCTATTTAGTTTGACGGCTGAGAACCCTTGGTTGATGCTGTCACTAGCAACAGTTTCCGTACTGGACCACAGAAAAATTGCCATTACAGGAAAGCAAGTGCCTCCTCCTGTTGACAGTGGTAAAATTGAAATTGATTGGCACAAATATTCCATGATAGACGTACTGTTTTTACTAGAATAATTCAAATAAGGTATGCTGTCAATTATTAAAAACTCTGTTTCTATACAGTGGGGCTTGCTTGTAAAATTAAAATCCAGTAAAATATATGTAGACTTATGTATTACACTCTAAGCTGTAAAAAGTTTCAGTAATATATGTATGCTAACCAAACAATGGAATCAGAGTTCCACAAAAGAGGGTAACAAATTTCAGAAGAAACAAAATAGCCCCATATTACACCTATGACCTCTAGTAAGTAAACCTGTGCTGCTAGATTCAGCAAATGTTTAAATATACTTAACCAAAAACACAGAATCTTGGTGATGTTCTACCACAATAACACAGCTGCTATGTCTTGGCAATCTTAACATGACCCTTTTGGAAATATAATAACTAGAAAGTAAGAGTGTATTCAAAGTCTTTAAAACGCTGAGTCTCAACATCCAAGCCATGGTAGAATTCATCATGGGGTGTGGTAATAGACCATGACCACAAGAAAAAAGTACATAAAAAGAGCTAGTTCAATATTTTCTCTCAAATAAAGACTTGGCATCAAGTCAATAAAGAGTAACGATAAAACAGACATGGTCAGGATGTGAAAATCAACATGTGTTAGCATTGTTTCACTTTCCAGCCAGAACTGTAGTAGTAGTTGAATACAAATTTTAAAATGGTCATGGACATGTATCGAGATTGCCTCATTAATCTCAATCTATGAATCAAGAACCTGTCCGGTAGAAAATAGTTTGTGCCTGAAGGGAAACTTAATGACAGAAGTGGCCAATTTCATCATGTGAATAAGCCGCATTAATGCAGATAGAATTGAAAATTCAATTTTTGTGGTGAGAATGTTGGGAAATTCAGTTGTGTGGCATGGACGTTCATTCTGTTGTGCCATTCTCAGTTGAAATGCATCTCTTCTCCGAGTCTGGTGAACATGATCCAGTTGAGTGCTCATCCGGACTGGTGAGGATCTGAGATACGAACTTTATGAAAGAACAGAGCCCTCCCAAGAAGTTATGATCAATAACACCTTTTCCCTCCACAACATGTGCAAAATCGATAAGTTTTATTTCAGCACCTGAACTCCTTCCTTTCATCATTGACTCCTTTTCATAAAACATAAGAATTGAACAAGAATTGAAATGATAAATAGTCTGATCCTCAAACCATGCCTTCAACTCCAACAGTTGTGCCAGAATCCCAGCAGAACCACCATAAACGCTTGGTGCAAAAGAACAGTCTGGGACTACATTTGAATCGGCGGGGGAATTAGATGAAACAAATTTCCGTAGAACTAATCTGACATCCTCTGGAGTAAATGCTTGGACAAGGCCCTTCTCTGGCTTCCAGAATTCCAATTCATTGTTTCCATATATCTGCAACCCAGACACCCTAAAACCCAACAACAGGGTGGTGGTGTCTTTGTCTTTCTTCAGGGCTCTCTGGACATATTCTTCAGACGCTTGGGGATACCATGTGCGGGTACCAATCTTAATGTCTATAATGGATGGACTGCATCGCCCTGCAACAAGATCTTCCAAGACAAGATGGGGACGATGACCGGATCCATCAGATGCCTCTACAAGTTGAGTTCCATAAAAGAAAGGGAAAAATCTCCGAATGTGATCAGGAATTCTTGTATTAGAAGAGAAAGAAGTGTAGAAAGCCACCTCTTTGGAGCCACGTTCGTCATCCTGAAGAGGCTTGTAGAAACGCCCCGAATCATCTATAAGAGGCCCAAGCTTTCCAGGACGGGCAACATGACCTGCAACCTGATGATCTGGTACCTTCAGCATGGGGACTAGTATGAAGGATCCTACAGCACAGATGATATTTCTTCACTTAGTCATTTAGCAAGTTCAAGAAACAACCAAACAAAAAAAAGAGAATCAGTGCACAAAGAATCCCCAAAATCCCAGCTATCATTGGTCATTAAAACTACCCATGCTACAATTAAACACTCAACACAAAGACACTCCCCCAGTTATTGATAATAAAAGAAAGGGCATTTCTCCAAGGACTATCTAAGCAAACAAATTCAACCATAATAATGATTAAAAAAAAAAAATCATCAATCAGGAAGAGCTATGAACCATAACATTATCAAATTCAGAACCACAGATGCTAATATTAAAATGAGAGATAAATCAATTCAGCATTCATTTTATAAAGTTGAAAGTACACGGTTAAACAAAAGCGCAGCATCCCAACTTCCCCTTTCCAATGACAATAAAGGGTAACCGTGCATTGACAATGCACATTTATGTACAGTATCACAGAAATTCTTATCTGCGGCCAATGGTTTTTTTCTTAATAAAAACAAGAATTAAAAGCAAATCAAGGTTTTCCCAGTAACTTAAAAAACCAATCTATTAGTTTTACAAACATTTTATATCAGATAATTAAATCAATAAAACATGAACCCTAGCAATCAACTCAGTATATAATTGCAAAAAATAAAAAATAAAATATCAGAACCATGCAAAACCCATTTACAATAACGATGGAATAACAAAAAACTAAAGCCGTTAGAAAGGAATTAATGTTTCAGTTGAAGGTTTTATTGTCAATGTTGGGCAAAAATGATAGCAAGATCCGGAATCAGAGAAACCAATGGCAGAAAAGAAAAATAATAGTGAAAAAGGAGACAGGTTATAAGAAGATTAAAATAAATACCTGTGAAGTTTATAAATCGAAGCAGCTTTCTGTGTCAAACTTTAAGCAGAAATGTACAAAAGAAGCAACTATAATATTAGAGTTGCATTAATTTTACGCTACTTGTTTATCGAGGCCTGCGGACCGCTTCCCAAAAAAATTATTATCACTTGTTTACCGTTGCAATTTGCAAACCGAGTAATAATATATTTGATTCTGCAGATTAAAAATATTTTTTAATTTTGTGAAGAAGATAGGAATGCAGAATCTCTTTTTTTTTTTAAATAAAAAAAAAAAGTGCAAGATGTTATTTTTGTTGGCTGATTTGCCCTTTTGGAACTCTATATTTACACAATTACACAGGCAAGCGATTGGACTTGGGAACTCTATATTTGAGATTGAACACCCTGTACTGGCCGGCCTTGACTATTCCAAAGCGTTGACGCGGAATCGCAGGTGCCGTCTCGTGACAGTGAAGATGTATTTTCGTTGTACACTTTAATGAGAATACTATATGTTAAAAGTGCTTGTGTGCATTCATTCATGAGAAACAAATGTTTATATGAGAATTTGCCCAAACTAAAATCGTCAACCTCCGAAAACACCATCAACATCGTGGCTGTCATGTCGTCCGACGAGTGTCCTTTGGCATGGAAAAGTTTCTTTGTCTTTGTGTTTTTCTCTTCACTCTCTGTCGGTTCTTCTGCTTCTGTGTCCCTGAGGCTTCACTGCCACGAAGACACTAGTGGCGATTTCACTCGTCGTCTTCTCGCTAGCACTTGCCCAAAAGAGGTACCTCCTGCTCTTTCTTTTTCTATATTATGCATGTGAATGAGATATTAAGGACACCCATTAGATTCTAATTTGATTTGGGCAGAGGTTGAATATTTTTATTAATATTTTTATCAAAACAGTTTGTGAAGTTGGTGAGCCATCATCTATGGAAAACTCTATGAACATACTGCGCTCTTATAAGTTTTATAATAGAGAAAATGAAGTTGGTTCTACACAAATAAATATGTTCCATATTTAGTTTCCTTTTAATACAATTTTGTACCCTGGCACTTGCAAAGCAGGTGAGAACTTTTAATAAAATCTAGGAATTGTTGTCTCAGAAAGTTTTGATTCATTTGGGTAATGTTATGCCCAGGTAAGAAAAACTTCTCTAAAGCTAATGTGAAGCATGAGGACTTTAGTTTAATTGATTGTTGCATGTCATGTCTTTTGATATGTTTTGTCACGCTATTTTGATCAGGACAGTAAAAACAGTACTGAATATTCAGTTAAACTCACGGATGCTGCGGGGCTTAGAAGGGCGTTTAAACTGCTTGATTCTGATTTCTTCAATGAAAGGAAGGTAAATTTTAGGCCACTTGCAGTGGAAGCGATTTGATATAGTTCGATAATACATACTTTAATTCTCTCCTTGACTCCTTGTAATGTCATTTGTTTTACTCTGTAGTAGTAGTTAATGAAGAGTGTTTAATTAGGTGATAGAGATTTCAAAAGGTGCAATAGAGTTCAATGTACCGATAATCAGAGCGAACCGCAAACTAGTTGCTTCAGAGAATGGAGGGTTGCATAACCCATCTGTTCTGACTTTTAATTTTGATTGGGATAATGAACAAGCACAAGGAGTGAGAAAAAGATTCAATTATCCATCTGTCTCTGACATACGGAGGCCAAAGAATGAAGAAGACATTGCCTTTATGAGTGTGAGTCAATTTATTATAGAACAAAACTGATGAAGTTGCAGTATAAGACCTGTTCCATTGTCTCCCTTCTTATGTATTGCCTTGGAACGTCTTTACCAGGTTGTTGAATTGGGGACACTCATAAAAACAAAACAAATTACATCTCTGGAGCTTACTCAAATCTTTCTTCAGAGATTGAAGAGGTAAAAAGCATGAAAAATATACTAGCAGCGTATACTTTTTGCAATTGAATTTGTTATTGCTAATGATAGTGATGCAATGGGGAAACAAGACCAGGTACAATCCTGTTCTTGAAGCTGTGGTTACTTACACTGAAGAACTAGCTTACAAGCAAGCAAAAGAGGCTGATGAATTGCTTGCACAAGGAAAATATTTGGGTATGTCTTGGATTTTGTTTTGTCATCATATTCAAACGAACCGCCACTGCAATCATCATTGCATATTAAGTATGTCCAATATTGATTAGATCTTAGAGATGAATTGAGCTCAAAATTTAGTTGAGATATACCACCTTCAGGCATTGTTAAGAAAATGATGAAGAGGAACAAGGATGAGTGGCTTATCTCCTATTTTATCTGCAGAGGTTTTTGCGTTGTCAGAAAACTTTACAGTAGAAGTCTGATTCTCTGATTATGTTCATGTGAAGTTGTATCAGTTGTTTTATCGTTATGTATTTACTCATGAATTGCTTCGTGATTTCATATTGAGCTGTTTATAGGGCCTCTTCATGGGATTCCATATGGGTTGAAAGACATAATTGCTGTACCGCAATATAAAACGACTTGGGGTTCAACATCTTTCAAACACCAAGTTCTCAACATTGAAGCCTGGGTTTACAAGAGGTTTTAAAAGTATTTAAAATTTTATAACTCCACAAAGAAAGTACATATAAGTCATATTTGGCTACTTGAACTTTGACTCTCTTAACGTACAGGTTGAAGTCTGCAGGCGCTGTTCTTGTTGCAAAACTTGTTTCTGGGTCACTGGCATATGATGATATCTGGTTTGGGGGTCGGACAAGGAACCCATGGAATATTGAGGAATTCTCAACGGGTTCATCAGCTGGGCCTGCTGCCTGCACCTCAGCTGGTAATCTTCTGTTTCGCGTTGTTCACTGTTGTCATTTCTATTGTATGTTATCTTGCCACTTATGTTGGATTTGAGCAAACCTCAGAAATTTTTTATGGCACAATGTGCATTGTATAGGATGATGTTGGAGGTTTTCATCTTCCATATTTGTTGCAGAACTATGTTTCAAGGCCTCATTGATAAAACTTATCAATCTTTGAACTGCTTAAACCAAACCCTACATTCTTTTTAACAGGTATGGTTCCATTTGCAATTGGTTCAGAAACAGCTGGCTCCGTGACCTACCCTGCATCTCGTTGTGGTGTGACAGGATTGCGACCAACGTTTGGGACTGTCGGTCGAACTGGTGTGATGAGTATAGCAGAAAGCTTGGTAATATACCTATATTTTCCTTCCAAATACTTTCCCGATTACAATGGATGTTGAATTTTCCCTCCCATGTTTTGCAGGATAAGCTTGGCCCATTCTGCAGAAGTGCTGCAGATTGTGCAATTGTATTGGACGCTATTCGAGGAAAGGATCCAGATGATCCCTCATCAAAAGACATTCCCTTTGGAGATCCATTCACTGTTGACATTACAAAGCTAACAGTCGGATATCTTGATGATGCTGAGATGGAGGTTAGAAGAGTTATTTTTTTTATTTACAAATGTAACTAACTGAAATTCATAGTTAATAATCTAACTAAAAATTTCATCCATGTTCTAGTTATGGCATCATGAAGTTGGCAGGATTTTATGAATTTTTTTAGTGTAAGACTAATTTGATTTAATGTAGAGCCTGAAGTTCAATTTTCCTGGTGATGTCAATGCTAGGTTGTTAAAGTTCTGGCAGCAAAGGGTGTTAACATGGTTCCTTTTAAGTTAAATTATACTGTTGACTCTGTTCAAGGAATCCTGAACTTCACTATGGATGTTGAAATGTTGGCTCACTTTGATGAGTGGCAACGATCTGGGCAGGATGATGTTTATGAAGCTCAAGATCAATGGCCTCTAGAATTGCGTCGTGCCCGCATAGTTCCAGCAGTTGATTATCTGCAGGTTTGATGTTTAATATGATAGGCTGTTACATATGAACTTGATAAGTTTAACATGTTTTTTGCAATTACTTCAAGAATTTCAGGGCTACTGAAATCTTCTAGAAAGGAAAAAATAAAATGATAACAATTGATGATTTCCATGATAAACCAGTCTTTATGATGCAGGATTGATCGCCTTATTTCGTATAGAAAAGCTAATCCATGACCCCTGTAGAATAAGTGAATTACTCCATGTTTACCTTGCCTTTGCACAAACCATCATTTTATCTGTTAAATTTCTTAAAATTAAAATTTATAATGATCTAAGATCAATGCTTTATAACTATTTACCATCAAGCCTTGAGAAAAGCATGAGTAGCAATGTGGATGCTGGATGAGAATTTTCAAGCAGTCAGTGGTCAGGTTGATGCCTGCTACAGTAGAAATGTTAATTAAAGCACAACTGAGAAGAATCTTATCTTTATCTATATTCTTTTATTCACAGATATATTAACTGTTCTGGTTTTTTTTATGATTGTCCACAGGCACAAAGAGCTCGGGGAAAATTAATTAGAGAAGTGAAAGAAAGTTTTACAGTTGATGCCTTCATTGGAAATGCAACAGATTGGGAAAAGGTTTGCCTGGGAAATCTTGTGGGTATGCCAATAGTTGTTATTCCTACTGGACAAAAAGAGATATCTAAACCACCTCCTGGTGGTACTCGAAGAAGAACCACCATCAATACTGGCATTTACGCTCCTCCTAACTACGATCACGTTGTAAGCTTGACACTGACCTCAATCTGAATTTACAATCTTCTTATTCTCCAATTCTCACCCTTTAATGTGAGATGAGGCCGAGGCAGAATAGCCAAACATATTTGTTAAATCCTTCCCAACCCTGCTTCCTAGATAATACTGATGATTTAGTCTTTTCTGATCTCTATCAAAGATGCATGAAATTGCTTCAATGATCAGAAACTCTCTTTTTATATTCGAGAAATTGATTCTTTTTAATTTTTTTTAATTATTTTTTTAACTTTCGGCCTTTTTCCTGCTTGCAGGCTTTAGCATTATCAATGGCTTATCAATCAGTCACAGATCACCATAAGCAGCGGCCACCTATCGATGATCTTGGACCGAATGACACAATCCCAAATCCACCCACAGTTCCCATCCCTCCCAGACGTTTACATCTTTGATGGTTTCGCACTTTGCCATTCACGGGATGGTTGATCCTATTCATTACATAGGCGTGAGTATGTAAAGTAGTACCATAGTACCATGTTAAGCATGGTGTACCAGTTTTTACATAAACATGATTATGCCATTGAAACCTTCATAGAAATCAGAAAATTAGTAAATCAAGTGGTTGTGTTATTGATGTTTTTATCACTAAATCTCTGCGCATTGAACTCCTTTACAAGGGAAGCATCTCTACTGAATCCGGGTGCTTTTTTGATATGGAATATCACTTTGTTGGATCTGCATATGCAAAACTTTTAGATTGTTCAAAATTAGTTCTTGAAAGGACACTTTATTCCTATTTTTTTATTGTCAATATCATCTATAAAAGGGTGGCAACAAGATTCCACAAGCAACGCATGGAGATTTGTTTTAGACACTAGCAGTCTCTCCCCATCCATATAATGGTGGAGGGGGACCATCCTTTGTTTTAAATATCTGATAATGGATATGATTTACTTTATTTTTTGAAAAATGGTCTGCTCTGTGTTTGGTTTCTAAACGATGAGAGAGGAAAAATCCTAAGAGAAAGTGATGTTTCTTGTCTTTTCTGTTTGTATTTTTGCTTGCTTTCTAGTAAGAAATGATGGTTTTTTCCTTTTCATTCTCACAATTCATATGGAATCTTTAAAAAATGGGATCAATCAACTTGCCTCTAAAACTTTGATTTTATGCTCATTTTTCTTTTTGTGATCAAAAAGAAAATTTTGGCTTCAATTTACTAGGCAAAAGCTTTCCCTAAAAGAGAGATTTTTAGATTTTTAGAACTTTTATTAGACTTCAGAAGCAGTCTTTAATGAAGGATAATTGTTATTTTTAAGGCTTGCACAAAAAGGTATAACTTTTTAGAATTTTTTAAAGATAATTTTAAGTCAATTTCAAAGTCAGTGAGGTTTTGTTATAAGAAGGAAGTTGAGGAAGGTGACCAGTTTTTTAGCCTGAGATGTCTGCATATTAATAGTATAATGTATGCGAATCGAATATGACTGCAGAGATTGATCGCTCTTTTTAACATTAATAAAATCAGTCAGGCTTACTTCAACAAATCTAGAGATTTAAGAAGTATTATTGTATATATGCCAACTAAACTTTTAAACAATTTTAAAAGAATTCTGTGAGTCTATCTGAATTAGACTTTTGAACGCTATTAAAATCATGATCTGTTGAATCAAGAACGTTTATGGATCTCTCAATATTAAAGAGACCAAAATGTCAATAATTTTGTAGCTTGAACTATGGTTTGACCATCAACCACTCTTTCTAAAGAAGAAGATTTTACGTTAAAAAGTCTCATATTATTGTGAATTGTTTTCTTACTTTTTGTGGCTTGACCCCTTTCATTCTTGGAAGCTTATCTCCGGATCACGTCACAATATCTATTGTTGCTGGTCTTGATTGTACCTTAAGCTAGTCCTAATCATTGAAAAAAAAAGAAAAAGTCAATTTTGTCAATAATTTTTACAGAATTTAAAATGCCAATACTTTTTAGTTGCTTTTGGGCGGAAAGTGTAAACTTTTACCTTGGAGTTATATATGTCAAACCTGACAATCTCTCTCGTATTCAAATCTCCCTATACTCTTCTTTGGCCAAATACTGTCGAATAAATTAATTTACATTCAGTAACATCCAAATATGGATCTCTAGTCTGTATCGAGTTTGAGTAATAGAAGGAATTGAAAGGTATAATCTAGAAGCAAGTAAATTAGTATACTAGCGAGAGTAAATAAGTACAAACAAGAAACAGCAAAACAAGCAGATCAAACGTGGTCATGTACTCATGGTAAAATATTCAACTTCTTAATTTATTGTGAATATCATGATCAATGTTATTTTTCTTGATTTTACGTTTAAATTGTTAGTTTTTTAGTTTTTGAATTTTATTAGTTTATCTAAGAAGAAATGAAATCTGTAGTTTTTTATAATGAAAAAGAAGAGAAAACTCTTGACCGAAAATTTTTTCAGTTTTATCATTTATAAAGTTTCTTAAAATTTTATATTTGATTGTTTGATTATATCAAGCATTTAATTTTTGTTTTTCATCTTTTGTTCTTATCATATGGTGATTGATGAATTTATTGAACTTGTACTTTTGATTAGATGATTTGATTGGTTTACTAATCGATTTTAGTATTTATAAAAAATCACAATGTCAACCACCTTGATGTTACATTTGTAAAACATCGGTTTTGATTTTTGATATTTGTTTTTCCATGGGCTTCTTTGCACTAAATTGTTAAGAAAATGGTAATTTTATTGACATGAGAAGTATAATTGACTTCTCATTGACAAAGTGTATATTATATTTAGATTTCAATGAAAAATTTTCCATGTCTACGAAAATCTTTTAAAATGAAAGTTTATATAAATTTTTCATAATTCTGTAAAATATACAAAAGCCAATAAAAGTCCATGAACTGTACAAAAGTTGGGTACTAGAAGTCCATATAAACCTTTGAAACTTGAAAGATTAGTTAATGTGATGTAAAAATAAATTTATACATGGTAGAATTGATTTATCTTCGATGAAAATTTTAGTTAATTTTATTAATTTAAATTAATTTAAATTTTGGAAAGTAAGATTGTAGAGATGCTTAAGATTAAATTGTAGTTTGAACACATTTTGACAAAATTTTACATTATATATATTGTTAGAGATTTGTTAAATTTTTTCTTTTTCATTTTTAATGTTAATTGAAATAAGTGTTCACTTCTTTCTTTTTTTTTTTAAATACTAAAATTTATTAATCCTCTTCTAAATTTAGGAACTACAAAATTACAAACACCAATATCTAACCCAATTTGGGACCACCGAACTAAATTTATAAACATCCAAATCACATTTTTAAGAGATAATTGAACAAGGATAATCAAATAAAATGTCAAACAATTTTCAAATATAGAATTGATATGACACCACTGATATTCAATTAATCCACATGACATCTAAAACATAAATAAAACACTAACATATGTTCACTTGAATATTAAAAAGGGATCAATCAAACAATACATATGCAACACTATGAATAGAGAGATAAGATATCATTATCTACTCCTACCCATAAGGTGTGCCAAGACTACTTATACAACTGTATCATACTTAAAAAAAAAAAAAGAATTTAAGATTTTTGAAAGTAGCTTTTATCTTTTTAATAGATTTATAATTCGGTCCCTATTTTATCAAAAATTATCACTTTTTACTTAACATATGCCAATTATATTATTTGGTCCTCGATTTCATTAAAAAGTTTCGAAATGATCTCTTTGACCAAGAAATTAACAACTCAATTTAGCATGATTGTTGAAAAGACTATTTTGTCCCTTATTTTAATTTTTTTATCAAAAAGACTGTTTTGCCTCACTTTATGCATATTTAAAACTTTACCATGAGCAAGGATATCTGTATGCATTTTCAAATATGTATATATATGTTATGCCCATTTTCTGGTTCGGCCTAAATGGGCCAGTGCACGACTCATTTAGCTTGAACAGAAGCAAGGGCCCAGAAAGCCCAAAGACGAGACCAGCAACTGCAAGCCCAGCCCGCGAGGTTGCCCAAATCGCGAAGTCAGCAACAGTTCTCCAACATGACTTCCTGCCAATGCTTTCAGCCCGAGGAGCTCGCGAGGTCGCACCAATCGCGAGCTCGCGAGCTCGCGCTGACCTCCAGATCGCCTCACCTCCTCTCCAGCATACGTCTGGCTGACCAGAGAGTCCACTCATAAGAAACCGTGTGCAGCAAGCTGTCAGAGTTACCAACTCCCATGACTTCCCGTCGGAAACTGCCTATACAATTACCCAGTAGCATTTAATGAAGTGAAGACCTCTTCAGGTATAATTAATGCAGACTTGTGCAGGGAGGAAATCATCATTACCTTTACAATTAATGCAGCATGGCAATGTCAGGATTAGTTGAAACTAGCTGTTGCCTATAACGTGTAGACTTTTCCTTTGTATTATTTTATTGTGAGCTCCCTCCCTCTATAAAGAGGGGAGACATTTTCACTGTACAACAAGCTTAACACACTAGAGAACTGTCACTCTGCCGGAGTTATTCCAGAGTGGCCGTGGACGTAGGTGCAGTCACCGAACCACGTAAAAATCCTTGTGTATCTCTCTCTCTCTCTCTCTCTCCCTCTTTAATTGCTCACTAACCACCTTATTGAATCCGACCAACAACCAAGACCGACATTCCTTCACTTGAGTTAATCACCACCAACCTAGCATCTCATTAATAGCATCATTCACTGCCTTTCAACCAGTACAACCGATCCTAATTACCAAGTTCGCCGTCTGGGCCCCAGAATCTCTGGTTGACCGTTTCCGGACGTCAACATCTTTTGGCGCTAGAAGGAGGGCCCAACAGCGACCTGGTAATCTCCAGTTAGTTACTACGTCATTTTCATCTGTACTTGTCTGCTATGGCTAGGATCAAAGCAACGAGGAGTGTTGGAGTAGCAGAGGAGCGACGTGAAATCCAAGAAGAACAGAGCGCCTCGCCTTCAGGAAACGAGGTCGCTCAGGAATGGCAGCAGCGCCAGCGAGCTCTGGAGGATGCAGTGAGGGAGTTGACAACAACAGTGAGGGCGTTGGTGGAAGTCCAAGCCCACGTGGCGCCGAGGCAGGCAAATGCAGCACCTCCAGGCAGAGCTCGCCGCCGACCTTCAGAAGAAATACCAACTCCAGAAGGGGTAGCCATAAGGGAGAGGTCGCTTACCGAAGGATCAGCCCGCTCTTCGAACTTGCACCCAAGGAGAATCAGAGAGCGGAACCAAGAGCAGGGGATCCCACCTCGCCAGAACGAGATAAGGGCGAGGGCAAGTATCGAGGGCGCCAGACGCGAGGAAGGTAGTCGAGGGCCAGAGCGAGTCCGCGGGTATCGTGCAGGTTATGAGCCCGAGCCGAGGAGGGCTGCCAGACACGCAGAAGCACTCGGTGAAGAAGGCAGGTCGCAGAACCGTTACTTTGGGGAGCAGGAGAGTACCAGTAGATGGAACCCCAGTCGGCGGTCATTGACCCAGGACCCAGTAGTCGAAGAGTTGTTGCAAAGGGTCCAGCAGTTGGAAGCCCGACCCGGAGGCCAGACTGGGGAAGAGCGGGACAACCGCCGAGCACCATTTACTCGGGAGATCGAGACAGTGCCTTTACCAGCAAAGTTCAAGCTCCCCAATATCCCTCAATATGACGGCAGAACGGACCCCTATGACCATTTGGATGCTTTCAATGTGCAGATGGATCTTCAGACAGATGACCCGCTGGTCAAATGTCGAGTATTCCCAGCTACTCTAGGGGACGCCCAGCGAGCTTGGTTCAATCGCCTTCCAGCCCGCAGCATCGGGAGCTGGAGAGAATGTCAGAAGAGGTTTCTGGACCAGTATAAGGCATTAAGGAAACAGCTCGCGCCAGCCTGCCACCTCGCAACCATTTTCCAGAGACAAAATGAATCCCTTAAGGACTATATTACACGATTCAGAGAGGAGGTGAGTAATGTGGAAACACCCTCTGACGAGAGTATTTTAACAGCTATCTCTGCAGGGCTCAAGAAAGATGGGAAGCTGTATGAAAGCATATACAAGTCCCCTGTGAAGGATCTGGGGGAGTTCTACGAAAGGGCAGCTAAAGAAGTCAGATGGGAAGAAGCCTTTGGGGCTAAGAAACCCAGTGGTCAGCGGGGTGAAGCAAGTGGTTCCCATCGTGAGAAAAGGAAGAATCCTGGTGGTGACAAGCCAGGGGAGCCGAGGAACCAGTCGGCTAATGTTGTGGCAAAGCGAGCTAGGCCAGGGCCGAGGATGGAGAGGCCCCGGCGCCAGAACAGGTATGACAGCTATAGTCTGTTATCGGACAGGCAGGACAGAATCTTCGCCGCAGAAAGAAACAGGGAGAACTTTGGGAAGCCACCTCCGACTGGACCCCCTAACCGACGCCGGGACCTGAAGAAATACTGTGCCTACCACAACGAGAACGGGCACAATACATCAGACTGTTGGCGGTTGAAGGATGCCATCGAAGAACTCATAAGACGAGGCCGCCTAGGAGAATATGTAATACAGCCCGCTGGAAGGCGACCTCAGAACCAACGACCTCAGGGGCAAGACCAGCAGCCCGAGCAGCAGCAGCCTCAGCGAGCTCAAGAACCAGAACGCGAGCCTGCTGTAAGAACGATCTTTACCATTTACGGTGGACCTCATGTGGCAGGTACATCTAACAGGTCACACCAGAGGTATGTCCGGGAAGCCAACCATACCCTACTGGCAGAATATGGAGGAGTCGAGGGACCCACCAAAAGGGCAAAGGCGTCCTCAGACAGCATTGTGTTCACGGAGGAGGACGAGAGGGGAGTACGCTGGCCCCATAACGATGCCATTGTAATCAGAGCTCAGATCAGTAATGTCGAGGTGCGGAGGATAATGATCGACACTGGCAGCTCAGTCAACGTCATGTATAAGGACTGCTATGACCAGTTGGGTTTAGGAGCTGAGCAGTTGATACCCTCGCCGGAGCCCCTCTATGGATTCACGGGAGATGCAGTGGTACCAATCGGCCAGATCAAGTTACCTCTCACCCTCGGGGAGCCAGGACGACAAGCTACAGTTCTTGCAGACTTCCTTATTATCAGTAGCCCTTCAGCATACAACGTGGTATTGGGGCGACCTTCGATGAACGAGCTAGACATGGTCACCTCAACCAGAACGCTGACAGTCAAGTTCCCGACTCCCAATGGAGTAGGCTGTGTCAAGGGCGAGCAGCAATTAGCCAGGAGATGTTATGAAGATGCAGTAAAGATGGGAGTTCGGGGAAAGAAAGTAAATGTGGTCTCGGGTGGCCAACCGCGAGCTGCCTCTGAAAGTGGGGTAAGTGACGACCTAGACCCTCGCGAGGTGGATGCAACAGGGCCACGGGACCCGTTGAGGAGTTGGAGGATGTGCGAGTCAGTGAGGCGGACTCGGAAAGATATGTAAAGATAGGAAGAGATCTACTACCAGAAGTGAAGACCGAGCTCGTAGAATTCCTGAAGAGAAACCTTGATGTCTTTGCCTGGAACCATGAAGATATGGTGGGGATAGACCCTGGTATTATGTGTCACCGACTGAATATAGATCCCCAGCACAGGCCAGTCCGACAGAAGAGGAGGCCAATGACACCAGAACGCTATGCAGCTCTGAAGGAGGAGGTTGAGAAGTTGCTAGCTAACGGGTTCGTTAGGGAAGCTCGTTATCCCATTTGGGTCGCCAATCCAGTCCTCGTGAAGAAGAAGAACGGAAAGTGGAGGACTTGTATTGACTTCACCGACCTGAACAAGGCCTGCCCGAAGGACAGTTTCCCATTACCCAGGATTGACCAGCTGGTAGATGCAACGTCGGGACATCAACTCCTAAGTTTCATGGACACCTACTCAGGATACAACCAAATTCCCATGAGCCCGCAGGACGAGGAACACACCTCTTTTGTCACCGATAGGGGCTTATACTGTTACAGGGTGATGCCATTCGGACTGAAGAATGCAGGAGCAACCTACCAGCGTCTAGTCAACGCCATGTTTCAGGACCTGATTGGGAAAACTATGGAGGTGTACGTAGATGATATGCTGGTGAAGTCCCGGAAAGCGGTAGATCATGTCCGCGATCTGGATGAGACGTTCAGAGTCCTCAGAAGTTACCGGATGAAGTTAAACCCGCTGAAGTGTGCATTTGGGGTAGCATCTGGTAAGTTCCTTGGTTTTATGGTAAACAGCAGAGGGATAGAGGCCAATCCAGAGAAGATCAGGGCGCTCGTGGAAATGAGGTCCCCCTCCAGAATCAAGGACGTGCAGAGCCTTACTGGCCAGGTCGCGGCTCTCAGCCGCTTCATCTCAAAAGCTACTGACAGGTGTGTGCCATTCTTCGAAGCCATAAAGAAAGCCAAGAACTTTGAATGGAATGAGCATTGCGAGGAGGCATTCCAGAAGCTGAAGGAGTATATAGGCCAAGCTCCTCTCCTGTCCAAGCCGAAGGATGGGGAGAAGTTATTCTTGTATCTGGGAGTCTCTGAGCACGCACTCAGCGCGGCCTTGGTAAGAGAAGAGGATAAGATGCAGCTGCCCGTATATTATATCAGTAAAAGGCTGGTTGATGCGGAGACCAGGTATTCACAAATGGAGAAGCTCGCGTACTGTCTGGTAACTGCCTCCAGGAAGCTACGTCCCTACTTCCAAGCTCATCAGATTGAGGTCCTCACGCAGTACCCTCTCAGGCAAGTCCTTCAGAAAGCAGATACTTCTGGCAGACTCCTCAAGTGGGCCATCGAGCTCGCTCAGTTCGACATAGAATTCAGACCTAGAACAGCGTTCAAGGCCCAGGCACTCGCAGACTTCATTGTGGAATTCACGGGGCCAGTACCAGAGTACGAGGAGCTAACAGGTGACCGAGTTTGGGAGCTTTATGTAGACGGATCCTCTAACGAGCAAAGCTCGGGGGCTGGAATAATGCTGATCAGCCCAGAAGGCCATAAGATCCTGAGTGCCATAAGGTTTGAATTCCAAGCTACCAATAACGAGGCCGAGTACGAAGCATTGCTCGCCGGACTTCGCCTGGCAAAGGAAGTGCGGGCTGAACAGGTAAAGATTTTCAGTGATTCTCAACTTATCGTTTGCCATGTCAGGGGAGAATATCAGACCAAGGGGAAAAGGATGTCAAAGTATTTCCAAAAGGTCAAGGAGTTACTGGGGGCTTTCCAGAGGTTTGAAGTGAACCAAATTCCCAGGGCGCAGAACTTCAATGCGGACGCCCTTGCCCGCTTAGCGACCTCCCAAGATGCAGATCTCCTTGAGTCTTTCCCTGTGGAATTCCTACCAGCTCCAAGCATCGAGGGCGAAGGTGCAATGATGATCATACAGGTTCGGCCTAACTCCTGGATGAGCTCGTTAATCAATTACTTGCAGGAGGGGAAGCTGCCAGGGAACAAGCTGGAAGCTCGCCGCATCCGAGCTAGAGCAGCCCGGTACTGCATTTATGACGACAGGCTATACAAGAAGGGATTCTCAACCCCGCTGCTGCGATGTATAGATGATGAAGACTGCGAGGTAGTGCTAAACGATATCCATGCAGGTCATTGTGGGAACCACGCAGGAGCATTGTCCTTGGCCCAGAAGGCTCTCAGACAGGGGTTCTACTGGCCAACCATGAAGCAAGATGCCTTAGATCTGGTGAAGAGGTGTGAAAAGTGCCAGAGGTTTGCTAAGGTCCCGCGAGCTCCACCAGCCTACCTCCAGCAGATGGTGAGTCCATGGCCGTTCGCAATCTGGGGGATGGACCTCATCGGGCCTTTGCCCACAGCTCGAGGAAACTGCAAGCACGCGGTGGTCGCTGTGGACTACTTTACCAAATGGGCCAAGGCTAAGGAACTAGCAGAGATCTCCACAACGAAGATAGAAAAGTTTGTGTGGGACAATATCATCTGCAGGTTCGGGGTCCCTCAGCAGCTCGTCACGGACAATGGGACTCAGTTCACCAGCGATCAGTTCATAGGTTTCTGCAATGAGCTCGGAATCGTGAAGAGCTTCTCAGCCGTGGACCATCCTCAAGCCAATGGTCAGGTCGAGGCCGTGAACAAGATCATCAAACAGAATCTGAAGACCAGGTTAGAAGCAAGAAAGGGGGCTTGGGCTGATGAACTACAGAAAGTCCTCTGGGCTTATAGGACGACAGTCCGCAACTCCACAGGTGAGACCCCATTTTCTATGGTCTATGGGACGGAGGCCATGATACCGGCCGAATTTGAAGTAACCAGCCAGCGAAGGGCCACGTTCCGACCTGGGAATAATGACCAGCTACTCGAGACCAGTCTGGACTTAGCCGAGGAAGCAAGGGAGACAGCTCGCCTAAGGGTAGCAGTATACCAGCAAAGAGTTGCCAGGTATTACAACAAGAAGGTGCGAGCTCGAAGCTACAAAGCAGGAGACCTCGTGCTCAGGTTAGTCCTTCCTGGAGCTCGCAAGGCAAGCGAGGGGGTACTCGGACCCAACTGGGAGGGACCATACCTCATCAAGCAGGATCTGAGGAATGGAGCCTATCATTTAGCCAGCATGGATGGGACTGAGTTACCTCGAGCCTGGAATGCTGAACACTTGCGGCCATATTACACCTAAGAACTGTCAGCTCGCTCTAACCTTGTACATGATTCTTTTTTGACGATTGTCTGTAAACATGCTTTCACCTGTTTTCTGTTGTATATGTCATATGTGATGCAGAAAGCAAGCTGGATAAACCAGCAAATGTACATGTTAAAAAGAGCAAAGCTAATGAAATTTCTTTCTCAAAATAATCAAGCTGCGATCTATTCTCATATATGTTTATATACATGTTCTTATTCCTTGAAGATATCTGTACAAATTCCAAGGAATCTTTCGCAGACCAGAATTCTCACATGAAATGGCTGGCCAAAGCCACGACCATGTTCTGGCAATAAGTTTCCACAAAAGGCCTCAATTGAGAACGCCTCATCAACTGATGCTTAATTCATCCGTATTACCCTCACTAACGGAGGTTCACATCAAGCATCAAGTTCATTTATTAGCTCGCAGCCACCATTGCCCCGCGACCTCGCGGGAGGGGGTAAGGCCACGCCTCTCATATATAAAGATGCCCGCGGACTCGCGTATTCATTGCCCCGCGACCTCGCGGGAGGGGGTAAGGCCACGCCTCTCATATATAAAGATACCCGCGGACTCGCGTATTCATTGCCCCGCGACCTCGCGGGAGGGGGTAAGGCCACGCCTCTCATATATAAAGATGCCCGCGGACTCGCGTATTCATTGCCCCGCGACCTCGCGGGAGGGGTAAGGCCACGCCTCTCATATATAAAGATGCCCGCGGACTCGCGTATTCATTGCCCCGCGACCTCGCGGGAGGGGGTAAGGCCACGCCTCTCATATATAAAGATGCCCGCGGACTCGCGTATTCATTGCCCCGCGACCTCGCGGGAGGGGGTAAGGCTACGCCTCTCATATATAAAGATGCCCGCGGACTCACCAAATTAGCTCATTCCTAAACTACGAATGAACCCACGAGTTAAAATCTCAAAGTTTGGGAAAATGCTGCCGACAAGCACGCTCGATATTATTAAAACCGAGAGGACAAGTAAATTCCGAGCTCCTCACTAACAGTAAGTTCTTGCCAATCTTCTAAGGCTTATAAGACGCCTTGTTTAACCAAGTTATTCGCTGAGTCCAAGCCCTTACGAGCTGGTACATTAGTATGATTGCTGATTGCAGTTAGCCAGTTCGAAACTGAGTATAATTTTCACGATTGTGATTTACTTAACAACATTTTAACACTTGTAATGGTGTGATTATTGTCTGCTAACTGCCTATCATATGCATATCCATACTTGCGCAAAATAATGAAATTGTGCAGGGAATTCAATCTTATAAATCCGAGCTCCGAGCTCGTCTATGAGTTCCAACAAATGAAAGAAAATTACAAGAATTTAAAGGAGCAAACAAAATAAAAATGCTCTAGATATCAGCAGGTTCGTCTGATGGAGCAGGATCAACTGTAGTTACTGGGGGCTCTGCCTCAAGGGCGGACTCAAGAGCTGGCAAATCAGAAGGGGCTTGTGCTGGAAGCTCAGACAAGGGAGGATCCTCTAAGGCTGGGGGTACCTCAGGGACCTGCTCCGGCAAGGGGGCTGGGTCAGCAGGTGGATCATCTGGAGGAGCAGAGGAAGTATCAGCATGTCGCGTGCTCCGAGCACTTGCAGTCAGCTCCACGAACTCTCGAATCATTTGGACCCCTTCTGACCCAAAGAAAGAATAGTCCAAGTTCGGATAGTGCTCCCACATGCTGTACAAAAACTCCCTTTCGACCTCTTCTTCGATCTTATCCCGCTCCCGAGCTACCCTGGCCTCGATACTCTCCACGGTCTGAGTCAGCTTCTCCCTCGTCTGAGCCAGACTCGCCTCTGCTTTAGCCCGCATCTCCTCGGACCTAATGAGCTTCCCTCTGGCCGCTCCCAAATCCCAGCTGTGCTGACTTATCTTGTCTTCAGCAACCTGCAGCTTTACCTTTACACCAGCAAGCTCTCCCTTCAGCTGATTTATTTCTGTTTGGGCCTTGCTGACTTCAGTTTCCCTGCGAGCAGTCTCCTGCGACAAGGCCGCGTCAGCGTCTTTGAGCTTGGCAGAAAGCTCACTGTAGTTCTTCTGAAGGAGATTGATTTCTTCCTGCAGGAACTTCTTCTCCTCATCAAACTGTACCTGAGAAATCCTGAAGGCCTCTTCCTCATTAATGTGAATGTCTGCCTCCCTTACTAACTTTGCAGACGCCATACCGAGCTGAAACAACAAAAGAAATGGTACAAGATCCTTTTAAAAAGGAAGAGGAAAATCAGAATCGAAGTATGACAGGACATGAACCTTACCAGCCCAGCCTGGCGAGCTATATAGGTCGCTAAAGTACGGCCTGTAAGCTCTTCTTTCTGTAGCTGCGGGCTGCGTTTTCCCATCACTTCAGGCACGAGCTCCACGAAGCTGTTGAAAAATTCCATCTCCTTGACTGCATCAGGAGGAGGGCCAGAATCTGCCTGTCCAACTGTTGCAGACCTCGCCGGTCGTGCTGGCATTCCAGTACCTGGCTCCCGTCCGATGACGACCCCACCGACCGAAGTGACGGCAACGAAGCCCTTCTGCTTTGGAGGTGGTGGTGGAGCTATGGCCTTCCCTTTCCTCTTCCTGGTCAAGGCCTCGGACTCTGGCCCCGAAGGTAAATCCCCCCCGGCAGAGACTGTGGCCCTCTTGGCTGGAGGAGAGCTCCGTCCTGCGGGTGGGGCAGCCCGTTTTTGAGGAGCTGCAGCTGCCCTGGTCGGAGAGGGGGCAACTGCAGCAGCTTGTGAGGGCGCTCTTTGAGAGCGTTCTGAGGAGGTGTCGTCCACGTTGACGACCTCGGCCGGCTCAGCAGGTGGAACTGACCTGAGGGGAGGGACGGACATGGTGAGCCTTCTTCCCATATTATCCGAAGAAGTGCTGGTGGTGAAGCTCGTGCTCGGTGATCTTTGTTGCAGAGGTTGTGGTTCTGACTCTGATTGGGTAGGATCAGGAAGGGCGGAAGCGACCTCGTTCGTTCTCCCCCTTATTCCCAGGTCCCGAGCTATGTTCAACAGAGGGATTGAAGCAGATGGTGCTAGACCCCGATCTACCAGCTCGCTGCCGGAAGGGAAATGGTCCTCCTCTGGCTTTTTGGCAGCTTTGAAAGAGTTCAGAATAGCGAGCTCGTCCTGCCTGGGTTTATACTTAGGAGCTGCGACGCCTGCACAGTAAAAGTCAGCTCGTAAACAAATAAATAAATAAATAAACATTATGCATGTTTGTGCATATGAATAGTGCTACTGATGTTGTTTTGAGTACTCATGTCCCTACTAGGTTCCTCCACGAAACTCCTGTTATTCAGTCCAGCAATCGAGGGGCACGTGAACAAGGCCCAGTTGGACTTGTACTCCCCTACGTTTGACTTAGTACAGCTCTGAGGCAGGAACCCCCTATAGTCAGAAGATTGGCGAGGAGTGACGTAGTACAACCCTTCCTTTCCAGAGATCGCTTTGAAGCTGAAAAGGCTGCGGATGATGCGGGGTGTGGGAAATCCTAGTCCGTACTTACGGAACGCCGCAGCCAGGGTGGTCAAATGGGCGTATGAGTTTGGGGTCAGCTGGAACGGTGCGAGCTTGAGGTTGTTTAGCAGATCCCTGAGGTAACCAGGGATAGGGAACCTGAAGCCGAGCTCCATATGCTCCCTGCTGATCGCAATAAAGCCCGTAGGGGGATAAGCGGCTTGATCAGTGTCCGCGGGAACGTTAGCCCTGCACCCCAAGGGGATGGTTACTTCCTGGGCCCAAGCCTCCAACTTTTCAAAGGTGAGCTGCGAGAACATGGGTTTAAAGGGAGGGGGGTCTGTTTCCTCAGTGACCTCGTCCCCTCCTGCGATCTCCTCGCTTGACGGACCAGCTCGCGAGGTCGTAGCCTCGGCCTCGCTATCCTGGCGACCTGCCTGCCTCCTGGAAGCAGAAGTCCTGCCCCGACCTGTGCGCGAACGACCTGACATCTACAGCACAGAAGGAATGACATCAGAACGCCTACAACATACTGATCCTAACAAGACACAGAAAAAGAACTCCTAAGGCTACTGTCCTATTTGTCAGGTCGCGCGCCTAGTCTCTAAGGACTGGAAAAGGCCCAGAGACGCGAATCCGCCAGGTACTATATCACCTTAAATTTACATGATTGCTAGTCCTATGTTTGCAAGTCGCCCCTAGCGTACACAGGTACTCAGGCAACCAACACAGCAACCCCCCAAGGGCCAAACAAGCCCACTGGGACCAACAGGTGTGGTACAGAAGCAGAAAACAACAATCCTAACCAGAGACAAATCGTGCCACAACTCAAAAAAGTCAAAGCAAGACGAGGATTACCTTGTTCAAACTGGGTACGGCTTGCTGAGCACGGTGGCTGATTCTTGCAGTGATGGGGTCCGAAGAGGGTGGTCGACGATGAACAGCAAAACAGAAGAAGCAGAAACGAAGAAAAGTTGGGAAGAAATGGAGCTGTAGTCGTACCAGGGAAGCAAAAAGAAGAAGATGAGGAGGCCTATGGATTATATAGGCCAGCTCGTCCGCCCCTAGCCGTCCGATCCAGCTTAAAGGTATAACCGTCAAAGATCCAACGGCTGGGCATCGATCTCGGTCACACGCCATCACGTCTGTCAGTTACAAGACGTGCGCATTTAATGCGTACGGTCCCGAGACACGTTTTTCGGCTCCAACGCCTGAATGGACGCCGCGTGTCAGCAGTTACAGTACGAAAATTGAAACGGAACCAGAAGATTTGAAAATGGGCGCCAATAGTATATTTGGTTCAGCTCCCAGTCCGCAAAACGCACAGAGAGCTGGGGGGCTTGATGTTATGCCCATTTTCTGGTTCGGCCTAAATGGGCCAGTGCACGACTCATTTAGCTTGAACAGAAGCAAGGGCCCAGAAAGCCCAAAGACGAGACCAGCAACTGCAAGCCCAGCCCGCGAGGTCGCCCAAATCGCGAGTCAGCAACAGTTCTCCAACATGACTTCCTGCCAATGCTTTCAGCCCGAGGAGCTCGCGAGGTCGCACCAATCGCGAGCTCGCGAGCTCGCGCTGACCCCCAGATCGCCTCACCTCCTCTCCAGCATACGTCTGGCTGACCAGAGAGTCCACTCATAAGAAACCGTGTGCAGCAAGCTGTCAGAGTTACCAACTCCCATGACTTCCCGTCGGAAACTGCCTATACAATTACCCAGTAGCATTTAATGAAGTGAAGACCTCTGCAGGTATAATTAATGCAGACTTGTGCAGGGAGGAAATCATCATTACCTTTACAATTAATGCAGCATGGCAATGTCAGGATTAGTTGAAACTAGCTGTTGCCTATAACGTGTAGACTTTTCCTTTGTATTATTTTATTGTGAGCTCCCTTCCTCTATAAAGAGGGGAGACATTTTCACTGTACAACAAGCTTAACACACTAGAGAACTGTCACTCTGCCGGAGTTATTCCAGAGTGGCCGTGGACGTAGGTGCAGTCACCGAACCACGTAAAAATCCTTGTGTATCTTCTCTCTCTCTCTCTCTCTCTCCCTCTTTAATTGCTCACTAACCACCTTATTGAATCCGACCAACAACCAAGACCGACATTCCTTCACCTGAGTTAATCACCACCAACCTAGCATCTCATTAATAGCATCATTCACTGCCTTTCAACCAGTACAACCGATCCTAATTACCAAGTTTGCCGTCTAGGCCCCAGAATCTCTGGTTGACCGTTTCCGGACGTCAACAATATATATATATGTTTGTATGCCCACATGAATGATGTAATATTACAATGCTACCCTTATATTATTAAATTGAAATAAATTAAGAAAATAATGACAACTACTTGTGAGTCCATAGGATAATTTGATAATTCAGTTCACCCCTATAATGTTTGATTCGAAAAATGTCTAAATATTGAAAATTTGACTTTTTCTTTTTTATGCTAGTCACTTGAATCAGGATTATTGTCAAGTTGAATGGGAGTTTTCTATCTTCAAGCCATACTAAAAGATGATAAAATCGACTATTGTTTAATCATGTTTTTTGCTATTAATATAGCATTTGCAATTTTCTTTTGATTTCTCTCTCTCTCTCTCTCTCAATTTTGAATTTGATAATTTTATTATTTTCCATTTTCCCCATTATGATATATCCGTTATGTTGATAATGGATATATCATAATATAGGGAAAAAGAAAATTATAAAATTATAAAATTCGAAATTGAGAAAAATCAAAAGGAAATTGCTAATGCTACATTGATTATATACCCATTATCAACAACTCTGTGTTCTTTTTTTAAAAAAAATAAAAAAGAAAAAAGAAACAACAACTCTGGTACATCATATTATTATTGCAATTAATGCTATGTAACATTTGAATCTTGAATTTAAAAAACTGAAAAAGAAAAGGTTGTCAAAAAAATGCATCAAACGGTATCACAAACACTCGACAAGATTTTATATTAAAAAAAAAAATGGATAAGATTTTCAAGTCTTTTAAAAGAATAATGTTATTTTATCAAAAATTTATTCAAATGATATAACAAATTTATACGTAACTACCACATTATTTCAAAATTAATGTAGTTGTTACAACTTAATTCGTCACATTATTTTAGTAAAATTTTTGGACAAATTTTTGAAAAGTTTTGCATTATTTTTTTAAAAATTAAGTGGGTTTGACTAATGTTGAATGAGTAAGTTACTGGTTACTTTGGTTTTTTGAGTTTATTTTTCATACAATCTTTATTCTTAATTTCAACTTGTTGAATAAAATCATTAAATGTTATATGTCTATTCTATAAATTGGTTGCCTTGAAAGGACTTAAATATACATGGATCAATCAACTTGAATTAACTTGTAACTAGTATAAGAGAAAAACCTTTCAAAACTGTCCCACAATTGATGTGATAAGACGAACCAATAGAAAACATAAAAGAAAAAGAAATGACACTATGTCATTGATTTGTCTCACCTCATCAATTGTAAAACTGTATCATAAAATATTTTATTCTAATAAAGAAACTATTTTGATGTATTTATATAAAATTGAGGGTCGAAGAAGTTAGTAGTAGGCTGTTAAAAAAAAGTTAGCAGGCATATTAAGTAATAAAAAGTGATGTTTTATAAAATTTATAAACAAAATTGGAAATCTCTTTTTACTTAATTTAAAATAAGCATCTAGGTTTGTGTATCATACAAATATATTGAATTAATACCTATACTGGATTTTTGATATCCATTATATTTTTTTTGAAAATTGATATCCATCATATTTGTTGACATCGAAAACCGTCAACAAGAAAGTCAAAACATTTTCAAGGGCACATAATCAGTGTTGACTGAAAGTTGAATGAAGCTATGGTGAATGCCTGGCCCTGACCCTGAGTGACTAGTCATAACTGTCAAAGGACGAAATTATGGTCTTGAGTGGTTTGATGAATGGGATACCTGTTAACTTGAAAACGAAAAAAAAAAAAAAAATGTTAGGAATATTGGTAGGTGGTTGGCTTTTACGCTCCATGCAGGAGTTAGTGACAATCTTTAAGGAAATCGAGAGAGAAAATCTAGGGAAAAAATCTAGGTTTAGCAAAATCACCCCTTAAGCACTCGATGGATTATATGGAAGGAAGAAAATTCAAGCAAACAATACTTGAATCTTTTTATGTCATCTAGGTCTAAATCTCCTTACTCTTCTCAGGTCGATCAAAATGTGCACAGTTAGTTGATATACCATATCAAATCACTATCATGTCAGCCAATTATAAATTTATAATATGATTGGTGGGATTAGATAGTTACATGGGTAATCGACTTGATAAATGTAACTAGGTGTGTTAAACATACTACATTAAGACCTCATTTGTTTGTTAGGATTGGACTGGATTTAAATTAAATTTGATCCAAATCTATGTTTGGTGCAGACAAATGAGATTGGACAAATTTAACCCATCACAATTTTATCTCATTGGAGTGAGATAAATCCTAACACAATGAAATTGTGGATTAACTTTCTCCCACCAGACCTTTCTTCTCTCATTGACCTCGACGTGTTCTTCGGCGAGATCACACCTCTATATCAACATCTAATTGAACATCGACAACGACGGTCGCATCGTTGCCAAGTCCAATGAAATCCTACTGGAAACTGCTCTAGAAATGATGTCGCTTGACATCGATTAAGAGATAAAGCAAAGATGACAGTGGAGAGTGAGAGGTATGACTTTGTAAGGGAGGTGAGAAGCTGTGAGAGGATGAGAAAGGGGGTTCAATGTGGAATGGTAGGGGTGGGTGTTTTTGGGTTCGGGTTTGGTTAGGTTGAAAATCTCCCAATCCAACGTGGGTTGAGTTGAAAATTTTTCAACCCAACCTAACCTAATAAATTGTTCAACCTAACTCAATAATAGTTTGATTGAGTTGGGTTTAGGTTGATTGAATTAGATTTAATTTACCACAAAGGTACAAATAATCTAACTGATAACCTTCTTGGTCTTAGTAATTTGATTACAGATAAAATGAATACAAATAAAGATCCAATTATTGTAAATAAAAGAATAAATTCGATATAAAAGTTGTTCTTAATCTTTATCCTAAACAAATATTCTTCTAGAGAGGAGAGAAAATCTTGGATTTAAAATTGGGGATAAACGTTTGTCGAGTTCGAGTTGAATTAGGTTAAAAATTTTTTAACCCAACCTAACCCAATTTAATTTTTAACCTAACCCATTCCAACTCAACTCATTCAATTTTTTTTAAATATAACCCAACCCAACCCAACCCAATAAAAAATGATCGGGTTGGGTTGGGTCTGACAAGTTGGGTTGGAGATGTCCACCCCTACGGAATGGTGTGCGATGGAGGTAAGAAACAGTGGAAGGATGACAAAAGTGGGGCTCTGTGCGAAGGACAAAGGGAAGAGAGAGGCGGTGGTTAGCAACCCTGTAATTTTCTAGCTTTGAGAAACATTTGGAAATAGTGGAAAATGGTGTAAATTAATATAATTTTTACAAAATTTATGAAAAAAACCTTGAGAAATTTCTTTAAAATATGAGTTTATACCCATTATCTTTAATCCTATCTTATGTTTTATCAAACATGATATAAGATTTAAATTAATTCAATTCAATCTGGTCTCATCGAATCCAATCTAATCTCACATAAATAATTCAATCCTATCATGTGCATCAAACGAGGCCTAAATATTTCATTCAATGATTATTATAGAATCTCATTGTTTGTTAAGAATCTCATTTGTTACAGCGGCTCCCTCAATCAAGATCTCAAGTCCTAGTTTCTTAGGGTATTTTAATCAAGACATGAGCCAAGATTCTAGATTATCAATTGACATTTTTAATTTTCTTATTAGTGTGTTTTATGTGTTTGCTCATGTTAATATACTATTAAGAACTAATCCTACAATCCCTATCATGACTCATGTAGTTAGGTTACTTTATTGGACCCATCTAACCTATCATTTTTTTTTTTTTGAGGAGTGAAACTGACCCAAGGAACTATTAAGATTAACCGAAATTGGAACACTGGTGGTACAACTAAAGATACTGTTATCATATGGAAGGGATCTATCCACATAAAAGTGAAAGAAATACCTACACGAGAGTGGGGAAATAACTCACATATAAAGGTGGGGAGAATTTGATTAATTTTGCCTATTCGAGTGTCAAACCATGCCAAAGTCTTTGGCATGGGGGCAATTGGTGCTAAAACCAATGGCACCGGCTGTCATTGACCAATCTAACATATCTTTGATGATACTGAAAACGTTATTTTATTTCCCAAAAAAAAGTTATTCGAGAATAAAATATAAAAATATTGAAATTCAATTATCTTAATAAATTAAATTTTAATTTATTCTAAAAGTGACGTATTAAACTTTGAAAAAATGAAAATAAGTTGTGGCTCTATATTAATTATCTATTTGTATTTCTCTATTTTCTTAACTTTGAGGAAGTAAAATTTAGACTTAAAATGTTAACTTGATAATAGAGGCGGACCCCCATGAAACTAGGTGGATCATTTGCTTCTCTTCAATTTTTTGGAAGGAAATTATGAGTGCTATTTTTTTATTATTATTATTTTTTAATTGGGATAGGTTTATGATACAATTGGAACCCTATAAAATGAGATATCGATGACGTGACCCGAAAACTGTTTTCATACGGGAAGAATCAACCTATACGAGATGAGGGGAGGAGAGGGGAGGGGGGAGGAGGGTGGGGGACGAAAGGGTCTGCCCATACAAATTGGTGAAGGGGAAAGTTATTATAGGGCGTAGAACCATACCACTCACAACATACGGATGTGGTATCGATACCAACAAAGCCAACAACCAAGTATATGAAATTCTAAGTTTGTTTCATGCTTCTTGTTATTTTTGTTATTTTTATTATTTTTAATTATAATATAATTAACTTCTTTTTTTTATTATTATTTTTCTTATACTTACTTTTCCAAATCCTGTACTTTTCCTCTCCTAATAATTAGTACTTTTCTTTCTACATTTTTTCTTTTTTAAATAGGGTACATGTTTTAACTTCTATTTTGGTGGGCTATATGAACTCTGTTGGCAATTTACAGTTTTGTTAAACAATTTTTTTGCCTTTTTTACAAAAGAAAAAAAAAATCCTTTTTTTAAAAAAAAATAAATAACTTTTTTTTTTTCTTTTTCTCTTAACATCTCTTCATCTTTATTTGATATCTTGTTACTTACCAAATTAGTATATTAAATTTACCTTTTTTATTTTTATTTATTTTAATAATTTTGTTAGAATTTTTAAGAGTAAGCTACTTGTTTTGCTTAAGTATAATGTATATTTTATTTTATATGAATTATATTATATTATCGAACTTTATTTTATATAAAAATATTATATATTTAAAACAATTTTAATTTACGATGTTTTTATTACTTTGTTTATGTGTCCCTTAAAAATTTTCTAGTTCCATCATTGCTTAATTATGATGTATATGGTCCACAACAAGCTATTATTGCCATAACTGTGGATGACAAAAATACTTGATCCAATCCAAATCCAGTCTATTCACAACAGGTTTGGAGCAAAAAGTAGCAGCCTATTTAGGATGCGGATAGGGTTTGGGGCACCCCTTAAAATACCAGGTAAGATTTGGAGTGAGCCGACCCAAACCTAATTCAACACATAGTCATCCGTAGTGATTATGTAGTAGTAATAGTTTGGATTGTATAATGAAACTTTATCATGAATGTAGTAAATCTTTTGATATTGATAATGAAACATTTGTAATGCAGCAAGTGTTTGGTTCAAGGGCAAATCCCTATAGTTGGTTTCGGGTTTGCAGCAGAAAACAATGATTTGTTTAGTGCACGGGGTCTAATTTGGGGCATCCATGAAAAAATTTTGACCCAATTTGGCATAGATCTACTCGGACCCGATCCTATCTAATCT
The DNA here is from genome assembly GCA_019925255.1 of Litchi chinensis. Lineage (NCBI taxonomy): Eukaryota > Viridiplantae > Streptophyta > Magnoliopsida > Sapindales > Sapindaceae > Litchi > Litchi chinensis. Next base: position 10,987,946 of record CM034472.1, read on the forward strand.
GTTGTCATCCCTATCCCTATCTACCGCATGTTAAACATCTCACTAATTATAACAATTTGTAATTTTAAATTTTAGGTTAGATGGAAGCTTTTATTATTATTATTATTTGTTATTATTTTTCTCTTATTGGCAGTGCACTGTGTGTTTTTCTCGGTGGCAGAGAGAGGGAGGAGCAGGCGGGGACCCGTATACCCTCAAAATTTTTCAGGAAAAATAAAATATGAATTTGTTCCTAAACTTTGAAAATTTTACATTCCAATCTCTTTCATATAATATTTTAATTATAATAAATACCTCCAAACATAAATTTCTTGTTCCGCTCCCATTTTTTTTGTTGATGCATGTAAATATGAACAATAGGTCGTTAGTAAAATTCTTTAAATTCTTTTTTTCTTTTAAACACAATTATTTAAATTCTTTTATTATCGAAAGTTTGAGTACTTTTTGGTGCTAATTACGTCTTTTTGCCTTTTCCCTTTGCACAAGGGGCTCAAATTAATGTTTACTATTATTGTTTAGTATTGGATTTCCAAGCAATCAAGTCAGCGTTTTCTATTATTGTTTAGTATTGGATTTCCAAGCAATCAACGTCAATTGTCATATATAATTATAGTAGTATTTTCAGAAAAAAAAATCAGTAAGTATCGTTTTCAAAAAATATATATATATAAATACAAAAAGTAATATTTTGACGTGTAATTAATCTGACCGAACTGGTCTGTATGTCAACCCACAGATTTACAGAACGTGATTGATTTACTTTTCCTTGTTATGGGTTGGTGTAAATTTGGTAAGGAAACAGCAAAGGGAAAGTCCAAGGAGTTGCGGTTGTTTTGACCAAAGAAAGTAACATAACGGTAGAACAAAAGTGACGTCAGGGGTGGGTGATCCTGTACTTGCCTATGAATATAGTTGAAAGTTGTGAGAGTGAGAAAGAAAGAGATCTAATGGAACCCCTCTTTTACGCGTGTCCTTGTTTGTTGCTAGGCGTCAACTCTCTCCTCGCCCACAACGTCTGCGTGTACTCCCTCTATTTACGTTATATTACCAATTCAAGTTAAAAGTCCAACTTTCACACCTCACCAATCTTTATCAAATAATAACAAATATGTTGTCAACATTATTTATTTCTTCTACTAATCACTTCTTCCATGGTTTTTTTTTTTTTTTTTCATATGATTGAATTAATTAGTATTTTAATTTTAAATTCAATAATGTTACAAAATTCTATTCAATTATATCACTATTAATTTATATTTATTATTTTAAGCACATAATTTATATAACAAGGGATAATATTATTTTGATTTTTTTTTTACTAATTTTTAGGCTACATAGCATTATGTTTACTTAAGAAAATGTTTGAAAAGAAATATGTAATAATTTTGTTTTATTATTATTTTTTGTTATAGCACGTTGTTGAATATATATAATGAGATATGTTGGTGTGGGAATTTATTGACTAAACTAATAAAGTTATCATCTTAAATGTTTTTGTCAAAGTAAATCTAATTTAATGATCATTAATAACATACGAAATTAATACTTCAACCACTAATAGACAACTTTGAAATACGAAAGAATAAACTCATTGCTTAATTTTGTCAGAATTTCAGTCATGGTTATTTATTTTAAATTACATAAGTGTTTATACTTTCGATTTCATGTTATATAAATTACTCAAATTCATAATTCTTTGTGCCAACAACTGTAATGTTTCTCAAATATTTGTAGATTACATAATCCAGTTGTCATTTTAAGTACACTTTCTTTCTATCTACGTCCTTTTAGAATCAATCAATCATAAATGAATAATGTTATCCTTATAAAAAAATTTGTTTAAAAATTTTATCCATTTGATATAACAAACTAGCGATCATATTAATTTTGAAATATATTAATAATATGATAATTACATATAAACTTGTCATATTATATAAACTTGTCATATTATATAAACAATGAATTTGAACAAAATTCTTGGAGTGTAATAATATTACTCATCATAAACATATTGAAATACCAAATATATCAACCAATAAACATCCTCTTGAATAATTTAGTAACCACGACTCAATTAATATTGCAAAATCAGCCCAAACAAGCTAACATCAAATTATATCTACTAAATGAGTATCATCTATATTAATTAAACAAATAAATGTTAAAAGTAAATCCAAAGGATGAATATGTGGAGAAAAAAAAAGAAAAGAAAGAAAACTCGTAATCCTAGATAATACTAAAAATAGAGCATTTAGTCAAGTAAGACAGCATGACACATTAATAGGTACGCAATACACACGCATTGATTTCACAAAACAGTCAAATAATACTAAAATTGACGTCATTATTTGGGAGGCCGTTTTCACTTTCCCTATCGTGTTTATCCAAAAAGGAAAAAAGTTTTAATTAAATCAATTTTTATTTTAAAAAATATTAATTATAGGAATTAGATACAGTTGAGATACTGGAGTTTGCAGATAGATAGAGCTGTTTGAACACAAACGGAAGCGTAACCTGTGGTCTTCTACGTAATTTACCAGAATTGCGAGGGTATTTTGGCACTCAGAAAATTTTTCTCTCTTGTTTATATGCCCCTGTTTAGCGCATTGTCTCATCCTCCTCTCACTGTTCTCTGATCCGCCGTCCGGTCCCCTATAAATCGGTCTCTTCTCTTCTTTCGATCAATTGACATATCACTTTTTGGTCTCCATCTTCGCTCTGTTTTAGATCCGTTCACGCACCGTTTTAACTGATTCAGGTATTCCACAACGGCCGCTTCTTTCAGTTGTTCTCTTACGGTTTTTTTTTTCGTTCGTTTTATCGACAGATCTTTGTTTGTTTCGTTTTTTCAGGTGCTTTGTTGATAGATTTTTATTTTTTTAAAAAAGTTTTTTTATTGTCTGTGTTTGTATGTGATAAATGCGCGTTTACAGATTTGCATGCAGTTTTGATCAACAGTAGTTGAATTTTGATTTTCAGGTTTCGCGTTGTTGTTAATTCCTTTGTTTTGATTCGAAAAGTGTTGGTTGTTTAATCGATTTGCTTGATCGGGCTATAGATCGGGTTGTTTTTGAGTAGCTGCTGTGATCATGATCAATCTTATCTGCTCTGTTCTTGCATGTGTTGATTTGTTCATTTAAACTTTTGTATGTTTTTTGGAGTTTTTATGAAGTCAATGCAACAGATCTATTATTTTCTGTTTGAATGTGACATGAGTTTGATTTCATATGTTGTTGGTTTCTAATTTAATCTTTTTTATGGTATTGTATTTGATTAATTTATTATTATGTTTATACGATCATTTGTTTATGTGTTGATTTGATGTGCTTAAATATACTTGACAAGTTAAAGTGATCTATAGAGAGTATGCGAAAACTAGTGACTGATTGTAGCTATTGAACTGAATTTATCTATTTTTTTTCTAAAGGTTTGTTTTATGTTTTCGTTGCAGATCTTTAGCTGTTCAGATGGCAACAGCAGCTGGGGGAATGTGGTACAGAGCAAGAGTGAAAGCTGTTCCGTCAGGGGACAGCTTGGTCATAATGTCCCTGTCCAGCCCCAACGCTGGACCTCCACGGGAAAAAACCATCACTTTATCATCAGTTATCGCTCCTAGACTGGTAATTCTTCTTCACTTTAAAGTGATATGGGTGATGACATAACAGTAAGGAGTTTGGATGTGTTACAAGTTATAGAATTTATTCAAATTTATTTGGGTTAGAAAATTTTCTCTGCAGCAATGTGAAGACAGTTATGTTTCTAATTCTAACAGAACTTGTTTTGTCATGGTTTCTGAATCTTATTTCAAGGCTCGTAGAGGAGGTGTGGATGAGCCATTTGCTTGGGAAAGCAGAGAATATTTGAGGAAGCTCTGCATAGGAAAGGTTCTCACTTTTTTATATGCATTTGCTTTTTGTTGGCTAGTTGATTGAATATGTTTGAAATGAGCTTCTCTCTTCTAACTCAAATATGCAATACACAGGAGATCACTTTCAGGGTGGATTATGCAGTAACGTCAATTAACCGGGAATTTGGCACTGTTATCCTTGGTGATAAAAATGTTGCAGTGCTTGTTGTTTCTGATGGCTGGGCTAAGGTTATCTCTTTTGTTGCATTAGATTGAAAGTTTTGTTGTTTGTTTTTTGCACTGGGTGTTTTTGAGCTGAACCTGTTATATGAAGGTCAAGGAGCAGACTCAGCAGAAGGGAGAGGCAAGTCCTTACCTTGCTGAACTGCTACGCGTTGAAGAGCAAGCGAAGCAACAAGGTCTTGGACGCTGGAGCAAGGTTGTCTTCTTCCCTTAAATCATAAACTAACCTGCTTCATTTTATAATGAACTTTGAGTTTGCGGTTTTAGGCCAATAATTTATATTTTTAACAAATAATTCTAATCCGTGTACCTTTGAGGTGAAGTGCTTGTTTTATGTTCATGTATATATAAGTGAGTGTATTATTATTATAATTTTTAGGCTATTTTCAACTACTTTTTGGACAATTTCTTTCTTGGGGCCTATCATTTGGCAGTTATTTTAAATGCTTTGCAACTCTGCTATTGGATTACTTACTTTGCATGTTAGGCTTACAAAAAGATTAGCCAAACTGTCTGGCTAGCAAAAAGAGCGTTATAAATGACCATCTAATGAATATATTTTTTTGCTACTGGTTATAGGTGCCGGGATCTACTGAGGCTTCCATCAGGAAGCTTCCTCCTTCTGCCATTGGTGATCCTAGTAACTTAGATGCCATGGGTCTGTTAAATGCAAACAAGGGGCGACCCATGGAAGGCATTGTTGAGCAGGTTCGTGATGGCAGCACGATTCGGGTCTACCTGCTTCCAGAATTTCAGTTTGTCCAAGTTTTTGTTGCAGGAATCCAGGTTGATATCGTACATAGTCAATTGTTTTTTTCTTTTTTCAACAAGCAAATACTTTTTATGTCTCATTCACCGGTGTTAATTAATATTTTATATATATGTTGTTTTCCCTTCATGAATTAAGTCTCCGGCGGTGGGTAGAAAGCCTGCAGCTGCAGCTGAAGTAGATATCACCTCTGATGAGACCAATGGAGATGTACCAGCTGGAACTCAAGCTCCTTTGAACTCTGCTCAGAAACTTTTGGCCTCAGCAGGATCAACCAGCGATGATCCATATGCAGTGGATGCCAAATATTTTACAGAGATGCGTGTTTTGAATAGAGATGTAAGTCTATCTTTGCGGAAGTTATGTTCTTATGCATTCTATATGAGATGGTCTGAATTCAAGGTGAATAACTGTATAGGTCCGTATTGTACTGGAAGGTGTTGACAAATTCAGTAATTTGATTGGTTCGGTGTATTATCCTGATGGGGAGACAGCGAAGGACCTGGCACTGGAGCTTGTGGAAAATGTATGTGTATATATTTTTATATTTTTTTGTGTTGCTATATATTTGTTGATGGTTTTAGTACTGAAATGAAAACTCTGATTTTATGGTTATTGTTGCCATTTGTATGATCCTTGTGGAAAATGTATGTGTATATATTTTTTATATTTTTTCGTGCTGATATATATTTGTTGATGCTTTTAGTACTGAAATGAAGACTCTGATTTTATGGTTATTGTTGCCATTTGTATGATCCTTTAGTGGAACTCCTAGTACTGCACAGATTCTCAATAATCTGGAGCAAGGCATATGGATGTTGAGAAGTAAGGCTATATGGTGAATTCTTGAAAATGCAAAACACCCCATAGAACATTAGGAATGATGACTAGTAGATGTCCATGTTTGTAGAAGAAATATCTGATTACTTTTGCTGTTAATGTAACTGATGGAACATTGTTAATTATTTTTCCTTGCGAGGCCTGGATAAAAAATCTCTGGTTTTATTAACTAGTGGATGTGTATGAAAACGTGATCAGATTTAGTTACTATTATATGAGATACTTAGGATTGGAAATGCTAAGGAAATATGTCAATTATTGAAAATTTTCCCAGCCAGTGATGAATTAAATTACTGGACAAGGTTGGAGAGAAGGCAGAATTGTTTTAACAATTTCTTTTTGGCATTTTTATACTTGTTATATTGGGTCCATTATCGTACCTTATTGAGATGACACATTTCAAGAAATGTTAAAAGTGTACTTGTGCAATTTTTTGTGGATTCGAACAAGTATTTGAATTGATTAACTTGTTGGTTGTGAAATTGTATTTCAGGTGCTTTAAACTTCCAATAATTTTCTGTACTTGTACACTACTTAACAAAATGCCCGTATCCTTTTGGTTGCTTTCTTGTAATTTTTTATTAAAGTCATCTTATGTGTCTGTGTGTTATCTCTCATGTGTTTGGTAATTCTGAATAACTTTCTCATTTCCTTTAGGGCTTAGCAAAATATGTTGAATGGAGTGCAAATATGATGGAAGAAGAAGCCAAGCGACGGCTCAAGGCTGCAGAGCTTCAGGCCAAGAAAACTCGGTTGAGAATCTGGACAAACTATGTACCACCAACATCAAATTCAAGGGCAATTCACAATCAGAATTTCACTGGGAAGGTGTTAATAGACTATAGCTGTTTCGAGTTATGCCTATGTAAATATTTGTTGTTTTATATGCTATAGGTTTTTACTTCACCTATATTTGGTTCCAGGTTGTGGAGGTTGTCAGTGGGGACTGCATTATTGTAGCTGATGATTCGATCCCATATGGTAGTCCATTGGCTGAGCGACGAGTCAATCTTTCTAGTATTAGGTGTCCTAAAATGGGCAATCCTCGCAGAGATGAGAAGCCTGCTGCTTATGCCAGGGAGGCAAAGGAATTTTTGAGGACACGACTGATTGGTCGACAAGTATGATCAATTATTTATTGAACATGATTTGGATGATGGTAGAAATTTTGATTTATGTTTTTGTTTTAAATATTTTTTTCAGGTGAATGTTCAAATGGAATACTCCAGGAAGGTCCCTATGGGAGACGGAGCCCCAGTTGCAGCCGGGGCTGGAGATTCTAGAATAATGGATTTTGGATCAGTCTTTCTCACTTCTCCCATCAAAGTTGAGGGAGATGATGCAGCTTCAGTCGCTCCATCTAGTGCAACTGGCCAGCAGGCTGGAATAAATATTGCTGAGCTGGTAATTGCTCGTGGCTTTGGCAATGTGATAAGGCATCGAGATTTTGAGGAAAGATCAAATTACTACGATGCCCTTCTGGCAGCTGAATCACGTGCTACTAATGCGAAGAAAGGAATTCATTCTAACAAGGATTCCCCAATCATGCACATAACAGACCTGACTACGGTAGAATCATAATCATCTAATGTTTTACTGAGTACATTGTCCTGCTTTGTATATAATTTTACTTGTTTTATTGAAATGTCTTTGTCCTTTACAGGCTTCAGTCAAGAAAGCTAGAGATTTCTTGCCATTCCTTCAGCGAAGTAGGAGATTTCCTGCTGTTGTGGATTATGTCCTCAGTGGCCACCGTTTTAAGTTGTTGATTCCTAAGGAAACATGCAGTATAGCCTTTTCATTCTCTGGTGTGCGATGTCCTGGTCGTGATGAGCCCTATTCTGAGGAAGCAATTGCACTAATGAGAAGAAAGATCTTGCAGAGGGATGTTGAGGTATCATGCTTTGTATACTTATAGTTTGCAGATTGGTTGGGTGGTTTATATACGTAAATTAATCTAAATATGTTTACTTATATACAGATTGAAGTGGAAACCGTTGATAGAACTGGAACTTTCTTGGGATCCTTGTGGGAGTCAAGGACCAATGTGGCAGCAACGCTACTTGAAGCTGGCCTGGCAAAGCTGCAAACTTCTTTTGGCAGTGACAGGATCCCGGATGCTCATATTCTTGAACAGGCTGAGCGATCTGCTAAATCGCAGAAATTGAAAGTAAGTGTCACAATGTATCTGTATTTTTGTCATTAGTTTAGTCTTTATTCTGCTAATTATGCAATATTGTTGCAGATTTGGGAGAATTATGTTGAAGGAGAGGAAGTATCTAATGGTAAAGCAGTTGAAAGCAAACAGAAAGAAGTGCTAAAGGTACTCCAGATACTATTGCATCTTCTACTGCTTTCTTCATGTTTCTTAATTATTAAATTACATATCCTTTACTGTAAATTTCAGGTCGTAGTTACAGAAGTTCTGGGTGGTGGTAAGTTCTATGTCCAGCAAGTTGGGGATCAGAAAGTTGCCTCAATCCAGCAACAACTTGGTTCTCTGAATCTTAAGGATTCTCCTGTAATGGGTGCTTTCAATCCTAAAAAGGGCGACATTGTCCTTGCTCAATTTAGCGCAGATAATTCATGGAATCGAGCTATGGTGAGAATCATCTTTCACCTCCCTTACAAATTATTGCTGCAAAAACTTCGGTCATATATATTATGTAGGACGCGAACTGGTTTTGCAAACTTCTAGTAATTATAGTTTGGGTCATCTAGGAAAATCTCACAATGAGTGCCAAGCTTGGGTGGAGGAAGTATGGTAATGGTGAGGTAGAAAGCATTTGAAGAGTGAATCAAAGCATGATAGGAAGATGTGGGAAAGATGCCATTTTGAACTGAGAAGCTTTTTTTTAAGTATATACTAATTGAATTTTTCTTAATTTCTTTTTAGATGTACACAACATTTTGTATTTTGGCTGTGTCCCTGTCAATTATTTTCTAAGAGATGGTCTGGGCTGCAAATTACATCATAGCCAAAAAAGGGAGAATTTTATTATATTTTTGGTGCATAAGATAACTCAATAGTTATTGGTCCCTAATGCTTTCTGGTTGTTCAGTTCCAGTGCGTAGTGGTTTATTATACATATTTATAAAATTGAGACACCTATCTTATATGCTGATATATTTTGGTTTCTGCATTAAATCAATAAACTTCAATTCTTTTCCGTGTTAAAGTTAATTCCGACATATAAGTTTTTTCCCTTATTTTTCTTCACTTAATCTGTCTGATTTGACCTGTTTAGATTGTCAATGCTCCGCGAGGAGCTGTTGAATCTGCAAAAGATCAGTTTGAAGTGTTTTACATTGATTATGGGAATCAAGAGGTTGTTCCATACAGTCAACTAAGGCCTCTTGATCCTTCAGTATCATCGACAACTGCTCTTGCTCAGCTATGCAGTCTTGCTTACATTAAGGTTCCTGGATTGGAAGATGAGTATGGTCAAGAAGCAGCTGAGTTTTTGAGTGAGCACACATTAAACAGTTCAAAAGAATTTAGGGCCAAAGTAGAGGAAAGGGATGCTTCTGGAGGAAAAGCTAAAGGACAGGGAACTGGGACAGCTCTTATTGTAACGCTGGTTGCTGTGGATGCTGAGATCAGCATAAATGCTCTCATGCTACAGGTTTGAATAATGGCCTTTTACTTGGTACTTCTGTTCAAAAAGCTGTCAATTCAGTTAATTGCATATCCTTTCTAATTTGTTAAATTTAGTACCTTGGTTGCTATAGACAAAATACTATGTATAATTATCCTATGAAAGAAAAAACACTGTATTGTGCAGTATTTGTAGTCTGAAGGAAAATAATATGTGAATGAAAAAATTATGCTACCAATGTGAGACTTACAAGTGTTATATGGTTGATTTGTTTATCCTCTTCAGGTGGGGGATTTAATTGCATCACCTTTGTATGTTTTGAGTCATAATTTGATCAGTTAGTAGTCTTAGTTTTGAAACTCGTATAATTCCTTTTCTGCTACTTCATCTTGGCAACTTTTGTCTCTCACTCTCTCTCTTTTGTGTTTGGTTGTCTCATTTGATTCCATGTATCTTTCAGGAGGGACTCGCTAGGGTAGAGAGGAGGAAGAAATGGGAGCCCAAGGATAGACAGGTGGCCCTGGAAAATCTGGAAAAGTTCCAGGAGGAAGCTAGAACTGCGAGGCTTGGGATGTGGCAGTATGGAGATGTCCAGTCAGATGATGAGGACATAGCTCCTCCAGTTAGAAAGGCTGGTGGTCGCCGATGATTACAATTAGACTCCAGGTAAATTAAGATACAAATCACCAATTGGCCTAAAACAGGTTTGAACTAAAAGATGAGTTTAAGTTATAATAGGCGTGATCCATCTCTTTTCTAGCCAGAACAGTGAAATGTTGCGAGAGTAAACTTTGCAGCAAAAAACTTGCTTAAGTTTTGTCTTAACTTCTGCTTTTAATTATAAAAAATTTTCTTTGTAGGTGAGGGTACCATTTTTTTTATACATGACATAATAAGGTGAACCGTACCCACTTTGTCTGGTCTCCGTTTGGGGATTTTTATAAACAATTGTTTAGTGTTGATCAATGAGTGTTCTCGTATAGCCTTGGTTTTATTTACATTGTTCACTTGCTCGACTATAATCGTACCGAGTCCCCATGTCGTACCCGAAATTTGTCCAGAATTGTTGTGAAGACAAAGGAGCAATGAACAAAGTTTCAAGCTTTGCACAGCTATAGTAAATATACAATTTGGCGGCTAAGGTTGTAACCTTATGTTTGGTTTCTTAATAGTTACACATTGTGTGTTTACTTGAGGGATTAAAGAATTGGAATAGAGAATAAAAATAATATTCTAAAATAAATCTCTAATGGGAAAAAATTGTGGGTTTCACACGAATTTAGGGTTTGGGTTTGTGAAATGAGATTTTTATTCCTTTCATCCCATTTATGATTTTCTTTCCCTTTTTTTTTTAAAAAAAATAATTTAATAAGTCTTTTATACCCTTTATTAGAAAATAATATTAATAAAATTTAAAATAAAAAAAATTATAAATATGAATATTTATATATGCTAAAATTTTCATATATATATATATATATATATAACTTTTATAGTAAATTCCTCTTAATTTTAAAAAAGTTATGATAAATTACTTAAATTTATCTATTGTGTTTTAATTAAATAAGAGATAAAATTTGTTTTATAAGAGAAATGTAATGGATGAATTTGATTGGTTCATTCTAATTTTTAAAATTATGAGATACTAATCATAGAAGTTCTCTATATATAGTTGATGTTAGATATATACAAAGGTGAAACTGTAGCAGGTTGGATTTTGTTTAAGATGAAGAAATCATTATATATATATATATATAAATCATGATTTGATATATAATATGTTTATAATAATATTATTAAGAAAGTTTTTTTAGTTTATTATGATGAATTACATAGTTTATAAATCATGTAATGTTATCTTTTACATAGTAAAAGATAACATTACATCTTTAACATTGTTTTGTAAAAAGATATACAATTTTTGTTTTGTAATTGGTAAAATCCTAATGGTTACATAGGTTTTGTTTTGTTTTGTTTTTGTTTTTGTTTTTGTTTTTTAATTATTTTAAGAAAAAAGTGTATGGAGTATAATTTTAATTAAGAGTATTTTTGTAATTTATAATTAATTCATTTTAATTTTAAATTAAAATAAACATTTCAATGAGAATATTGTTAATTTTAATTTTGATGCCCGCAATTGAAGTAGACAACATATTTTGATGTCCATATACTATTTCGATTCTAGATCCTTCCAATTTCAAATTATTTTGATTACGTGTAAGTAAACGCATCATAAATTCCTTTTTAAATTGCATAAATTTACTTGGTTGTATCTACCCGAGCTCATAGCTATAACATACAAGATATGGAATTTCAATAATTACACTAAATATGTTCTTTTTACATTTGTATTTTTGGGATAGAGTGTTATTATTATTATTATTTAATTAAAAGGTAATTAAGATGATAAAACCAAAAGAAAATATTTCTAAAGAGTTTCGAATAACTACTGAAAGCATTAAGGAATATCACCATGATGTTCAATTATAATGGTTAGTTTGATTAATTTTAAATATCTACATTTGTTTTAGGGCAAATTGTAATGGAGTAAGCTGAATCTAGAAATTGCTCTCAGATTGCGTTTGTCCTGAGTGAACATTAAAGTTTGCGAGATTTTAAACGTTATAAGGTTATCGTTTATTCGGATAGAACAGAAGAGGATTAGACATGACTAAATTAAAGTTTAATAATTTTTAAATATAATAAATATTTGAAATATAAATCATTAATAAATAAATAAATAATATATATATATATATATGGGAGGGAATTAAGTAACCCCACTAACGATTGCTGCTACCCCTGAAAGTTGGAAAGGGACATCATTTTAATATCTTATTAATTATTAGGCAAATTACAGAAACATTCCAATATTTGTAAATATTACATGAATATGGCAACAAAAACACACTTGAAGTTTTATAAATGCTGTGCAACACCCCAACCGTTAGTTTTGATCATCTATTAGCAATGGTCAATGGTCAATTGTGTGAAATAAATTAAAATATTCCTAATTTTTTAAAAAATATTAATAAGTTAATATATCATTATTTTAATTTTAAAATTTAATAAAATTAATTAAAATATAATAAATAATTTAAAATAATAATTTTTTTCGTCATCTCCATCATCATCTTCATCATCCATCAATCTCACCATCTTCATCCTTTTCATTATCTTCTTCATCCATCATTTCTCTTCTTCATAATCCATCAACCAATATCACATAAAAAAAAAAAAAAAAAATCAAGGAAATTGAAAAAAAAAAAAAAGGAAAAAAGAAAAAACCTTGGGTCTCCACCATTCGAGACCTAGATGTGGGTCTCTAACAATAAAGACTCAGTTTTGGTTCTCCATTATAGGGAAACAAAATTATGTCTCCATTGTTAGAGATCTATATGGTCTCTATTAGAGACCTACATGAAGGCCCAATTGGTTTTCATTAGAGACCACCTATCTCTCCGACGATGGGGAACACTGGTTTCCATATCTGGATGAAGACTAGATTTTTTTATTATATTTAAATTTAATTTTTATATAGTTAAAAAAACAAAATTGTCCTTAAATAAAAGATACAATTGTCCTCAATTAAGGGTGATGTGACAAAATTTGATTAGTTGGTTTTAATTTATTTAATATAGCAATAAAAGAACCAAATTACCCTTCAATGATTTCTTTAAAGTTGGTTAATGGTTAATCAACTCATGATTGGGTAGTTTTTGTAATATTTATGAAAATTATAGTATTTTTAAAATAAAATGACCCATAGTTGATATATTCATTAAATGTTAATAAATATCGGGTTGTTTGTGTAATTTACTCTTATTATAAATATATGGAGAAATTGCACAAACGCCCCAAGATTAGGTAAAATCGCATTTATATGGAAAGTTTGACCATAATTATACCAAATTATTTTGAGTTTTCAAAAGTGTAACACAAACACCTTTTGCTGGTAAAGATCCGTTAAACCCATATTATCAAGGGTAATATGAGCCATTTAGAAGTAATAAATATTTTTAATAAGAAATTTATTTATTTTAAAGATATTATTGTATTAAAATAACAAAATTCAATTGAAAACTTAAAAAAAAACAAAAAACAAAATCAATGCATCTTCTTCTTCATCAACATCTTCAAAAATTCATCATCATTATCATCATTTCATCCCAAATCAACACCATAATGAATCCATATTCATCAACATCATCAAGAACAAGGATATTTTATCAACACCATATCATCAATCCAATCCAAAAGTTCCAAAAATATCAACTTAAGAACCAATCTTAATTTAAGAAAATATATAAAAAAAAGTTTAAAATTTTTTAGATCTCCTCTTGTTGGAGGAGATCATCCGGTGCAAAAAGTCTTCTCCGATTAGAGGAGAAGTATTATTGTTTTGTTTCATATATATATTAAATAAATAAATATAAATTATTTTAACCGTTTACGTTAAAATAACAAAAGAGAGTATTTTTAAAATTTGACTTTGAAATTTTGGTCATTTTAGGCCTTTAACCATTGCCACTTTACATCAAACGGAGGTTGATTAATAGCAGGGGGTGCTTGTGTTACACTTTTGAAAGCTCAAGGTAATTTAGTATAATTATGATCAAACTTTCTATATTGATGCAATTTTACATAATCTAAAGGGCAGTCTGTGCAATTTCACCCCTAAATACATTAATATATAGTATTTTGAAAAATTTAGACAAAGGACATATTTGGTTTAGTATGGGGTGTACTCATAAGTTGTACTGTTTTATAAATTTTGATGGGAGTGTAAGGAGGATGTATATAGATTTTATGGTGGTTAATATTGTAATTGTTTAATTTAACGTCTAAATTTGAGAAAAATTGGAAATTGAGCCTAACCTTTGAATAGTTTGTTGCGCAAATTAGAGGTTTTAAACAGTGACGATATTTTCATCTCTTAAAAATGGTATGTACACCCCTTTTGTTTGCACACCCAATAAAAATTTAAATTTTCTTTAATTTATTTTTAAACCCCACTTAATACCAAAATCACCATTTTCTCTTAATTTTATTGTATATATTTTTGTAAATACATCCATTTAAGTCAACTACAAACAAATTATAATATGTATTAAACGTACATTCAATGTAAATTATTTTGGTGTCACTTGTTAGGAAATTTTTATGTTACCTTTAATAATAATATTATTTTTTTTAACACTGCAATTACATATGAAACAAAACCTATACTAAACAAATAATTTAATACAAATTCATTCAACCCATCAATTTTTTTTTTTTTAATTAGAGATTTATGTATAAAATAATATCTATTTTATTATTTTATTCTCTCAAATCACAATTTTTCATTTATATTATAAGACCTACATGAATGATTGGAGACTTACATGAATGATTAAAGTTGGGGTTTGATGATGAACTTTTTTTAATTTTTGTGATTCAAGTCATAAACCATTTTTACTTTCTTAAATCCTAATTTTTCATTTATATCATAAGATTTGTATGATTATTAGTTAATTCTATAGAATCCTAAGTAATACTTTTTTATGATGAATTATGAACATCAATTTAGATCTATAGTTTTTGAATGATTTAAAACATATCATTTTACTTGTTTGTTGATATGATGAAGAAATTAGAAGAAATGAGTGACTTTTTTGTTTGGTTTGTGAGAAAATTTGATAAGAGAATGAAAAATGTTGATGTGATGACTGAATATTTGACAATATTTTTTATGACTAAATTAGGTTTATATGAATGATTAGAGACTTTTTCAAATTTTAATACAGAAAAGTTAGAGTTTGAAAGAGTAACAAAGAAAAAAAAATGGTATTATGATATAAATGATATTTTAATTAATAATTACTGAATGTATTTATAAAATATTTACTCTTTTAGTAGTTTTATACAAGAGTAATATTGTATACTTAATAAAAATACTAATTTGAGATGTACATACAATTTTTGAGGGGTGAAATATCAACGCTCAATTTTAAATGGGTTAGGCAATTGGAGCCTACCTCACCAAGCTGTCAATTTAAGGGCCCAGCTAGTGAGTTAAAAGTCCAGGGTTACCAAAGCCCTCACGGGAAAGCCCAATCTGGACAGGACTTATGGGCAGATCCCGACCTAACAATTACATTACATGAAGTTTTTTTTTTTTTTTTTTTTGAAAAAACATCACATGAAGTTGAACTTCAAAAGTTGGGTCCCGACGTGTCTAGGGCAAATTCTTATTGAAGGAAAAACTAGGTTGCGAGTAGGAATAAGATACGTCGAAAGTATCCTGACCTAGTCTTTTAGTGTCAACGCAAACATAGTTGAGAACCTTCAATTGCTGGCTTAGAAATTGTCCTGCCCCGTTGGATAGAGCAGAGTGGCACTGTGTGTCTCCTAAAATATGCTGGCTTGGCTTCTTCTTCTTCCCTTTTTTTGTTTTTTTTTTTTCAATTGTAATTTGTACGGACCCTTAACATTTCGGCCGTAATTTACCTTGTTGAATTTGTGTCAACCCAAATGTGACAGGCAATTTTGGATTATTCTAGTTTAATTAACTGTATCAGAACCCACCTCCTAACCCAATATGATTTGCGTCTGAGTTGTACTTCAGAGGTCAATGTCAAAATTTGTCACCAACTCATCCGGGTTTTTCGAGCTAGCTGTCTTTCCACCATTACCCATCAGATTCACCGGAGATTTTATGACATTTTGGTGAAGATGAAGATGCTACTAGTGAAACAATCTACAACTCCCTGTTTTGATGCACTGGAAGTTACCTTGCTCATACTTGGCACCTTTTCATTTACTTATTTATTTGAAGAACCCTTTATTTATTTATTATTTGAAAAATTACAATTAATTAGAGATCTAAAAGTGAAACATAAACAAGATCTGATAACGTAAATTAATCAGATATTAACAACCTTACAAAACTTGGGTATTGCACAATTACGATCCAACACAAAGTCTCCACCCTCTATGAATTGAAAACTAACAATGACATACGTCCTACAATCTTAAGCCAAATAAACGGTAGACATTAGACAAACAAATTCAATGGAAGTTTTCATTCAAGATCTTGATATTTTTCAAGCTGCTACCACTTCAAGTCAAATTGTATGAGCTTCCAAATATGATCAAAAACAGAATACACTACATTTATACCCTTCAAATCTGCAATAACATCAAATCCTCGACTGGCCCGATTAATTCTTCCTTAAGAAGCAGAAAAAGGAACCATCTCAGGATAGACCGTCTCATTTACACTCTTCATACATATTAGTGTTTCAAAACAGAGCTAACAAAAAATATATGAAAATCCCAAGAATCCAGCTACGAAAACAACTAAAGCCGATAATCTACCAAAAGTGAAACTAGCAACCATCACCAGCATCATCTTTCCGTTCTCTTCAATTCTCACGTCTGCTCTTCCTACGAGCAGGAGCTGCAGCTTCCGGTTCCTTCTCAGTCTCTTCTTCCTTTTCACCACTGGTTTCCTGATTGCTGGAGCTCTCAGCAGCTCCAGTGTTCACAGGCTCTACTTTTGGCTGCACATGGTGAACCAACACAGTAAGACACAAGTTTAAGTCTTGATTTCTTGTAAGTGCTAACAAAGAGTAGTGGTGAAGGAAAACCAAGTTCAGAACTTACCTGCTTCTTCCCACCAAAAATAAGCTTGAAAAAAATAGTAAGGAAAACCACCACGATGGAGACGAGGATGCCAATTGTGAGGTTTGGTTGTTTCTCTCCCTTCTCAATGATATCCTGTAAGACAAGCTCCAATTTCAGGTCACCTCCCTTTCATAATCAAGGAATCACAAAATAATAAAAATGAATATTAAAAATGGATATGCAGCTTACAAGAATCTTAAGCTTATATGTTTCCAAGAAAGGAATGTCTGCAATCTTGTACAAGAGATCAAACACCTTCTTCTGCAGGAAGAAAAAAACATAAAAATTGAATATTAAGGATATATATTCCAAAAAATATAGTAGTAACAGGTGCTGAAGGCTGCTAATTCATAACCTGGAATCCAGCAAGACCATCTGAACCAGCAGCTGCTTCCTCAGCCTTCTGTTTCTCTTTCTCAACATCAAACTTTGGTTTCCATGCGGTCTCCCTGTATGAGGCTGCAACCTTCTCATCCTTTGATATCAAAATGTTGTCAAACAAAATACCATTTTGCATTGTCCAGATCTCAATGCCAACAGCAGCAATAGGCTCAAAGTCAGGCCTGTCAAGCTCAAAATAGCTTGGGTTTGGAATCTCCCTAGGCTTCCAAATGCCTTTGTAATTGGGGTTGTCGATAAGTGGGGCATGCCATTTACCCTTGTAGGCAGGATTCTTCTTCATTGGCCTCTTCCATTCACCGCATCCAGGGGCTGTCTCACACTTTGGGTTATCGATCTTTGGGGCCTCCCACTCACCATCCTCCTCATCATCCCAGTCTTCTGGTTTTGTTGCTTCAGGATCATCTATCTCCTCAGGCTCATCATCTAACCATCCTTCAGGTTTCACAGCATCCTCATCTTCAATTTCCATGGGAGCATCCTCATCCCAATCATCTGGCTTCTTTGCATCAGGATCTGGAATCTTTTCTCTCTCATCCCAATCCTCAGGCTTCTTGTCATCTGGATCAGGGATTGTCTTGGTAGGAATAAGAGGAGGCTCAAAATCATCAGCCGAGAGGAAATTTGCCTTCTTCTTCTCCTCTCCATCAATCAAAATTTGCAATTCATTATCAGGTTTCAAGATGGCAGTGTACACGTGAGTCAATTTGTCAGATGGGACAGTGGGTGGGAACTTGAGATGGTGTTCAACGTACTCTCCGCTCTTGGGGTTCTTATGCTTCAGAATAAAGTGCACCTTGTTTGTGGCACCGCATTTATCAGGTCCAAACATAATAGTATAAGGAGATTCACTGTCAAATTCCTTAGGTTTCCAATTAGCCTCCTGGGGCCGCAGAAATTTAATGTATGCACCACCACACTCAAGCCCCTCTTGAAGGCGAACCTCATACTGGAGGACAACAGTTCCATCCTTGAGACTCAAGGACTTATCTAATTCCTTCACTATAGCATACTTCCGTGCCTGCTCACTCACAAGAAGGCCATAATCTTCATGTCCCTCACTCTTTGAGTGTTTCCATTTACCTACAACCCAAAGAACACATCAACATACATAACCAACTTTTTTCACAAATCTATTCCACAAACACAACTTAGGAAATTTTAAGCAGAAACAAGAAGTCGAGATGAAAAAAGACACATAGTTTTCCCTTGCAGGCCAATTAGAGTCTTCTCTCATTAGAGACAAGTTCAACACAAGGCCATTGCAAGTTCCAATACTTATACAGATAAGATTACAATTCACAAAAATTCCAGAAAAAGGAGCAACACACATGTAAATTAGTATCAGAACTTCGTTGTACATTCCAAACAACCTCAGTTTGTAGACTAATTCACATGCATTAGTCCTATGGTCCTATGGACACACAAAACACTATAGGCATAACCCAAAAAATACAACATCAAAACTGTAGCATACTCTAGGAACAGAACAAAACATTCTAATTTAATGAAGTTTCCACTAAAACCTGTAAAACCAAGTATTTATTCAATGAAAGTATCCATATTGGTAATTTTACATGAGCCCAGACACCACACAACTAAATGCATTATAAGCTTACAGATATAACATGTGTGCCCAGAATGTTCTTTTTCCAAAGATAGTACTTTCTACTTAAAACGCCCAAGCCCTAACAACTTTCCAAAACCAATCAATAACCACAATTCAATCAGAAAATAATAATAATAAACTCATTTTCTTAGAACTCATTAACACCAAATCTACATCGCGATACTCAAATCTCTCAGTCATTTAAAAACAAATATCGCGACCACAAATCAACATACGAAAACTCCCAAAATTAAAGAAAAACAACAATAACAAAAATAGATCCAAATGAGAAAAAGCTAACCTTGGTAGTCGTCTTTCTCAGAAACGATCCAACGGCCGTCAAATGACTCGTCGAATGACTCGTACAAGATCTGAATCGTGGACTCATCAGATTCAGCAACAGATACCCAAAAACAAAAAAAATCAAAAATAGTAAAAAAAAAAAAAAAGCAGTTACCGTGGCATCATCGGAGGCGTAGATCAGCTTAAAAGAAACGAAAGCTAAGAACAGCAGAAGAGCGAACCAGCGAGAGACTGCCATCTCTCTCTTGAGTGATCTGAAATCCTAATCGAAATCTCTCAATCGACGAAATGTTTCGTTGTTGTGAAATTCTTTAGAGAGATGTTATATAGATCTTCCAGAAACTGCCATCGACATGTTTCGTCCAATGATATGTCATGCCACGTGAAATCCTCCAATCGTTGCTCGCCACGTCGGTATCTCCACCATTTCTTGTATATTAATCTGCGTATATAACTTGAGGACTTTTTTTTTTTTTTAATGCATAACTTGATGACTTTTGTAGTCAACATTTTTCGTCTATGACCCGTTCCAATTTGTTTTGGGCCTAGCCGTTGACGGCCCATTTGTGTTGACCCAATTCTGGCCCAATTTGCAGAATCCCTATATATATATATATATATATATATTTACGTTAGATTAGTCTATATCATTAACGAGTTTAATGATTATTATTATTATTATTCTTTGAAACTTAATGATTAATGTTTTGATCCGATGATGCATGTATCTATTATTTTTTTAATCAAAAAATTATATCTTAATGTTTAAAATAAAAAAATATTTATTCATGTTATGCAAATCTGTTTCAAATTATAAAATGAGAATATATATATTTTTAATTATTACTTAGTTATGTTTCTTTGCTGTTTGTGATAGCTCATCAGTTACGTTATAATGGATTGAAAATAACAGTAATTTTAACTTTGAAAATATAATAATATTACTGTTGAAACAAATAATATATTGTAAAAGTTAACGAAATCCATATCCATATTTATGTAGTGATATTGAGTGTCAGACACAATCAACTACTTTATGGAACATAAGAATTAAGATCAATCATGTCACAGTTTAGACCACAAATGAAAGTGATCTTGAGGAGATTATCCTTTTGCTCATGAGCGTGCAATAAAATTTTAGAGACTTCTCGTCATTAATCAAGCTTGAACAACATAATATCAAGTTTGACCTTTAAAAAATTAAATATAGGGAACATCCTAAAAAATCCTCTGACTTTTGATAAATTATCTATTTTCTCTCATATAGTTTTGTTTTTATTCAAAATACCGCTTGACTTTTAAATAAACATCCAAAATAACCCTTGGAGACGTATAAAATGATGATAATACTTCTGACAGTAATAGATTCTATTAAGTAGATAAGGTTGATCATTTGACTCTAAGGGCAAAAGCAGAATGCAAAGAAAATTTTAAAAAATTAATTAAAATATGAAAAATAAAAATAAATAATAATATTAAATATAACAATATAAAAAAATAAAGATAATTTTATTTAAAAATTAAAAAATAAAAAGTATTAAATAAAAGTCAACATTTTTCCTGTTGCTTAGCTTTCTCTCTCTCTCTCTAACCTCACCGGTGTCTCACTCTTTATCTAATTTCACCAGTCTCCTCTCTCTCTCTCTCTAATTTCTCCCTTTTGCTCCGTTACTCGCTGTCGTCTCCGCTAGACATCAACCACCCTCAACCATTCTCCCCTCTCCCCTTTCTGCCCCCCACGCAGACTCCTCTTCATCTCTATCTCTCTTCCGTGCCACCACCATCGCATTCTCTCATTTCCTCTTTCTTGTCATCATCTGGGTTTGAACCCCATTGAGGGACCTGGATGAGACCTTCATCTAGATCCCTCAATTGGATTTATCTGGGTTTAAACCTAGTTGAACCTTCAACTAGGTTTGAACTCAATTGAAGGTTTGATGCTTGATGATATTTGATGATTTTTTATGTTTGATTTTTGGGTTTAGATTTTTTTCTTTTTCTTTGGGTTATCAAGTGTGTTTGATGATTTTTTTTTGTTCCAATCTTTGTGGATTTATTGATTGATTATTGTTCAATATAGGTTTTGATTTATTGTTATTCATCTTTGATAAGTTGATTTTGATGGTTGTTGGTATATTCATCTGTGATGGTTGTGGTTTGTTCATTGTTGGTGGTGGGTCTGAAGGTTAATGATGATGATGTGATGGTTGGTGGAGATCCAGATTGGATCTCCACTTATATATATTTAAATTTTTAAAGTTTTTATTAGTTTATAATTTTTTATTTTAGAATATTATTTCATCATTATTTTATTTTTAAATAAAAATTTGAGGGTTAAAATTGTCATTTTATTTGTTGTCCAATTTTTTTGTTGATTTTGTAATAGATGGAGGATTTTAGATAAAAACAAAACCATGTAAGAGAAAATGGATAATTTATCAAAAGTTAGGTGGTTTTTTGAGAATTTTCCTTTAAATATATCAACAATAGATATTGATGTCCCATAATTTTAATGAAGGATTTTTGTTAATGAATTGATTCACGGAGTGGCCTATAAACAAACCATGGAGTTTGTTGTAGTCTATCAAATCAAAGGAACACCTACATATGCCCCATTTTTAAGTATCTCACGAGTACATGAAGCATATTTAAAGAGTGATGAATGCATGCTTCGATCATAAAATGCCGCTTAAAAATGAACTTGTTTGCTCAAATGATCAATGAAGGATAAAAGAGTTTTGAATGTCTGCAAACTAGGCAGACGACTGATCAAGGCACCGACAACCGTAGGCGCCGGCGGCGCATCCATAAGGCTGGCTTTAAGTCCCCCTTTGAAAGGGAAAAATCCACTAAATTTCAAGATAGCAATACACGTCTCAAATATTCTTGTTGTTCATTTTAGACAGAGTCTGAATTCTCAAATGTGTATATATACCACTTATGAACTCATCTTCTTATTTAATTGTAATAATAATAAAAAATATATATTGCCAATATGTTCAGTCCATGAACTGATGAGATTATGCCTATCTATTAAGAAAAACCAATGACCAAGCTGTCAAGTGTCAAGAACAGCACCAATTTCACATATCATAATCTATTATCTAAAACATATTATAATCTATTAGTTCAATAACACCACTTAGGTATTCGCATTGAGCAAGAGGCATGTTCATAATATCCAACTACAATTTATACGGCCATACCACATCAGAGAGGTATTGTTCAATTTCTATCTTTTTTTTAAAAATTTTTTTTATTCTAATGTTAATTTTTCTCCATAGAATTTATTTACTCATAGTAATTGCATATACGAGGTAGCTTTAGTTTGATGTGTTTTTAGTGGATGGATAAATCCGTAATGATAAATTGTTTATTTGGTGACCATAATACTTTTTATTAAAAATATATGGATTGCATGGAATGTATATATGCTGTTACATATGGTACGAATGACTAGTCTCCGAAGTATATATATCTCATGTTGTCAGCATATATAAATGTTACTGCACAAGTGGAAAGTACACAGGTATTAACATCTTATAACACCGGGGTAGTGCACAAGTGGAAAGGACATAGATATTGACATCTTATAGCACCAAGGCAGTCAAGTTCAATTCAACAAAATTTATAGACTGCATATCTTCAATGCTGTAACATTGGAAGTATATGAATTAATATTGCAATATCAGAAATGATGTTACAACAATTTTTGTATAGAAAGTAGTATAGAACTCAGCTTTTTTTTTTTTTTATTAAGTTTGACTTGATTTCGTGATTAATGAGAAATTATTGATTTTTTTTTTTTTAATACAACAACGGTATCTGGGATAAATCCAGAGGACGTTCGGGACCTTGGAACCGAGATATGACATTGATAGCACGGTGCGGGGGCTACTCTCAAATTGAGATGAATCTACCCACACGGAAGTGGGAGAAAGACCCACACTGGGGTGGAAGGTCGACCCACACAAATGGTGGGAAATTAAGAATCATATTATATTATATTATATTATATTAGTATTAATTATAGTATTATAATATTATTATATTATATATAGAGGGGGGTATACCGGGTGTCGAACCCGTGCCTTCTTGCAAAGGGAGGCACGGGTTTTGGTTGCTGGCGCCAACTGCGCCAGCAACCAAATGACAAGAAATTATTGATTTGAAGTTTATTCTTGTGTTTAAGTGACAAGACTTTTGCCAAGAAAATATAATATTTTCCTTATATATTTTAGGAATTATAATGATAATTTTCATAAGAAAATATAATGATAGTTTGACTTGTTCTTGGACAATAATCTTGAAAAAAAGTCCTTACTTGTATTGGAAATTGTTATTGGTCAACTAATAAACTTAAATGCAGAATGGGTCAAAGATTTTCCTTGGACCAGATTCGGACAAACAAGAATTTTGGATTCAAGAAAATCAGTCAATACTGTTATGTGCATTTTCTGGACTCACCAAATGGGCTGGTAAAAGTATGATAAAAGCCCAACAAGTCAACCCAATGCAAAGACCCAGTTATTAACCTCAAGCCCAGTGAGCTCTGCAGCTCGCACCAGTGAGCTCGTTTCCCAACCAGGCTGTAAATCGTTATGTCGTTCGCTCTATGCATGGCTCGCTACTCAGCGAGGTTCAGCTTGAGGTCGCTTAAGGTAGTAAACAGCTCGCCCAATGGTCAGTTAATACAAAATCTTCTAGAATAGACAGTTACCCAATTTGATCATGATTCTCTCGCCAGAAACGGAAGTTAATTCAAATTCAAATTCAGTTAACGTGATCTCGAGATTTACGGAGTAGTTACCTAATTTAGCTCTAACCGATCAGGAAACATATTTAATTTGTAATTCCTTTCCTCTTTTTTCTCTTCCTAATTTATAACGCATCTCTCTCTATAAATAGAGGCTAAATTCATTGTAACAGAGATCTAAGCAATAATATACTGTCACTCTACCGGATTGTTGAAAGACAGTTGTGGACGTAGGCACACTCGCTGAACCATGTAAAAACTGAGTGTTGTTTCTATTCTTAACCATCTTTCTTTAGTTTTATTCTTGGTTTTTGTGCTGTTTCACATTGATTGCAGGCATTGGGAATTGAATTCTCATTGACCAAAAAATCACGTCGACATTTTGGCATTAGAAGGAGGGCCCCAGACTGCAATCTGTTCTATTTCAAGTCTCCGATTTTCAACAATGCCAAAGACTAGACAAACCAAGAACATGGGCTCATAGGCTGATCAAGCAGAGAGCCAGACCAGTTAGCATCAGCGTAATGCGCAGCAGATGGACGATGCACCCATGCATGCAGCAGACCCGTCATATGGTCAAGCAGTAGGTGCTACAGCAGGCATGCCACCCTTGCCCCCTCGCCAATCCGTTCCAGGCGCTCCAATTGATGGGCAACAGGAATGTTACCAAAGACAGGAAGTGTTGGAGTTCACAGTTCGGCAACTAGCGGATGCTGTCAATTTATTGGTGCAGGCTTAGACACAGAATGCGCCCAGGATTGAGGTTGAGGCTCTAAGGCAGGTACTTCCACAGCATGAAGTGTAAGGGTTAGAGAGGCCACTTAGAGAGGTGCAACGACCTACAAACTCAGCTCGTTCCTCCAATGCACGCTTTAGAGCTGGAGGTCGCCTTGTTCGTGAAGAAGTAGCACGCCCTGCAAACTTGGTGATAAGGGTAAGTCAGGATGTAAGCAGGCGGGTATAAGCTGGTCATGATAAAGCCTGAGCTGCATCTCGGTGTGTAAACGAAGTGGATGAGCGACATGCAAGGTCGCATCGGGCTGGTGGCTCGGCCAGAGAGAGTCATAGGTATGAGTCAGAGCACCACTCTCTAGGTTGCGATCGTAGGAGAAGATATGAGCCCCGAGACCCTCAAGTTGAAGAGCTTCTTTAGAGGGTCCAACAACTTGAGGCGCAACCTGATGCCCAAGGCCAACGTGAGCACTACAGAGAGAGGACTCCGTTTACAAAGGAGATCGAGACGTAGCCTTTCCCTCACAGGTTTAAAGTCCTTAGCATCCAATAGTACAATGGGGACACCGACCCTTATGATCACCTCGATGTCTTTAATGTCCAGATGGACTTGTAGACGGATAACCCGATAGTGAAGTGCCGCGTATTCCCAACTACTTTAAGGGATATTCCGTGGGCTTGATTCAAGAATCTCCTAGCTTGCAACATAGGAAGTTGAGAGGAGTGTCAGCAGAAGTTTGTTGGCCAGTACAGGGCATTGAGGAGGCAGCTTGTACCATCCTGCCACTTGGCTATCATTTTCCAACGTCAGGGTGAGTCATTGAAATATTATATCACCAAGTTTAGATGCGAGGTCGTGAATGTTGAGAATCTATCAGATGAGAGTATATTGACTGCAATCTCAGCTGGGTTGCGCAAGGATGAAAAATTGTATGAAAACATTTACAAGTCCCCAGGGAAGGATCTGGGAGAGTTCTACGAGCGAGCTGTAAAGGAGATCAGGTGGGAAGAAACCTTCGGCCCGAAAAAGTCCAACCAGAAAAATGAAACGGGCAGTTCCAATCAGATGAAAAAGAGAAATAATGACAGGAACGAAGGAGAAGGTAGGAACAGTGACTCAAACAATCAAATTGCGAAGAAGGCTAGGAAAGAGCCTAGGAACGAGCGACCTCAGCGTCAAGATCACTATGAGGGTTACAACTTCCTGTCAGAATCACAAAACAGGATCTTTGCAGCGGAGAGAAACAGGGAAGACTTTGGGAAGGCCTACCCCTTGAGAGCCCCTGTTCAGTATAGAGACAAGAGTAAGTTTTGTGCCTATCATAATGAGGTCGGACACAACACTTTAGATTGTTGGGCGTTGAAGGACGCCATTGAAAAGTTAATCAGAAGAGGTCGCCTGAGGGATTATGTGGTGAGACCTGCAGACTCGCGACCTCCACAGCAATGACCTCAACAACAGCCACACAACAACAGCCCCAGTGAGCTCCCGAGCCAGAGCATGAGCTTGCGGTGAGGACCATTTTTATAATTCATGGTGGCCCCCATATCGCAGATGCTTCAAACAGGTTGCATAAGAGATACGTTCGAGAGATAAATCATACCTTTCAGGTCAGTGGATTGGAGGGACCTGCAAAGAAGGCGAGGACGACCTCGGACGAAATTGTGTTCACTGATAAAGATACGAGAGGTGTGATCTGGCCTCATAATGATGCGTTGGTCATCCGAGCTAAGATCAGCAACATGGAAGTGCGACGCATTATGATTGACACGGGGAGCTCGATAAATGTAATATACAAGAGCTGTTTTGATCAAATGGGGCTAGGAGCAGAGCAGTTGAGACCGTCCCCAGAGCCTCTTTACGACTTCACTGGAGATACTATTGTACCAGTGGGTCAGATCAAGCTGCCACTCACGCTTGGGGAAGTAGGTCGCCAGACAACTGTGTTGGCGAATTTGTTGATTATCGACTGCCCATCAGCATACAATGTGGTCCTGAGAAGACCTTCATTGAACGACCTGGATGCATTCACTTCAACCAGGACCCTCATAGTTAAGTTTTCAACTCCCAACGACGTCGGGTGTGTTCGGGGAGAGCAGCATTTAGCCAGACGCTGCTACGAGGATGCGATGGGCGTAAGAGGAAGAAGGTGACGTGGTTTTGGTAGGCGAGCCACGAGTTATAATTGAAAATGGGGTTAGCCATGATCTTGACCCTCGCGAAGTGGATACAGAGCGAGCTACAGGGCCAGTCGAGGAAGTGAAAGACGTTCAGGTAAGCGAGGGTCAAGATGTTTGAAGCTGGGAATAGGTTTGGCTCCAGAACTAAGAGCTCAGCTCCCTGACTTCCTAAAGGCGAACTTGGATGTGTTTGCATGGAATCATGAAGACATGGTGGGGATAGATCCTAAAGTGATGTCACACAGGTTGAATATTGATCCTCATCACAAGCCAGTTCGCTAGAAGAGAAGGGCAATGACAGGGGAGCGCTACTTAACATTGAAGGAAGAGGTAGATAAGCTGCTGGCCAACAAGTTTATCAGAGAAGCTTACTACTCAACCTGGGTTGCCAATCCCATGTTGGTGAAAAAGAAGAACGGAAAGTGAAAAACATGCATCGACTTAACTGATTTGAACAAGGCGTGCCCCAAATATAGTTTCTCCTTGCTAAGGATAGACCAGCTCGTGGATGCTACAACTGGTCACGAACTCCTAAGCTTCATGGATGCATACTTGGGTTATAATCAGATCGCAATGAACCTCGAGGACGAAGAGCACACCTCGTTTATGACAGATCGCGACTTATATTGTTACAAGGTGATGCCCTTCGGGCTGAAGAATGCATGTGCAACCTATCAACGCTTGGTAAACATGATGTTTGAAAAGCAGATTAGAAAGACCATGAAGGTCTATATTGATGATATGTTAGTAAAGTCCAAGCAGATGGGTGATCATGTGTGCGACCTGGAGGTGATGTTTCATATTCTGATGACTTACCAGATGAAGCTGAATCCACACAAGTGCGTATTCGGGGTAGCCTCTGGGAAGTTTCTGGGGTTTATGGTGAACAATAGAGGCATCGAGGCCAATCCTGAGAAGATTATAGCATTGATCGACATGAGGTCGCCTACCAGGGTAAAAGATGTGCAAAGCCTTAACGGCCAGGTCGCAACACTAAGCAAGTTCATCTCGAAAGCTACAGATAAATGCATCCCATTTTTTGACATTTTAAAGAAGGCAAAAAACTTCGATTGGACCGAGAAGTGCGAGTTAGCTTTCCAACAGCTCAAGGAATATATGGGGTGAACTTCACTCCTCTCCAAGCCTAGAGAAGGAGAAAAACTCATTTTGTACTTGAGGGTATCTCAACAACCTTTAAGCGCTGCTTTTGTGAAAGAAAAGGAGAAGACGCAGCTTCTAGTATACTATGTAAGTAAAAGATTGCAGGATGCTAAAACTAGGTACTCGCAGATGGAGAAGCTCGCCTACTGCCTGGTGGTCGCATCAAGGAAGCTGCGACCTTATTTTCAAGCTCATACAATGGAAGTCCTTACCCAGTATCCACTGAAGCAGGTTCTACATAAAGCGGACACCTCAGGTCGCTTATTAAAATGGGCAGTTGAGCTCGCACAGTTTGACATTCAGTACAAGCCGAGGACAGCTATCAAGACTCAAACTCTGATAGATTTCATTGCAGCATTTACAGAGCCTGTGGATGATGAAGTAGAATCTTCTGAAGGACCAACCTGAGAACTTTATGTTGATTGGTCATCTAGCGAGCAGAAAGCTAAAGCTGGAGTTCCATTGATTAGTCTTGAAGGCCATAAAATCATTTATGCATTGAGGTTTGGTTTCCAGGCTACAAATAATGAAGCTGAATATGAAACACTGCTCGCAGGTCTGCGCTTGGCTAAGGAGTTGCGAGTTGAGCGATTGAGAGTCTTCAGAGACTCACAGCTCGTGATTTGCCACATTCTAGGAGAGTATCAGGCCAGAGGATAGAAAATGGCTATATATCTCCAGAAAGTTCATGAAATACTAAGTGCTTTCTAGAAATACGAGGTGAAGCAGATCTCGCGAGCTCAAAACTCATATGCAGATGCACTAGCTCGCCTGACAACTACTCGAGACGCAGATTTCCTTGAAGCGATCCCAGTGGAGTTCCTGCCAATCCCAAGCACAGATATGAGAGATTCAGTGATGACCATAACTGTGTAGCCTGATTCCTGGATGAGTCCAATTTTAAATTATCTGTAGGATAAGAAACTGCCAGGTGATAAGCGAGAAGCACGGTGCTTGTGAGCTAGAGCAGCCAGATACTGCATCTATGACGATGTTTTATATAAGAAGAGGTTTTCAGCTCCACTTTTGAGATGCATTGATGGCCTAGACTATGAGATCGAGATGAAAGAAATACATAAGGACCATTGTGGAAATCATGCTGAAGGGCTGTCTTTAGCTCACAAGGCGCTTCGATCGGGTTTTTACTGGCCCACGATGAAGTAGGACGCCATCGACTTGGTTAAAAAGTGTGATAAGTGCCAAAGGTTTGCTCAAGTTCCATGAGCTCCACCAACCTATCTCCAATAAATTGTGAGCCCGTGGTCCTTTGTAATCTGGGGGATAGATCTAATCGAGTCTTTACCAACAACTCGTGGAAGATGCAAGCACGCTATAGTTGCTGTAGACTATTTCACCAAGTGGGCAGAAGCAAAGGAGCTAGCAGAAATTTCCATGACGAAGATTGAAAAGTTCATGTGGAATAATATTATTTACAGGTTTGGGGTTCTTCAGTAGATTGTGACAGATAACAGAATCCAGTTCAACAGCGACCAGTTTCTCAGGTTCTGCAACGACCTAAAGATTACAAAGAGCTTCTCAACAATGGACCATCCACAAGTCAATGACCAAGTTGAAGTTGTGAATAAAATCATAAAGCAAATCTTGAAGATAAAGTTGGAAGCGAAGAAGGGAGTGTGGGTAGACGAGCTTCAGAAAGTATTATGAGCTTACAGAACCACAGCTCGCAGCACCACAGGCGAGACACCATTTTCAATGGTGTACGGATCTAAGGCCATGATCCCAGCAAAGCTAGAAGTTACCTCGCAACGTAGAGTGACCTTCAATCCAAAAGACAACGACCAACTACTAGTAACAAACCTTGACCTATTTAAAGAAGCAAGGGAATCAGCACGGATGAGAGTGGCAGTCTATCAACAAAGGATTGCGAGATACTACAACAAGAAAACTCGAGTTTGAACTTTCAATGCTGGAGATTTAGTATTGCGCCTTATTCTACCTGGAGCTTGCAAAGCCAGTGATGGGTTCTTAGGCCCAAATTGGGAAGGACCTTACATCATCAAAGCAAACTTGGGAAATGGAGCTTATAGTTTAACTAACATGAATGGAGCTGAAGTTCCTCTAGCTTTGAATGCCGAACATCTTCGACCATATTATCGGTAACTTCTTTCTTGTATTTAAGTTGTAAATCAATTTTATCATGATTAATAAAAGACTCCATTTTCCTCATACTATGTGTTATTGGTTATTCATGAGTTCAAAATCTCATAAGTGAACGAGCCAACGGGCTCCGTCCTGATTAGCTCGTCGCCACGCTAAAAATAAAAGAGCCTAAAAAGCAGGCGAGGTCACGTACCTTTGCATAACTCGCTAAAAATAAAAGAGCCTAAAAAGCAGGTAAGGTTACGTATCCCTGCATAGCTCGTCAAAAATAAAATAGCCTAAAAAGTAGGCGAGGTTACGTACCTCTGCATAGCTCACCAAAAATAAAGGAGCCTAAAAAGCAGGTGAGGTTACGTACCCCTGCATAGCTCGCCAAAAATAAAAGAGCCTAAAAGGCAGACGAGGTTACGTACCCCTACATAGCTCGCTAAAAATAAAAAAGCCTAAAAAACAAGCGATGTTACATATCTCTGCATAGCTCGCTAAAAATAAAAGAGCCTAAAAAGCAGGCGAGGTTACGCACCCCTGCATAACTTGTTAACAATTCAATATGGCAGATAAGGTTTGACCTGTTGCCTAAATCAAAATATTTTATTAACTGATGAATTAAGTAATTGCTCAAATTATTATATCTGATTTCAGACAAGTTTATATTATGATAATTAGCTCGCATGAAGCTTTATGACGAAATGAAGATTATAAAATGTGTTACAACAAACACAATAACTCTAGCGCATTCAACAGAGGAGATATGATGAAAGAAATTTCATTAAGTTCAAAAAATCCTTTACAAATTGAAAGAATACAAGTGTAAAGAAAAAGGCAAAAGATAAGCTACTAGTCTCCAGCTGGAGAATCTGGCCCTAAGAAGGAGTCCTCACTGGAAGACGAGCTGGATAGGTCGGCAACACCAGTAGGACCAGCTTGAGAGGGCGAGCTAGGCACTTACGTTGCCAAAGGAACCGCCTCAACTAGAGACGAGGTGGCCTCTGCCTTGAACCTCTCCACAGCTCGGAGTCCCTCATCACCAAAGATGGAAAAATCTATTTTAGGATGAGACATCCATAACGTGTAAAGGAAGTTAAGGCCTGTTCTTTCCTCAGCCTCACCTTTGGCTTCAGCAACCTGCACATCTGTTTCCTGAATAGACATCTCTTTGAAAATCATCAACTCTTCGAAGGTGTCATTTGCATGGCGATTAACGCCCTCAATTTCTCGCTTCGCAGCTTCTACTTGCTGTTCGGCTGCCTCAGCTAGCTTCTCTGTAACCTTAGCTTGTTGTAGCACATTCTCCATTTGCTGCTCAACAGTCTCAGCTCGCTGCACTGCAGCCCCCACTTGTTGCTTGAGCACCTTAGCTTGGTGTTCAGCTTTTCAGCCCACTGCTTAGCAGCCTAAGCTCACTACACTGTGGCCTCAACTCGTTGGCCGAGCTCCTCAACTTGTTTCTTTGCAATCCCAGCTCGGTGTTCGGCCTCCTCGGTCCGCTGTGCTGCAGCCTTCACTATTTCAGCTTGTTTTTCGGCCAGTTCGGCCCGCTGTTCAAACTGCCTTAGCTTGTCCTTCACCTTGTTCAATTCATCTTTTGCCTTATCACGTTCATCTTCACAATTAAGTAGTAAGGCAGTGAGGTGCGACCTAATGATTTCGTAATCACCTTCTACCCGCACCAAAGCTTTTTTGACTGTCTGTTTAGCTATGTTCGCTGCAGCCATCATCGCCCCGTGGCCGTACACGAACCTTCTCCCGTCTTGGGCTCTCTCGGTCAAGGATGTTATCTCCTCCTTAGCTTTCTCCAGTTCGCTCTCCAGCTCCATTATTTGTTTTTCAGCAAATCTGGTCACTCTCCTTCGTTTTATTGATGTGAGAGCAGACTAAAATTCCATAAGTTAATATTTGATAAAATAAAGAGGTCAGGTGATAAAGGAAAAATGAACTACCAGCATGGCATGTCGAGCTGCGTATTTATCCAGGTCCGTACCCCTAAGAGACCTGTTCTCTAAGGCCCTTGTATGAGTCAATATGATTATTAGCCAGTTGTCAAGAAAAGAGCTTAGATATCTTCCCCCAGGTCTGTCTTCGGGGTCTGGCATAGTCGACGATGGAATCTCCCCAACCTCGGAGACCTCAGGCTCTTCATTCCTGTAAACATGACGTCGCGTGATAGAGGTGCGTTTAGCCCATTTCTTTTGTTTACTCCCGCTAGTACCAGCTCAGGTCTCCTAGGGAGGGACCTCAGATGGAGCATCCCCTGCTTCGGGTTACGAGCTAGGAGTTGGAACCTGGGGAAGATCTACTGCTGTTTCTGAAGATGGCACCTCGCTGGGAGCAGCAACTGAGGGAGTTTTTGCTTTAGTAGGTTGCTTTGAACGCTTCAAAGGAGTACCTGAAGGAGTTGGAGCTTCAGCAGAACGCTTTGAAGGAGAAGCTGAAAGAGCTGGAGCTTCAGCAGATCGTTTTGAAGGAGTAGCTGAAGGAGCTAGAGCTTCAACAGACCCCTTTGAGGGAGTAGCTGAAGAGGCTGAAACTTTAGCAAGTCGTTTCGGAGAGTACTCAAGAAGAGTAAGTTTCCTCCTCTTGGTTGGAGCTCGCCTAAAGGAAGAAGCAGAAGCTGGAGGAACAGCTGTTTGAGAAGCACCTATTGGTGAGGTGCAAGCTGGAGTCAGTGCTGGAACTATTGGAGTGAGGGTTGGACCTGCTGGAGCAGACGAAGATGGAGCCTCTGGAATAGTTGTATGACTTGGAAGAGAGATGAATTAATCTGTACAACTGGAGCTGTTCGAGTTGGAGGAGCCGGAGCTATTTCTGCTCGCGAGGTAGGGGCAAGAGCTGGAGCTGATTGGGAAGCAGATGCATCTTCTTCCTCGACAGGAAATTCAAGAATTGAAAGGAGATCGAACTCTCCAATTTTCCCTATATTCTTGTTGCTATCTATTAATAGAGAATCTTCAGGAGGAGCGAGGTTGTGAGCCTGAAGAAAAGCAATGTAAAATTTGTTACTGATGCTCGCTGCACCCGAGTTTGCGAATACCTCGAGAGCCCTTTTTCCTTGCTGTTGAGAGGAGACTTGTCCATTTTCAGCTCTATAAAACAAAAATTAAAATAAAAAAATAATTATTTTAGCTCGCTAAATATTCCCTTCTACATACCCGGGCTCAAGACAAAACTGAAGTTGTTAAGATCTGCGAGAGAAGGGCATGAAACGAGAAACCAGTTCGTCTTGTATGCCCCAACATTGGATTTGCCCTTCGCACCTCATTGGGGTAAGAGGTTTTTATATTCCGACTGACGAGTTGCGAGATAATAAATGTCATCTCGCTTTCCATCCTCTGTGCTTCACACCTTGATGTTGTAGAGGTATTGGATGATTTGTAGAGTTGGGGGAGGAAGATTGTTTATGAGAAAGGTCAAGGTTAATGAGGTCAGCTACGAGTATGAGTTCGACGTCAACTGGAATGGTGCGAGCTTAACCGTGTTCAAGAACTCGATTAAGTAAGGATGAATGAGGAACCTTAATCCCTGCTCTAGATGCTGGGTACTGACAGCAACGTACCCCCATGAAGGATAGCATGCATAACTTTCTGGAGCCAGTGCCATCATACGACAGCTCCTGGGGATACAGAATTGAAGAGCAAGTCCCTCCAACTCGAAAGCATTTACTGAAGATTCATAGTGAGCAAACACTTCGCGAGCTTCCCTTTCTTCACGAGCTCGCCGTTCTGCTGCGAGTCAATGAGTTGCTTCAAAGACAACCCGAGTTTTAGCTCGTTCTCCACCTTGAGTTGCTTCACTAACGTTGCGAGCTCCGCTTGAAGACATTCAAACAAAAGGGGGTGTGGTTAGGTCGCAACGAGCAGATCACTAAAATGTTAAAAAAATTTTCAAGTTTCTTATTTCGCAGATTGCTCGTACTTTAGGGGGGCTCGACCTATGAAGAAACAACCTGCGAGCTAGTAGTCTGCAGGAATCAAATCCAACAATTTGCATGCATGATATGCCACAAACAGTAAATCAGGTTGCAAGCAAACAAACTACAAGATCGAATCAACAAAAATTAAAAAGTCGTGCTCAACAAGAAACCCAGAATAACAAAGATTCAACATCAAGAACACAACATATTCAAACCATTTCAGACGACAGAAAGCAAAATGCAACAACATCAGCTCAACAAAGATAAATCATAAAACTGAAAACTTGAAGTTGAACGAAAACTTACTGTAAAGCTCTGATGAAAGTGCAAAAAAAGGGCGACTGGAAGTCAAGGTTTTGTAGAGAATCGGTGAAATGCGCAGCAACAAAGAGCTTGATGGCTGGAAGAAAATGATAAGTGAACAGGGCAATGAAGGGCTCCACCAGTTTATATAGGTGATCGAGCTCGAGCCCCAGCTGTCCGATCTGGAGAGTATGTAACCGTTATGCATCTGACGGTGCAGCACGAGTAACGGCTTTATAATCATGCAGCCGTCAGTTGAAAGACGTGCGCATTAAATGGGCGTGGCCCAAGACGTGCTACTATCGATTCAGTTATCTCCTGCATGACCGCCACGTGTTAGAGTTGATAAGAATGAATTTGAAAAGACACGAAACGACAAATTCAAGTTAGCTTTTACCAGCGAGCTTAAGCTCCCAATTCGTAGAATGAACTGAGAGTTGGGGGGCTGATGTTATGTGTATTTTCTAGACTCATCAAATGAGCTGGTAAAAGCATGATAAAAGCCCAACAAGTCAACCCAATGCAAAGATCCAATTATTAACCCCAAGCCCAGCGAGCTCCGCAGCTCACACCAATGAGCTCGTTTCCCAACCAGGCTGCAGATCGTTATACAGTTCGCTCTATGCATGGCTTGCTACTCAGCGAGGTCCAGCTCAAGATCGCTTAAAGCAGTAAACAGCTTGCCCAGTGGCCAGTTAATATAAAATCTTTCAGAATAGGCAGTTACCCAATTTGATCATGATTCTCTCACCAGAAACGGAAGTTAATTCAAATTCAAATTCAAATTCAGTCAACGTGATCTCGAGATTTATGGAGTAGTTACCTGATTTAGCTCAACCGATCAGGAAACATATTTAATTTGTAATTTCTTTCCTATTTTTTCTCTTCCTAATTTGTAATGTCTCTCCCTCTCTATAAATAGAGGCTAAATTCATTGTAATAGAGATCTAAGCAATAATATACTGTCACTCTGCCGGATTGTTGAGAGACACTCGTGGACGTAGGCGCACTCGTTGAACCATGTAAAAACTGAGTGTTGTTTCTGTTCTTAACCATCTTTCTTTAGTTTTGTTCTTGGTTTTTGTGCTGTTTCACATTGATTGCAGGTATTGGGCATTGAATTCTCGTCGACCAGAAAATCACGTCAACAAATACTTAAAAATAGGAGTTGTCTTAATACCTTTTTTTTGGTTGATTTTAATTTTTGATCTTTTTGGTAACCTTTATTCCCTATTTATTTATTTAGGCAATTGTTATTTTGGTGTTTCCTTTACATAATATTTACTGCACATTTCTTGAATAAAAATGGGACTAGTTCGTACAGAGAAGAGAAGCAAGCAGCACAAGTGTTTGAGAGCTTTAGAGTATATGCTTGTAAAAACTTAGAGAGCTTATTCTCCAAGTAATTTCTAGACCTAAGAGAAGAGTTAACTAGGTCTACGTTTTTGTCTAGAGGCTTGTTGGGATAACAAGTCATTAAATCTTTGGGAGAAGATAGGTTCACAGCAGTTGAAGAGAGTTCAAGTCGCTATTAGTCATTAAAGATAAGAGGAGCTGGCTACAACTTGTGAGGTGAACATGTACACATCTTATGTCAATTCTATAATGGAGTCTTAGATTGGAAAAATCAAGATTATGTTATAAATTGTTGATGTTCATTAATAAGTTGATCACTTTTGGTAAGACCTCGTGCATGTAGTATAAAACCGAACCACGTCAAAAATGTTACTGTGTTCATTTTACTTTATCACTACTTTTGTATTTTTGTTGCAACATGTAGTTTACATGTTGTGACATATTCCACTATGTTACAACATTTAATTAAGTGTTGTAATATTGATTAATGGTCAGTCACATCAGTTATGAAAAATTAGGTAATCCTCGATAAATAGGTTATCTCAATAAATTTTTACATTTGAGCCATGTACTCTGAGTGAAATAAATAATTTCTGGCACCAATGTTATCTTGTACTGTACATATTTCAATAAATTGTTTCCAGTCATCAAGGTTACTAGTAGTACTTGTGCTTGAATAATAAGATAATTAAATGGATCGATTACCCACTTTTAGTAACATGTTCGAACAATTCTTGCAAGAAGCATCAACTCAACTAATCACCACAGGAAAACAATTAATTTATGCATGCTGTTATTCGAGCTTTTTTGTCATTAGTTTCTAACTACGTACCTCGTAATGAAGAGTTAATGATTACAGTCTTCTTGTTGATCAGGCTTTGAGATATATACTGGGACCAACCATCTAGTATATAGATGAACATGAAGGGATTGAAATTCACATCTTTAGTACACATCAACCATATATCAGGCATTCAAATAGAGTTGGAGTGTGTTTAGTTATCCACAAACAAAACATTCAAACAAAAATCATGTCCGTAAAAACACTACAATTATAATCTACTTAGGGATATTATGAAAAACCTTCTCGAAAAGTAAACTAATGGTGATTAGCATCCTCCCCCCCTTCCCCCCCCCCCCCCCCCTTTTTTTTAATCATGTGAGTTGCCATTTACTTGTTAAAAATACCAGTTAGTATTAAAGTTGAAAGGTATAGCTGGATGAATAATTTTATTTGTTTTAATAAAATTAAATAAAAAACTGAAAAATAAATAATTAAATAAAAATTTAATGCATCAAATCTTTACCGTCTTATGGATGGTGGAGATTAATTTGAAGAAAAATTAAATAATTAAATAAAAGTTAAAAGTTAAATAAAAATTTTAATTTATAAAAAGTTAAAAATTAAATAAAAATTTTAATTTATCTGTAGTCTATAGTTCATCTTAAAATGAACGGTAAAGATTAATTAAAAAAAAATAATATAAATTAAAAAATTAAATATGAAATATAAATTTAAAAATCCCCTAATCTTCTTCTAGAATCAAAACTACAATCTCCACCTCTCGCTCTTCTTCTTCTGCTTCTTCTCTCCTTTTTCTTATTCGAAATCTCCATGGTCTCCATCACTCTCTCTTCTTCTTTTACTTCTTCTCTCCTTCTTCTTCTTTGAAATCTGGGTTCGACACACACACACACACTCTCTCTTCTTGTTCTTTTTCTCTTCTTCTTTTTCTTCTTTTTCGACTGGGTTCATCAAATCCAATTGAATCTAGTTCGATGAACCCATATTAACACAGCTTCATCTAGGTTAGTTGAACCCACACTTAATTGGGTTCGACAAACTTAGATGAAACTAGGTTCGTCGAGCCCAGTTTTAGTTCGATGAACCTAGATTAACCAATTGAATCTGGGTTTGTTAAACTCAGATTCAATTGGGTTTGTCAATTTTTTTTAGTTTAATTTGTAAATTTTTTATTTTAATTTTTTGGATTTTGATTGAATATACAAACCTTGATGATTTTGGGTTTTATGGATTTTGATTGTGGGTTTTGTGTGTTAATGTTTCTAGCATTGGTTAACGTTGATAGGTTGATAAATGGATTTTTTTTTTCCTAGTTGATATTGATTTTAAAGAGGTGGAGATCCAATCCCCAGATTGGATATCCATCGTCTATTAAGAATTAATGAATGGTGGAGATCCAATGGATCTCCACCTTTTAAAAAATAATTTTTTTAAAAAATTATTTTAAAGGGTATGTTTGTCATTACATAATTTTGAAAGGTACAATAGGGATTTTATAGAATCTTAATAAGGGTATTTTAGTCATTTTATGGTTTTGGAAGGAAAATATTAACATTTTGGATGAAAATTTTACGGTAAGAGATGGTTCATCTAATAAAAAAAATCGAGGGCTATTCACTATTTCTTTACTTTTTAGGGGCTTTTTCATAATATCCAATCTACTTATTATAACAGGTTAATACATTGGTTAATATCTCTCTCTCAGCTCTTTAAGTTTATATGTATATGTGATAATTGGATTGATTTTTCTTTTTCATCTACCACACACCCAAACGACATGCCTAACCATGCCTCCTATTTTCACTACTTAAGATGACTTCTTCAGGCTCCGAATGTTTGGAGATGATTGATCTTATACCTCTTTATTTTATTATAAGAAATTAAACTAGCTGTTAGCAACTTAATTTTCTTGAAAACATATTCATTAGATTGGCAAATTTGGAAAGAAATATCTTAGGAATTTTTATGCTATAATTTCATATATATACTTACAGATATCATTGTTAGCAAGAACTAATATTTCATAGATTATATTGGGGGACATATATTTCCTACCTTCCGTTATCCTGCATCATTATATATAAGCAATGTTTAAGAAACCGCTCGCCGTCAGCTGGTCGGCAGGCTGGCGCCTAACAATTTGGGTGCCTAGTTGGCGACTAGTTGCCATCTAGGTGGTTTGATCGGTGGTCAACGGACTGCCGGTTAAACACGAAAAAATTTACCAAAAAAAAATAGTAGTTACAAACACAACAAACAACATCTTAGAGCTTTGTAAGGCTGCAAAAAAATTTACAAAACAATGTGAATTTAAAAAAAAAAAATTACTAGTGCGAGGAATGAGTGTGATGACGACGGTGAGATAAGTGATGACGAGGAATGATAGCGTTTGAACATAAACTAGCAAGAAACAACGTCACTTGTTGCAGTGGATGACTGATGGGGGTTAGATCGATTGAGCGAGAGAAGAGAAGGAGAAGCAATAAGTTCATGACTGGTGGGGGTTTGAGATCGACAGAAAAAGGACGGTTTTGAGGCACTTGGCGTTGAGTCATTAGCTGGTGACTGGCAGCGAGTTGGTTCGGCTGGTGATGAGTATGGGGTGAAATGTAATGGTTTGAAGGCTGAAGCTAGGGCTAATCATTTCAATCATTTTATATAAAAATCAAAACGACATCATTATAGGTTGCTCATAACGAAGCCGTTGTTTTTTTTTGTAATTATTATTTTAAAAGTTAAAAACCCCAAAATGTTATCGTTTTAAGGAATCCAGAACAACATCATTTTGGATCTTGATTTTTTTTTTTTATTAATAGAAAAAATGAAGCTTTAAAAGCTTCATCTGCAATGTTCGAACCTCCAAACCAACCGTAACCCCAACCTTCGAACCACGACGCATTTTCCTCGCACTAGTTGTACTAGTAGACCGTAGGCTTTGAACCTGAACAAGAAAACTTTGGTCAACCACCTAATAACATTGACTTGCTTACAATCAGTGCCGTGTCCAACTGATTAGTAGTTTCCGAAACATTGCGATTTTTAAAACATTGTATATAAGTGGGTCACACAAATTAATTTCAACATTAACTTTTAGCTTAAAACCTCATTTCATCTAGCTAGTTAGCTAGTTGTTAACATGCAATATTTTCTCTAATATAGTTTGTAATATTGTTTTGTTTTGTTTTTTGTTTTGTTTATTTATTTATTTTTTTATAGTCATATATTAGTATATAACCTAAAAATTACATCCGACACTTGTTCCCTCTTTATAGCAATGCAGCTGAAACCGAGCCTGTATCTCTGAGCTTATAAAATAAAATTTCCTGAATCAAAAGCCAACAAAAAACGTGGTTTGGGTTGATTTCATTATTAGTGAGAAGCAGCGCTAGAAAAGCACTAATCATACATAAAATGATCTACGAATTAAGCAGGCTAATCAATTCTTTAACACATACACACACTATAAATAAGACAAAAATTGAGCTGAACCACATCGAGGTACGTACTTGGTGTCAATTGCCACCTACCTTGATTCTGTTGACATCTTAATTACGTTCATGAGTAGATTGGACTTCAAAGCTTAGAACCCACATTCTGAAAATTCTCTTTCAATGGCTCCTTCTGGATCAAAAGACGATTAATTATTAAACCAGAGGAGCCATTGAGGAAGAGAGTTTATAGAACGACGGCTCAGCGAATTCTCCACACAGCAGCTCAATTTTTACTCTCCTCTCTTCTATCTAGCTATAAGTATAGTAAAGTAATGCAGAGATTGAAAAGAGATGGGCATGGTTTGATTTAATTGCGCAAGTATTTATAATTGGTTTCATGACCTAAGTTCTTGGAATTTTTTATTTGATTATCGTTTCATAGAAATTGGTTATATCGAAAAACATAGTAAAGTCGAAATGTTTTATAATAATTAGTAGTCAAGCTCTGAGAGGAACTTACATAAGAAACCTCGCAGCCATCTTCTTACATTTTCTCAGGGCAGAATATTTTTTTTAATATGTCTTTATTTCATATGGTAAACCTATTGTACTTTGTACGTCACACATCTCTATGTAATTTTTTTTAAAGATTTCATGTATTTGATTTAATATGCATATCAACTTTTAGTAGAAATGGTTAAGCATTTTCCTTGATTATTAAAGGTCAAAGATTCAAGTCTCACTTTTATCTTAAAATACAAAATGTATGTAGTTTTATTTGAATTTTATCTCCTCTCCCCAACTATAAACCAAAATAATAATAATAATATAAAAATTCCTATAATTTTTTCTATTAAACAAGTCAAAAAATCACTTTTGCACCAAATTTGTATGGTTTGTCTAAAATAAATGAGATTTTGTATGTTATATGTTTTTTTTTTTCAATTGCTTTCATAGATATATTTTATAAGAATAATATTCTGCTTCCCAAAATTTACTCAAATTTTTGTTTAAATGATATGGCTAAATTATTTGGATAATGAATTTGGTTAAATATTTTGGGGGGAATGTACGATTACTCATAGAGTAATATGCTTTTTCAATTAAAAAAAAAAGTGTAAGAAACATGTGCCATATAATTAATGTTTTTTCTCTTAAAATACTTTCTTGTACTAAATCTCATAAAATTCAACCTATGTTCAAATACATCATGTATATTAGGAAAAAAAAAAAAAAAACGAAATGCATCATGTGGCAATTAATTACCGTAGTTGAGGATGTCATTGTTAATTTCCTTCCACCTATAACTATGAGTTTAAGCTGTATTACTTTCATTCAATTCTCAAATTTATAATTAAAAAAATAAAAAATAAAAAATAAATCTCTCATTGTTACTAGCATGGGCTTCCAACAAGATACCTTCTAATTTTCTTTCTCAATAATAATATTGCATAAACTTTCATTTATTAATTGGGAATACAATATATCTACAAAAAAGTTTTGCACATAAAATTATTATTTAGAGTTATATGTTGCATATCTTAAATGTTAGATGCCAAAAAGAGTTGAAGTAATTTGGTGGTAAATCACGTCATAACCATCTCATTTTAGGCATTTTTCTTGAAGATATTATCAATGCCCAAACTCTAGTTACAATTTGGAATCTTTCGATAACTATCTTTATGGTTTTCTTTTTTCTTTGTTTTTGAAAGCTGTCAAGTAAAGGAAGGCAACTACCCCATAATAATGGAAGAAAACTAAACACATATATTGTAATATATATTTGGTAGAAATTGAACTCTTGACCTCTTGAATGATAGAGAGGAATTCAACTATCTATGTTAAGAGATAGCAAAATAGCGTGGTGTTTCTGTTTTGACCAAGAGGCCTGGTGTTTCTATAGGTTATGTTTTAAAGGGCACGAAATTGGCATGTGAGACAACCTTATAATTGGAATGTTTCGAAAACTGTTTCTATGG
This sequence comes from Litchi chinensis, assembly GCA_019925255.1. Classification (NCBI taxonomy): domain Eukaryota; kingdom Viridiplantae; phylum Streptophyta; class Magnoliopsida; order Sapindales; family Sapindaceae; genus Litchi; species Litchi chinensis. The sequence continues at coordinate 11,029,964 of CM034472.1, forward strand.
TTTTCGCTGGGCACGAAATTGAAATGTGAGACAACGATATCCAAACAAGTCCTTCTCATAAGGGATTTCCATACCTTTTCTGTTTTTGTCCGGCTAGCTCTCAGAAATTTGCAGTTTTGAGGCATGAGTCGTGCACGCAAGTGAGGGTTATAAAATTAAGGATCAGTTCAGTTCACATAAGTATCTTTGACGATATCGAAGAACACTAGCTAGAGTTAGGCTTCTTGTTTGTCGCTGTACTTTGTCTATTGGGCTTTAGCTCAGTTAGTATTGACTCTCTAGTTTAGGTCCTGTAGTGTGCTACCACATTTGGATTGTTGTGAACATAAAGGCAGAGGATTTCAAAGCGTTGACAATAAAATTTTCTAAAATAAATTAAAAGCTTTTAAAAAGACTATAAAATAAAAAGATCACGATGGCTAGCTAGGGAAAGTTTTGATTGGCTATTGAGATGCTCCACGAAGGTTTTGAAGAAATGACTTTATTCTATTTATTTATTTATTATTATTATTATTTTTTTTTTTGTGGAAGGAAGGATTTGAACTTAGGAATATTTTTCTATAGTATAGGTGGAATCACTTATCGTATGAAAATCTTGATTCTAGGGTTTAGGGTTTCAACATTTATGAGCACATCCGCATAATTTAATTAGAATAGTAAACTTACGAAACATCATGCATAACATTAAAAAATTCAAACTCTAGCATAATTGTCATCACATTGACGGCACAGTACTATTATAACATTATAGCGTGACCTAGGGAAAATGATCAACCATGTAATAAATGTACATAATTATTAGTTTTTGGGTTATGCTATTATAAAGTTTGTATGTGGTTGCAGGAATGATTTATGATCGTTGTAAAGACCTATGGACAGAATTGAAAGTCTGCAGCTGTATAACTTCTGAGGGGAGTCCATTATCTTTCTTTCTTTCTTTTTTTTTTCAATTCAATTGGTGATTAGCTCAAGGACAACCGTGGCCAATAAGAATATAGCTTTGCATGGAACGTGCCCGAAAAATAGTTCTCAATAAAAATCCACAAATTATGGGAAGGGACAAGTGTGGAACCCACAACCTCTAGGTCAGAAAGTGGGTGGATAGCATTATTTACCATTACACTGCTGCTCATATTACTCATTATTCTGCTAATCTTTAACAAAACACAAGAAACCCAAAAAAAAAAAAAAATTCAAACTAATGAGGCATTAGTAACTGTACTGATCTAACTGAAAAATCAAAAGAGAATTGACCACACTAACAAGGATCAGTAAACCTTCAAATTCCCTTGCAGGCTCCCAACGTTCCCATACTAATGAGGCAATATTTTATTAATATTGGCTCATTGCACGGTATATAAAATTATAAATATTGGAAGCCTTTGAGGGAAGTTGAAATCTTCTCTAATGTGGCTCAAAAATTAGTACTTACTAATTTTTCGTTAATTTATATGGCTATAACAACATTGTCCAAAATGAGGTTTATATATGTAGGGGCGGATGATAATTAACCACCAATATGCTCTAGAATAATATTAGGGAAAAATCTAAAAAAGACCCTGAAATGATAAATAATTTCATTTTACATCAACTTTTTAAAATATTAGCAAAAAAACTCTCACGTTAGCCAAAAACAATTTCCATCCAAATTTTTAGTGTTTTGTGACAAAAATAATAAAAGACTAAATATCCTTACTATATTGAAAAATTAAAAAAAAAAACAAAAAATTAATCAATTACTAAACTACCCTTTCATAATCAAAATAAAAAAATAAAAAAAATAAAAATGTTTAGAATTTACAATTAACTTTATATAAAAATAAATAAACAAACTTAAAATAATGATTATTAATAAATAAAATTAAATAAATTAAATAAAAAATTTCCATCATATCTCCATTTAAAAAAAAAAAAAAAAAAAAAAAAAAAAAAAATTCCATCCGATTATTTAAAAAAAAAAAAATCAATCAGTAAAAAGTAATCTAATGAAATCATCATCAATGTTTGCATATTCAACCAACATCATTGTCCATAATCAAAATCTAAAAAATTTTAAATAAAAAATTTGACAAATTAGAAAAAAAAAAATAAAAAACAACCCAGGCACCTGGGCTTGTCGAATAGGAAATCTAAAATAAAATCCAAATCAAACCCAAACAATCCATTGTCACAAACCAAAAATCCAATACAAACAAAAAAATCACCATAAACAATCCATTGTCAATTAAAAAATCCAGACAAAACCAACAACTCAAACCCAATACAAACAAAAAAATCACCATAAATAGTCCATTGTCAAACCAAAAAGCTCCGCATTGGTCCATCATCGTCGACTTCCTCCTCCAACCGATTTCTCGGCATCTCCTCTTCTTTTGCTTCCATCACCTCCGCACTAATCCATCATTGACTAGCACTGATTCGACTGATTCCAAAAAGCTTGGCAGGGGTGGCATAAGAGGAGAGCGGTAGTGGGTGGGTGGTGTGTTGAGTTGAGTGGTGATGGAGTTAGGATTTGATGGTGATAAAGTTGAATGGTGATGGTGGTTGGGTGAGCTGAAAGAGAGAGAGAATAATGGTGGCAGGTGAGAGCATGATTTGTTTATTATTTTTTTAATTTATTAAATTTTATTTAATTTATTCAATTCAGTGTAGTTGTCCTATATCAATCCTTAATTACCTTTTTATCCTTCAAATTGACGAACCCGTTAATTCATTAATGGAATTACTATACAAATTAACAATTGGCTTGTTTTGGCTATTATTTTCAAAACCATGGATGGTTTGATATTATTTTCAATTCTAGAGGTAAAATAATAATAACCCATAGTATTATAGCTCGATCAAATAGTTAAAGCATGTACCATCCACCAGAAAAGTTTTGGTTCTTATGAATCTATTAGGAAAGCAACAGATATAAGCTGACTTATTCTAAGAACTACAGCCTTAATCCTTGGAAGCATAATGAAGATCATATTCAAGTCTCAACTTGACGCATTCTCTGCTACAAAGGTCAAGTAAATGATACAATAATTAATTAATACAATATCTAAGTAGTCAGGGAATTCAACGTTGACGGATGGATATGCACTTTGGAAACAAGAAATGGATGTCACTGGTGACTAGTCTAAACCTAGCAACCATACCTATATCAATAATAGAGAATTGCTATCACATTTGCCTGAAATTTATATTAATTTATATAAAGTTTCATGTAAGCTTATGAGCCCTGTAATGCATATTATTATTATTTTTTTTTTTTGGAAGTAGCATATTAATTGTTTTTGCAAACACCATGGAAAACCGTAAAGTGTACTGGTTTCAAGGAACTTGGTTCGAGCATATGAGATATTTTCATATATAGGTCAAAAGTTCTTTTTTAACTACATCTTTTCTTTTTCTTTCTCTTTTTTATTTATTTTTTCCGAAATTGATTATAATTAGCATCAATTTTTATGTTTGCCCTCGTAAAATGCTACTATTGTTTACCACATGTGTCCAGTTTTCCTTGATCGGTATAATAAGTAGCGATAAATTTGATTAATAAAAAAGAAGTGTGGCTGTGATGTGGGTTTTTGAAGAAAGAGTGTTTGTTTGTCTGTTATTTGGTGTTTTCCAGATTTTTTTCCACGATTTTGCACGCTCTAGAAAAAACAATGCGCAATCTTTATTATTTTTTTCTTGTATGATTTTTTTATAAATTTATAATCAAGATTTTAGGTAATTAATATTTCTTCAATAATAATTAATAAAAAGGCTAACATACCCCTCAAACTTAATTGATTAACCATAGTTAATCATTAGTCAATGAGTCAAGATGATGTGAGTGTAATTAAAGCAATAGTTCAGGGTTGAGTGGAATTATAGGTAAAGTGAGGGGCAGTTAGTGCAATTCGCTCTTCACAAATTCCTTTGTTGTTAATTAGTGATGATTAATCATTAAAAGTTAAACAGATATCAATAGCACGTTTCATGGAAGATTTGTTGTAAGAAATACATTTCTTTTTAATCAGATATTGACAGCTTAAGAGAAAATATTATTAGCAGGTTAAAAAAATCATAACTAGAGAGCAGAATGAGTTAGTAACTTCGCAAGAAAGCTAGCTAAATAAAGGAACATAATGAGCTTCTTACTTCTTAGATGAAGGTAGCTAGATACAAGATTTTATAAATAATATAAGTCATATAAAATAGGACAACTAAGAAAATGGTTGTTAAGAAAGTACACCAAATTAGAATCAATATTGATAAAACAACAATAAAAAGGGATTAAATCTTAAATCTAGCTGATTTGAGAAAGTAATCTTAGAACAATAAAATCCTAGATTAGCCAAAAGTATCACCTACTCAATTGCACACGCTTGGTTTCCATAAGGTATCAAATACAATTAAACTAGCAGGATTGAAGCTCCCAATGAAGAATAATATTATTTTTATCCGCATATTTGACTGTGCATTAGGTATTTACAATTCATCTAGTAGGATTGAAGCTCCCAGCGAAGAATCATATTATCTTTCTTCATGTACTTGATCATTGAGAGAGTACTTACTTTCAATCAAAAACATAAAGACAACCATATATCTTGTATTAAGGCTCTCCCTCCATATAGCAATAACATTAATATTGACATTTTACAATTGATTTGATGAATAATCTATAAATAAAACTTGTGTACTCTATCAAATTAATTAATAAAACTTACATGCCTCAATTTGGAGCATCTCAATAATCAACAAAACATAAAATAGTTGCAAATGAATGCGCATATGGTTGAAAAAGCCTAAAAGAATCATACTTAATTTAAAACAAATGAAGCATAAAAGAATTTTGAATGCTTATAAAGTAGAAGATGCACCCACAGGCCACAACTACTCTTCCACTAAAATAGAATTTGACACATTGTTTGAGACATATAAGGATATAATTAGTTATTTACAAATCAGAGATTAGGATTTATAATCAAGAAGGCTAAATCAGTTACCTACTTTAAGTAAAACCGCTTAAGCAATTCTAGCAGAATATAAACAACTACAACTAATCATCGGAAGATATTATATGCTATCATTCAACCTTTGAATCAATATTGGTGCTCCTAGCTACCTCATAGTGAGGAGTTTATGGCTCTTCCAATGATTACGAGATTTGAAATGTATATAGGGGCCAACACAAGTTTATTAACAGAAATACAAATGGGTAGAACATTTACAATCTTTACATATATATTATGCATATATAAACTAGGTATTCAAAACCTAGTGAGTTAATCTAGCATAAGTTAATCTAAACATTCAACGATATGTCCATTCAAACTCTATAATTTAGGTCCTACCTATATACACAGGTTCATTAATTTACTAATTTATATTTCCCTTCTCCTTCCACACGTGCATCTTTAATTGATTGATTCTAAACTTCTCTTTCTTCTTTTCTTCTCTTTTTAACCAAACCTCCAATACATCCCTCATCAATCCCATGCACAACTCGAATTAGATCAAATGTATCCTTCAGGTGTTAGAAGGGGATTGACTCAGCAGATCTTCTTACTCTACTATAAGGGATTTAACCAAGTTTATTCTTTTATTAGGAAGGATATTGATTATATTCTCGATTAGAAAAGACAAATTTTAGAAAGCTTATAATATCAGTCTTTTTTTTTAATAAATTGAAACTGTTTATAATATCAGTCTTATATGCCCGTATCATATGAGTTAATTAGAATAAAAATCAAGTTATTTCAAAATTTCACAGATATGATAATTTTAATTTGACTTTAGCTATATATATATATATATATTTCCCCATCCATTCAATCATGGCATCACATAATATATAAGTTGTAGTATGAACTTCGATCAATTTTGCAACTAAATTGTATCTTAAAATCATGTTTATCTCATCTAGTTACAATAAGTTATTATGTGCAATGTATATGTAATAAGATAGCTATGATATCACGTGTACGATTAATGTATAAGTAATAAGATGGTTATGATATGATCACCAATTAAACATTATGAGCTTTATTTTATGCATGCAGCCACCCAAGTTGCAAATTTAACACGTACCCTATATAATGTGTTGGAACTTAATACTATCGATTTTGTATGTACATATTAAATTAAGTTTTTGCATTAGCGGTTACTTAATAGTTACTTCTAGCTAGCCTTAACACTTCCCTTATAATCGTGTGAGCTGATACTTAGGGCTCCATTTGAGCTTAATTATGAGGATCGAATTTCTTGAATATTCAATAGCAGATCATTAGGCAACCTGGGTTGACTTTATTATGAGTGAGAAAGTAGTAGTAGTAGTAGTAGTGCACTGATATTGATGAACTGGCCACATAATGATCTTACCAACTGGATATAAACTACTAATTAAGTAGGCTTAAGTACACTATTTCAGTACAGTTAATAAAAACTGAATTTGAGCTAAACCACATCAACATACCTAGTGCCACCATAGCTTTTGATGCTTGCCTTATCTTAACTTGCTAAAAGGTTGGACTTCAAAGCTAATTAGAACCCACATTCTGTAAACTCTTCCCTCAATGGCACCTTCTGGATCAAAAGAAGATTATTAGCAAACACTAAACCAGAGGAGCCATTGAGGGAGAGAGTATAGAGATTGATGGCTCTCCAAATTCTCATAGCAACACCTCCAATTATCGTTTGATAATCTTCTAGTAAGTAATATAGAGATATAGAGAAAAGAGAGGCACAAGAAGATTAGGGTTTTGTGCAAATATATATAGGGTTTCATGAGCGAAGCTATTCCTTTCCTTTGTTGTTTCTTTATGTTTTTGGTTTCATTGTAATTGGATACAACCATAACAAAGTTCCAAGGATTGCTTTGCAAGCAATGAGAGCAACTTACAAAGAAATTTCTCAGTCATCTTCTTACACCTATCTGAATCTCCAAGATGGATTTATTTGACCCAATATTGCACAAGTACTTTAAGCCACTTATTTCTATGAAACTGGAATCATACAAAGATTCGTTTAGTGCATAGACAACAATGACTCTACTTCCTTGTCTTGTTTTGTGAGAAATAGGCGTAAACCGTGTAATGGGTGGTTCATTTTAGTCTTCATCTATAAGTTCAAACAAGAAAAAACAAAGAAGCATACCATAAGTCAACAAAAGTTCAGTTCTCCAAATCTTGTTCTTGTACTTTCAAATCTCAATTACTAATATGTTTGAGAGCATTTTTTTATAGCCTCGAAAGCACTTCGAACTAGAAAAGTTTGTTGCTGTATTGGTTTCAAGATTATCACAAGGTATATATTAAGGTTAATACTATATACATGCAGAGAGATCGAATTGTCATTTGTTCACGGAATTTAAATGAAACAAAACTGTTGTACAGATTTTTATATCTTGAATTTGAATATTTGTAAACAATTCAATTTTATATACATGTATTGAAAGGACCTTCAATTCTCATAGAGTTATTTTTTAATTATTTTTTTAACGTATCACTTGTGATAATGTAGATTTATCTAAGATATTATTAAGCTAAATGAGCAATATTATTTATCCAAACCACACTAGTGATTTTGGTAGTAGACAAAATATTTATTGGGAATACATATTCATAGAATTCTTATATGGCTTTTGATCACGACCTAATAACTGTCTCTATATTCTTAGAAAATAAATCTTTACATGTATCCTTATTTTCATTATTGAGTTCTTACCTACATTTTATTTTAGTATTTAGGGTTCTTTCAAAAATTTATTAGTTAGTATCTGTTTTAAAAGAAAACTTCTATAAAAAAAAAAAAAAAAAAAAATCCCTTTCTAACACTCATTGCAATATATTTGAAAGTGATTTATTCTTGAACATAATTCCTTCCATCAAATTAAGGTTCAATAAATTCAATAAATCCTGTTAAAAAAATCTATATATAGACGCAAAAGTTATTGTCTTTTCTTTTCTTTGTTTTACATTACAAGTCATTAACGAGTTATATATCGATATTTCTATAATTAATTAGACTTCCACGCCCTGATGATGTTACTTCTCTTGACGAAGACATCGATGCTGGCACAGTTATAACTAAGCTCTTGAAAGTTTACGATAATTTTCCATGTGTTTTATTGGGAAGTTGGAGATTGAAGACAATAAAATCCAGACAAATCTATATGGCCAGGGATTTTCCTCTGAATTCCTTACTTGTCCTTACTAGAGTCGGCCGCTTTAGGATTGTGCGGCACACATAAATTAACAACATTGGCTGTCTATATCAAACAATGTAATATAAAGTCCAATTTGTATTAATCTAAACACTAGAAATTTAAAATTTGATTCAATTTTAAGATGGCATATTAACTAATTAAACTCATTTAACATATGTTGTGTAAAAAAAATTTCCATCCCTACCTACTTGTGCTTGTCATAATTTATGATTCAATTACTCTAAAACCTCATCTGATACATTTGCTTGGTATTGATGTAATGTCAAAAGTCAATAACATAACATTGACCTTTGTTAAACCGAGTTCAAGAACTAATGGTTGATGATAGCCACTCAACTGGGTCCAGACAGAGTGGTCTTGGTTAGCAAAAACAAGGTCGAAGGATTAATGAGCACAAAAATAAATTATTGAAAAAAGAATAACCTGCTACCTATCAACATTAGAACTTGGGAAAAATCTTAATTTGGTTTTGTTTGCATACACTAAACATGGATTTCGAAGCAATGAAATATTCTTTGTAAAATCAGCAAATTAAGGACAATCGATTAAGAGATAGACACATACGTAAACAATAAAAGCAAGACGACCGATAATTCACAAGAGCTAGCTTGTACGTACTTTGCTAAGATTTAAATTAGTGCTAGCTGCTGTTTTCCGAACTAAACAAAAAGACTGTGGACATATATAATCTGCTTCAAACGGAGTTCTAAGAGAAATTGCACTAAATTTAGCATTAAATTAAGGGGAAGCTCTTCGTCTTCATTTCTATGATTTACATGAAAACACTTCAATTGAGCTAAAAAAAATAAAAAATAAAAAATAAAAACTTCACTTAGTTATTGATGCTGTTGATGAATCAGAAGAGAACAAATTAACCACTAAACTAGCTAGAAGCAAGGATTCAATCTTCCTCGCAGTCGCATGGCTTCTACTTCTAGCATCAATTTTCGTACTGAACCAATAGCAGTACCTGCGTAGCAGGGTATATTTGAAGGCCTTTGAGGGTAGTTGGAAATCTTCTTCATAAATTGACTTACCAAATTTATATCCTAATTCCGTTGGTAGAAGCAAATTAAAAGGTTTATAGTAGAGGTGATCAACCACTGCACTTGTGAAAATCTTGTCCCATATTGCAAAGCTTCATATAAATTATGATCTTGTTGGAGTTATATAGTTGTATTTCTATATATATATATATATATTTATTAAATTGAACATGAAGTTAGAATCTATACTAAATATATTTCAGGTTAAATATTTGTAAAAAGAGGTTATCGCTGGTTACATTGTGTTTGTCTTAATCTCGATATGATTCACTTGATTTTCAATTCATTAAAATGTGTGCTAGTAAAGAGCATTTGTATTATATTCACTTGATTTTGACTCACTTGATTTTTTTCACTAGTAAAGAGTGCTAGTAAAAAAAATTCTCTTCATTAAAAAAATATATATATATTTTACATACCTAATAGTAGCATAATCCAAAACTCTAATGCTATGACCTCTTTGTGTTCATGTGTGTCAAAAATTGACATCCTAACTCAAAAGGGAGTTCAAGAACATCAAATTGAGGGTTGCCTAGTTTTTACTATCTAGTTACAGTTCAATTCACATGTTTATGGGTTTATAGAAAAATAAAAAACTATGTTCGAAGAGAAGCCCAACTCATATAGTAATCCTAGTTTAGACTTCTGAACAAAACGGATTCATGAACCTAGAAATAAGAAATTTCTAAGGTATCTCATTGAAACTGATTAAGGGATCTCTTAATTTGGTTTTTACACTGGATATGTGCTAGCAAAGGACAAGTAATATATATTGAGGTACCTAGACACATCACACAAGTGAAATCAAAAGCAAAATGAGTAATAATAATTCAAGTGAGCTAATTATTATAACTTCACAAGCAGTTCATGATTTTATGCTGGCTATTCCAAAGAAAACAAAAGTACGTGGGGATGGAGAAAATTTATATTCTGCTGCTGAACGGAGTCCTGGGGGGAGTTGCACCAACTTTAGCAAGGATGAGAAGTTCTTCCCACAAACACACTAGACTAGCAGAAGTAAGACTTCAACCTTCCTCGCAGGCCTCCATTGTATCCATACTAGGAAAATATTAGTACGTATGCATTGGAAGCCTTTGAGGGAGGTCGGAGTCTTCTCCAACTATTATAGCTTCCAATGGAGTACTTCCAATGGAGTACTTCCAAAACTGTTTTACCTATAGATGCATTGATACACCAAAGGGATTTAAATAGGGAAGGTTAAACCACTATTTACATTGAAAATCTTTTCGAATCCTTTTGTACCACAATAACATTGTTTTTATATTAATTATATATCGAGAATAATCACAGCTCTAACAGCAAAAGCCAACGAAGCTAGCTAGTATGCGACTAACTGTTCAATATTGATAATAGAATTTTATGGTTCTTGTAGATAAGCCGACTTATTATATTATGACAGCTTTTTAGCCTTGATCTTTGGATAATATATAAAGAATTATCTTCATCAACTTGACTCATTCCCGACTACAAAGGTCAAGTACTTAAATTAATTTCTTGTGCCAGGGAATTCAACCATAAAGGATGGATATATACTCCAACAACTAGCATTGTGACCACTAAAACCTAGCTACCCTACCTATCTACTACAGATAATGGAATCCCATTTGCCAGAAATTAATATTAAATTATATGAAGGTGCTTCACGTGTATATAATATAAGGTCATCAACCCTGGCATGCACATTGTTTTTGTGGACACCATGGAAAATCGAAAAAGAGTCTTGGTTTTCCAAAGAGACTGACTTGAATCACCTAATATTTTCACAGGTCAAAAGTTCTTCTTTCACTCCATAACTTATAAGAAGTGATTAAATAGAATAAAGTTTTATATAAGCTTTGGTAAAAATGTTAATATTTTTGTGTAATCATGCTAATTTACTTTGATCAGTACTCGTGTGGATGTTTGTTGATCAAGCATGTGAATTTTAGATAACCTGAAGAGCCTTGCCTTTTTAGCAGCATCACGAATATTCACAATAATGCATGCTATCCGCAGGCATCTGGGATTGCAAGAGAACTAACAATGGAAAAGGACCTTTTGTTTTCATTAGCAGTATCCTTTACCTTCTCTTTCATGAACCAAGTTACGGATGCAATCTGAATTAGTTGTTTAGAGTTAATTCATGAAGCACTTACAGACGAACATTTATTGGATTCATTTAATCTATCGGGAAATTATTGTGTAGATTAATTATAAGTCAGTGTAGAACATACTGATCAACAAAGAATATAATTAATATTGGCATGAGATTAGGACAGCAACTAAGGATTTGATTCTCAAGAAATGTACCCATTTCTTCTTCCTTTTTGTTTTTCTTAAAAGCAAGAAATCTACCCATTTTGACAGGTTGTATTTGTCATTAGTCAACATATATTCCCAACCTTTTATTCTCAACGCATGTCAAAGAAAATCTCACCTGTTAAGATATATGCTCAAGATCTCCTCAAAACTTGTCCATAATTTTCCTTAAAGCTACGTTCGATTTTAATTACGCACAGAAGGATCTTATGTTTTCAAGAGCCAAATAACTTTTCGAGTATATCCAGAGAAAGGAAGCTGATAATAGTTTAGATAGTATGTCTCTGCTCAGGTTCAAGTACTGATCAATCGAAGTTGTTTCATTTGTAATTCTTGTAAGCTTGTAAGTAGGGGATCATAGTCTAGACTCTACATAGCACAAAAAGAGTTTATGCAAGACAGAGGGTTGATTCAGAAGATGGTTTTAGGAGACAAACTAAGACCATTGCTCATCTTCGTATCATATTTTGGTCTCCTAAGTCTCCATTAATTGAATGTGATTATTTTAATGAGATTAGATTGGATTCGACAAAATAGGGTTGATATTTTTGGTAGAGTATGAGAATGGATTAAAAATAGTATTCTCCGTTGTTTAATATATTATCGGTTGGATTAGGAAAAAAATTATAATATAATTGAAAATAATTTCAATTTCTGGTGTACATAATTTAAATATTTTATTTTATTGAAAACTAATTTGTAAATTAATCATCTTTTATCTAATCAAATCGAGTGATGTATAAAATAAACTATTAGTTGCATTTATTTTTTATCAAAGACTAAATATTGCTGAATTTTACTAAACACTCAATCTTAAAATAAAACTAAACAATAAATATTATATTTGTTTAAACATTGAATATTAAATAAAAACTAAATGTTGATGGTTGATGTCGACATTGATTTCTGGTCGACGAGTGTTCATAGCCCAATACTTGCAATCAATGTGAGACAAAGCAAAAAACAAGAAAAAGGTAGAAGACAGAGAACAAAAACAACACATAAGAATATTTTTAACGTGGTTCAGCAAGCGTGCCTGCGTCCACGACTGTTTCTCTCAATAATTCTGCAAAGTAACAATATGATACTGAATGTCTCTATTACAATGGATTTTGATCTTTATTTATAGAGAAAGAGACATAAATCAGAGATCACGTTGACTGAATTTAAATTTGAATTTATTTCTAATTCCGGTAGAAGAATCATGATCAATTTGAGTTATTGCCTTTTCTGAAAGATTTCCTTAACTGTCTGGTCACTAGGCTAGCTGTAAACTGCATTAGATGATCTCGAGCTAGATTTCGCTCTGAGTAACGAGCTGTGCATAGTGCGAACTGTGTAATACTAGTAACGATATGTGAATGACGATTGTGATGTGAGCTCGCTAATGCGAGCTATAGAGCTCGCATGGGTTGAATGTTAATAACTTGGGTCTTGTCTGTTGAGTCACTTCATTGGGTTGACTTATTGGGTCTATCAGGTTTTTACCAGCCCATTTGATGAATCCAAAAAATACCCATAATAGTTGATCTATAATTGCTAATGTGGAGATAAAACTCGATGGTTAGCTTCAAAGAATCTAGCTACTTGCACAAATCGAACAAATAAGGCGAATTACGTTGACATTGGGATGGTGCCAGTCAAAACACTCTCACATTCAAATTAGTAAAAGAAATATAAAGTAAATAAAAAGAAACAAGACAAAAAGCATACAATTAGCAATAACAGTGATGTCATTTGATGAGTTAGGAAATGAGATTTATTGAATCTAGTCATTGAATTGAATGACTACACGAGAGCTTCAGAATGCGAGGATAGTTCGTCTAGGTATCTTATTGGAAGGAAGTGTCTGAGAATGCTGGAATCTAATATAGATGCCTGATAGCATTTTGATAGAGTAACAACAGAATAAAAAGAATTATCATCCTCCGCGAATACATTATAAACAACAGCCGGACAAGAAAATGCAGACAAGGCAGTTTGAACCACAACTTGTCTTCTTTTAATCATAGTCCAGTCTAGTTCTTCAACACAAACTCTTTCACTACTCAAAACCAGCTAACCTCACAAGTTACAATATAAAAAGAAACAACAAAAACATCACAAAATAGAATCAAATAACTCATAGTACAGTGATTTTTCTTCATGTTGTTGCTTGAAGCATAGTACAGTAACAGTTGCTTTCTATGTTTATTGAATCCTGAAACAAAATGAACAAAAAATATGTTAAAAAAAAAAACAGTGAATATGACAAGAAATGTCAAAAGGGTCGTTAAGGTTTATATTAAAGAGACATGTCTTGTTGGAGGAAGTTTTGAAGGAGGCATGGCCTGGTCACTGAGTCAAAGAGTGAAATGAAGAAATAGACACCATGGATTTTAGATTGGCTTTTGTATTCTATTTCTACTTTTACATATATCTATTTTATTTTCTTTTTTATTTTTATTTTTGAGACATGTTAAAATGGCTAGTGCCCATGCCTTTATATAGGCATTAACATGGCAGTGCAAATGTGAAAATATATTGGTTTAGTCATGAAGTTTTAATATTTTAATATTTGTAATAACATGCAAAAATTTGTTTTACTATCTTTCAATTGTTTCACCGCCTTCCAATTGTCTCACTTAAGTAAAAAAATTGTAGCTCCACCACCATATAATATAATATGGTTTCACCTACTCATTTGACTTTTTCTAACCATAAGTCATATATAATAGGACAACAAAGAAAATGGTTGTTTAAAATGTACATCAAAATTAGAATCAACATTGGTAAAACAACATTCAATCAAAAATGATTAACTCTTAAACCTAGCTGATTTGAGAAAATAATCTTAGAACAATAAAATCCTAGAACAGCCAAAAGTATCACCTACTCAATTGCACACGCTTGGTTCCATAAGGTATCAAATACAATTAAACTAGCAAGATTGAAGCTCCCAATGAAGAATAATATTTATCTTTCTCCACATACTTGACTATGCATAAGGTATTTACAATTCATCTAGCTCCCAGTGAAGAATAATATTATCTTTTACCATATACTTGATTGCTGAGAGAGTACTTACTTTTGATCAAAAGCATAAAAACAACCATCTTGTATTAAGGCACTCCCTGTATATAGCAATAACATTAATATTGACATTCACAATTGATTTGATGAATAATCTACAAACAAAACTTGCGTACTCTATCAAATTAATTAATGAAACATACATGCCTCAATTTGGAGCATCTCAATAATCAACAAAACATAAAATAGTTGCAAATGAATGTGCATATGGTTGAAAATGCCTACAAAAATCATACTTATAACTTAATTTAAAACAAATGAAGCATAAAGGAATTTTGAATGCTTATAAAGTGGAAGATGCACCCACAAGCCACAACTACTCTTCCACTAAAATAGAATTTGACACATTTTTGAGACATATAAGGTTATAATTAGTTATATACAAATCAGGGATTAAGATTTATAATCAAGAAGGCTAAATCAATCACCTATTTTAAGTAAAACCGCGTAAGCAATTCTCACAGAATATAAACAACTGCAACTAATCATAGGAAACTATTATATGCTATCATTCAATCTTTAATCAATATTGGTGCTGCTAGCTAGCTCATAGTGAGGAGTTCATGGCTCTTCCAATGATTACGAGGTTTGAAATGTATACAGGGCCGATGCAAGTTTATTGATAGAAATATAAATAGGAAGAATATTTACAATCTTTACATATTATGCATATATAAACTAGGTATTCAAACCTAGTGAGTTAATCTAGCGTAAGTTAATCTAAACATCCAATGATATGTCCATACAAACGCTATAATTTAGGTCTTACTTGTATACACAGGTTCATTAATTTATTAATTTATATTTCCCTTCTTCCATATGTGTATCTCTAATTGATTGCTTCTGAACTTTTCTTTCTTCTTTTCTTCTCTTTTAACCAAACTTCCAATACACCCCTCACCAATCTCATGCACAACTCTTAGAACAAATTAATCCTTTAGATATTAAGAGGAGATCGACTCAGCAGATCTTCTTACTCCATTATAAGAGATTTAACCAAGTTTAACCTTTTATTAGGAAGGGTATTGATTATATTCTTGATTTGAGAAGACAAATTTTAGAAAGCTTTGTCTTATATGCCCATATCATATGAGTTAATTAGAATAAAAATCAAGTTATTTCAAAATTTCATAGATATGATAAGTTTATCTTGACTTTAGCTATATATATATATTTCCCCATCCATTCAATCATGGCATCACATAATATATAAGTTGTAGTTTGAACTTCGATCAATTTTGCAACTAAATTGTATCTTAAAATCATCTTTATCTCATCTAGTTATAATCAATTATTAGTGTGCAATGTATATGCAATAAGATTACTATGATATCACGTGTGCAATTAATGTGTAAGTAATAAGATGGTTATGATATGATCACTAGTTACATATCATGAGCTTTATTATATGCATGTAGCCACCCAAGTTGCAAATTTAACACTTACACAATATAATGTGTTAGAACTTAATACTATCGATTTTGTATGTACATATTAAATTAAGTTTTTGCATTAGCGATTACTTAATAGTTACTTCTAGCTAGCCTTAACTCTTCCCTTCCTCATAGACTGTGCGAGATGATACTTGGGGCTCCATCTTAGCTTAATTATGAGGATCGAATTTCTTGAATATTCAATAGCAGATCATTAGGCAACCTGGGTTGACTTCATTAAAAATAAGAAAAAGTAGCAATAGTAGTGCACTGATATTGATGAACTGGCCACATAATGATCTTACCAACTGGATATAAGCTACTAATTAAGTAGGCTTAAGTACACTGTTTCAATACAGTTAATAGAAACTGAATTTGAGCTAAACCACATCAACATACCTAGTGCCACCATAGCTTTTGATGCTCGTCTTACCTTGACTTGCTAAAAGGTTGGACTTCAAAGCTAAGAACACACATTCTGTAAACTCTTCCCTCAATGGCACCTTCTAGATCAAAAGAAGATTATTAGCAAACACTAAACCAGAGGAGCCATTGAGGGAGAGAGTTTAGAGATTGATGGTTTTCCAAGTTCTCTTAGCGACACCTAAAATTATCCTTTGATAATCGTCTAGTAAGTAATATAGAGAGATAGCGAAGAGAGAGGCATAATAAGATTAGGGTTTTGTGCAAGTATATATAGGGTTTCATGTGCAAAGCTATTCCTTTCCTTTGTTGTTTCTTTATGTTTTTGGTTTCATTGTAATTGGGTACATGCATAACAAAGACAAATCTTTTCCAAGGATTGCTTTTCAAGCAATGAGAGCAACTTACAAAGAAATTTCTCGATCATCTTCTTACACCTATCTGAAGCTCCAAGATGGATTTGATTGACCCAATATTGCACAAGTAATTTACACCACTTATTTCTATGAAACTGGAACCATACAAAGATTCATTTAATGCACAGACAACAATGACTCTGCTTCCTTGTCTTGTTTTGTGAGAAATAGGCGTCAATCGTGTAATAGGTGGCTCATTTTAGTCTTCATCTATAAGTTCAAGCAGGAAAAAAACAAAGAAGCACACCATAAGTCAACGAGAGTTCAGTTCTCCAAATCTTGTTCTTGTATTTGCAAATCTCAATTACTAATGTGTTTGAGAGCATTTTCTTTATAGCCACGAAAGCGCTTCGAACTAGAAAAGTTTGTTGTTTTTTTAGTTTCAAGATTATCACAAGGTGTATATTAAGGTTAATATCATATACATGCAAAGAGATCGAATTATCATTTGCTCATAGAATTTAAATGAAACAAAACTGTTGCATGGATTTTTATATCTTGAATTTGAATATTTGTAAACAATTCAATTTTATACACAGGTATTGAAAGGACCTTCAATTCTCTTAGAGTTAACTTTCTTTTATGATACACTTCTAATAATATAGATTTATCTAGAATATTATTAAACTAAATGAGCAATATTATTTATCCAAACCACACTAGTGATTTTGGTAGTAGACAAAGTATATATTGGGAATATATATTCATAGAAATCTTATATGGCTTTTGATCACGACCTAATAATTATCTCTTTATTCTTAGAAAATAAATCTTTACATGTATATCCTTACTTTCATTATTGAGTTCTTACCTACCTTTTATTTTAGTATTAGGGTTCTTTCAAAAAATTATTATTTAGTATCTCTTTTAAAAGAAAACTTCTTATCAAAAAAAAAAAAAACTCTATCTAACAATCATTGCAATATATTTGAAAGTGATTTATTCTTGAACATAATTTTTTAAATAGTCTGAGTAAATTCAAATATAGATTATACAAAATCTGAGGCATATACGATTGATGTGCCCCATACATGTGCTAGCTAATAACCTTTAACCTTCCATTAAATTAAGGTTTCAACAAATTCAATAAATCCTGTTAAAAAAATCTATATGTAGACACCAAAGTTATTGTCTTTTCTTTTCTTTGTTTTACATTACAAGTCATTAACGAGTTATACATCGATATTTCTATACTTAATTAGCTTTCCATGCCCTCATGATGTTGCTTCTCTTGACGAAGACATCAATGCTGGTACACTTCTAACTAAGCTCTTGAAAGTTTACAATAATTTTCCATTTGTTTTGTTGGGAAGTTGGAGATTGAAGACAAAAAAATCCAGACAAATCTATATGGTCAGGGATTTTCCTCTGAATTCCTTATTTGTCCTTACTAGAATCGGCCATTTTATGCTTGTGCAGCACACATAAATTTACAACATTGCCTGTCTGTACAAACAATGTAATATAAAGTCCAATTTGTGTTAATCTAAACACTAGAAATTTAAAATTTGATTCAATTTCAAGATAGCATATAAAAAATTCCATCCCTAACTGCTTGTGCTTGTCATAATTTATGATTCAATTACTCTAAAACCTCATCCGATGCATTTTCATGGTATTGATGTAATGTCAAAAGTCAATAACATTGACCTTTGTTAAACCAATGGTTGATGATAGAATTTGACTTGGTTCACAGCGACTCAACTGGGTCCAGACAGAGTAGTCTTGGTTAGCAAAAACAAGGTACAAGGATTATTGAGCACAAAAATAAATTATTAAAAAAAGAAAAACCTGCTACTGGATCAACATTAGAACTTGGGAAAAATTTTAATTTGGTTTTGTTTGCATACACTTAACATGGATTTCGAAGCGATCAAATATTCTTTGTAAAATCA
Source organism: Litchi chinensis (assembly GCA_019925255.1). Taxonomy (NCBI): domain Eukaryota; kingdom Viridiplantae; phylum Streptophyta; class Magnoliopsida; order Sapindales; family Sapindaceae; genus Litchi; species Litchi chinensis. Next base: position 11,048,768 of record CM034472.1, read on the forward strand.
GCAAATTAAGGACAATCAATTAAGAGATATATAGACACATACGTAAACAATAAAAGCAAGACAACTGATAATTCACAAGAGCTAGCTTGTACGCACTTCGCTAAGATTTAAATTAGTGCTAGCTGCTGTTTTCCGAACTAAACAAAAAGACTGTGGACATATATAATCTGCTTCAAACGGAGTTCTAAGAGAAATTGCACTAAATTTAGCAATAAATCAAGGGGAAGCTCTTCGTCTTCGTTTCTATGATTTATATGAAACACTTCAATTGAGCTAAAAAATAATAATAAAATAAAAAAATAAAAACTTCACTTAGTTATTGATGCTGTTGATGAATCAGAAGAGAACAAATTAACCACTAAACTAGCTAGAAGTAGGGATTCAATCTCCCTCGCAGTCGCATGGCTTCTTCTTCTAGCATCAATTTTCGTACTGAACCAATAGCAGTACCTGCGTAGCAGGGTATATTTGAAGGCCTTTGAGGGTAGTTGGAAATCTTCTTCATAAATTGACTTACCAAATTAATATTCTTAATTCCAGTTTAATAAGCAAATTATAGGGTTTATAGTAGAGGTGATCAACCACGGCACTTGTGAAAATCCTGTCCAATATTGCATAGCTTCATGTAAATTATGATCTTGTTGGAGTTATATAGTTGTATTTCTTTTCTTTTTTTTTTTAATTTAAAAAAAAAAAAAATTGAACATGAAGTTAGAATCTATACTAAACATATTTCAGGTTAAAGTTTTGTAAAAAAAGGTTGACCCTAGTTACATTGTATTTTTATTAATCTGGTTATGATTAACTTAATTTTGAATTCATTAAAAAGTGCGTTAGTAATGAGTGTTTATATTATATTCACTTGATTTTGACTCACTTTGTTTTTTTCACTAATAAAGAGTGCTAGTAAAAAAAAAATTTCTTCATTACAAAAAATATATATATTTTTTATAGCTAGTAGCAACATAATCCAAAACTCTAACACTATTACCTCTTTGTGTTCATGTGTGTCAAAAATTGATATCCTAACTCAAAAAGGAATTCAAGAACATCAAATTGAGAGTTGCCTAGTTTTTATTATCTAGTTACAATTCAATTTACACAATTATGGGTTTACAGAAAAGTAAAAAACTAAGTTAGAAGAGGAGCCTAGCTCATATTCTTATATTATACTTCAGAACAAAATGATTCATGAACCTAGAAATAAGAAATTTCTAAGGTACCTCACTGAAACTGATTGGGGGATCTCTTAATTTGGTTTTTACACTGGAGGACATGTGCTAGCAAAGGACAAGTAATATATATTGAGGTACCTAGACACATCACACAAGTGAAAATCAAAAGCAAAATGAGTAATAATAATTCACGAGAGCTAATTATTATAACTTCACAAGCAGTTCATGATTTTATGCTGGCTATTCCAAAGTAAACAGAAGTACCTGGGGACAGATAGAATTTATATTCTGCTGCTGAACGGAGTCCTGAGAGGAGTTGCACCAACTTTAGCAAGGATGAGAAGTTCTTCATCTTCATGATTTCCATTCTATTCTCCCACAAACACACTAGACTAGCAGAAGTAAGACTTCAACCTCCCTCGCAGGCCCCATTGTATCCATACTAGAATAATATTAGTACGTATGCATTGGAAGCCTTTGAGGGAGGTCGGAATCTTCTCCAACTATTATAGCTTCCAATGGAGTACTTCCAATTCCAAAACTGTTTTTACCTATAGATGGACTGATACACAAAAGGGATTTAAATAGGGAAGGTTAAACCACTATTTGCATTGAAAATCTTTTCGAATCCTTTTGCACCACAATAACATTGTTTTTATATTAATTATATATCGAGAATAATCACAGCTCTAACAGCAAAAGCCAATGAAGCTAGCTACTATGCGGCTAACTGTTCAACATTAATAATAGAATTTTATGGTTCTTGTAGATAAGCCGACTTATTATATTATGACGACTTTTTAGCCTTGATCTTTGGAGAATAGATAAAGAATTATCTTCATCAACTTGACTCATTCCCGACTACAAAGGTCAAGTACTTAAATTAATGTCTTTTGCCAGGGAATTCAACCATAAAGGATGGATATATACTCCAACGACCAGAATGGTGACCACTAAAACCTAGCTACCCTACCTATCTACTACAGATAATGGAATCCCATTTGCCAGAAATTAATATTAAATTATATGAAGGTGCTTCACGTGTATATAGTATAAGGTCATCAATCCTGGCATGCACATTTTTTTGTGGACACCATGGAAAATCGAAAAAGACTCTTGGTTTTCCAAAGAGACTCGCTCGAATCATCTAATATTTTCATAGGCCAAAAGTTCTTCTTTCACTCCAAAACTTATAAGAACTGATTAAATAGAACAAAGTTTTATATAAGCTTTGGTAAAAATGTTATTATTTTTGTGTAATCATGCTAATTTACTTTGATCGGTACTCGTGTGGATGTTTGTAGATCAAGCAAGTGAATTTTAGATAACCTGAACAGCCTTGCCTTTTTAGCAGCATCACGAATATTCACAATAATGCATGCTATCCGCAGGCATCTGGGATTGCAAGAGAACTAACAATGGAAAAAGACCTTTCGTTTTCATTAGCAATGTCCTTTACCTTCTCTTTCATGAACCAAGTTACAGGTGTAATCCGAATTAGTTGTTTAGAGTTAATTCATGAAGCACTTACAGACGAACATTTATTGGATTCATTTAATCTATCGGGAACTTATTGTGTAGATTAATTATAAGTCAGTGTAGAACATACTGATCAACAAAGAATATAATTAATATTGGCATGAGATTAGGACAGCAGCTAAGGATTTGATTCTCAAGAAATGTACCCATTTCTTCTTCCTTTTTGTTTTTCTTAAAAGCAAGAAATCTACCCATTTTGACAGGTTGTATTTGTCATTAGTCAACATATATTCCCAACCTTTTATTCTCAATGCATGTCAAAGAAAATCTCACCTGTTAAGATATATGCTCAAGATCTCCTCAAAACTTGTCCATAATTTTCCTTAAAGCTACGTTCGATTTTAATTACGCACAGAAGGATCTTATGTTTTCAAGAGCCAAATAACTTTTCGAGTATATCCAGAGAAAGGAAGCTGATAATAGTTTCGATAGTATGTCTCTGCTCAGGTTCAAGTACTGATCAATCGAAGTTGTTTCATTTGTAATTCTTGTAAGCTTGTAAGTAGGGGATCATAGTCTAGACTCTTCATAGCACAAAAAGAGTTTATGCAAGACAGAGGGTTGATTCAGAAGATGGTTTTAGGAGACAAACTAAGACCATTGCTAATCTTCGTATCATATTTTGGTCTCCTAAGTCTCCATTGATTGAATGTGATTATTTTAATGAGATTAGATTGGATTCGACAAAATAGGATTGATATTTTTGGTAGAGTATGAGAATGGATTAAAAATAGTATTCTCTGTTGTTTAATATATTATCGGTTGGATTGGGAAAAAAATTATAATATAATTGAAAATAATTTTAATTTCTGGTGTACATAATTTAAATATTTTATTGTATTGAAAACTAATTTGTAAATTAATCGTCTTTTATCTAATCAAATCGAGTGATGTATAAAATAAACTATTAGTTACATTTATTTTTTATCAAAGACTAAATATTGCTGAATTTTACTAAACACTCAATCTTAAAATAAAAACTAAACAATAAATATTATATATTTTTTTAAACATTGAATATTAAATAAAAACTAAATGTAGATGGTTGATCTATAATTGCTACTGTGGAGATAGGATTTGATGGTCATCTTCAAAGAATCTAACAATCTGCACAAATCAAATAAACAAAGTGGATTACATTGACATTGGGGTGGTGCCAGTTAAAAAGCAAATAAAAAGAAACAAGGCAAAAAGCATACAATTAGCAATAGCAGTGATGTCGTTCAATGAGTTAGGAAATGAGATTTATTGAATCTAGTCATTGAATTGAATGACTGCACGAGAGCTTCAGAATATGAGGATAGTAATTCGTCTAGATATCTTATTGGAAGAAAGTGTCTAAGAACGCTGGAATCTAATCTAGATGCCTGAGAGCATTTTGGTAGAGTAAAACAGAATAAAATGAATTATCATCCTCCGCGAATACATTAGAAACAATAGTCAGACAAGAAAATGCAGACAAGGCAGCCTGAACCACAACTTGTCTTCTTTTAACCATAGACCAGTCTAGTTCTTCAACACAAACTCTATCACTACTCAAAACCAGAAAACACCACAAATTACAATATAAAAAGAAACAACAAAAACATCACAAAATAGAATCAAATAACTCATAGTATAGTGATTTTTCTTCATGTTGTTACTCACAGCATAGTACAGTAACAGTTTGTTTTCCATGTTTATTGAATCATGAAACAAAATGAACAAAAAATATGTATTAAAAAAAAAAAACAATAAATATGACAAGAAATGTCAAAAGGGTCATTAAAGTTTATATTAAAGATACCTATCTGGTTGCAGGAAGCTTTAAAGGAGGCATGGCATGGTCGCTGAGTCAAAGAGTGAAATGAAGAAATAGTCGCCATGGATTTTAGATTGGCTTTTGTATTCTTTTTCTGCTTTTACATATATTCATTTTATTTTTCTATTTATCTTTATTTTTGGGACATGTTAAAATGGCTAGTGTCCATGCCTTTATATAGACATTAACATGGTGGTGTAAATGTGAAAATATATTTGCTTAGTCATGAAGTTTTAATATTTTAATATTTATAACAGCGTGCAAAAATTTGTTTTACTATCTTCCAATTGCTTCACCGTCTTCCAATTGTCTCACGTAAGTAAAAAATTGTGGCTCTACCATCATATAATATGATATGGCTTTACCTATTCATTTAACATTTTCTAACAATAAGTCATGTATAATAAGACAACTAAGAAAATGATTGTTTAAAAACTACATCAAAATTAGAATCAATATTGGTAAAACAACATACAATCAAAAAGGATTAAATCTTAATCTAGCTGATTTGAGAAAGTAATCTTAGAATAATAAAATCCTAAATTAGCCAAAAGTATCACCTACTCAATTGCACACGCTTGGTTTCCATAAGGTATCAAATACAATTAAACTAGCAGATTGAAGCTCCCAATGAAGAATAATATTATCTTTCTCCACATATTTGACTATGCATAACGCATTTACAATTCATCTAGCTCCCAGTGAAGAATATTATTATCTTTCTCCATATACTTAATCATTGAGAGAGTACATACTTTCGATCAAAAGCATAAAGACAACCATCTTGTATTAAGGCGCTCCCTGTATATAGCAATAACATTAATATTAACATTCACAATTAATTTGACGAATAATCTATAAATAAAACTTGCGTACTCTATCAAATTAATTAATGAGATATACATGCCTCAATTTGGAGCATCTCAATAATCAACAAAACATAAAAGAGTTGCAAATTAAATGAATGTGCATATGGTTGAAAATGCCTACAAAAATGATACTTATAACTTAATTTAAAACAAATGAAGCACAAAAGAATTTTGAATGCTTATAAAGTAGAAGATGCACCCACAGGCCACAACTACTCTTCCACTAAAATAGAATTTGACACATTGTTTGAGACATATAAGGTTATAATTAGTTATTTACAAATTAGAGATTAGGATTTATAATCAATAAGACTAAATCAGTCATCTATTTTAAATAAAACTGCGTAAGCAATTCTTGTAGAATATAAACAACTGCAACTAATCATAGGAAAATATTATATGCTATCATTCAATCTTTGAATCAATATTGGTGCTCCTAGCTACCTCATAGTGAGGAGTTTATGGCTCTTCCAATGATTACGAGATTTGAAATGTATACAGGGGCCAACACAGTTTATTAACAGAAATATAAATGGGTAGAACATTTACAATCTTTGTATATTATGCATATATAAACTGGGTATTCAAAATCTAGTGAGTTAATCTAGCATAAGTTAATCTAAACATTCGACGATATGTCCCTACAAACTCTATAATTCAGGTCTTACATGTATACACAGGTTCATTAATTTATTAATTTATATTTACCTTCTTCTTCCATGCGTGTATCTCTAATTGATTGGTTCTAAACTGTTCTTTCAGCTTTTCTTCTCTTTTTAACCAAACTTCCAATACACCCCTCACCAATCCCATGCACAACTCGAATTAGATCAAATTAATCCTTTAGATGTTAGGAGGGAATTGACTCAGCAGATCTTCTTACTCCACTATAAGAGATTTAACCAAGTTTATTCTTTTCTTAGGAAGGGTATTGATTATATTCTTATTTTAAAAGACAAATTTTAGAAAGCTTATAATATCAGTCTTATATGCCCACATCATATGAGTTAAGTAGAATAAAAATCAAGTTATTTCAAATTTTCATAGACATGATGAGTTTTTGCAACTACATTGTATCTTAAAATCATGTTTATCTCATCTAGTTATAATCAGTTATTAGTGTGCAATGTCTATGTAATAATATAGCTATGATATCATGTGTGCAATTAATGTATATATATGTAATAAGATGATTATGATATGATCACTAGTTACATATCATGAGCTTTATTATATGCATGCAGCCACCCAAGTTGCAAATTTAACACTAATCCCATATAATGTGCCAGAACTTAATACTATCGATTGTGTATGTACATACTAAATTAAGTTATTGCATTAGCGGTTACTTAATAGTTACTTCTAGCTAGCCTTAACTCTTCCCTTCCTTACAGACCATGCGAGCTGATACTTAGGATTCCATTTGAGCTTAATTATGAGGATCTAATTTCCTGAATATTTAGCAGCAGATCATAAGGCAACCTAAGTTGACTTCATTATAAGTGAGAAAGAGTAATAGTAATAGTGCATTGATATTGATGAACTGGCCACATAATGATCTTACCGACCGGATAAAAACTACTAATTAAGTAGATTTAAGTACATTGTTTCAGTATAGTTAATAGAAACTAAATTTGAGCTAAACCACATCAACATACGTGGTGCCACCATAGCTTTTGATGCTCGTCTTACCTTAACTTGCTAAAAGGTTGGACTTTAAAGCTAAGAACGCACATTCTGTAAACTTTTTCCTCAATGACACCTTCTGGATCAAAAGAAGATTATTAGCAAACACTAAACCAGAGGAACCATTGAGGGAGAGAGTTTAGAGATTGATGGCTCTCCAAATTCTCTTAGCAACACCTAAAATTATCCTTTGATAATCTCCTAGTAAGTAATATAGAGAGATAGGGAAGAGAGAGGCACAATAAGATTAGGGTTTTGTGCAAGTATATATATGGTTTCATGAGAGAGGCTATTCCTTTCCTTTGTTATTTCTTTATGTTTTTGGTTTCATTGTAATTGGGTACATGCATAACAAAGACAAATCTTTTCCAAGGATTGCTTCTCAAGCAATGAGAGCAACTTACCAAGAAATTTCTCAGTCATCTTCTTACACCTATTGAAGCTCCAAGATGGATTTGATTGACCCAATATTGCACAAGTAATTGACGCCACTTATTTCTATGAAAATGGAATCATGCAAAGATTCGTTTAATGCACAGACAACAATGACTCTGCTTCTTTGTCTTGTTTTGTGAGACATAGGCGTAAACCGTATAATGGGTGGCACATTTTAATCTTCATCTATAAGTTCAAACAGGAAAAAACAAAGAAGCACACCATAAGTCAACGAGAGTTATATAAAACGGTTGCACGGATTTTATATCTTGAATTTGAATATTTGTAAACAATTCAATTTTATATACACGTATTGGAAGGAGCTTCAATTCTCTTAGAGTCAACTTTTTCTTAAGATATCACTTCTAATAATGTGGACTTATCTAAAATATTAAACTACACGAGCAATATTATTTACCCAAACCACACTGCCAGTGATTTTGGTAGTAGATAAAATATTCATTGGGAATACATATTCATAGAAATCTTATATGGCTTTTGATCATGACCTATTAATTATCTCTTTATTCTTAGAAAATAAATCTTTACATGTATATCCTTACTTTCATTATTGAGTTCTTACCTACATTTTATTTTAGTATTTAGGGTTCTTTCAAAAAATTATTATTTAGTATCTCTTTTAAAAGAAAACTTCTTATATTTATATATAAAAATAATAATAATAATAAAAACTCTATCTAATAATCATTGCAATATATTTGAAAGTGATTTATTCTTGAACATAATTTTTTAAATAGTCTGAGTCAATTCAAATACAGATTATACTAAATCTGAGGCATGTACGATGTGCCCCATACATGTGCTAGCTAATGACTTTTAACCTTCCACTAAATTAAGGTTTCAATAAATTCAATAAATCCTGTTAAAAAAATCTATATATAGACACAAAAGTTAGTGTCTTTCTTTTCTTTTCTTTGTTTTACATTACAAGTCATTAACGAGTTATATATCGATATTTCTATATTTAATTAGCTTTCCGCGCCCTCATGATGTTACTTCTCTTGACGAAGGCATTAATGCTGGTACACTTCTAACTAAGCTCTTGAAAGTTTACGATAATTTTCCATGAGCATTGTTGGGAAGTTGGAGATTGAAAACAATAAAATCCAGACAAATCTATATGGTCAGGGATTTTCCTCTGAATTCCTTATTTGTCCTTGCTAGAATCGGCCATTTTAGGCTTGTGCGGCACACATAAATTAACAACATTGCCTGTCTATATTAAACAATGTAATATAAAGTTCAATTTGTATTAATCTAAACACTAGCAATTTAAAGTTTGATTCAATTTTAAGAAAGCATATTAACTAATTAAACTCATTTAATATATGTTGTGTACAAAAAGTTCCATCCCTAACTGCTTGTGCTTATCATAACTTGTGATTCAATTACTCTGAAACCAAAGTCGTCCGATACATTTTCTTGGTATTGATGTAATGTCAAAATTCAATAACATTGACCTTTGTTAAACCGAGTTCAAGAACCAGTGGTTGATGATAGAATTTGACTTGGTTCACAACGACTCAAGTGGGTCCAGACAGAGTAGTCTTGGTTAGCAAAAACAAGGTCGAAGGATTAATCAGCACAAAAACAAATTATTAAAAAAAGAAAAACCTGCTACCTGGATCAACATTAGAACTTGGGAAAAATCTTAATTTGGTTTGTTTTGCATACATTTAACACGGATTTCGAAGCAATAAAATATTCATTGTAAAATCAGCAAATTAAGGACAATCAATTAAGAGATAGACATATACGTAAACAATAATAGCAAGACGACTGATAATTCACAAGAGCTAGCTTGTATCTACTTTCCTAAGATTTAAATTAGTGCTAGCTGCTGTATTCCGAACTAAACAAAAAGACTGTGGATATATATAATCTGATTCAAACGGAGTTCTAAGAGAAATTGCACTAAATTTAGCAATAAATCAAGCAGAAGCTCTTCGTCTTCATTTCTATGATTTACATGAAAACACTTCAATTGAGCTAAAAAAAAATAAAAATAAACCTTCACTTAGTTATTGATGCTGTTGATGAATCAGAAGAGAACAAATTAACTACTAAACTAGGTAGAAGTAAGGATTCAATCTCCCTTGCAGTCGCATGGCTTCCTCTTCTTGCATTAATTTTCGTACTGAATCAGTAGCAGTACCTACGTAGCAGGGTATACTACAAGGCCTTTGAGGGTAGTTGGAAATCTTCTTCATAAATTGACTTACCAAATTAATATTCCTAATTCCGTTTTAATAAGCAAATTAAAAGGTTTATAGTAGAGGTGATCAACCACTGCACTTGTGAAAATCTTGTCCACTATTGCAAAACTTCAGGTAAATTATGATCATGTTGGAGTTATATAGTTGTATTTCTATTTTTTTTTTTTTTAATAAATTGAACATGAAGTTAGAATCTATACTAAACATATTGCAGCTTAAATTTTTGTAAAAAGAGGTTAACCCTAGTTACATTGTGTTTGTATTAATCTCAATATAATTCAATTAATTTTGAATTCATTAAAAAGTGCGCTAGTGATGACTGTTTATATTATATTCACTTAATTTTGACTCAACTGGTTTTTTCCACTAGTAAAGAGTGCTAGTAAAAAAAATTCTCTTCAATAAAAAAAATATATTTTTTTTTATAACTAGTAACAGCATAATCCAAAACTCTAATGCTATTACCTCTTTGTGTTCATGTGTGACAAAAATTGATATCCTAACTCAAAAGGGAGTTCAAGAACATCAAACTGAGAGTTACCTAGTTTTTATTATCTAGTTATAGTTTAATTTACACGATTATGATTTTACAGAAAAATAAAAAACTAAGTTAGAAAAGAAGCTCAACTCATATAATAACCATGGTTTAGACTTCTAAGCAAAAATATTCATGAACTTAGAAATAAAAAATTTCTAAGGTACCTCACTGAAACTAATTGGGGGATCTCTTAATTTGGTTTTTACACTGGACATGTGCTGCCAAAGGACAAGCAATATCTATTGAGGTAGCTAGACACATCACACAAGTGAAAATCAAAAGCAAAATGAGTAATAATAATCCACGAGAGCTAATTATTATAACTTCACAAGCAGTTCATAATTTTATGCTGGCTATTCCAAAGTAAACAGAAGTACCTGGGGACAGATAGAATTTATATTCTGCTGCTGAACGGAGTCCTGAGAGGAGTTGCACCAACTTTAACAAGCACGAGAGGTTCTTCATCTTCATGATTTCCATTCTATTCTCCCACAAACACACTAAAGTAGCAGAAGTAAGACTTCAACCTCCCTCGCAGGCCCCCGTTGTATACATACTAGGAAAGTATTAGTACGTATGCATTGGAAGCCTTTGAGGGAGGTTGGAATCTTCTCCAACTATTATAGCTTCCAATGGAGTACTTCCAAAACTATTTTTACCTATAGATGCATTGATACGCGAAAGGGATTTAAATAGGGAAGGTTAAACCACTATTTGCATTGAAAATCTTTTCGAATCCTTTTGTCACACAATAACATTGTTTTTATATTAATTATATATCGAGAATAATCACAGCTCCAACAGCAAAAGCCAATGAAGCTAGCTAGTATGCGGCTAAGTGTTCAACATTGATAATAGAATTTTATGGTTCTTGTAGATAAGCCGACTTATTATATTATGACAACTTTTTAGCCTTGATCTTTGGAGAATATATAAAGAATTATCTTTATCAACTTGACTCATTCCTGACTACAAAGGTCAAGTACTTAAAAATAAATTAATGTCTTTTGCCAGGGAATTCAACGATAAAGGATGGATATATACTCCAACGACCAGAATGGTGACCACTAAAAGCTAGCTACCCTACCTATCTACTACGGATAATGGAATCCCATTTGCCAGAAATTAATATTAATTAATATGAAGGTGCTTCACGTGTGTATAATATAAGGTCATCAACCCTAGCATGCACATTGTTTTGTGGACACCATGGAAAATCGAAAAAGAGTCCTGGTTTTCCAAAGAGACTCACTCGAATCACCTAATATTTTCACAGGTCAAAGTTCTTAAATCACTCCATAACTAATAAGAAGTGATTAAATAGAAAAAAGTTTTATACAAGCTTTGGTAAAAATCTTATTATTTTTGTGTAATCATGCTAATTTACTTTGATCAGTACTCGTGTGGATGTTTGTAAATCAAGCAAGTGAATTTTAGATAATCTGAAAAGCCTTGCCTTTTTGGCAGCATCACGAATATTCACAATAATGCATGCTATCCGTAGGCATCTGGGATTGGAAGAGAACTAGCAATGGAAAATGACCTTTTGTTTTCATTAGCAATATGTTTTACCTTCTCCTTCACGAACCAAGTTACAGCTGTAATCTGAATTAGTTGTTTAGAGTTAATTCATGAAGCACTTACAGACGAACATTTACTGGATTCATTTAATCCGTCGGAAAATTACTGTGGAGATTAATTATAAGTCAGTGTAGAACATACTGATCAACAAAGAATATAATTAATATTGGCATGAGATTGGGACAGCAGCCAGGAATTTGATTCTCAAGAAATCCACCCATTTCCTCTTCTTTTTTGTTTTTCTTGAAAGCAATAAATCTACCCATTTTGACAGGTTGTATTTGTCATTAGTCAACATATATTCCCAACCTTTTATTCTCAATGCATGTCAAAGGAAATCTTACCTGTTAAGATATATGCTCAAGATCTCCTCAAAACTTGTCCATAATTTTCCTTAAAGCTACGTTCAATTTTAATTATGCACAGAAGTATCTTATGTTTTCAAGAGCCAAATAACTTTTTGAGTATATCCAGAGAAAGGAAGCTGATAATAGTTTAGATGGCATGTCTCAGCTCAGGTTCAAGCAATGATCAATCGAAGTTGTTTCATTTGTAATTCTTGTAAGCTTGTAAGTAGGGGATCATAGTCTAGACTCTACATAGCACAAAAAGAGTTTATGCATGGCAGAGGGTCGATTCAGAAGATGGTTTTAGGAGACAAACTAAGACCTTTGCTAATCTTCTATCATATTTTGGTCTTTGTAAGTCTCCTTTGACACGAGAGATTGAATTTGATTATTTTGATGAAATTATATTAGATTAGATAAAATATGATTGATGTGTTTGGTAAAGTATGAGATTGGATTAAAAATAATACTATCTGCTGTTTAATAGATTATTGGATTGGATTGGGAAAAAAATTATAATATAATTGAAAATAATTTTAATTTCTGGTGTACACAATTTAATTTCTTTATTTTATTGAAAACTAATTTGTAAATTAATCATGTTTTATCTAATCAAATCAAGTGATATATAAAATAAACCAATAGTTATGTTTATTTTTCATCTGAAGACTAAATATTGTTGAATTTACTAAGCACCCAGTATTAAATAAAAACTAAAAATTAATATTATATTTGTTTAAACATTGAATATTAAGCAAAAAATAAATGTAGAGGGTTGATCTACAATTTTGACATGGAAGTAGAACTTGACAATCAACTTTAAATAATCTAGCAACCTGCACAAATCCAATAAATAAAATGGATTACTTTGACACTAGAGTGATGTTAGTTATAGACATTTTGATACTCAAATTAGTTAGTAAAAAAAAAATAAAGTAAATAAAAAAAGGCAAGATAAAAAAAAAAAAAAGAAGTACGACTAGCAATAGTAGTGATGTCGGTCAATGAGTTGGGAAATGGGGTTTATTGAATTTAGTCATTGAATGACTACACAAGAGCTTCAGAATGCGAGGGTAGTTATCCTTCTAGATATCTTACTGGAAGGAAGTGTCTAGGAATGCTGAAATCTAATCTAGATGTGTGAGAGCATTTTGGCATGGTAACAACAGGATAAAAAGAATGGGATTCTTTCCTCCGGTTGCTTTTCTCATTTTATAAGTGAGAAAAGAGCCATCGAAATCAGAATTAAAGTAGCGAGGATCAAGGGAGCTATTCCCTTGATCCGCCCTTTTTTGTTTAATGAAAAAATCTCTTCTTTGAAATCGATCAATAACCCCATTTAATGCATGCGTTTTCTGACTGACATGTTAATATGGTCCAACTGCCATTCGAAAAGGTCCGAGCTACCTGATAGTTGCTCCGAGTCATAGGGTTTTATCATCTAGGCTGGACCAATTCCCTGACTTATCAATTTGGGCTTTGATTCTATCTCTCTTTAGTGGGATTAAACCATGCTAAATTTTACCACCACACTAAACAATAAATAGAATTTTTCTATAAAAACTGAAAATTGATATTTTTTTTTTCGGTTAAATGAAAATTGGATTGTATAGGTTAGAAAATAAAACATTCAAATACTTCAATTAAATGAAAGGCAAATATTTTTCCACCTTTTCAATTAAATGAAATTATGACCTATTTAAATGATTTTATCACTTAAAAAATTAAATAAAATAATTTAACAAAACTTTATTAAATATTAAATGACATAAAGTGAAAATGGAAAAATCAAACAAGTCCAATAAAATTTAAGTTGATCTAATTAAAAAATAATTTAATCGAAGTATTTAAAAATTGTCATTACAACATAATTCCGTCACGTCGTCAATATAATGCATTTATAAAGGTTTTGCGCTTTGGTCGTTCAAAAATGTGCATCTTGTGTAGCTGTATCATAGCACCCTCCCACGGTACTGACTGGTTTTCGATTCCCCGGTGTGCAAAATCTGTACCCCGCTTACAACTCCACGCGAGTCGTCGTAACGCAATTTTTTAAAAAAAAAAAAAAAAAAAATTTTACTACATAGTCATGGACCGTAAAGCTCCACGGTTACTACACAGTCTTGGGTCCGTAACGCTCTGGACTTCTTCAGTTGCACCACCCGAACTTTCATATAGGCCCGCATCAATTGTTATCACTTGTTAAATAGAAGATTAGTGCCAGAGAGCTTCCCAGTTGGTTGACACTTCCTACTAACATACTTGATACTCTCTAGTCTCTTCCATAGCTATCTATATCACTTGTTGACAGGTGATAGTTATTCAAGCTTGATCAAACCTTACTACAATAGCTCTTATATCACTTGTTGATCAGTGTTAGTATTCAAGCTTCATCAAACTTACTGTACATCAGGCTTAGCCTGCAAAACGGATTTTTTCCACAAACTATTCGTCTCTTATTCCAAGAAACGAAATGATCCTATGTTTCTTTTTTCTTTTTTTTTTTTACAGGAAATGGGCGTATATTTCTGTGATTTACTCTTGATCCTTATCCCCAATCCATATCTGACAATGATGATAAAGCTACGTCATCCATACACAACTTTCATTATTAGATTAAACATCACATCACAATTTACAATCATACCCCTTGTAGACGCCCTCACATATACACACTAACCCAAAAACCACCCATGTAGAAGGAGAAAAAAAGGAACAGAGACTAAACATTTGGAATAGTTTATAGTTGCTTAGGATCAATGCCAAAAGACTTGAGAGTCTCGGCTTTCGACTTCTAAGCAAAAGCATCTTTTCGGATAGGATCAGGTACCGGAAGCTGACCATAGTCAGACTCTTTAACGTGTGCCACCTTCCTGAACAAGGACTTTTCCAGGAACTTTTCAGACTCATCCAACACCTTATCCGGATCCACCACCTCCGGCAGAGTCTCTCGGGTCTTCTTCCTCACGCGCACACCTGGCGAGTACAATATTTGTTGCTTCGCAGTGTACAGCCCCAGAGTGACTGACAAAGCTATCATGCCTATTGCCACGTACACAGGCACGAAGTCACCCCTTAATGTTCTTGTTTTGCTGTGTTGATGATGATCCTGAAAATGCCCGTAATCGGCTGTTGGCGCGTATGCTTTTGCTTTTGGCGTTGTTGAGGTCGCATATGTTGCACTTCCTCTTAACCGACCCATCATCGATCTCATATGACCCTGAAAAAGTAATTCAAGAAACAACCCACATACGTTACGTTATATACTTACTTGTTTGTCTATCAACACGCTTGAGGTAGCTAGTGATCATCACTTACCACTGATCTCAAAGCCATGACTGTAGTGACTTCAATACACAGAAAATGTCAAGAGTGAGAGCGTAAATGTGTAGTTTAACACTGAAACGCAAACTCTTTGCCTCTTTTGAATTTTGGTTTGGCTGCTGGTAGGGCTAGAGATCGATGCGTGGGACATATAAAAGGGGAAGAGAAGTTTCTGGAGCCACGTAGCACGTTGTGGAAGCTAAGTGACACATGTCCAGAGGATAAAGTGTACAGCAGCGATTGGAAGCCTCTTGAAGCTGCACGTAATGTTCCTACAGTTTTAAAAAAAAAAAAAAAAATCTTTTGCCAATTATGACTATGAGGGCTTTTAACTTCGAATTCGAAGCGGTATTGAAAGAAGGGTTTTTATCGATATCTCTAGAATGGCCATAAAACATTCGCCACTAGAAGTTGTTCGGAAACTCATGAGACTGTTACTGTTCATGAATAGGATTTCAAAGTAGAAAGTATCAATCTTTATTACATGCATAAATATTTTTGTGAATCGGTGGATAAATGATTGCACCCTCTCTTCGTTTAATCTCTCTTAATTTTCATTTTAAATCAACCAATTCGAGATGTCTAGTGGTTGAGGAATGGGAGAGAAATTTAAAGTGGAACTAGACATGTACGCCTCTCGACACATATCACAAGTAAATTGTGAAATATAGATACAATTAACCCTTTAATCACATATAGTATCCATATATAGCAACGTGTTATTAACTTATTACTGGGACTCCTCATCCGAAGCTTGGACAAAACTACACAAACCCTTCTTGTTCATAGATATATATGCAGTGAAAAACACGTCAAAGATATAAATGTTGAAATAATAATTGCATTGGTTTTACCAGGTATTGTTAGCATGATTCATATTGATGTTTTCTTATTGCATTTAAAACAAAATGTATCTCATCGGTTTGGGGATGCAAGTCATCACCAGCAACAAATTCATGCATAACTTGATTTAGTTGAATCAAGCTACAACCAGCAATCTTCTTGACCTTTCCTGCATCCATACACCTTCTAATCTTAACTACATCTTCCCATCTCTTAGCATTAGCATATAAATCAGCCATGATTTTATAAACCCCACCATCTTCAGGTTTCAACTCCATTACATGCTCTGCTGCTTGTTCAGCAATCTCAACATTCCCATGAATCCTACATCCTCCAAGCAAACCACTCCAAACAGAGACATCACCACCCATTGGCATCTTCTTTATCATCTCCATCGTTTCATTAATCAGACCAGCGCGCCCAAGCAAATCAGCCATGCACCCAAAATGTTTGAGCTCTCTGGGAACCCCATAAACGGATTCCATCTTACAGAAAAGCTTCCTTGCTTCATCGACTAGACCTGCATGGCTACACCCCACTAAAACTCCCAAAAAGGTGACACCATCCGGTTTAACTCCAGCCTCTATCATAGTTGAGAAATAATTTAGTGATAACCGGGCATGACCATGCATTGCAAGACCAACCAGCATTGCATTCCATGTACATAAGTTCTTCTCACGACTTGACTCGAAGATGTCAATAGCAGTCTCAATGTAACCACATTTTGCATATAAATCAACCAATCCAGTTGACAGGAATGAATCCACTCGAATCCTATTGCGCTCAATGTAATCATGGATTCTCTTGCCGCATTGTACTTCACCCAATTGCGCACAAGCAGAGAGAGCAGAAACCAATGCGACATTATCAGGTTGAATATTCGACTTCATCATCTCATTAAAGAGTTGAATAGCCTCCTTGCACTGCTCGCTCTTGGCATACCCAGCCACAAGGGTACCCCACGACACAGCATCACGAAATGACATCTTGTTAAACAATTCCCGTCCTTTTGCAACATCACCAGCCTTCACGTAACCATCAATCAACGCATTGTAGGAAACAACATCTCTGTCAGAACTTTCATCGAACAGATTCTGCGCATCCCTTAAACGACGAGAAACCGCGTAGAAATGAATGAGAGAATTCAAAACGAACAAATCCCAGACAAGCCCAAGTTTCAAAGCTTGAGAATGAATGGTTCGGGCTGACGAAAGCGACCCAAGTTGAGAACAAGCTTTGAGGACAAAAGGGAAGGAGTGAAAATCAGGTGGGACTGAAACGGAGCGCATTTGGGAGAAGAAAAGGAGGGCATTGAGAGGGGACGAGAGGAGAGTGTGAGCTCTGATAACGGTGTTGTAGCAAAAGGTTGATGGGTTTGGTATGTTATTGAAGACTGATACTGCATAGCTGAGTAGACTTGTAGTAGACAACGTGGGTTTGATGGCGGTGATGGCGTGGAGGATTTTTGACAGATTGTGACTAGGGTTGAGAGAGACAAGACCTGTTGTGATGAAATGGGCATGAACTTGGTAGACTTG
The DNA here is from genome assembly GCA_019925255.1 of Litchi chinensis. Taxonomy (NCBI): domain Eukaryota; kingdom Viridiplantae; phylum Streptophyta; class Magnoliopsida; order Sapindales; family Sapindaceae; genus Litchi; species Litchi chinensis. Next base: position 11,066,681 of record CM034472.1, read on the forward strand.
TTTGATGGTTTTGCAATGTTTTAAGAGATTGTTGATAGCCTTGTATGTGGTTAGCTGATCAGTGACTACCATTCAGTTTTTGATTTCTTCTTTAACTAACATTATTTTGTTAGCAGATTGTACAACCAGAACATCATTTCATCTTTTCTTCGAATCTCAAAATTTTCGTTACATTACAAAATGCAAATCAAGCTTTAAGATGTGAGAAAACAAAATTATACTTCAGATGTTGGCATACTCGTGCTAATTATCCATTGGAAGAATGAAAAACGTGAACGGCAGGATTCGAACCTGCGCGGGCAGAGCCCACATGATTTCTAGTCATGCCCGATAACCACTCCGGCACGTCCACTGAATTGACCTTTTTTTCATTGAATATTAACTAATACTATATTCATCCGATACGTGCTCATTTGGGCCAGTACCACTCGGAATCAATTCTTACTTGCTGGTGAAGTGGTGATTACGAAACAGAAAATATTAACTACTAGTTAAAGGTATTAAAATTGATAACCACATTTTTATCCTTATAGAATCTTTAGTAATTAATGAAAAGGAAAGGGTAGAGAAGTAATTTAGTTTTATTATAATTAATAATTGATCTTGTTCTTAGAAGAAATGATAATTATATTAGAGAGTGAAAAAGCTGAATAGAAAAAAGGAAGAGTGATTGGAAGGATAAAAAATAAATAAAACATTAAATAATTGTTTGTACCACATTAAAATTGGGAAGAAAAACTCGAAACTTTATCCATACACAAAGAAATGGTTAAATCTGACACTAAGTATGACTAGGAGTATGATGATAAAGTAGGATTTTAAAGGGTTTTATGCGTGCTCCCATTCTATTTAGTTGAGTCTGCTTGAACCTGCATCAAGTTTGAAGTGGGAACTCTTTTTTCCCGTTTATTATCAGATAAAGAGGAAGAAACGGTACTAAGAGCAGAGTCAGAGTTGCATAAGTATATTGAAGTGAAGAAGGAAAGAGAAATATGTAAGAATATTAGCAGAAATAAATGAGTCAATAATATTAAAATTGACATAAGTTGTGGAACATGTATCTATTGTCTTTCAAGCTGAATAAGCAAATTATTATCAGTTTATCACCATGGTTGATGGTTCTCATCATGTGAAACCAGTCTTGGCCATGAAAGAAGTGAAAAGGTAGACATTCAACAGTCTTTAACTCCTCAATTCTGGTAAAGTCTTGTACTCCAAACTGAAATTAAAAACCCCACAATTTATGCTATAATTACAAAGGGTTTTCAAAAAGAAAAATTTCATCTCTTGTTCAATAATCGAACAGTCTTTCCACAATTAGCTTCTTAATACCTCCACTGAGAGATTGATTAGTGGCAATTGACTCAGATTCTCATAACCATTTCCAAAAGTGAAGTGGACGGTGCAAAGTGTTTGTACCCAGAAAAAGAAAGGACCATAGTCTACTTCTATATTCTCTCTTTAGACTCCTATTTTGTGTTGTCATAAACTTCTTTAACTACCTCTACAATTGTTTATTATTTTATAGTCTCCTTTGGCCACGGAAGCCTCCACCTGTTACCTAACTTTCTTCATTTTAGCTCTGCTTTTATTCCACATGGAATAACTAGACTCTGTCTTCAAAGCAGATAGGAATATAAATATTCTTAGTTAAAGATAAGCATGACCCTATTGAAAGAATAATGCTAACTCGGAGGGGACCATTTCGAAATGCGACATTTTTCTGCTTATCTGTGCCTCATTGTGCTTTTTTTTTTTTCTTTTTTTTTTTTTTTTTTTTTTTTTAAAGGGAAGGAAGTACCAGCTTGTTAACCACTGTATCTCTTGGCTTCAAGGTCAATATATACAATAGCATGCTTGAATAAAAAACATAACAATGCAGCTTCCTTCTGTCTGAAACTTGAAGCCTCTCAGGATGTGGAGGAAAAAGAAGAAGAAGAAGAAGAAGAAGAAGATGATGATGATGATGACAGCGAACAGTACGACAGGAATGTCATATGCTGAATAACAGAAGCCTCTGCTTCCTATGGGAGGTAAGGGGACAAAAAGGCAAGTCATATAGAGGCAAAGGGAAGGTAACGCCTTTCTTCCGGGTTTTTTACGTGTTGTGTTCTTTTGGCGCAAACTGTGCTAACATGTTCAGACTTGATAAAAGAAACTACTCTATGTAGAGTTTTAGCCACTCTTAATAAATGGCTGCTTAATGCAAATGCCTGCGTCTATTATCTGTATCTTCTTTTTTTTTTTTCTTTTTTTCTTTTTGGCTTTTTTCTATCCATCCCCAGGTTTGAACTTCGTTAACTCTCTCACTGCAAAGAAATGACACTACAATGGTCTTGGTAAGTAAAGTTGTGATCTTGTAGCATTTGGTTTGTATTCGTTTTGGGGATTTATTGACCACATGAATGGTTCCTTAAAGAGCAAAGCTTCATAATTTTGAGTTAACAAATGAACTGCTGTCTGTTCTCAGGCTACTATAGCAATAAAATTGAGATTTCTGCAACAACTAGTTTCGACCTGGTATTTAATTTTATATATATATATATATACAACTGATGGTTATACATGAAACGTGTGTGCTTGTGTTGCACGTGTGCACACTCAACCAACACCGGTAACAGATGAGCGAAAAGTGATCCTGTTGCGACAGAGCAGACCAAAAGCTCAAAAGAAGATATGGATAATGGACACACACGGCATGTTTTTGCATGCATGTTTTCACATGCGCATACACGCGCATGGAGACATAGCTTGGACACACCTGCAAAACCATTCAACTAAATTCCCCCTCCAGCACAATCTCTGGATCAAAATATCTCCTTGCAGAATAATTAACTAAAATATTTATTCAAGATAAAGCACAAATATTCAAATTTTTCTGCACTAAACAGATCTTTGTGAGGATTAATTGCTTGGATACTTTATATATTAAACTCCTCACGTCAAACAGGTTGTATATCGTTTCTGATAGATGATTCTGTGCAGAAACTGATGTTTACGCTAGCTTAACCTGTACAGATCCAAGATGCAGGGCTTATGCAAATAACAATGAAATTGAATGTATCATTAGCCGGGAATACTCAATAAAATATTGGAAATGTTAATATTCCTACCACGGCAGACTCACTGATCCTGTTCAACCTCACAAACATGGAAAGAAAAAAAGTGCAATGTTTTGATTCATCATTGATATCAACCTCATAAACATCGAAAGAGAAACAGTGTAATGTTTTTTCTCAGCATATATCGTCACTGTATCAATATCTTACTTTGTCTTGAAACGAATGTTGATGCCAATAAAGGTGGGAGCAGAGAAATTGATGCCAACTTCATTTCCATTTTGGAGACAGAAAAAGCAAAAAGAAGATCAAGCGAGAAAAGGAATAGGATCTTAACTGTTAGCTTGTGATCAGATATCAGGATATCATATAAATATTTTGTTTCTCAACATTTAGTCTTAATAAGCCTGGGGGAGAATTTCTTAACTACCAAAATCATGTACCCCATATCATTATGGGGAACTATATTCTATCATATATAGCTCAAATAACCAAATCATCTACTTCTTTACTAATGCTACTTTTATTTCCGTCATCAACTTCATCACTGATTTTAACTTTGAAATCAGCTAAGGGCCATTTAGCCTTACCAAAGCAATCCTCATCCAAGATCCAAGCTCTTTTTCATAGATTCATAAACCAAGTATGTTATGCTTGCAGCAGGCACAACTTTGAGTAGATTAGGAAAAATTCCTTTGTAGAAACCTCTATAACCTTCATTCTGAAGGGTTCTCCAAAATACATCAGACATTCCCTTATAGGCAGCAGTGGAATTAGGAGGCTGTGCTTGCATTCTGGAATGTAAGAACATATATTAAACTCAAAGTGCAACAAGGTTATATTATACAAGCTCAGATGAATCACAGAATTCAGCACCCACAGTCGTAGCAAAGGACATTCACAACAAAGACGAAACTATTTTCATTTATTATCATACCTGGTTCTAATAACTTGCAAAGGATATACACAAGTGGCTCCAAGAGCTCCCGAAATTGTCCCACAACCCAGCTGCAGAAGAGGACCAGGTTCTACAAAAAGGGGTAGGGATTTCAAAAAGCAATTCTTCAAATCATGCTCAAAAGTCATAATGCTTAAATCTAAAAAATAAGAGAAAGAAAACTTCAAAACACAAAATGAAGAAAGAAAATTGTACCGCCGTCATGCAGAATGTAGGTCTTCGACAAGTCTTTCAAAGTTTCATAGGCAGCAAGGTCAATACCAGCATATGGGATTATTCCAAGAACAGATGGAAGCAGACCTTTATAGAATGCTCGAGGACCCTCGTTAACCCATATATCCTTTGTTAGCGTCCCCAAGTTAGGAGCCTTTCCACCTTCACAAACACAAGTTTGTAACCGAGTTTTCACGAGATCCATTGGATATATAGCAGTTTGTGCCACAGCACCTGCCGTACCACCTGCAAGAAGTCTCCCAGTAGTACCTATATCTTCTTTCTTTTCTCCCATACTATCTCCAATCACATTCTTAAGAATTTCATATGCATAGAATTTAATGGCACTTTCAGGGGCAACCTTAAGAACATTTAGTCCATTACCTCGAAAAAAGCTCAAGAAACCCTCTTCCTTCAAAATCTTTTTTATAGCTGGCATAATACGAGCATGCGTCGTCTGGACTTGCAAAACCACCTTCAGGCGATCTAGAGGAGCAGTTGCAGTACGAGAGGCTGCTCCTGCTATTCCTCCTGCAATAAAATAGTTGCTTCTCCGAACATGTTTACTTATGCCTTCTGGAATAACAGCCTGTTCTCCAATATCTACAAGGCATACCCTTTCCCAATGATGATATATATTCTCTATAGTAGCTTCATGCGGATAGAGTAGGAGGAAATCTCTCCATTCTTCGAAAGTAATAATCCCATTATTATCTTTATCAACATGCTCCACAAATCGAGCAAGTTCTTCATCATTGATTTCAATCCCTGAAAAATTGGAACTGCCAGGGCTTATAAGATTGAACATAACTAAAATATATAATAATCTAAAGATCATGAATTGGATAAAACTTCCACCAAAAGCAAGATGAAGAAATTAATTTAAAAGTCATATAACAGGTATCAATCAAATAAAATTTCACCATCTGCATGGACTAAATTGATGCAAAAAAGGAAATACGTGCATATGCATACCAACTGTACCAAAGCAGCTAGTGCTGTTTAGAGCAAAGAATAGTATTCGAGTTCTATATACATAAAAGATTGGGATTTAATAAATTTAGAAAACACAAGAATAAAAACACCAAGAGTATGAAGGAAGCTCTAGATTTATTAAATATCTTCAAAATAATACTTATGAAGGTACCATCCATCCTATATTCTTTTACTGCCAGTGGAACCTTAACATCCTTGTAATTACACACACCTAAATGAAGGTTCAGAAAAGCATTCCAAGACAACTGTTGGAAGCACCCTTTGTATTCACACAACTTCAAATCCAACTAAAGATTAAACTAATGCGAACAAACTCAGTTGTCTACCACTAAGTAAATGGGCATTGCCTTTGCTGGAATAGAAGACATTGAAGCGACCCTCACTTATGTCACTGGTGTAATACTTAACAACATAATTTTAAGTGTTCAAAACCATCGAGTCCAATCCTCTTGTAGACATAAATTTTTCAACCAACAATCTTATGCAACAGAAGTAAGACTAGGAATATAAAGTGAAATGATTTAAGATTGCAAGAGAGCAATTAGCAGATTCACACATGGCATGACAGACAATTGGCATCATTTGAATGCAGAAAAATCCCAAATCACAACACAATACGTCAAATCAGAACCTGCCAAAGTAGGTAGGGTATTGGTATGCAGTGAGAGCTTTCCCTCAATAATTTTCTACTATATATAGAAACAGCAGGTCTGCAGCAAAGAGCACCAACATATAGCATAGAATGTAAACATATTGACACAACATCCGAAAAAATATTCCTTCAATTAGTGTTAAAGCCTATTCCTTTATACCGCATTTCTGTTCTAGGAGATATAACAGGCACTTGGCAACCAATTTCAAATCTTTTTATTGGCTGACGTAGACTGTAATAGTTGAAAAAAAAGGACCTTTAAGTTTCCATTCCCTGCGAGACCCTCCGAGTCTCCTAGGTCAATCTTTTTCTATCACTATTATGATCAAAATTCCCTTAATCAATGATGTAAAAGTTGACATATAATAGAGGCTGAAAAAGTTAAGAGTCCAATAATGAAGCAGAGATTTGAATATATAAAGAAAGCATAAAAAGCATGGTATACCAGCCCTAACAAGAGCCTCCCAGAGCTCCTCAGGCAAAATGCAGCCGTTATGCTCAACATCAATAGCTTGAAAAATCCTGTAAAGCTCCAGCTCCTTGGCGTCCATGTACCTCCTGAACTCCTGATAATCGACGCGGCCGTCCTTGTTGGCGTCGCACACTTTCAACAAATCCTTGGCGTACTTGTACTCCGCCGGAATCTGCAGCGCCGACAGCCCCTTCTCGATCTGGCCGTAGTCCAAGAATCCGGTGTTGGCGGCGTCGAAGAAGCCGAACAGGCTCCGGATTCGAACGTCTCTCTCTTCCTTGCTCTCCCGCAAAGCTAGCAGCACATGATCCATCGTGACAGGACCAGGCTTCTTGACCGGGTTGCAACAGCCGGAACGGGTCGGCTCTACCTGCTGCGGCAATCCGACACGGTCCACCGCGTGTGCCGCGTCCGCCCCTGCCCCGGTCATGAGTGCCCTCGAATCTTGATAATATTACGATACTACCACGTGTTGCTCTCGAGCATCGATCTATTGTACAGAGACTGGAAGCGTTGTTTGTTTTAGGTCAAAGAGAAGAGTCAAATTTCTAAAAAGACTCGTAACGGGAGGTGAGCTACCTGTATTGTATCATTGCATGTGATGGAAGAGATTTCACCAAAACAGAAAGGCCCCAGGATTTTGGTGTAATTACAAATTCGGAATTGGCACGTGCAACTCCTGGGAGATTCTATCAACTTCAATGGGAGTGCAAAGGCCTTACATGACGAGGTCACACTATACACCACACACATTCTATTTGTTTTTTTTTTTTTATTCTAAATATATTTAATTTAAATTTGATGGCCTTTTTGAAAAAATACACTTGATAGAAAAAAGAAAAAAAAATAGATAATTTAAATTAAGTATTTTGTACTTATACTGGAAGGATATAAAATAACCCTACAATTTCATTCTAAAAAGTTAAAACAAAAATCCATACATACATACATACATATATATATATATATATATATATATATAACTTCCTCTAATTTTGAAGGAAATAAACAAATACAAGTTCAGTTTTAAAATGAGATAATTTTTTTCTATTAAAAAAAAAAAATCTCCATCATTAGCCAAAAATCCTCTTTTCAATTTGTGAAAGAATAAGGATAGAATTATTTTAAATTAATATTATCTAATCCATAAAATTATATTGATATGTTTGTTTGAATATGGAAGTTATATTGGTAACTGAAAAGGAGAGTTTTTGTCTTAAAAGATTTTGACTGCATATTTGAAGATACAAAGTAAATAGCTTTTAAAATGAACTTATTGTTGATGAATTTTTACCTCTTGAAAGAACATTGCATGCCGGAGAGAATTTAAGTCCGGTTAAATTATTTCAAAATAAAAATAAAAATAAAAATAAAAACAGTCCGCTTAAATTTTTTTTTTCCTTTTATTTGAAATAGAACACTTTGGATTGTTAATTTAGCACCTTATTAGGAATTTAATGAATACTTATTTGGAAAGTAAATAAGAGATTGAAAATTTTATATTACAAGGTTGCTTTTGAATAGGAAAGTTTTACTATGAAAATTAATTTTTAAAATCATTAATTAATTAAAATTTAAATACTAAAAAATTTATGGGTGCCTTAGGCTGCCCCTTCTGCATGAATTAAACTAGTTTCAACTAACATAAATCATGATGTTTACCAATTAGGAGAGCATTTCCAATATTATTATATATTTCTGAGTTTCAATGAATAACATATTGACATTTTTTTTTTAAAATATTGGTCCATCTTGGCAAAAAAAAAAAAAAAGGAAAAATATCCAATGCATTTCTTTTTGCAGGAGAGGATGATTAAATAAAAAATTTATTACTCATACCCTGTGTTGTAAGACCAGAGTGAAATTTAAATTATTCACTTCTTAAAATCTAAGTGACATGCTCAACCACTTGGTGTGCAATTTAAATGCAATTATTAAAAGCAAAATATGCATTCAATTTTGACCAATCACTATAAATATGTAAATCTTTCTTTCCTTTTATATTTTAGAATTACAAGGGAAAAAAAAGAGATAAATCCCCATATTTTTAATTGGTTGCAAAAATTAAGAATCAGCATTTTTACTAGACTTTCTTAATTAAGAAATTCTTCTCCATATTTTGTCATATCAACTCTACATTTGAGTTTGATAATTGTTTTGTAGAGGTTATTTTTTTGTTTTATTATCTATTGATCATATATGATAAGAAATTCAAATCAAATAAATAATTATATTGGAAATGTTCTAACTGAGCATGGAGCTGCCAAAGGATTAGTGAGTCCATTTGCTATTAATGAGAAATTTGTTCAATTATTAAATTTTCGTTGAGGTTTATATTTTTATACTATTAATGATAAATTTATCATGGGACACCTTTCGTCATTAAACTGATCTTTCTATTTTTTTTAAATCAAGTTTTTATATCTTGATTTATGTTTTCTACTATGATAAGTGTTGAGAGAATTCGATTGAATGTGGGAGTTATATCGCTAATCAAAGAGTGCAAAGAGGAGAGCTATAGTCTTCAAATATATATATATATTTTTTTTTAAGAATTTGTCTTAAAAGAGTTTGATTAAATATTAAAAGAGTGATGCTTTTAAAGTTGTCAGAAATCACAATTTATTTTTTAATTTTTTCGAAAGTGTGATTTTTTTTCTCTTATTATTATTTTTTTAAATAATTGAGTTTGTCTCTTACATGTCTGCTTTTAGGTTCAACTCGCTTTTTAAAAATATAAATTATGCTTTTAAATCATGATTACAAGTAAAGTTGTGATAAAAAAATGAGACATCAGAGTTTATAATTATGCTTGAAACATTGTTTAATAGAGATTGATATAAAAATTCTAATATATATATATATATATATATATTTATTTAAATGTGTCAACCAAAAATAAGAATTATTTAAGTTTAACTATAAAGATATTTTATCTAACATGCTTTTATAACTTTTAAAAATTAAAATAGTTTCTAAATACTATATTAAAAATATTATTTGATACTAGAAAAATACTAGATATATGATTTAAATTTTTAATGTATTGAATAACTCTTGAATACTGTTTTGAAAAATTAAAGGCATCCACAACTGTTTTCTTTTTTTTTTTTTTTTTTTAATATTTCAATCAGCTTTAAAGCAACAATAAATTCATTTTTCAAGAAAATAAATAAGGACTTTTTTATTAATTTTTTTTAACATACCCTCAGGCAAATATCTAATATTACACTCAAAATTCTATGGTGCCTCCCTCAAATATGTTCCCAACTATGTCCATAATAATAATCAGCATAATTCATACAAAAGTTATAACCAACATACTTGATCTTAATTATAACTTACAGAACTCAACAAGTGTGGGTAAATGGATATTTTTCTTTGTTGTATACCGACATCCATCGCATTCTCTCTTGAGTTTTCCTTTTTTTTTTCTTTCACTCTTTTTTTTTTTTTTTTTTTTTTTTTTATGTTCATTTTCTTCTTTTCAATTTATTTTTTATTACTTTCTGCAAAATTAGATGAAGTTCTATTTGCTACGTGTTTCTTTAATCTCTTTTCCTCTCAATCTTCTGATAGCTTTTTGCAAAATTTAGATTAACTTCTGATTGCTATTTTTTTTTTTTTTTTTTAAGGGGAGTTTTATTTGATATTTCGAGCTTCCCATTAGAACTTTTGTTGTCTACATTTACTGCATCAATCATTACATAATTCTGAGTTTACAGGGCCCATCTGATTCAAAACTTAAAACAAAAAATATATCAGATTATATCTTATTGAATATATTTCCTAATATACTATGAAACGTAACAAAGAATTTATTTCCTATGGGTGTGTGTGAATCAAGATCATTTCCAAAACTTTAAAATTAGATTCTAATTGTTCCTAATTATGTGTAAAATTCGGCACTCGGTCTGCGACCATGATATAGAAGAGCCCCATAACTCCTGTGTGATATAAAGAGCTGTTGTAGTTAGATTCCACAATCAGAGTCTCCCCATCCGTTATCTTGAGAGAGCCTGGTTTGGGATAACAGGTGGACATTCCTACAACGTAACCGGCCTCATTTCCTGGTTCCTTCCCATTTCCATAAGTTGGAATGGAGGAGCACATATGTTGTCCATCCTGGATCACCACACACAAATATATCATCAAATGAGACATTTTGTCATCAAAATCCTCCTAACACAAATTGTTGTATAGAGTGCTTTAAATTGATTACGAGACACGAAAGATGCAAACAGTTCATATGTTAGTAATCATCAGATCCAAAAATTTAATCTTAAATTGATAATAAATTGTTCAACTACAGTATTTAAAATTTGAGGTTAACACATGATACACTCTCTTATGTGTAATATGAACAAATGAAGTCAGGAACCTTCAAATTCTGATACTATATTAATTACTAGTAAATCTAAAAGTTTAAACTTAAACTGATACGAGAGAACCCAATTATAATATCTAAAACTTATGGTTGACATGTGACATCATAGAATGAAGCAAAAATTTAACCAGGTCTAAGGAACCATGAACATTTAGCTGAAAAGGTACCCTCAACATGTATTTATGAATTTTTTGAATTAGAGAGAACTAAGTAAACTCCATTCTCAAAAATGAAGTGGAGGGAAGATATTACAATTAGTTTCTTGGAGAAAACGATTCAATAGAATATATGAATAATTAATGTAATCATGGAGCAGTATTTCAAATAGGCCTAGTTTTAATGTTTTACTAACATTCTATTAGAACACAGTGATGTTATTTAAGTAAAATAAGCAAGTATTAGATGAACAAGTCTGCTACCCAATAAATTATGCCATACTAGCCAATTTCCGCTAGGACCTTCGTATATGGAAAGCACAAAAGAAAATGAACAAAAGAGAAAGCAAGCGATACTATAGATATTAAAATTTAAATATCACCTCTCTGTATAGTGCTGAACCAATGGCCCCCGCGTGCTGGTGTGCAACACCATAGATGACATAACCACCAGTTGGCATGATAAAACTTGTCCTTTTTGTGTGAACGCACTTATTATCAGCCAAACTAGTATCCCTACAAGACTCAACATCATATTCTATCTGCATCGGAATCATATGATTGGCTTAAAATATGGATACTGAATCAAGAATAATTCCAGTAAAGCAGAATCTTAAGGCAATCATTGCTCAATCGTCAAAACTTAACTGCTGCAGGATTTTATCTTGGAAGTCAATATGTAGATATATGCAAATGAACCTATGCAATTCCGCGTAGGCATACACTAAAAGCTACACTATGTTCATTAACAACTTACTGCAAGTCATCTCATGAAGACATACCAACTAGATACAGTTAAGGGAATTAAAAGGTATGGAATTGACACCCAAATACGTTTTCATGCACCTACCTGACAATGATGCTCTGTTCGTTGTCCTGTTGCATCATTAAACCTTTTCCAGCTATCAGTGACATCGAAAATATAAATTTTGACAGGCACAATGGAACTATCCCAATCAACCCACTGCACGGTGTATTTCAAGTAGAGGCTCCTCCTGACACCTTCAAAACCATGTCTCAGCTTGCACTGAGTCTGATCATAACAACATGCTAAACCACCTTTGTAGCCTGGGCTCAGAGGTTGACCGTCCTCGCCCTTTGTAACGTTATAGAGATCACACCTACATTCAGTACATCCCATCTTATCTTCCACACCTCTTGTATCAATTGCATGGACATTAAGCACCCATCCTTGCTCATAGCCAGGAGGAATTTCGGTGGGATTTCCAACTTCTAATCCATAAGGATCCGGAATGCGTGTTTTCGTACCTCGTGTTTCAGATCCAAGGCCATAGTAGTGCCTAAGAGAATTATTCTGGCATAAGCCCCCATTTTTCACCACCATATAATCCGATTCCTGAAGTATCCTGTTGCCATTATCCTCCAAAATTTCTGCACCTTTGCGCACATAATACCTTGCAACGACCCAATGGTGCAGATAAGTTTCATGAAGGGGAACGGGGTTCCCTGCCTCGTCTATTACTTCGGCGTCAAAACGCTTGACAGCAATATGACCTTTTGGAAAGTCAATACCATAGTAAAGTTTATTCTGAACCGATCCTGGTCCCAGCACAAACTTTGGAGATAGGAAAACTGCAGATTTGATCTTCGCATTTTTCAAATATGCATGTGAGTGTGGCACACTCCATGCCAGCACAAAAATTGCTATTGCAATCCACCCACAATTTTTCATGTTTCCCTGTCAGATGCAATATCCCAAGTTAATCCATAAAATCTTGTCTAGCATTGGGAACATACTCTAAAAAGGTTGCGTTTGTTTTGGATGCATTTTTCAAAATAATTTTTTTTTTTTTTTTTAAAAAAAAATGTGTTTTTAAAAATGGATAAAGATATTTGGTCACATATTTTTAAAAATGTGTTTTTGAAAATAGAAAATACATTTTTAAAAATTATAACCAAAAAGTTTTTTTTTTTTTTTATGTTTTTCATTATTTTCAAAACACGTTTTCAAAACAGATCAATTTATATATATATGTATGTATATATATGATAGGGAAGAAGAATTAAATTCAAAGAAAACTATCACACCTTGTGTTTTAAAATAAATGTGAGACTTGAACCATTGACCTATTAGAATTAAGGAAAGTACTAAACAATTTTACTCATTTTCAAACCAATAAACATATTTATTTCATTTTCTTTTTTGAAAATAATTTTTGAGAAATCTTATCAAACACATTATATTTTTAAAAGAATAATGTTATACTTCTATAAATTTTACTCAAATAATGTGATAAATTAATTTATATCTTTCATATTAATTTTGAGATGATGCATGGATGATTTAATAATTACACATAAACTTACCATTTCATTTAGTTAATGAATTTGGATAAATTTTTGAATAGTGTAGTATTACTGTTTTCAAAAATATCATTTTTAAAACATCTTTTTTATATTTAATTTTGGAATGATGTATGAATGATTTAATAATTATACATAAACTTATCATTTTATTTGGATATTGAATTTGGATAAATTTTTGAGTAGTGTAGCATTACTGTTTTCAAAAATATCATTTTAAAACATCTTTTTTATATTTAAAAATAATTTTAAAAACATCATTTTAAAAAATTCAAAATGCACATGATTAAGTGCAATCTTGCTAACACACAATACACAAAGCTACTCCATAAAGTTCATCTGCAAATTTATGACAGACAAAAACTTTCAAAGATTTGCTTGTTGTAAACTGACCACTACAACTCCATATTATTTCAAAGGTTTTTATCCCTTATCAAGTTTATAACATCAAATTACTTCAATGGTATCTGAACCAAACTTCAAAACCACTGTCTTTGATTTTGATTTCCAAATACACCAGAAAATGGTCTCTAACCAATTAGATACCTCATGAAAACTCCATATCTATAATTTCCTAGAGTTTAGCATTCTATTTGAAAATGTTAGTGAAAATTTGAAACACTTGTATTACACTAACTGATGAACCAATACAAGTTCGCAAAGCCATTAACAAAAACAAAGGTCCACAACATCTAAATCGGTAACATGGAGATTACCACACTAAAATTCTAAAGAAATACTGTGATAAACAATGATAAAAACAAATTAATGGGGGGTCCTATGATGTTTCATTTATTGACACGCCAAAACTTGCAAATGGGCAACCATGAAATCGATTATAAACCCCAAAAAATGTCTAGAAATTTTTGTTCATCGTGCTGTCATGAAATAATGAACCATTAAATGCATTCACAAAGCGTGAATAAAAAACATAATCGACCAGTCGATTATCACCTTAATTCTGAACACGAAAAGGCAAAAATTAAAGGAAAAAAAAAATCAGGAAGTAGAGAGAAGAGAGCATACCCTGATAACCCGATTAAACAAGAAACTGAACCGACTGGCAAGAAAGATAAAAACTCGATAATTGAAACCTTCAAACAATGGACGTTTATATACATGCGTATGATAAATGATAATATATGAATATAACATATAATATAGTGTAGAGTCAGTCCATGGTTGGCGGCGCCGTTGGTTGGCGCCAGCAGCCCCCATGCCTCTCTTTGTAAGAGGCATGGGTTGGACACCCGGTTTCCTAAAATTTAAATTTATTTATCTTAAGTATGCGTGCATGTCTCCCATTCTCGTATGGGTTGATTCCTCAATTTCATGTGAGTCTCTCCCCTACCTCCGTGTGAATGGATCTTTTCTAATTGGGAGTAGTTCTCCGAATCGTATCGCTAATGTCTTATCTCAGTTGATCTCGATTATTTTTTGGATCAGTTTCAGATACAATTTTTATACTAAATATATATAGTGTAGAGACAAATGGTCTTGAAAGGAACCACGTGTCCGCAAACTGGTCAAAATTTTAGCATGATTTTCATAGATTGACTGTAGAAACTAGTATGGCGTAAGCGATGATACATGCGTATGATAAATAATATATTAATATAACATATAGTATATATCGTACAGACAAATGGAGGGTCTTTAGTCTTTACTTCAAAAAAGCAAAAAATAATAATGAAAAGGGAAAAGAAAAAGAGGGTGTCTTAAAATTGTCAAAATTTTTAATTTTATCATGATTTCATAGTTGATTGTAGACACTAGTATGTCATAAGCAATGACGCTTTATCGCCAGTAATTATTCAAAGAGAATCATCCCGACCCTAAACGGGTAGGACAATACCTTTTTGAGATAGGTCCAAAAACAAAGAAAAATATATTTATCAGTTTATTACATAACATCCCACCCTATTAGTCAAATTCTATTAAAGTTAATCAAATTAATTGGATTTAAAGGTAATTTCATCCTTTTTATTTTTTTTAAAATTTAAAATTATAAAAAATAATTAAAAATTAAAAAAATAATTAAAAATATAAATCTTCACGATCTATCACATGAAAAAAATGAAAATTAATTTAAAAATAAAATTTTATGTTTATATTTTTTTTAAAAATAATTTTAAATTTTTTAAAAAAATAAAAACAGTAAATCTCCACTTTCCATCTCTAAGATGGATGATGAAGATCAAAGAATTTTTAAAAAAAAAAATCTAAAAAGAAGGAAAAAAGAAATTAAAAAATAAACTAATTCAAAATTGAACCAGTTTGAAGATGGATCTTCAACTTGTATGGGTTCTGTTGACGTTCGGAAACGGTCAACCAGAGATTCTGGGGCCCAAACTGCGAGCTTGGTAATTAAAGATCTTGATCGTACTGATGAAAGTGGGGTAAATGGATAATTAATATGGTTCAAGGTTGGTGGTGATTAATTCAAGTGAAGGAATGTCGATCGTGGAGGTTGGTCAGATTTAATGAGGTGATCAATGAGAGATTAAAAAAAAAGAGAGATAGAAGAGTACAGAACACGAGAATTTTTACGTGGTTCGGTGACTGTACTTACATCCACGGCCACTCTGAAGTGATTCCGGCAGAGTGACGATTTTCTAGTATTCTTAGCTTGTTTGTACAGTAAAATGTCTCCCATATTTATAGAGAAAAGGAAGATGACAATAGAAAATACAAAAGAAAGTTATACACGTTACTGACAATGGCTAATTTCAACTAATCCTGACATAGCCATGCTGCATTAATTGTAAAGGTAGTTACTGTTCTCTTCTTGCACACGCTTGCATTTAATATACCAGGAGAGGTCTTCATTTCATTGAATGCTTTTGGGTAATTTTGCAGGCAGTTTCAGGCGGGAAATCATGGGAGTTGGTGATTCTGACGACTTGTTGTACACGACATCCCCTAAGTAAGTTCTCTGGTCAGTCAGGTGAAGCGTGCTGGAGATATGTCGACGTGGCCAAGAGAAGAGGTCAAACGGCCTAGCAGACCCCGCGAGCTCGCGACCTGTACGGTCTCGCGAGCTCGACGGACTGGATGCACGGGCGGGTCGCATACATGGAAAATCTGGCAGCTGTTGCGAGCTCGCGGTCTGGACGGCCTCGCGAGCTTGGCCTCAAACTGCCGGTCCTGACCATGGGCCTTCTGGGCCTTCGCTCCTGCTCACACATCTGGGGCCTATACTGGCCCACTTAGGCAAAGGACGAGGAAATGGGCATAACATCAAGCCCCCCAGCTCTCTGTGCATTCTGCGGACTGGGAGCTGATTCAAACATATGGTTGACGCCATTTTCGAACTTCCTGGCGTCGTTTCAGCTTCTGTACTGTAACTGTTGACACGTGGCGTTCACTCAAGCGTTGGAGCCGAGAAACGTGCCTTGGAAACGTACGAATTTAATACGCACATCTTGTAATTGACATGCATGACGGCACATGACCGAGATTGGTGCTAGGCCGTTGGATTTTTGACGGTTATACCTCGGTGTCAGATCGGACGACTGGGAATGGACGTCCTGGTCTATATAATTCAGAGGTCTTTTCCATTCCCTCTTTTTGCTTTTCTGATACAACTTTGGTACCCATTTCTCACCATTTCTTCTTCCGTGCTTCTCTTTTCTCTACTCGACAACTTCTCCAGACTCCGCTGCATCGGGAATCATCCACCATTTCCAGCAAGCCATTTACTGCTCGAGTAAGGTAATCTTACTCTGACTTTGGTCTCTCATGCTTTTTCAAGATTTGTTTCTGGTTCGCAAGGTCGGTTTATGTCCTCGTACCATGCCTGTGAGTCACTGCGTATTTGTCTTGCCTTTAAAAATTTGATGTGTCTGTTGTTCGAGTGTTTGTGTTCATTAGTGGCGACCTGGCTATTAGCCTGAGTGTCCCACATCGTCGAAGTTCGTTTCTGGACTTCTCCTGTTCGGAATCACATTTTTTGGATTGTATGGCACTGGTCCATTTAGGGTCTTTGTTATTTGTTGATGTTGCTTAGGTATTTTTGATGAGGGTGCCCCTGTATTGCCTGATAGGGTACCTATAAACGTAGGGTCAGCAACATGAACGTTTAGGATGACATAGTACCTGACGGGCCCATGTCCTTGGGCCTCCGTTGCCTTTGGCGGCCAAGTGTGTGACCTGACGTATAGGACAATAGCTCCAGAAATTTTTTCTGTGTCTTGCTAGACTCAGTATACTGTAAGCGTTCTGATGTCGTTCCTTCTATGCTCTAAAAAGAAGGCAAAAAGAAATTAAAAAATAAACTAATTCAAAATTGAACCAGTTTGAAGATGGATCTTCAACTTGTATGGGTTCAAAACCCAAATCTTCAAAAAAATTATTAAAAAAATCTCAACAAATTATTGAAAAAAGAAAAGAAGAATTTAAGAAATATCCAATTGAAGATCTAGGTTCAAAATTCAGATCTTCAATGAAAAAATCTTTAAAAAATGAAAAAACATAGAAGAATAAAAAAACAAAGTTTAAAAAAAAACCTTAAACAAATAATCATCAATCTAGTAATGATCTAGTCTTAACCGGATCATGGAGATTTGATTCATCTCTAGACTAGATCGCCATGATTGACAATCAATCCACCATCCTCATTCCAATCACAGCCCTTCAAAACCAATCAACACAACCAATCAACCCCAAATTGCATTAAACTCCAAACTTCAACCTCAAATTTGTCTCTTGAATCCAACCCAACCAATCAATATAACAACATAATGTATAGGACGGAGAAATATTTTTAAGAGAGAAAATTCAATTAATGAATTTAATCAAGTGGTCCTAATAATTTAAAATTGAGAAGAATTAACTATAGAAATTATGTTTATGTATATATATATTATCTTCTTCATTAGGGTTCAAGTTGAACCCAGAAGACGTTACATCATCTATAAATTTGTTAAGAAAGTCCACTTCATATTGCATGATAGTTCTGGAATTATGTTGTTCAAGCAAATAATAGTAAGCAGACAGTAGTCCATATGAGTTTGCAACATCCCCATATGTTAAATTCAAGTCATACTGTAATGTCTTCTGAGCTTTGCTTAAAATAATATGAATACCAAATATCTCATTCGTATCAACAATAGTATCCTTTGGACACATGATTCGTCTGTTAATATATCGGAGTCGTAGATTAATAACTTCCTCAATAATTACATATTCATCTTGATGATGATGACGATGAACTTTCTCAAGGACACATTTATGCTCATTAATAAATCTTTTAACTTCGAAGAAAGTCTCTTTCTTTTAACAAATAGCCCAACACTTTAACATGCAACTATCCTCTTTGCAAATAACATGAAATAGGAACTTGTTGGACTTTTTATCCCGCCATTTAAAGTTTTGTTACAAAAGTAGCTTGACAATGATGATGGTGAACATCCTCAACGGCATAAGTGTGCTCATCAGTGAATCTTCTAACTTCGCAAGTGTGCTCATCAATGAATCTTCTAACTTTGAAAAATGTCTCCTTCTTTTGGAGCTCAGTATTTCCATATGCAATTATCTTTTTAGCAAATATAATGAAATAGAAATTTGTTAGACCTTTTAACCCGTCAATCAAAGTTTTATCTTAAAGCAATGTAATCCTAAGACTCCACATTCTAGGATGAACCCAGATGATGAATATCATATGTGCACCCAAATGATGAACATCATTTGTGAACCCAAATGATGTTCGTCTTAGATAATGGTAGGCACCATCATTATTAAAAAAAAAAATGGTGGAGAAGATGACCAAAGAGATAAGATTGCAGAGAGAGAAAAGATTGTAGAATAGGGTTCTTCATTTTTTTCCTATTTTATTTTTATTTATTTATTTATTTATTTATTTGGTTTTTGTTTATATAATTTTCATCTCTATCTTTCAAATGGATGGTAGAGATATATTTTTAAATTTTAATTAATTTAATTTAATTTAATTCAATTTATTTTTTATTTTTATTTTATATCTAATAATTTTAAATCTAAAAAAATTAGAAAAAATCCTCCACTATCCATCTCTCAAATGGATAGGGGAGATATATTTTTTTTTTAATTAATTTAAATTTTATTTAATTAATTTATAATTTATAATTTTAATTTTAAAAAAAAAATCATCTATTGTCTTATTTATGGATGAAATAGTTATTAGGTCAAAAATTTTAATCAACTATTAAAGTTAATAGAAATCAAGTGATGGTACAGGGGTTTGATATATTAAAATAGTAAATATATTTCCGTTTGATTTAAGGCATGTCTGCGGCATGATGCGAACAATCTTAGAAATAGTCAAACTATTTTAGCATGATTTTCATAGCTTAGCTGTAGAAACTAGTATGGCATAAGCAATGACGTTTTACGGCGAGTAATTATTCAAATAAAATCGTCATATTTTTGACTTTTTGGCCTCCAAATTATGCAAAAATCACGAGAGAACAAACGATAAGGGCCAATCGAAGTTGCAGGGCTACAAGTGAATGTCGAATCCGACAAATATTATGTATGCGCTTTCTCACAGACTGCCGGGTGTCTTCGCAGATTTTCTTTCATTTACTGCAGGTTATCTTGGAAAACAACATCATTTACATTGACCGTTGTCATCGCCCTTTTTTTGAAATCTTGTCATTTCCAATTTTCAAATAGGAACGACAAGTCGTTTGAACTATTTTCTATGTGATTTGATTAAGCATTAGTTATCACAAACTTGAAATTAGTTCTCAGAAATCACAAATCAACTCTCTCTCTCTCTCTTTTTTTTTTTTCAAAAGTGAGATTCCTTTTTCTCTTGATTATTTTAAATAATTGAGTTGGTCTCTTACATGTCTTTTTATAGGTTCAACTCATTTTTTTTAAAAAAATATAAATTATATTTTAAAATTATGATTACAAGTAAAGTTGTGATTGAAAATGAAACATTGGAGTTTTATAATTATGCTTAAAACATTCTTTAATAGAGATTGAAATAAAAATTATAATATAATTAATTAATATAATAAATTAACATTATATAATTTTTAAATGTGTCAACCAAAAATAAGAATTATTTAAATTTAACTATTAAGATATTTTATCTAACATGGTTTTATAACTTTTAAAAATTAAAATATTTTCTAATTACTATATTAAAAATAGTATTTGATACCAGAAGAATACTAAATATATGATTTAAATTTGTACCGTATTGTATAACTCTTGAATACTATTTTGAATAATTAATCAAGCATCCACAATTGTTTTTGTATGTTATTTTTAATATTTTCAGTTATCTTTGACCAAATAATAAATTCATTTTTTTCAATAAAATAAATAAAACCATTTTTATTAATTTTTTTTAACATGCCCTCAAACAAATATGCAATAATATACTCAAAATTCTATTGTGCCTGCCTAAAAAAGGTTCCCAGCCATAGACTGTCCATATTAATGACCAACACGATTTATCTTAATTATAACTTACATGATTCAATACGTGTATATAAATTGATGTTTTTCTTTATTATAGGCTAACATCCATCGCGATTCTCTTTTTACACTGTCATTATTTTCACTCTCTTTTTCGTTCATTTTCTTCTTTTTTATCTATTTTCCATAAACTTTCTGCAATATTAGATGAAGTTCTATTTGCTATGTTTTATCTTTAATCTCTTTTTTCTCTCAATTTTCTGATAGCGGTTTGCGAAATTAGATCAACTTCTAATTGCTATTTTTTTGAAGGGGAGTTTTGTTTGATATTTCGAGCTCCGTATTAGAATTTTTATTGTCTGCATTTACTGCATATACACTTCATTACATAATTCTGAGTTTGCAGGACCCAAGTGATTCCAAATTTAAATACAAAACAAAAAATATATGAGATTATATTTTATTGAAAATATTTCCAAATATACTATGAAACGTAACAAATAATATATTTCCTATGGGAGTATGTGAATCAAGATCATTTCCAAAACTTTAAAATTAGATTCTGACTGTTCCAAATTATTTTCAAATCTAATATTATCCAGCAGCATGCCCTCTATATCCCACAATACAAACAATGTAACAGTTCTAAAAAGAAAATATAAAACTGCAATGTTGCAGCTTATGATATAAGAGTTTTGAGTCAAATTTCATCCCACGCTAATTGATAAGACCAATTCAGACCAGACCTTACATTCCCAGTTCCCACCTGCCACTCTTTTACACGATCAAAATGCTTCTTATGGGTAGTAAGGATGAAGTGATAAGGAGAAACGTAACGTTTCCAAAGATCAAGATGTTGCAGTTTCACATTTATTATACATTACTTCTTACTATATTTTGAGATGTATTGTACCATTACATAACCAGAATACCTCGAAACAAGCTCACATCGCAACTGGTTCATATCCTTCCTCACTCTTATTCCTTTGTCGATAACGTAGAACAGCAGCAACAGCAATGATTCCGAGCAAAACTATTGCTCCGATAACAAAAGCAGAATGGTTCATGATCTTGGATATCTACAACCAACAAGGCTTTGATATTACTACTATTGTTAAATCATATTAAACAGAGCGAAAATTAATCTACTAATTCAAAGTAATTAAACAGACCATTTATTTTTCATCCATCTGTATCATTATTCTTCTGTGTAATATTGAAATGCTAGTACTTTCCAAATTAATTTGTGAATCTCACAAATATGTAATAGACTTTAACAAATGAGTGCACAACCATATTTACTTGATTGTTTAAAAGTTAGTCACTCTTAGAAAATTGGAAAGAGGAAAAATGAAAAAGAATCTTACTTCCAGTGGATAATGTTTAAAAGGTGCGGAATTCGGCACCCGGTCTGTGACCAAGATATAGAAGAGCCCCATAACTCCTGTGTGATATAAAGAGCTGCTGTAGTTAGACTCCACAATCAGAGTCTCCCCATCTGCTATCCTGAGAGAGCCTGGCTTGGGATAACAGGTGGACATTCCCACAATGTAACCGGCCTCATTTCCTGCTTCCTGCCCATTTCCATAAGTTGGAATGGAGGAGCACATATGTTGTCCATCCTGGATCACACCACACAAATATATCATCACATGAATTTTGTCATCAAAATCCTCCTAACACAATGATTGTATAGAATGCTTTAACTTGATTATGAGAGACGAAAGATGCAAACAGTTCATAGAAGAAAGAAAAAATTTAAACTGAGTCTAAGGAACCATGAACAATTAGCTTAAAAAGGACCTCAACATTCATTTATGAATTTTTCGGATTAGAGAGAACTAAGTGAACTACACACTCAAAAATGAAGTGGAAGGTGGATATTACAATTAGTTTCTTGGAGAAAACGATTCACTGGATGGAATATATGAAGATGAAGCCAGGGTGTACTCAAAATGAGTTCTTCTTCCAATAGGCATAACGGCCCCTTTTTCGAATAAATATTATACATGCACTCCAAATGAATTGCCTTACAAGATATTAAAGAGCTAGTCATCGACCAACATCTACAATAGAATCAATGTAGTCATGGAGCAGAATTTCAAATAAACCTAGTTTTAATGCTTTATTAATATTCTATTAGAACACAGTGATGTTATCTAAATAATATAAGCTTGTATTAGATGAAGAAGTCTGCCACCCAATAAATTATGCCATACTAGCCAATTTCCACTAGGACCTTCCTATATGGAAGGCACAAAAGAAAATGAACAAAAGAGAAAGCAAGCGATAATATAGATATTAAAATTTCAAATCACCTCTCTGTATAGTGCTGCACCGATGCCCCCCGAGTGCTGGTGTGCAACACCATAGATGACATAACCACCAGTTGGCATGGTAAAACTTGTCCTTTTGGTGTGAACGCACTTATTATCAGCCAAACCAGTATCTCTACAAGACTCAACATCATATTCTATCTGCATCGGAATCATATGATTGGCTTAAAATATGGATACTGAATCGAGAATCATTCCAGTAAAGCACAATCTTAAGGCAATCACTGCTCAATTGTCAAAACTTAACTACTGCAGGATCATTAAAGTCAATATGTAGATATGTTTTCAGATATTGTGAAAGTCAGGTAAAAAAAAAAAAATCACTTACCTGGCAAAGATGCTTTGTTCCTTGTCCTGTTGAATCATTAAACCTTTTCCAACTATCGGTGACATCAAAAATATAAATTTTGACAGGCACAATGGAACTATCCCAATCAACCCACTGCACGGTGTATTTCAAGTAGAGGCTCCTCCTGACACCTTCAAAACCATGTCTCAGCTTGCACTGAGTCTGATCATAACAACATGCTAAACCACCTTTATAGTCTGGCCTCAGAGGTCGATCATACTCATCCTTTGTAACGTTATAGAGATCACACCTGCATTCAGTACATCCCAACTTATCTTCCACACCTCTTGTATCAATTGCATGGACATTAAGCATCCATCTTTCCTCATAGCCAGGAGGAATTTCAGTGGGATTTCCAACTTCTAATCCATAAGGATCCGGAATGTGTGTTTCCGTACCTCGTGTTTCTGATCCAAGGCCAAAGTACTGCCTAAGAATATTTCTCTGGCATAAGCCCTCATTTTTCACAAACATATAATCCGATTCCCGAAGTATCCTTCTGCCGTTATCCTCCAAAATTTCTGCACCTTTGCGCACATAATACCTTGCAACGACCCAATGGTGCAGATAAGTTTCATGAAGGGGAACAGGGTTCCCTGTCTCATCTATTACTTCAGCATCAAATTGCTTGACAGCAATATGACCTGTTGGAAAATCGATACCATAGTAAAATTTATTCTCAACTGATCCTGGTCCAAGCACAAACTTTGGTGATAGGAAAACTGCAGATTTCAAATATGCTTGTGAGTGTGGCACACTCCATGCCAGCACAAAAATTGCTATTGCAATCCACCAACAATTTTTCATGTTTCCCTGTCAGATACAGTATCCCTGTTAATCCATAAAATCTTGTCTAGCATTGAGAACCTTCTCTAAAAAGGTCGCAATTACAAAATTATTAAGGATTAAGTGCAATCTTACTAACATACAATAAATAGAAATTACTCCACAAAGTTCATTTGCAAATTTATGACAGACAAAAAACTTTCAAAGATTTGCTTGTTGTAAACTGACCATTACAGCTCCATTTATCCCATATCAATTCTATAACATCAAATTACTTCAATGGTATATGAACCAAACTTCAAAACCAGCACTGTCTTTGATTTTGATTTCCAAATACACCCAAAAATGGTCTCTAACCAATTAAATACCTATTATGAAAATTCCATATCTATAATTTCCTAGAGTTTAGCATTCTATTTGAAAATGATAGTGAAAAATTTGAAACACTTGTATTACACTAAGAGACTAACTGATGCAATACATGTTAACAAAGCCAATTTCAAAAATAAATAAATAAATACATGTTAACAAAGCCATTAATAAAAGCAAAGGTCCACAACATCTAAATCGGTAACACGGAGAATACAACACTAAAATTCTAAAGAAATACTGTGCTACACAATGATAAAAACAAATTAATGGGGGGTCCCTATGATGTTTCATTGATTGCCACACCAAAACGAAGCAACGTTTAAAACCACAACTAGCAAATGGGCAACCATGAAATGGATTATAAACCCGAAAAAAAAGTCCAGGAATTTTTGTTCTTTGTGCTGTCATGAAAGAATGAAGCGCTAAAATCATTCACAAAGCGTGAATAACAAACATAATAACCGAACAGTCGATCATCACCTCAGTTCTGAACACGAAAAAAAAAAAATTCAGGAAGTAGAGAGAAAAGAGCATACCCAGATAACCTGATTAAACAAGAAACTGAACTGACTGACAAAATTCTATAGTTGACAACGTCAGCCGATGGACATTCATGTATATCCGCATGATACGTAGTATATGAATATAATATATAGTGTAGGGACAAATGGAGTGATCTTAAAAGTAACCACGTGTCCGAAAGAACTTGGAATTGTCACAATTTTAGCATGATTTTAATATGGAAACTGGTATGGCATCAGCGATGACGTTTTACAGCGAGTAGTTACTCAAAGAAAATCGTCGTATTTTCGGACGTTTTTGGCCTCCAAATTATGCAAAAATCACGAGAGAACAAACGATAAGGGCCAATCGAAGTTGGAGGGCTACAAGTGAATGTCGAATCCGACAAATATTATACATGCGCCTTCTGACAAAATGTCAGCGTCTGTGTGTAGATTTTCTTTCATTCACGGCACGTAGTTTTCGAAAATAACATCATTTACAGTGACCTTTGTCATTTCCAGTTTTTGGGTACAAACGTATGGCTGGCATTTGCTACATTAAGCACCACTACACTATATTGTTTGAACTATTTTCCGTGTGACTTGACTAGGCATTAGATATCATACTTCTACATCTACACGATTTGTCTATTCTTACTTCTTAAGTCTTGGCGTGGGCCCATTTGTACCAAAATGTTCTATTTTTGAATAATTGGTTTCACTTCATTACTCAACAACAGAACTGATCATGATATAATGCGAGATTAGAAGGGGGATGCATTTTCATCCTCTGCGTAATAAAATTTCTCATATCCAAATTACACACAATGCAAACAATTTTCCCTTTTAATAGTGGCACCTCATGGGATCAAAATACTGGTGAGACCTGTCGAAATGAAATATTTATAGTGCAATCCAAATAACTACTTATATAAACGAGAGATAGTTACTCATACTACAAGATGATTCACACTCACATTTTATGTTTGTAAACAACCTTTTAATGATTGTTATTCATGTAAACTTCTACTTAATGTTTGAGCAAAGATGAGCATATGATGAGAACGAGTTTCCACTTCATATTTAACATATTATTTTGGGCAAATTGCACAAGCCCCTTCAGGTTTGATATAATTACATAAAAATGATGATTTTTAAGAAACTCATATTTACCTCCTCTAAAATTCCAAAACTTCAGTGAAAATGTCTTCTACCGTTAGATAGTAGTTGATAAGTAGCCGTTGAGTGTCAACGGGCAAGGGTAAAATCATCAAATGACATTCAATCCTATGAGTTTCTAAGTTTTTAGTAATTAATATATATATTTAATTTTATTAAAAATTATATATAATTTTTAAAAAAAAAAAACAAAAAAAAAAACTCTCTCTCTCACTTTCCAAGCTCTCTCACATCTTTTTCTTCCTCTCTCATCTTCTCTTGCCTTGGAGATCGGGTGGGTCTTCACCATTGGAGACCCAGACGGTCTTCGATAGAGACCCGAGTGGTCTCCAATGGAGACCAATTGTGCCTCCATCTACCTAGGCGGTCATTTGACCACTTGGATCTCCATCATTGGGGACCTATTGTGTTTTTTTTTAAAAAAAAAAAAAAAAATTTGTTCAATTTCCTTGTGAATTTTTTGTGGGTCTGATTGAATTTCCTCATTATTTTTTTTAATATCTGTTTTGAATTTCTTTAGTGAATTTGTGATGAGATCTTGTGGTTGTTGGTTGGTGTTTGGTTGGTGAGAAAATGTGGGTTGTGGAGGGGTTTTTTTTGTTGAAGATTTGGGTTATGAGATTGATTAAACATGGGTGTTATGTTTGAATTGATGATGAAGAAGAATTTATGTTGATGATGATGGATAAATTGTAAATTTATTTGGGTTTAAATTGATGATGATGTTGGTGATGAATTGATTGGATAAAAAATGATGATGAATTGATGGTATGAAAATTAATGAAGAAAGTTTGATGAAAATTGATGATGAATTGATGTATGAAAAATTATAATAAAATTTGATGGAGGTGATAAAGAAGATGACAAGAAATTTTTTTTTTTCTTAAATGATGTTTAAATATTATTTAATTATTTAATTATTATTTAACTTAGATGATAAGATTTTTAATTATTTTTTAAAATTAAGATAATAATAAATTATTTTATTTAGGACTATTTTGGCACCTTTGCTCAAATTGACTTTGCTTGTCTATTTTAATTAATAGTTGACTCACTATAGACGAGGTTTGTGCTGAATTTTTGGAACCGTGGAGAAGGTAAGTGGAAGTCTTCCAAACATTGTCATTTTTATGCAATTATGTCAAACCTCAAGGGGTTTATGCAATTTGTCCTATTATTATTATTATTATTATTATTTTAGACTTTAATAGTATTTCCTTTTATTAGTTGGATTTATTTCTTTTTAGGTTTTTATTTCCTTAAGTTATTTGAATTGCTTTCCTTTTAGATTTGGATTTATTTCTTTCTAGTTATTTATTTCTTGGTTTTTATTTGCTTAAGTTATTTAATTTTGTTTCTTTTAGGATTTTATTTCCTAAGAAGTTATGTTTCCTAAGAAAGTTAGAATTAGTTAGCTATAGATAGGAGATTACTTTAGGGTTGTTATTATATTTTTGGCTTTGATGAAATTAATAAAATCTTGCAACTTTGTGAGACAAGTATCTTATATATATATATATATATATTTCACACTTTCTGGGTATTCTTGCTTACAATTGCTTGGGTCAGGATGAGGTCAATTATGTGATAAAATTTCATAGGATCAATTTACCTAATTTTATGGGATGATTGGCTTGTTATCTATCATTCGATTAAAGTTAGGTCAATTCGGTGATCTAATTCTAAAGGTTCAATTTATCAAATTCTAAAGGCTAATTGGTTCATTATATATCCTAGTGCATGATGCAGAGCAGCTAAGGTTTGTTGTTGGTTCATTGAGAGATTTTTTCAAGTAGTTATGAGATGGAGACCAGTGAGAATTCCAATTCGAAGCAGAATGTGTCAATTACCAATCGAGCAAGATTTAAGGCGTTGAAAGAAGGTCAGACAAAAGTGTCTAAAATGGTGGAGGATTTGTTTGCTCCAATGGTGCAATTGATAATGACTATGAATTAAGCAATTAATGAAATAAAAAGATCCACTAATGAAGGTTTCAAATGGATCGATCGGAGAATAGTTGAGGAGAGGAGATTAATGAACAGCCATAAGCAAACTTAAGGAGTAAGATTACGATCTCATATCTTTAGGTAAGAGATGGATTCAACGGCCACCGAGGTTGAGGAAACTAGCTTAAATGGGAACTGAATGAGAAATAA
Source organism: Litchi chinensis (assembly GCA_019925255.1). Lineage (NCBI taxonomy): Eukaryota > Viridiplantae > Streptophyta > Magnoliopsida > Sapindales > Sapindaceae > Litchi > Litchi chinensis. Next base: position 11,094,992 of record CM034472.1, read on the forward strand.
AAGAAGAGATCAGGTTGAGCACAATATGATAAGAGTGGAAAAATGGCTTCATGAGAGGGAACCACTTAAGGTAGCTAGTCAGGTTAGAGGACGACATGAAGAATAGGGGTTTGATGAAGATAAGGATGAGAAATCTAAGGAGGAATTTCGTAGGCTTAGCAAGAGATCTCGTGGCTAAATACTTAATTACGATCAGTGTATGAACTGTTAGGGTAATGAAACAACGTTTGAACATGAGAGAATAGGGGATTGACATCACTATTAAGGACGAAGAAAGCTAAAGGTAGATTTTTCTCATTTTGATGAAGGAGATCCATTTAAATGATTAGATAAAGTGGAGTATTATTTTCAAGTTTATAAGGTTATAAGGGAATATTATGATGACTTGTGTTTATTTAAATGATAAGACCAATAGTTGGTGGGGATAGATTAAAGCATAATATGATAATGATTGTAGATGTATAGGGTAGACAACATTTAAAAAGGAGTTTCTGAACCAATAGAGACCATAATTAACTGTTAATCACTATGGACAGTTAGTCAAACTCAAGTAAGAAAGTAAGGTACAAAGTTATATTGAAGAGTTTCAACGACTACAGACTATGGTCAGGAGTTGGTCAAAGGAGATGCTCTACTTGGTATAATTATTGAGGGGTTGAAACCATAGATAGCTAGGAAACTCAAGTTGAAGCAACCATAAAAGCTACCAGAAGCTATGAAGATGGCAGAGATTTTGGCTGAGAGTTATTACAACAAGAAGAGGCTATTTAAGGAGAACATCGAAAGAAAAATTTCTTAGGATTCGCAAAACCAAACTCCTTTAAAAAAAGAGGAAGTGATTGAGGAGTTTTAAAGAGAAAAAGAAAGAAGTCAAGAAGCTTTTGAGAGAGAAGAACTGCAAAAAAGGGTAAAGAAAGGGTTATGCTTTAAATGTGGTGAGAAATAAGACAATGATCACCCATGCAAGTTCGGTCAGGTGTTTGTGATAGTTGAACCAAGTGATATCGAAGATGAAAATGACAGTAATAAGGAGGAATTTAGAGTGAGGGAGAGTTTAGAGTGACTAATGTTGTTGAAAGTAAGGAAGAAGCAAAATTAACTCCCGATGCCATGTTAGGAGCTTCGAAACCATCGACTATGATACTCATGGCTTGGGTTGTTACATCAGAAGTGTCTTTGCTTGTGGATTTTAAATCTTTACACAACTTCATTAACACTAATGTTATTACGGAGGTAGAGTTAAAAGGAGTTGTTATAGAGTTAATTAATGTTAGGGTGGCCAATTAATGTTAGTAAAAAAGTGAATGTTGAAGTCACTTTGTTAAGTCAAAATTTTAAGTTATTCAAACCTAAACCATATATATTTATATAGACACATACATACACATATACATACATACATAAATATATATATATAACTTATATGGTCAATATGTTTTAACTTTAAAATTTTTAGAATCACTAATCTCAATCATTCAATATTTAAAAATTAAGATGCACTAACCATATAAGTTGTATACACATAGCACGTGTGTGGTGTAGGCATTTATTAGGTTGGGTTGAGTTGAACTGAAAATTTTTCAACTTAACTCTGTAACGGGCTAACCCACCCCCAATCGCCCCAACCAGGCCTAGCCAGATGGTAGCCCGGCCCAGTCCATCACTGGACCCAAGTAGGTGAGTGTGTTGTCATCGTTATATGTATGAAATTTTTTTCAACCTATATTAAGATAGCAAAAAAATAAGGTGAAAGAAACATTTAATTTTCTTTTTTCACCAAAAAAAAAAAAAAAAACATTTACATTTTTTTTGAAACTTGTAGTTAGAATCTATATAATAAATCAACAAAAATTGAGTCAAATGAGGAAATATATTTATAGAAATAACTTTAAAATGCTTGATTTTGACAAATTTTTGGTAGATTTGTGATTCATTTAGTATCGTTTTTTTTTTTTTAAAAAAAATATTAGTATATAATAATAATCAAATATAGAATTTCATACGTCTTTTTTAATCATTCAACATTTAACATGAGTTTTGGGATTAATGAATCAAAATTAATGAGTCTTTTTAAAAAATGACCCAACTCAATAATGTTACTAAATCTAACCCAAATTCAATGTAATTTTATGTCATCACCTTTCACTAATTTAAAAATTTAATCTCATATCAATTTTTGAAAAATACTGAAAAATAAATTTAAAAATTTGAAAATATTTAGTTGTACAAAGCTCCCTATTGGATAACACTTCATTTTCAATGAAACTTTTTCTTCTTCCTCTCATTCTTCCCCTTACTTTTCCTTCTCCTCTTCCTCATTCTTTTCTTTTTTACTTCTTCCTTCTCTCCTTCCTTCTTCTTTATTCGATACAAACCTTCTTTATTGATAATAAAACATCATCAATGGTACTTTCTTCTCCCTCCTCCTCATCCCTCCTCTTCTTATTTCTTCGTATTCTTTTTCCTTTTCTTTTTTTTTTCTTCTTCTACTTCGGCAAACTTCTTGTCGGCGAAGATGGTTTGCAAATCCGTTGAGTAGATTTGTAGACCTATAAGGGCATCCCTTACCCTATACTAAGGGCATCATTGATGATTTGTCAGTAGATCAGCTTGAATATGTTTCTTAATGGAAAATTCACCATTGGAGGTAGAAAAAGGAAGAAAATGAAAAGAAAAAAGAAGAATGAAAAGGAAGAAGGAAAATGAAGACGAAAAAGAAAAGGAAAAAGGAAGGAGAAAAAAAAAAAGAAGAAAAAAATGTTGGTGGAGAAGAGTCTAAAGTTTGTTTGAAATGGAGATCGAAGAAGATGGAGGTAGAAGATAGATGACAAAAAATATAAAGGTTGTTGAGATAAAGGCTAGGAAAAAGTATAAAATTATCTTGGGATAATTCTAATATCTCCTTCATTATTTGACTTAATCGCTAATTGCCCTTGTAGGTTGATATTAGGGTTTTTGCCTTAAGAGCTTATAATTTATAAATGTTCAAATAAATAATAAATAAAATATATTTTGTTCAATCTATGTGTATTTATATAATGTTTGCTTCATACAAATATTATGTAACATTTATAATTATTTACGTAGTTTCAAACTAAGTATATAATTGTTATATACAAGAAGATTCAGTTTGAGATTAATGATCTAAAGAGTTCGTAGAAAACAAACAAAGCTGGACACTTTGTTTGTAATAAATCTACAACTACGGTCCATTTTATATGTGGTGACACGAAAATGGAAGCATCTTATATAATAGAGATTATATAGAATTGGACCACAATAAAAATAAATTTTTTATTAATATCCGTTAAACAAAGAATTTCATAGTTATCGATCTGATGATCATACGTGGATTGACTATAATTTTGAGTGTATTATGGACTCTTATTTATTGGGTCATATCTTTTGATTTACATGGATGAAACTGTTATGAATCTACGATTAATCAGCTTTATATTTTAGAGATGTGATTTAATAAGTGATAGAGAACATTCTATAAAATAGTATAATCCACTCATTACTAGAAGTAGATGAGTAGTTCTCTTATATATTAATTCAGGTTTTGAATACTAAGAACACTCGATTTTCTATTTATGAGAAAACAAAAAGATAAATTCATAAGTTGTTATGAATATATTGTTTATTAGATAATCAACGATACTTATAGAAACAATATATAATTTGAAAGGTATAATGAAATTTATGACCTAACTCTAATTATGAATTATTTGTGGAGAATCGAACCATATACAATGATTAGATCGATGGACACTGAAGATTTCAGATTATGTAAAACATCTATAATTTTGAAAGTACAACCTTAGGTTTTTAGTGGAGTAACTGACAGTACCCTGTCAGACTCCTATCTTGAGTTTGAGAAGATCTTGTAATATGTTAAAAACTTGTATACGATTCTAAAATTTCTTATAAAAATCATTTGAAAATTTAACAATATATAAGGTGGTTTAATAAAAATTTCAGTAATATAACTACTATTTAACTAATAATTTCATTATGTAATAATTGAAAGAAACATTTTTAAAATATCTCAAATATGAGTAATATTATATAAAACATATAAAACAAACTTGTTTTCATATGAAAATATAACTATAAGGTAGGTTGATATCATTTTCAAATCGAAAAGTCAAAACATAAGCAAAACTAACAAGAGATCAAATATTTTACAACATTAAAGTGATAAGTATACACAATTAAACTTAGATATCATATAATATACCAAATATATATATGCAATATTAGAATATCTTTTTTTTTTTTTTCAGAGTCATGTGATTTAATAGCTCATTTCTTCCTATCTGGAGATTTCTTTTAAGACTATGACGATTACCTGAGAAATGATTTTAAAAATATAAAAGGATGAGAACTAACGCTCATTAAGTGAATATACTTTCAAAAAACTAAATCAATCATTTTCAATAATAATTAATATATATAATATAAGGTTGATAATAAATAAAATCTCAATGATTTATATTCAATCATTTCCGAAAATAATATTAAAATTACATCTCATGTCATGATAAAATATAATACTTGTATGACTCATTTATGTTTGCCAATAAAAGCTCAATCTACATCAATCTAGTAATAAGAGAAATCTGTTATACGTGGTAGAGATACTCAACACACATACAGAGTTAGGGATAACATCTACCATACATGTGCTAGACAATTTATTGACTTCCCAAACATCCGACATACACATGCTGGGCGACTCTTTAGAATTTACATATGTGAAGTCTGCACTTGACCATTAGAGGAAATTGTATAATCTCGATGTTCTAAAATCTTGTTTCATTTGTTTCTTAACTCAAACAATTTCCATATGCAAATTTGTAATATTCAATTTCTAAATAAAAATATAATTATCATTAATAAATATTTTAAAATCAAATCATAATACATAATACATAATTAATAAATTAATTAACTAATTAAATAATCTTTTTCTAATAACAATTAAATAAATAAAAGTTGAAATTTAAATAATTTAAAATAACTCAATTCAATTGAAATAAACAATTCAAGAACTTAATTATTTGGGAAATAATTCATTTATACTAATCTATAAATAACAAAATCTAGAAATATAGATACCTATAAACAATTAATTCAATTAAAATAAAAATAATCCACTCATAAATTTAGTGTCAGACTCTATTTGGAACCATTAGCACCCAAATTATTTTTGAGTTCTTTTCCACCTAAAAATAACACAAAAACCTATTTAAATCTGTAAAAAAAAATCAAAAAATTAAACCTAGAATTGAATTTATTGCACACAAAGGTCAACCTAGATATCAGCTTCAATTATTTTTTATTTTCTCTGCCTTTTTTTTCTTCTTCTTCTTCTTCTTCGGCCTGTAATTTTCTTCTTCTATTTGTTTTGCTATTTGGTTTCATATGTGATTTGCTTTTATTTGAAGACATATATATGTACTATAACACCTTAATTATTGATCTCATACACATTAAAAAAAAACAAAACAAAACTACTCCCACGCTAATACCTACCCCTTTTTTTAATTAAAAATTCACCATTTGCTTTCACAACCACCCCACTCTCAGTTGTTTATTATATTATTATTATTATTTTAATTTTCCATGGACATGGTCCACCATATTTATCGCTTGTAAATTTACATTTTGCACTCCATCTTTTGCTATAACATTTTTCCTTTCACACCCAACTTTCTTGGTTTCTTTTAAAAATATCTATCAAGAGAATATTTATCCATTAACTTCTTTATTTCTAAAACTTGAAACAAACCAAATTAATAACAATAAATTGGATTTTAATTAATCTCTTGAGTCCATTAGGATTCAGGCTTTATAGTAACTTTAAGGTTAAAAATAGTGAATTATTTAATTAAAAAATTTTAATTAATAATTTCGATATTATTAGAGCTTAAAATTATAAGTCCATTTGGTCCCATTGCTAGCTCATACTCACTATAAAAAATAAGAAAAGAAGAATATAATTGGAGCGTCCAATTATATGTGTTGCACGTGTAACACTATTACGTTCACATAATATTTAAATATACTCACTACAAGAAATGAGAAAAGAAGAATATAATTGGAGCGGCCAATTATATGTGTTGCACGTGTGACACTATTACGTTCATATAATATTTAAATAATGTTGATTATTTAATTAATAATTATGAATTATGGATTATTTAATTATTTATCTAAACAGGTTATGGGCTCAAATCCATGTGGTAATATAAAATAATTAATTATTTTATAGGCATGAGATTTAAAAAGTTAAAGTCATATTAATGAAGGAAATTGTTTCTTCATTAATGTTAGAAAATTAAGTTTTAATAGTTTGATTAATGAAGAAGTTGTTTCTTCATTAAAGCAAGAAAACTTAAAACTTAATATTTTCAATAATGAAGTAAGTTGTTTCTTTATTAAACAAAAGAAAACTCTAAATTAATGTTCTAATTAATGAAGTAAATTGTTACTTCATTAAATTAGAAAACTTAATTCGAATTGAATTTCTAATTAATTATGTAAGTCGTTCCGTCGTTGGATTAGAAAACTTCGAATTGAATATTTTATTTAATAAGAAAAATTGTTTCCTTACTAAATTGAAAACATAAAATTGGTCAATATAAAAAAATGTTTTATATTGAGAATCAAGACTCAACTTAAAATTTTTCCTTGCCTTAGCCATTGAACATACAAAAGAAAATACTAAAACCTAAAAAGTTTAGGGTTGCCTAAAAACTATCAAGGACAGAAGAGGATTAGTCAAATCCTCTCTTGGTTGTTGCTTTCACTGTTTTCTTTTGCTATAGGTATTCTTTTGAGAAAAGAAAAATGATTGTGATTCTTTAAGATCATGCCCGCACACAGTTTTTTGGTGAAGAGTCATAGTAAGGAAGATCAAGTGGTAAAGAATTTGTGAATCAAAAGAGATCAATCAATCTTCATGTAATATAAGATTCGATTTTATTAATTTAGTTATTGAATTGTTATTACTAACATCGACCGACAAGTTTTTGTTTGGAAAAATTTTTAAAATCCACATTTTCGCATTATTCTAAAATCTATTTTTTCTGTCATTTGGATAAATCTTATTTTAACTATTCTATTAACTTTGTTAATGGAAAGTGGATTCTACAGTGACAATGCTCAAAAAAACATAATTGCCCCTCAGTTATCGAATTATCCCTTCATATAATAATATTTAAAAATTGTTAAAATATGATAAAAAAAAAAAAATTATTAACATTTTTTTTTAATTTCCAAAATAAGTTTTTTTTTTTTTTAAAAAAAAAACTTAAAATGAATAAAAAAAAAAATCAATCACTCGAAACTAAAGGTTTCCTGTGACTGGAAACCCATTTTTTGGTTTCCGTTAGAAATCTAAAAAAATTGGATTTCCAAACATGCCATCAACTCAAATCATCAACAACTCGTCTCATCGACAAATCATCACCAAAATCAAACAAAAATCTTTCCAGATTTAGTTTGTTCCACAAACTGCAGAAGGAATAAAGACTGAAGGAATTTTTTTTTTAACACAAAAAAGTTCCATCGGAGATCTAAAATAAAGCCAATCTCCATCAGAGATGGATTTTCTATCATTGATGAAGATGGTTTCTTGATGGAGACTATCTTTATTGGTAATGGAGGCTTCATTTTTGATAGAAATAGACTCCAACTGAGATGACTTCAGCTGATATGCAGCCTCTGTCATTAATGATTAGGGTGAGAGACAGGCATGACGCTTGGAACAATAGAGGAACGCAATGGTTGGAGCTACGAACTAAGGTAAGGGCCGAAGCGACAAATTAAGGTGCGTGCAATGGATTGAGCGATGGCGGCAGCAATGGACTAAGGTGATGGCCAAAACAATGTTCATCACAATAGAGAGAGAGAGAGAGAGCTATTCTTTAGCGGTTCTTCAGCGATGAAGAAGTTAAGTTTTTTTTTTTTTTTTTTCAAATTATGTCCATCATCCATTTGACGGTGGACATTTTTTTTAAATCATTGATATTTTTTATTTTTTTGAATTATATCCATTGTCCATCGTATTGATAGATGGTGGACATAATTTAAAAAATATATATTAATATTTTTAATTTTTTTTAATTTCAGGATCATTAGGGATAATAATTAATTATCAATATTGAATTTGTTAAAAATAATTTAATTAGGGATAATAATTAATTATTAATAATTTGTACAAAAATATAATCTACTAATGGTCCACAGTGCACACATGATACTCATCTCTTTATTCAATGTTTTTAAACTTATTTTACAATAAATTGATGATTTTATTTTTCCTGATTAACAGTCAAACATTGAATTTTAATGTCTAAGTTAACGATAGGGGTTTTTTTTTTTTTTTTTTGCTATTTTTATAAACTACAAGGATTATTTTATCTACTTTATAACTTATTAAGGGGGTCCTTAGCGATTTCTTTGGGCATTGAATTTTTTTGCCGTTATGCCAAACTACAAGAGGAAATCAGAATAATCCTAATTATCTTTTATCTTTTCTAATTTGTAAATTAACTTTAATTCTGTTATGTTAATAAAATAATATAATTATGTATTTTTATCCATCCATATCATTTGTTGACAACAAATGTAGAAGTATGGAGTTTAGTCATTTTTAATGAGAGATCATAATTTTTTTTTATTGGTTTTCATCATTTCCTTATGTTTTAACTTACAAAATGAAATTCCGTGAAAGATAATGTGTGGAATCTCAAACATGATTAGTTCTTGTTGTATATAATAAAATATATTATTACACACCACTCTTTAATAGTAATGAAACAATTCCCTTGATCTTAATCTTATCGTAAAATATAATATGTGAGTGGTTTTCTTTGAATTTAATCTCTCTTCCTCCACTATAAAAATAAAATAAAATAAATATTAGCATACAAAATTTCCATTAAATTAAATAAGGGTTCAAGTCCTACTATTGTCCTAAAATACAAGATGTAAATTTAATCTTTTCTTCCCTACCATAAAAAAAATTAATAAAACAAAACAAAATAAAATATATATTAACATAAAGTGTGAGTAATTTTCTTTGAATTTAATCTACTCACCCACTAATAATAAAATAAAATAAAAAATGTATTAACATATAATGTTCCTATTAAATTAAATAGTATTAAAAAAACTAATAATTAGACTAAAAAAATCATTTGAATTGACATATATATATATATAACCAGTATTTCCTAATTTAAAAAATTAAGACGAACCAATTAAATTTATTCATTTTATTTGAATTAAATAGAAAAGAGAATTTGTTTTAGGAGGTACTGATTATAAAAGCGTCATATATATTAAGTAATTCTACTATCAATGTCTTCTAATTTTAAAAAGTTAGAACGAACCAACTAAATTCATTTATTACATTATTTCTCCTAAAATAAATTCACTATTCTATTTAATTTAAATATAACGGATGAATTTGATTGATTTATCCTAATTTTTAAAAATTAAGAGGTATTGATGGTAAAGAGACTTGTATCCGTATCTATAATGTGTATATATATATGTACGTGTGAAAGATCATTTGAATTGATATTTGATATTGAAGGCAGTGAGGTGAAGCATAAAACGATGTGTAACGAGGAGAAGAGGAAAAAAAAAAAAAATTATAACCACTAACCACCCAAGACCTTATAAAAGCTAAGGAGGAAATGGAAACCCCCAGAAACGGGGAAATTTGACCTAAATTAAAGGTCGTTAGTTACCTTTGACCCACACGGTGGCAAGCAAACAGAAATGTGCTCCAATTATCACAATTGAATCGCTACACACGAGCAGCAGAGCTGAAGAAGACAACCAAAAGAAAATGGAAACCAAAGGTAAAAAAGAGAAGGCCAAGGAAAGACGAGAAAAGAGACTCCAAGAGATCTCCCTCCTCCGCACCATCCCCTACTCCGACCACCAGCGGTATGTAACTCTAACCTCCTCATACCCTTCATTTTCTCTGTTCCCATTTTAATATCCTTTGCATTCTTCAGATGGTGGTCTTCGGAGACTATTGCGGTGGTGACGGGTGCCAACAGAGGAATCGGTTTCGAGATTGCGAGACAACTGGCTGGCCATGGTTTGACTGTTGTACTGACGTCCAGAGACACCAGCGTCGGACTCGAAGCTGCCAAGGTCTTGCAAGAAGGAGGCTTGAATGTCGATGTTCATCAGCTCGACGTATTGGACCCTACTTCTATCCAGGAGTTTTGTGATTGGATACAAGAGAAATATGGCTTTGTTGATATTCTGGTATTCTCGATTTGATTTGTTTGTGGTCTAATCAGTCTGTCGTTTTGTTGTATGTGCCTAATTAAGATTCAAACTTATAATTTTGCAGGTTAATAATGCAGGTGTTAATTTCAATATGAATTCTGAAAATTCTGTTGAATTTGCTAAGGATGTTATTACCACCAACTATTATGGCACCAAAAATATGATTAAAGCTATGATCCCACTTATGAAACCTTCTACTGCCGGTGCTCGTATAGTTAATGTTAGCTCACGCCTTGGTAAAGTAAATGGCAGGCGTAATGTGAGTACATTTCTCTTTCTCTTTTATGCTTTCTAATCATTTTTCCTTAGATATGCAGTGCACATATAGATATACATTTCTGCTTATGTAATGGATAACTGCCATGTTTTCTTTAATTGGTCGTTCGTCCCTGGCTTTACCAGTCCTGAAAATTTACTGCCTATTAGCCATGTCTACCGGCAAAACTAGGATTCACGCATTTGCAAAATGAAGCATGGATATTAATTTCACTATATGGTTTACTGTACACGCCAGCTTAATGTGTAATTGGTGTGATGATAGGTTAATGTGGCAGAATTTTGGACTCATTTTTAATGCAATTAAAGTAAAGAATCTTGTTTAATTTCATATACTTTTCTGTGGGGTTTTGTTGTTACACAATAAGGAGCTTTTTTTACTGTTTTTGTTTACAATAGGGGGGATTTCATCTTAATTTGAAACTGAAGTTTTGTTTTTGGAAGAAGTGTCGAAACTTAGGGGTTTTAGGAGATTCTCTACTATGAACTGTTATTTAATTAAACTCTTGAAATCTCATAGAACATTTTTCTCAGTTGTATTGTGAAGCTCATACTCATTAATGGTAAAGTGCAATTTGATATTTTTGATGTACTCAAGATCTCAATAACAGTAGATCCATTAAATCTTTACCACCCTGTTTTGATCTATAGTAAAGCTAATTTGGGTTCACTCTGACAGAGAATTGAAGATCCAACATTGAAAGAACAACTAAGTAATATCGACACACTCTCAGAGGAACTCATTGATAGGACTATATCGACTTTCCTACAACAAGTTGAGGATGGCACTTGGGAATCAGGTGGGTGGCCTCAGAGGTTCACTGACTACTCATTGTCAAAACTTGCAGTTAATTTATACACCAGGCTAATGGCAAGGGAACTATCCGACCGCCCAGAAGGTCAGAAGATTTATATCAACTCCTTCTGCCCAGGCTGGGTAAAGACTGCCATGACAGGTTGGGCTGGTAATATTTCAGCTGAGAATGGTGCAGATACCGGCGTATGGCTAGCACTGCTTCCAGACCAGGCAGTAAGTGGTAAGTTTTTTGCGGAGAGACGTGAGATAAGCTTCTGAGGCAGTTGGGCTGAAGATTTTTAGAGATGAAATCTGATCCTGAAAGCAAAATAGATAAATTGTTGGAGAGAAAGGTTTCTTGCACCCAGCAACATGTGACAAAGATATTTTGTTTTATTGATGATGGAAACCAGAGTGAACAACGTTGACTATTAGAATGGACACAATGTTGGAGTGCATAATTTGTTTCAATCTCCTTAAAAGGTATATGAAGCACTCAATTGGAGATTTGGTATAATATCTGATTTTTTGTATTCCGCGAAGTAAAAATTTGTTTACTGTCATTCTACAATCGCATGATGATTGCCCCGACTCGCCCAAAACAGTTGTAACTTAAGGGTAGCTTTAGATGTGAGAGTCTTCCCTCAAGTTGATTTTGTTTTATTTTCTCATTCAGGCATTGTGTATCACATGAAAATCTTTTCTCGGTTCTGTCTTAAGAATTTTGTTGATCTTTGTTTAAACTTTTTTATTTCTTTTTTTCGCCTTTGATTTTCATGGGACTTGTATGCATCAGTCTAGGCTTTAAGCAACTGCCTAAACTTCCTTGTATTGTGGGATTTTCGTGATACAGAGACTCGAAATCGTGCATATGTAAGTAGAGTTCCCTGCTATTATCATTAATCAATCTTTAGTAAATGCCAGTGAATTGATCGGCGCACTACAATGGATGCTGACATGTACGCTCCTCTATGGTGTGAATCTGACTTGTAATGAAGGACTTCAGTAATGATGAAATTGTTTACCGTGGAGAATGTATAGTGCAATTGAGAGCATCATTTGCCCAACATAATTGTCTTCACGGATAAAGGATCATCTGAGTCCTCTGATTCAATCAAGAAACTTCGTTTTGTTTAAATGCTCTGAAATTAAAAGTAAAATAGATGAAATAAAATATCAAAATTTTTGAAGGTAGCTGATTTAGGACTGAAATCAGAGAAAAGCTAAAATGGGCTAAGTGTATGCATCAAAGCCATTATAAGCATGCTGCTTCTTTGCAGTTTATTGGAGGCAAACTTGACAGAAAATAAACTAATGAAAATAACCATTATTAATGATAAAGAAATATAAGGTTGACAAAAATAAAAGGTAAAATAAAGAATGAAAATTTTCAACCCCATCCCCTCGAAGTGGAGTGGCGTAGTCGTCTGCCCAGCTTTTTAAAAAGTAGAAAAGGAAATTCAAAAATCATAGCCAAAGGAGAAGGGTAAGGTTCAAATATCATAGCTCACGTGGTGTGGACAATTTTTCTATTTAATATGAGTAGACATTTTTCATTTTCTGGTAGCAACATCATGGACCACACATTAAAATCTTATTTCAGTTAAATCAAGATAATTATCTAATTTAGTATCAGAAAGTTAAAAAAAAAAAATTCAAACCCATGAAAAATGATTTTATTTTATTTTATATCTCTTAACAAAAATTCGAAATATATCAAATTGTATTAAAAATAAAAGTTGAGTTTTTTTGGAAATACCGAAGTATTTATGCTTTTCTTATTAAATTTACAATAATTTATCGATGTAAAACAAAAAGAAGGAAGAGAACCCTTCTATCGTCTCTCATTGGCGGCAGGGCCTCCCTCTAGTTCAAGTGGATTCAGCTCGAGAACGCTTCATCGTCCTCTCACTCAAGCGCCTCCTCTTCGCTTGCCTCCTCCTCTCCGCCTCCACCGTCTTCACCTGGGCCCACCGTCTCCGCCCTCGGTATGCACAACGCCCCTTACTATCAGATGACTTTCTATTGTGTTTTCTATTGGCTCTATTCAATCCCTCGTGTTTTCTCTTTTAAATCCAATCAAGAAGCTAAGTATCACGGTGGAGAGGTCCCTGATGATGACAATTACATTCTCAGTCCTCTTGATTTTTCTTTATTTTTTTTTGAAGAAAGTCCTCCTGAAAGTTGTCTGCATGCTCTGAATTTGGTGTGTAATGAAAATGTATCGCATCGCACCACCCTTTAATAGTGTTGATAGGGGTTTTCCCAATTATGGACCAGTCATGCGTAGCGTTATCATTGATTCGTATATATGGATTGATGTATGAGCTTTGATTATTCCCGTTTGTGTTGGTGTTTGCTAATCTCATTTTTGGTATAATTTTTTCTTTTTACAATGTAGCGGGTTTGCGGGTATCTGCACCCGCGGGTTGGCACCAGCACCCGTAAAAAACTTTGCAGATTCGAGCGTAAAATCTGCTCCCGGATTCGGGTGCACGGATGGCCCTGAATCCGACCGTTGTCATTGCAAATATTATTTTTAAAGAAAATGTATTCGGTATTAAAATCGAAATAAATATTAGAACTGAAGTAAAAATTTAATTTAAAAAAAAGAAATAAAAATTTTCTAAAAAATTTGCATCATTATTAATCGGGGACCGCAACGGGAGCACCGGTCAGACCCGACCCGACCTAACTTGTTTATGGCTGCTTGTGATGGATGTGGATGAAGAAGGGCCGCGGTGTAACAGTAGGTCTTTAAATTGTAGTTCTCTCTGGAATTCTAATAATCATCATCAAAACATGGCAAGCTTTAGAAGAGTAGTGATCAACGTACAACGAATCCTCAGTTCCTCCACCGCACACAATCGCAACTCTATTACACCTTCTCCTCCCTTGCTGCTTTATAGGTACTCATCTATATCATCCTTTCTTTTAACTTCTCATTTCTCTTGAACCCCTGTTGATCTTTGTTTTTATTGTTCAAGGCCTCAATATGGATGGCTTTCGAATTACTCTTCTGACACCGCTCAATCTCTAGATATTGATTTCTCCAATCACGAGAGCAAAAGGCGTTTATTTAACAGGTTTTTTTTTTCCCTCCCTTTTTTCCCTCTAATTTCTGTTTCTTTCGTCATGATGTTCACGGAGATTTTTAAAAAATAAAATAAAATGGCTTTCTGGATTGTGTTTGTGTTGTAGATTGTTATACAGGAGCAAACAGAGAGGGTTTCTGGAGCTGGATTTGGTCCTGGGCAGATGGGTCCAAGATAATATTCATTCCATGGATCAAAATGGAATTAAAGCTCTTGTTGATGTCCTTGACTTGGTAAACCTTTTAAAGCTAAATTATTCAAGATAGGGTTAAAAAATTTCATGTGTGGGATGTTATTAAGGAAATCGTTATTTCATGCCATGTCCTGTTATTTTGAACATTCTACTGAAGTAGGCTATTACGTTTGGCACTGGTTTGTTTTCTGGCATCACTGATGTTTGATACATTACGTGGCTGCTATCTGTGTTACAAAAGCATAATTATATAGGAAATCCCATGAAATTTAAGTGTGGAAAAAAAAGCCTTGTTTTTGTTCTCACTGTACCGAACAACAGCATCTTGTTTAGATGAGGCTGCAGGATGTGAAGCTTGCAAATCTTTGGATGAATACATATTGTTTTACTTGACCATTGTTATACTTGATCAAATCATGTTTCAACTGTGAAAAGCTCTAAGTAAATACTGAAGTCTTTATTTTAATGTGGTGTCTTTAGTGTTCCAACTCTATACAGATTTTAATACCCTAAAAGAGTTAACTTGACGTCTACATTGGTAGAAATTGATTGAGATATTGAACAAGTTATGAAGCTTTGAATTTAAATAAATCCAGAATTATAATAAACCTCCTACTTTTGTGAAATTTAATAATAGTTCTTTTCACATATCTGTTTTTTGTCCAAATTTTCCATTTTTGTGACAAAAATGCCCTTTCTTCTTCTTCATTCTACGCTTCGTCCTCTCTTTCTTCCTATAGAACATTTCCTCATGCTTCACTCTCTCTCTCTCTCTCACTATTTGTTTTCCCTTTTTCAGTAGTTTTACACCTAATTGAAGTCACAAACACTTTGCATTGAGCATGTAACACTTTGCAATGAGTATGTAACATTTTGCGTGCCCCATTGCTTAGTATGTCGCAAATCATTTGAAAAACACGAGAGCATGTATCATATTGTGTTGAGCTTGTAACATTTTCTATGCTTTGATGTGGTGTAAAAATGGCGAAAAATGGAAAAAAAAAAAAAAAATAGTGAGATAAAGAGTGTAAGGCATATGAAAGATGAGGTGCTCAAGAGAGAAAGTGAGGAAGAGGTTTGAAATGAAGAGTAAAGGACATTTTTAATGCCAAAGTTGGCTAAAAATTATAAAGGCTCCCCGATTTAGGACGTTATTTATAAATTTTTGGCTTTTGAATAATCCTAATGAATAACTCAATGTAAAAGGTCATAAATCAAGTCTATAGTGATAGCAAGATAATTGCAGTGGTTATTCATACTTCATCTACTGAGTTGCTTGGATTTTTCTTTTATGATTTAGACTATGTTAAAGTTATTTTTTATGTTTTAATTTGCTTCCTAAATACTCATTACAAGTAAAAGTGAATTCATGTAAGGTCAATGAGTAAAGAAATTCTTGCAAAATTTGCTTGAACAAATTTACTTTGTGGATTTTATTGGAGAAGAAATCAGTTTGAGGAGACAATATAGCTAGACTCTCAAATAGTACTTCATACTTGTTTGAGTATGCTGTCCTTTGATCTGCAGGAAAATCCAGAACTGTGGAAGTGGCTGACTGGCCAAGAGCAACCCCCTGAGGCAGTGAAAAATAATCCTGTAAGAGATACTCTAATGAAATTACAAACTGTTCTTTGGCTACTTTTTTCTTTGAAGTACATTCTCATGTGTTTTAATCTGTTGTCTCAGGTGTTTTCTGCTGTGTGTGACAAGGTCATGAACAACCTCAATAGCCATGCTTCCCCTGAGACACGGGCAACCCCTGGGCAACCCTGGGTAAGAGGGTGGGACGATTTCAAGAAAGGTCGTGACAGCCCTATAACTGGGAACCAGTAACTTATATATTATCATTATGCTATTAGGATTTGAAGAAGTATGTTGTCTTGTGGCAATGGAAGAGCAATATATGTATGTCAAATAATTATTATTGGTTTTTGTCCCATAGTTTTCATATATAAATAAGGAGTGGCTTAACTATAGCCAATACAGAAATGGGAGCTTGCCTTCCGGACCATATAATGTTAATTTATTAAACACAGTGACCTTAATAAAACGCTTACCCTGCCTGCAAATGACCATTAATTGACATGAATGTTTTGTACTACTCGTCAAGTGAAGAGCTCTTTTTAACTACTAGCTGATTTTTCCACACTTGTTGCATTCTGTGTTTTTGACCAGCGTCCCTTTTCCATCCTATTTATGATATTAATATGGGATAGATTTATCCTTCCTTTTACTTCACAAACGGTATTTCTTAGTACTTTTTTAACACTCCTCTTCATTCTGAGTTCGGGTTGGCCTTTTACTTAGCCAACTAAAGCCAACCCATGCGGGACTTCTCTATCAACACTTTGTATACAATGTTTACCTTTATATTTTAACATTTGAGATCAGATTAAAAGTGCTGGTCCTACGTGCTGAGATTGATGAAATAGTTTGATTCCATTGCAATCTTGAGTAATGGACGACGTGAATGCATGATCTTTTATTTAATAACTGAGAAAATTTTTCTGTATTTCTAATTACCATTAGTCTTGGGTTGGGCGCGATGTGGGATTCCGTGTTCTAATGTCCTCGAAGTCAAAATAGGAGGATATTGTTTTTTTCGTTTGGAAGACTCGAAGGATAAAAAGACAACCCCACAACCTCATCTCTTTATCTCTCATTTCATGCGCTTCATATTCCCTCTGATCATCCTATATTACGATGAAATACATATGTTGGTCTCTTTTCACCATTCTCTTGCCCTTCTTGTGCCTCCAAACTTCAAAATCTCAGGACCCCACTCCATCTCCATGGCCTCTCCAATTCCACTCAGTTCTCTTCATGAACAACAACGGAACCCTCCAGAAAGTGGACCTCTGGTACGACTGGCCTAACGGCCGCAACTTCAACATCATCCAAAATCAGCTGGGCACCCTCTTATACGACCTTGAATGGAACAATGGCACCTCCTACATCTACACTCTAGACTCCAGCAAACAATGCAGAGTCTTGCATTTCTCTGTCGGTATTCTCCGCCCCAACTGGCTCGACGGAGCCACCTATCTCGGCCAGGAACAAGTCGATGGTTTCCTCTGTAATGTCTGGACCAAAGTCGATTTCATTCGCTACTATGAAGATGTTGTCACCAAGAGACCTGTTCATTGGGTCTTCTTCAATGGTAGTATTTACTTATTAATTGTTACAATAAATCATCAAGCTCTCTTTTTAAGATTTGTTTGATTAATTTTTGGAAATTGTTGCAGGGATGAGTGCCCATGTGATGACATTTGAAGTGGGAGCAGTGCTGGACGATCCAAATTGGCAGGCTCCTGTTTATTGCTTTGGGAAGGAGGAGAGGCCTCTGCTTGAGTCTTTGTTCACCGGTTCGTCCGTTGGGAAATTGATTAGAGATGTTTCCACTGCCTCCATCAGTTAGTCTCAGTGATTGTAATTATTCTTCTTTCATGTAATGTCTACTCACTGCTTTGCTTTTTAATTGTTATCAAATCAGTTAATCATTATTGTGATATATTTCCTATTATTCTAATTATCATTTCTGTAATATGACTCTTAGCCTATAACTTGCTTTACATTGTAAATTGAAATACGCAGTGAAATACACATTATTTATTTATAATTTATCATGATATCAGAGCTTTAGGTTATAGTATACATTGTATTCACTGTCATCATCCTTTGTTAGAGATCACCATACCGCCATACCATCATCAATTTTTGTTAGAGATCATACCATTCTACCACTATCATACCAACATCATGCCAACATCATACCAGCATCATACCATTATACCATCTAAACACCGCCATCACCCCCTGTTAAACACCGTCCAAACACCACCCAAAAAATCACCCACACACCGCGCCTCTGTCTCCACAGCAGCATCATCGTGCACCTCTGCTGGTCTGTTTCCACTGCATTTTGCCGCTGTTCTGTTTGCTACCGTGCCACTATCCTTGGTCTGTTCTGGTCACGGTTTTGCTGTGCACACTCGGTCTCTCAACTGTATGCATTATTTTTTGGTTTGTGTTTCTTCTTGTTGGTATGCATCACATTGCTGTCATCTCTTTCATTGCACTGTATCTCACTGTTATTGCATTCAGTTTTGTCATTCAAGCTGTTTCTTCGGCACTGTCGCACGACTCACACTCGATCTCCCATTTGGTTTCATACCGACGATCAATTGTTTGGTTGTACCATCATATTGCCACCGCATATACATCATCATTGTCGCTTACAAGATCCACAAACGGGAAAGATTTAGAGGATAGGTCGTAACGTTGGACTCTTGGTTAAGCTCATTCATCTTCAACTATCTTCATGGGTCTCATCTTTTTATCAGTCTGCGGCTACTTCTTTATCTTTACCATTGAGTCTTTGGCACTCATGGTTAGGTCAGACTTCATTTACTCGTTTATGTTATTTATTGTTTATTGGACATTTAGGCTCTATCATAGATGATCACATTGATTGTTTATCTTGTCAATTGTCCAAATATCATGCATTACTTTTTCATAATAGTGATTTAGTTTCTCAGGCGCTTTTTGACTTAATTCATTTAGATATTTAGGGACCCTTACCTATAACTACCGTAAGGGGATCCAAATATTTTGTTATCTTTGTGAATGATTATTCCTGTTATATATGACTTTATATTATGCATAATAGATCTGAATTGTATAAAATTATTCTGATTTTATTCGAGTGATGCAGACTCAGTTTTTCAGAACTATCAAAGTTTTACGTACTGATAATGTCATGAAATATCTGGATAATACATTTCTTAATCTGTTGAGTCAAATGGATACCATATGTCATCGTTCATGTCTTGGTACATTGCAACAAAATAGCCGTGCTAAATGTAAACATAGATATATTCTTGAAACTATTTATGCACTTCTCATATTTGCTTCTTGTCCTAAAAAGTTTTGGAGAGAAGCTGCATTAATTGCAGTATATACTATCAATCATGTTTCATCCTTTGTTATTGATAATCAAGCCCCTTATGAATGATTGTATGACACTCCTCCACACTATCAAAATCTTAAAGTCTTTGGATGTGTTTGCTTTGTTCTTCTTCATTCTCATGAACGAACTAAATTAAAGTCTAAAACTCGTTTGTGTTGTTTTCTTGGCTATGGCATTGAACATAAGAGTTATCATTGTTAGGATCTTATCTCAAATCGTTTTTATGTCTATCGTCATGTTGTCTTTTAGAAACATTAGATGTTTACATCTATATTCAAATTTCACACATCACACATTTCTCCTCATAAACTCTTTATAAATTTTACTATTTCTTTGTTTTTTGAAGACAATGATTCAAGTGTTCTTGAGACTCAAATTGATGCTTCTAATGCTATCCGACTGACTTTTAAATAGTCTCACCTGCTAGTCAATCCTACACCAGAGTCTTTTTGCTCAATCTCACCTGTTGCTTTTTTTCCTAGTCGCTCTAATTGGGTAAGAGAACTACCTGTAACCCTTTAAGATTTTCATTATTACTCTACCATTCTTTCTTTGTAAGAGCATCAATCTTATAAAGAGGCCAGTATTAACCCTATTTGGTGGGAGGAAGTTATGGCTGAAAAATTACAATCTCTTAAGAAGACTCACACTTGAAATATGGTTGAACTTCCTTCTAATAAATATGTCATCGGATGCAAATGGGCATATAAGATTAGAATTAAGTTAGATGGGCCTGTTAAAAGACATTAAACCTATCTTGTGGCCAAAAGTTTTATCGAGGAGTATGAAATTGATTGAGGAGACATTCGTACTAATTGCTAAACTTACATCTTTTAGTGGCTTACTGGCAATCATTGCAATCAAACAGTGGAAATTGTTTTAAATGGATGTGAAAAGTGTCTTTCTTAATAGGGATCTTATTGAAGAGGTATACATGACGCCACCACCAAGGTATCCACATCCACCACAAAAGGTCTGTCGTCTCCGCCGGGCATTATATGGATTAAAACAGGCTCTTAGAGCTTGGTTTGCTAAATTCTCTTCTACTATCATGCAATTTGGTTTTGCCTTCAACTTTTATGGTTCTGCACTCTTTCTTCACAAAACCAGTCAAAGTTATGTTTTCTTGTTACTTCATATGGATTATATGATTATTATAGGTGGCAATATTACTGGAATCTCCAATCTTAAAAAATATCTCCAATAGCAATTTGAGATGAAGGATCTTGGCTCTCTTGGTTATTTTTTTAGTCTTGAGGTCTCTTCTAATTCTGATGGTTACTATATTTCACAAGCAAAATATATTTCGGATTTTCTTCCTCTTGTTGGTTTGATTGATACTAAAATCAGAACTAACCCCTTGGAAGTCAATGTTAGACTAACGTCTTTCAAAAGCAGACTACTAAGTGATCCTACTCTTTATCGACAGCTTGTTAATAGTCTTATTTATTTGACCGTGACTCAGTCGGATGTTGCATATGTTATGCATGTTGTTAGTCAATTTATGTCTACTCTTTGTTTCACTCATTTTATTGATGTCCTTCATCTTTTAAAATATCTCAAGGGCATGTTACTTTATGGATTTCATTGTTCTGTTCACCCCTTTTTAGAGTTGCGTGTTTATTCAGATGCTGATTAGACTGATGATCCTACTAATCAATGATCTACCACTGGTTACTGCTTCTTTCTTGGAGATTCCCCCATCTTATGGCATAATAAGAAATAGATCGTTATAGCTCAGTCCAGTACTATGGCTGAATATCGGGCTCTTGCTGATATTACTCAAGAACTTGTCTGATTGCGTTAGTTACTTACAAACATAGGAATTCACCGCTCCACGACTACTCTTTTTTGTTGTGACAGTCATAGTGCTATCCAAATTACTCACAATGATATTTTTCATGAACGTACCAAATACATTGAGATTGATTGTTATTTTGTTTGACAACATCTTTATCAAGGCACTATTAAATTTCACTTAATTGCTTCTACTGATCAACCTACTGATGTCTTCACCAAGCTCATCATCCGAGATGTTTTCGTGAATTAATATTCAAACTCAAGCTTGCATTAATCTCGTCATCTTAAGTTTATAGGGGGATGTTATTTTGTTTGACAACATCTTTATCAGGGTACTATTAAATTTCACTTAATTGATTCTGTTGATCAACCTACTGATATCTTCATCAAAGCTCATCATTCGAGATGTTTTCATGAATTAATATTTAAACTCAAGTTTGTATTAATCTCGTCATTTTAAGTTTATGGGGGTATGTTATCGTATCCATCAAATCAATCAATCATTATTATGATATATTTCCATTACTATTATTATAATATATTACTAGTTACCATTTCTGTAATATGACTCTCAGCTGGTAAATTGGTTTTACATTATATATTGAAATATATAGTGAAACACATATTATTCATTTATAATTTATCATTAATAAATAGAAAATTGCACTCAACGTTTTGAGCTCTATGCTAAACACAACTGGACAAGAAAGTTTGATTATTCTACAAGAACCTGTGGTTAATCATTCCATTAAACTTGATCTCTTTAATTTATCAAATATCCAAAGCGGCCTCCATAATAAATAAAAATTTAAACAAATTAAATTTAATAATAACAATAATAATAACAACCTAGGGGCTACGATAGGATTCTTTAGTTAGGGAATCAAGTAGGATTCTCCAACCTATCTATGGTATTGGCCTAGGTTCCACGATTACCTTTGTAACAAGGTAGGGAGGTCCGACTAACCTACAAGTAGTCCTTACTTTTTTGTAGGCCAACCTAAAACTTGCACCTGGGTAACTACGAGAACCTAACTTCTCACTTAATCACACCTTCTTTCATCATTTGGAATTTCATCGCTTTTAACGGGTCTGCCTTGGAAAGGGGTGACTTGCACCAAAGCCAATGAATAAAATCAAAGGCATAAGCTATACTAAAGAGACCTTTCTAAGTAGCTTCCAGTCTCATAGCAAAGCAATATGCAATGCGTTTCATATGTTATCCTAAAGATAAGAAAAGGTGATCTAGAAAGAGAGACTCTTTTCTTTTTTCATTGTTAGTTAGTCTTTCTTATTTAATTTGAGTTTTTTTGCCTTTCAAGTGTATCAATTATTGAATCAAAATTTTCATCATCTTGATCGGTAACTATACATGCGAGAGAATTGTGCTAACTTAACAATTGTGCAAAAGATATTGTCATTTAGGGTGGTCGTGAACTTTAATGATTTGAAATTGTTTTAATGGTAGTTATAGGATATGATTGTTAATACGACTAGATAATAATATTAGTAATGTGCTTTTATATTCGACAAAAGAAATTATCTTCTCATTTTTCTTTTTTTAACAAAACTATAGTCAGTGTTGCTTTTTTGGCAATTATAATTATAAATTACCAAAACAACCCTCTTAACTATTAGCTATGACCAATGGATGATTAATGGAGGACCTTATTGATATATTTTAGATTATTTAAGGACCATGGAAACTAAGAAAATGAACATAGGTCAAACAAAAAGTGATATTCAAGAAAATATAGACTCCAAATGATATTTACCCTATACTTAAAAGGCCAAAAAAAAAAAGAAGAAGATATTTAGCCTTATAATAAAAGGAAAAAAAAACAATAAAAACAAAAGCAAAAGGAATATAATTAATTGAAAACTTTTATCAATTATTAAAGTTTCATTTGGCATAGTTTTTTCAAATAAATCTTTTAGAAGCAGATATTTTAGAAGAAAATTATTGGTTGTTAATTAAAAAACTCTTTTAAATTATAGACGATTTGGTTAAATTATTTTTTAAAGTATTTTTATATTATTAATTTATCAAAAAGGACATGAGAGAGAAGAGTAGTATATTCATTTTAGAAATATAATTACTTCAACATCAACCATAAAAAATTAATCAATCGTAGTAGTAATAAAAATTTTATTGTTCTTTGTCAATTTTTCACTCTTAGTTTAATTAGTCTCAAGAAATAAAAGGTCGTATTTTTTACTATTTTTTTATCCATTTCATGGTTCTTGTAAAGTTCACGTATGTCCATTTCAGATCTGTTGGCTAATTTTGTTTCTCTATTTTTTTTTTCAAACGAAATAAAAGGATTTTGCTCCTCTTTTTTCTTTTTTTTTTTCAATTGTATGAATTGTAATATATAATATGTATATATTAACAAACCAATAACCAATTGTAATATGTATATATATATATATATATTAATAAACCAATAAAAAAAATTGTATTATCAGTCAAAACCAATTGACAAAAAAAAAAAAACACGAAATATAGAAAACTTACTAGTTAAAGATAAATTCTCAGGTGTTTTTATGAAGTAAAAAATGAATAAAAATATAGGTTACATATTTATATTTATAAATAAAGAGTAATGAGGTTATAATGATATAGAGATATTAATAAAATAAAATAAGGGTAGATTAAATAATTTAATTTTTTAAAAAAACTCAAAAATATCTACTTAGAAAAGCTCAAAATTTGAGTTTTTCCAAGTAGATTTTTTTCAACTTTTTTAATTCTCCAAAAACTTTACTAGGATATCAACCAAACGATTTTTTAAAAAAAATCAAGTAAAATTTTTAGTACTAAAAAATACTTTTAACCAATAGATAAACCGTACCAAACATACAATAAGGCTTTGTTATACCTCTTTTTAGGACTACAAAAATGGGCTGGTAAAAGCCCAAAGAATCAGTCAAATAAACTGATCCAACTAGCTTAGCTCCTCAGCATCCAGGTCATAGGTTGCAGGTTGCAGGTCGAGCTCGCAGCTAGCTTAGCATCTAGCTCTCAGTTAGCTCAGCTCTAGCTTGCAGCTAGCTTAGCATCCAGCTAGCTCAAGCTCCTCAGTATCCAGCTCGCAGGTCGAGCTCGCAGCCTCAGCTCCAACTCACAGTTAGCTCAGCATCCAGCTCTCAGCTCTTAGCTAGCTCAGCCTCTAGCTCTCAGCTCTCAGGTCTCGTACCAGCGAGCTTCATATTATTCCAGATCCCAAGGAATAATTAATGCAGTATGACTATGACAGAGTTGTTAGTCAATGTAATAAATGTTATGTCAGAGTAGTTGATTTCTTTACGTGTACATCATTCAATTATAATCTCTCAATCTCTATAAATAGGAGAGATTTTCCATTGTAAAAAAAAAAAAAAAAGAGCAAAATTTTAGTATTACAGCCACTCTGAAAAAATATATGGAGAGTGACCCGTTGATGTAGGCACCATTACCGAACCACGTAAAAATCTCTGTGCATTTATTTCTTGTTCTTCCTCTTTCCTTTCTTGGGTGTGCTTTGTGATTGTAGGTATTGGGCGTTGGATCATCCGGTCGACCGAGACCAAAAATTGACGTCGACATAAATTGGCGCTAGAATGAGGGCCCAGGCTGTAATTTTGAACTTTCAGCAACCATGGCGAAAGGAAGAACAACCAGAAGTTCAGACCCGACAGCTAATCCACCTGAAAGGCAAGTAGATCAGCAGGAGCATGATTTCCAACTGAAGGAGAATGCTGCTGTGCCCATATCAGGCACATCTCACGCCCCCATGACAGGTGTTGCTATAGGTATGCCTCCACTGACCTCTCACCAGCCAGCACCATTGGACCCTATGGTTGGGGGGCTACATGCATGGCATCAACGGCAGGAAGCATTACAGGGCATAGTACAACAACTTGCTAAGGCAATCAGGGCGTTGGTACAGGCCCAAGCACCAGCTTTTGAAAGACCACTCAGAGATCAACCATGACCTACCAACTCAGTTCATTCCTTCAGCTTGCATTCAAGAACTGAAGGTCGTCGAGCTCGTGGAGCTAGAGCTCACAAAGGTCTCGTTTGGAAGGTACCCCAGATCGCAGCTCTCAAGGTCGCGAGCTCGAGAGAGGCTATAACCCTCAAAACCCAGCAATAGAAGAGCTCTTTAGAGGGTTCAGCAGCTGGAGGAGCAACCTGGACCCCAGAATCTGAAAGAGCAGTATAAGGAAAGAACCCCTCTCACTAGGGAGGTCGAGACGCAGCCTCTCCCCCTCAGGTTCAAACTCCCTAACATTCTACCTTATAATGGGGAAAGCGACCCTTACGATCATCTGGACGCATTCAATATCCAGATGGATCTCCAGACGTCCAACCCATTGGTGAAATGCCGTGTTTTTCCAGCCACCTTGGGCGACGTTCCGCTAGCTTGGTTCAAACGTCTCCCAGCTCGCAGCATAGATAGCTCGGGGGAATGTCAACAAAGGTTCATCAGCCAGTACCAGGCTCTGAAAAAACAGCTCGCAACACCCTGCCACCTTGCTACAGTCTTTCAGCGGCAGGGCGAGTATTTGAGAAATTACATTACCAGGTTCAGACATGAGGTCGCTAACGTGGAGAGTCCCTCAGATGACAGCATCCTAATTGCGATCTCAACTGGGCTTCGCAAGGACGGAAAGCTCTATGAGAGCATATATAAATCCCCAGTAAAGGACCTCGGTGAATTCTATGAACGAGCTGCAATGGAGATTAGATGAGAAGAAACATTCGGCCCCAAAATGTCTGACCAAGCGGATGGACCAGGCAGTCCCAACCAACTAAAAAAAAGAAGTAATGGTGAGGACGAAAGTGAGGGTCAAAATAAAAGCTCAAGGCACCAGGTCGCCAAAAAGGCTAGAAACGAGCTCAGAAGCAAGCAACCTCAGCATCAAGGGCGTTATGAAAGCTATAGCGTCTTGTCAGATACGCAAGACAGTATCTTTGCAATAGAAAGGGGTAGAGAAGACTTTGGGAAGCCTAACCCCATTAAGACCCTTGCTAAGTTCAGAAACAAGAACAAGTTTTGTGTCTATCATGACAAGATCGGGCACAATACTTCAGATTGTTGGAAGCTGAAAGATGCTATCGAGGACCTGATTAAACAAGGCCGTCTAGGAGAATATATGGTGCATAGCAGCAGCCCCAGCAGGCTCCCAAGCTAGACATGAATCCTCAGTGCATCACATTGCAGTTGCTCTCAACAGGTCATGTACCTAATTTGTAATTCAATTTAAGAAATCAATAGAAGATATGAATTTTCTTCAATGTTTATATTATAGCTGCCTTATTGATTTCTTAAAATCATGCTATAAAAAAGCGCTTACGCGACTTATTAGCTGAGGTTGCAACCCTTCTGACAGCTCACTAGCTCGTTATCTTAGCTGAGGCTTTGATCCACTGGAGATAGCTAGCTATAACACTGTTAGCTGAGACCGACCTACTGGACAATTCGCAAAAGCGCGTCACTATGATAGGAAATGTTACGACCTACTGAACAGCTCGCTATCTTAGCTGAGTGAGAATCCACTGGAGATAGCTAGCGCTGTTAGTTGAGGTCACAGCCCCCTACATGGTTCGACAAATTGCTATGACAGGCGAGGTTCCGACCCCTTACATAGCTCGCAGTAATGTTTTTATATATTATGCTGGCTGAGTTCCTGAATCAAGTTATGATCTGGAACCACAGCCCCTGATGGTCAAGTGACCTTCCAAGCTCTTATAAGGTGTCTTTACCCTTGAGCAATATATTAATTAACACATTCCTGATGGTCAAGTGACCTTCCAAGCTCTTACAAGGTGTCTTTACCCTTGAGCAATATATTGATTAACACATTGATTACCTAGATTTTTTGTTCGCAGGAAAAACCAGGGGAATGAAGCACAATCACGAAAAACCTCAGAAAATATATCACGCTCAGCAGTTTCAGTAGAGTCACCACAAGATGGGACGAAATATGAAAAAATGTCAGGGCAGGATGAGATATATCAGCTTTTACCAGCGATCTCGAGCTCCCAGTCCGAAAATCGCACTAGGAGCTAGGGGGCTTATGTTATACCTATTTTCGGGATTACAAAAATGGGCTGTTAAAAGCCCAAAGGACCAGTCAAATAAACTGATCCAGCTAGCTCAGCTCCTCAGCATCCAGGCCGCAGGTCGTAGGTCGAGCTCACAGCTAGCTTCAGCATCCAACTCTCAGTTAGCTCAACTCCAACTTACAGCTAGTTCAACATCCAGCTAGCTCAGCTCCTCAGCATCCAGGCCGCAGGTCGTAGGTCGAGCTCGTAGCTAGCTCTCAGCATCCAGCTCTCAGTTAGCTCAGCTCCAGCTCGCAGCTAGCTCAGCATCCAGCTAGCTCAAGCTCCTCAGCATCCAGTTCGCAAGTCGAGCTCATAGCCTCAGCTCCAGCTCGCAGCTAGCTCAGCATCCAGCTCTCAGCTCTTAGCTAGCTCAGCCTCTAGCTCTAAGCTCTCAGGTCTCGTACCAGTGAGCTTCATGTTATTCCAGATCCCAAGGAACAATTCATGCAGTATGACTATGACAGAGTTGTTAGTCAATGTAATAAATGCTATATCAAAGTAGTTGATTTCTTTATGTGTACATCACTCAATTATAATCTCTTCATCTCTATAAATATGAGAGATTTTCCATTCTAAAAAAAAAAAAAAAAGCAAAATTTTAGTATTACAGCCACTTTGAAAAAATATATGGAGAGTGACCCGTGGATGTAGGCACAATTGCCGAACGACGTAAAAATCTCTGTGCATTTATTTCTTGTTCTTCCTCTTTCCTCTCTTTGGTGTGCTTTGTGATTGCAGGTATTGGGCGTTGGATCATCCGGTCAACCGAGACCAAAAATCGACGTCGACAGGCTTCGTTTGGTATAATTTTTTCAAATAGATTTTTTAAAAGTAGATCTTTTGAAAGTAATAGATAAATCATACCATACATACAATAAGGCTTTGTTTGGCATAATTTTTTCAAGTAGATTTTTTATAAGTAGATCTTTTGGAAGTAAAAATTTTTTGGAAATAAATATTTTAGAAGAAAGTTGTTAGTTGTTTGATTGTCAATTATAAAAACTTTTTTAAATTATGGGTTGTTTGGTTAAATTATTTTAAAATACTTTTAGATTATTAATTTATCAAAAAGGATATGAGAGAGAGGAATAGTATATTCATTTTAAGAATGTAATTATTTCAACCTCAATCATAATAATAACAAAGATTTTATTTGTTCTTTGCCAATTTTTCACTTTTGGTTTAATTAGTCTCAAGAAATAAAAATGTCGTATTTCTTTACTCTTTTTTTTTTTTTTTATCCATTTCATAGTTCTTAGAAAGTTCACTTGTACCCACTTCAGACATGTGGGTCGATATTGTTTTTCCATTTTTTTTCAAAAGAAATAAAAAGATTTTGTTTCTCTTTTTTTTATCTCCCTCCTGTACCAATAGCAATATATATATATATATATGTGTGTGTGTGTGTGTGTCAATGAATCAATAATAAAACCAATTGTAATATATATACATATA
Organism: Litchi chinensis; assembly: GCA_019925255.1. Lineage (NCBI taxonomy): Eukaryota > Viridiplantae > Streptophyta > Magnoliopsida > Sapindales > Sapindaceae > Litchi > Litchi chinensis. The sequence goes on from CM034472.1 coordinate 11,123,996, forward strand.
TATATATACGAACTAATAATTAAAAAAAAAAAATTACATTATCAGCCAAAACCAATTGAAAAAAAATAAAATATAAAAAATTTATTGGTTAAAGAGAAATTCTCATATGTTTTTATAAAATAAAAAGTGAATGAAAATAAATGTTTATGTGCTTATATTTATTTTTTTTAAAAAAAAAAAAGTGTAATAGGGTTATATTCATATATATCAATGAACCAATAACAAAAAAAACTGTATTATCTGTCAAATTAATTAAAAATTTAAAAAAACTAAAAAAAATAAAAAAATTACTGATTATAGAGGAGTTATTAGATATTTTTATAAAAAAAAGTAAATGAAAGTTGAGATTATGTATTTATATTTATAAAGAAAATATAATAAATTTATAAGAACATACAAATATTAATAAAATAAAATAGAGATAAATTACATATTTTAATTTCTTAAAAAAAGTTTTAAAAAGCCTACTTGAAACTTTTTCAAGTATAATCTTTTCAATTTTTTTAATTCCCGAAGATGCCCAAATCAATGCTACCACTTACCCTATTGTCAATCCTTATAATGTTTTTAGGCGAGACAAATCTCTTGTCAGAAGAGTTACCCAGCTAGTCTCTCACAGATCTCCTCCTGTAAAAGAATATGTTCAGATCACTGCTCTAGACAAATGTCTCATTCCTGCCACTGAAAAAGAGCAATATATTGATCTTGAAATCCCTCAGACCATGATTGATCAATGGATCAAAGAAGGATATTCTCATATCCACTTTGGCACCATTAGGATCATTCTCACTCTCCATGGAAGGAAAGGTATTCCAGCCATCTGCCGTCTTGCTGTTTTAAATACTACTTATCTTAAATATGAGCATGCAGTGATCGGTACTTGTATCTCTTCCCTACATGCTGGAAGTATCTCTCTCACCTATTTTCCTAATTTCAACATCCCTCTGAAAGATAAAAATCTTTCCAAAGCACTAAAAGTCCAACTCCAAATCATTGGTGCTCCCCAAGTCTCATCGTCATATGCAGCAACACTTCATCACCAAATCGTCTATCGCCTTCAGGATCATGCCATCAACTTGCCATCTCCGATGCACAGTAATGATGCCACAGTACTCATTACTGCTGAAAGAGAAGAAGATGTGCCTACCATCGTTCAGATGCCACGACAAATTTCAAGAGAAGAGCTCACACATCTCATGCCTCTCGAATGGATCACAAGTTATGAAAAGCTGTTCAAAGACAACAATACACCTGTTGTTGCAACAGATGTCAAATATGAGCAGCAACAAGATGGTACAATCAAAACTACTTATGAGCATGTCCAGAACAGACAAACTCCTCAACCACCTGTGTTCAATTCTCTTATGATCCAGCCAGTCCGATCCGAAGAAATTTGCTTCGGAGATCCACCCATCCATAAATTTAGAGGTGCAGATGTACCAATCTACACAGACAAAATCAACGGCCACTTCATCTGGGACGTCGACCCGACTATGTGTGATCCAGATTGTCCTTGCAGAAGGGAAGATGATGATATCACTTACATAGATGATGGTCCTTGCAACAGCAAGAAAAGGCATCGTCCAGATGATCCAGACAGTCCATGGGTTGGAATCAAAAACTCAGAATCCAAAAAGCCTTTAGACATTTACGAAGAAGGACTACGAGTCCTCAGAGAAGAAGGCTGGCTCACTTCAGAAAGAGAAGCAAACTTGCTTGCTTGCTCTCAACTGGAAAGACAATCCAGTAAGAAGAAAAAATTAATAATTTTCAAGCTATTCCATGTGCTTTCATGGCATCCAAACCAAGTTATGACGAAGAGTTTCCTCATCTTCAGCCAACAGTTGATCCCACAAACTTCACAGAATCCAAACCATTTGTTCAGACAACGCAAATAAACTCAGATGGAACTAGAAATCACTTGTCACAATCAGAACAAGTGCTCAACTGGCAAACTCAGAACTCTAGATCTCAGAACAGAGTTCTTCAGCGAATTGATGAAAAGCTCGACAAAGTAGAAAAACATGTCTCACAATTTGATCAAAGACTCCAAGCAATGGACTCAACGTTTAGGGATTTGTACCTAAATCTACAGTCCAGAATTTCACAGCTTGACACAACTCTCAGGCAATACATTGATCAAGGATATTTTGGGCCAGATTTTGGAATAAAAGAAAAAGAGATCAGGAGACTTAAAGATCAGAAAAGTCAGATGGAAAGAGATTTTTCTCTTTATCCCTTTCAGCCATCCCCCATTCCGCCAGTTTCTCCACCAACCTACATACCAAAGGCCTACCCATACTCCTCTTCTTTAATCTTTCCACAAAATAATTCACCATCATATTCCCCTCCAGATGACTCAAAGTATTTCAAGTCCACAGGAATGCTCTTGAGAAAAATCCCTCTGGCACAACCGCCTCAACCCATAAAACCTAAACCATCAGCCCCTACCACTCAGGGGGCCGGGAGCCCCGAACCTCACAAAGAGGGAGCCCTGATAAAGAATACCTACATCCCTACAGCGGCCTTTTCACACTTAACGACCTAAACGGGGCTACAGTCTCTTTCACCAGGCGCAAGCCAAGGTCTGTGAGGACGGGGACCGTTAACCTTTCTGATGCGCAGGATCCTCACTAATGTGGGCAAGCGCAGAGCATACTAGGGCCTTTCTGATGTGCAAGATCTTCACTTGGAGGCAAGCACAGAGCATACTCGGACTTGGTCAAGAGCCTTCTTTCATTTTCTTGGAAGCTATGGATTTCAAGGAATCAGGGAGAGAAGTAGTTTAGAAAGTCATGGTGTTTTGAGAGAAAACAAAGCTTTATTGATAGTAAGAAATTGGATACAAGGCTTAGTCCCCCAAGGTTGGGAGGCTTACATATTTATAGGCCTAAGGCCTCATATCATGACAAACTAATAAGATTACAACAGGACAAACTTACATGATAAGCTTGCTTACATGCTAAGTAAACTTACATGTTAAGTAAGCTTTCATGATAAGCTATCTTACAAGGGAAGCTAGCTTCTAAGACAAGCTAGCTTACAGAACAAGCCAACTTATAGGACAAGCTAGCTTACAGAACAAGCTTTCTACGATTATTACAGGCATAATATTGAAATAAAGTTGGGATCTCAGTGGGACCCACAACTAATACAACACACAGAATACTCTGACTAAAAGACAAGATTATTGCTGACAGGTGGCAAGCATGAAAAACAGTGGTTGCTTTGAAAATATCAGTCCGAATCCAGATTGCAGGTTACGTGGTACTCATCGTCTGAGTCAGTGGCTCCACAAATAGGACATGATTTACAGTGCGTACGATCATTAGGGGATGGTTCATCAGTCTTGGCATCTTCAAAGGAATCTAAAAATGGTGGAGATGGATCTGGTGTGAGGGCCATTAAATTACTAATTCCTGAGTCCTTTCCATTTATTTCTTGAAGAAATGCCTTCAGGGCTGGTCCAAATTCATGATAAAGTCCTGGATAGTCAAAAGTTAAATGCCAGAAGTAATTTGTGTTGACTGTCCATAGGGCTTTGGAAATAGGGTTTTGTCTGAATGGCCTGTTTAGTACCCAAACACAAGTGACTTTTGAAGCCATTTCTGGGCTGAGTTTCCAGAGATTATACTGTCCTGTGAGCTTTTGTAGTTCTTTCCTCCATACTGACAAAGGACCGAATAGTTGAAGGAAGGTGGAAAGGAGTGAATTTTTGTGAGATGGTTCATGAAGATGACCATATAATGCCTGCAAAGGAAATATTATGACATGTGAATATAATACAGATAAACACCAAAGATACCAGACGCAGTTCAGGGTGAACTGGGAGAATGGCCATAAAGAAAAAGGTTTCATAAATGGCTTGGAAAAGTTAGCCACTCTATGAGGATGACCTTCTTGATGGATCTTGGCAAGGTAGACCAAATAGTGACTATCAGCAAAACTTTGGATTTTCTGGGGAGTAAGAGTGGACTCTGGATGTTTCTGGAGTAATTCGGGAGGAAAGTTGAGCTGGTGTAGTGAATTCATGTTTGTATAGTTTTCTGGTTCAAATGGAGGGGGTGAGTTTGATGAGTTAGGTGTAGCCATGAGGATGAATGGTATGGGTCTGATGGGAGATGTGATGAAAATAGCTGGTGGCTTGGTAGTAGGTCGGGAAAGCATATCAGCTATTATATTGTTGTCTCCCTTCACATGGCGGACAGTAAAATTGTACCTCGAAAACCATTCTTTTAGTCTGAGTAACAAAGGGCTAGGTGGAATCTTATTTTTGAAGTCAAGGACTTTAGGGAAGGACGAATTGTCCATTTCAACTGTAAAGTGTCTGGTCCTTAAATGGAAATCAAATTTTTCTATACCGTATTTCACAGCATAGACCTCTTTGTAGACTGTATGATAATGTTTTTGATTTTCTTTGAAGGATCCACTAGCGTGTCCACAGTAAGTCCTTTTGGTGTTTTTCTCCTCAATCAGTACTGCACCCCAATGTTCATCACTTGCATCAGTTTGCAAGATGACCTGACCATCTGAAGGAATATTCAGAGGAGGCGGATCTTTTGCAATCTGCTTTATCTTTTTTATTGCTTCTGTATGCTCGTGACTCCATGATGGAGACTCTTTCTTTAACAAAGCTGAAAGGATTGCTGTATGATGCGCCAGATGGGGAAAAAATTCTCTGACAAAGTTCACTATTCCCAAAAACTGTTGCACTTGCTTTTTGGATAAGTGGGAATCTGGAAAACTGTAGAGTTGTTCTGTCAGATGGGGTCCTGGTTGGTACTGACCTTGTTTTATCTCCATTCCAAGAAAAGTGATAGCAGTTGTTCCAATAATGTTTTTCTTTTCAGAAAGCATGATGCCATACTTGTCTGCTAACGAGTAAAACTGCAGAAGGAGATTCTGATGATCTTTTTCACTTTTAGAAAAGAGAAGGATGTCATCAATGTAGATCAGGGCCGAATGGAGAATAGGATAGAATATTTTTGTCATTGCCTTTTGAAAGAGTGATGGAGCTGTTTTGAGTCCAAATGGCATGACTGTCCATTGATACTGAGCATCTGGTATGCAGAATGCTGTCTTGTAGCGTTCAGCTGGGTGGATGCCTAATTGCCAGAATGCACCTTTCAAATCAAATTTAGAGAAGATGACCGCTCCTGCCAGTTGTGAAAATAATGTTGTCGTTCGTGACAAAGGAAATTTTTCATCTTGTAAGAACATGTTCAAAGGCTTGTAGTATATGACCAGTCTTTTCTTCCCTCGAACCTTTTCTGACTGTTTTTCTACATAGAAAGTCTGACATGCCCATGATGAGGTGGTAGGCTCTATAAGTCCTTGTGAAAGGAGCTGGTGGCATTCTTCGCTGGCCATTTTGAGATCAGTGGGATTCATCCCTGAATGGGTTGCCTTTGTAGGATTGATATCTTCATTAAGTCTAAATGGCAGGGAGATGAAGAATTCTGGATTTTTCCATAAATGATGAGGATGATGGAATTGGTCATGGCTTTCTGCACATAATTTTAACAACTTCTCTTGAACTTCAGTGTAGTTGGGAGATACAGCGGTGATGGAAAACATTTTGGCAATGGAAACGAATGGTTTAAAATCTCGTTTACATCTGATGCCTGTGGGTAATATCCTGAGATTTTTTGATAAACAGTAAAGATCCCAACCAATGATAAGATCTTTTCCAGGAAGATCAGTACCCAGAACTTTTGACCAAATTGTTAGATTAGGAAGAAGTTTAATCCCAATCTTATGTTTAGTTATGAGATTGGTATGGAAAAATTTTCCATCAGCAGCGGCAAACTCTTCTCTATGCCGAACCCAATATTCTGGAGGAAGTATTTTTGGATTCATAAAAGAATTATGAAATCCAGTATCCATTAGGGCTATGGCAGAAATGGGTTTTGAGTATTTGCAGGGGTAGATTTGGACATGGAGGTGTGGGTCGATAGCTGGCTGGTGTACAAAGTTTGGACCAACAGTGAAAGTGGGTTTTGGATTTTGGAGTGTTATGGCAGGTTGTACCATGAAGGAACTCGGAGTTGATGAGTCATACTCTGTAGAGGAATCAGAATCTTTGTCAGTTTCTGAGTCTGAAGTGGTGGGGAAAGCAAAGGCAGTATCTTTGTCCATATCTTCTTGTTCTGAGAAGAGAGATTCAATATCTGCATCAGATGGAATATTGACACCTGGAAGTTCTTCAATTGCTTGAACCATTTTTGCAGATTTTGCTTGTTTGTGGGGACACCTTTTCGCAAAATGCCCTTTCCTTCCACATGCATAACACCGAGTGTTTTTTGAGTCACGGGTATGCTTCTTTTTGAAATAGCGAAATCTTTGTTTCTTTTTCTTTTTCCTATAACCATCATGATACTTGTGTTTGCTTTTGAAAAAGGAACGATAGTGCTGTTTTTTCTTTGTTTTGCAGTGACACTTGTCCTCATCTTTGCACTTTATTTTTAGATTTGGACGCTTGCACATCTTTTCGTACTTGGGTCCTTCTTTCAGCATCATTGAGAAAAATTGTTGTGTAGCGCAAAGCTTGTCAAGAGACTATAATGCCATTTGCTGAATTTGACCTAACGTCAATTCTCGGAGAGGTCTATTGGTTGCATCAATCTTCCTTTGAAGTTCATCTTGAAGTTCTGTAGGAAGAGAGTTGATGTATACCTGTCTGAGGCTCTCATCTTGTGCACCATTAAGAGAATGGTATCGGGATGCCATTCTTCTGTAATGTCTTTCAAGATCTTCTCTTTTTAATGAACAGCATCTCATTTCGAAGAACTCTTGACGTTCCCTTTTATAATATTGTTGAACATCACCAAGAAATTCTCTGAATAATATGCCTGTGACTGCATGAACATCAAATCTCAAAATTCTGATCTGTGTGTATTCATATAAGGACTGGAACCAATCTCTAAGGGACCCTGTAAATCTGGATATAAATTCTCTGACAATTTGTTCAACAGTTTGTTCTGATTTTGCAACTTGTAGATCTAACCAGGCACTCATTTCTGAAATTCTGTTCCTCCATTTATCTGGAGGAATGTCATCAAGAGTAAACCAGGGACCATTGGTAGGTTTAGGAAGATTTAGGCCAGGTTGTTGTGGTGGGAACTGGTTTACATCAGGTGGTTCTTCCACAATAGGTGTCGGACCAGTAGTGGATGACTCATCAGGGGATTGTTGAGTTGTAGATGATCTGGGAGGATCATTTCTGGAGGCCATGAGTATCTTTGAAATGTTGGTGTATTGTTTTTGTGTGGATAATAATGACGTTTCGGGCTCAGTATCTGAGGAAGAATCCTCAGTACTATAAACAGAAGAACTAACGAATGATACAGGTGAAGTCCTGTGGGCAAGCATAGCAGGAGGATGAGATTGTGTTTCTGGTGATTTGCCTTTGTCTTTTGTGGGGCTGATGGTTTAGGTTTTATGGGTTGAGGCGGTTGTGCTAGAGGGATTTTTCTCAAGAGCATTCCTGTGGACTTGAAATACTTTGAGTCATCTGGAGGGGAATATGATGGTGAATTATTTTGTGGAAAGATTAAAGAAGAGGAGTATGGGTAGGCCTTTGGTATGTAGGTTGGTGGAGAAACTGGCGGAATGGGGGATGGCTGAGAGGGATAAAGAGAAAAATCTCTTTCCATCTGACTTTTCTGATCTTTAAGTCTCCTGATCTCTTTTTCTTTTATCCCAAAATCTGGCCCAAAATATCCTTGATCAATGTATTGCCTGAGAGTTGTGTCAAGCTGTGAAATTCTGGACTGTAGATTTAGGTACAAATCCCTAAACGTTGAGTCCATTGCTTGGAGTCTTTGATCAAATTGTGAGACATGTTTTTCTACTTTGTCGAGCTTTTCATCAATTCGCTGAAGAACTCTGTTCTGAGATCTAGAGTTCTGAGTTTGCCAGTTGAGCACTTGTTCTGATTGTGACAAGTGATTTCTGGTTCCATCTGAGTTTATTTGCGTTGTCTGAACAAATGGTTTGGATTCTGTGAAGTTTGTGGGATCAACTGTTAGCTGAAGATGAGGAAACTCTTCGTCATAACTTGGTTTGGATGCCATGAAAGCACATGGAATAGCTTGAAAATTATTAATTTTTTCTCTCTTACTGGATTGTCTTTCCAGTTGAGAGCAAGCAAGCAAGTTTGCTTCTCTTTCTGAAGTGAGCCAGCCTTCTTCTTTGAGGACTCGTAGTCCTTCTTCGTAAATGTCTAAAGGCTTTTTGGATTCTGAGTTTTTGATTCAAACCCATGGACTGTCTGGATCATCTGGACGATGCCTTTTCTTGCTGTTGCAAGGACCATCATCTATGTAAGTGATATCATCATCTTCCCTTCTGCAAGGACAATCTGGATCACACATAGTCGGGTCGACGTCCCAGATGAAGTGGCCGTTGATTTTGTCTGTGTAGATTGGTACATCTGCACCTCTAAATTTATGGATGGGTGGATCTCCGAAGCAAATTTCTTCGGATCGGACTGGCTGGATCATAAGAGAATGGAACACAGGTGGTTGAGGAGTTTGTCTGTTCTGGACATGCTCATAAGTAGTTTTGATTGTACCATCTTGTTGCTGCTCATATTTGACATCTGTTGCAACAACAGGTGTATTGTTGTCTTTGAACAGCTTTTCATAACTTGTGATCCATTCGAGAGGCATGAGATGTGTGAGCTCTTCTCTTGAAATTTGTCGTGGCATCTGAACGATGGTAGGCACATCTTCTTCTCTTTCAGCAGTAATGAGTACTGTGGCATCATTACTGTGCATCGGAGATGGCAAGTTGATGGCATGATCCTGAAGGCGATAGACGATTTGGTGATGAAGTGTTGCTGCATATAACGATGAGACTTGGGGAGCACCAATGATTTGGAGTTGGACTTTTAGTGCTTTGGAAAGATTTTTATCTTTCAGAGGGATGTTGAAATTAGGAAAATAGGTGAGAGAGATACTTCTAGCATGTAGGGAAGAGATACAAGTACCGATCACCGCATGCTCATATTTAAGATAAGTAGTATTTAAAACAGCAAGATGGCAGATGGCTGGAATACCTTTCCTTCCATAGAGAGTGAGAATGATCCTAATGGTGCCAAAGTGGATATGAGAATATCCTTCTTTGATCCATTGATCAATCATGGTCTGAGGGATTTCCAAATCAATATATTGCTCTTTTTCAGTGGCAGGAATGAGACATTTGTCTAGAGCAGTGGTCTGAACATATTCTTTTACAGGAGGAGATCTGTGAGAGACTAGCTGGGTAACTCTTCTGACAAGAGATTTGTCTCGCCTAAAAACATTATAAGGATTGACAATAGGGTAAGTGGTAGCATTGATTTGGGCATCTTCGGGAATATAAGTGTATTCAACAAGGTTGGTTATTTTTCTAGAATTGGTACGAGAAAGTGTTTGAGGAATAGATACGGAAGAAGAAAGTCGAGGAGGTGAAGAAGAGGAGTCCGAAGTATCTAAGTTAGCTAAAGTAGCAAAGGAATTTGAAGTAGAGGCCATGATTGAGAGATTCCCTTATCCTATTCATCCAAGCTTTCAATCACGTGTAATTTTTAATATTAAAAAATGCTTTTAATCAATACATAAGCTGTACACTAAAATTTCACAGGTGTTGGGCCTACTGGGACTACTCAATCTCGTCGTCACAGCTTCACACCACTTCCGTGACCTAATAATCTTCTACTCAAAATCCGAAATGGTATTCTAAAAACCGCCCAGAGCTGACAAGTGACGATACCAGAAACCGGAGGATTCGTGAAAACGACAGCTGGGTGACGTGGCAAACGTTTGGCAACACACACACACAGCCCATCCACTTCACTTCCGGACGCCAATACAACCTTCGATCAATCAAACAATTGGAAATCGGGAAATGGATGCTTGACTTGTGTCCAATTAAAAAAAACACGCCGTTTATGGGAACGGGCTCGGACTCGGACTCGGACTCGAACTCCAACGGATGGGGCCGAGCTCGAGGACTGGTGGTGAAAGCAGCCGTCCTTATCGGAGGTGCTTTTCTACTTAAACGACTCACCAAATCCACTACTCGCTGGGACCATGCCCGTATTGTTGCCGACTCCTTGAGTGGCGAGAAGGTGCTTACTTCTTCTTCTTCTTCTTCTTCATCTTATTCAATTGTTAATTGTTATTACTCTGTTTTAATAGCTTTTAACTTTTGGTTTGAGATAGTTTACCAGGGAACAGGCATCTAGAGATCCTGATAATTTCTTCAATATCAGGTACTCTTCATTTCTGCTTTTCTTATCATGCTTAGACTATGAAATTTACAAACCTTTACATAGATGATGAGTTGTTTGCAGTTGCATTCTGTATTTTGAATGTAGTAATTGTGTTTGATGCAGAATGCTTACTTGCCCGGCAGCTGAGATGGTTGATGGTTCGAAAGTTTTATATTTGGAGCAAGTTAGTTTGAATTCATACCTTGTGCTTTATATATATATATATATATATATATATATATGTATGTATCAGTTCATATGTGGTGATTTTGATGTGGGTTTTAAATTTTTCTGTTGTTAGGCCTTCTGGAGAACTCCTCAAAAGCCCTTTCGGCAGGTTGGTTATGCGCGTTAGTGTTATGAGGCATGCATCTTAAACTGATTATGATCATGTCTCCCTGATGTTGCAAAGAATTTACTTTCCTTGTTGTGGGAGTGACAAATAGAGTTGAATTCTATTTTTGTTTTGTTTTTATACCTTTTAATTTATGCTTGTAGGTCTTATTTGAAGTATAGTGTTAATTTGGAAAGAATTCTGACAGTTCTTATTTGTTGCAGAGGTTTTATATGGTAAAGCCTTGCCCGAAAGAATTGAAATGTGATGTTGAGGTGGGTTTCTACTCTGATTTATGGTGTAGTTTTAAAGGTTTACTGCAGTAGTGGATTATGTTCTGATAGGGGATCTTGCTTATACACGGTGCTCAAATATTTTCTTTTCCATATGTAAGATGTCATGCTTGGCTAGTTTCTCATTGTTATGGTTAGTTGCACAAATCTTTGAGACATGAAGCTTGATGTGTTCCAACATTACTTATGTTGATTGCACTATATATGATTAGAATTCTCAGCTTGAAAAGAAGCAGCTATAAGCAGTTTACAAGCTGCAAAAAGAAGAAAAGGGTTTCGGGGCTGGGTTGTGATGGAACAAGTAGTTAGTTATGAAGATATTTTGTTTTGACGTCACTTGTTTGCTACCTTATACATATTTTATCTTGTGAAATCTTTTAAAAATTTTTATTCCTTGATGAGCACATGTGACTAGACCATCGGCTGAGCATAGCACATTATTAAGTTTAGTTGTAATTTTGTTGTTGTTATCAATACTATGTTAGATATGCTTGGTGGCACAATTTCGTGGATTTACCATCCCAATTTATACTCTGCATTTTGTGTTGGCGTCCAAATTAGAACTTTCACATTAGGTTTAGCATGGTAAACTTTCAAGTTGAATCTTGGTGTTGGAAAGCTTTCTTTGTTCTATATGCAATTATAGATAACTCTGCTTTCTATTTTTCTTTTGTTATCTGATGTAATAACAACAGTAATATCTCAATTGTTTGAAGCCTAACATTCAATTATGTTGTATTTCATCTAAATGGGCAGGTAAGTTCATATGCCATTAGAGAGGTTGAGGAGTACAAAAATTTCTGTGATCGGCCGAAGGATCAACGTCCACTACCTGATGAAGTTATTGGTGTAAGTCTTCTTATCGCGTTGATTGTTAATGTCAGTTTACCACATGTTTGTATCATGCGGTTGGGCACTGGAGTTTTGACTTGTGTTGAACCATAGGACATTGAGGACGGTGTTAATTATGAACTCACTACAGTTCGGGCTTAGTTATATAAGCTTCTAGCTAAGTATTTGTAATTTGGGATTTTGAAAGTTAAAGTTCAAATGAACTTTGGAGTCTTGTGAAGTTTTGATGAAGCGAACTGTGCCTAGAAATTAGTCTTCTTTACCACTTTTTTTTTTTCTTTCTTCTTTTAGTTTCTGGTCAACCATAGCTATCATATCATTTGACAAGCCCCTTTTGTTGTCTACAAAGTCACATGCGCGCGCACACACACGCACCTGCGCGCGCTCTCGCTCACACTTCTTTTTTCTTTCTTTTAGTTTCTGGTCAATTATAGCTATCATATTATTTGACAAGCCCCTTTTGTTTCTGCAAAATCTCACACACACACACACACATATTTATATAATGCGGAAATAGAATACAATGAAAATTGGGTCTGTTATATGGAAATCATCTTTAATTTGCAAATAACTTAAATATCTGCTAAGCCTACAAGACACAACAATTTTATAAAATAGTACTATAATGTGGCTGGACAAGGTAATTTTTGGGTAAAGGTTCTTAAAATTGGAGGCTCAAGATTGTGCTCTTTATGCAAAAGAGGAGAAGGGGGGAGGGGGGGGGGGGTTGGTTTGGTTTTTGGACGGCTGCCACAATGAAGGTACCATCTTGGTTTAGAGTAAGTTTGGTTTGCTGAAATGAACATACCTCTTTTATTTCTCAGATATGATTCAGCGGTGACTCATTTGCCAAAAAAAGAGTCATGGTGATTTCTAATTTCAACCAACCACATGACTTGGTTGCCATTAGATTCTCTGTGTTTGTCTTTTTGTAGAACAATGATATATTTAGAAAGGTTATTGGATGTTAGCTAATTTCTATAAAAGAGAGAGCTGTGAAGTTATTGCATTTAAGATTGCAAAGTAGGTTTAATAAACTTCGTTCTGATTGTTTGAAGATCAATTACATCTCTGCTAATTGTTTCTATTTAGATGGTTGATAGATTATTAGAAACAGAACAATACAAGTTGGATGGTTAACCTGTCAATGTGAACTTATGTAAGCAAATCTTTTCATGAAAAAGATACGGGTTCACTTTTGAGTTTCAAATAATTCAGTTTGTGAACAACATTCGGTAACATATTTCTTTATACTAGAGCTCAAAACTGCACTGGGCTGGTTTCTTGTCTGTTAAGCCCACAGGAGATTTTGTTGGCTTTCTAATTGCTTAATGGATCGGTTTGTGAACATCATTCATCTTATACCTGAAGATAAACTTTATGATGACAGCAAATTGTTGCTGGTCCTAACCTGTGGCCTGTGGCAAATGGGCATGAAAGATTTAAGCCTAAATTTTTGGCTAAATATATACATGTAGTCACAGATGAAGTGCTTAATATTTTAATACATTACTACTGCACATGTTCTTATGCTGTTGGTTTCGTTATAATAAGCACAGGAAATTGGGGAACATTTGACAACCATACATCTCAAACGTTGTGAACGTGGAAAGCGGTGCTTATATGAGGGTTCAACTCCACCAGGAGGATATCCAAATTCATGGGTATGTGTTTATTTTCTTACCAATATTCAGTCTATCACTTCAACTTTGTATTCTGTTCAACCTAGACATGGGTTTGGGACATTGAAATGATTTGATTTTCCTGTGGCTTCTCCTTTCCTCATGTTTATTATGGCAGAATGGGGCAACCTACTGTACTTCTGAACTTGCAGTGTTAAAGAATAATGAGATACATACCTGGGACAGGGGTTATGATGATGACGGGAATCAAGTAAGTTTTCACGGTTTTACTTTTTGTGCAAAGTTAATAAAGGACTTCAATAAGAGAACTTTCTTTGGTTCCTTACAGGTTTGGGGGGTCACGGAAGGCCCATATGAGTTCAAGCCTGCACCAACGTCTAGTTTCAATGACATGTTCTCTTTAAACTTATCTTCTTCTCAGTCAATGGATAAGAGAATAGAGGGTTCATTTGTCTTGGAAGAATGATATCTGCTCGCATGTAACCATAGTATGTAAATGTTCCAACTTAAAATCGTGTTAATTTATATTTCCTCCATGCTGTTCATCATTTCATGTGCTTGGTGGTTGTCAAAGTAACGTCTTAGATGTTAGTATTTGATTAGGCAGCTTTCGATTCGCTATCCTCCACAGGGGATCTGGGAATAAATGTAACATGCTCATGGAAACATCTTGAAGGAAGGTTTTGAGTTTTGATAGCAGTGAGATTTGCAGTTGTATTGTAAGGAAATTTAGGTCCATATGATTGTATTTATAATTTTTCTACCTTTTTCTGGAGTGTTAAAGGTATTTGTATAAATAAAGAAAACAATAACGGCTATTGTAAGGAGCTTTCAACATCTGCTATGTCTATGCTCCATTTCTTAAAAGTGTAAATGGCATTCGTTACTCGTATGCTTGAGTGCGTCATTTTATAAGAAGAAATAATAGTAGTTTATGCTCTATGTTGTAGAGGCAAAAAAGTACATTGCAATTGAACTAAAATTCTACAAATGGGATATAAAATTACAAGAAAAATGTTGTTCATTCCATATTCAAAGTACGGATCAATAATCCTAGAAAATGTTGTTGAGGTAGAAGTATAGACCAGCGAGCACTACAACGCCAACCCCAATCGCTATAGGCAGTAACCGTCTGCACCATTTAAAAATGACATTTGAGAAACTGATGGAGAAGCAGTGAAATTAACTCTCAACATGTTAAAGGACAGTTTCTGCTTACCCAACAGCTTCATCTCTCTGGACTTGTGCTTTTCTTGCCTTACGAACATCAGTCTCATTTGCATTCTTGGCGACGGCAGGCGCATATGGCCTGAATCTTCTCTTAGGAGCTCCACAAACTGCATTGCCACAAACCAAATTGTCAACAATGCTTCTCCACAATAAAAAATTGACCATAGAAATTATGTATTAGTGTCACAGGAGACAAATTCAAGTTGAGTATTTATTATATACCAGGACAAAAGTAATTATCAGGCAATTTCTCAAAAGGTTTCCTATCATTGTAAATATACCTGCATCAAACACATTCACATCAAACCATGACAACATTTATCCAACCAAATCATACAACATTGTATAATAGTAAAGTAGCATAAGAACCAACTAAAAGAAGAAAGATTACCCGCAATCGCGACAAATATAAGCCCGTTTAGAGGCAACACGCATGGTATATTTAGGAGTAGCATAAGCAAGAGGAGAAAACAAGAGATGGAGTGATGGTGGAGAGAAGAAGGAAGACTTCAAAGCAAAACGATCGGAGGGGCGTCGTAGGCCAACATCATTACCTGAAGGAGCTAAAAGTGAAGGTGTTGTAGATGTTGGTGAGGATAGTCTAGTGGGTACATGCAGGGCCATTTTTCTAGTACTTGTTTTAGTGAGAAGAAGAGATCAGGAGATAAGAGCGGTGCTGGTTGGTGTACAAATGTAATATTATTGGATGTATGGAAAATATGTGGAAGCGTGGCTTTCATGATCCCCACACAGCCTCCCTATTGGACCTTTTTCTTATCTTTTTCACTCTACGCACACATGCACTCTTTTAGGCAACTTTCTGCTTGCAACATGTCCTAACTTTTTAGGACGTTATTACGGTTTTACCGAATCTTGCAACCTCTTTGGGCAAAAGTAACTTTCGCTAGCAGATGTAATGGTCTTGACATCAGGAATTTTCTTGTTATTTTCTTAATCCATAATGCCTTGAATCAATTGATGAGGCTTTTAAACAAATCAAAGTGTGTGCATCTCCAAAATATAATACAAGGGACCTCTGCTTGACTGCAGTCTAATTGGAACCATAACAGTCTAACGGATAAAGCAGGATTTCAGATCTTATCGCTGGAAAAGATAATTACACAACAAAATTCTGCAGTTTCTAAACCAAAGAAGTCAAATACAGATCACTTCTGTTTCAATATGTTGTTTGCACAACAAAAGCCACACGGCTAAGAACTAAATGAATCACACTATAATCTAAGACATTTTGGCAGACTCAAAATTTACACTTTTGATGACTTTGGACTTCTTGAATTTCATGGATGTTTGTGGCACGGTTTGCAGGCAGGATGGAAAATTTTTCTCCAGATCATCATGTCACAATGGCTACCAAGGTTTCAGGTCTTGAACTGGGCCTGCAGTCCAGTTCAAGATCCTCTCACCTGGCTTCAAGTAAATACTTCTGTCATGTGGCAACTTACGGGCAAGTCCGTTTAAAACTTGATGGAAGGCATCACCTGGTTGTGCAGGTTGTGGAAATAACATAGCCTGCTTCATTGAAGGGTTGGCAAGCAATCTCTGTTTTCTCAATATGACTTCAGGAGGGATTGATGTGAGTGTGGTATCCAAGTTTGGAACTTCCTTCTCATCCACAAACACCCCAATTTCCTCCCATGGGATTGCATCTGCAAATGGTAACACAATATCATCTGCTATGATTACAGGGATGCAACCAAATATCACTGCTTCAACCAATCTAGGGCTCCACGGGGCCCAGCCAAGAGGACACAAACAAAACACTGCTCGCTGCATGTCCTCATAATATGTAGTTGGGTGCTCAGTGGAAATGTCAAAAAGAGGATTGTCCTTGAAGTTCTCCCACACTGCTGCTCGTGCACCTCTGTAAAATTGATGAACAAAGTTAAATTAGGCTCAATTTATCTCATAGCCATTAACAATTTTTGGACAAAAAGTGTAACATCTGATTAACATGATAATGAGAGGAACCTTCATTAAGAGCAAGTATGTGCTTTTGCTGCATATCCTAAGACTAGTTTCTTAAAATTAAAGCAAAGACATATACCTTGCATAGTAACCGCCTTCTGGGTCATTTCCAACATCATAAAACAATCCTCGGAAATAAACAAAGATGGACCTAGGTGTTTTTTCAGGAATCAGATGGGCTTGCATTTTCTGTGGAGGAGCATATGGAGGAATTGTAATCGAACCCTCCTTCAAGCACACATGATTTTGTTGTCCAAAAGTCTGAACCAAGGTAGCACGTTGGAGCAGGGGAAGAATTCCTCTTTCAATAGCCTTCTCTTCCTAGTACATGTAATGAAGAAACATCAGATACAAAAGAATGATTGAAAAAACCATATCACTTACTAGAACACAATAGCTCAATCATATTAAAATACAGTATGCAAGTAAGTTTATAGGCCTACAGGCAACCCAGGAAACGCAAATCATGTAAATTGGTTCTAAATATTCTCAAACAGCTTCAGAAAAAATGTGAAAGGATAAAGAAGAGAGTAAAGAAGAAAACAAAACAACTAACAAGATAATGGAAGCATGCTCCAAAGTCATGGGGGACTAGAAAAAAGTGATCAGCCCCTTCTGTTCGATTCCAATAAGGCCAATTTGAAGAGATAAGTTGTATTGCACTTCTCATCATACGAGGTGACTTAAAAGGCAAAGGAAGTCCATTCGGTGTCAGGTCACAAGTGGTGTATACAGGTGTATAAAACCAATCAGCTTCCTCAGGATTAAGTGTTCGAACTGGGCTAGATAAAAGAAAACGATGCATAAAGATCTCAGCTGCAAACATGTGGGTGAGGCATCTTGGATCCCTTTGCAGAATCTTCTTGTTGTATTTGCTGGGAAGTTCATACACGAAGACTTTCAACCTTCCCACTGGATCATCTTCTAAGACATCGCCAGCACTACCTACAATCACACAATCAGACATGCTTAAAAAACCCATACTTTGAATTTCACAGCAAATAATTCCATAATTTCCCAAAATAATGATAATAATAATAATTCTTATAAATTTGAACAGAAAAAATCATTATCAGTAAAAAGGCCAAAACACATAGAACATCATAAACCTAAGATTTTTGGGCACTGAATTACATTCCAAAAAGTAAACAAAGAAACTACCCTGAATAATTCAACATATAACTTACTTGAAATACGTATCGTTCCTCATAATTGTGAAAGTAAAGCTTAAACAGCATCTACTACTATAGCAAATAGCATAAACTGCAACAAGAGTTGGAAAAAAAAAAATTTACTCCCAAACATATCTTCTTATATTTTGCTCTTGAATCACTCACTTAGTTCGCTGAAACAAAAAAATCAAGAACTGCTTACTACACTTAAAATTTAGATCAATGAGGCAGACAAGAACTCTAAGAATTCATGAATGTTGCTGACAAACTTTTTCTTTTCTTTTTCCCTTCTCCCATCTATAGCTTGAATTTCAATTCAACCTCTTAAATTAAGATGTCAGTGCCACTATACTAAGTTTACCTTGTCCCCTATTAAAATGTCAAGGCTTCAACAAAAATAAGCAACTCATTCATGCCAAAATCATCAGGTAACATTTTAGCATTACTTCTACATCCTGAATACATACAGAAAACGGGTACTAGTCTATTACCAGAAATTGAAAATATTAATCTCAAAATCTTTGCACATGGACAAGGGAATTTTCAGCAGCTTAAGCCAAGCCACAAAATTATCCTAAAACAATCTGCCTCCAAAGCATCTCTCCATAAATTCAGTTTACCATCACCCTCTTCAAGTGTCTCTCAAGCAACCACTCTGATCCTAGTCACATGTGCATCATATACAGTCCTAATCACAACAAGTTCATAAGAAGCACAACCTATATACATCCAAATAACTCAAACCCAACCACTGAACCAAATATACAACCAGTCAAGATCCAACCAATTCCGCCTGAGCCACAAGAAGTTCTCTTGATATCAGCCCTTTCCAACAGTTCTATAGTAAATTCAATCATACATTTTTTCAACTTCATAATGGACCAAGGCTCAATTCATTTCCAGTTGTGCTTCATGACATGACCCACATTTGATGAGACTATTCCATCCTGTTACAAAAATTCAATCTTCACTTTTCCCCCACATCATTTCAGTTCTAAAATCTTTAGCCTGAAAAATTAAATGACTTGCTCTAATATTTAGATCACGTCACATATTTCAACTACACAAGAGGACATTGTAATCAGACTAGTTGACTCCAACTGACTAGATCCCCACAAAATAAAACCCTAGATTGGAAGTTTTCAACCCAAATAACAAATGAAGGCAAAAGTCTCACCTCTAAATCAATAACAAAACCACATAAATCATGCCAAGATTTAACCCCACCAAAAAAAAAAAAAACTGACCTGAAATTCTCTCAGTGGGCTGCCTCCGCTGCTCCACAGCATTAATCCTCAAAAGAAAGGCACTATAAACAAGACCAACAAAAACCAACCTCCAAATCTTCATCTTTTTTAGTGTTGCTATCACTTCCGACGGAATCAAGTCAATAGAAACTATCAAAGCACAGAAAAGAACCAGCTTTTGAAGAACAAGATTGGTTTCTGACAGTTGGGATGTCAGAAGAACAAGTGGTGGTTGAAAGTGATTTCTGACTGTTTGGGATTTGGAGCCTGCGTAACAAGAAATGAGCTTGTTTGGTTTTTTTTTTTAAAAAAAAATTATTAAATCGTTGGCTGTTTAGTTTGATTGACAGAGAAAGAGCAAGAGATTTGACAAAGAAGCTGAAGCAAATTAATATTATTTATTTGAAAAAAGAGAAAAAAAAAGAGAGAGAAGATTAGTGAAGAGTTGGTTTTGTTTAATATAAAATTGAATATTTGACAAATAAATGAATATTTTCTGCAGTTGTTTGCTGAGCAGTCAATCTCATAAGTTGGGTTGTTCAACCTGCAACCTGCTCTCTTCCTCCTATTTTGTTAGAATAATCCAAAAAAACATTCATAATTTATAAAAAAAAGTCTCTTTTATCGCTGTAGTTTTACTTTTATCAAAAATTCCCCTACCACCAATCTTTTAACAAAAATATTTAAAAATTTTAAAATATCAAAAAACTCTCGATTAAAAAAATATTAAAATATTAAAATATAATAAATATGATAAATAATATTAAATATAAAAATTAAAAATTTAAAAATAGTATTAAATATAAAAAATCAAAAATCAAAATAATTAATATAAAAATATAACAAATAATGAATCACAATGAAAAAAATAAAAATAAAAATAAAAATAAATAATATTCAAATATAAAAAATTGTTGAATAAAAGAAAGATTTTAAAATAAAAGTTTTTAATTTAATTTTTGACTTTTTATATTTTAAGTAATTTTTTATCGTATTTCTGTTTATACCTCTGAAACTAAACGGTCAATTAAGTTAGTCTACTGAAATTTGTAATTTTTAAGGGTATTATCGTCCTTTCACATATCTTTAAAAGATATTTTAAGTGTTTTTATTAACGTCAGATGAAAGTATGGATAAAAATAAAACTATAGATGATAAAAAATATATATTTTTATAACATGCAATTTTTAGGACTTACCTCTTTATTTTATTTTATTTTATTATATAATTTTTTTGAGGAACCTATTTTTATCTTTCACTAATTGATTTTATTTTCGTTTATATGGTGGAGCCATTGGAGTTATAAAATGCCACATGTGCAAAATGCAATGGTATTTGTTAGGTGTAAAATGTGATACATTACAAGAAAATGATAATGTTTCTTTGGTAAGATATGACAAAATCTAGCTAAAAATATACATGTATTTTTTTTGACAGCAAAAAATAGTATTAAATTTATGTGATAGAATTATAGGAAGTAAAATGGGGTAAATACATGCGTTTAGGGTGTCAATTCAATGATAAAACTAACCTTCCTTCTTTCTCAATTGTGGGTTCGATTACAACACACCCTACCTTCTCATTAAAAAATAAGGTGGAATTTTCTCTCTCTCCTATATAAGAGTAGTTTCTCCATCTATGTGTGGATTATTTTCTTTCATATGAGAGTCTCTTTTCGAACCGTGCGTTCAATGTTTAATCCTATTTAGTCCCAATTATAAATAGTGTTTAATACATTCACCTAAACTTTGACATAAATGCAGCTAGAGAGCAAGATTGGATTTATAGTATATAAAATACTATATTTATCTTGTCAACTCCATGAGGACCAATGGACCATAACTTTAAAGACATGCAACGCTGAGGATTCTTACTTCTTAATCATTAAACTTAAGGGGGTTTTAGTTATTTATTAGAAGGATAAAAAAATATATTTATCTTACAATAATATTACACATGTATTTAATTTAAAATTTCATTCAAATTTGGAAAATCCGTCAAAACTTAGGTGTATTCAATTAAAATTTCTTAAGAGTCTATTAAAATTTAGGCATATTCAATCTATATTTGTATGATATATATTGAAACCAAATAAATTTATGTATATTCAATTCTTGTTTGTTTGGATTCCATCAAAATCTGTATAAATTTAGGTATATTCAATTTAAATATTTAAAAAGTCTAAACACATTTAGGTGTATTCAAAAAGTCATTAATAATATAGATTTTCTATAAATGGTGGGAATCAATGAATTTTGATAAATTTGAAAGTAAAATTTGTGTATGGTATCTATTGAAACCAAATAAATTTAGGGGGGTGTATTCAACTTAGGAGTTTGTTGGAATACAAAGGATTTTAAAAATCCAGATGTATTCAATTTAGACTTTTTAAAATTCCATTAAAATTCAGATGTATTCAATCCAGATTTATAAGGATTCCAATGAAATTTTGGTGTATTCAATTCAACTTTTTAAAAAATCCAAATAAGTCCAGGTGTATTCAAAAAATCAATGATTTTGTAAGAATTGTATTTTAATTGATTTTAATGGATTTTTTGAGCTTAGATATAAATTAAAAAACTCATATGAAATCTTACCCTACCCCCAAAGATTTCATAGATTTCATACCTTCAAAATTTTTTTTTCTCTTGGATTTTTCTTTTCAATGATTAAATCATCAAAACCTACAAATTTTTCAACAATCAACAAGTCTTTTTGTCTCTAATGGAATCCACAAATCTGCAAAAACTCAATCTTTTGATCGGCAACAATTACAATCTCACGTTAATCTATACAAAACCTAATAGTTGAGATTCGTAAAGGAAACTTAAATTTCTCTATTTGTTGATATTTTACGAGTTGATGTAATTGAAGATTGACCCACCTTTTGAATTTATTTAGGTTTATTCTGCTTTGATTTATCGCGGTCATGGTTTCATAAATGAAAATTTTATAATGCACAATAACAATTACAAAGAATGGATAAATGTTGCATAGGTATAAATGAAGAATGGATAGAAACTAGGCGATGACAGCTAAGATTCCTATGCAATAATAACACATAGGGAAGACAACAATTTTACCCTCAATAATATTATTAATATTTTTAAGTTTTTGATAATTACTCCCACATATTTTATTGACACATTACACTTGCAATTTATATGTTATTGGTTCTGTTAAAAATTGACACTAAAAGTTTGTTAATTTGGAAATGTGAAACTATCAATCTTCTATATATGTACATACTAACATACATACATACATACAAAAAGAGGTTTTGCTGGCTACATATTTGCATTGATTTATAAACTTGATTTTTTTCAACTTTATTAAACGTGACATACTCTTAAAAAATGTATAAATATGATATGATATGATCTTAATTGATACATATATATATTAGCAATTTTTTTAAAAAAATTCAACAAATAATTAGATATGGAAAAATAAATATCATTTTATAATATCAAAATTTTCATTAATGTGATTTATAAAAATAAAATAATCATATAAACATAGCCATAATTTATATAATTTGACGGAGAAAATTGGGTCAAGTACAACATACTACTCATTATATGATTTGTTATGCCCATTTCTCACTCTGCCTAAATGGGCCAGTACTAGCCTTATGAATTTTGAACAGGAGCGAGGGCCCAGAAGGCCCAAGATTGGAACCAGCGGTTGCAGACCCAGCTCGTAAGGTCGTTCAGGTCGCAAGCCCGCAACAGCTCCCAGATCTCCCACGCACGCTTCCTGCCCTCGTCATCAGCTCGTCGAGCTCGAAAGGCCGTCCAGGTCGCGAGCTCGCAGGAACCTCCAGACCGCCTAACCTCCTCTCCTGGCCACGCCGACACCCCTCCAGTGTGCATTACCTGGCTGACCAGAGAGCTTACTCAGGAGATATCGTGTGTAGCAAGTCAACAAAGTCACTTCCTCCCATGATTTCCCGTCAGAGACTGTTTACACCATTACCAAGACACATTTAATGCGATGGTTTTGCATTTAATAAAGAGAGGGCTTCTCCGGGAGCATTAAATGCAGACGTGTGCATGCAAGAAGGAATGATGGTTTCACATTTAAGACAGCATGACTGTGTCAGAATTACTTAAAATAACCACCACCTGTACTTTATTTTTGATATTTTTTATTGCTTTCTTTGTATCTCTCCCCTCCATATATAAATAGGGGAGACCTTTACTGTAGACAACAAGCTAGAAATACTAGAGAACTGTCACTCTGCCGGATTTACTTCAGAGTGGTCGTGGACGTAGGCGTAGTCGTGGACGTAGGCGTAGTCGTCGAACCACGTAAAAATCTTTGTGTGTTGCATCCTCCCCCTTTTTACCTCCATTGATTGATTAATTGCATTTATTCTACTGTTGTAACCAGCATTCCCTCGCCTTAATTGAGCTCCACCAACCTTAAAAACTTCATTTACTTGGCATTCATTGTACACCCGTCACCTTCATCACCCCTTTGATTACCTTGTTCGCAGTCTGGGCCCCAGAATCTCTGGATTGATCGTTTTCGAACGTCAATATGATTTTTTTTTTTTTTAAAGATAAAATCATTAACAATTTTATTTAAATATATTCAATTTTATTTAAATCTATGTAAAAAATCCAACAAACTCTAAATTCTAACAAAATTTGATATAATCCATTAAATAATCCAACAAACTCTTAAATAAAATTCTAACAAAATCTGATGGAATCTATAAAATTTATCAAAATCTATCATTAAAAGAAACTTCAACAAATTCAAATGAAATCTAGATTGAATACACCCCCCTTAGTTATATTCAATTCTTATTTGTTTGGATTCTATTAAAATCTATATAAATTTAGGTGTATTTGATTTAAATGTTTAAAAAGTCAAACATACTTAGGTGTATTTAAAAAGTCATAATTTTATAGATTTTTTGTAAATGATGAAATTCAATGAATTTTGATAAATTTAAAAGTAAAATTTGTGTATGGTGTGTATTGAAACCAAATAAATTTAGATATATTAAATTCTTATTTGTTTGGATTCCATCAAAATCCATACAAATTTAGGTGTATTCAATTCAGATGTTTAAAAAAGTCCGAACACATTCAGGTATATTTTATGGATTCTTTATAAATGATGAAATTCAATAGATTTTGATGAATTTAAAAGTAAAATTTGTAAATAAAAAAGTTCATCATAAATCTTTCCAAATATTTCATTGGATTCCATAAAGATTCCAATAAAATCTATATAAATCTATAGAATACATAAATTTTACCAAAATCTATTGTTTAAAAAAATATATATAACAAACTCTGATAAATTCTTGATTGAATCACCCTCCTTAGAGATTCTATCTTTTACATCTCAACTTGCTCTTAACTCATAATGTGTCATTTAATGAGTGTCAATTTATCAATTAATACAACATGAGTTAAAATCAAAATTGGGGAACAACATATAAGGTAGGGTGTGTATTATTATTATTATTATTATTTTATCTAATCATGACTTAAGAAATATGTAATCCTTAGATTTCTGATGTTTATAGCGGATGCGCAATAAGGACTGCATAAGATAATACAACCCCTAAATTAGATACGAAGTGAATAATTAGATAAAAGTTAATTAAGAGTTGCTTCTTTTTTTTCCCCCATTTGATATTTAAACCCATTAAGTTGTTTTTATTTATTTTTTTTAAATGATCAAACAACTCATAAACCCTAGAAAAACGATGGAAAAAGAAAAACTAAAATCATGAATTTTAATTTAATTCCAAATCACTTAATTATATTTGAAATTTATTCTTCTAACAATATTTTTTCAAACATAATGATTTCCTTTTTTTTACCCTACTTTTATCAACAATAAATTTCTTTCATTAACCTCTTATTTGCGATAACCAACTTTAAAAAATTAATAACAATAGTAATAATAATCTGCATATTGTGTGGAGTAGATGTGATTTTCAACACCATTGTTGAATTCAAACATTTCATTCATATATAATTTTATTTATCATATCTTAGTTATGAAAAAATGCTTACCACATTTACATAAAATGGTTTACAATTTATTAAATTATTTAGTTTAGGGGTATTTAATTTAGAGTTTATTGGATTTTGATGAGTTTTTTTTTTTTTTTTTTAAATAATAGATTTTAATAGAATTCACGGATTCTATAGAATACATCTAAGATTTTGTTGTAATTCTTTATAAATCCGACAAAATAAGTGGTAAAAGGCAAGATTAGTCACAAATTTGTTTATCCATGAATTTTATTTTATATCCATCGAATTATATCATTTAAGTAAAATCCGTAAAGTTAATGATTTTTTTAATATACCTCTAGATTTCAACATATTTTATACAAATCAAAATTAAATACACCTAAATTTTAACAGATTTCATACCAAACTAAATTGAATATATATAAATTTAAATGAAATCCATAAAATATGAATTGAATACATCTAAATTTTTAAATTATTTTAAATTCCAACTAACTTTAAATTGAATATACTCCTCAGTTGTTTGTATCATATCAAACGAAGCTACATAGCTACTCTTAATAATAAAGGTATAAATGTTAAATTATTTGTTTTATCCTTTTTTTAGAAAAAAAAAATTTAAAACGAAAAGTTTGTGAGGGAAAAAAAAAGAAGAAACAGATGTTCTTGAGATTCCATATTTCAATGGATATTCATATTTTGGTAAAACTTACAATGGTTAAAAATTTAGGGGAAAAAAAATCCTTTGATTTGTTTGTTAAGATATTTGATTTCCTATATCTTGATTGGTAGATTATATATTTGTTACATGAATCAAGTTAGATTTGTCGCAAGAGTTAGGGTTTTTTTTTTTTTTTTAAATCATGTCATTTATAGATTAAATGGTATTAAATATTACTGAAGATTTAACAATGATTGAAATTTGAACGCTAAAGGACTTTTTTTTTTTGCCTTCTAATGCTTAAATATACATGTTGATCATTTATTTTTTAAAAGGAAAATATATAAAACAAATATTTTTACATTTATATCCTTATAAATAATAATTGTTATGTACTTTTACTTTAAATTATATGTAGCAAAAATAAACCATTTAATAAATTCTAACCAAATTTATATGTATATTTCCAATTTTATGTAAATGTAGTTTTTATTGATAATAATAAATATATATTATATTAAACAATAATAATTTAAGCAAATATTAAATTAAAATATATTATACATTCATTTTAAGTTATAAAAAAATATGTGGTTGAAATTCATGTGTAAATATAAAGAATTATGTTACTAGTAACAATATGAAAAATGATAATTTATAGGATATTAATGAAGATAAAATTAAAAATATGTATCTTTTAGAATGATAGGTATGAAAGAAAATGTTTTAATTATGATTAAGTGTTAAGTGTTAAGTGTCAAGTAATAAGTTAGAATTTTTTGTTTTTTATTATAAGTTGTTTTTAAGTAATTTTAAGTTATTTGACCACTTAAAAAACAAACAAAAATGATTTACTTTTTCTTTAAAAAAAAAAAACAACTTAATATTAGTGATAAGTTGAATAAACAAACAATCCCTAAACAGATTTGACTCACTTAACCTTTTTCGTTGGAGTCAAATTGGCAATTTAGTACATATTTGAGTGCATGTTACACGGAAAAATAACGCATTAGGCTCGAATAATTATAATAAATAATGATAAAAAAAATTAAATGTAGTAATTTTTTAAATATTACAATGAATTCAAATAAAATAAAAATTTGGGATATGTTTTATTAAAGTACATATCCCAGATGGGCTTAAATCATAATAAAAACGAAACACGAAAATACTTCAACAGGGGATTCTAAGTGCTTCAAGAATTCCTGGCCCATATATCTCGCACAGCCAACCAGAGAAGAAGCAGATGTGGTTCTGCAAGTCATCAGACAAAGGCCCAGCTTCTAAACACTATTTCACTTCAAAATGAACATGGGAAAGACTTTTACAGATTGCAATTAAAATTTTTGAAAACCCATATTCACATAATCAATACTAACAATGAGAAAAAAAAAAGATTACTTAAAAAATGAGGAAAATATTACTATAAGACTAAAGAACAGAAGAAAAAATAGGTGAAAAGAAATAAAAGAAAGTAGGGTTACTTTTATGACAGGAGTAAAGAGAAAATTGTTTAGTTTAAATATTTAAAATGGATATTTTGAGAAGTTGGGTGTGGCAAGACATTTGATGGGTGGCAACAGAAGCCACCCTTGTTGAATATAACATGTGTACATACACACACATACCCACACACAGAGACACGTACATGTTAGATTTGATTTTATAACGTTATTAAGTTGTTTATGTAAGGTTACAAAAACAATCAAAATTTCTATGTTATAATGTTACACAGTTGAGATCTTGAAAAAAATAAAATACAGTGAGGACCAATAAGTTCCAACTATAAGAAATTATGCAAGATTTAATGCCTGAAAATTTTGATGAAAGTACGGACGCAATACAGGTATGCAAGTCGGTCCACAGAATGCTTTTTGTTACTCCAGAAGAAAAATCAATCACGCGTTTTGGCTTTCATTAATACTGTTACTCCACCGTAAGAAGCTTATTGGTGACTAGGGGCGGACCCAGTATTGGGCTAGGGGGGACATGTGCCCCCCCTGAAATTTTAGCAAAATTAATTAAATGATTTCAATGTCATACTACTTCACATCCCATGGATTGGTGCTGGGTTGTGTCCGTCCCTTTCTCCTTGGTCTCGCCCGGGTTCGACTTCCAACAACGATTACAAGGTTTTTAGTTTTCTCGCTTTTAATCATTTAGAATATTATATATATAAAAAAAAATGCTAAAAGCGGGCACACTCTTGCTCTGGCTCTGATGGTTCTGCACTCCTGCTTGGTTTCCTTTTTTAGTGAACCCGGGTTCAAACCCCATTAGCTTCAATAATGGTTTTTTTTTTTTTATTTAAATTCACTCATAATAATTGCATTGTTCCTTTTTTTTTCTTTTTTTGTTTTTTTTTTTAATTTCTCCATTATTATAAACTGATCTTCAAATTTGAAATACTTTGACTTCACAAATTATTATATTCATTTAAAATTATTTTTTTGTCGCAAACTATATCATATTTGCATGAACTAGAAAATAAAATATATTATATTATTTAATCATAATAAGTTTTAGTTTGCTCACGATTATTAGTGTGACTTATTTTTCTTTTATATAAACTATTTTATATCATAAAATTCATAAATAAAAATACTCAAATGAATTATAATTACTTTTATCTTTTATTTTATTTTATTTTACTTTATTATAAATTATATTCATTTATTAGATAAAAGACTATAAATATAGCTTGATTAGTAACTTTAATAATAAACATATGTAATTGATTACATACATTTATTTACAATCTAAATAACAACTATCATCATAAATAAGATATGTCTCTAAATTAAGTTTTTATTTAATTTTTAAGTAATATGAAATTTGAACTTCTCTTATTAAGAAAAATGGAGCTAGTACATAATCAACTCATAATTAGTATGCTTTTATTTTTATATTTGTATTAAGAATATTATTTTAAGAAATTTAACTTACAATTTTGTAAGGAGTAAAGCTATATATTTTTTACTGATTATGTATTTGAATTATTTTTATTTTACATAATATTTTTATAGCAATTGAAGAAAATATTATCAAAAAAATTCATATATAAAAGTGCCCCCCCTCACATAAACTTCTGGGTCTGCCACTGTTGGTGACCACCCCAAGGCATAATTTAAATGATACCATCTTTTAAGCAGAAGACTAGAAGGGAGTGACTTAATGTGATAGCTATGTACGTTAAATTTGCATGAATGCTGGCGAGGGACGGCAAAGCATACCTAATAAACTAACCAACAGATTTTTATAGAGAAGAAATTATGTTATAGAGTTTCAGATTTTAACTTTATATACTTTTGTTATTCAAACAAATTTAAATATTCAATTTAAGAGCTCAAAATAAATAAATTATAAAAACCTACAAGCACAAAAAATTATAAGTGATTAGACAAGCAACTTTTAATTTGATTATATGTAAGATCAGAAAGTATAAATATGTAAATAAATCATTTATAATTAATTATATTAGGATCTTTAGTTTTAGAAGAGTTTTTTTTTTTAAAAAAAAATATATATTAGAATAGTTGAATATATATATATATATATATGTAATTTTAATATTTTTTAATAAAAATCTAGGGGCAGGTTCCCCCCTCGCCCCCAAGGGTTTCCTGAATGCTACAATAGCACGGCTGACGATTATGACGATGCATACAATTCTATTTTTCAATCGATTGTCAAATCTTCAGTGAAATTATTGTAAAAATTAAAATATTAAAGTAAAAAATAAAAATAAAAATCTAATCTATTTAACTTTCTTGCTTTGAATTAAGAGATAAATGAATAGTTGATCAATAAAAATTTAATTAAAAAGTTTTAATTTTGATAAAAGTTGACATCATTTTCAATGTTGTTGTTGTTACTTGTTATAAATGAATATTTGATCATATTTTATTCACGAGTTATAGTGTTGTCTATTGATATTAAATATTGGGTTACTCATAATCTGATCACAATAAAAGTTATTGGATATTCTCTCAAAACAATTATTGGTGAATTCTCAAAATAATGAAAAAAATTATCACATTCACGCATATTTAATAGAATATGCTGTCTTAAAAGAATTCAACTCATTAAATCTAATTTTTTCCATTCATCCTAAAATATCTCTAGCTAGAGTTGATCTATCCCAATTTTTCTGCAATGATTTCTTATCAACTTATGCCTGAAGAGAACAAATTAGGTAACACATTAACTCCTTGCGTTGGACAACCGAGATGAAACCTTAGACTACTCAGGTATAGTGCTTTAACATTCGACCGAGTCGACTTGGATCGACTCTCTACCATTCTGAGAACGCCCAGATCAAGGGTTCCACTCGCTTCCAGCGAATACCCGTATCGAGCAACTCGAATCGTAGAGCACACCAACAAAGCAGAGACAGGGAGAATAGAGAGCGCCATTTTCAAACACTAACCCATCGAAGTCCAACTGTTTTTATCACCGTCGACTTGCTGCCACCACCACCATCTGTTCCTCCAACCGAGTTATGCAAACCAGTCTCTTCTATCTTGAAATAGGTGACCAAGTTCTGCAAACCAATCTGTTGTGGTGATCGCCGTAAACCAGTCTCTTCCACCACCAGTTCCTCTTACCGAGTTCTGCAAACCAGTCTCTTCCATCTTGCTCTCTTTCTCTCTACTCCAATTCAGTCTCTTCCTCTCTTTTTCGCTCTCTAATTCTCTCTAGTCCTCCAAATCGATTACAAACCGGTCTCTTCCATCAGAACTTTGGACAGTCGAAGGCTTATACGTCCTGCTTTGTGACCAAATTGTCCTCTAATATTTTCATTTATCGACAAAACTTTCATTAAAATTTTGAGTTTATTTCATCTTTACCACCGACTTTTTATGATTTAGTCTAAAAATGTTATGATTTAGATCAGTCAAATTTTGTTTTTACACTTGTATGTGTAACATATCAAAATAATCAATTTTATTATTTCAATCTAGTTATTTTTTTTATAATCTTTATAATATGATCATTGACCGACAGTAAAATCAAATAGTTGTTACTCGTTAGATTGTCAATCAAATAGCGAGTTCTGAAATATTGATTATGTAATACATTGACTCCTTACATATGGTTGGGTGATTCTTATTACACACGATGTGTTTGACCATTGTGTGTCTATTTCTCTATCAATGTAATACTTATGAATGATTTGTCGATTCAATTGTGGAAAATATAGGCAAATGTTAATCGTCGGTACCCGATAATGTGTCCATAGTGACAGCCAAAATGGACTAGCAGGTAAGCAGAAAATGAGAACCAGTGCGATATCATACTCAAAGTATTGAAATTTTCTTATCAGCTAGATGGCAAATCATCACTTGATTGTCTTTTAAATACTTCCCTCTTTAATATTTGGTTAAAGTATATAATCAAGTAAAAATGAAGACACTCAAATACCCACGTCTTTTGGTCCTATTGCTGAATTGGTATGTGAGTTTTAATAACACTGATTTTTTTTTTTTAAATATCCTTAATGAAAGCGGTCTCTTCTCTCCGGCCCTTTCTTGTTCTGTCTTTCTTTTCTTCTTTCTACATCTCTCTCTCTCTCTCTCTCTCTCTTTAGAATTCATAAATTTTCCTATAATTCAATAAATTAAAATTGCTGTCTTGCTCACAAATTTCTCTTTATTCAAGACTTGGAGAGCCCACAAATATCAGCATTATCATTTGGAGAGCCCACAAATATTAGCATTATCATCAGTAATTTAGGAAAAATTTTAGAGGTTTTTGAATTTTTTGTTTGGTTTTGAAACTCTAAAATGACATGGATTAGTTTTTTCTTTTAGATATTGAATTTGAATAAAAATGAAGAGTAAGAAAGCCAATATTGAAAAGCAGTTCCTCTAGCATATGTTTGAAATTGACATTTGTCATCGTCACTTTATAGTTATTTAGATTTTTTTTTTTTTGGTTCATAATCTAGTTTCTTTGTATGATATCTATTTTCTTTATTCGATGTTTATTTTCTCTTTCTCTGTTTAGAATTTATTTATTTCAGATATATACTTTTTTTAACAGGGGATCTATTTCTTTTGCTCGGAATTTATTTTCTTTGCTTAGGATCAATTTCCTTGTTTGAAATCTATTTGTAAAATTAATTTTACAAGATTGATATTGAATATTTTCGAAAAGCTTTTGAGGGAGCAAATGATGGTTGATTTAAACTCAATATATCATTTAAATTATCCTAAAAAGTAGAATATATAGTTTTTTCCAATCATATTTCCAAAATCAAATAATTGAACCTCTATTTTTGTTTTGCTTTGGCTTTATTTGTTCCTCTTGGATTGGAACCCTTTTTCTTTTGTGTTAAATTTATAAGCAAGTGCAATTTTGTTCAAAACTCATAATAGTTTATTTGGTGACAAGATCGAAACTCACCCATTAAGAGTTCTATACTTGTATGATGAAAAAGTACTTTTCAATTAAAGTATAAATTTCTTACTTATTGGGTGGCAAATCACTTGATCGTTTTTCAAATACTTCCCTTTTCAATTTTGGTTAAACTATCAATAAATAATGATTTTCTCAAAATATTTAGATTTTTTTGAAACTATAAAAGGTTTTGAGAAATTAATAATTAAATACTGGATCCCTTTAGAATTCACTAGGCCATGTCTAATTAAAGATAGATATTTTAAATATATAACACTAAAATTAGTGTGCATTTTGTAATTAGCATTAAATTATAAAGTATAATGAATTCTTTAGCACCAATCAGTTCACGAACAAAGAAAAAATCATTTGCAAACGAAAAATAGTTCTTGCTTGGATGATACTTAGTTTGTGAATAAAAAATAATGTTAAAAAAAACTCATTTGTATAGTTTGGTGCTAGTTTTAAAACTCATATTAATTTAAATGTCGTTAAAATTTTCGCTTTAAAAGATATATTTAATTATATAAATACTAATATTTGATCAATAATTTGTTTTGAGACTTAAGTCTGGAATAGTACCAAGCTGAATGATTGTTCCTTATCACCAAACCAAATTGGACTATGAAATTGATGAAATATTAATAAAAAAAAAAAAAAGAGCACCATGATCACCCCTAAAGATTGACACATGAGTTGAGCAAATCATCCCTTTGAGCGGATCTCCTAATGCTTAACCCTTGTAAGTAAGTAATTTCTTAGGTATAACGCATCTTATGCATGATCATTTCTTTTAGTGGATTAATGGGCTATCTTGTTTTAATTTATTCTACTTAAAATTTAAATTTTAGTATAATAATATGTTTGCTGTAATTAATTTAAAAATTGTGACAATATCAATACCTAATTAACTTAGCAAAAGTAATTTTGTAGACAGCGGTGGGTAGTGGTTAGGTCTAGTTAATAAGAGCAAAAAAATAAATGACGTACACCAATTTGCTATCTAGGTTTAGAAACTCAAATAATTAATATCAAAGAGATTCAGGACGCTAAGCAGCTTGCAGGAGGCCCCTAAATCGTAAGATAAGAATTCAATTGGAACACGTGGGTTAAGATTTTCGGACGATGTAATGAAGGATTAGCACAACTAACACTGATATATATTTTTTTATTAAATTCGTCTGCAGTCGCTATACGTCTATATATGGATCAGAGAAAGAACACAGTATTGATATTCCAGAGAGAAGAACGCCGAGAAAGAAGAGCGATCGGTTGAGAGTGGTCATGAGTACTTAAAATGTGAAGTCCACTATTATTGAAACTGATAAAAAGGAAGATTGCAGACATGCAGAAGAAACGATAGAAAAAAATGAAAAGGAGCAGGCCAAACCACATCTCATGAGAGCCCTTGTTGAGAGAAAGGATCCTGCTTCCAAGGTCTGTCTTTTGTTTTCAATTCTTTTCCCTCAGCTGGTTTTACTGCAATTTTTCCTTCGTTTCTTTGATTATAATGACTATGGGTTTTGGAGAAATTGTTAAAACAGCTTGTCCTTAAAGGTTTCCTTGGACCACAAATTATAATCACTCATTTTTAATGGATATCATGACAATGATGAGACCCTTTGAAAATATATGATCTAATTAATGGTCGTAAAATAAAATTTTAGGACGTTTTTACCATAGAATCTCCTTATATTTATATATATATAGTATTTCCAAGTTTTCTAATTTTTTTTGTCTAAAATTATGTCTAAATAAGATGACATGTAAATTATCAATATTTTATAAATTATGAGGTAATATGATAATTAATATGATATTGACAACTCACATATCATGTCGTTTGGATATAAAGTAGGATAAAAAAATTTGAATAGTCTAGTATTGCTCTTATATGTATGTGTGTGTGAGAGCGCGTGTGTGTCTTAAAAATATATAAATTCTTATGAAATTAGAAAAGATTATATAATGACACATTCTATAGTGTATTCAGGTGTGGATTCACTTGAAATTTTAATTATCCAATTTTTAATGAGTCGGATTTAAAGGTGCTAACCCATTAGTTGAAGATTAAATCTCATTTCATATATTTGACTCAATGAAAATTGAATGGTCAAGAATTTAAGTACATTCATACTCATGTGCATTGTAGATTGCAACTTATATAATTGTGGGAAGATGTTGTCTCATTTATATTTTATTTTATATATATGGTCTAAGATTTTATATGCATTAGATATTTAGTTTGAGATATATCATATTTGACTTGGAAGTTAGATATTAAATTTTTAGTGGAGATTTGATCTCTATTATGTTAGAATTCAAACTTATCAGATTTATAATATTGGAACATATATATTGGAATATAAAGTTTAATTGTATTTTATTTTGTTATTGTATTTAGGATTTGAAAATAACTTAAACTTTGGTCATTTTGTTTTATTTTAGGATATTATTTGATTATAAGTTTATTTTTAAACCTTTTCTAAAAAATTCACGAATTCACAAGTAGGTGTGGATTTAGCCCAAACTTGCAGTTCTGGATATAAAAAAATTTCACGGATTCAAGTGTGGATTAAACGAACTTGCCTAACCTTGATGCAGGACCATCCCTAGCAATCACCAATTGATTTTTGGTAATGGTATAATGTTGTAGTGTGGCTATCATTAAGTGCATTTATTAGTGATAATGGTCTAATGGGGTATGGATAAATGTATGAATAATGATATACATTTAACACTTTTATCTAATTTAATCATCTAATCTCATGTGACAGTCGATATGTTATTACATATTCAAGTTTGAGGTTAACAAGATAGTTGACATAAAAATAACATATCAGCTGTCACAAGAAATTGGATGAAAAAGTTGGACGAAAGTATTTAATGTCTACTATTATTCTAAACATATATGCTAGAGCATCTAAGCCACGACTGATTGAACTAAAAGAACATAATTTAATTATTTAGGAAAAAAAAAACATCATTTGATTTTGTATTAGAACTGTTCAAGAATGATTCAAATGTCCGCAAATTGTTGCATAAGACAAAAGCAGAAAAACCTATTTAGAAATATTCAGGGAGACCAATGAAAAAATATATTATATTTATAGAGGGAATAAAATGTATTATAATAAAAGCAAAATACATAAAATCCCCCGAAGTAAGACTTTAAAGACCATAGTCAAAGTTTGGTCTTTATAATAGAATAGCTCTAATTTAACAGTCAAAAGACATAAAATCTAACTGCTGGCTAAGTTCTATGGTAAAAAAACAAAAATACCCTTGATTTTTAAATTAATTTCCTTTTAAAATTTAAAATAATAAACATTAATTTAATTAAAAATAAATTTAAAAAAATAATAAATCTCTACCATCCATTTTAGAGTTAAATTTTATTAAAAAAAAATGATCATAATAACGTCATCTAACATCATCATCATTAACAAATACTTTTGTCATCCTAGCAAAACCAAGATCAACATCAACCTCCTTCATCATCATCAACCTTCATCCTCATCAACTAAAATAATTTTTTATTTTTTATTTTTAATTTACCGTCTATTCATCTAGGTTCATCAAACCTAGATGAAGATCTTTAAAGACAATAAATTTTCCTTTCTTTCTTTTTTTTTTTAATATTAAAGACAATGACTTTACAACACATGGAGATGAACCATAGCACCAATAGATGAGTGAATAATTCATCTCCACCAACTTTCCCAATTCATCAACTGTTCATCTCCATGGAAATGGAGACATGCAAGGAGATTAACATCATCATCTCAACAGACACATTGCACAAACATCTATCTTCAATATTGTACAACACATCCATGTGGAACCAGGTTTTTTTTATCATCTTCATCTAAAAACAAAACTCATAATCAATTTCATGTTCTGGGTTCAATAACATAACTCAGAACATCTTCTTCTTCTTATTGTTTTTTTTTTTTTTTTTAAACCAGCATCAATCGAAACAAAAAATCAATTCAATTGGAAAAACCAACATCATTTAGGTTCAAATCAACACCCAACACAAAATCAACATCGATCAAAACAAAATTTCATTAAAGATCTGGGTTTCAAACAATACCCAACACAAAACCAGCATCAATCAAAACAAAATTTCATTAAAGATCTGAGTTGAAGATCCTAGATCTTCAAAAGAAATATATATATTAAAGAATGCAATCTGAAGATCAGATTGGATTTAAAAAGGAAGTAAAAAAGAAAAAAAAAAAAAAAAGAAAAATAGTATACTATTCTTTTCTTCATTCTTCATCTTTTTTTTTTTTCATTCTCATGAACAAATATGTAACGCCCCGAATTTTTTCTATTTAAGAGAAATGAAAATATATCGGGATGAATAGTATTTTCGACGGAATAGTATCCGTATGGATAGTAAATTTTTCAAAAAGTGGACCTCGAAGTCGAAAAGCTCCGAAATAAGTAATAGAGTCTAAGAAAACTGAAACGGATAAAAAATGAGTTCGTTTGAGGCAAAACGGAGTGATTTTCGGATTCGATTGGATATCCGGAAAGATTTTCGAAAAATTCAAAAATTTAGACAAGTGTCAAAATTAATGTTAAAATGCTCATGAAATATTTTAGAAATTCAAATGATACTTTCGAATGAGATTCGGATTGAAATTGAATCAATCCAGAAATCGCTAGAGACGATTTAATAAATTTACGGAGAGCGCAACAGAAGCATGAAATGACTTTTAAGAGTAATTAAGGCTATCAGAAGTATGCACGCAGTCCGAATATAGGTCCCGGTGAATTTTGAAGGGATTTCGAAAAAAGCCCTAGAAAAGCTGAATCCTGGTGTCTTGGAAAAATCAAATCAAAAGAGACAAGAAAGAATAAACATGTGAAGCAAACAACCATGAAAATGTAACATATGATATAAGGGAATTGTAAATTGAGTATGAATTTAAAAGGTTGTGTGATATATTTTGAGATTTAAATTGTGACTGGTAGGTGATTGAATTGGAAGAAAAAAAAATGCATGATTATATTAAATTATAAAGAATATGTACAAGGATATTTTTGTAGTGCCCCAATCTAACTGGACCTAAGAGATTAATTGAAATTCAATTTATTATTATTAATTTGGTCTGATTTTAGTTTTAGAAGTACAGAAGTTTATGGATAAATATCCTATTTAAGGATATTTTTAAAATAAATTAAGAAAGTTGGGTTAAGAGGAAAAAAGTCATAGGGGTTCAAATGAAAATTTATATATATTGAAAAAAGATATATATATCAACGGGTGGGTTGATTTTTTTTAAATAAAATAATAATAATAATCAATATAATAACAATATATATAAATTAGTGGTGGGACCCATTGGAAGAATATATATATATAAAATTGTTAGTGGAACGTGATGGAGAAAAAATATGTATATAAATTTAAGGGAGTGGGTTCCATTGAAATAAAAAATATATATATATATATATATATATGAATGTGTGGCTGGCGATTGAAAGAAGAAAAAATATATATATATATATATATATAAAATAAAAAGAAAAAGAAGATATAAATGTGGCGTGAGGCGGTGGAGAATGTGTTTTATATATATATATGTGTGTGTGTCTTTAGAAACAATGAAAAACAGAGACACAGAAGCTGTTCGACAGAACAGCAGGAGAAGAAAAAAAAAATTCAGCAGGAGCCGAGAAGGAAGAAAGGAAGAAGAAAAGAAAAGAAAATATTTTTGAGCGTCGAATTATCTAGATAAGTAAATTTATTTTAATAGGATTTAAAATTCAGAAAAATTAATTTATTTTTTTTATGAGTTATGAATTAAGTTTTATGTGATTTTAGGGTGAATTTAGGATGATAAAAAAAATCAAATGAGAACTTGTTTTAGATAAAAAATAAGTAAAAAAAGTTGTGTAAGTGGATAAATTATAGAAAGGGTCCAAAAGGTTAGTGTACACTTACTTTAAAAACTTATTTTTATTAGTAGAGGTTTTGTTTAATTTAGTATATGATTTTATTATGTTTTAATTAAATAGATTTCATGAATATGTGTGAATTATGTTACGAATGAATTTTTTTTTAGTATTTGATAATTAAATTTTGAAAAATCTGGGAAAAAGTATGTGTTTTTGTTCAATTTTTAATTAAATCGATTTCGTGACTATGTGTGAATTTTAACATGAATGATTTTATGGCATTTTATGTGCAAGTGATATTATAATGAATTTTATGGCATTGAATAATGAAAAATTTGAAAAATTTTGTGAAAGAAAAAGTATTGACCGAATGTGGAATTTAAAGGATTTGTGAAATTATTTTGACAATTTAGTATCAAATGGTATTGGATTATGATTTTTAATAACTTTCGAATGAAAACGAAAAAGAAACGAACACGTTAGTGCCTTGACCGAATGTATATCGGAAGAAGGAACAACGATTTTGATGAGATTTGATGAGTAACTTTAAAAAAAAAATGATGTGTTGTGATGCTTATAATAATACTTCGAATAAATAAGAAAACTATATATATATTTTTATTAAAAAAGTGTTTAGAGATTTTCCGAATGAGAATTTTTGTTAAGAAAGGAAAATTGTGAAAATATGAAATTTTTGATAATAAATTAAATTATAAGGGTCCAAGTAAACCTGAACATTGATGGGTGGGGATTGATAGTTGGCATGCCAATAAGGTGTTTATAACAGTACTGCATGATTTGCTTATATATGTTGATACGAAATTCATGGATCTTGCGAGGCACCGAGTGTTCGGTCCCAGAATTTATGTGATATGTGAAATGAGATCCGACGGGTAGTTACCGAGTGTCCGATGCCGAAGAACCCATTTCCAGTCCATGGTATCGTGTCAGAGTTTACAAAATGCGCTAAATAAATAAATATATATATATATTAAGTGAAATAGTAGAGATATGCTTGAAAAAAATGAGTTTCGTGTATTTTATATGTGTAATTGCTAGTAAACTATTTCCATTATGATTTATTATAAAAATTCAAAGAAATCGAGTTGATATGCCTGGAAACGTCTTTTATGTGTTTTAGATGAGCTTTTATTAATAAAGTGATTTTCTTATGGATTATAATGGTATTTTGAGAATGCGTGAAAATGGTGCGTTACCCTATGGTATTTTTACGAAATGAGAAACTTAAATTATTTGTTTTATATGTGCAATTACTGGTAAATTGACTTATTTGCGAATGTGGATAAGAGTTTGAAAATTGTAGAATTTTGTTTGACCACACGATATTTTTTAACGAAACGGTACTTAATTTTTATTGTGTTTTCTTGGAAATATTTGAAAATTGTGAAATTCGGTTTTATAGGGTCATGTTTGGAAAATGATTTTTAAGCATTATATATATATATGTGTGTGTGTGTGTGTGTGTGTGTTTACGAGTAAATTAATCTCCTTATAAGTTATTGTAAAAATTTGATAACTGTGAAATCTTGTATTTTTGATATTTTGTGAAATAGAGAAAGTTATAATTATTAGTTTTATATGTGTAATTATTAGTAAATTGATTTGTTTGTGAATTATGCTAAAAGTTCGAGCATTTTGGAAGTTAGGTTTTGATGTGCTTGGAAATGAAATTTCATGTGTTTTATACTTGCAAATATTAATAAACGAATTTATTTGTGAAGTTGATAATAACTTAAGAATTTTGGAAATTTTATTTTATAATATGAAATTTTTGAGGATATGATAAATGTAAATTTTGCGTACACCTACTAAGTAGAAATACTTAGCACATTGGATTTTCCACGCATAGGTTGAAATTGGACGCCGTAGATAGATATAGACGAGAAGACAGCTGCCGCATTTTTTGCGAGTCACATCCATCCATATTTGGTAGTTTTACTTTTAGTATTGTATAATGGTGCTTAAGTATATGGAAATGCATATATATATATATATGAGTTTATGAGATCTTGTAAATGGTAATGTATATAAGTTGTAGAAAAAGTTTTGATTTGTAAAGTAATGTTGTAAAGAAATTTTTACTTACTATTTGATTTGTATTTAATTTTGATTGATATGATTTTTATTAAATATTGTGTTTATAAACATTTGTGTGGTGAAGTGAATTTAGAGTCGAACGGAGGGTCCAAAATGGAAGTTGAGAAAATGAATGTATTTAGAAGTGTTTGTTTTTGAAATCTGCAAGTTTTTATAAGTTTGAGATTTTTAGAAAAACAGAGGAAATTCTGCCGGATTTTCGAGAAAAAAGAAAAAACTTTATAGTGCATTTTTGTTAAATTAATAACGAATAAACCGATTAAGGTAGCATTATTCGACTCGGGTTTCCATTCGAATGAGAATCGAATGGAGGATGTTACAAAATAACACAAAAATAAAATAAAATAAAACACAATCCATCATAAAAAATCTGTGTCTCACTTTTTGATAATGAAGCCAGCGGTGGCTGAAGATGAAGATGAAGAAGATGACGGTGGCTGATGATGATAAAGAACCTAGACGGACCTAGGCGACGACAATAGCTGATGATGTTCATTTGGGCTTCAAACCCAGATGAGAGAAAGAGAGAGATCGGAGACTTTCCCACTACTATCATCAACATGAAAAATTAAGAAAGAAAGAGAGGGTTTGGTGGAAGAAGAAAAGAGAAGCAACAAAAAATATCTTCTTGTTTTTTTCAACTTTTTTTTTTTCTTTTTTTTTTTTTTCATTTTTTTATAATAATTTTTTAATTTCTTTTAAATAATAATTTCCACCGTCTATCACAGTGGACGGTGGAGATTTTATCATTTTTTTTAAAAAAATATTGTTTCTTTTTTAATTTTTCTTAAATAAAATATATTAATAAATGACGAAATTACCCTTAGTCAACCAAATATTGACTAACAGATACTAATGGCATAGGAGTATCCTATTATAAAAATCAAACTTTGACTATGGATCTTTAAAGTCTTACCTCAGAGGGATTTTGTGCATTTTACTCTTATAATAAATTTAAAAATTATCTATATATTTATTTGGGTATAGTTTGCTATATTAATCGCTAGCACCATTTCTTTTAAAGTTGCAGTGCACAAAATGATTTGTGTTAATAAAAA
Organism: Litchi chinensis; assembly: GCA_019925255.1. Taxonomy (NCBI): domain Eukaryota; kingdom Viridiplantae; phylum Streptophyta; class Magnoliopsida; order Sapindales; family Sapindaceae; genus Litchi; species Litchi chinensis. The sequence goes on from CM034472.1 coordinate 11,165,171, forward strand.
ATAGGAATAATCTCAAAAAATTTATTATAGTTAGTAAAAATGTCCATTTTATTCTCTATTATTTCATTTTTGTCCAACATTCATACTAACGTCAATAAAAATACTCAAAATAAACTTTGAAGGCATGTGACAGGACAAGAATGCCCTTAACGGTCATAGATTTTGTTATATTGACTTGGTTGGTCATTTGATTTTAAAGAAAAAATGGGAAATGTCATAAAAAATTAATAAAAATATAAAAATAAAATAAATAATATTAAATATAAAAATATGAAAAATAATATTTTTTCGTTGTAAAAATAAAAAATAGATTAAAATCAAAATTGTTTTCTTATTTCATTTTTTAAATAAAAATCTCAAAGTTAAAATTGTTTTTTTTACCTTTTATATAATTTTTTTGTTAATTTATTAACATCAGAGAATATGTTAGGCAATAATAAAACTAATGTGGTAAAAATGACATTTTTGTAAACTACAATAGATTTTGGTATTATCCCTAAAAAATATTAGTTTAAAAAATTTTAAAAATGAAAATAAATCATGCTCTTTGGCTTCAATTAATATTAGCGATCCACGATAAACTTATTGGTAACAACACAACAATATTCACACAATGAGAGGTGGAATTTGAAAAATTAGATAACGAAAAGCAGGGGTGGCTCGGTGGTATAAGACTACCCCTCACCAAGCCTTGAATCCTAGGTGCTTAGTTCAAATGCACCTCCCACTTGATATGTGGGTAATTTTTTCACGCTATATGGGTTGACCTCTTTCACTTCTGGGGGTAGAGATCCAAGTCATACTTTATAGTCCTATCTCAGTTGATCCCGATAGTGTTTTAGCCCAGTGTATAAAGCTCGATGAGTTTTGTCCAATTTTCATCAAGTTCTCGTTGACTGACACTCTGCCGATTGGAGAACTCCCAAATCGAAGGTTCTATTCGCTGGAGGTGAGTACTCATCGAGTTAGGCCTCGTGCTCGCCAACTCAGTCCAACTCAGCAACCAAACTCAACGGACTCACCACCAAACTTCAAAAAAACCAGTCACCAAACCAAACCCACCACCGAACTTCAAAAATGTAACACACCACACCAATCCCCCTAACTAAACTTCAACAATCAACTCAATCACTCACTATACCAAACCCCAACACAAACCCCCAAATCCAATCACTATACCAAGGTCAAACCTCGACCCTCAACTAAACCCAAATCAACTTGCTTACTTGTCATCAGTTATTGCTGCTCATCCTAGCCATCACTTGACCGCCACTGGAATCTATCCATATCAACCTCAATGATTTTGGAAAGATTGGCTTCGACTTGGCAATTGATGATCTCAAAAAGACAACGACAACAGCAACAGGTCACTTTAAAGGTAACAACGATGGTGATATTAGAGAGAAAAAAGGGATGATAGATAAGAAAGAGAGAGAGAGAGAGAGAGAGAGAGAGAGAGAGAGAGAGAATGTGAGGCTAAAGGTTTTGTTTCAAATGGACTCATTTGATTAAAATGCATTGTGTGGGTTGTGGGGTGAGTTTTATATATGGTAAGGATAATTTGGTCGTGACCCCTGATATTTAAATAAATATCAAGTTACGCTCTCAGATTTCAAAAATAATAATTTTTCCCTTTAAATGGCGCTCGTCGAATACTTGCTACTCATTGAGTCGTCAGTCGAGTAACAAGTAATGAGTTTTGAAATAACACTTTGATCTAATATCAGTTAAAAAAAAATGGTAACAAGGTTCTCTGCACTCCTGTTGTTAGCATATCTACTAGAACATTTAGTAGAGAAAAATTATTATTAGGAATTTAGTTGTACGTAAAAAGGTGAATTAATGATTGTGACCGTTGTAGTTGTTTAACTTACAAAATCGGCCTTAAAAGATTACAATAAATGGTCATTATTAGAAATTATAAATTTCTTACAAAAGGTGAAATGAATTCATGGCATTCGTACGTAGGAGTAGGAAATTATAGGTTCATTTATTTAAAAAAAAAAAATCTCAATTTGTACTTTTTCTTAAAGAAGAAAAAAAACCTCTCATAAAATTACGAAAGAGGAACCCTTTAAAAATTATTTAAACTAAAAAAACTAAAATAATTTTATTGATGCAGTGAATGATCAGCTAACTTATATTATTAACATATATACTTTCTTATAATTAAGATTACAACTTAGTTAAAACTAAATTAATTTGTCAGGTATAGGGTGGGGGAGTCAATTGCAAATGGATCATATCAGATTGCTCAAAATATTTGCAAATGTTATCGAATGGGATCGAACCAAGTCGGAGCAAAAGCTATGTGGATTATATCATCAGATTGGATTCATAACAACAGAAGTAAGATCCATCCAAAAATCCAAACCCGCATATGATGATATTAGATCAGATAGATAATAAAACTTTTATCACTTTACATTTTTACAATAAAAATGATTATATAAAAAATTAAATAGAATGAAAAAGTTTGCTAACAAAACTTTATCCTTTCACATTTTTACGGTAAAATGATTATATATATAAGGTAAACATGATTTTACTATTAATGTTTTCTAAAAAAAATGATTTAATTGCATTTGAATTAAATAGGAAAAATAATTTGTTTTAAAAGACTAAATATAACGGAGTGTTCATTCTAATTTTTTAAAATTAGAAGTAATAATAATAAAATCATTCGTTAAATTAAATAAGATGAAAAATTAATTTACATCACTGTAGCAACAACACATCCCAACTAGGTTGGCACCCACTTAATTAATAGTCATTTGCAATCTCAACGTTTTTACATTAAAATATAGAGGTCTCGCTTTCATGAAATAACATCATAATTAATTCACTAAATTGCGTGTACTATAAGGTGGACTACGATGATCTAACATAATCCATCTCTTAAAAGTTAAAACTCCTCTTGCAAACGTTCTTGCCAATTTTGATCTCTCTCTTCAGCAGCCTCCCAATCTATTATACGAATAATAGGTTCCAATGACTCCTGTACCATTCGACTTCTGTATTCATCCAAGACCCCACCACATTCACGAAAAGCAAACTTCGACGCTCCAATGGACACCAGAGGAGTTAGCAGTCAGATCATGATCACGTGCCATTGATAGATAGTACCCGATAAATCCTTTTCCACCGTGACAAAACAAACAAATTTTCTTTTTCAACATCGCTCAGTTCAGTTTCATAATCCATTATTTTGGCAACTCAACACGATGATCCAAATTAAAAGAATTAACAACACCTGCCCTTTTTTAGTTTACCTTTTTCGTTTAACGTTGACCAAAGAGATGTACTAGATGATATCGATGAATTTACAGAAGTAAAACTAGACGCAGATATATTATCACTTGAGTCAGAATCAGAGAAAAGATCATATAATAATTCTTTTATCATTGCCTATATCAAGTTTTGATCTTAAATTATTTTTTATTTTATCCATCAAAAGAGCAACCCCAACTTGATTAAATCGAGGATCAATAACCGCAGCAGCTGAAAAAAAAAATCATTAAAGTGTTTTTCCAATATCTTTTTACATGTATTTTCCGTGGCATCACAAATTTCAGTAAAAATAGGATCACCTTTATGCAATGCAAAGAGTCCAGAAATTTCCCACAAACATAACAAAATTTGATTTATGGTTGTTTTATATAGAGCAGAACAAGTCATAGTAGCACGAGAAAAAGTTTTCAGGAATTTCTTCATTGCGAACGATTATTGCCAATCACTTTAAGAGAGAAATTTATCAATCTTTTTTGTTTTTTTGTTTTTGTTTTTTTTTTTGGTTTTCTTTTAAAGGTTGGAATAAATTTAAAGATCAACTGGAATTATATGAGATTTTGACTTTAAACGCAATCTAAAGAATAACTTTCATACAATAGATAACACCCTACATAATGGGAGAAGGGAGAGGGACCCATACAAGGTGGGATGAAGACACACACATTAAATGGTGGAAGATATATTAGCTGGATGTAGAATCATGCATCACATGCACGAGAGCAGACACATTAACCAATAACCAATAAAGCCATCGCCCAGCTACAATTTATCAATCTTTTTATAGTTATATAAAACTCTGAAATAATAAGTCGCAACGAACACAAGATTCTAGCATGACATATGTAGAATTCCAACCATGTCTAACGTCTGGTAGAAATTTTTTTGGTGGCACTGTAAAAGTTGCGTAGTGATTATCAAATTCGCGCGTCTAACGGGGCGCACACAATGAAGTCAACGGCATCCATAATTTTGTAATCAATTCGTGCAACAATAAATTTCAAACTAGATTGAACCATCAAATTAATTATATGACATACACATTTCATATGATGAAGTTCTTTGCCTCGTGGGCGAGATAATGTGGAAGAAAAACTTCCAATTGTGCAACATTTGCAGGTGCATTGTCACAAGTGATACTGTAAATTTTGTCATGAATATGCATTTTTTACAAGCATCATAATTGCTAAAAAAATATCGACCGTAGTACGGGGAGATTTAATTAAATCTACGATACGCAATTATTCTTTTTTTTTTTCTTGGTAAAATCCAGCTGTGATCAATGAAGTAAGCTTGAACACAAATGTAACTAGCTTGACTGTAACCAGTCCAAATATCAGAAATAACAGAAACAACACCTTTGAACGCATAAAAAAACATTGACTAATTCTTGTTTTAATTTATCAAATAATCTCAAAATATCTTATATCCTCGTATTTCTACTAACATGTTCAAAGCCGGGTGGAACATACCTCTGGATGAACTAACAACTCTATTTATTTCATGTTCCCCTTTAGTGAAATATTCCCACCAATCGGTCTCTTGGATTTACGAGTAACAATAGTGGTGGTGGAAGATTGGTGTCATCCGCGTTCGTGTCCTACCCTAGAACCACCATGCCCAGATTCACCAAGGGCAACATTAGAATCAGTAAGAGCAAGAGTAACAATAGGATCGTTAGCTTGTGTACTCATATGTATTGATTGATTACTACCATACCATCATCAAATTCATGTATGTGATCATCATTGTAACAAAAATCAAAGACTGGATCTTCAACATTACTTAGCCTAGGTTCCGTTATGGATATAAAAAATAAGACTTAGAATGCACGAGTATTTAATTAGAATTTAAATTTGGTAGATTGTGATAGTTCTAGCTCATAGAAGAAGAACATGAGGGGTTTTTATATTAAAATTGAAACGCTAGCTACCTACCATGACTGGGTTTTGAAGATGGAACGGGACGGATTAGGTAGACAGCTCACATATCAAATTGTAAAATGGCTGTTTGAGCTTTAGATAATGAACAGAGTTTTGGAAGATGGGCACAGATTAGAAAGATAAACAGAGCTGGTTTTTGAGAATCGCGAAAAAGAAACACATAGAGATTTTCTTTTTTTTTTTTTTTTTTTAGCCCACATTGCATGGTTGAACTGGTTACTTTCCTTAGACCTTAGTTATTGTACACAGGGATGCAAATATTAATGTCGACAGCCTCAGTACCACAAACTGGGGGAAATATGGATGGAGATATTAATATCGATAGAAATTGACTTCGAAGTTATCGGAGAGGATTTCTAGGTTTATTTGATGCCAAAATACATTAATGTTTCCCAACCACTGTGGCCCTATGACTGAGATTCTCTCCTTATATATTTGTGTTTGTTCTTATATATATTTGGTATCTAATTGTATGTAAATGTGTTACCCATCTATTCTCTTTCTCAATATATGCATGTATATAACTGACATGTTAAATCAATTTGTGGAAACGATTGTCAATTTAAATGATGTTCTATAATTTAAGATGTGTGGGCTCTATCAATGTCAGCATGATGAATAGCCGGACTAGGACGTAAGCAATTAATGAGACCGATTTTTTTGGTCAAAGTATGAAACCCTCTTTATTAGATAGCAAATTACATTTAATAACAAAAAAATAGCAAATATTACATGTCTATTACTTCCCTGTTTAATTTAATTAAATTATTAATACATAATATGAACTTAGAAATATGTATTCAGCATGAATTTTAAAACTTTTGGAACAGTTTCTAATAAATTTAACATTTACTATCCCTTACCTCATGCTAAATAGATTTATTTAATTAGAAATATCATTCGTTAGTTTTATTAATACTAAATATTGGTTAAATATATATTAATTTTTTAACATAATGAAAGTTGGGGTGCTCTAGTAATATTAATTATCTTACATTTGTATCGATGAAATTATTAATTTGAATTCCATATTCTCTCTTCAATTCAAAAACCTATGATAGTTAGGAAAATAAAAAGGGCACAAAGAATCACCCCCAAAATACATTGAGCAAAAATCATTACCTCGAGCTGAGCTTCCACGTGCGTTGACTGGTAAAATAAATCACTTTTTCGGTGCAACACGGGTAATCAGTATTTACCTTAATCGGTGTTTATCTTTGCCTTTTTTTTCGGCTTAAATTAGATTTTAACATCCAATGTTAAATAATAAGTCATTATCACCTAAGCATAGTTGGATAGATAGTTTAAAATGAATAACTGATATTGGCATACACCAATTTCCTACTACTTTCTAACTACCAATTAATATGAAAGAGATGTATCTGGTTCTCCAACCACTCCCTTGAAACTGACCAGACTGGAATTGAAGTCGTCGTCCAACTGTATTACAATAGGATGATATTGGGATCTATATATTGTAGACAAAGATTTAAAAACATTTCATTTTCGTCCCTTAGATTTTTAGACCCGTAAGTACTGAGAGTCTGAGACTTCCTTGTTTTGTCTATAATATTACGGGTCAAGTCAGTCTATAATATTACGGGTCAATTGTACTGAGACTGACTTGTTTTGTCTATAATATTACGGGTCTAAAAATCCAAGGGACGAAAATGAAATGTTTTTAAATGAAAAGACTCATAACGAATCCATTAACACATCATGTTTTTTTATTATAAACTACATCTGTCGACTCGTTGTTTCATTTATGCTTCACAGATAATATAGAAACAATGTTGAGAAATATCCAGTGAGAAGTAAGCAGAGGGAGAAAAGGATTGGTTGAGAGGGGTCATGAATGATACTGAAAACATGATGTCCATTACTGAAACTGATGATCATAAAATGAAAGATTGCAGACACGCAGGAGAAACAATGGATAAAAATGAAAATGAGCAGAACAAACTACGTCTCATGAGAGTCCTTGTGGAGAGACAGGATCCTTCTTCCAAGGTTTGTGTTCAGCTCTTTAATTTTTCCCGTTCTTTTGATGATTTTAGGGTTTATGGTGTTTCGGAGGAGTTCAAATTGTTTGTCTTTTAATGTTTTTTTTTCCCCCACATTCTCTATGCAAAACCCGGTTTCAATATCATCATTCACACCCTATATTTGCAATGTTTTCATGACACTTCTAAGTGTTTCGTTGATTGTTTGCCATTAATTGTTGTGGCTCTCTCTCTCTCTCTCTCTCTTTTGAGTTGATGAGCTCCTCCAACCTTAGACTCGGTCTCGTGACTCTGATCCAGTATTGTCTATAATCAAATCTCAATCAACCTTTGATTTATTACTCCAATCGACTTCTTTCCTTTCATAAAATTACTTCAATAAATTTTCAACTTTATATAGTTTGATGAATAATGCATTTAAGAATTTAATAAGCAAAAAGTTGATATCTCCTCTGTCAAGATATCAAACATATATTCTGACAAATTTATAAAATAAAACAAATATGTATTTAAAATACGTGTGTGGGATGGGTACAGTTACACTAGACTTGCCCAATGATGTAACTGCCGACAGGTAGTGTGAGTTCGTCCAAGAAGTTCTCTCACATTTCTGATAGCATCTCGTGTCTTAGAATTGAACTCGTTTCTTTACTAAACTCTTATGGCATGTCTGGCACGCCAAAATGAAAGTAGGTTTGAGATTTAAAAATCTCAAACTCTTAAATGCTGTGCTTGGAGAATAGAGAGTTTGAGATTCAAAATATCTCAACTACTCTCATTTTCCAATCGTTTGGAAATCCTTATCCTCAACTAAAATGCTAGACTGTGATGGGAATGAGATTTCTCATTTCCCATCTTCTTTCTCTTCTCTCGCATCTCCATCTATCTTTATTTCGTCTTCTATCCTTCTTTCATCACACCTTCATGGAACCAACAACACTCCCTATTCTCTTTCATTTTTTTTTTTAATGAGTTTGAGGTTTGGATTCGATAAACCTCGAACCATCTCATTCTGGATTCATGTCCCCTTGATTTGATGTATTATTATTATTATTATTATTATTTAATGTTTTGATATTGTTAACTGATGTTGATGATGTTGTGGCGGGAGATGATGTTAATAGATTGGGTTGTTAATGATGTTGATGAAATGGGGGGTTGATGATGTTGAAGACAGTGTCTAGATCCAATCTAGTGGACTTCCACTTTTTTTTTTTTTCCAAATTTTTTAAAGAAATTTTTAAAAATTAATTTTAAATATATTATAAAATATTTAAATTAATATTATTTCAATTCAATCTTAATCTAGACCAAATATAATATGATATAATTCAATCATAAGTTCTATCAAATATGAGATAATAATTTTTTAATCAAATCATTCCATTTCAACCCGTAAGCCAAACGTAGGGGTTGTTTGTATTTTTCACTTAAAACTTAATAGTGTTGAATTGCATCTATTAAATTGTTTTCGTTTGTTTTTTAAAGTGCTCAAACTACTTAAAACTACCAAAAAATAATTGCAAAAATTAAGTAAGAATTTTTAATTTTTTACTTAATTGCAAATCACTTAATGACATTTAAAATTTTTTATTCCAAATCTATTCTACTTAAAATAACATAATTTTAAATTTATCCTAATTTTATATTACTCAAAATTTCTTTTTTTTTTTTCCCTTGATACTTACAACAAATATATTTAAAAAGTAAAATATAAATATATATCATCCCAAATTATCTTGAAATTGAATTAATATATTTTAATTTACAATTCAAACATTCATTTTTTTTTAAATATATTAATATATTTAAATATATAAATATGGTTAATACTACTATATTTTTTAATCATATTTTAATTATGAATAAAATATTATTAATATGTATATAAAAATATTTTAGAATTTATTAAATTATTTATTTTTAGATATTTATATCACATTAATTGAAATTATATAACAAAAAATAGTAAAAAATGTTTAAATGTCAACTTACTAGTTTTCAGACAATTTTAAATTTAAAAAACAAATAAATTTATAATATATTCAGAGATAAGAGGAAAAAAAAAAAAAAAAAAACAAACCTGTTATTCAGATTTCAAATTTTCGTCATTATTCAGTCTTCAATCTTTAACAGTAATGTTCAGTCTTTAAACAAAAAAACAAACGACCCTGTAGCCTTATGGCTTCATTTAGAATGTGGGTTTTTTTTTTTTTTTTTTGTTAATTGGAATCAATGTCTCCTTTATTAATGAATAGTACCATGGGATTTAATTTGATGTGACTAAATTAAATTATGTTTTTAAATTACGAAATATATATTTATATTATTTTAAATGTAAAGAGGCTATTACACAACCTTTTATGATAAAATAAAATTGTTATAAATCACTTAGAATAAATTAATATTACTATAAATCACTTTGTAATAAAATAATATTAATTCAAATATTTTTAACAAACTATGATTATTTTAATTAAATTATTTTAAATGAACGTAATTTATTTTTTAAACACATTTTATTATTATTGGATTATCATAAAATAATTATAAATAAATTTAAAAAAGTTAATTTATCAAGTGGTCAAAACACATTTATGGGAATACACATCATTACTTAATAGGAGTAGTTGAGTACCCCTTTTTACCCTAAAAAATCAAGGGTTCAGTCACACCATTGTTCTAAATTTATAACACAAGGTAAGGTTGTTGTTTCTCCAAGCTCTTGGTAGGCGTTATCATCCAATCATCTGGACCGTGGATTAATAATTTCACTTGGAAAATAGGGTGTTGTTTCTCCAAGCTCTTGGTAGGAGTTGTTATTTAGTCAACCGGAGTGCGTATTAATAATTTCACTTGGATAGTCATCTGAATCGAGTATTAATAATTGCATTTGAATGACATACCTTCTACTATAACAGGAGGTGGCAGTGTTGTTTCCAGGTTGCTTTGCATTGTTTTTCGAAACAAGTTACTGTTGAACGTTCTATATGTTAGTTAAGTAGTTATTAATTTTGACAAAAATGTCATTTGACTTAACCAGGTTGCTTATTGAAATTATGGGAATATTGTGCATGATTTTGGTGTGCAGGAAGTTGATGATCTGATGCTTGGAAGATTTCTACGTGCTCGTGATTTGGATATAGAGAAAGGTTCTACCATGTTCCTTAAGTACCTCAAATGGAGACGATCCTTCGTTCCAAATGGTTCCCTTTCTCCTTCTGAGTTCCCCACCGAAATTGCACAGAACAAGATGTTTCTTCAAGGATTCGATAAGAAAGGTCGACCTATTGGTGTTGCTTTTGGGTGTAGACATTTTCAAAATAAACAAGGTCCAGAAGAATTCAAGCGTACGTTATTACTAACTTTGAAACATGTCAATTGTCGATAGAGCATGAGGATGAGTTTTATAAACTCCCAACTCATGGATTTTGCTCTTATATTAGTTTAATATAAGTTATTCAATAATTATGAGAGAACTCACCAGATTTCTTTTTTAAGAAAAAAATAAAATAAAAGGAAAAAGTTACTTTTTTGAACCATTGAATTTCAATTGAATGAACTATACATATAGCAGTTTTGGACCAAAACATTTGGTATAATGGATTTTAATGTCTTGGATAACTGCATCTCTGTGTTGTTTAATGCTATCATTCCAGAAATGTAAATTATAATCGAAACTCTGAATGTGACAATAAAAAATGCACTTCATCTTCTGTATTCGTAACAAGTTATGTGAATATATATGAAGTTGAATTGCTTGATTCTACAGGTTTTGCTGTGTATATTCTTGACAAGTTATGTGAAAAGATGCCACCAGGACAAGAGAAGTTTGTAGTGATTGTAGATCTTCAAGGCTGGGGATATTCAAACAGTGATCTCCGCGCATATATTGGAGCTCTATCCATTTTGCAGGTTCAGTGCTTCGCTGTGTGTAATTACTTCATTTTGTTCCATGTTTTGACTTCAATTTGGCTCGATTTCTTCACTGAAAATGCAGGACTACTATCCAGAAAGACTTGGAAGGTTGTTTATCGTCCATGCGCCATACATATTTATGACAATATGGAAAATTGTTTACCCTTTCATAGACAACAATACTAAGAAGAAGGTAAAAACTTATTATAACAAAATTGTTACATTTTATCTTCCAATTGGTTTCTCTTGATTTTCACACACAATACATAAATCTGAGGTCTTACATATTATAGCTGTTTCAATATGTTTAATAATGAAGTTAAAATGTTTTGGATGGAATTTTTGCAGATAGCATTTGTAGAAGATCAAAAGCTAAAATCAACTCTAATGGAAGCGATTGACGAGAGCCAGATCCCTGAAATATATGGAGGCCAACTGCCACTGATTCCAATCCACGAGACCTGATGAGACCAATAATTACAAACAAATTAAATCCTTTCTTGCATTGTTCGTCATAATAGCTAAATGAATATAAGTAAGATGAGAAACAATATAAGTAATGTGCAAAATGTAATACGTTGTTGCGCAAGGACCTGTCTCCCATGTTACCATATGAAAAACTGAATGTAATCATGTATGTCTTTGATTTTCGGTTTCTAGAAGAAAGTTCAAGTGCATACTGAGTTCTTTGGATGCCAATCAAGGATTAACGGAGTACAGCTAGATATGAAACATAAATAAACTCATGCTTACAGACAAGAAGATTGCCTTTGAAGGAGGATGATTTGCGGTTTGAAAATTGTCACAAATCACTCTTTTAAATAATCTTAATCATAGAATTAATAAGCAGCATAATGGGGTAATGTATGGTCATCATAATAATGCCTTTGAAGTAAGGAGGATCTGCAGTTTCGACATTTGTTAGGGAACCAAACACATCAAGATTATGTCCCACAGTATGTTAATCAAACAATTAAAATTTTAACTCACAATTCCATGTACTACAAAGAACACAAATTAGTTCCATGGGGCAGGAGATAGTCAAACAAACAATAGGACATATATGCATAAGAGATTATACTTGAAACTAAATAAGTAATCATATCACCGAGGATTGTTACTGCATATGCCAATTAATTTCCTCAAAAGCAGTCTGAGAAGGTGCAGCATCAAGCCACCTGATACAGCTACTCATTTTTCACAATACTAAAATCTTAAAATTTTTACAGGAAACTAGAAACGTTACACACTAATGATCCAATTTGTGACTTCAATGATGAAAAATGAACTCAAGATTATCAAAGAGGCTACCTGCAAAGATCATCTTTTGTTGTTTATTACAGGTCAGTTGTTGTTCACCCCAGTTGAACAGCATTACCATTCCCCACAAGCCACATCTCCCAATTAATTATGGCCACAGACAAATCATTTTTCCAGGTGCTCAAGCATCTATGCCCTCAATTCTCATAGTGCTATTGAGCTGTATGGATAAATGCATGAGACTATTTCCAGTATAAGTAAACTGACTAAAGTTTCTCCCTCTAGCTGAAAATGTACTTGACCACGTTGCCCAAGTTCTTTGCTACACCTGATGATAGTGTTAACTGTTAGTACTTGAGCTGCAAATGCATCTGCCAAGTTTCAGTGACTACTCCAATGAACTCGCCTCTAGTTTGAAAACGTTTATTGGCTGTCTACACAGTATGATCAACCTTGTAACATAAATATCCCTTTAAGAGTTTCTGGCTTCTAATTCTTTTGCATTTTAACTGCAAGCCAACTAGAATTGAACGAATACAGAACAAGCTGGATCTTTACCATAGGTGACAAGTTATTCATAACCAACGCATGTACATTACCAAGTTAATGATCCAAAAGAATCATGTTATTCAAATATCCGATATAATATCATTCTTGGCATAGACGGAAGGATGGGAGCAAGCGTGGCTACAAGGAAATGCTTCACCACTGATGATAGAAGGTACAGCACCTTAATTACTTTCGGAAACAAACAAATCCAATGTTAGCCCATCTAGAGGAACATCCAAGACGAAGCTTCAGTATTTCTCAACTCCATCCTAACCAGAGAGTAAGTGCATGTGTTTGTAGGTATGTTTAGGGACAATAGTTTTGGCTATCAGGCTCCGAAAGTTCTCAATAAGTTACTCACAGGAATGTGAGTGGAAGCACTGTTCATAAGATCTGTCCAGCATACATTCCAAAAATGTTCATAAGTTCTCCTATAGCTAATTGTTTCCAAATATCTGCACACTTGATTACCAATAGTCTCCACAAGAACAGAAGCCACCTTGAAACCGATGAAAACGGATTCGATCTCTAACAATAATCACTCTGCTTAATAGTCTCGAAATCATTTTTATCCAACTGTGACAGTCAGGGCAGATCCGGAGGTTTTTTGAAACTCTGATTTCTGTGCCTGGGCTTGTCTTTAGAATTCCATAGGCCACAGCCAACTTTTCACTGTGATGAGACAAGTTTCCTTCCTTTTCTTCTTCAGAGACATCCATCAAAACCAACTCTGTTGCAGGCAGAAATCCCTCCAACTTAGTTCGTTGGATCAAACCTCCTAACACCTTGTTTATTGATTGTATTTCAGGATGAGACCTATCACCTGCCTTGAACCGGTGAATGATACCTGCCAACTCCAACCAACTCTTTCCCTGATTTTTGTGAACTCCTTTCTTTTGCATTAATTCTCTAAATCTCTGTGCACTATCCCATCTTTCAAGAGAGCAATACATGTTTGACAGCAAAACATAATCACCACCCTTGAGACGTGATATATTAGCAATCGCGGTTTCACCCAGTTCTGGCTTTTTGTAAGTTCTACAAGCACTAAGAAGTGCCCTCCAAATAACAACATCTGGTTCCATTTTCATAGAAGTAATTATGCCGTAAGCCTCCTCAACATGTCCAGCTCGACCTAAGAGATCAACCATAGCTCCATAATGCTCAAGCTGTGGCTTAATTGAGTAATGACAGGTCATAATATCAAAGTACTTGCAACCCTCTTCAACCATACCACAATGAGCACAAGCCGTTAAGAGTCCAAGAAAAGTTATAGAATCAGGCAACACATTTTCCACCTCCATCTTCAAGAATATCGTAATTGCATCTGTAGCAAGTCCATGTACTGCTAATCCGCTTATCATTGCATTCCAAACAGAGACGTCATCTCGTTGGACACTATCAAAAACTTCCTTCGCTGCTTGAATTATACCACATTTCGAGTACATGTCTATTAGTGCTGAACTCAGTATATAATTTAGTTCAATTCGTTTGTCAGTCATCAAATGATGCACCCAAACTGCATGATTAAGAGCACCAAGCCGGGAACACCCAGCCATAACAGATGCAAAAGTAAACTTATCCGGTTCAACATTTAATCTAAGCATCTCCCGGAACAATAAAAACGCCTCCTCAAACCGTGCATTTCTAACGTAACCTCCAATCATTGAGTTCCAAGACACCACATCTCGGGCTGGCATTTTAGAAAATACCTTCTTGGCAATACCATATTCTCCAAGCCTCATTAATTTTTCAATAATCATGTTAAAAGTGACCAAATCAAAATCCCAACAGAAAATTTGATCTAGAAACCGATAAGCAAGGCTGAGTTGATCACAGTGCTTATAAGCTGATATCAGAGAAGCTACAATAGAAGGGTTAGTCCCATAACCATGTTTAATGATCATTGTGTGGGTTTCAATTACAGTTCTAAGATCAAAGGAGGACTTGCACGAATTAAGAACACGACAGACCTCTTGATGATCTGCAAGAGGAGGGAAGTTACATAATCAACCCATACAGTCTAATAAGTATCTTAGTTCCAGCCATAAAAATGTAATCAACTCAGAGAGTACGAGAAAGGATACTGTAACATCAGTTTCATGTGAGAAATTGAAAAATATATATATATGTAAAGCTGATGAGCACCTGTGATGCGGGTCCATCGGGATGCCATGGAAGAGTGTGTAGTGAACTTGTAGGCTAGATGTCTCCGCATGTTTTCGTGCTTTTTATTTCTTTCTTCCTTCTCCTACTCTGCGACAATTTGAAAAGCTGTTCTTGCGCCCGGTCGCTCTTATGTTTTCAACTAGTTCCATTTTATCTGTAATAATGGGCTTCTTTTCTTTTTTTTCCTGAAGTTCTAAATACCCCTCCTCATCGTTCTAAAGCACCCCTCACGAGTCTTTCATATGATTGGTACTGAACATAAATGCCACATGGCAGATTTTAAATGGTTTATGAGTACATAGCATGCGCTTTAAACTTTTCTCCTTACTAAACGTTTTTCTAGGTCCGTCATTAATTCTCATCTCGGTCGCATTGGTTTCATACTTCCTAGCTAATGTAATCTTTTGATTTGAACACACTAACATTACGAAAATCGAGGGAAAATGTTACTTAGCCTCCTTTGACGTGCAACGTGGGACAAGAATTCTTAGTCAGACTGAAAGAGATGGGGACTGATTTCAAAAAGTATTGCCCTTGCATTGTTTTAATTATTAAAAAAAAAAAAAAAAAAAAAACAAGTAATAAATGTACCACATATCTTGTTCGATGAAAATTTGGACTACTGCGTGAGATTATTAAATTTCGTTATAGTGCGAATTAAAGACTCGAGAGACTTTAAATCTTTGCCTAGCCTCTCCAAAACATGTAGGTTTTTTTTTTTTTTTTGGAATTCTACATATTTTATAACAACTATCTCAAATTTAGAAACCACAAATATACAACCCTAAAATCAATCAAATTTGGGGCTACCGGGAACACATAATCACATCAAAGCTTATGTCAATCAAATGATCAAGTAGAGAATGTCAATTGAAATACCAAACAATTCTAAAACATAGGCATGGCCAGATAACACTAGATCCAGCTAACACAAGAAAACAAAGAACACTAACATGAATGAAAATCAATAATACCCAAAATAAATTATACAGTACAATCTCTATAACTCGAAGACAGCAACAAAGGATGACTATTAAGAAATAGGGTATGACGCGTTAGATAAGGAATCCCTACAGCAATTTGATTTTCTTTCTAAACTTGAAAACTTCGTTGAAACACTATAAGATCTGTGATTGCAGCGCTTAACTCCAGATGAAAATCTCCAGTATCCATCATTGCCTTGAATCCCCAAAGAGGCATGCAACCATTTATTTTCACCCATCACGTGAAAGATACACTAATAAAACCAAAAAGTAGTTGGGATTTTAGAGCTGGATCCAGTTATCAACTGGATCTAGCCCTAAAAACCCCAAAATCTACAAGAAACCAAAATAGGAAGAGTACAACAAGGAGTAAAGAAGGGGAGCAGCAAGAAAACGTTAAAAATCAACCCGAATCTGGTCGAAAAAAGCTTCCATGAAAGCTTTCTCTCTCTAAGGACGAGAGATATTTTTTCTCTCTCTAAAGAGAGAGCTTTGAGAAGACCCTGTGTTTCAAAGCAAGTGGTTAATATAGGTTTGAGTGATTAAAATCTCAGCTCATAATGTGTCCAAACCACAGGTGATATAGTAAATACTGTTGTTTAGGATTTGTTATTTTTTATTTTTTTGAAATATTGGAAATTTCATTACTTCTCTCCTAACTTTAAGAACAATAATTTACAAACAATGAACACCCATACAAACTTGGGAAGACATCAAATAAACTCAAATACACTTCTAGATCTCTTTTCAAGAATAAGGAAGCTAAGATGGTCAGATAGATTGTCAAGTGTTTCACTAATCAGGAAAATACTTGACATCACTGTAATTGGTCAATCCATCAAGTAATTAAACACAATAAATAAAAATATTACCCAAATGAAATATCAGCAACAACACCCAAAATATACTATACATAACAGTCTCCTTGCATAAAAAATAAATCATCTTCTTTAGTTACACCCTAAATCCTAACTATGGCAAACTGAAGGACAAACCTTCCTTTAAAAAAAAAAAACCAAAACTTATATAGTGACACAACCATCATGAAGATCGCTAGTTTCCCCGTCGTAGAGAAAAGAGGACACCTAGGACACGCCACTACCTCTGAATAGCAAGGGAGCTTGTTGAATGTTGATCTTCATAAAAAACTGTGAGTCAACGGCCATCGGACTAACAAAACAAAAACCCCAAAACCCCTACTAGAAACAAAGGAGGAGACCGAGACTCTAAAATGGACCTGAAAGGCAAAGAGAAAAAGAAGAGAAAGAGCAAGATTTGGTCAGAAATCAAGTGGAAGACGATCGGATCTATCGAGAAATGAAGCTTAAAAAGAAAGCTTCTCAGGCTTTCTCTCTTTGGAGAATTCTATAAAGAGGCTCTATAAGACGTGTTACACCCAAAATTTAAAATATAGTGTTTGGAAGTTATATATGTAATTGTCTTCTTATTTACTTTCTTCTAGTCTTCATAAAAAAAAAAATTCTAACTTATTGTGTTCCCTTTAAGGGTCTCACTTAATTCTCTAATGTGAGAATATCCTCTATTCTGGGTTTTCAAATCCCTAAATTCGAACCGTTAAGTTTAATCATCATAGAAATAGCATCTTTTATTATAATCACACAAATAACCTATCTGCAAACTAGCAAACCAACACTACCAAGGCCATTAAGCAACTGACTAACCAAAACTCTTTATACCACTTATTACAAAAATATAAAACAAAATTGCAATAACCGTTATTTATGTGATTTGTAGAATTCATAATACACTCAATAGTTAATCAAATCCACAAGTAAGCAAACTGAAATATATCCCAAAAGATAATAATATAGAGATTTTACATGATTCGACATTAGCATATATCTATAGGTCAAACTCCAAATAATATCTCCACTATTATCATTTATATTGGGTATACACGATGTTAACTCTCAGACAACAATCTGAGAAATATAAACAACACAGGAAAGAGAAATCACAACAATCTCACTACAAGAGCTCACTATTCGAGATGGATTCAAAACAAAGATTATTGTTCAAGGTTGACCCTAAACCTATGTGAGAGACGCGACCACTGTAGACCCTTAAATTTTAGAAATTTTCAAATTTTAATGTTTTATAATTAGTTTGTAAATACATAAAGGTTCAGGACAACATGTGTAGTAAAGAGACCTCTTGTTTGTCCCTCTCATGCCTAAACTTTAAATCCAACTTCTCATTTTTCTTTTTTTTTTTGAAAAAAAGAAACACAAGGAAGGTTCAAACTTAAGCGATAGAGAATTTTTCTTTTATTATTATATGAATATATTTGTCTTATAATATATATATTTTTTTTCATAATGAAATTACTATGTACGCACAAAAAAAATAATAAAATAGGTTATATATATATATATAAAACCTATTTTATTATTAATATGAATAAAGAGATCCACTAATTTTTCGTACAAAGTCTTTAAAATGTCAAGATCGGCACTATTGTTACTATAAGAAAAGGCAAACCTAATTTTCTTTCTTCTCTTGCCTTTTCTTTTGATTTCTTGGCTGCCTCATACCTACGAGGTGGGCAAAAAAATAGGGACTGCCCGACCTGGACCCAACCGACTTGAAATTGTCAAGTTTCATTTGAAATTCGGTTCAGGATTGATTTTTTAAGGTAAAAACCGATTTAAATCGATGTTGGGTGGTTTTTGGGTCGGAAAAAACCGACCAAACCCGAAACTGGCTAGATTTAAAAAAAAAAATGAAAATATAGAATGTCAAATAACACCCTAATAAGCCATTTCACACTTTTTTTCTCCAATCTCAAACCCTAGCAACCAACACCCATCTTTTTCTCTTCCTCTCAGTTCACTCATTTTTAAAGAATCAAGTCATCAACACTCATTTTCAAAAGTCAAATAACTCATAAAAATTTTGACCCAACTCTCTCTCATCATCACAGCAACATCATTTGTTTTGGTATGTCAACATCGCTTCTTTTCTTTTCCTCATTGAAACTAGCTCTCATATGCGTCATCATCATTTTTCAACTAGAGGAGCTCTGGTGGAGTTGTTGGAAGGGTAGGAATGTAAGGCTGCAATTTAAATGAATCTAAGAGATTAATTAAAATTCAATTTATTGTTATTAATTTGGTCTGGCTCAAATTTTAGAAATAAGTAAGTGTATAGATAAATACCCTCTTGAATGATATTTTTAAAGGAAATCAAGAAAATTGGGTATGAAAGGAAAAAAGTCATAGCAAAATATGGGGTGTGGGATGCAAAATATAAATTTACAAGTTAATAATTGTGGTGTGACATGTCCATTGAAATTAAGAAAAAAAAAATAATGTAAAAATTGGTGCCGATTGAGACAAAGAAAAAATAATAAAAAATAAAATAAAAATGGAGAGTTGGAATGGTTATGAAATGATGACAAGAGATCAATAATTAAGGGGTATAGTATGTGTATATATATATATATATATATATATATATAGGTCTTCAAAAGCAAATCAAACACACTGATCCATATAGCAAAAATCAGAGAAAGAAAATAAAAGAAGAAGAAGGCTATGTGCAAGGAAATATATTTAAGAGTAGATTTTTGGTGTGCAATTATTTTAGTTTTAGACTTAATTTTCTTATTGATTTTTACGAATTTTAAATAGGTTTTTGTGTGTGTGTGTGTGTGTGTTTTTTTTTGTGGAAAAGAAATCATGGATAACACGGGTGCTATTAATTCGAAATAAAACTTGAAATTTAATATGTGAGTGGATTTTTTTTTATTTAAATTGAATTAATTGTTTATAATTATCTATATTTTTAGATTTGGTTATTTATGGATTATTATAAATGAATTATTTGTTAAATAATTAATATCTTAAATTCTTTATTCAGTTGAATTTAGTTGTTTTAAATTATTTAAATTTAAGCTTTTATTTATTTATTCGTTATTAAAAGAAAATTATTTAATTAGTTATTTGATTTATTAATTATGCATTATGATTTATGATTTGATTATAGAATATTTATTTTTGATAATTATATTTATATTCAGAAATCGATTTATACATTTTGTATATGAAAATGATTTAAGATTTAAAAATGAATAAAATGAGATTTTTAGAACATCAAGATTGTACTCTTCCCTCTAACGATCAAGCAGGTTTCATGTGTGTAACTTCTATAGAGTCGCCTAGCACATGTATAACAGATGTCAGAAAAGTCATTGAGTTATCGAGAGAATTAATGAGTCGCCCAGCTCGTGTATGACAGATGTTATCCACTACTCTGTGTATGTTGAGTATCTCCACCACGTATAACACATTTCTCTGGGTACTAAATTGGTGTAGATCGATTTTTTATTAGTAAACAGAAATTATCCATAAAAGTATTTATATTTCATTATAATAGGAGATGTAGTTTTAGTATTATTTTCATATGCAAATGAATATAGATCATTAAGATTTTATTTATTATTAGTTTTATGTTATATATGTTAATTATTATTGAGAATGATTTATTAAGTTTTTTTTTATAGTATATCCACTCGATGGGCGTTAGTGCTCATCTTTTTCAAATAATCATCAGGTCTCAAAAGAAACTTCCAAATAGGAGAAATGATATTTTAATATTGTATATAGATTTTGTATATTATATGACATCTACGTTTACGTGTATATACTTATCACTTTAATGTTTGTAAAATATTTAATTTCTTGTTAGTGTTATTTATGTTTTGATTTTTCGATTTGAAAATGATATCAGCATATTTTATAGTTATATTCTCATAGGAAAAAAAGTTTGTTTTATATATTTTATATGATTTTACTCATATTTGAAATATTCTATAAGTGTTTATTTTAATTATTACAGAGTAGAATTATTAGTTAAATAGTAGACTATATTACTAAAATTTTTATTAAACCACCTATGTATTATTAAATTTCCAAATGATTTCTATTAGAGAGTTTAAAGTTGTATATAAGTTTTCAACATATCACATGATTTTCTCGAACTTAAGATAGGAGTCTGAAAGGGTCTTATCAAGGAACCTGGAATCGCATAACCCTATCTTCCTCTTTCTTATTTTTATTTTTGGTTTTCTGGTTTTTAGGATTTGAACAAGTTTTTGGTTTTTTGGTTTTTGGGATCTAAACAAAATTCTAGTAGGAGCTCATAACCCTATCTTCCTCTTTTTCATTCTTATTTTTGGTTTTTGGGATCTAAACGAGTTTTTTCTTTTATTTTTTGTTATTATGCAAGTTTTTTGGTTTTTATTTTTGGTTTCAATCTTCCTCCTTTTTATTTTGATTCTTGGTTCTTGGGATCTAAACAAGTTTTTTCTTTTATTTGTTGTACACAAGTAAGTTTTTTGGTTTTTTTTTTTGGTTCAGGTAATTGAAGAACTGAAGAAGCGACATTTGTGTTTCAAGTTAATTAGAGGCCTAATTCAAGACTCAAACCAATATGGATTGACCTGGACCGAACTAACCCAACATAACTCAATCCATGTCGGTTTATCCAACCAATTTGAGTTGAAAACCGACTTAAGTCAATTTCAGTGAAAACCGACCAACCAGTGCCCACCCCTACTCACACGCCTCCAACTCAAGCTAAAGAAACTTGTTTTTATAACAAACTTTTAGGTTATTAAAAATCTTAAAATGACCAATTTGCCCTCCATTATTATGGTCTAAATAACATTGGTTAGCAAGCCCAATGCTTTTGAAGAATGAAAAAATTTTGAAAAGAGTTTTTAGTGTTTAAAAGCTCTTTCCCAACCAACGTGTGGGTAATTTTTTCGTCTTTGTGTGAATAGTTTTATCCCGTCTTTAGGAGTTTAGATCTAGATTGTGCTTTAGAGTCCGATTCCTACCAGTTCTAACAATAATTTGGTATAACACTAGTAAGTAGAAAAAAAAAAAAACCTCTTTCCTAAACAAGTTTCTCTATAAACTTTATTAAGTATTTACTTTTCAATATTCTATCAATAAATAAAAAAATAATAATACCATACATATCCCTTTTATGCGTCATTGTTCCTTTTTTTACGTGAACTCTAATGAACAAGGTCCACAATTAGAGCTTCTTCTCAATTAAGTGAAAATTGATTAAACCTACACTTTTGTTAATATATCATAACCTCAAGTCTTAAATATTGTAGTTAGATTCTTTTTTATTGGCTTAAATTTTTAGGTCTGGTGGTAACTAATATGATATCAGAGTTTAGATATCTCTAGTTTATACCCACTTTTCTCCTTTTATCTATCATATTGTTGCACATATTATACGGTAAGGGGTGTTTAACATATGTTCACCACCTGTTATCTATCAAACTCTGGTTCAAACTTTCTCTTCTCCCTTTATCTATCATCTGTGTTGTTGCACATGTTATACGATACGAAACATTTAATATACGTCCATCATCTGTTATCTGTTCACGTTGTACGTGAAGATGAATGTTAATGTATCATAACCTTAAGTCTTAAATACTATAATTGAGTTCTTTCTATTAACCTAAACTTTTGAACCTAGTGATAAGTAACAAATAGAATATTATGTTTGTAGAAAATATCTCTTGTTCAATGATTTTTCAAATGTTCAAAACAAATTCCCAACACTACTGAAATAGTTATGCAGTTTATTGTTTAAGAAAGAAACGTTAACATAAAAGCCAACAAGCAAAGACAATCAGAGAGAAATCCTAACTCATCTTCATAAGCCAAAGCATGCCTTCTGGGAACATAAAGAACACCTTGGACGGGAATACACTCCAATAGATTAATAATATTTGAAATAGTCAAACCAACAATACCATAAAGAACACACGTTTTCATGTATAAAAGTGCTACCCACTGTAGTAGCTTATCCAATTCAGGAGTCACCAGACATAGATGGACCAACCTAGCTCTCTGGCCCATTCCACGCCTTTTAAGACTGCTAAAGCTTCAGGAATTTCCACTGCAAAAACAGCTATGAACTTATTAGGTAACTTAGACTGCCACAACCAAGCCGACCTCATTACGATAACCAGCCGAATACTCGCTACCCCATCCTTGAAGACACTTGGATTCAGCCGGTTATACTGCTCAAATAACATGTATTTAATTGTTGTAGTCATCCATAAAACAGAAAATGACATTAAAATTGAATGAGAATTATCAATGCTTCCTCCCATATGTACAACCTAATCTCCATTGATTGTAAGAATAAGTGCCATTATATAATTTCAGCAAAAGGAGATATGCTTGAAGGCGCCAGGTTCTCATAACTAAATAGAAGTGAAGAAACACATGGTATTGGAGGATACGGCCCAACGCACCTCTGGCTTGTAAGTTTGGCAACAAAAGAAGGAAGTGAAAGAGTGCAAGTGCACGCACCGGATTTGTAACAGGCGCGTAATCGAGAGACAAACCACAATAATGTATAGTGAGACAAGAAAACTGGGTTAACTGTCGTGTCATCGGAACAAGAATAGATTGAAAGATGAGAGTTGGATACCGCCTTGTTTATATATTTTATATGTAGCCGAACAATAATAGTAAATGAAGAGAAGAAATGGACAAACAAAATAAAAGGATAACCCTTTTGTTTTTATTTTTATTTTTTTTTTAGATAAAGAAAAAAATTATTGGTATAATTTCAAAAAACACTATAATTTATAAAAATATCTATTTTACTATTTATGATTTTATTTTTACTAAAAAATCCCTCTGGCATTAATAAAAATATTTAAAATACCTTCTATAAGATTGTGAATGATGATAATGTTCATGATTATCACAGATTCTATTATATTGACTTAATTAACCGTTTGACTTTAGGAACAAAATGAGAAATACAATAAAAATTAAATAAATATAAAAATATTAATAAATAATATTAAATATAAAAATATAATACTAAAATTAATAAAATAAATAAATAATATAATATAATAAATTAAAAATAAAATTAGAAAACCAAAAACCCATTTCATTTTATCGCCACGCAACATCATCATCATTATCTCCTTCTTCTTCATGTCTATTTTCTTCTTCATCTTCCACTTATCTCACGTCACGATTGTCACCCATCTACACCGCTAATAACTATAGCGCACCCATATCCATTGGCGCATTTGAAACTATATTTTGACCCACCTATCTCCTTCTCCTATTTTGACACATATCCCACCTCATCGCTTTCCCTCTCCCTCTCCCTCTCCTAACCGTTCTCTCTCTCATCTTCCTTCACCTTTCCTTTCAAATTCAGATTTGCTGCTCAAGGCTTAAACCCCATCGCGTCTATTGATATGTGGTTCGGATGAGTGATATTGGTTTAGGTTTGATTAAGGTTGACAGTGGTGGTGATGGGTTTGATTATGTTTGACGGTGATGGTGGTGATGCTAGGGTTTGGGTTTGATTTTAGGTTTAAGGATATTAGTTTAGGTTTGATTGAGCTTGTTGTTGTGAATCGGTGGTGGTGGTATTGAGGTTTAAAGGTTGAGTTTCTAGGTTTGTTGTTGTGATTGAGTTTGTGCGATTGATGATAATGATTGAGATAGATAGAGGCTTCAGTTGATTATATGATTTTGATTCTTTCTATCCATCTGGAAAGAAACTCCCCATAATTATCTGTAATGACACAAAAAAATCAAACTCGTTAACCTATGTTGATGGTAATGCTACTTCAGTCTGAAGATTAACAAAAATATCTAAGAAATTATCCTAGTTAGAGGAGTTCAATACATTTTTGAAGTTGCACAAAACGGACCAACATCATTTAAGATATAGGTAATTTTTTTTTTTATTTTTCTTTTTTTGTTAATTTTTCTTAAACATCAATCTAAAATTAATCTCCCTTTTGATTTTTTGATTTTTTATATTTTTATATTATTTAGATTTAATATTATTTATTTTAGCTTTTTATATATTACATTATTTAAATTACGGATAAATTTAATATTTTAATTTTTTTAATATTTTTGTTAAAAAATTAATGATAAGGAGAATTTTAGATAAAAATAAAAGCATGATGGTAAAAATGAATATTTTTATAACTTACGGTAGTTTTTGGGATTATCCCATAACTATTTTTACTGTATTGCATGCAAGGCAGCAGAGCCAGTGGAGTAAATGACTCACTCAATTTGTTAGCATCCTGCAGCGACGTGTCGTGTCTTCATTCTATTGGAAAACAGACGTACCATCCGGTTGACTAAAGTTTTTATTGCTACTGAATTCTGGAAAGAAGATAAAGATATCTCACTCTCACAAGTGCTGTTCACTTTCTTTTCATCCTTCAGCTAAAAAACAAAGCAACAAAAAATTAATAAAATAACAGGAAAATTCATTCAAAACCTCTCATCATTCAACTGTGTTGTTGTGGAATCAGAACGTGTTTTAGGACACCTTGATACGGGCCATTGAATATGCGACACGTGGCAAAATATACGGCTTGATAGATTGTCAGCCCCAACTTCATCGGTTGGGGTGACGGGTGTGAGATAGGAACAGGAGCAGCAGATGGTGGCACCATAATCTAAGTATATTGTTTTTCAAAGTACCAGAAACAATCTTTTTCCAGAGGAGAGAGAGAGAAAGATAGAGGTTCAGCAACTGACTCAGCTGAGACACCATATGGTTTTCTGTACTTGGCCCTGCGGGTTTTGCACTGCCAAGGAATACTATTTCTTATATGTAATATACGTAACATACAAGAATATATATCCATATTTTTAATTCTCTCATCAGCCTTGCCATCGATGCCAAAATTACCAATTAACCCCTGGTTAATGACAGACTTTTTCAACCAAGCTCTGAGCGCTTTTCAGTTTTGTACATTTTGGCTTCATTTGGAAGATGAAGCCTCTCAACATCATCCGAACCTTTCTTAAATTCTCTTGGCTGGATTTAGTTGTGGTAAGACTTCTCTTTTATCGATGTTACTCATTATACCCCGTTATACAAACATTTATAGCCCAGGATGATTGAGCGAAGTGGGGGTATTTTCGTCCTTCAACTTTTGAATAAGGTTGACGGAAACGAATTAATAAACTCCAATACGCACTTGTCAACTCATGCACAACCAGAGAAGTCAAGAGGATAATATATGGCGCCCACGAGTTCATAAATTTTACCGTGGACGAAGTGGACAGATGAATGAATAGGAATTTAACTTCAAAGTCTCTTAGACCTCAGTTGGGCATATAAGAATAGGTTGTATTATTTTGATATAATTGAATTGAATAAATTAATATTATGATTTGTTTGGAACTATATGAGATTGATTTAAAAGTAATATTATCCATTATTTGATCTATCATGAAATTGAATAAAAAATAATTATGTATTATCTTATATTTATAAAATAAAATAAAAATATTTTAATATTATTGTAAAAGTAAAATTTGAATCTTTAAAAATAATTTTAAATAATATTTATTTTATTATTATTGAAATATATTATTTTTTAATATTTTAATAAAGCATATAAAAATAATATTAAAAATAAATTTAATATTTTATATAATTAATGTAAGCAAAGAAAAAGAAAAAAAAAATTCTCATATTAGAATAAAATAAAAATGATTACATGTGATTAGAAAAATCCAATCTAATACAATAATCAAAACAAGGGATTATATTGAAATTTATCCAATCTCAATGCAACTCCTTGTAACAAGCAAGACCTCAGACGTTAACTTTTTTTTTTTACAACGCTTTAATTTGTGTGATTATAAAACAAATTATTATTATTACTTATATGTATTAATTATATATACGTATTTATCAAATTACACGATATCATTGACAAGTACTGAATTGAGGCTTTACTAGATTTGATGAGGTGTCAAAATTTGAGTGGATGAGAATTCTCGTAAGGAGAATGTAAGGGAAGCAGCCAAGACGAGACTCAGTTTGACTGGTTAGGTTCCAACTGTCAAGTTCCAAACTAACAGAATATATGAACCACATTTTCCTTGGCTTAGTTTCCTAATAAAAACCATAAAAATCAGTTATTTAAGGGCAGTATCGTGAACACAGAAACACTTGCCTTTCTAGCAAGCCTACAGCTCTCTGCTGTTCAATTCCAGAACACAAAAGATTTTCACTGCTCAGTGGTGCTAAGAGAGCAAAAACGAAAAAAAAAAAAAAAAAAAAAAAGGAAAAGGAAACAGGAAGACAGATATGGACCCTGAAGCATTCACGGCAAGCCTATTCAAGTGGGACCCACGAACGGTGGTGCCACAGCCTGCCCGGCTGTTGGAAGGGGTGACCACACCATCGGCACCTCTGGTTGGTTCGGCAGCCTATCCTATGGTGCGTCCGAGGGATTTGGGTGGTCTAGAGGAGTTGTTCCAGGCTTATGGGATCAGGTACTACACGGCTGCGAAAATAGCGGAGCTTGGGTTCACAGTGAACACGCTATTGGACATGAAAGACGAGGAGCTTGATGAGATGATGAACAGCTTGTCTCAGATATTTAGGTGGGAACTTCTCGTTGGAGAGAGATATGGTATCAAAGCTGCTGTGAGAGCTGAGAGAAGGAGGCTCGAAGATGAGGATTCTAGAAGGCGTAACCTGTTGTCGGGCGACACTACCAATGCGCTTGATGCTTTGTCCCAAGAAGGTAACTGACTTGTTCTTTCTCTGCTACGTACTGTACAATTGAAAAATTATATATCTCACAAGGGTCACCATTATTGTCGATTTCTTTAATTTTTTTATATGCTTATAAAAGCAAAGAATCTCTAATAAACATAGATTTGAAGTTTTGAATACAAGATGCTTAAGTTATTTGGGAAATATTTGTCAAGATTGTATCACTTCAGTGTAACGTTTTGTTTTTAGGCGTTCTTGTTTGTGTTTTTTTTGTTTGGTTTTGCATCTTTCGCTTAACTTCAAAGTGTTTTAAGTGTAAAACTCTGTTTACGTGTAGGTAGACTCCTTTACCTTAGCTTCTTATATATATATACATATATATATCTAATTTTTTTAAAAATTCTCATTTATCTCCTAACATATTATAAAGTAATTGATGTATGACGAGAATATATACAATATCACGTCACTAGTATTTCAATAAGTTCATCTAAGCATTTGTAATATTAATGTTCATTTTTATAATTTGGGTGGAATGTGATCATTTTCGATTTCATGGGTAGGGTTATCACAAGAGCAAGTGCAGCAAGAGAAGGAGGCGGCAGGGAGCGGCGGCGGAGGGACTTGGGAGGCAGTGCCAGGAGCGGCGGCGGCGGCGGCGGAGAAGAAGAAACAACGGAGGAAGGTTCAGAGGAAGCTGGTGGATGTTAACAACATCGATGATGAGAACGAGGACGACGATAACGGTGGTAGTGGTGGCACCGAGAGACAGCGAGAGCACCCCTTCATCGTGACCGAACCTGGTGAGGTGGCACGTGGTAAAAAGAACGGCCTAGATTACCTCTTCCATCTCTACGAACAATGCCGAGATTTCTTGATTCAGGTCCAGAACATTGCCAAGGAGCGGGGCGAGAAATGCCCAACCAAGGTAAGATTTGATCTGGACCGTCCATTTATATCACTTGAGTCCATATATATATGTGTATATATATACACAAACTATAGAATATGATATTTTATCACTTTAATGTGAATTTGCACTGCTGCACTTACTAGTGCCGTGGTACGATAACTCGTGATTGATGACTCAGCCCAAGGTGGTGGGACGAGAATTGGGACCCCGTAATAAGATACTAGTTTATTCACGAGCTGGTCCAAAGAAACTGTGACAAGTCATGTACAGGGAAGGTGGGGCCTGTTCATGAGGGCCGAAAATTGCAGGCGTTATGCTTGATTAATTTAGTGTCGTTTTAACGAGTCCGTACAGTGAGTGTTGGAGTGGCCTGATCCGGTTGATAATCGGATGCATGATTGCATTGGCATTTTGTTACGATGCAGTCAGGAGTAAGGCGGTTCTCGATCATGAGTTAAGCTCATTGTCCAGCGGATACAAATATGCATCCGGATACAGGACAGAATCCATTAAACCTCTCTGAGCCAATGGCCTTGGAAAATCAATAGGTCCCATTAATAAAGTTCATTGATCCTTTCATGCATGCCCAAGTACCGTGCATTTTGCATTTAGATCTAGTCACTTAATATATATATAATATTTCAGGTAGGGAAGGATGTTATCAAATTTTTATTTTAAAATTATTAATTATAACTATATATTTGCAGTGGATTCCATCATTATGGTGGGATAAGATCCATTAAAAAATAGCGGTTATAATTTATGGTTCTAAAATAAAAATTTTAGGACGTTATTATTAGGGAATCATTATATATAAATATTAGGTGAAGGTGATGTGATCAGTCTAACAGATGCACAGTGCATCTTCGCAACAAAGCTTCTCTTCTTATTTTACTAGAAATGTGTGGTGCACGCATCTGTTGCAACGAAGCTCGTCTCATATATTTCTGATAGATAGGTCAACTCAATCATATGCATTCATGAGAAGAAGATCACTTAGGTCCGTTCTCTTAACGCAATGAGTTTGTTCTACAATCACAACATATAATATAATATGAAAATCATGTGTCATTAGACAAACATAGCACATAACTCCGCATGTAAGAACTATACGAAAGCAGTGTATATATTATTCTCATCTAATACTATTTTTTTATTATTATTTTAAATTGGGGATGTAATTTATAAAAGCTAGTCCCAATCTAGTTTTATATTACAATTTAACTAAATAATATCGTTATCCAAAAACAAGATATATGTCTTGTTTTTAAAACAAAGAGTTGCATTTGTCATTACTACTTGAAACATTTCCCTAACAAGAAATAAGTATCATTTGAGGACTTACATGTGCAGCTGGGTATATAACTACAGGTGACCAATCAAGTATTTAGGTACGCAAAGAAGGCAGGAGCGAGCTACATTAACAAGCCAAAGATGCGACACTACGTGCACTGCTATGCATTGCATTGCCTGGACGAGGAAGCATCCAATGCATTGAGGAAAGCTTTCAAGGATAGAGGAGAGAATGTTGGGGCGTGGAGACAGGCGTGTTACAAGCCTCTTGTCGCCATCGCAGCCCGTCAGGGTTGGGACATTGATGCCATTTTCAATGCACATCCTCGACTCGCCATCTGGTATGTTCCTACTAAGATTCGCCAACTCTGCCATGCCGAGCGTAACACAGCCACAGCTTCTAGCTCTGCTTCCGGTAGTGGTGATCAACTGCCCTTCTAAAGCTTGAGTGTCTGATATCGAATTTGCTTTGTTGAGATATAGGACGATTAACCTAATTATTTAGCATATTTATATTATGTTACATTCGTGAGTGAATGTTTGTAACCGCTATATGATGATGTCCTTGGAGTAATTAGAGCAGCTAATTACTGTCTGTCACATTCGCGTTTCACTTAAAGAAGTTTGACGTTGAATCGTTATTGTTTTTCGTTCAATTTATTATTATTAACTTTTTTAATAGGTTCAATTCCTTACGTTTATAAATTGGGATATTCAGTTGTGAATAAGAGATAAAAACACTAGATAAGGAAAGAGTCGATCAACAATAGTGCTATTGATCTCTCAAAAAGTGGCAATATGAGTTATCATGTCCTGTTAGTATCACATATAATTTGTTAAATTTTTGGGACGATCTCAAAAAATCTATTGTAGTTTATAAAAATATTCATTTTACCACATATAGTTTTATTTTTATTCAAAATTTTCTTTGTTAATAAAAACACTCAAAATACTTTCTAGAAATATGTGAAATAATGATTATGCTTCCAATAGTCAAAATTTGATGATGAAGTCATAAGAGATAAAATGATTTTTTATTAATTTTTTAACTTCAAAGGGAATTTTAGATTAAAATAAAATTATAGACGATAAAATGAATATTTTTATAAATTATAATAGATTTTTTGGGATTATTCTTAAATTTTTTTCTCAACCAAATACAATCTATACGTTAAACCTATTGTGTCATTAATCTAAATCTAAACATAACCTACTTATTAATGAATTATCAAATCCAATTACTCATGTTAATTAAGTAAGAAAACTCAATTTGATTAATCCAATTACCTATTTTAAACCATTTAATTAATTTAATTACATTACTCAATCTAATAAACCCATGTAATTAATGAAAATAATAAACAATTGTATAATATTGATTCAATATTTAATCATCTTAGAAGGGGAACAATTCCAATGCAATCTACTTATTTAACAGATTTAACGTTTTCATTCGTAGTGACTCAAACCTAAGAACGTATAATACAAATCTGTTAATTCATCTTGTATTATCACATAATCTAAGCAAGTACCACTCCTAAACTCTTGAATTAAATTATGTGGAAATTAAAATTGAATTGCTATTGATTTGGTTATTCAACTTAATTATGGTTTACTTCAATAGTTTCATATCTAATTCATGAAATCGTTTTAAGGTGAATATATATGTTGTACATGTGTGGTAAAATCGCTGGTCATTCATGTGCCAGGTGCATTTGTTACCAAATCTATCTTAAGATATAGATAAAACAAAATATGTCATAGAAGCTTAAGGGGTCGTTTGTTTTTTTGTCTGAAAACTAAACAGCGTTGTTGAAGGCTGAAGGTTGAATAGTGATTGAAATCTGAAACCTGAATAACATATTTGTTTTTTTTCTTTTACCTCTGAATATATTATAAATTTATTTGTTTTTTAAATCTAAAATTATCTGAAAACTAGTAAGTTGACATTTATACCCCTTTTATTATTTATTGTTATATAATTTTAATTAATTTAATACAAACATTTGAAAATAAATAATTTAATAAATTGTAAAACATTTTTATGTACATATTAATAATATTTTATTCTTAATTAAAATATAATAAAAATATATAGTTGTATGAATCATATTTATATATTTAAATATATTAATCTATTTAAAAAAAACTAAAAAAATAAATGTTTAAATTGTAAATTATAATATATTAGTTCAATTCTAAGATAATTTAGGATGAGATATATTTAAGTTTTACTTTTTAAATTATTTCTTGTGAGTATCAAGAAACAAAAAAGAAAAGAAAATTTGAGTAATATAAAATTAGGATAAATTTAAAATTGTGTTATTTTGGAGAGAATAAATTTGGAATAAAAACTTTGAAATGTGATTAAGTAATTTACAATTAAGAGAAAAATTAAAAATTCTTACTTAATTTTTTTTAGATTTTTTTGGTAGTTTTAAATGGTTTAACTACTTGATAAGCCCCGATCCTAGTTTCCTCAGATAATTTATTTCCGGCGATCGGATAGAGAATAAAAAGTCCAGAAATAGTGCAAGGGGTCCGATTAGAATTCAGTTATATTTATAAAGCCCAGAGTGTCGTGTTAGGAAAAAATGAGAATTTTCGGTGAATAATGTTCGGATCCAGAATGAATAGTGATTTTTCGAAAAAGATCCGAAATTAGTATTTAAGATCGAATTTGGACCCGGTTATATTGTTCAGGGTCATAAATTGAGATTTAGTGGGAAACAAAAGTTTTCGATGAATAGTGTTTTTCGGACGAAAATTTTCAGATATTGACCTTAACAGTCGAAAATGTCCGAAAGTAGTAGAAAAGTATAGAGAAACAGAAACGGATAAAAAAGAAGACCATTTGAGTCAGTTTTAAGCAATTTGAATAAAATTACGATATTGCCCTTTTGAGAGATTAATGAGTTTTAATGAGTTTAAACCCAATTGAATTTTTTTCGAAGCATGAGATTGATAGATAAGACACTCAATTAGAGTATTTCATGGTCAATTTGAAGATTTGATGACCATGGAATATTTTCAGAATATTTTCCAATCGAAGTGAAATTAGATCATAAAATGGGCAAAATGGACATTTTAAGTTAAGTATGCATGGATCACGCATGAGCATAGTATGCAGAAGTTTCAAGGAGTGTAACCCAGTGAATGAGAATGGGTTAAAGAGAATGGACATAAAAATCGAGTATTTAAGCTATAGATACGTATAAAAAGTTATCGGTTTATTCAACCGAATTTCGATTAGGAACATTTTTTTTATCAAGTATACATGAGAGGTATTAGACCGAAATTGAAGCCTATAAAGTTAAATTGGCTATAAGTTGTGTGTAGAATATTTATGGAATATTTTTCGAAAGTGATTAGAGATTAATTATATGTTAATCAAGCAAGGTGAGCTCACAGGATAAAGTAAAAGATATTTTAATTCAACCAATAAGAAAAGAGATAAGTGGCTTGAAAAGTAATGGTTATAGAAGTGCCACATGTCATCTAGTGATTGGTTGAATAGATAAATGGATGAGAAAATGACAAGTGGACCAATAGAATATAAAATTATATAGTTTGGGTATTAGTGAAATTATTGAAAGTTTGAGATATTAAATGAAATTTGCTTGAGGGACTTAATTGTAATTAAGCTTTAAAATATATATAAGTTTGTTTTGTCTCATATGGAGACATTTTGGTCGTGAAACAGAAAAGAAACAGTGAGGGAGAAAGAGAAAAGACGAGAGAGAGACGCCGAATCGCGCAAGAGAGAGAGAGGAAGAGAAGAGAGAGATCCGATCCGATTTTCGTCGAGGTTCCTTCACGAAAGTTGTTCCTCATCACCTCCTCTAGCTAACCCCCAAATTTGAAGCGAAAAGATCGCCTATTTGGTGAGTTATTTCAGTTTAAAGTTTGATAGTTTATATAAAAACCCATTCTCTCTCTAGCTTCTTTTTCAAATTTTAGTTTAAGGATGACAAGAGGGACTTGTAAGGGTGATTTTGGTATAATTTGTGAGTGATTTGGTGGAGTAAAAATGAGTGAAAGAGAGAAAGAAAGTTTAGGCAAAAATGGGTTTTTATGGGATCTGAATTCGTTTTCGAATCTAAGGCTTTAGATGGAAGCTATAGAGGTTAAGAAACAATCTTATGAAGTTAGATTTCGAAAACGAAAAGTTTAGGATCGATTTCGGAGCTAAACGGACGAGTTGAAGGGTGTTTTCCAAAGTCCTTCCCAATGCGTTCGTTTAACGTTCGAAACGATTTATTTAATCATGGTTGGATATTAGAACACTAGAGAATTAATTATTGAAGTTGTCGGATGTTCGAAACGAAAAATAATTTTTATTAGTAAGCGAAATCGAACTAATTTCGTTCAATGCATCCGACAATGAAATTAAGTATACTGAGGTATTTATAGGAAAGAATAAGTAAGATTTATGTAAAGAAAACGGATTTCGAAAGTCTCGATTGAATAGAAATTGAAATCCGAAAGTTTAGACGTTAAAGAGTATTAATAGAATTAAATGAGATTTTTATTGATTTTGAATGAGTTAAGTGACCCTAAATGAATATTTGATGTTTTAGGGTAAAAGCGGAAAGCTCCAGAGGTATACGGAGAAAAATCGGATTCTATCCGAGGACGTGTTGTGAGTGGAAATACAAGTTTTAAAGATTATATTTTCTTTAAAGTTTATTTAAAGTTAAAAGAATTTATTATAAATAGTTATTTATTTATTAATTGAATTTATATTATAATTCTAGCATAAAGATTTTAGTTTATTATTTATGTATATGAGAATGTGCTAGAATTAAAGATTTTAAGCTTATTGCCTTGAGATTTAGAATATTTTAGTATATTGAGTAATTATACTCGAGAATTATACATGCTAAAGTTATTTATAAATGAGAGGCTTCGGCCTTAGAAAAGTAAAGTTTTATTTCAAGAAACCAGAGAAAAGAAAAGTAGATTTTTATTATGAAAAGATTTTAGATGCCTATGGTTTACCCTAACCCCAGTTTAGTACCCGGCCGAATGCCCTATGCGTGATACGGCAGATGAGAGGAAGTCAGTCAGTGAGATTTGAGTCTAGTCGACTCTTGTGTGAGCGAGGCATGAGTGATCCGTATACACGTATAGGGTAGTGTAGTCGGTCCGCAGCGTGGGCCCGCTTTCGGCGACTACACATGGTAGATTCCCCACTCCTAGTGGTTAGCCAGATTTTAGATGCTACCACGTCAGGAGGAGATATTCCCTGGGTTACCATGTAGGCGAGCATTAGAAAAGATTTTAAGAAAAGATTTCAGAAAGTTTTCTAGAAAAGAATTTTAGTATTAGAAAATATTTTAAGAAAAGATTTCAGAAAGTGTTTTAGAAAAGAATATTAGAAAGCAAGTTAGTTTTTAAAAACTGTTTTTGGGAGAATACGTTATACAGAAATGAGTTTAGTTTATATAAATTATACCACTCACTGAGTTATACTCATAGTTTCTATAAATGTTTTTCTTAAAAATTCTCCCACAGACGCAGAAGCTAATTGCCCAGCAGATGAGGTTCAGTCAGACGTGCAGGTGGACGCGTAGGACGACACTTATTTTGATCATGTATATGTTTATATATATATAGTTGTAAATAATTTAAAGAAATAGTGGATGCATTAGTTAAAACTGTTTTATTAAAGTTTTCTGAAATTCAGATTTTATTTACTTGTTGTGGTTGTGTTGTGAAAAAAGAGCCGGAGGCTCTAGAAGTTGAGAAATTGATTTTATAGAAGTGTTTTTATAAACTGTATTTGAAACTTGCAGGGCGGCATGTTCGAAAAACAGCCGTTATGCTGCCCAAATTTTTATCAATCTGTTTTATAAATGTTCAAAATAAAAAGAAAAAATTTTCCAAGTTCCCGCTTCAATAGAAAAGAATTATGAAAAGTAAACGGCGTAGCTTTACGGGAACTTTCCAGTTGATCAGATATCCACTGGAAGGCTACCGTATGGCGGCCGGCAGGCCTAGTAAGGAGAGGGGCCTGTCACTACTTAAAAAAAACAAACGAAAATAACTTAATAGTTGTAATTCAACACTATTAAGTCTTAAGTGAGAAAAACAAACGACCTCTAAGTTTTCATTAAAAATATATATACATATATATATATAGAGAGAGAGAGAGAGAGAGAGAGAAAGGGCAAGTTTGTTAATTACAAATTTAATATATACAATTCAGTGTTAGTAAATCTTAAGTATAAAAAATAAACGATCTCTAAGTTGTCATTAAAAATATATATACATATATATATATAGAGAGAGAGAGAGAGAGAGAGAGAGAGAGAGCAAGTTTGTTAATTACATGGATATCACATGAAAAAAGTTTGAATAGCAGCTATGTTAACCATCTGGGGATAAAAGTATCTTTTCCTGCATCAACAAATAATTACATCCAAACCAAATTCTAAAATATTCCAAACACTTTTTATAATTAGAGATCTGCTAAAATAAAAATAAGAAGAACTAATTCCACTGCACTCTTTTGAGATCTGACTTGTTGACGTCCGGAAACGGTCAACCAGAGATTCTGGGGCCCAGACGGCGAACTTGGTAATTAGGATCGATTGTACTGGTTGAAAGGTAGTAAATGGTCTATTAATGAGATGCTAGGTTGGTGATTATTAACTCAGGTGAAGGAATGTCGGTCTTGGTTGTTGGTTGGATTCAATAAGGTGGTTAATGAGCAATTAAAGAAGGAGAGAGAGAGAGAAAGAGAAGATACACAAGGATTTTTGCGTGGTTCGGTGACTGCACCTACGTCCACGGCCACTCTGGAATAATTCCGGCAGAGTGACAGTTCTCTGGTGTGTTAAGCTTGTTGTACAGTAAAAATGTCTCCCCTCTTTATAGAGGAAGGGAGCTCACAATAAAATAATACAAAGGAAAAGTTTACACGTTATAGGCAACGGCTAGTTTCAACTAACCCTGACATTGTCATGCTGCATTAATTGCACCTGAAGAGGTCTTCACTTCATTAAATGCTTCTGGGTAATTGTGTAAACAGTTTCCAGCGGGAAATCATGAGAGTTGGTGATTCTGACAGCTTGCTGCACACGGTTTCTTATGGGTGGACTTTCTGGCCAGCCAGATGCATGCTGGAGAGGAGGTGAGGCGATCTGGGGTTCAGCGCGAGCTCGCGAGCTCGCGATTGGTGCGACCTCGCGAGCCGGGCTTGCAATTGCTGGCTTTGTCTTTGGGCTTCCTGGGCCCTTGCTTCTGCTCAAGCTTGACGAATATGCACTGGCCCATCTGGGCCCAAAACCAAAAAATGGGCATAACATCAAGCCCCCCAGCTCTCTGTGCGTTTTGCGGACTGGGAGCTGAATCAAATATACTATTGGCGCCCATTTTCAAACCTTCTGATTCCGTTTCAACCTTCGTACTGTAACTGCTGACACGCGGCATCCATTCAGGCGTTGGAGCCGAAAAAACGTGTCTCGGGACCGTACGCATTAAATGCGCACGTCTTGTAACTGACAGACGTGATGGCGCGTGACCGAGATCGATGCCCAGCCGTTAGATCTGTGACGGTTTTACCTTTATACTGGATCGGACGGCTAGGGGCGAGCGAGCTGGCCTATATAACCCACAGGTCTTCTCATTTTCTTCTTTTTGCTTTCCTGATACGACTACAGTACCTTTTCTTCCCATTTTTTCTTCATTTCTATTTCTTTTGGTTTACTGTTCGCCGCCGGACAACCTTCTCGGACTCCGCCACTACGAGAGTCAGCCATCGTTTCCGGCAAGCCGTTCATACCTCGAACAAGGTATGTCTTCTTTTGCTTTACTTTTGTGTTGTGGCACGGTTTGTCTCTGGTTAGGACTGTTATTTTCTGCTTCGTAACACGACTGTTGGTCCCTGCGAGCTTGTTTGGCCCTTAGGGAGTTACTTTGTCGGTTGCCTGAGTACCTGTGTACGCTAGGGGCGACCTGTAAACATAGGATTAGCAATATGTAAACTTAGGGTGATATAGTACCTGGCAGATTCGTGTCTCTGGGCCTTTTCTGGTCCTTTAGAGACTAAGTGCGCGACCTGACGAGTAGGACAGTTGTCTTAGGAGTTCTTTTTCTGTGTCTGGTTAGGATCAGTATGCTGTAGGCGTTCTGATGTCATTCCTTCTG
The DNA here is from genome assembly GCA_019925255.1 of Litchi chinensis. Lineage (NCBI taxonomy): Eukaryota > Viridiplantae > Streptophyta > Magnoliopsida > Sapindales > Sapindaceae > Litchi > Litchi chinensis. The sequence continues at coordinate 11,203,218 of CM034472.1, forward strand.
TGTTGTAGATGTCAGGTCGTGCACGCACCGGTCGGGGCAGGACTGCTGCTTCCAGGAGGCAGGCAGGTCGCCAGGACAGTGAGGCTGAGGCTACGACCTCACAAGCTGGCCCATCCAGCGAGGAGGTCGCAGCAGCGGACGAGGTCGCTGAGGAAGTAGACCCCCATCCTTTCAGACATACGCCCTCGTCGGTCACCCTCGAAAAGCTGGAGGCTTGGGCTGATGCATTCAGCCTTCCCTTGGGGTGCAGGGCTAATGTCCCCATGGACACTGATCGAGCTGCTTACCCTCCTGAGGGCTTTGTGGCGATTAGTCGCGAGCATATGGAGCTCGGCTTCAGGTTCCCTATGCCAGGGTATCTTAAGGACTTATTAAACGACCTCAAGCTCGCGCCTTTCCAACTGACCCCAAACTCGTATGCCTACTTGACCACCTTGGCTGCGGGGTTCCGTAAGCACGGACTAGGATTCCCTACACCCCGCATCATCCGTACCATCCTCAGCTTTAAGGCGATCTCAGGGAAGGACGGGCTCTATTATGCCGCGCCTCGCCTATATTCTGAGTATAAGGAGTTTCTACCTCAAAACTGTACTAAGTCTAACGTAGGGGAGTATAAATCGAACTGGGCACTGTTCACCTGTCCTTCACTTGCTGGGCTGAACAACAGGAGTTTTGTGCTGAAACCCAGTAGGGACTCAAGCATTTCAATGATATAAGTTTTTTTTTTTTTTTTTTTTTTTTTTTTAATCTGGCTTTTGCTTTGCAGCTGTCGCAGCCCCTGCATACAAACCTACTCAGGACGAGCTCGCTATCTTGAACTCCTACGCCTCAGCCAAGGAACCAGAAGAGGACTTTTTTCCTTCTGGCAGCGAGCTTGCAGATCGGGGTCTTGCGCCATCTGCCACGAGCGTTCCTCTGAACAAGTTCCGGGATTTGGGGATAAGAGGGCAAGCGTGCGAGGTCGCTTCCAACCTTCCTGCTCCTACACAATCGGATTCAGAACCGCAGCCCCTTCAGCAAAGGTCACCGAGCACGAGCTTCACCACCAGCACTTCTTCGGACAATATGGGAAGAAAGCTCACCATGTCCGTCCCTCCTCTCAGGTCGGTTCCACCTACTGAGTCGGCCGAGGTCGTCAACGTGGACGACACCTCCTCAGACCGCTCTCAAAGAGCGCCCTCACAAGCTGCTGCAGTTGCCCCCTCTCCGACCAGGGCAGCTGCAACTCCTCAAAAACGGGCTGCCCCATCTGCAGGACGGAGTTCTCCTCCAGCCAAGAGGGCCACAGTTTCTACCAGGGGGGACTTACTTTCGGAGCCAGAGGCTGAGGCCTTGACGAGGAAGAGGAAAGGGAAGGCCGTAGCTCCACCCCCACCTCCAAAGCAGAAGGACTTCGTTGCCGTCACTTCGGTCGGCGGGGTCGTCATCGGACGGGAGCCAGGTACTGGGACGCCAGCACGACCTGCGAGGCCTGCACCACCTGCGAGGCCTGTAACAGCTGGACAGGCAGATTCTGGCCCTCTCCTGATGCAGTAAAGGAGATGGAATTTTTCAACAGCTTCGTGGAGCTCGTGCCTGACGTGATGGGAGAGCGTAGCCCACAGCTGCAGAAAGAGGAACTTACAGGCCGTTCTCTAGCGACCTATGTAGCTCGTCATGCTGCGTTGGTAAGGTTCACATCCTCTCATACTTTGATGTTGATTTTCTTCTTTCTCTTTTTAAAGGGTCTTGTACCATTTCTTTCGCTGTTTCAGCTCGGTATGGCGTCTGCGAAGTTAGTAAAGGAGACAGAAATTCACATTAATGAAAAAGAAGCCTTCAGGATTTCTCAGGTGCAATTTGACGAGGAGAAGAAATTCCTACAGGAGGAAACCAATCTCCTCCAGAAAAGTCAAGGCGAGCTTTCTGCCAAGCTCAAGGATGCTGATGCGGCTTTGTCGCGAGAGACTGCCCGCAGGGAGGCCGAAGCCAGCAAGGCCCAAACAGAAATAAATCAGCTGAAGGGAGAACTCGCTGATGCAAAGACAAAGCTGCAGGTTGCTGAAGACAAGGTAAGTCAGCATAACTGGGACTTGGGAGTGGCCAAAGGGAAGCTCCTTAGGTCCGAAGAGCTGCGGGATAAAGCAGAGGCGAGTCTGGCTCAGACGAGGGAGAAGCTGACTCAGACCGTAGAGGGTATTGAAGCCAGGGTAGCTCGGGAGCGGGACAAGATCGAGGAAGAGGTCGAGAGGGAGTTTTTGTACAGCATGTGGGAGCATTACCCGAACTTGGACTATTCCTTCTTTGGGTCAGGAGGGGTCCAAATGATCCGAGAGTTCGTGGAGCTGATTGCACCCGCTCGGAGCACGCAGCATGCTGATACTTCCTCTGCTCCTCCAGATAATCCACCTGCTGACCCAGCCCCTTTGCCAGAGCAAGTCCTTGAGGTGCCTCCAGCCTTAGAGGGTTCTCCCATGCCCGAGCTCCCAGCAGAAGTCCCTTCTGATTTGCCAGCTCCTGAGTCCGTCCCTGAGGCAGAGTCCCCAGCAGAAGCCACAGTTGATCCTTCTCCGTCAGACGAACCTGCTGATGTCTAGAGCATTTTTCTTTACTTCACTTGTTTACTTTGACTTCTTATAGTTTCCTTTCATTTGTTGGAACTCATAAACGAGCTTGAAGCTCGGATTTATAAAATTGAATTCTCTGCACAATTTCACTGTTTTGCGCAAGTGTGGATATGCATATGATAGGCAGTTAGCAGACAATAATCACACCATTACAAGTGTTAAAATGATGTTAAGTAAATCACAATCGTGAAGATTATACTAAGTTTCAAACTGGTTAACTGCAACCAGCAATTATACCAATATACCAGCTCGTAAGGGCTTGGACTCAGCAAATAACTTGGCTGAACAAGGCGTTTTGTCTAACATATGGTAAGCCTTACAAGATTGGCAAGAACTTACTGCCAGTGAGGAGCTCGGAATTCCCTTGTCCTCTAGGTTTTAATAATATCGGGCGTGCTTGTCAGCAGCATTTTTCCAAACTTTGAGATTTTAACTCGTGACTTCATTCGTAGTTCAGGAGTGATCTAATTTGGTGAGTCTGTGGGCATCTTTATATATGAGAGGCGTGGCCTTACCCCCTCCCGCGAGGTCGCGGGGCAATGAATACGCGAGTCCGCGGGCATCTTTATATATGAGAGGCGTGGCCTTACCCCCTCCCGCGAGGTCGCGGGGCAATGAATACGCGAGTCCGCGGGCATCTTTATATATGAGAGGCGTGGCCTTACCCCCTCCCGCGAGGTCGCGGGGCAATGACGGCTGCGAGCTAATAGATGAACTGAATGCTTGATGTGAACCTCCGTTAGTGAGGATAATACGGACGAATTAAGCATCAGTTGATGAGGCGTTCTCAATTGAGGCCTTTTGTGGAGATTTTATTTGCCAGAACGTGGTCGTGGCTTTGGCTAGCCATTTCATGTAAGAATTCTGGTTGGCGAAAGATTCCTTGGAATTTGTACAGATATCTTCAAGGAATAAAAATATGCATATAAACATATATGATAGTAGATCGCAGCTTGATTACTTTGAGAAAGAGATTTCATTAGCTTTGCTCTTTTTAACATGTACATTTGCTGGTTTAACCAGTTTGCTTTCTGCATCAAATATGACATATACAACAGAAAACAGGTGAAAGCATGTTTACAGACAATCGTCAAAAAAGAATCATGTACAAGGTTAGAGCGAGCTGACAGTTCTTAGGTGTAATAGGGCCGCAAGTGTTCAGCATTCCAGGCTCGAGGTAACTCAGACCCATCCATGCTGGCTAAATGGTAGGCTCCATTCTTCAAATCTTGCTTGATGAGATATGGTCCCTCCCAGTTGGGCCCGAGTACCCCCTCGCTTGCCTTGCGAGCTCCAGGAAGGACTAACCTGAGCACGAGGTCTCCGGCTTTGTAGCTTCGAGCTCGCACCTTCTTGTTGTAATACCTGGCAACTCTTTGCTGGTATACTGCTACCCTTAGGCGAGTTGTCTCCCTTGCTTCCTCAGCTAAGTCCAGACTGGTCGCGAGTAGCTGGTCATTGTCCCCAGGTTGGAATGAGGCCCTTCGTTGGCTGGTCACTTCAAATTCTGCCGGTATCATGGCCTCCGTTCCATAGACCATAGAAAACGGGGTCTCACCTGTCGAGTTGCGGACTGTCGTCCTATAAGCCCAGAGGACTTTCTGTAGCTCATCAGCCCAAGCCCCCTTTCTTGCTTCTAACCTGGTCTTCAGATTCTGTTTGATGATCTTGTTCACGGCCTCGACCTGACCATTGGCTTGAGGATGGTCCACAGCCGAGAAGCTCTTCACGATCCCGAGCTCGTTGCAAAAACCTATGAACTGATCGCTGGTGAATTGAGTCCCATTGTCCATGACGAGCTGCTGAGGGACCCCGAACCTGCAGATGATATTGTCCCACACAAACTTTTCTATCTTCGTTGTGGAGATCTCTGCTAGTTCCTTAGCCTCGGCCCATTTGGTAAAGTAGTCGACAGCGACCACCGCGTGCCTACAGTTTCCTCGAGCTGTGGGCAAAGGTCCGATGAGGTCCATCCCCCAGATTGCGAACGGCCATGGGCTCACCATCTGCTGGAGGTAGGCTGGTGGAGCTCGCGGGACCTTAGCAAACCTCTGGCACTTTTCACACCTCTTCACCAGATCTAAGGCATCTTGCTTCATGGTTGGCCAGTAGAACCCCTGTCTAAGAGCCTTCTGGGCCAAGGACAATGCTCCCGCGTGGTTCCCACAATGACCTGCATGGATATCGTTTAGTACTACCTCACAGTCTTCATCATCTATACACCGCAGCAGCGGGGTCGAGAATCCTTTCTTATATAGCCTGTCGTCATAAATGCAATACCGGGCTGCTCTGGCTCGGATGCGGCGAGCTTCCAGCTTGTCTTCTGGCAGCTTCCCTTCCTGCAAGTAATTGATTAACGAGCTCATCTAGGAGTTAGGCCGAACCTGTATGACCATCATTGCACCTTCGCCCTCAATGCTTGGAGCTGGTAGGAATTCCACAGGGAAAGACTCAAGGAGATCTGCGTCTTGGGAGGTCGCTAAACTGGCGAGGGCATCCGCATTGACGTTCTGCGCCCTGGGAATCTGGTTTACTTCAAACCTCTGGAAAGCCCCCAGTAACTCCTTGACCTTTTGGAAATACCTTGACATCCTTTTCCCCTTGGTCTGATATTCTCCCCTGACATGGCAAACGATAAGCTGAGAATCACTGAAAATTTTTACCTGTTCAGCTCGCACTTCCTTAGCCAGGCGAAGTCCGGCGAGTAATGCCTCGTACTCGGCCTCGTTGTTGGTAGCTCGGAATTCAAACCTTATGGCACTCAGGATCTTATGGCCTTCTGGGCTGATCAACATTATTCCAGCCCCCGAGCTTTGCTCGTTAGAGGATCCGTCTACATAAAGCTCCCAAACTCGGTCACCTGTTAGCTCCTCGTACTCTGGTACTGGCCCCGTGAATTCCACAATGAAGTCTGCAAGTGCCTGGGCCTTGAACGCCGTTCTAGGCTTGAACTCCATGTCAAACTGAGCGAGCTCGATGGCCCACTTGAGGAGCCTGCCAGAAGTATCTGCTTTCTGTAGGACTTACCTGAGAGGGTACTGCGTGAGGACTTCAATCTGATGAGCTTGGAAGTATGGACGCAACTTTCTGGAGGCAGTTACCAGGCAGTACGCGAGCTTTTCCATTTGTGAATAACGGGTTTCTGCATCGACCAGCCTTTTACTGATGTAGTACACGGGAAGCTGCATCTTATCCTCTTCTCTCACTAAGGCCGCGCTTAGGGCGTGCTCCGAGACCCCCAAGTACAAAAATAGCTTCTCCCCTTCCTTTGGTTTGGATAGGAGAGGGGCCTGGCCCATATATTCCTTCAGCTTCTGGAATGCCTCCTCGCAATGCTCATTCCATTCAAAGTTCTTGGCTTTCTTTATGGCTTCAAAGAATGGTACGCACTTGTCAGTGGCTTTTGAGATGAAGCGGCTGAGGGCCGCGACCTGGCCAGTAAGGCTCTGCACGTCCTTGATTCTTGAGGGTGACCTCATTTCCACGAGCGCCCTGATCTTCTCTGGATTGGCCTCTATCCCTCTGCTGTTCACCATAAAACCAAGGAACTTACCAGATGCTACCCCAAATGCACACTTCAGCGGGTTTAACTTCATCCGGTAACTTCTGAGGACTCTGAACGTCTCATCCAGATCGCGGACATAGTCTACCGCCTTCTGGGACTTCACCAACATATCATCTACATACACCTCCATAGTTTTCCCAATCAGGTCCTGAAACATGGCGTTGACTAGACGCTGGTAAGTTGCTCCTAAATTCTTCAGTCCGAATGGCATCACCCTATAACAGTACAAGCCCCTGTCGGTGACAAAAGAGGTGTGTTCCTCGTCCTGCGGGCTCATTGGGATCTGGTTGTACCCCGAGTAGGCGTCCATGAAACTTAGGAGTTGGTGTCCCGACGTTGCATCTACCAGCTGGTCAATCCTGGGTAATGGGAAACTGTCCTTTGGGCAGACCTTGTTCAGGTCGGTGAAGTCGATACAAGTCCTCCACTTTCCGTTCTTCTTCTTCACGAGAACTGGATTGGCGACCCAAACAGGATAACGAGCTTCCCTAACGAACCCGTTAGTTAGCAACTTCTCAACCTCCTCCTTTAGAGCTGCATAGCGTTCTGGCGTCATTGGCCTCCTCTTCTGCCGGACTGGCCTGTGCTGGGGATCTATGTTCAGTTGGTGACACATAATACCAGGGTCTATCCCCACCATATCCTCGTGGTTCCAGGCAAAGACATCCAGGTTTCTCTTCAGGAATTCTACGAGCTCGGACTTCACTTCTGGTAGCAGATCTTTTCCTATCTTCACATATCTTTCTGAGTCCGAATCACTGACTCGTACATCCTCTAACTCCTCAACGGGTCCTGTGGCCCTGTCTGCATCCACCTCGCGAGGGTCTAGATCGTCACTTACCCCACTTTCAGAGGCAGCTCGCGGTTGGCCACCCGAGACCACATTCACTTTCTTTCCCCGAACTCCCATCTTCACTGCATCTTCATAACATCTCCTGGCTAGTTGCTGCTCACCCTTGACACAGCCTATTCCATTGGGAGTCGGGAACTTGACTGTCAGCGTTCTGGTGGAGGTGACCATGTCCAGTTCGTTCATCGAAGGTCGCCCCAATACCACGTTGTATGCTGAAGGGCTACTGATAATAAGGAAGTCTGCAAGGACTGTAGCTTGTCGTCCTGGCTCCCCGAGGGTGAGGGGCAACTTGATCTGGCCGATTGGTACCACTGCATCTCCCGTGAATCCATAGAGGGGCTCCGGCGAGGATATCAACTGCTCAGCTCCTAGACCCAACTGGTCATAGCAGTCCTTATACATGACGTTGACTGAGCTGCCAGTGTCGATCATTATCCTCCGCACCTCGACATTACTGATCTGAGCTCTGATTACAATGGCATCGTTATGGGGCCAGCGTACTCCCCTCTCGTCCTCCTCCGTGAACACAATGCTATCTGAGGACGCCTTTGCCCTTTTGGTGGGTCCCTCGACTCCTCCATATTCTGCCAGTAGGGTATGGTTGGCCTCCCGGACATACCTCTGGTGTGACCTGTTAGATGTACCTGCCACATGAGGTCCACCGTAAATAGTGAAGATTGTTCTTACAGCGGGCTCACGCTCGGGTTCTTGAGCTCGCTGAGGCTGCTGTTGCTCGGGCTGCTGGTCTTGCCCCTGAGGTCGTTGGTTCTGAGGTCGCCTTCCAGCGGGCTGTATTACATATTCTCCTAGGCGGCCTCGTCTTATGAGCTCTTCGATGGCATCCTTCAACCGCCAACAGTCTGAGGTATTGTGCCCGTTCTCGTTGTGGTAGGCACAGTATTTCTTCGGGTCTCGATGTCTGTTAGGGGGCCCAGTCGGAGGTGGCTTCCCAAAGTTCTCCCTGTTTCTTTCTGCGGCGAAGATCCTGTCCTGCCTGTCTGATAACAGACTATAGCTGTCATACCTGTTCTGGCGCCGGGGCCTCTCCATCCTCGGCCCTGGCCTAGCTCGCTTCACCACAACGTTGGCTGACTGGTTCCTCGGTTCCCCTGGCCTATCACCACCAGGATTCTTCCTTTTCTCACGATGGGAACCACTTGCTTCACCCCGCTGACCACTGGGTTTCTTAGCCCCAAAGGCTTCTTCCCATCTGACTTCTTTAGCTGCCCTTTCGTAGAACTCCCTCAGATCCTTCACAGGGGACTTGTATATGCTTTCATACAGCTTCCCATCTTTCCTGAGCCCTGCAGAGATAGCTGTTAAAATACTCTCGTCAGAGGGTGTTTCCACATTACTCACCTCCTCTCTGAATCGAGCAATATAGTCCTTCAGGGATTCATTCTGTTTCTGGAAAATGGTCGCGAGGTGGCAAGCTGGCGCGAGCTGCTTCCTTAATGCCTTATACTGGTCCAGAAACCTCTTCTGACATTCTCTCCAGCTCCCGACGCTGCGGGCTGGGAGGCGATTGAACCAAGCTCGCGGGGCGTCCCCTAGAGTAGCTGGGAACACTCGGCATTTGACCAGCGGATCATCTGTCTGAAGATCCATCTGCACATTGAAAGCATCCAAGTGGTCATAGGGGTCCGTCTTGCCTCCATATTGAGGGATATTGGGGAGCTTGAACTTCGCTGGTAGGGGCACTGTCTCGATCTCCCGAGTGAATGGTGCTCGGCGGTTGTCCCGCTCTTCCCCAGTCTGGCCCCCAGGTCGGGCCTCCAACTGCTGGACCCTTTGCAACAATTCTTCTACTACTGGGTCCTGGGTCAATGATCGCCGACTGGGGTTCCATCTGCTGGTACTCTCCTGCTCCCCAAAGTAACGGTTCTGCGACCTGCCTTCTTCACCGAGTGCTTCTGCGTGTCTGGCAGCCCTCCTCGGCTCGGGCTCATAACCTGCACGATACCCGCGGGCTCGCTCTGGCCCTCGACTACCTTCCTCGCGTCTGGCGCCCTCGATACTTGCCCTCGCCCTTATCTCGTTCTGGCGAGGTGGGATCCCCGCTCTTGGTTCCGCTCTCTGACTCTCCTTGGGTGCAAGTTCGAAGAGCGGGCTGATCCTTCGGTCTGCGACCTTTCCCTTATGGCTACCCCTTCTGGAGTTGGTATCTCTTCTGAAGGTCGGCGGCGAGCTCTGGCTGGAGGTGCTGCATTTGCTTGCCTCGGCGCCACGTGGGCTTGGACTTCCACCAACGCCCTCACTGTTGTTGTCAACTCCCTTACCGCATCCTCCAGAGCTCGCTGGCGCTGCTGCCATTCCTGAGCGACCTCGTTTCCTGAAGGTGAAGCGCTCTGCTCTTCTTGAATCTCACGTCGCTCCTCTGCTACTCCAACACTCCTCGTTGCTTTGATCCTAGCCATAGCAGACAAGTACAGATGAAAATGACGTAATAACTAACTGGAGATTACCAGGTCGCTGTTGGGCCCTCCTTCTAGCGCCAAAAGATGTTGACGTCCGGAAACGGTCAACCAGAGATTCTGGGGCCCAGACGGCGAACTTGGTAATTAGGATCGATTGTACTGGTTGAAAGGTAGTAAATGGTCTATTAATGAGATGCTAGGTTGGTGATTATTAACTCAGGTGAAGGAATGTCGGTCTTGGTTGTTGGTTGGATTCAATAAGGTGGTTAATGAGCAATTAAAGAAGGAGAGAGAGAGAGAAAGAGAAGATACACAAGGATTTTTGCGTGGTTCGGTGACTGCACCTACGTCCACGGCCACTCTGGAATAATTCCGGCAGAGTGACAGTTCTCTGGTGTGTTAAGCTTGTTGTACAGTAAAAATGTCTCCCCTCTTTATAGAGGAAGGGAGCTCACAATAAAATAATACAAAGGAAAAGTTTACACGTTATAGGCAACGGCTAGTTTCAACTAACCCTGACATTGCCATGCTGCATTAATTGCACCTGAAGAGGTCTTCACTTCATTAAATGCTTCTGGGTAATTGTGTAAACAGTTTCCAGCGGAAAATCATGGGAGTTGGTGATTCTGACAGCTTGCTGCACACGGTTTCTTATGGGTGGACTTTCTGGCCAGCCAGATGCATGCTGGAGAGGAGGTGAGGCGATCTGGGGTTCAGCGCGAGCTCGCGAGCTCGCGATTGGTGCGACCTCGCGAGCCGGGCTTGCAATTGCTGGCTTTGTCTTTGGGCTTCCTGGGCCCTTGCTTCTGCTCAAGCTTGACGAATATGCACTGGCCCATCTGGGCCCAAAACCAAAAAATGGGCATAACATGACTAAAATCAAATGGAAATAGATTTATTCTTTTATTACACAATACAACAACACCCCCACTTTGTCAATCAAATTCTATTAAAGTTAATCAAATAAATGACTTAAAGGTAATTTTATTTTTTATATATGTTTTTATTTTCTTTGAAATTTAATTTTTTTTAAAAAAAATAGGAATTAAAAAATTTTATTTTTTATTTTTTGAAATCTCCACCATCTATCACATTATAGAGATAAGGATTAATTTAAAAATAATAAGATTTTGTATTTTTTAAAAAAGTAAGTATTAAAATTTTCTTAAAAAATAAAAACAATGGATCTCCACCTTCCATCTCTAATATGGATGGTGGAGATCAATGAATTATTAAAAAAAATCGAAACAAAAAATAATAAAAAAAAGGTTAAAAAAATAACCAAATTGTGGCAATCCGGTTCATCACCAGATCATCACGATCTGTTTCGCACCAGACACGATCTGATGAAGACCAGATTAATGATCTGATTACCACCAGATCATTTGAAAATGAGAATTTAATAATAAAGAATTTGGTAATAAGATTCAGATTGATGAAGAAAAATATGAGATTCAGATAAACTTAGAACTTTAATCATATCATACAAAAAAATAAAAACCCAAAACTTCATATGAGATCATCAATGCATCACAACTAGTCACATCAACACATATTTTCTTACGAAAAAAAAGGAAAAAATCATTTTAGTCTCTAACTTTTGGGAAATAATCAAATTTTTAACTATGTTTCAAAAAATGACAAAATGGACCCTAACTTTTTGAAAAAGTGTCAAATTAGTTATTCTCGTTAGTCAACTAACAGTCAAACATAACGGATAACATGATATATAAGGGTAATTTTATCATTTTAAGGATTAAAATGATCTGATCTCTTAAACTTTTTTCTTTTTTTTTTTCAGATCATTTTAATCCCAAAAATGATAAAATTACCCTTGTACGTTATGTTATCAGTTAAGTTTGACCGTTAGTTGACTAGCGAGAAGAACTAATTTGACATTTTTTTGAAAAGTTGGGGTCCATTTTGTCCTTTTTTGAAACATAGTTAAAAATTTGATCATTTCACAAAAGTTAGGAACTAAAATGATATTTTCTCAAAAAAAAAATCATCATCTTTCCATCATCCGGGTTCGTTGAACCCAAATGAAGAATGTCTTGAAAGAATCATGAACGAAGAATGCAGTAGCCATCAAACTCATCCACAAACCCAATAAAAAGCAAGACATGAACACACAACATAAACATAAGTGTGGATCTCTTTCTTTCAACTTCCTTGTATTCGTCGGACTACAAGAAAACATTTCAAACACCACGACTCCAATTGCCAAAAGCAATAAATTTACAACACCCAAGGAAAACTAAAATTAAGAGTAAAATTAAAACCATCTAGGTTCGTCAACAATCCAAAACCAATATAATTTAGGTTTGTCAAACCTAAATGAACAACAATCTAGGTTCGTTAAACTCAAATAAATATGTTCATCTGGGTCCAACAAACTCTTCATCTGAGTTTAATGAACTCAAATGATGAAGAGGACGGTGGTGGATGCTTTTGTAAAATGGTCATTGATCCTAAAATATTGATCAATGGTTAAAGTTGATGGAAATCTAATGGCGTGGAGGGTTGGTGTAATAAAAGAGTAAATATATTTCTGTTTCTTTGTATGTATACCTTAGGGTATTGTGCAATTTGTTCAAATTAGAAATAAAAAAGAAAACTAATAATTAAAAAAACTTCATGGGCGGTGCCAGCCGATGGTGTCTCCTCCTTGACCAGAGAAGATTGTCAGATCTTCTCCCTTTAGAGGAAATTGCCATCACATTCATTTCTCTTCAAAGCATGAAGATCTAATGATCTCCTTCAATTGAGTAGGAGATCATGGCATATATTTTTCAATTGTGGAGGAGATCTCTCCTCCACAAACAAAAGGTGATGCACCACTGGCAAGGGAGGGGCCACTCCAACGCCGTTGTTGTTATTGTCAATTTGTTGTTATTATGATTATTATTATTGTGTTTCTTTTGTTTTTAAATAGATCGATTTAATTTTTAAATATTTCAAAAAAATTAATTTAACAGGTTTTAGAATAACAAAGTGTAAGGGCAATTTAATACTTTTCCTTAGGGTATTAAATTCTCCATTAGTCAAACTAACTGTTAATAGACTCATCGTGTGTTTACTTCATGAATTGAGGGATAAAAATGAGAAATAAAATTGATTGATAGTGTTTACTTGTTTAAAATTCATTTCATAATGAGAATGAAAATGTAAGTCCCACATTAAATTGGAATTGTGGAATGAAAATTTCATTTTTCTTAACTCACTTGGGAATCTCATTCTCATTCTCATTTCCTTTGTCAAGATGAAAAGTCTCTTATACCCTTCTTAAAAAAAAAAAAACCTATTTTATTTGATATTTTAAAAAATACATATTATAATTAAAAACTGCACATAATTTTTTTTTCATCACCAATTTTTTAATTATTATAGTGGACTGTTAAAATAATATATAATTTTTTTTTTAAATTTTAATTATAATATGCAATTTTTATTTGACATTAAAAAAAATGCATATTATAATAAAAAATTGCACACTAGGTTGGTGAACTATTAAAATAATATGTAATTTTTTTATTATAATATATAGTTTTTTATTTGATATTAAAAGAAAAAACTGCATATTATAATAAAAACTTGTACACTATTATAATTAATCCATAATTTTAATTAAAGATATTTTTATAATTTATAATTAATTCATTTCAATTCTAAAGTAAAATAAATAGTTTAATGGGAATACTACTGATTCCGATTCTAATTTATACAGTTGAAGCAAACAATTTATTTTGATTTTGATACTTTATTCTAATTTCAAATCATTCCGACTCCAGATCATTCTTATTTCTCTAAGTGAAATAAACGCACTATCAATACCATTCTGCTCTGGGCTATCCGTGTTTTTAATGGATTAAATTAAACATAAATATATATATGATTTTGCATATATGTATATACAGTAAAGTTAGTCTAATTTTCCCTAATTTTCGCTAGAAAATTTTAATTTTCTGTTGGCAACTCCTTTCCCTTCACTTCGTAGGACAGGTTGAAAGTTGAAACATGGACCTTTATTGTCTATAGCACGAATTTGGTGAAAATATGTGAGAGCCCGTGTAAATGTTGATACAGTGAATTTGTACGAGACAAGTTTTCTGTATCATAAAATATTGATGAGTTTATCTCAATTTCAGTCTAACGATTTTTTGTCCTCCAATGATCTTGTGCCGATGCAAATTACAATACTGATTTTTTAAAAAAAGAAAAAAGAAAAATTAATGGGCACTAAAATGACTATTGAAAATAGTTTCTATGTTTGTTGAACCGGAGATCCTCCTGCACGACACTTAACCTGCGAAATTATGGGATTATTTTCTCAATTTCGTCTCCCATGTGTCTCCCGCATACGCATAAAAAGGCTTAAAACATCTTGATAGGAAAAAGATATCACATCATTTCAAAGTTCTTTCCACTTATAATTATTGGCTTTAAATATAAGTGATTCATTAGATGTAATCATACCGCCATCTAACACTAAATCCCCTTCTAGTACATATAAAAAGACTTGGAAAGATATCGCATAATGTTAAAGTTCTTTCCACTTATAATTGATTATTGGATTTATACACAAGTGGTTCGTTAGAAGCATTGCCTATGTATTCATAGTCTCTCTCTCTCTCTCTCTCTCTCTCTCCACTTACAATTATTGGACTTAAACACAAGTGATTTGTTAGAGGTATTGCTTATGTAATCATACCACGTCATCTAACACTGAATCCCTTTGTAGTACATATAAAAAGACTTGGAAAGATATCACATAATGTCAAGGTTCTTTCCACCGATTGCATTCATACACAAATTATTCATTAGAAGCGTTGCTTATGTATTCATAGTCTCTCTCTCTCTCTCTCTCACCACTTATAATTGTTGGATTTAAACACAAATGATTTGTTAGAAGTATTGCTTATGTAATCATACCACGCCATCTAACACTAAATCCCCTTCTTATACATATAAAAAGACTTGGAAAGATATCACATAATGACAAAGTTCTTTCCACTTATAATTAATTATTGGATTTATACACAAGTGATTCGTTTGAAGCGTTGATCTCTCTCTCTCTATATATATATATATTAAGGGTACCTATTAATATCAATCATTGGATATTATTCAAAAATCAACCTTACAATTAATTCAAGGATTATTATTATTGGGTAATCTTACCCAATTAGTAAATTAGCAAAAATATATATATATAGTGATTTTAACATCAATACCTCCTAATTTTAAGAAATTAAGACGAACCTGACAGGACCCAACTCGACTCTTCTCTCAAGTCCAAAGGATCCCGTGAAAACTGAGATTTTTCTGATTGAAATTTAAAATTTAATGAAAATCATTTAGAAAAATTATAATAAATTTCATAACTTCTTTATAAATATAAATTGAACAAATAAATAAATAAATCTTTACATTTCTCATGTTAGACCCATATACTGGATATATAAAATATATTTATAAAATATGGGAAGATATTTCATTTCCAAAACTATTCTCGAAATACATTACAAAATCTGATTAATTAAAATTAATATACACTTATGTAAAATATTTCTACTTAAGAAAAAAATATGAATGCATTTGATCATCACCACATGACTTTTCTTACGGTATGCAATTATTTACACAATTTTGTGGCAGATACCTTTAAAAAAAAGATTTTATAAAAGAGTGAGTGCTAACACCTAGAAAGTAAATATAAACTTTCTAAAATATTTTTATTAAAACTAAATATATTTTTGATAATAATAAATAATTTTTATATCATAATAAAATTGTAACTTTTATATAAATTATTTTTATAATAATATAATCTGTAAAACTTTTCTAAAATCTCTTTATATAAATATGATTTTTTGTAAATGTCTATCTGTACTAATCCAACTCAGTATATAACATCTGTAATCTGAAAATCTACATCAACTAGTACCCAGAGAAATCTATCATACGTGGTAGAGATATTCAATACACACGCAAAGCGAGAAATAACATTTGTCATACACGTGCCAGGCAACTTAATAACTTCCTGAAATTGAATTTATTGCACACCAAATCAATCTAAAATAAATTCTAATTATTTTATATTTTTTCTGCCTTTCCTTTTCTCCTTCTTCTTCTTCAACTTTTTTTTTTTCGGTTCTGTTATGTGTGTTGGTTCTCATGGTTTCCATATATATACGTCGATTTATTCACATATGATTGAGACATTCCTCTCTTTTCTAAAAATATATGTCGTTAGCGGTCACATACCTACCACAATTATTATTTTTTTAATAAAAAATATTATCACCATTTTTTTTCTTCTTCCCCATCTACTCCACTTTCATTTGTTTTCTATTTTTTATTAATTTATTATTTTTTTCTCAATCGGCACCACTTCCAAATTTAAAACTTATTTATTTATTTATTTTTTCCATGAGCATGGCCCAGGACATTATCAACTTATAAATTTACATTTTAAACCTCTATGACTTTTTTCCTTTTATACCTAACTTTATTAATTTTTTAAAAAAATATTCAACAAAAGGATATTTATCCATAAACTTCCTTATTTTTAAAACTTGAATCGGACCAAATTAATAACAATAAATTGAATTTCAATTAATCTTTTGGGTTCATTAGGATTCAGGCCTTACAAAATCAATCAAATTTATCAATTACATTTTCTCTCTTAAAACAAATTCTCTCTCCTATTTAATTTAAATTTGATTAATTTACCCTAACTTGTTAAAGTTAGAAGACACTGATAGTAAAGTCACTATATATATTATGATTATACTATCATTGTCTCATAATTTTAAAAAATTAGGATAAATAAATTAAATTCATCTATTGCATTATCTCTCCTAAAATAATTTCTTTCTCATATTTAATTCAAATGCAATGGATAATTCTCAAATAAAAATGACCTAAAATTTTTATTTCATGTTTATAAAATTATAATAACTCATTTTTAGTAGATTTCACCATAGTAATAAGATCTGTTAAACACATATAGTTGTAATTAATAATCTTGATGTAAAAATTTCAGGATATCCTTCTTAGAGAAAGACTATATGTATATATAATTCTTTCTTTTATAAGAATAAACTAATTTTAATAATATAAAGTCCAAATTTGGGGACCATTAATGATATATAAATAATTAATAAGAAATATAAATTTCGATGTTCTCACACGCACGCAGATACTCCCATACACACATATATGCAGGAGACAAACTTAGCAGACCATCCATTCTACAACATATGTAAAATGGGTGGCACATTTATGGACCAGCCATTTTATAAGAATGAAGTAAATTTAATAATATAAAGTTCAAATTTATGGACCATTAATGATACATAAATAATTAATAATAAATATAAATTTTGATGTTCTCACTCGTGCGCACACGTCCATGCACACGTGTATATAGGAGACAAACTTAGTAGACCATCTATCCTACAGCATATCTAAAATGGGTGGACTGCTAAGTTTGTCTATTTATAAATAAATGACACAAACATAGCAGTTTTCAAAATAAATTTAATTATTAAATGTAAATCAATTTTATATTTTTATATTATATATGGGAGAAATGGGGATGCCAACCACATTTGGACTTAAGAATGGTCCTGCACCTCCTATTGATAAGTTGTCACATGATAAAAAATAGTCTGTCCAACCATTAACACATGAAGTTTTTTTTTTTTTTTTTTTTTTTTTTAGTATTGAGATAAGTTCAAAAGACTGTTGGGATCAATTGAGATAAGATATTAATAGTACGATCCAAAGAGCTGCTCCCCATTGAGAGATATCCACCCATATGGGAGTGAAAAATTAATCCATACTAACGATGAAAGAACTATTATTATATTATATTATTAATATATATATTATTTTGATTTAATGGGTGAGAGCCCATATCACCCACACAATTGGAGGCAGGGAGCTGCTGGTGCCTACCAACGGCGTCAGCAGCCAAATGACCACACTGGCCCACACGTGATTTTAATAGATATGATATATTGTGAATAGCCCATCGTACCAATTACGTGATGTGCCCAAATCATTCAAAAGTTTCTCCCAATGTATAAGTAAACTTTCTTTTAATTTATTATTAAACTTCCTGCCTCTTTCAGCGGAAGAAACCTTGCTTACCCATTATTTAATACTACCATGCAAGTAACCTTTTTTGACTTTTTCTTGCCATTAATCTCACAGTATGATTTCGTTTTTCTTGCTATTAATCTCACAAAATGAGTTCGTTTTTCTTGCCATTAATCTCACAATATGATTTCGTTTTAACGTGTCCCAATTCCCCAACCAATGAAAATGTCAACTTAATTAAAAAAATTTGACTAGGATTAACCTTCAATGTATGGCATTGGTTTGGAAGGCAATTTGTAGTGAGGTATTGAGGTCGTTGTCAACTTGTCTTGATGTAATATACCAGCAACTTCTGCATCTTTGACTTCAATTAACAATTAAATGTCTTACTTAAATAGTTATACATGCAATTGCTTAGTTCTCTAAAACGTATAAATCAAACTTCAATTTAAAAATGGACCAGTGTTTTCTTGTGGGAAATCGTAATTATTATGTAAAATATATGCTTGAAATGTCGATTGGATTCAACTGCAATTCAAGTTTTAAAGATGATAAATACTTTTAAACTTATAAAGGCAATAATTAGCAGCTCCATTTGTATAACTTATAAGCAGCAGCTACGCGCTTTCCCTCAGGAATCTTAGTGCTAGCTAGCTTTTTGCTTCGATTCGGAGCAAGTTGAAAGAAAGGGTCCCTTGCGGCCGTGGGGATTATATATATATATATATATATATGCATTCAGTGAAAATATATTCTATCTCATCTCCTGTTATTTGCTTCTCTCTCTCACAAGTCACAATTACAATAGTCATAAACGATTCTTTATCATCATCTGTCTATAAATACATCGCTGTATTTCACCTTCTTCTTCATCCTCAAGTTGTTCTATATAATTGAAGCCTGAATATATATATCAACTTTACTTTATACCTCTTAACATGACGGTGAGACCTCTTTTGCTCTTGTTCTATTCATTCTGCTTACATACATATTGTTGTATGTGATTGTGTTATGTGACATGCAACTCAAATATTATGTAATCGGGCTAGATTTTGACGTAAGTGGGATTCGTCTTCAAATTTCTTTTATATGTATAACAAACAAGAAATCTCAAGCTAGTTGGTGCTTGTATTATTTGTTTGAGGTATATTTTGTTATAGTGTGCTGATAGTTATATGCAGGTGCGCGATGTTGTGCAAGTTGTTTATCTTGAATCTTTTCAACCATTTATTGAGCTAATTATAATAACTTGATTCCCTGGCCTGCACAAGATTTCATGATAGTAAATAATTATTGATTTGTAAATCCCAATTCATTTACATTTTTTTTTTAAACAAAATCAAAGATAATTAATTGATTATAAGTTTGGATATGCAATATTAAAAAAGTAACTTAAACTCCGAAATTTATAAAAATTCTTTCTCATGATTTTATATGTTGTTGTATTTAAGTTAATATTCAAAAATCTTGTAGTGTATATAAAACAGTGTCACTTTCATTTTTAAAGATATATGTTTCAATTAGCGTAAGTTCTAATTGATCTATCAACCCATTTCATATTAAATTTTACAAACGAAAAATTTGGAACTTAGAGGTTAAAAAATGTGACTGCACGCTACGGTCCCAAAATTTTATGAGCTCGGATGCATGTGACAAATGGTATGCATACTAGATACAAACGTACGCAATCAATATGCATGGCTGACGTGGCTGATAAGTTAATCGATGACATAGTAATGATAATGATTTGTTGTTGGGCTTTGTTTGAGTCAAGTCAACAAATCAAGTTTTTATTTATTTTTATTATCTTTTTGCTATAGATAGTAGAGATGAAGGTGCATATGGACTGTGCTGGCTGCCAGAGCAAGATCAAGAAGGCTCTTCGAAAACTAGATGGTACATTTCTAACTTTGTAACCTATAGTGAAATACTATTTAAGAGTGATCAATGGAATAGACCTTTTTTATATCTCATGTCATTTCATTGTTTATTAATTATTAGGAGTGGACGATGTCGACATAGACATAAAAAATCAAAAGGTGACAGTAATGGGTTGGGCGGATCAAAAGAAGGTTTTGAAGGCAGTGAGGAAGACTGGAAGGAGAGCTGAGTTTTGGCCCTACCCTTACAATCCAGAGTACCATAATTACATGCAACAGTACTACCCGCAACAACAGCAATATGTCTCCTACTACACTTCTCAGCCTTCATCTTCCTACAACTACGAAAAGCACGGCTACAGCGGCCACGATTACGGCTATTATCAGCCGTCTCCTTATTCTCATATCCTTGACGAGCGCACCAGTGCCATGTTTAGTGATGATAACCCTAATGCTTGTTCCATTATGTGATTTCTTTGTGCTTCAAATTAGGTGTTTTTTTTTTTTTTTTTTTATATATATATAAATATTAGAAGTACTATTAGTAGTTCTTTCTCAAGATATATGTTTAACTATTTGGAAAGTTTTCCATTACTGAATATGTGATAAGTTTGTTTCTGTGTAATATAAAGTAAAATAGTTATTTCGAAAAAGTTTAGGACGTATCAATGCACTATGTTAGAAAACAATTTCAATTCGGACTTTCGCATGCGGTCAGCACATCTAACAATAAATGGAGAGGATAGAATCGAGAGTATTACAGTTGTAAAATTGTTAGAAGTTGAATCAAAATGAAAATTAGTTGATAGTTACCTCCAGTTTAATTAATCGATCAAAAGTTGATCTTTCGACATGTTAATACTATTCGATGTTATGAAAAAGAAATGAAGGAGGATGACTTAAATGGTCTTAGTTGTAATTTTAATCACTTGTAAAATAATCATCTTAAAATTAAAACAAATATGCGTTTGGTAAACTTATTAGCCGGCCCAAAAATTATGGTAGATGGGGTACATTAATTATTAGTTATGTTTTTTGTCTTCTCAATATGATAACAATTTGATTGTCTATTTTTTTCTTAATAAAAATACGATTTTCACCTTCCCTAAGAACACATATTAAAAATTTTTGAAAGTTAATTAAAAAAAAAATTATCTCCTCTTTGATTCATCTTTTAAGACTATCATTGTCTTGATAAGATAATGTAAAATTACTATATATATTTTCAATTCATTATATATATAAAATAAAAGTAAATGACGCAAAATAGTATAAAAAAACTGTCGCTATATTAAACCAGTACCAAATAACTGACTTGAGTTTTAATAGTACTTCCTTAGTTAAAAAGTTAATACCGTTGACGAGAATGTAAAATGTCATATTTTTCTCCCTTAATGTTTATTCTTTTATACTTATTTGGTGTCTAAATGTACTCATTATTCTTATATTTTGATTTAGGATGCAAATTGAGGCATTAAGTGCAAAACAAAGCTAATTGGGCAATTTTAGACAGTTTCAGCATCACTTCGTAATTTGAGCATAACTCTCTCATCCAAGCTCCGATTGAGATGATTCAAGATGCTATGGAACAACAAGAAAAAGTTCTACAACTTTCATGTTTTGAGTTTTGAGAGATACTAGTTGCATCAAGGTTGAAATCCGGCTTGAATTTGTTGGTCTGCACTGTTGGCGTTCTAGAACATCCCTTAGTGTGCAAGTCTATTATGCGGATTTGACGTGGTTTATTTTGGAAGTTTCTAGATCTGGTGCACGAAAATTCCAGCTGAAATCACCACTTTTCTATTTATATTAAGATTTTATATTTTTCTTAATTAGTCAGATTTGAATATTGTTATTTTAAGATAATATCTAGCATATTATTTTGAGAAGATTTTGTAGGGATTCTAAGAGGTGAATTCATGTATAAAGAGGAGAACTAATCAGACTTAGAGAGCTCTCTCTCTCTCTCTCTTCCCTCTTCTCTAACTTTTCCTTTGAGTTTTCATCATGGCCATGTGTGACTAATTTTTTTATAATTGGTTGAAGGAAACCGAAGCCTCGGAATCAGTAAAATTGTGAAATCTAATTTGTTTTTATTGTTCAATTTATGCTTGGGGTATCGGATGTTCTTCTATACTTATTTTCATGATTGTCTCGTTTAATTACTAGGAGGCTTGCTAGTTTATTATTCGTTGCAATCTACTGCTAAGTTAGATATTAGATCTGTAATTGTTTGAACCCTCTAATTTATGAAGCAACTAAGATTTAATGATTTGTTGCACTAGAAATTATTAAATTTTAGGAAGAATGGTTGACTAAATTAAATGCAACCGCTTGTGCTTGTGTTGTTTAGCTTCATCGATTTCTCTAATTCTTAAGGCTACTATTAGATTAAACCTTTAGTGCTTGTCTTGGGTTATTTAATAGTTAGGATTGGTTAAATCATCTGTTTTCTAATTAATTGCGATTAAGGAGAAATAGGAAAAATGGTTTCAATGGTGAATATTCAAGGTATGAATTGATATATACTTGCATCAATGATCAATTGTAAAATTTTGATGGTGGATGTTGACTTAGACCAAGGTTTGTTCTTTTCATTGATTTCAATATTTCAATTTGAATTGCTCCTTAGGTGCTTTTCTTAAAATTGTTTTTATTATACTCAAATACCCCTCCCCCATCCTTGTTCACATAGCATAAAACTAGGCTAGATACTCTCCATGGGAACGATCCTTACTCACACCACTACATAAATTTTTAGGAGTATAGGTTTATTTTAGTTGCCTACGACAGTACACCAATCGTCTTTCATTAAAAGCTTTATATACATTAAAAAACTATCGCTATTTTCAATTCATTAAAAGCTTTATATTTTCAATTCATTATATATATAAAATAAAAGTAAATGACGCGAAATAGCATTAAAAAAATCGTCGCTATATTTAACTAGCACCAAATAACTTATCTGAGTTTTATTAGTACTTCCTCAGCTGAAAAGTCAATACCGTCTTTTATTAAAAGCTTTATATACAATATGACAAGCAACAATAATGTTTAGGTGACACTTTATTATTTTATAAATATATATATTAAAAAAGTAGACATAAATTTTTTTGAAAAAAATATATATAAAAAAATAAAAAAAGTGGAGGTCCACCAATTTGGAGAATGGATCTCCACATCTATCTATCCATATCCCGTTTTTCATTAATGAAGAACATTAAACAATAACAATGTTCTTCATTAGCAAACCAAACCTACAAATCAAAATACCTATTTCACCAAAGACCACTTGAAAGCCTTAACACCACCACATGCAAAACCAACCTCAAACACCACCCATGGATCCAAGGGTCTTTATCAACGACAGACATCCTAATGATGGATCTCCATTGTCAAAGGAGACCAAATTTGATTCTCCTATTGCGATTGAGACCTAGACGTGGTCTCTATTAAAAAAAAGATGGAGACCTTATTTCTACCTTTCTCATGATGGAGATCACGTCTAAGCTCTCTTATAAATTGAGACTTAAATCAGGATCTTTATGCGCTAAATACCTTAATTTGGATCTCCATCCTAGTCAAGTCTCCATTACACTAATGGAGACCAAGATGGGTCTCTATGATGAAGATCCTCATGGCTTTCAATTGCCAGAAAAAATGGATGGCTTATCGTCCTTCATAACTCTGACAAAATCATAAGCTCACCAAGTCAACCCTTTCAATACCCCTTTTTTCTTTTTGAATGCTAGTCTCTCATCAATTGGAGAGATAAACATTTTGTGGAGATCTAATATCTCCACCATTTTTATTTTTCACAAATATAGATATTCATTTTGTTTTTTTGTCTTCATCGTCCATTCTTGAATAGACAATGGAAATCACACTTTTTTTTTTTAATCTATCCTTTTTTTAATTTTTATTTTTTTTTTAATTTTTTTAATTTTCAATTATTAAGGGATATTTTGGTTATTACAACTAAAAAAGATAGTCAACAGTAAAATTAACACCGATGATGAACAAAAATTAGAGTTTCATTTAATTTTAATGAAATATTTAATCTATTTGCAAAAGAGCAAACCTCAAGTAGATAATGTGTGATTTTCTCTTTAGGATAGTTATGTTGTCAAAATCACGTTATACTACTCTAATAGTGTTTAACTAAAAATAAGGGTTGATAGTATACAATAAGAGCAAAATACACAACACCCCCTTGAGATATGTCTTTAAAGACACAAAGTCAATATTTGGGTTTTGTAACAAATTAGCACCCAACTTAATAGTCAAAGCATGTGAATTCTAACTGTTGATCTTGTCATTGGGTAAAAAGATGAAAATACCCTTATCAGTTTAAATTAATATAAATTGCCAAGTTTACCCATGAATAAAGACAAAAAAAATTATATAAAAGAGGGAAAGTATGTGGATGATTTAGCCACCATCTGTACTAAGTTTCTTTAATTTTTTTAACCTTTTTGCCCTTCTCAATTGAAGAAATGATTGGAAAAAAAAACGAAACAATGAAGGAGAAAAATTATATAGGCCAGTGGATATGGCCAATAGCCATATGACCACTGGATAGGCAACGATCATATTGCATTTGTTTGGCCTATATAAACCTGATGAAGGATAGAAGTTGTGCATTAAGATTTTCTTCATCTTTGGTGAATCAGTTTGTTTTTAGTTTTTGTTTGCTCATCAAATTGCTTCTTTATATATTTATTTTTTGTTTATATTTTTGCCTTCTTTTAAAAATCAATTTGCTGCAGATATTACTTCTCTCCAAACTTAATCATTCAAGAAGCTGATGGATGTGTCTTCTGATAGCAATAGTGGAGTGAATTGAGATATATCAAATTCAAGAATAGAATATGTTTTTACGGATGGAAGGCATCAGTCAAAATTTTAGAATCGCAAAGAAATCCTAACAAATTGTTTTTCAGATGTGAGCATGTGAAATGTAACTACTATTCATTTTGGACACCTGATAATGAAGAATATCAAATGAAGACACAATGGGAGGATGAATCATCAAATGAAACACAAAATGTAAATCAAAACCATGGTTATATGTACTTCGAAGAGGAGTTACGATACATGAGTAGTCATATGAAAAGGAAATTGGAGCAAATAGAAGCATAACTACAAAATCATAGACTCATCCAAATCATTACTTTAATTTTCAGTTTTGTAACTATGCTTGCAGTAATGATGGGTAGGTATTAGAAAAGTTGTAACTATGATTGTAATGTTGAAATAGAAATGATATTCATAACTGAGTAATGAAGTTGTGCATTAGCAACAAAAGTATGAACAAGTCTATGTAACTTTTGCATAAGTACAATTTAACTGCACCAGTTTTCTTCTATTGTGCATGATAAAAAACAAGCAAACAAAAACATATACACTGTTGTGCATGATAATAACATGCAAACAAAAACATATATACTGTTGTGCATGATAAAAGCATACAAACAAGTGCACAAGTTGCCAAGAACAACCAAAAGCATAACAATGCAAGCACCAATCAAAAACCACTAAAAGCGAAACTTGTGTAGCAACCAAGAGCATAACAGTTTAGGGTGATGAGATAGCTTAACTGACAAAAACATTAAAACAAATTGTGCACTAGAAAACAGATTAAAGTGCATAACAGAAACAAAGCATCTTATTCATACTTGTTCAAATTTGATGAGATTGAGACTGGTGGTGTTAAGAAGGCTATGATGATTGAGTTGATGGAGGTCCAGTCGAGGTTTGGGTGACTTAAGACGAATTTTGTGAACCTTGACTTGTAAAGCATAGCATCTATGATGGTGGTGCAATAGATGATGCAGATTGCTACATGAATGAGAAAGATCAGTAATCAATAATCAGTAATCATCAATCAAATCAGAATGTGAAAGAAAAAAATGAAACAAACCCGAAATCGACTTCTTGACCTAATGGTTGTGGTAGTTGAAGTAGAAGGTGCAGCAGATGAGGTACATGCCTACATAAATATATAGTGTGGATTATCTAATTGTCAACCTATTTGTAAAAGATAATAAAGGATAACATACCTAATTTTATTTCCTTTTGGTAGTTAAAAGACTCAGTGGTGGCATTGAGGTGAAAGCCTACAATTACAAAATAAATAAATGAATATGCAAAACCATAACAAAACATGCAATTACAATGAATGAGTGTGTAAATATCTGGTCATGTTTTCTTTTTTCATTTGAACAAACCTTTGCTTTGTAGCTTTTTGCATTATGACCAACCTATTGACAAACACTACATCTCACACCTACTGATCTTTTCACTAATGTAGGTTCAATAGCATCTCTTTTTTCTTGACTTTTTTGGTCTGCCTTTCCACCTTGTCTTTAGTGGTGGCAGTAGTCTTGTTGACTCACCTTGAGGCCAGGATCCCTCATCTGGAATGGCATGCATGAAATGGCTATAGGTCTTCATGTAACCTGGTTTCTTGTTGTAATTATGAAGATATGATTCAACCTCATCTCTAATTTTTGTAATACATCCCATGGCATGTTTACAAGGAACCCCAGTGACCCTCCACAGGCCACAACCACGCGTTTTTTTATCCAAAAGCACAACAAATTGCCTAGTGCCATCAACCACCTCAAACTCTCATTCTCTACATCTGAGAGATTGAAATACCTAACTAGTTGTTGGTTTTTTTTAACACAACCTATTAACTTTTGGAGGCATATCACATTCCCAAGTAAGTGCATTCTCATAACGCTATCAGATGCGACACATGAACATTTTTCTAATTGTTTCTAACATTGTCAACAATAACAGTTCTCTAAACTTATTCTACCAACTATTAAAGGTCTTCACAATGTTATTGGTTATGTGGTCAGTTTTGGTGTAGGTATGAAAATCATGAATACTCTATAGGTGTAAGGGTATTTTCATTAAATAATCATGGGCCCTCTGTGACTCAACTTTGATTTTTTCCATTGTTTGAATGAAAGCAGTCTTATTGGAACTTCTAACAGCTAGTCAATACAAGTCTTTCATATAGTCGAGTTGGTATTTGTTGAACATTTTTTATATAATATGCCTACCATAGAACCTATTTCAATGGTTTGGCTAACAATCATCTAAAGTTAGTCCTATACCTTTTTGACGGTCAGACATGAAATAAATGATTCGATTCTTATACTGACCAATGTGATCATTTAATAACCTAAGGACCCAAGTCCATGTGTCTCTATTTTCAACCTCACACACCCCAACTACCAAAAGAGAGACACCAAAATTAGCATTCATAGTTATGGCTGACGGAAGTATCCCACCATATGGTCTTTTAAGTAGCATCCATCTAATCTTATGAATGGTTTGCACCCTTATAAAAATCTCATTTTTTGACTTTGAAAATTGGGGAAAAATCTTTGAAAGTGAGCTGGAACATTTGGGTGAGAGTTTACTATATGGGCCAAAACAAAGACAGATGTGTCGGGGTTTGTATGTCTAAGAACATACCCATATCTATATATCTTCTTGAAACTCTCATTATGATCTTCATTGCCTATATTCCAAGCAATGAATCTAGCCCTATACAGTGTGTATATTGGCACATATACCAAACATTTAGTAAAGACCATCTCTGCTAACACACCAATACTAATGGAAGGGTTTTACTTGATCTCCCTCTCAAAAGTTTTTTCAATCCACTTACTAGTTACTTGGTTATTTTTAGTAATAGAGAGATAAGTATGATGATTAGTAATTGAATTCAATTGATAGGTGATCCTATCAAATGTTGGAAAACCTACGCACTCTCCAATGGCAGCCCACTGTTTCACATCAACATACTATTCTCCTCCTCTTATTGTTCAATCTTTTCAATCTAAAACCCTCTTAGGTTGCATAATCTACTATCACATCTATGAAATGTCTAAAATTCATAAATAACTATCCCCTTTTACTACCTAATTTTCCCATCTTCTCCCATTACAAAAGCTACCCCCGCAGTTCCTTTATAACCATCCTCCTCATCACTACTACTAACTAAAATTGGGCACTCTTTATTGACATCAGATAAGTAATCTTACTCACTGATGGGTTGGCCCACATTTTTAACTTCTACACTATCATTACTATGGTCCTCTTTACTCAACCCCACATCTCTTTCCCCGCTATTGAACTCCATATCATCATCACTATTCTCATCACTCTCGGTAGATGGTGCATACGCACTGTCCCCACTCTCAGATGCACATCTGCCCTCACTTGGAGCGCTTTTTGAATCATAAATCAGGTTGGGCTGGTTCGGTTGGCTATTTAGTGATAAGTTGTGTTAATTGTTAGGTATAGTTGGATTGGCTTCGATGTTTGTGTTGGGTTGAGTGTTCATGTTGGGCTGACTGTTTGGGTATAGCTGATGATGTGGATCAGGATATATGGTTTGTAATAGGATGTACTCAACATCAAAATGCATTTTATTAACTCTCCTAATCTTAAACTCAATTATCACATACATTAAATCCCTTTCATTTTCCACTACTCTAACCCCATTCGACCATGGAATACGAACCTCTTGGTAAAATCGCCCCCCTACTATGGTTTTAATATATAAACATTCTAACATGACACTATCCCAAAGAAATTTCAAGTTCATGTAATCTGCAGTACACCACCCAATTTCAAAAGTTCTACCTAGGAAGGTGGCACTCATATAAATTTTGAAATTTCTACAACCAAAAAATGCAACCATAGTAACCAAATATTATATTTCAAGAGTATACATACTAGTCACCTTCAACAGTAACATAAAAGAAATGATATAAAACACCTTTAATAGGAACATGAATAGCAACATAAACATTCTATATAGAACAGACCAACAAATACATACCTCAACATAGACAAACTGAAACATACATCATAACAAACAAAGGAATGATAACAAATTTATCAAAAATCACAAAAAAGAAGAATTATTCTCTAAGTCCAACTTTTTGATGTCACAGAAGATCAACAAGTCAGAAGAGAAGCTTGTTTTTCCGCCCTATTAATCAAAAACATGTCATCAATAATAAAAAAAACAATACATTTTTTTATTATTGATATCCATGTCAACAGTTTCTTTGTAACACAAAGTGAACAAGTAAAGAAATTTTTTTTTCTTCATCAACAAATCATACAATATTCTTGAATAAAAATCAACTGACATACTCACAAAACAGAGAACAAAAACAACATACTTATGGCAAAAAAAAAATCGAAAACATGTCATCGATAATCAAATAACAATACATTTTTTTTTCTTTTCAAATCCATGTCAGTGGTTTCTTTGTAACACAAAATGAACAAGTAAAGAAATTTTTTTTTCTTCATCAACAAATCATACAATATTCTTGAATAAAAATCAACTGACATACTCACAAAACAAAGAACAAAAATAACATGCTTATGGAAAAAGATTCAAGAAACAGCATGCATGTGAAAATATAGCAGTTCAAAACCCCAGTACTCATAACTACAATTGATTAGCAATATTTTTTTTAGAAATGAAGGCACCATAACATATTGTAAGCCTAGAGAAACCCATTAGCAAAGGTTTTCAAGAAAAAAAAAATAAAAAAAAATAAACTACCTTTCCCCCATACTGCAAGCCCAGCGATCATTTTCCACCACTATTGTCACCAATACAATCGAAAGTCGATTGGGTTTACTTTGCTTTGAAGATGGGAAGAATTTTTCTTTAGGTTAGGTCACAAAGAATGGAAAGCACTTGAGAGAAAGGGTGGACGTTTTCGGGTTCAGGTTGGGTTAAGTTGAAAATCTCCCAACCCAACGTGAGTTGGGTTGAAAAATTTTCAACCCAACCCAATAATAGTCAAGTTGGGTTGGGTTGGGTTGGGTTTGGGTTAGGTTGGATTGGGTTAATTGAATTAGAGTTAATTTACCACAAAGACACAAATGATCTAATTCATAATTATTTTAGTCTTAATAATTTGATTACAGATAAAATGAATACAAATTAAGTTTAATTATTGTAAATAAAATAGTAAATTTGATATAAAAGTTGTCCTTAATCTTTATTATAAACAAATGGTCTTCTAGAAAGGGGAGAAAATCTTGGATTTATAATTGGGAATAGGCGTTTGTCGGGTTCGGGTTGAGTTGGGTTGAAAATTTTTTAACCCAATCTCACCCAATTTAATTTTTAATTCAATCCAACCCAACCCATCCAATTTTTTTAAGATGTAACTCAACCCAACTCAATAAAAAATAATCGGGTTGGATTGGGTCTATCGGATTGGATTAGAGATGCTCACCCCTACTTAAGAGAATGGTATAGTGACCAGATGAGTTCGGGCCTCTTCATTTCCTTTTTGTTATTTTTTTTATTTTTTTTATTCATAAAAATCTTATTCGCAATTAATGTGAGTGACATCATAGTCGATTTTGTTAATTTTTTATTCTTTTTAATTCAAAAAAGTTTGATTCGCATTTAATGTCAGTCAGTTTCCTAACCATAATGATGAAATTACCCTTCATAAAACTAACATGGACTAATAGCCACAAACGGTTGGGGGTTAAGTTATCATAAAACCTAAACATTGATTTCGTGTCTTTAAAAGCTTACCTTAGGAGGATTTTGTGCATTTTGCTCATACAATAAATCACATTATCACATCCCGATGTAATTAGTCCATTAATGATGGGCGTGGAAGTAATTTTATTGTCCCAAGTCCCAGTACCTTTCGTGCGACGTCGTTTTTATTTTGCCTCGCTAAGGTGAGCTCTGACGTCTTGAGTCTCTGAGGCTCTCGGAATCAGTATTCTAGGGTTATCCTCATCGAGAGTATTTACGTATAAGCATCTAGACCCAAAATTCCCTTTATTTTTTTAAAAAATTGTTTAAATACTCAAATTGTTCCAATTCTCAAAACGTTATTGTTTATGGGTTTTGCAGATGTGCGATTAAAGATTAGTGAAGAATGAGTTGCATACAAGCTAGTGGTCTATGCAGCAATCTCCCAACCAGACCCCCAACGAAACGCATGCATGGAACGCCGTTTCAGACTTCACTGAAACTAAATGTGACGACTTACAAGCAACTCTTTCCTCAGTTGAAGTCACGGCGCTCCGCTATTTGCTTATTTGGTGGTGACAAAGACAAGGCACAAAATGAGGTTACAATTTATTTATTTATATATTTATTTAACTACTTATAATTTCTTCGTTTGGGTAGAATTTTGAAACGATGTGATAGGCTATGTTTTGTTGTACATTCTTGGTTGATAGGATTGTTTAGTGACTTTTTTTTTTATTTTTTTGTAAGCAAAGAAACTTTGACATTCTTGTTTAGGTTCTACTGGGTAATGGTCAAGTTCTCAACTTTACTTAATTACTTAATAGCGTTACACAATTTTCAAAAGCTTTGAAGAATGGTGTATTAATACTTTTTCTTTTTTCTTTTGGGATTGTGGTTAGCTGGATTGAAAACTAGAATTTGCAATGAAAGTGTGTTAGAGTTCCAATTCTATTAAGTTTGAAAGTAATCTTATGTTAACCTCATTCAAAACTACAGGTGTTTTGTTTATTTTCAATCATTAAATGTTTTATAGTATCATAGTGGTTTTGTAAGTTAGACATTTTTTTGCTGAGATTTAAGCTGTCTTTGGAATCTATTTTTTCCTGTTTTATGATCTCTTTTTACCCATTTGACTTATTTTTTATTCCGTGCAAGTGCAGCAGCTTTGCAAATAGTCATTAGTTGCAATTCAAGGGTCTATAAAATCAAGAATTTAAAAAAATAATAAAATTCTAAAACAAAGTAGTTATGTCTCATTTGGACCGTGTAACTATACAGTTCATGAATAGTTCCAGGTAGTTATATTCACAGAGGCTATTAGTAGAAAGCCAATATTTTGTTTTGTAAGAACTCTTAGACCTGTTGTATAAACTGAGAGTAGGGATCATGAGTTGGTCATATTTCTGCTCTTGTGGTAAAGTCACTTTTGTATCTGTTTTGTTGAAAATATTTACATTTCTTTTGTCATCAGGGAGCACCATGGAAATCTTTTGGTAAAGCTTTGGAAAATTTTAACAAGGGACAGTCAATAGAGGATGTGTTACGGCAGCAGATGGAAAAGAAAGAATATTTTGATGGAAGTGGTGGCAAAAGTCCGCCACGTGATGGTGGTGGAGATGGCGGGGATGGTTTTGGAGAATCAGGGGATGAGGGTTTTTCTGGCATAGCGGATGAAACAGTGCAAGTGATACTAGCAACAGTTGCCTTTATATTTCTGGTAAAAAAATACGTTTGTTGCTTTTTCTTTCGTGGCTGTGTTGGACTACTTCCTTCAACCTAATTTACCCGCTTTAATCACAAGGTCTTAAGATTCTTTGTCTGTCTTAAATGATAATTTATGGATTTACAGAAAAAGTGCATGTAGAGGAAGCATTCGATCACATGAAACCAATACCAGTGCCAAGCTAAACTGTGTAATTCATATTACTTAGAACTGATGGCTTGCTTGTATTACACTTAAAATGGAAGGAAAAATGAATGATAAAAAATAAAAGAGTTGAAATTTCTGAAAAGGGTATCTAAGGTGGTAAATATGAAATGGAGGTTGTATGTTGTAAAAATGTTAATTCCTGGGATGCTATAATGAAGACCAAAAATTGATGTTTGTCTTCCAGAAAGTAGTAGTGCCAGATCACATGATATGATCAACTATAACTAGATCAAAACTCCAGGTTTAATACTCAGGTTTCCGGCATTTCATGATATGTTAAGTTGTTAACATTGTATCGTTGTTGTTTTATTTAGGCTAATAAGCACCATTCATGTATAAAACATATATCTTTTCCTTTACATGCTCTAATATAGCAGGTTTACTGAAAATGATGATCTGTGTTGACATTCTCTTAATATATCTTATGCAGTACATATACATCCTTACTGGTCAGGAGCTGATTCGACTAGCGAAGGACTACATAAAGTATCGCTTTGGAGGAAGTAAGAGTGTTCGTTTGATGAATGCAATGGATGCATGGGAAAAGTTTTGGAAGAGGTTGAATGATGAGGAGGAGTATGATAGCATGTGGCTGGAAAAGGCAATCATCAATACACCAACATGGTATGACAGTCCTGAGAAGTACCGTCAAATTTTCAGCTCTTACATGGAATCCGAAAGTGATGAAAGTGATAAAAGTGATGATGAGTGAGAGCCCCTTCCAGACTTGTGTTACCAATGTACTGCTCATCTTGCTAGATTATGCTACTTTGAGGTGAAACAAGTACTAACATTCCTTGTAATTTTTAGACAGTGAGGTCAATTTTGATGTGTTGTAGTTTTGTATAGCAATAACCTACCTGAATTTTGATATGTTGTAGGCGAGAATATTACATGGATTACTCTGTAAAATGTGGGCCTTGGAATGCGCAATTTAGAGCAGATAAAATTTCACGTTTAAAATTTGTGTACGTTAAATCACAAACAGTACGTTGTGATTCTGTATTTAGCAGAGAAAACCACAAAATCGAACGGTCTATTCTTTCATATCATGTGTGACCTGATCAGGGAATGAAATCACATCTTGATTCTGGGCAGTTAAACAAAAGTCTGCATATCTCTGTCAATTTGCTCATATTTGGGAGAACCTTGTCATGGTTTCACATTATTATCTAAAAACAAACCCAAGTAGCAAAATAACAAAGGAAATCAAAGTCTTGTACCAGACAAAAAAAGAAAATCTTTCCTGAGACATTTAGCTGAAATTTGTGATTTTTAAATAACAGCGTAACATATGATATTTCTTTTTCATATAAAATTAATGTTGGTGTTTTCTCATTTATGAAAAAATTTTCATATAAAATTTTCATTTAAAAAATTATGTCATATGTTATATTGATATTAAAATAGTATATCAATATTAATATTTTATAAAAGAGAAATTATACATGTCATGTTATTATTTAAAGGTCATACCAACAACAGAATGATATATCAAGCATTCCACGAAAGATTTTCTCTTTTAGTAGAAAATCTTAAATTCAAAATTCCCTCCTCAAATAAAATAAAATAAAAAGGTAATATTTTCTCATTTTCATCAACTTCAAATAATTATAGAAAAGCAAGGGAAATGGATAAGTAATTGTATTGCCTATAAATAAATAAATGAAAATTCAAACGAGTAAGACATTAGAGATAAGAGTCTTGTTCCATGAAATTGCCGCCAAAAATGTTGAATCGAAAGAGATCGCACATCTCTCCTTCTGAATTAGCAGCCGATCAGCTTCGCTCCAAGCTTACAACACTTGTTTCTCGCCACGATCAAATGAAGACAGCCTTCCAACAGCTTGAATCTCAGATCAAAATCGGTTTGCTTGAAGTAATTACCGTTGTTTCCCCATTTATGTATCCCTCTCTCCTTCTTGTATCAATTCAATTTTCGTTGTTCTGTTCAAATGAACATTCTGTTGCTTTTTTGCAAGGCCGACGAGGTGTTTGCTTCTCTGGCGATTCCATTGATAAGACTAGTCGGCCTAAAAACTGTCGAGATGGCCGAACAAGGACGATTCACCAACATCATCATCGACACTGCAGATTCTCCTGATCACGTAATCAATCCTACATTCTTCTTCATTTTCTTTTTTGATGTATTCGTAAATTAATTAGCTGCAATAACTGCTTTCTGATTTTGTTCAATTTAGCGGCAGCGATGGCCGAGAAACGGTGCAGCATCTGAATCACCGTCTGCATCACCTGTTTCTGTTCGAGGAGAACAACATAACAACAATTTGGAGGTAATAGATAAAATAAAAAATAAAAAACTCAGTTGATTTTGATCAACAAAATGAGAATCTGGAAAAATAGAATTTGATACTTTTGTAGTCTTGTTGTCTGTCATCATGCATATGTTGATGTTCTGTGGTTAGTACTAAATTTATTTGATATGACGAAGAAAGTGAAACCGATTTCTCCAATTCGCATGGATTTGGAATTTGAATAGTTTTTGCATCAAAGGTATTGTAGAATTGTTGTTGAATCATTTCACTCTGGATAAATTAATTTTACAACTTCCAAACAGGTAGGAAACTGTGCTACAAAAGCCAGCATAGCAGGGAGAGAAGTCGTGGAGAAGCAGCAATCACAAGTTATACAACTTGTTCAACTTCTTAGACGGATTGAGGTCCAGGTCAATTCACGCCAGGACAATATGCTCGAGGCACTTGCCAAGCATCGTGTCTCCCTCCAGAAACTATTTCGCAAAGCTGTCTATTGTTTAACCAACCTTCAGCATCAAAATAGTGATGTCTCTCTCACTATGGTGAAGCTCCTTCAGTGCTTGTTTGATTACATGAGTAGCGTCTTAGGCTCCGTGGAGACTGGCGTGGAGGAACTTATGAAATCTTTGGCTGATCATATGTGTAATCCGATGGTGAAATACGTCAAAGGCCTCCAGGATGACATGAAATTCGGAACATGCATGCGCTTGTTGGCTATTGTAGAGGAAATGGAGAAGGAATTGAGAAATCGAAGGCTCGAGTTGGAGGAAGCAAGGAAGAGGGCTAGAGTAGCAGAGAAGGGGAAGGTTGAGGCCTTGCGCAAATTACATGAAACGCATGAGACAATCAGGAGATTGAATCAACTCTTCGGGTTCCACTCTGAAAACAAAAGACAGCCTAGAGAATCTTGTGTTCCACATAAGGTACATTCTTTTTAGTTGGCCTACATGATTAAAACTTGGTGTGGCGCATGACAATGTTACTTGTAGACTTGTTCACTCACAACATGTCATGTAAAAAATAATGCATGCCATATTTTTATGTAAAAAGTTTTAAGTAATCTTTCAAAATTTATTTATCATATAATATACCGTGAATTGACAGATATATTAGATCTATCTTAATTGAATTTTTCTCATCCACGGAAGCCATTTAATTTCTTAAGTGCACACATTCTCATCTTGTGTGGCATTTTAGATGAGTCATGAGTCCAATTGGTTTTATCATGATATGGCTAATTATTTTCTTTCTATTCAATCTCTGTGAAGTTTCTAACTATGGAAGAAGGTCAAGAAAATGACGACAAGCTATTGTGGGAGCTGTTGAAGAAGAGAAAGTGTCAAGCACCAGAGAGCCCCATGGGACCTCCTCAACTTCTGAGCCAAAAGCCCAATACCAAGCAAAGCAAGTCCAGGACACTCAACAGTCACAGTTTAGGCCCTTGGAATCACAGGCGTGGGTTGCAGGGTCCAGAGGCCAAATGCTTAGAAGCTCGGATTCCACTGGGCGCCTCTCCTTCAGCAGCAATTCAGCATGTTGTTTCCCGCAAGCGCATCACTCCCTGAAATTGTGCTTCAACTTGTAGACCCTGCTGGCACTTCCAAACTTTTTGGGACTTCTTTATTGAGCTTCTAGTTAGAGACTTATTATTCTCATTTCTTCTTGTGCTACGCACTGAGATGCTGCTTTCTGTGGAAACTGCAAGAGCTAATTGATTGGATAGCTAATTTGAACTTGTGGTGAGCAAAAATCAACCATATTCTATTCACTGTTTTGGCTGATAATAGTGCTTTAATCTTCACATCATTTTTCTTTTATGCAAGGTCAACTGATTATCATGAGATTAATTATCACATTTTCATAAACATACGACATTAATACATTAGGGGTTTGATTATCTTACCTAATCAATATGTTAATTCATCAATAATATTTATATCGATGGTAAAAGTGGTTATTAAAAAATATCTAAAAATGTTTCAAAAATATATATATATCCAAAAGTGGTTATCGATGGTAATACCAAAAAGTATCGTTTTACATGTTGAAAATTAATCCCCACTTGCTTTTGTTGTGCCTAATTAAAATGGGAAGCTTAAATCTCTCGCTTGTACTGTCGTTACTTCACGTCTTTATCTATCTAACAAGCATCCTTTATTTCAATTTTAGTTGCAAAACGGCCTTTACATTTACCCTATAGATTTTTATTATTATA
Organism: Litchi chinensis; assembly: GCA_019925255.1. NCBI lineage: Eukaryota > Viridiplantae > Streptophyta > Magnoliopsida > Sapindales > Sapindaceae > Litchi > Litchi chinensis. The sequence goes on from CM034472.1 coordinate 11,239,627, forward strand.
AGTTGGCTACTAAAATGAGAGGAAGTCTTAAGAGTGCGTTTGACTTTGTTGTAACTTGAGCTATAATCTTTCATTATTTAATTTTAGAAAAAAAAAAAAGGATGTTTGATAAATTTCTCAATATCCACTGCTTTCCTAATTTGTTCTCTTATAATCATATTTCAAAAAATTTGTTGGAAGTTCAACTTGAAATTTTGATTTAAAAATGTAATTTCGAGGTCTATTAATTTTTTTTCACTCAAGTCAAAATTGTTTTTTTTTTTTTTTTCTAAAGACAATTCGAAATTGTTAAATACCAAGAATTCATTCATTTTCCTTTGACCATTGAATTAAATGGAAATTGATAATTGGATTTTTGAAATCATTTTTTTTAGTCAAATTTGTGTTTGATATAGACTAACTCTTGTAATAAAATACAATAATGTCTTCATGTTTAGTGTCAATATTTGAAAAACTTAAAAGTCGAGATCTAAAAATGAAAAATCAAAATAGAAACATAATTGGTTTTAAAAAAATAAATTTAATAAATATTTTATTTAAACAAAAATGTCTTCGAACGTTGGCAGAACACCTCATGTGCACTGATATGTGACTAGATGGGTGTATAAAGCGGGTATTCCTTTTAATGCTATTGACAATGATAGCTTCAAGTTACTTGTTGAGGTTGTTGGTCAATTTGGACTGAGGTTTAGTCAATACCAATTGCAGGAGGCACTACTAAGACCTTCTCCAACCCAACACCAAAATGGTGTAACCATTTTGGTGTTGAAAACAACTCCAACCCAACACCAAATTGGTGTTGGGACACAAGTTTCTATGCTATTTTTGGTGTTGAATGAATAGTTTAACACCAAATTTGGTGTCAAACTATTCACAACACCAAATTTTTAGTTGGGCCCCACTTGACCTTTTTGATTTCTCTATATTCCAACCATACCCTTTATATAATAACTATAACAAATTTTATTCCATTTATATCCTTTACTATAATTAATATATTTATACAATTTGGTTAATAATTATAAATAGAAATTACATTATTATAAAAAAATTATACCGTTAGAAATATTTAATTGAGATATTTAAAATGAGTATAATATTGAATATGTTTTAATATATTTTTAAGTTTTTAATATATATTATAAGTAATATATTAATATAAAATGAATTAAATTATTTAATGTACATTCAAAATATTATTTTAATAATTACTTGACAGAATTGATAATATTTTTAATGCAAAAACTCAATACTTTTTTAAATAGCAATAACATTAACATTAACATTACCATTACCTTAAATTAAGCATACACGATTAAAAAAAAATAAAATAAAATAAAATAAAAACAACATAACTTAAAAATAAAATACTTGACATTAGATATTCCAAACATCATTTAGAAATTTGGAAGGTCATCTCCACTTCCTCCATAACCACCAAAATTATGTGAGAAATTAATAACTTTTTTTTATATATTATACGTAATTTGTTTGAGAAAATTATTTTATAATGAGGTTGATAATAAAATAGTTGGATAAAAAATTAGTTGGAAAAATGAAATGGATAAAAAATTATGTGGAAATATAATGGGAATAATTTATGGTAAAAAAAAAAAAAAATGTGAGTGTTTAATAATTTTTTAATATATTGTGAGTAATTATTTAAGAATAAAATTTTATATGAAATAAATTAATTAATATTGGTTAAAGAATTATATATGGAATATTCTTTGAAGATACCTTTTTACACCAATTTGGTGTTAACACATTGGAGTAAAAAAAAATTTGGTGTTGAAAAATTTGGTGTTGACACCAAAATGGTGTCAAATTTGGTGCTCAACATTGGAGAAGGCCTAAAGGAAGAGATTAATAGAATGAAGGAGTCATTGGAAAGAGAAGAAGAAAAGTACGCGTTGGATGGATGTTCGATTATGATGGATAGGGAAAAAAAAAAAAAAAAAAAGGCACATCATAAATTTTTGTGTCAATCGCAAGGTATGAACCACTTTTCTTTCTTCTTAGGTGTCTTTGATGAGGCATATATTGATGAAATGTATGGATAAATATATTGTAATAGTTGGGTCACAAAATGTTGTTCAAGTTACAACCAACAATGACACCAATAATATGGTTGTGGTTAAGATGTTGAAGAAGAAGAAGCTAAATATATTTTGAACTTTATCTGCTACTTACACCATTAATGCCATACTTGAAAGTATTAGCAAATTTCCACAATTCAAAAAAGTTATTGACCAAACAAAAAATTTAACAATCTTTGTTTATGTTCACAATGTGACCTTGTCGTTGATGAGTTCATTTATTAAAAAGACGGATAAAGTGAGGTTGGGAGTGACTAGATTTGCATCTATCTTCTTTTCTTACTTTGCAAAGCTTGGCAGAGAAAAAGAGTACCTTAAGGACAACATTTAATAGTGAGGGATGAGAGAGTTGCAAATTCTTGAAAATTGCTAGGGTAAATTGACCTACTGATCAATTGTGATGAGTATACACTTTTGGAATGGTGTGACAGTATATTTGCAAGTTTTTGCATCTTTAGTAAAGGTGCTTGGACTAGTCGATGGGGATCAAAAGTCATTAATGGACTTTTTTCTATAGAGAATTTAAAAGGGCAAAAGAAGATAATAGAGAGGCATTGAACAATACTAAAACCAATTACCATCCAATCATTGAAATTATAGATAGAAACATGAAAGATTGACTAGACAGTCCATTACATTTTACGGTCTATCTACTGAATCCCCATTAATTCTTCAAATGATCCTAACATTCAATATGAAAATGAAGTGGTGGATGGGGTATTGTGTATGCCGATGACAGTGACATGTAAAGTGGAAGTGTCAATATAAAATTAACAAATTATATTAAAAAAAAAAAAAAAGAGGGTTGTCTTGTGAGAGTCTTGACGGCAAAAGATATTAAAATGGATGATGATAATTATGATTTGGGCAAAAAGTTCATCATACTTATTTCGTTTCAATTATTTTTTGTTGTTTACTATTACATTCATCTTTTAATTCTACATTTACATGATGTGGTTGTATGGTGGTCAACTGATGGAACTCAAACACCTAACTTGCAAAAAATTACAAGAATGCTCCTCTTATATTGATCATTATTTCATTTGGCTGTGAAAGGAATTTGAGCACTTTTGAAGGAGTATGAGTGCAATATTGGTATATTAGGCACCACTGTTATGAAGGAAAAATTGAATTTAAGGTTTAAAGCAAAAATGTGGATTCCAAAAATTATTCCATTAAAATATGTCCTATCAATACCAGCAAAGATAATTCAACAATTTAAAATATACAAGATCGAATCTTAATTTGACATGCGATTTGAATTCATCCGTTTTGTTTTTTAGATTTCTCACCATTTGATCTTTTGTATCATAAATCTTAATCAAAAAACTGTGTATGGGCATAATTGCAAAAGAACCACCCATTCATTTTTTTCCCCTCAAAAAATACCTATACAGGAAGAAAATTGTCAAATGCAAAACACCTAAGAGAACTTTAGCCAACCCACTATTGTTCTTATTGTGATTTGCGGCTAACCCTAAAATTAGGATTTTATGTTTTCTTTCTTTACTTGGGCAGCCAAGGAGGAAATAATCAAGCAAGGGTTGCCTAATTCTCAAAATAAAGCCTCTTTTATAATGATACTTTCAGGGTTTTCAATTCAATAAGAAATCTTAATTCCTTTTAATTGGAAAATCCAATTTTCAATTTAATAATTATTCATAATCCTTTATTAATTAATATTTTTTATTTCGAATTCTTGATTTTTCATTAAATTAAATTATTTAAAAGTCAATATTAATTAGTAACACCATTAAGATTCAAACGCATGACCTCTGCAATAAATAATTAAATAATTTATAATTGATAATTATTAATTTAAATAATCAACATTATTTAAATTGTACTTGAACAAAATTATGAGTTACATGTGTAACACATATTATTAGATGCTTTAATTATATTCTTATATTTTCTTGTTTCTTATAGTGCATGTGAGCTAATAAGTGGACCAAATGGATTTACAATTTTAAGCTCCAATATTCTTAAAATTATTAATTAAAACTCTTTAATTAAATAATTTACTATAATTAACCTTGGAGACTCCACTAAAATTCTAAGGTTGCACTCTCAAATTTGCAAATGTTTTACTCAATCTAAATAGAATTCTTTTATGTCCATCAATTTAATCATTACATATGGTTTAATCATTCATTAGTAGTTCAAAATTAGAGTTAGGTAAGTTTGTTATACCTCTCTAATTATTTCTTATTCTTGTAAGTACTATTGATCCTCTAATAAACAATATATTCATAACAACTTATAAATTTAACTTTTCATTTATTTATAAACAAAAAGTTGTGCACTTTAATTGTTCAAAACTCGAATCAACCATTAAAGGAATTATTCAGCTACTTCGCGAAAGGAATCATTGTTGTGTAGAACGTTTCCAACTATCTAGTGAATCATATTTTCAAAATATAAAGTTATTAATTGTAAATTTATTTCAATCTCACCCATGTAAATAAAAATATATGACTTAATAAGTTGGAGTCTATAACACACTCAAAATTAAGATTAACCAATATATGATCATCTGATCAATAGATATAAATTTCTTTGTTTAATAGATACTAATAAAAAAATTATCTATATCATGATCCAATATTATATAATCTCTATTATATAAGATGTTTCCATTTTCATATCATCATATGAATAATCTCGAATAAAATTGTTATATTAAATACGAAATAGACCGTAATTATGGATTTATTAAAAATAAAGTACCTAATTTTATATATTTTCTATTAACTATTTAAATTACTAATCTTAAACTAAGTCTTTTTGTATAAAACATGTATATACTTAATTTGAGACCATGTAAAAAATTACGAATCCTATTTGATATTCGCATGAATCAAACATTACATTATACACATAAATTGAATAAAATAAATTTAATAAATTTATTATTTGTTATATATACAAGGTTAAAAAGAAAAAAAAATAAAAATAAACTAATAATTATAAAGAATATGATGTTGTTGGAGAGATGTAGGCATAGAAAGATTTTTTATCTACATTTGAGCCAAGCCACCAGGGCAACGAATAATTGAGTTGCGATATTTTGTAGGTTATGCCAAAAATGGTACTCTAGGAATTTGTTTTGCTTTCCCCTTGAAAAAAAATAATAATAATTTTGCTTCCGGGGCTTGTGCAGCCTGAGCCCATAGTTACTTAGATCCAAGCAACTGGAATGTTCCTCCTTGGTGCATTAGGATTTAGGACCCACGGCCAATAATTTGTAGGCCCCTTTCTTTTCCTTAAATCGTGCTACATTTTTGAGAAAAGATTTTTTTTTTTTTTTAAATTACATATACTATTACATGAAAATATTTATAACTAAACATTCTAGATAGACCCATGAAGTCTACAAAAAAGATTCTCTAGAATAGCATAATAGATCTCAAAAAAGAAAAGATGACTCCATATATTGAAGGGAAAATTTACCATCATAAGACGGTCGTGATAAGTCGATCTTGACATATTAATGCACCAAAGTGGTCCGTCTTTCCATGAGGTAATGCGCCCGAGGAAAAGATGGTATTAAACAATACTTTTTTTGGCCTTTTTAGGCCATGGTAAATCGACAATATAGATATATACACATGAGATTAAATAGTGGCAATAACTCGTTAAATGACAATAGTAACATAAAAAATTGAAAGAATATGTACATCAAAATAAATTTAGAAATAATCTCATAAGTTTCATATTAATTTTTTTATCGCCAAAATAAGAAGTTTTATATTAATTTTTTAGTTTAAGATTTCATTTGAAATTAAAATTTCTGTCTAATTCTATATTAAAAAAAAAAAAATTGGTGAAAAGGCACATGCCCATTAGATGCTTTCGTTGAATTAAATATTATATTATGTCAAGGGCGTGAACTAGTCAACTATAATTACCCCTCAATCACAAATCGTGCGGTGTATTTTTAATTATATAAATATGAGCGCCCATTCCATCTAAGCTCTTCTTCAAGTTTAAAAAACCTCCCACTTATTATTATTTTTTTTACTTTATTTTTTTAATATGAAACTTAATTTGTGAGAGATTCTCAGGGATCAATAAAAATTAAACACTATATATACTGTTTATATAGCTATTTTTATGAATAGAAGAAAATTACATCTATAATTAAAAAAAATAATAATTTATAACATGCATTTAATGGAAATTAAATTTCTAACTTCTAATAAGATGATGAGTTACATAACCATTTTTGTTAAAGAATAGTGGTGTCCAATTTTCTTAAAAGTAGTGACATATCTCATTTATATTTCAATTTTATGTCCAATTCACAATGAATTAATTGATAAAAATATTATTTCGTGAATTAGAATTAAACTGAGATAGAAAAGGTTAGATATTAGGAATACAATTACCGCTCTGTTTTTTTTTTGTGATTACAGGCACTAGCCAGGGCAATTCAGATCGGGGTGGGAGGCATCGGGGGAGAGAAGCCATACAAAATACAAATGAATGATCAACCGATCCTGCGCCAATTGACATGGATGTGCAACACTGATAGGCAACACGTGTCATGATCCGATGCAAAAAGTTGCCAAGAAAGTGCAGACAGATAGGAGTGTGCAGAGTACTTCAAAAAATATAAAAAAGATAGGAGAATGCAGAGGACCAATGCCAAGGAAGGCTACAGGTACACATGAATCATGATCCATATGTTAGGTTGCCAGGGAGGACTAGTTTCTGAAATAATAATAATAAATTACTAGTCTTGTCTACTCACGTCAGTCATATCCAACTAATAATTGTAAAATATTAATAATCTAATACAGCTGAACATCATTCACTGCCCGAACTCCTCTGAATTCACCATCGCTGTCACGTTTATGTGTTAGCCTTTATTTATGAATAAAATCCAACTTGTTTAGGTGATATAATAATGTTGTAAGTTGAAAAGACCAGTATAACCGTCCACTATCACCTCCACTTATTCTTTTCCTATTCTACCCACAACTTTTTTGTTTTTTGAAATTTATCTTTGAGTGATACAAGTTAGCCCATATGATTTTCAAATAAAAAAAAAAAAAAAAAGAAAAAGAAAAAGAAAAAGTTAGCCCATATGATGCATTATAATTAGAGTAATATAAGGCTTATAAAATTTTTTTATCTAAATCTATGCATGTAAATATTCAAAATCTTATAAATCATAAGATAATATAATAATTAATAGGATTTTGATAATTCATGTGTTATATAACTTAAATATAAATTTAGAGAAATTTTTTTAAAAAGTCTAACATTATGTTTATAACTATATTGATTTTAGTACTATATTGGAATCCTTTGAGGTGTTAGATATTAAACTATAGGTCATATTTATAAAAAAAAATAAATAAATACAATAAATGAATGACTATCAAGCATTTATATATTGATATAATTGTTGGAGAACTATTGCTAGAACCATTGTCATATTGGATATGCATCATATGACTTACAAACACTTATCCGAGCGTACAAGTATTAAGAGACTTTTTTGAGGTAAATATTTCAATATAACTATCTCATGTGACCATATGCAAAATTTAATTTTATTGATCAAATTCCAACAACTTGTAATAGTACAAATCGGTCCAATATAGGCCCAATGGATAAGTGTATAGAAAGGCCTATTATAACAACCCAACTATTCAGCCCATAGGTTGGTCCAACCTACCTGGAGCTCAAAACCCATAAGTTTGTAACTCAATGCAATGTTCACCGGCTCATATCTTACTAGTGACATGTTAACCACATTGAAGAGAGGGAATCATGTAGGTAATGCATGCATTTGATGGAGGACGATCAGTTCAAATAGAGAATCCCTTTATTAAACGTTGGGTTGAGGATAAAAGAAAAACATCTATTGATCCTGGCCGCTATAAGAGAGGCAGTTAGAGAGGCAAGCACACACAATTTTTCAGATATTGTTACTCTGCCAAAATACATTCAAATACCAATCGACATCTCTATCCTCACCGTTGCACGTCAACTAGCTGCCTTCATTCTCTAAATCTAGCAAGCTGATATACAGTCGTCGATCATTAATAATCTCATAACGCTCAGTTTTCTCACCCGTCAAATGATGTTATTACAATTGCTACTCAAGCACCCTCTTTCATTTTTTTAATTTTTTTTTATCTATTTTATATATATTTTTTCTAACTTAAGTGTTAATATACCTTTGGTCGGCACCATCTCAATGTCAAAATTACACACACTTTTTTCGTTTGACTTTTTTACAGGTTGCTAGATCTCTTGAAATCGATTGTCGAGTCCAACCTCCACATCAACATATATAGATTTGACCATCTACACAACTACACGACATAAATGTTCCATGTGATCTTTTACAAAATCTAATTCTTGTCTGTTAGTTTCTACAATTATTATCTACAATTATTATATACTATCTTATTACTAACTATATTACTTTAATAAATATAACATCTTGAAAAGGAGTCATTAAGCAAACAATAACTATGGAAGTGTATAAAAACCTTAAACTATAAAAATGCAAATTTACCATTTAAAAATGAAAGGATAAACTTATCAAAACTTTAACTTTTTCTTCATATAAATTTCAAATGATTATAAAATGGGATTATATTTTTTTTCCTCTCTCATTCATTTAACATATGAATTTTAAAATTTAACTATATAGGCTTCATTTCTCCATCCATATCCTCTCCTGTTTTTCCCTCATTTGAAAATTCACAAAATCGTGATTTGCTTGGCCAAAACAAGAAAAATTTAACGAAATTAAGTCCAGGACATTTTTGTCTTTTACCGCACCATCCTCATTTTATCTCCCCTTGGCATGTACCCTTTTTTTTTTTTTTTTCAACATGTACGTTTTTACTCTAAAAGGAAAAACTAATAAAGAAATAATCAGACACTTGACTCCCCACGCTAACATTCCGGCTACCATTCGTTGAAAACCCGTCAACAACGTCAATCTCATTTGACTTCCCAGTAATTTACCCACTCAAAAATGCCACGTACATGATAGCCTCCTTGTGCACCACACTAGATCAGAACCAAGTTTCAAAAATTTCAAACCCGGTCGAATTGTGTTTTTCAAAACCCGCCTTCTCTCGCTGGCTGTATAAAAAGGTTCTCATCATGATAAAGCAAGTCCCTTCGCAGACAATCAAACACCAAATCTCGTAACCGCTATTTTTTCGCTCCTGTTGTTTTCTTCGAAAAGCTCTCGTTCTTATCCTGCGCTTACATCACCAAAATGGCGCACGTTAGTCAGCTACCGTGCAACGGCGACGGAATGTGCATGCAGTGCAGACAGACGCCTTGCGACGAAGAGAAGCTCCACTGCAACACGTGCGGCACGCCGTGGCACGTGACCTGCCTCGCCTCTCCTCCTGATTCCCTCGCCTCCACTCTCCAATGGAACTGTCCAGATTGCACCGGCGACCTCACCCTCTCCTCCGCCGGACAGAACGGCTCCGCTTCCGGAATCATCGCCGAGATCCTGGCGATCGAGGCGGACGCGTCGCTGACGGAGAGCGAGAAGGCCAGGAGAAGGCAGCAGTTGGTGAGCGGGAAAGCTGGATCGGACAGCGGAGATGCGACGAAGAGTGAGAAAGGGAAAGACAAGGTGGCTGATGAGAGTCAAAACGACGTGCTGGAGATTATCGACGAGAACTTGAACTGTTCGTTTTGTATGCAGTTACCTGAAAGGCCTGTGACTGTGAGTTTCCTTTTTTGTTTTTGTTTTAGTTTTTGTTGTTTTTTTTTTTCAAAAACAAACTTTTCTGCTTTTCCCGTGATATATGGAACCTGTTTTGGATTCGTATCTGGTCGCTATTTGAGTGGTCTTTGATGTTGACAATTTGTTTGTTTGTATGTTTTTTTTTTTTTTTTTTTTTGGTTATTCATATTCCAACATTGAGTGTTTTGTTAGCGCTATAACTATATATCTTATATTTGTTTCACTTTTTACAATATTGCTTATGTGTTTAGCCTGTGCTCTATTTTTATTTATTTTTTATTTTTTTTATTTTTTTTATCTTTGCTTGAGTAAAGTTCATTTGATTTGATTGTCTTCTCAAAACTATGTTTGTGCGTGGTTTAAATGATATAATGAAGTTTGTGAGTGAGTTTTTTTTTTTTCCTCCTTTTTTTATGATCTTGCTATTGGTATTTGGATGAGTATTACAACTAAGTAGTAGGATCCGTGGTTGAGTCTAATATTTGAATGACTGATTACAATTAAAATTTGTAGGAGCTATGGCCTTTGGATTGTTCAAAGTCCTCTTGTTATCTATGATTAATGTTCATTGATTCCTATAGCTGTTTCCCTGATTTAATAGAATTGCAGATCATTTGCTGTTGGCAATGTGCTTTCCATATTTAGGCCTGTAGTATAGAGCTACCGATTCTTTTTTAGTTCAAATTACCCTTTCCATCAACTTGTTATATGCTAGATAACTAAATATGTTAGTGCTGGAGTTTATATGCTATTTTTGGGTCATTTTTATAAATTAAGCCTTGTAGATTGATGTCTTACCAACAATTGTTTTAAAGCTTATTTTCACAAAAAGTCTTGGCTTTTAATATAATGAGAACCCATTTATTTTATTTACTATTGTAGAAAACGAGGTAGGCCTGTGATGGATAAAATAGTGGGTGGGTTAGAAAAATTTTTATTGTTTAGTGCTTCTTAAAACCTTAAAGTGTTTGGAATTATGGTTATTGAATAATGGGTTTCATGCATGACAAATTAATGAACTTCCTCCTTCTTGTTATGGATATTTGTCGTGTTTAATATGCTCCTTAAAGCTCATGGACATTTATACTGGTGATGTATGATTTCAATAATAATTGGTCTATCATGATTGATGTGTGACATAGATGGTGCACATTAATATTCTACACTTTGTTGTCATGACATGCTGACACAATGGTACTTGATTCTAGTCCTTCCATTTATATAATTGGAATGATTTATATTTTAGGCAACAACAATCCCTGGCTGTTATCAAAGAATGTATTTGTTTTGTCCATTGGAATTGTATAAACTGGGTATCTCATGTTGAAAATTTAAAGGAGTCAAATTTTTTATTGATAGATTTGGCTTAACTAACTGTTGTGATTGGTCAGCCTGATCTACTTATGACCATTAAGGAAGATGAGAATTAATAAGTCCCACATATGTGTTGTTTCAGACACCATGTGGACACAATTTCTGCCTGAAATGCTTCGAGAAATGGATTGGGCAGGGGAAGATGACATGTGCAAATTGTCGCAGCTTAATACCAGCCAAAATGGCTAAACAGCCCCGAATCAATTCTACACTAGTGGCTATCATTCGAGTGGCAAAGACATCAAAGCCGACTGTCACTGGAAGACCTTCAAAGGATTGCCATTTTGTTCACAACAAGGACCGCCCAGACAAGGCCTTTACTACGGAGCGGGCAAAGAAGAAGGGCAAAGCCAATGCTGCTAGTGGCAAGATATTTGTTACTGTACCTTCAGATCATTTCGGACCTATCCTGGCTGAAGATGATCCGGAGAGGAATCAGGGTGTGCTGGTTGGAGAGACCTGGGAGGGTCGGTTGGAATGCCGGCAATGGGCTGTGCACTTTCCACCAGTTGCAGGTATTGCTGGACAGTCCAAACATGGTGCACAGTCAGTTGTGCTCTCTGGAGGGTATGAAGATGATGAAGATCACGGAGAGTGGTTTCTCTACACCGGAAGGTAGCATTTTTTATGGCTGCACTGTGTAGTTGTTTCAGTAGATAACACAATATTTATTTAATATATGTTTTTTGTTGCATTTCATTCTTCTTAGAACTTTAATGAGTTGATTGTTAATCTCTGTTGTTGGTGGTAATTAAGTATCGCTGTAATTTTTTATTTTATTTTATTATTATTATTTTTATTATTTGAGTTGCTTCCATTTTGGTTGGCTCAGAATTTTAAAGAAAGACTTTGTGATCTAAATAGGAATCTATGTAGTGAAGTGTTATTTCCTTGTTTTTTGATTCTGAGATGGGCTTTGCTATAAGGTGCCCATTATTAAATTATTTTCTGCTTATACAGACGTTGTAGACGTTGATGTCTCCGTACTAATGATAATATTAGTGTTTGGCTTATTTTGCATTTACTTGTTATCATGTTCCTTGTCCTATAATCATGGGACCTGCCACAGCAGTTAGTAGTACACAACCTTTGTTCTTGTCTTTAGTCAACAATGACTTGTCTGCTTTGACATTAACACAGCGGTGGCCGAGACCTAACAGGAAATAAGCGTACAAACAAGGATCAGTCATTTGACCAGAAATTCGAGAAACTGAATGAAGCTCTACGTGTCAGTTGCAAGAAAGGTTATCCTGTTCGAGTTGTTAGGTATGTATTTATTTGAAAGAAATTTTTTCCTTTATTTGATAAACTTCATTTTTGTTTATGATCACAAGATCTGTGAACATTGAATCAATAAAGATCACAGTTTACGTCCTGCGCTCTGCAACTAATGCAGATGAATCTTTGCCAGTAGCTATATATATAGATGGTAATTAAGTTTTATTTGCATTGCAACTAATGCAGATGGAATCTTTGTCAATGGCTATATGTAGAGATAGTAATTAGGGTTTATTCATATTCCAACTAATGTACATATGAATCTTTGTCAATAGCTATACGTAGTGATCATAATTAAGTTGTATTCACATTGTCCGCCACACTCTTTGGAAAATATCGGCCACGTCAAATGTCATACAGGCTTAAATTTACTTTTAGTATGGCTCTCTTGATAGGATCATTCTGGTTCCTGCTATCTACATACATAATGTCCTTCATGGTCTGATTTACTGGGATTATATAGCATTGAGAAATGTCTCCTCTTACTGACTTTGTATGATATTTGCTGTGGGAATCATGCTAATCTTGATGGTGTTAGAGTTATTGGTTATTGTTTATTTACATCTCGGGAGAATTACTAATGTTTAAGATTTGACATTTTTCCAAACACAATCATCTAGTGTTGAATTTCAATGAAAACCTCTTATTGTATGCCAAAAACACTTTGTAGTTTCAGCATTAGTTAAAAACACTTAAGTGTATACGGAAAACTCCCTGTAAATTCAATATTAGGGTTTTGTTATTAAAAAGATCAAAATTCAGGAACGATTTTAGGAATTTCCTTATCTTATGGTGTTATGTGGTTTTTGGTTTATTGAGCTATGTGGGCCTCAACTGGTTTGGAATTTGCTTAAGTCACTCGTAGTTGTATCAATTGCGAGTGGCAGTGCAGCATGCGTGACGTGTCCATTCCTTTTGGATATATTACAAAACTGCTGTAATAAAGCCTAGTGTATTTGGTCAATTACACAAATGCCACCTAAATGGACACATGGGAAGTGGTGACTGGTGCATTCACTGGATCAGCAGCACTCTTAAGTATTTTATGTCTATTGGGGTTTGCTACATGTGCCTATAACTACAGATTTAAAGAGTTGACAAAGTTTGTTTCTTTCTTATATTGTCTATTCGGGTTTTCAATATGGCTATAAATATAAAATTAGAGTTGGTAAACTTTAAGCTATCACTTTCTTTCTCATATATTCTTACCTTCACCATCTCTTCTCTATTCTATTATTTAATATGTTAACTTCAATATCAGATCTCGGTGTCCATTGAAAATGAATTGGTTTTCATTGAGGAATTTGATCATTCTGGTGTTGCAAGTATTTTAACATCTAATCAATATTTTCCAATTTTCTGATGGGTAGATCTCACAAGGAGAAGAGATCTTCATATGCCCCAGAGAAGGGGTTGCGATATGATGGAATTTATAGGATCGAACAATGCTGGCGAAAAGTTGGAATTCAGGTAAATACATTTAATCTATTACATTGAAACTCCCAATTTTGGTTGTTTTTTTTTTTTTTTTTTCCCAAAATAAATTTATTGATGACATTTTGTTGCACTAGGGTTTTAAGGTTTGTAGATATCTATTTGTTAGGTGCGACAATGATCCGGCTCCATGGACAAGGTTTGCATTTGGTCATAGAGTATATTTTCTTTGATGTAATTGCTTCCTCACTGAATCTTACCCATCTAAACTACAGTGATGAGCATGGGGACCGACCTAGACCATTGCCAGTGATTCCGGAGCTGGAGAATGCAGTTGATGTCACAAAGAGAAAGGAAAGCCCATCTTGGGATTTCAATGTGAGTGAATTAGATTTCTATCATTATAAGTTAAATTTAATGGTTGCCACATTTTTTATCATGTATTCTTTGGCTAACCCTATAACCACACTGCTAATGTGCAAAGGTTAACATGAATTTAAACATGGCACTAAACAATTTCTGTTTGGTTTCAATTGTTGTGAATTATCTTGTAAGAATTAGTTTAGGTGTATTAAGGTTCATCATGTTTGTTGCTATTCTGTAATTTTGTTCAGGAGGCAGATGGCCTCTGGAAGTGGATCAAACCTCCACCTCCCAGCAAAATATCAGTGCACAATGGAAGATCAGATGGCAAGAAGAGATCAAGGGGAGCCATGGCACAGAGTATAACTGTAAGAGAAAAGCTTCTAAAAGGTTTGTCTTTTTTAGCTCCTCTGTCCAGTTTGTCAAACAGTCTCATATTGGTCCTTGTATCATTAAATCATCTGAGTATGAAGTTCAATAGAAGTGAAATAGGAATCTTATATTAGAGTGGTTTTTATTATTGATCTGCTTCTTGTGGACTTTGACTTGCTTCCATAAGAATTGATAGCCGGTTAGATTTGTGAATTCATTAGTATAATGTGAATTGTAAATCATAATATAAGTCGAGCACTAATTACCTCTAGTAGTATGCTTATATTCACTTTGGAAATATTTCACTTGCAGAGTTTAGTTGCTTCATCTGTAAGCAAGTAATGGCTAACCCAGTAACGACACCTTGTGCTCACAACTTTTGCAAGTCATGTTTGGAAGAAGCATTTTCTGGTAAGAGTTTTGTGAGAGAGAGAGGTGGAGGTGGTCGGATGCTTCGGTCACAAAAGAACATCATGAAGTGCCCTGTTTGCCCGAATGACATTTCGGATTTTCTCAAGGATCCTCAAGTATGATTGCTTTTACTTTTCAGTTAAAGAAGCTTAATTTTTAAGTTGATTGCTAGGATGATATGCCAAGATAATAAACTAGAGTTTATGAACAATATTGAGTTGAAACACTTTCTGATGGATGACTCATAGCCTTAGTTTTTCTATTCCTTCACCTTCTCAGAAACCTGGAGAAGTAGTAATATGTAATTTTCTTAAATGTAGCTCATTGAATTTCTGTACAGGTCAACAGAGAGTTAATGGATGTAATTGAGTCATTGAAACAGAAGACTGAAGAGAATGAGGAACTTATTGAGGAATCAAGTGAAGAAGATGGCCAGGAAGAAATTTCCGATCCTGTGCCTGGAACCAGCAAAAGCAGTAGTGAACATTCTGACAAACCACGTTCTACTGATGTTTCACTGGAACCTCCAATGGAATGCGAACCAGAAATGAAACACAAGAGGATCAAAGTTGAGAATGAGGTTTGCTTATCCAAGACTAACGCTAGAGAGGAGGACCAGGTTTCTACGAAGACACCTTTTGCTTTAGATTTAGACTCTGAAGCTGGCATAACTCAAGCAGCAATTGATAAAGGTGGGCATAAGGAGATGCAGGGTGAAGAAGCAGACTCACCATCCAGTCCTCTCCATATGCCGTCAGATGGCCAGGATAGTGCCTAACCCTTTTGGTCAGTCAGCCGGTTCTCAATGCACTGGTGGTCTAAAAGGGACCTCATACTTGTTGAGCTACCGTTTTGATAGTCCAGTGGGGATAGCAATTGGTCGTTGCATGATTAGAACAGCTAGTTTTGTTTATACACAGGTTTTCTGTTTCTTTTGTTGGCCAATTAAAGAGTTTTCATTACATGGTATCCTTTTAAGATGGTGAAACACCATTTCAATCAATAGAATTCTTTTATTACAAGGAACAGAAATTACATTGCTTATGCTTCACATTTATCCTTTTTTGGTATATTTTTCTCAGTTGTGTTGAAGTATCACATTTCTCTGCCAAATAACTAATTAATTTTTTCGTGTTTTCCGAAAAATGGGTATGCGCTATTTTGAACGTATATCAGTTCCTCAAATATTTGTAGATACATCCTTTAATTTTTATCAGGGATGAATTTAAAAGTGGTTCAAAATAAAATAAGAGAAGTACAAATTAACCACCTGATTATAATTTTATGATAGATGAGGTAAACTTTGATAGTAGCAAAGCGGCGCAGCGATAATAGTGTTCCTCATGCTTGGAAAAGCGAATGTTTGATTTGTTTGACCTCATATATAACTTAAGAAAAAAAAAATAATTGAAGGTGTTTTGAAAATGAAAATATTAAAAAGAATTTTAATCTTCACTATCCATCTCTATGATGAATGATAGAAATTAATCTTAAAATTTGTTTAAGAAAAAAAAAAAAGAAAACGAAAATCGAAGGTAGGATCTTCACCATCCATCAAATTTGATGGACGGTTGGGATCTCCACTAGGAGCGATAAGCATCTCTAGGTGATGGAGGTCCTCCATCGTTGATGGACACCCAATTTTTAGATCTTCATTTTGTAGATAAAGATTTAGATTTTTAGGTCTTTGTCATTGTCAGTGGAGACCTAACTTTCTAGGTCTTCATCATATGGATGAAGGTCCATCTATATGATGAAAACCCAAAAAATCAAGTCTTTATTACGGAGATGGAGACCTAAATTATCGATGAAGATCCTAGTCAAATCCCCATAGTGATGCGGGATCTCCGCCGTACATAAATATTGATGGACGATAAAGATTTGAGATCTTAACTCTTCAATTTCTATTTCTTAATTAAAAATTTAATTCTTTTAAAAATGTATATTTTTTTCAAAAAACTTCACCACCATTGTCAAAGATGGATAATGTAGATTTAAGGAAAAATTTACCTAATACCCTTGAATTTTGGTGAAATTATACAAACATTCCTCATTAGAGTTGACTTAATGGTTGATGAACATCAAAGTCAATAATGGAAGGGTAAAATGGACTTTTCAAGTTTAACTTCAAATATTTTAAAATTTTCTTGAGGTGTTTTAAACATATTTTGCCACATCACTTAAAAAAATCTATAAATCAATTAAAAAAATAAATGTGTAATATTTTCTTCTTTAAAAGATAGAATATTTTCAATTTTTTTTTTCTTTTAAAGAATTCAAAAAAAAAAAAAAAATAGAACTAATGCATCATCTTCATCATCCTCATTCAACCAATCTTCAACATGGAAAAATAATATAACGCGCAAAAAAAAAAAAAAAAAAAAAATCAACTTGCAAATAAAAACTCCATTCAAACTTCAAAGTTTGCACACAGTTATTATGATCACTTTCAATCCATTTTCATTCAAATTACCAAAAAAATAAAAATAAAAATAAATGAGCATTCAAATTGTTAATCACCCACAAAAACCACCATACCATCATTTACTAGTAATGACCATCATTATACCATTATTTTCACTTTCCACCTTTAAAGTTCCCATCTCCATCATCGTTATCACCTACTAATTAATCACAGGTGCTGCAACCTTATAATCCATTTGAAGCAATTCAATGGACACCTACTCTATCAACTTTTCCAAAGCCCAGCTAACCATTCCCTACACTATACCAATCATCTGCAACCGAAACAGCTTTTAGCTCAACAAGTCAGTTTTATGACTATATGAAACAACAATTTAAAGAACAAAGAAAACAAGAGAGAGTAGCTAAGAGAAAAGGTAAATAACCTGTCTCTAGCTCAAAAAAGCAAGAACCTTTACCACCTAGGTCTTCTCAGATGATGGTTTCAGCCTCAGTAAATCAAACCAATTCTTTCACCGATTATCTTGCAAATATAGCCTCTCACCAAATTCCTACCATCCCCCAGTTTGAATACTCTGATTTTGAATCAAATCGAATTTTAGACTCCAAACAAGATTCTATACCTTCTTCTTCACCCTTTTTACCCCAAATCCCATCAAGCTCCTCATCAAGCTATTCCTTTACCTCAAATCTCACATTTTCCATTTAGCCTCAGTTTATGAATATCCAACCCAGAGATTATACTCCAGAAGAGCATATCTCTGACCTAGATACTCCACATACTCATACCACATCCCTTTCAGACCTTGAAGATGCTGATCCCCCACGACACAGACATAATCGACATCATCAACCTCCTCAAAACCAGTATAATCCATCTGGATCAAAAATCCACACCTTCACAGTTGATGATATTCTCCCAGAAAAATGGAGAGATCGAATGTTCGAGTTTCATGCATGGTTACTGTGACACCTCGAAATTTACTTCAATATAAGTAGTGTCTTTTAATTTAAGTTTAGTAGGTAAAAAGGTGGATTGAATTGGAATTAGATGTTTATGTGGTGAGATAAAAATTTTTCGATGAACAGTATTTTCGGACGGAAAGTGTCTGTGTGAATAGTAATTTTTGAAAAATGGATCTCATATATTAAAAGTTTGAAAAATAATATTAGAATTAATGAAAACTGAAGCGGAGCGAAGATAAATCTATTCGAAGAGATTTCAAGTGATCCAAAGCAAATGGGACGGAAGTACTCTATTAAATTAGTGTCTCGTAGACAATATCTAGACATAAATAAAATAATTTTCAATACTAGATGTGTAAATAGAATTTCGGTATAATTTTCGAATAAGATCGGGAATGATTTTACTTACGAAGTAATAAAATGATTATTAAAGTGATTATAGGTATAAATCGAAATTTAATAGAATTTTCAGTTGTATTAATTTAACTTTTGTATAATTTTCATATGAACCGGAAATGGTTTCAAGTACAGCAACGTAAACAAATGAAATAAATGCATTGAATGGTGAGATAAAGGTGGACACTTGACATTCAAAGAGAGGAAGAATAAGTAGATTAGTGAGAAGTGGCAAAGAATGAGTTTAGATGTTTGACAAGTGGCATGATTTTATGGTTAAAATATATATAAAAAAAAAAATGAAATGAAATGAAAGAGATAAACAAGAGTGGTTCTCGATCAAACCAAGAAGAAAAGTGAAAATAGATTGCATGATACCCATTTCTCTTCCTCTTGTTGTCGTCCACCATCTCCCTCATTTCTCTCAATTCTTCTTCAAATTTTAGTCAATAAATCACTCATTTCACTTATCCTACACATTATCTACCGCTCCAAGGTATCAAAACCATCAAAACCCATCTAGATTTCTAAGTAATTTTTCAAAGAAAGGTGATCAATCAAGGTAAGTTGATATGGGTTTTTGATTTTGAGAATGGTTAAGGTTAAAAATGAGGTAGAAGCACTCATGAGCATGTAGATAGGGTTACTTTTGCATTTGAATTAGCAAATTTGAATTTTGAAGATGCAAGTTGCATTCTTGAAACCCTAGGTGACCAATTGGAAAAAGGTGATCAAAGCAAGGGTAAAGAGAAGTTTTGAGCTTCATTTGAAAGTGCAAAAAAACCATTAGCAAGCTCAAAAAGGTTGATGTACACTTATTGTCAAAACTCACTTCTACTAGTATATGATTTTGTTCAATTTTAATTAAATAAATTCCATTAGTATGACTGAATTATGTTGTGGATGATTTTGTGGTATTTGATGATCCAACAATTTAAAAAGTTTGTAAAAAGATGGATGTTGATCGAAAATGGTATGAAAAGGGTTGTGAATTTATTTTGTTGAATTGTTATAAAATGTCAATTGATTGTGATTTTATGATTTTGAATTGAAATGGAAAGAATTTGGGAAGAATTGGACCACGTTAGTGCTCTGACCGAAAGCATGCTAGTTGAAGGGCATGGTGTCTTTGATAAATTTGATGGATTAAGTTAGTGAAAAATGGTGCTTTGTGATGCACAAGTTAATACTTCGATTTAATAAGAATAAGTAGGATGAAAATTTTGTTTGTTGCTTCCGTAACGAAATTTTTATTCAAAAACGAAAATTGGTAATTGGTTATATTATTGGTAATAAATAAAATTTATAAAGATTCTAGTAAACTTGAATATTGGTATGTGAGGATTGATAATTAGCATGTCAATAGGGTGATTATAGCAGTACTGTACCGATTTGTCTATCTATAGCGATACTTGATTCATGGACCTTGAGAGACACAGAGTGTTCGATCCCAGAATTAACGTATTATGTGAAATATGATCCGATGGGTAATCATCGAGTGTCCAATGTCAGAGAAACCTGTTTTCCAGTCCAAACTATCGTGTTGGAGTTTATGCAGAGCGCTGCATAATAATAAATGAAATCGGGTAGTTTTACTTGCAAAATGATTTTTATGCTTCTAATATATGTGTTACGTGTAAATGAGTTGCTTTAAGATGTATTTATAAAAGTTTGAGAATTGTGAAGTTTTGAATTTTAAATTTCATATTTTTATTGGAAATGTTGAATTTAAAGTTTGTGTACACCCACTACGTAGAAATACTTAGCTCGTTGGATTTCTCACACACAAGTAGTTGAGCTGGGCACTATAGATAGAGATTGACGAGGAGACATCTCTCGCGCGTTCTGCCAGTCACATTCCTATTCATATTGGGTAGATATTCTTTTGGCATGTGTATATTTGTTAAAGTGTATTAACACGAAATATATATCTATACCCTTATATGTATATGTGGGAATTTGTAATCGTTAATGTTTATAAGTTCTAGAAAAGTTTTTGAAATTGTAAAGTGTTTTGATAAATTTATTACTACTTTGTTTTTAAATTTGTTTTAATTTCATTTGAAGTGATTTTTGTGAGAATATAATCTTTATGAATGTTGTGTGGTGAAGTGTAATTGGATAAGATGGAGGGTCCGATATTGGACATTGAGAAAACGAATATATTTTAAAAGTATTTCTTTTAAAATTGCAGGTTTTTGAAATTTTGAGATTTTTAGAAAACAGACAAAACTTTGTCGGATTTTCAAAAATATATATGTATAATAATAATAATAATATTAATAATAAGAAGAACAAATAAATTGCATAAGGTGGCATCATTTGACTCGATTTTCATTCTAAAGGAGAGTCGGGTGGAGAGTGTTACAGTTACAAGCAAAAATGTTTAAACAAATGCACAAGTTCAAGTAGTTCTTACACAGTTTTCCACCAGATTCGCTGGAAATCTCCGTGAATGGTGGACTAGCCTCGGTTAATACAGACAACTGCAATTTGTGCAACTACCTACTATTGATCAAGTCATGTATATTCTTTACACTGAATTTTGTGGAATGCCACAATCCTATAAAGTTCAAATGCGTGAAGAATATTTTCAAATGAAGTGTTGTTCTTTGCGAAAAAAAAGATCTTGACAAGCACTATCAAACAATGCTCAAGAGATACCATGTCTTTTGAGGTATGGACGACCCCAACATGAAGCAAGCATTTCTTTCTTCTATCCCAGAATCTCTGGCCCAAGAAACAACAAAAATGATGTAAGCACATAATAGATCACTTGATCAGATTACACTTGGTGAAATCTATTAGTTTGTACTTTGCTGCACTTGAAAGGCTATGTGCACAAGAGACATTCTTTGATGATTACCTTCAACGATCAAGGCAACTATCAAAGGTATGTCAACGTCTAGATTTAAATATCAAATGTAAGGACGAAAAGAAGTATATGTGTAAGCTATATCAGAAAAAGCATCATTTCCGCAAGCACAAATTCAAGTAATTGCTTTCAAGACCTTTCAAATCCAAGAAGCATAAGCCTAAAGTTCATAGATTTTTTTGAAAGAAGAAAACAAAGTGGAGTACGACAGATCGTTGTTATCTCTGTCATGGAAAAGGACACTTTGCAAAACAATATCCTAAGCAAAAGCACAAGTCTCAGAAAATCCTTCTACAGCTCTCTTAGATATCAGGTATCACCTTCTTTGATGATGAGTTGGAAAGTCTTTTTTCACAAGATGAAGAACCACATCTTGAAACAGTTTTTCAATATACTATTGAAGACACTAATTCAACATACACTTCTGATACCACTCAGCAATAATTATTATGTTATGATGATAACACCTGTTACTAACTTCAACAATTTTCCTCTTCCATTTTCTCTATTTCCTTAATTCTTTTAGCCCCAGTTTACCTCTTCCCGACTAAATTCACCAAACCCATCAAAATCATTACCTTTTTTGACACATGTGTCATTAAATCAATCATTAACTTAGACATTCTTTCCTCAACCTTTTGGAAACCCCATCAAGAACATTTTCAGACAGTTAGTAATAATTTTTTTACCACAAACCTTATCAGTTATCCTATAACAGTCCAAATTTTTCATGGATGTTATACCACTCACAAATTTTTAGGATCCTTACTTCCTAAAAAAGACATGATATTAGGTTTTGATATCTATGTCAAACTCAATAAAACCATAAATCTTCTTAAGGGCATTGGATATAAATTCCATTTTCAAACCTGGACAACCTGCCAAAAATTGTATCCAGTTCTTCAGCTTAACTTTTCTCATATTCTTCAGTGTCTACAACAACATTCCTTTACTGATTTACACTCAGCCTTTTTGGTTAAATGTAAGCATCATCGTTGGCAAAACCCTAATTATTTTGTCACTCTTCTCTTCAAATTTAATGAAAATATCACCCTTTTCTCATATTCTTCAGTCTCTACAGCAACATTCATTTACTGATTCACACTCAGCCTTTTATGCTTAAATGTAAGTATCATCTTTAGCAAAACCCTGATTACTTTGTCATCGTTCTCTTCAAAATTAATGAAGATATCAACCCAATCAAAGTAAGTCATTCGGGAATGAATCCTGAACATCTGCTCCTTACAAAACAAGAATGCAAAACTCTACTCGATCAACAACTCATTGAAGCAACTGATTTACAATAATCTTGTGAAGCTTTTTATATCAACAATCGAGTAGAACAAACACAAAGAAAAATAAGGTTAGTTATTAATTACTAATCTTTAAATCATTTCCTCAAAGACATCAAATTCCTTCTCCCTTCCGGAACAACCTTTTTTGTCCAACTCCACAATGTTCACATTTTCTTTAAATTCGACTTAAAGGTCGGATTTTGGTAATTAGGTCTTCACCCTGATGATAGACATAAAACCGTTTTTTGTATTCTGAATCACCATTATCAATTAATGGTTTTACCCTTCGGATTAAAAACTACTATTTCCCTCTTTCAACAAAAAATGACTCATATCTTGCAATCCATTCTTCACTCTGTTCTGGTATACATGGATGTCATTCTTCTCTATTCCAAAAATGAATAATCTCACTATACTCTCCTTCAATAGTTTGTGAACATAATTGAAACTCATGGAATTATGCTATCTGACAAAAAAATTGAAATTGCAAAAACAAAAATTAATTTTCTTGGTATGCAGATAAAAAATGGTTCCTACCATCCTCAATATCACATCTCTGATGCAGTGAAAATATTCCCAAATGCTCTCACCAATAAGAAACAAATTCAACAATTCTTGGGAATAATCAATTATGTTCGCAATTTTATCCCCCACCTTACTTAATACATCTACTTCTTGACTCAACTCCTTCGAAAAAAACCTCTCTCTTGATCCTCTAAACATACTAATGTTGTCATGATCCTCAAACAAAAAGTCCAAAAACTTCCACCTCTCAAGATTCCAACCAGTGAAAAGAAGATTTTGTAAACCGAGACAAGTGAATATTATTGGGGTGTTACACTTCTCGAACAAGATGACAAAGGTTACAGACATCTTTATGCGTTCATTGGTGGAAAATTCAAAGACTCACAACTGCACAATCATTCAACCTTTAAAGAAATATTAGCTGTAAAGAATGCAATTGAAAAGTTTGAATTTCATTTCATTGGAAATCTTTTTCTTATTGAGACATATATGCAATATTTATCTCAAATGTTCAAGTTTCACAAAGGAAAAGTGTCACATCAACAATTATTTCGTTGGTCAGAATGGTTCAGTCATCACTCTTTTGATGTAAAACATATAAAAGAAAAAGTCAATGTTCTAGCAGATCATCTCTCTCGATTAGTCCAAATCACTGCTCCAATCACACCAATCAATACAGACAAACTCATTCAATGTTATATGTTCACTCAAAGTTCTTAAAATGCAAGTATGAGAATTTCCTTTTCTTTCAAAATACCTGAAAATGCTCTACCCTAATATTATGAAGTTGTTCAATCCAAGTTTTTATCCTTAAAAGTAAAAAATCTCATGTTTTACTATCAAATGGGTGTATTGAGAAATACGGTCAAATATTTTTAAATGTTTTACCTATTTATCCAGAATATCCATTTGCAAAGGTCTTCACCATTTCTACCAATACTTTTCACCTGTTGTTTGACTATTCAATAGAATTACTTTGATTCTTTTGTTACCTTCTTCATCTACACCAAATAGCTATTGAATTTCTTATTACACCTATGATCAAAACTCTCGAACTCTTCAAAAAAAATCCAGAAACATCTTTGTGCTCGTTCTTTCAGTTTCTCAATTGGTTTCAACTCATGTACAAATGGTCGTACACTTTCAGACTACAAGCCACTAAGAATAATTATATGATCATCATGTTCCATAAACCTTTCACAGTTCCTCCAGATGGTTTTTGTTTTAGTCAATCCTCTTTTGAAATTTTAGAAAGTCATCCAGTTCAAATCTTTGATTTCTCAAAAAACTATCTAGTAAGAATTCGACCTATTCAAAATATTCTCTTTAAGAAAAACCAGACTATCCCATACTCTATCTGGCCAGCCCTATAGGATGATGCATCATGAGATTTCTTTTCCACTCAGTACACTGCTCAACTTGAAAAGACTCATTCTACTCATCTTGATATGATTGCAAACCAACTTGGTAAAATCCAATTACTAGATTGATATTATCCAGATTCACAGTCTGACACTATTCAAGAATAAGAGTTATTATAGACACAAACTAGATTACATAAAAGACAAAAGATGAAGTCAAAAAAATCAAAGTGTTCATCTCAATTAAGACATGATCATCCAATCATGTGCAAAATGTGCAAGTCAGCTCACCATCCACTCAAGAGTCATTTACTGACACTACTCAGTATCCTCACCTAGAAGATTTTGATGACTCAATTCTTGAGATGCTCCAGATCCGTAAAATCCACCAATAATACAAAGAAAATGGTAAAACAGACGAGTCTCTTTCGGACATAAATACGACAGATCACACCATTTTCGACAAATCACCATGAATTCAACAAAGTAATCAATTAGCCGTAACAAGTTAAAAAGCAATAAGTGAAAAGATTTAATCATTCAACCAAAATTTAAAAGATTCCTCGACAATCTAAATAAGTGTGTAAAATGTCAACAATCGATGTGTCAATTTGTCAAAGCAATTATACTCGTATGATGTAAGCAGTGATGTAAAATAACAAATGATTAATGTGTGATGTAAGTAATAATGCGGTGTTATTCGTTTGTATCTCCTGTCTCTGATTTATATAAAAGACACCCCTTGTAATAAGGAAGTATCATCTAAGCTTGTTCTCTTCTGCAATAAATATGTTTCTTCAAAAACTCTCTGACTAAATTTTTCTTTCGTTTCTAGAATTTACACTAATGTGTCTTGGTGTTCTTTAATCCCGATCATGCAAAGGTAACATTTATTTATATCTGTATGCAGTATTTAGATTTAATTAATTAGAATGGAATTTCTTTTGTATTTCATAAGCTAGTCTCCAGAACTAAAAACTAAATGGACAAGAGCAGACCTTGAGCGAAATAAGACTCAATGAGTGGGTAGTAAGGCTCGGCTAGCATACTATTCCCTGAAAAGGTTCAAAGTTCTGTATAAAATGCTTGTAAAATAGATTACGAATTTCGTATTAATTAATCGAATCTAAATGTTATATACAAGTGTCCCATGAATGGTATCAGAGCATGATTGTGTCTAGAATACTTATACAACTAGTTTGAATTTTAGAGCGAAAATTATAATTATGGAAACTTTTTTAGAATTTACATTTTCTCCCAGTTCCTCTTGTATTAATTCACTTTTAGCTACTCCTTCTTTTATTTATTCTCGATCTTCTTCTACTAAAATAGATAGTCTTTATGAGTTCACTTATATTCTTGATATAGATGATCTTGCTTCTAAAATTCCTCCAGTTACAAATCCCTATACTGCTCTCAATAAACCTATTTGTACTTTCCCAAATGTCCTTGAAACCCTTATTAAGCCTAATCATAAATTAGTCAAAAAGTTTGTCCAAACCAGCACGTTTAACAAATGTCAACTCCCTGCTTCTAGCTCAAAACAATGTCACTCTGAAAATCCCCCAAAATTTCATTAATTAATGGAAACAAGAAGAATACACTTACATCCATTTTGGTGTCATAAAATTAGCTCTCACCTTTCATGGTCGAAAAAGTCTCCCAATTATTGTAGGACTCACAGTATTGGACACCAGATACAAAAAATATGAGTATGCGTGTTTAGAAACTCTTTTGACTACTTTTAATGCTGAGACAATCATTCTCACTTTGATTCCAAATTTCAACATCCCACTTAATGATGAATTATGTTCCAGTGCTATTAAGGTTCAGGTTCAAATCATAGGTGTTGAGATCAAACCTGACTCCATCATGGTAACTCTCTTTTATCAAATGGTATGGGGACTTCAAGATCATGTCATAGAACTTGCTCTGCCAATATCCACAGATACGTTGATGCTTACCATGGACTCACAGCATGTACCTCACTGTACAATAGTTTTAAAGCAAATCAATAGAGAAAAGCTTCTTGAGCTTCTTCTAGAAAGCTGGATCACAAGTTATGAGCTTCTTCTAGAAAGCTCCCGAACTGATCACTACTATAGAAGCTTCCATGAAAAGCAATAAGGACAGAACAACAATCGTCTTCTTTGGTAAGTTTGGAATTCCTACAGCCCCACTAGTTAATTTCTAGTTCATGATATCTCCAATTCGACCAGCTAACAGTGATCACAAGGATGATCCACCAGTTGTTACTTTCTCAAATACTAGTATGCCTATTTTCTAATATAAAAACTCTTTTAATCATTGTCCTTTTGATATTGATTGTGATTGCATTAAATATCAAAATGATCCCATTGCAATCATTGAACTTTCCCAAGGATATCATCTTCATAAAAAGAAAAAGAAATCTCCTAAAGATCATTTCTATCAAGCTTATCTTGATGGAGATCCCTCTGTTGGATTATTATGAGAACCTTCTGAAAAATTTGATTTTGTTGTCAAATGCTCAGATCTTCTAAGTTATCCACCAATAAAAAACCCTTTTTGGGATTTACAAGATTACCTAGATCCTTCACCAAAACCAACCTCTAAACTACCACCAGTACCTTCAACATACAGATCCAAAGAACCTCTTCCATGTTATAAGAAGAGTTTGAAGTGGATTGCTAAAAACACTCCACTTCAGCCTTTTGTTTCTCAACCTATTCCAATCATGATGATGCAACAACCATCACCCTTTTTTCAATCAAACAGATTATGATCAAGAATTTTCACCAATTCCTGAATTTGTTAATCGGAGACCAAAAATCAAACTACCTCAAATTATTCAATCAGATGGAACTTTAAAACCCATCTCTCATGCTGAATTAGTTCTTAACTGACAAACTGAGAATGCAAAACAGCTAAACCAAGCTTTGTTCAATATCTCCAGAAAACTTATCAAATAACTTGTCGCGCTCAAAGTACTGTAAAAATCATCGCATAACTTCAAAAGCAAATGCAACAAGTGCATAATGAGTTGATGACTATTATGCAAAATATACAATCATTCTCTTAAGCTTTCCTTTAAAAGGAAATAGAAATGCAGAATTTGCATACTCAATTAGCCTCTTTCTAGAAGGACTATTTTCGACAAACATAATCTCCTCATCCGCTCTGATACCATTTATGGGACACCTGTATATAGCACTTAGATTCGATTAATTAATACGAAATTCTAATCTATTTCACTAACGTTTCATATAGAACTCTAAACATTTTCAGGGAATGGTATGCTAACCGAGTTTAACTACCAACTCCTTGGGTCTTACTTCGCTCAAGGCCTACCTCTTGTCCCTTTAATTTTCAGTTCTGGAGACTACTTTATGAAATACAAAAAGAATTTCGTTCTAATTAATTAAATCTAAATACTACATGCAGATATAAATAAATATTACATTTGCATGATCAAGATCAAAGAATATCAAGACACACTAGTGTAAGTTCCAGAGATGAAAGAGAACTTTAGCCAGGGAGTTTTTGAAGAAACATGTTTATTACAAAAGAGAACAAACTTACAGGATACTTCCTGATTACAAAATGTGTCTCTTATATATATATCAGAGACAAGTGATACAAACAAATAACATTGTATCATTGCTTACATCACACATTAATCATTTGTTATTTTACATCACTCCTTACATCATATAAGTCTAATTGCTTTGACAAATTGACACACCAATTATTGACTTTTTACACACTTATTTGGATTATCGAGGAATTTTTTGAATTTTGGCTGAATGATTAGATCTTTCAACTGCTTGCTTTTTAACTTGTTACAACTGATTGATTGCTTTGTTGAATTCATGGTTATTTGTTGAAAATGGTGTGATTTGACATATTCATGTCCGAGGGAGACTTGTCTGTTTCACCATTTTCTTTGTATTGTTGACGGATTTTGCAAATCTGGAGCATATCGATGATTGAGTCATCAAAGTCTTTTAGGTGAGGATACTGAGTAGTGTCAATAAATGACTCTTGAGTGGATGGTGAGCTGACTTGCATATTTTTCACATGACTGGATGAATCATGTCTTGATTGAGATGGACACTTTGATTTTTTTGACTTCATCTTTTGTTTTTTATGCAATCTGGCTTATACTTGTAATAACTCTTATTCTTGAATAGTGTCAAGCTGTGAATCTGGATAATACTAATCTAGTAATTGGATTTTACTGAGTTGGTTTGCAATAATATCAAGATAAGTAGAATGAGCCTTTTGAAGTTGAGTAGTTTACTAAGTGGGAGGGAAATCCCATGATGCATCATCCTGTAGGGTTGATCAAATGGAGTCTGAGATAGTCTGGTTTTTCTCAAAGAGAATCTTTTTAATGTGTTGAATTCTTGCTAGACAATTTTCTGAGGAATCAATGATTTAAACTGGATGACCTTCTAAAATTCCAAAAAATAATTGACTGAAACAAAGATTGTTTCGACAGACTATGAAAAGCTTATGAAACATGATGATTACATAATTATTCTTGGTGGCTTATAGTTTAAAAGTATACAACCATTTTTGCATGGGTTGAAACCAATTGAGAAAATGAAGGAACGGACACAAAGATGTTTATGGATTCTTTTTGAAGAGTTCGAGAGTTTTGATCGTGGGTGTAAAAGGAAATTCAATAGCTATATAGTGTGGATGAAGAAGGTACCAAAAGAACCAAAATAGTTCTATTGAAAAGTTAAATAACGAGTGAAAAGTATTGGTAGGGATGGTAAAAACCTTTGTAAATAGGTATTCTGAATGAACATATAAGACATTTAAAAATATTTGACGGTATTTCTCAATGCACTCATTCTGATAGTGAAACATGAGATTTTTTACTTTTGAGGACAAAAACTTGGATTGAACAACTTTATAATATTCTAAATAAACATCTTCAAGTATTTTGGAAGAAGAGGAAGTTGTCATACTTGCATTTTGAGGACTTTGAGTGAACATATAACATTGAATGAATTTGTCTAGATTGATTGATGTGATTGGAGCAATGATTTATACTGGTTAAGAGAGATGATCTGTTAGAATATTTGCTTTTCCTTTTATATGTTTGACATTAAAGAGGTAGTGACTGAATCATTTTGACCAACGAAGTAATTACTGATGTGGTACTTTTCCTTTGTGAAACTTGAGTATTTGAGAGAAAGATTACATATCTGTCTCAATAAGAAAATGATTTCCAATGAGATAAAATTCAAACTTTTCGATTACATTCTTCACAGCTAATATTTTTTTAAAGGTCGAATGATGGTGCGACTGTGAGTTTTTGAATTTTCCACCGATGAACGTACAAAGATGTTTGTGACCTTTATCATCTTGTTCGAAAAGTACAACACCCCAATAATTTTCACTTACGTAGGTTTGCAAAATATTTTTTTCACGAGTTGAAACCTTGAGAGATTGAAGTTTTTGGACTTTTTGTTTTAGGACCATGACAGCATTAGTATGTTTAGAGGACCAAGGTAGAGGTTTCTTTCGAATGAGCTGGGTTAAGGAGTAGGTGTATGGTGGAGAATAAAATTGTGAACATAATTATTATTCCCCAGAATTATTGAACTTATTTCTTACTAGTGAGAACATCTGAGAATATTTTTATTACATCAAATATGTGAGATTGAGAATGATAGAAATCATTTTTTATCTGCATATGAAGAAAATTAATTTTTGTTTTTGCAATTTCAATTTTTTTTTCGGAGAGTATAATTTCATGAGTTTCAATCATGTCCACAAACTGTTGAAGGAGAGCATAGTGAGATTCTTCGTGTTTGGAATAGAGAAGAATGTCATCTATTTATACCAGAGCAGAGTGAAAAATGGGCTGAAAGATCTGGGTTATTTTTTGTTGGAAGAGGGAAGGTGCAATTTTTAATCTGAAAGGTAAAATTGTCCATTAGTAATGGTGATTAAGAATACAAAAAGCGATTTTGTGTCTGTCATTAGAATGAAGACCTAATTGCCAAAATCTAACCTTTAAGTCGAATTTAGAGAAAATGCGAGCATTGTAGAGTTGGGCAAAAAAAGTAGTTCTGGAAGGGAGAGAGAATTTGATGTTTTTGAGGAAATGATTTAAAGGTTGGTAATTGATAACTAACTTCGTTTTTCTTCATGTTTGTTCTGCTCGATTGTTGACATAAAATACTTCACAAGATCATAGTGAATCAATTGCTTCAATGAGTTATTGATCATGTAAAGCTTTGCATCCTTATTCTGGAAGGAGCAGATGTTCAGGATTCAATCCCGAGTGACTTGCTTTGATTGGATGTGAATCAACCAAAGTAAGTAGGGTTTTCCCAAATATGATGCTTATATTTAAGCAAAAAGACTGAGTGTGAATCAACAAAGGAATGTTGCTGTAGAGATTGAAGAATATGAGAAAAGTTAAGCTGAAAAATTAGGTACAATTTTGGACAGGTTGTCCAAGTTTGAAAATAGGATTTATATCTAATGCCTTCAGGAAGAATTCTGAATTTATTGAGCTTGGCATAGATATCAAAATCTAATACCATGTCTTTTCCAAGAAGTGAGGATCCTAGAAATTTATGAGTGGTATAACATCAAGGAAAATTTGGACTGTTATAAGATGACTGATAAGGTTTGTGGTGAAAACATCATTACTGGCTATCTGACAATGTTCTTGGTAGGGTTTCCAAAAAGATGAGGGAAGAATGTTTGAGTTAAGGATTGATTTAATGGTATATGTGTCAAAAAAGGCAATCACTTTGATGGGTTTAGTGAATTTAGTCGGGAAGAGATAGACTGAAAGCAAAGGAATTAAAGAAATAAAGGAAATGAAAGAGGAAAATTGTTGAAGTTGGTAACATGTGTTATCATCAGAATATTCTAATAATTGCTAACTGGTATCAAAAGTGTATGTCGAATCAGTGTCTTCAATAGTATATTGAAGAATTGTTTTAAGATGTGGTTCTTTATCTTGTGAAAAAAGACTTTCTAACTCATCATCAGAGAAGATGATACTTGATATCTGAGAGAGCTGTTGAAGGATTTTCTGAAACTTGTGCTTTTCCTTAGGGCATTGCTTTGTAAAGTGTCATTTTCAATAATAGAGATACCAATGATCTGTCATTCTCCACTTTGTTTTCTTCTTTCGAATAAATCTGCAAACTTTAGGCTTATGCTTCTTGAATTTGAAAGATCTTAAAAGAAATGACTTGGATTTGTGTTTGCAGAAATGATGTTTTTTCCAATAGGGCTTACACGTACACTTCTTTTCGTCCTTACATTTGATCTTTAAATCTGGACACTAACATATCTTTGATAGTTGCCTTGATCGTTAAAGGTAGCCATCAAAGAATTTCTTTTGTGCACATAGTCTTTCAAGTGCAGCAAGTACAAACTGATACATTTCGTTAAGTGTGATATGATCAAGTGATATGTTATATGCTTGCATCATTTTTATTATTTTTTAAGCTAGAGATTCTGAGATAAAGAAAAGAAATGCTTGTTTTTATATTGGGGTTGTCCATACCTCGAAGGACATAGTATCTCTTGAGCATTGTTTCATAATGTTTGTCAAGATCTTTTCTTTACAAAGAACAACACTTCATTTGAAAATATTATATACGCATTTGAGCTTCATAGGATTATGGCATCCCATAAAATTCAATGTAAAAAATATATATGGCTTGATCAATAATAGGTAGTTGCACAAATTGCAATTGTCTGTATTGATCGAGACTCGTCCACCATTCACAGAGATTTCCACTAAATCTGATGGAAAATTGTGTAAGAACTACTTGAACATATGCATTTGGTTTAAGCATCTTTGCTTGTAACTATGTATGAAACTTGAATATTTGATCTTGCCATTTTTCTGAGGGAATATCATCAATTGTAAATATGTGGATTTTTTGTCCAAACAGATTATACTGGTTTTCAGGAGGTTGATGATGTCGATTATGTTTGTGTCGTGGGGGATCAACATCTTCAAGGTCTGGAAAGGATATGGTATGAGTGTGTGAGGTATCTGGATTAAAGATATATTCTTCTGGAGTATAATATCTGAATTAGGTATTTATAAACTGAAGTTGAATGGAAAATGTGGAATTTAAGGTAAAGGAAGAGCTTGATGAGGAGCTTGATGGGATTTTGGGTAAAGAGGGTGAAAAAGAAGGTATAGAATCTTGTTTGGAGTCTAAAGTTCGATTTGATTCAGAATTAGAGTCTTCAGATTGGGGGAAGGCAGAAATCTAATAAGAGGCTATATTTGTAAGATAATTAGTGAAAGGATTGGTTTGGTTTGCTAAGACTGAAACCATCATCTGAGAAGACCTAGGTGGTGAAGGTTCTTGCTTTTTTGAGCTAGAGTCAAGTTATTTATCTTTCTCTTAATTGTTTTTTCTTGTTTTCTTTGCTCTTCAAATTGTTGTTTCATATAGTCATAAAACTGACTTATTGAGCCAAAAATTGCTTCGATTGTAGATGGTTAGTGTAGTGTAAGGAATGGTTGGCTGAGCTTTGGAAAAGCTAACAGTGAAGGTGTCCATTGAGTTGCTTCAAATGGATTGTAAGGTTACAACACCGGATGAGGAGATTGTGTTTGCCGAAAATAGTTTCTCTGTAGATAGGCTAATTAAGTATGCAAATTTTGTATTTCTGCTTCCTTTTGAAGGAAAGCTTGAAAGAATCCTTATGTATTTTACATAATAGTTATCAGTTCATTGTGCACTTTTTGCATTTGCTTTTAAAGTTGTACGATGATTTTTGCAGTACTCTGAATGTGACAAGTTATCCGATCAACTTTTCTGGAGACGTTGAACGGAGCTTGGTTTTGCTATTTTGCATTCTCAGTTTGCCAGTTGAGTATTACTTCAACAGGAAAGATGGGTTTTGGAGTTCCATCTGATTGAACAATCTGAGGTAGTATGATTTTTGGTCTTTAGTTAGCAAATTCAGGAATTAGTGGAAATTCTTGATTATAATCTGCTTGACTGAAAGAGGGTGATGGTTGTTGCATCATCATGACTAGAATGGGTTGAGAAACAGAAGGCTAAGGTGGCGTGTTTTTAGCAATTCACTTCAAACTCTTCTTATAACATGAAAGAGGTTCTTTGGATCTGTATGTTGAATGTACTAGTGGTAGTTTAGAGATTGGTTTTGGTGAAGGATTTGGGTAATCTGGTAAATCTCAAGAAGGGTTTTTTACTGGTGAATATTTTAGAGGATCTGAGTATTTGACAACAAATCAAATTTTTCAGAAAGTTCTATAATAATCCAACAGAGGAATCTCCATCAAGATAAACTTGATAGAAAAGATCTTTAAGAGATTTTTTTTTTCTTTTTATAAGGATGATATCCTTGGAGAAGTTCAATGATTCCAATAGGATCATTTTGATATTTGATGCAATCACAATCAATATCAAAAGGACAATAACCAGAAGAGTCTTTATATTAAAAAATAGGCATATCAGTATTTGAGAAAACAGCAACTGATAGATCATCCATGTCAACACGATTAGCTGGTTGGACTGGAGATATCATGAACTAGAAATTAGTCGCTGGTGCTGTAGGAATTCCAGACTTACCAAAGAAGATAGTTGTTGTTCCGTCCTTTTCGCTTTTCATGCAAGCCTCTATAGTAGTGACCGGTTCGGGAGCTTTGAAAGTATGCTTATAATTTATGATCCAGCTTTCTGAAAGAAGCTCCAGAAGCTTTTCTCTACTAATTGGCTTTGGAATCATTGTACAATAAGGTACATGCTATGAGTCCATGGTAAGCACCAACATATCTGTGGATGTTGGCAGAGCAAGATCTATGACATGATCTTGAAGTCTTTATACCATTTGATAATGGAGAGTTGCCATGATGGAGCCAGGTTTCATCTTAACACCTATGATTTGAACCTGAACCTTTATAGCATTGGAACAGAACTCATCATTAAGCGGGATGTTGAAATTTGGAATCTAGGTGAGAACGATTGTCCCCAGCATTGAGAGTAGCCAGAAGAGTTCCTAGACACGCATGCTCATAATTTTTGTATCTAGTGTCCAGTACTGCGAATCTTGCAACAACAGGAAGACCTTTTCGACCATAAAAGGTGAGGCCTAATTTCATGGCACTAAAATGGATATAAGTGTATCCTTCTTGTTTTCATTGATTAATGGAATCTTAAGGGATTTCAAGAGTGACATATTATTCTGAGATAGAAGCAGGGAGTTGACATTTGTTAAACGTGTTGGTTTGGACAAACTCTTTGACTAATTTATGATTAGACTTAATAAAGGTTTTAAAGATTTTTGGGAAAGTAGAAACAAGTTTATTGAGAGCAATGTGAGGATTTATAACTAGAGGAATTTTAGAGGCAAAATCATCTGTATAAGGAATATAAGTGAACTTATAAAGACTATCTATTTTAGTAAAAGGAGATCGAGAATAAACAGAAGAATGAGTAGATACAGGTGAACATGAAACCAGAGGAGATATGTGGATTACGAAATCTCCTCCATTGCAATTCACAGATTATTTCCATGGGTGATTAAATGCGATGTTATTTTGGTAATCTTGCCTCAAATGTTAAATTGACTGTCCATTAAAAAGATAGCCAACATTGATAAGAGAATATTTATATAATTAAATGATTTTTTTGTCAAGAGTGTGATTTCAAATAAAGTTAAGGGTGATAGTGCAACCTCCCGATTTTGTTAAGGTTTTTTTTTTTTTTTTTTGTAAGGGCTAGTAAATGCTCAAGTAGTAGTTAGAACCAGTTGAAATATGACTGAGAGGTGTGACTCGAGGATCACCTTCCAAATGTAGAAGAGAATAATCCACATTAGGTCGGAGACAACCTATAATAGTGGAAAAAATTATCACTATTTTTTGTGGTCATTAAGTTTTGAACCATGCGCATACTTAGAGAAGCATGACAAGTGGGGTGGACACCATTATGTCAACCTACCGAGCTCTTTTTTTTTTTCCTCCTTTTAAGTTATAGGATGTTATTTGCTCTAAACCTTTGTTTTTTTTTTTTAATATAATATTTTTTAAATAATTAAATAATTGAGTCATAAAAGAACAAAAAAGTAAGAAGGAAAAATAAGTTGGGCCAAGAATTGTTTCAGTTGAAGCCCAGTTGGAAAGCTTAAACCCAAATTAGAAATAGGTCAGGTGGGTAGTGGGTTTCGTTTCTTTCTTCACCTCCTCCTTCTCCTCCCCCTTTTCTTACATTTCTTCACTTCTCTCACCCACCGTACAAAACTGTCTCTCCAAGAAACTTGTTCTTTTCTTCTGTGAGTTATTTGTTTATTTATATTTAACCATTTTCTTATTTCTTGCTTTCTGCCTTGAACCTGTTTCGTTTCTTTGTATGTTG
Organism: Litchi chinensis; assembly: GCA_019925255.1. Classification (NCBI taxonomy): domain Eukaryota; kingdom Viridiplantae; phylum Streptophyta; class Magnoliopsida; order Sapindales; family Sapindaceae; genus Litchi; species Litchi chinensis. The sequence continues at coordinate 11,275,913 of CM034472.1, forward strand.
CAAATTATAAATTTTGTAGCCTTATTTTATTTTATTTTTTTAATTCTATTGAATGCCATAATCACTCTCTTAGTAATTAATATAAAATCTACGAACACTAGGAAGTTGAAAAACTAGATTAAGATCATATATTAGGTCAGTCTCGGTTAATAAATTGTCTTTTAGCAATTTGATTTTTATTGTGCCTATACAGTAGAAGAAGAAAACAATTCTTACAAAAATAGATATTGTTGTGCTATTTTATGCTTCTCAGGTTCTGAGGTCGTATTTGTAGGCGGTGAGTGCCTCTGGTTTCTGGATTCGAGCTGCGTCATCTTTAGTAATGGTATGTATACTGAAAAACATCTCTTCTTTGCTGCCCTATCACCTTTTTTTCATGTTCCTGTAAATTGGAATTGATCATCAGAACCGTATGTTAGGATATTTCTTTTATCTGCCTTGATTATTTTTTATTTGAATTTTTAGAGTTTAGCTCATTAATGAACAAATTTGTGTGTCTTTTTGTGGAATCAAAGGTAAGCTAGGTTGTGACATTTCATTTGGACCACTTTGGAACTAACATTGATTACCAAACTTGCACGTAAAAGTGCACCAGATTGGGAGTTTTTTAACGGAATTTTCTTGGCAAGGGCCTGGTGATGTGGATCTTCTAGGATCTCTGAGTAGCACATTCTGGGTCATTGGATTGGTGCTTGGAAATGATGAGTGACATGTATTAATGCTGATCTGGGACTTGTTAAGGTTTAATATATTATGCTGCTCACGTGTTTAATGCAAATTACTGTTGGCAAAGACTTCATTATCGTAGGGGTTGTTTTACATATTGAGGAAGATAGAAAGTTGTGTCTTGACTACCTAGCGTTGGCAGTACTTTACACATAAGTAAATGAATGAATATGGTCTATCAACTTGGTTAGGACGACCAGTTTTTGGCTTGGCCTATAGACTCTCTTTCAGATGAGCTTCTCCCTTCCTGTCACGTATTCATTTAGGTCACTACTTTTTTATATTACAAGTAGGCACCTTAACTACCTTCTGATACTAACTGAAATCTATACAAAAAATGTTTAAGTTGATGATAGGAATTGTAAAGAGTAAAGTTAGAGACAAATATGTTGTGGATGAGATTTTTTAATTTTTTAATTTTTTAATTTTTTTTGCTTGATATAAACCATTAAAAACAATGGATCATAGTCCAACAGAAACTTGCAATGGCTGATTCCTAACTAGCACAATGAGGTTAAGTTAGAGGCAGTCGAGGCATGCCTCAAACTGCTCTTTAAAACTATGAGGTTGATTCCTAACTAGCACTTAAACAGTGCACCATTTTGAAAATGTTTTCACAGACATTTCTTGGCAATGGCTGGTGATATTGATCTTCTGAGATCTCCAAGTTGAACATTTTGAGTTGTTATGGTGATTGTTTACAAATATCAATGCTAATTAAGGACAGACAGTGTGAGCAAAATTTCATTATGGTAAGCCTGTTCTACACATTGATGAAGACCAGAAGTAGTATCTTGACAACCTACTGTTGATGACATGTTAACTGGCAAGTACATTAGGATGAGAGTTATCACTAGTAGACACTGTTTAGGGTGAGCTTTACAATGTTTCATGTATTTATCTTTGTATGTTTGACACTTTTGTATTTTAACATAAGCACCTTGGCTACTGTATAATAAATCTCTGTGAAATTTTATGAAAAAAGTGTTTTGGTATGATAATAGGCACTTTCAAGCATTAAGGTTGAAGCAATTTATGTTGTGACAAGGTCATCTTTTTGCCTAAGTTAAACCATGGCTATTTTTTACATTATTGTTAGGAAAAAGTTTAAGTAACATTATGACATTGGGATAAATTTTTCTTAGTCCCTTTTTGTGCAATTAAATAGGCGAGCCAAAATCTAGTACACCAAATAATCATACAAATAGAATCATGACAAACACAAAAAAATCAGGACAGCAAAATTTTGGTGGAAAACGGCCAGTCCTTCTACAGAAACTAGAAGCTGGATTTAACAAATAATGTTTAATGAAAAAGTTTGGGTCGCATTGGATAGAAGCAAAACAAGAGGAAACAACAATAAAATTCTCAGACCTTCGTAAACACTATATTGAAATTTCACTTAAATAAAATGAAGAATAGCCGTTGGACTGTGTATACCATGCTGCTAGAAAATCTCTTTTTCACTTATCATTCTTTTTTCTTTAATTTCTTTTTGTCAGCTGCAGCCCATTATTTGTTTTTCTCACAAGTGCAGCACTTGACTTCTTTTTATACTTTAGGTTTTCTTTCTAGTTTTTTAATGTAAGTTAATGAGTCCCACCTGCACATGTGAGGGACTCCATGCAAGAAATCTTCCCCTCAATCATATGGTCCCCTGTATCGACATCTCTGTACAAGCTGCAAATTTCCATTTGGGTAATGTCTTGGTGATCACATCCAAGCCATCGTCAATGTGGATCTTCTTATTAGTAACTGCTTCATCTCCCACTCATTTTGAATCCAATAATATATCACATTAATAAGTTTAGATCGTGAGTGAAAGGTTGAAGTTTTACAGAGTTGGATGGTGCTTTGGCTGTCATTGTAAAGGATCAACTTCTCTTGCTTTTTAGCCCAATTCTTGCTAGATTTTCTTCCAGCCCAAGACTTCTTTTCTACCTTCAGTGATAATGTTTGCGAGCACCTTGCTGCTCAAAAACCCAATTTTCTTTCTTGTCTCTCCTCACTCATTTCTTGTGTTTTGGGCTTGTGCCTATGCTATGCTACTCTAACTAGTGAATCTGCAGCACTACGCATTCTTCATTCACTAACTATGAAGAGGATCACTAATGTTTCATTTTCTGATCTCAATGAAATTTTAGTATCTTGTTGGCAGCAGTTTGAGCTACGTATTTATCGGTATTGGATTGTTGTTTCCTCCATTGTTTCTGTGCGTTAAGACCCAAACTTTTCAGGTTGATTTTATTTGTTGAATACACATTTGCTTAGTTTGTTGATAATTGTTGGCTAATGCTTTTAACTTGAGGACTGGTTGTTACTTGTTAATTTAAAAGTATAAGATTATGTTGTCTAGTCTCTTATGGTATTTCCCTTTACATCTGTGGTTTCTGTGTAAATCTAGTGTCATAATTTTCTAATTCTTGCTGTAGTTTTATCCGCATATTTGTTTGATGATTATTACCAAGTTTTTGCCTGCCTCTTTAATTGCTCACAGAGAAATATATATATTTTAATTCTGTAATTAAAAACTATTTATTTGAGGCTTTTTCTGAACAATTTGTTCTAGTGAAATCCAAGTATCAATTGAGCTGTTCGATCTCTATAAAACAAGGTTTGGTTGGTTTCTGGTGGACCTTATTACAAAATTAAAAGACAAAAACAACTCTTGTCCTGAGTTTGTAGAATGTATTGTTTATGAAGATTAATTCGCTGGACAAAACTGCTCTGTTGCTAGGCATTGACACTGGTTTTATCAATGTTGGATCTCAGCTTATCAGTTTGTGATTTTACCTCGTTTGTTCACTGGGTATTTTAAGAGATGGATGCTTTTATATAATTGCTCTCCTTTGACAATGTCTATTACCATTTGATGGAACGACAATAGCCTGCTGTTGCATCCTTAAAAGATATTCTTTTGTGTTACTCTATTTTGCAGTATTGATACAATCCTATATTTATAGTAGGAAGAAAGAAGAAGATTGATTAGCTTTTACATTTGTTTGCGCAGGCTGCAAGAATTCTTGCCAACTTGATTGTGATGGGCTCTGGTATGATGGCTAGGGCTCTAGTTCAAGCATACCGTCAAGCACTTGCTAGTAAGTTCTTCTGTCCTAATCTTAGATGTTAAACACATCTAAGTTCTCTGTTTGAATGTGCTGTGTCAATTTTGGATCTGCTGCCAGTGTAAAATATTTAGATTTTACAATGTTAATCCTTGATTGTAGATGCCTCCAAATCCGGTGTTGCTCAAGAAGCAGTGCAAAATATTAGGAGAGGAAGCAAAATTATGGCTGAACCGGAAGCAAGGCAGATTCTTGGTGTCACTGAGCAATCATCATGGGAAGAGATCTTGAAGGTTAATTTTAAAGAACATATATCATTTATGTTGTTCATGTATACTTGTGTATTTATTTTAAGATTATGTCAATGATCCCTTATGGCAGAGATATGACTACTTGTTTGAACGGAATGCTAAACAAGGGAGCTTTTATCTCCAATCAAAGGTTCACAGAGCTAAAGAATGCTTAGAATCAGTTTACCAGAAAAGAGCTCAAGGGACTACTGATGCATAACTGGTGGAGGCCACCTTGCTTTTCCATCTCCAATTTTTCTGCCATTAAACGGTTAGCTTGGTGAGAACACCCAAAATGTATTCCTGTTAGTTAGCATAGCTTAATGAACATTGATTGATGTTCACTATAGTGTACACTAAAATTCAAATCCTTCATTGTCACCCTTCCTGATGTGAGAGCACCCAAAATGTCTTCCTGTTAGTTAGCATAGTTTAATGAACATTGATTGATGTTCACTATAACGTACACTAAAATTCAAATCCTTCGTTTTCATCCTTCCCTGTAATTCCAGTAATGAAAATCAACGCAATAAATAGCTGACTTGGGCAATACGTCAGACAATGTGATTAATTTTGAATTGATTGAGACAAAAATTTGTATGGAATGGGCTAATGCAGCCACCTCACTGATGATGTATATTCACACGCAGATTCCACGTAATCTGATGGTGCATTATATGATTTGTATTCATATCATGTGGCGTCCACTGAGTAAGGGATGAATCTCCCACTTAGACTTTTTCTCATTGACCAAGTTGTTATATCTGCTGTTCTACATTTAATAGGAAACAGGCGCGTAGTTGGCTTTGAAGGAACTTTATTATGAAATTTGCTTTCTATCATTGGTGCACAAGCAAACATTATTGATTCTTACTGCATAAGAACATGGACTGTTCGAGGAAGACAGTTGTCTTTGGGGTGCCATGTTCTCATTTGGGTCGGTCATGAGTATTTCCTTTCTTCAGGGCAATCTGATTCTCAGTCAGAAATTTGTCTTTTTGATGGGGAGCTATAATGTTGGTACCAAAACGATGGAAGGTTTTGAATCGAATGTCGTATGTTATTTCCTTCTGTATATGTTTTGGCACTAGTAAAACTCAACTAGCCGCTCCTTACAAGCGCCGATCATAAGGATTCAGTTTATAGTGTTTGTTCAAATTTGACGGCGGCCATAATTCTGCCAAGACTCTTTCGTCAATAAGTCTGATTGTGCCTTTGTATGAATGGAATAAAAGACAGCTTCTTGATGTGACATCATTATAAACCTTTGAGCATTAAGCTTGTGTAGTTGTGTTAATTATCTACACGATTTCTTCCATGAACTTTAGCGGCCCCCAACCAAATGTTTTCGTTCATATCAATAGTAATATAATAATTATTGCAATTTTATTGTATCTGAAAGTGCATTATTCGTTAGGAGCGAACAAAATTTGAAATAAATTTGAGCTTACCTAGAGTACGGATGAGTTCAATACAGTTTTATATTGTTTTTAATTCAATAGCATCGTATGATATAAGAATAAATATTAATATGATTTAAATAAAAGGACAATCTCACTTTCCTACTTCTAATTTGACGTAATCGTTAATTATCACCCTTTAATCTTAGAGAATTTCATTTTAGCCTCGACTATTACTTCCGTTATTGAAATTGTCAAAATGATAAAAATGCTTCTATAATTTTGTTTTTTTGAAATTATTAAAATGATAAAAATGCTTCTATAATTTTGTCTTTTCACATTAATTATCAAATTTTGATTTTTAATATCAAACATTAACAGTAAAATGATTTTTTGGATATTTTATACATTAATAATATATTTGATTTATTTTATAAATTGATAAGAAGGATATTAACGATTTTAAAAAATACTAAAGATTTTAGTATTATATCAAACTATAGGGATAACATAGGATTATTCTTTAAATAAAAGATTCAAAGGCTTTCTTACGTACAATCTTTACTTTTAAGGATGATAAATGGATAACGGGGATATTAACGATTTCAAAAAATATTAAATATTTTATTACTATGTCAACCTGATGGGAAAAAATAAGGATAATTACCTCTTCAATAAAAGGTTCAAAAGATTTAATGTGTGCGATCTTTGGTTTTTTAAGGATGACAGTGATGTTACGGAGAATATGTGGAGCGGTATGAGGCAAGCAATGCAAGTCAGCAATAGAGGTGAAATAGCCGAAAAGTTTGACAGCACAGCCGACCTCATCATGGAACTTTGTCTGGGGGAGCCGCCCAACTTAGCGAAACTTAATATTCCATTTTGTTTCTCTTTTCCACACAACTTTGCATGACCACGCGGATAAAACGCGGCAATTCCAATTTTCTTTATCACTTTCATGTTTTTCATTTTTTTAACCCATACATTTTATTATTTTTCTTGTTCTTTAGTAATAATAATGTGAGAGTATGTATAATTCAGATGTAAACCCAACCACTCAATCCTTGATTCTCATCCATTTCCTATGACACTGACTTATAATTATAAGATATCTCATTAATTCAAACTACTCATATATTATAATTTCTTATTTTCATGTATAAGACCATGAGACAAATGTATTTCAATTAACATATTTTCATTTATCATCATAAGGGCTTTTTATTAAATAATGAAAATGACGGAAAATTAGATTATACTAAGAGGGTATAAGAGTGCAATAAAAAATAAGTTATTTTAGCGTTTGTTAACTTTTAAAAATTAATTGAAACAAATTGAACACAAAGCAACTTGATTTTATATAATTTGTGAGATTATCAATTGAAAGTAATTTTGATAAAATATATAAATTGTGTATTCTTTAAAAAAAAAAACTTAATTTTTAAGATAACTTTTTTTATTTATGATGAGACATATAACTTAATCGTGAAGTTTTGATAACTTTTTCTATTTTATTTTCTTTATTAGTCAACATATGCTAAGAATATTAAGTACTTTTAATATTATTCAAAATTCTCTTACATAATTAAATATATTTTTTATTTAATTACACAATATTTCAATTCAAAATTTCAAAATGTTTATATTTTACTCTTATAAAATATACTCTTTTATTTAACATGTACAGTAATGTTATAGAAAGAAAAAAAATGCAAATTAATATATTTAAAGAAGGGTAGGATGCATGGATTGAATTCAAGTGATAAAAAATTTGAGAGAAGTTACAGTAGACAAAAGAATAAATTATAATCTTTCAAAGTGAAGAATATGATTACTTCAAAAATCCTAAAAGAAAAAAAAAAAAAAAAGAGTGAAGAATATGATCACTTCAAAAACCCAAAAAAAAAAAAAAAAAAGAGTGAAGAATATGATTATTGTCGGTTGGGAATGGCTTATAATTGGAAGGTTCTATGCTAGAGTATTAGATTATGCAAATTATAATATTCGTTCAATGTCTTTTTTTTTTTTTTTTTTTTTTTTTAATCATGGAAGCAAAGAATTTTGAGAATGTTAGGTTTGTTTCAATTAACTTGGCTCTTCTCTTACCCTTTTTTAATTTTAAAGCCACGCTGCCGTAAAGCAAAACTTATATTTTTTAGTGCACGAGAGCGGCTAAAAGATCCTTCGAAAAAACAGTCCCTTTTTCATTTGCCTAATCAAATATTATAATAATTTACATTTCCGAAAACAGGACGCAAAGTGGCTTAGGTGACCCAACGTAAGTTGTATATATATATATATATAAGGCCCTTTTTCATTTGCCTAATCAAATATTTATACATATATATATATAATATTTTTACATATTTACATTTCCAAAAATAGGATGCAAAGGGGCATAGGTGATACGACATAAGTTGTAATATAATATTGCTTCTGATAGTTCAAATCACCTACTTTTGATTAAGTTCAAAACTTTTCCCCAAGTACTTTAGGTAATATAACACACAATGTAGGGACGCTGTAATAAAATATAATATAATAATACTAAGATGTAATTATGATGTTACTACTATTAGTTGATATATATCACAATGCACAAGATCATATATTTCATTTTTAGTAAATTTATTAGTAAGATTTAGTTATGTACCAACTCAAAAACATTGAAGTGAAATCCAAAACATTTTTTTGTATTTTCCAAAATCTACAAATTTGGGTTTATTCTATTCAATATAACAAATGGTTTTGATATTATTAGTTATACCGTTGTTGGATATCTCATCGATTTTCACAAATTACATTCACAAACTAAATACGTTATTATATATAATGACACAACAATTTTACGACGCTTTACCAAGCAAACTCTTGTTAGTACATCATTCAATCATTCTAAGATTTTTGTACTTTATGAAACAAGCAAAGAGCATGTATGGTTGGGATATGTTATTCATCATGTCCAAAGTATTTATAAATTATTCCCAATTACAAATTCACCGATAATAAATATGAAAATAAAACTGTTTCCATTGCACAAGTTGAAAGAAGATATATCAACGAAGATAGAACCAAGCATATTCTTCATCTTTAGATATATATATATATATATATATATATATATATATATGCATTACACTCTTTTTCTCTTGACTAGATTTGTCCATTGATGAGACAGTATTTGAGTATATCCAATAATCTAGAACGATATTATCAGGGTGATGTACGTTCAAGAGAGAGTGTTGTGATAATATAAATTTATCCTTACTTCAATAATTATAAGATGTTATTTAATTTATTACTATCTGTTATTCACACTTACATTATTATTATGTAATTGTAGAGATAATTCTCCCCATGTCTATATATAAGCTTGTTTTGTAATCATTCAAATGAATCCATTAATTGAATTACTCTCTTTCTTTCTCTTTCTTTCTTATTTGGTTAGTATTTGGTCTATATTCATTGCTTTTAAGCTTTATTTAATAACATTTTTTAGAATTTTTTTCTTATAATCCAATTTTTTCTTTGACCACTCATGTTCTAAAAACAATTAAAAAATAAATTATTTTATTTTATTTTAAATTATTTTTTTTCTTTTGATGCTCATATTCAATATTTTATTTAAGATTAAAATTATTTTGTGAGATTTTCACTTCATTTCCTATGTTTTAACAAAATTGTACTTTTTTACTTGCGAATATATTTTTAACTCTTGTGATCTTTAAAGTTTTGAAAATTCATCAAACTAGTCATTCTGACAAAAAAACTAACGGTTAGGTGTGACATAACTTATATAAAGACAAAAATATCCGTAAAATAGTGTTCAGAGTAAATGAAATGACGTTATTGTCAATAAAAAAAACCTGACAAGTATGATTTGACTATATCTTTATGTTTTTAAAAATTGATCTCTACCATCTATCTTACAGAAAGATGGTAGAAGTTAAAACTCTTAAAGATAAGATTGTGAACCATCTTGATTAATGTTGGTGGGAATCTAGACACCTTGAATTTTTCATTTTATTTTTTTTTTTTTTTTTTAAAAAAAATATTTTACTTGTTATTAAAACTCTAACATCTATTTATGGGATGGATAGCAGAGATCAGATGATTTTTTTTTTTTTCAAATTTAATTTATTCTTTAGTTTATTTTTTATGATTAAATTTTCATCATTCATCAAAATTGATGGATTGTAGAGATCTAATTTTCTTTTTATTATATTAAATTTATTTTTAATACAAAATTATTATTTTTATGTTGACATGTGCATGCATTTATTTAAAGACCAAAATGCCCCTCAAATTGCTACATTTGACTAACGATGAACTAATGGAAAGACCAATTTGATGAATTTTCAAACTTTAGGGATTAGAGGGATAAAAAAAAGATTCGCAAGTTAAAAAAAAAGGATATTTTGTTATAACATAAGGACTAAAATAAAAATCTTCCAATTATTTTTTATAAAAATTTAAAAATATAGTGTAAAGAAATATTTGGTGGATTGCCAATGATGGCATTTTTATATTTTAATTAATAATTAATTAAAAATTTTAATAATGTTCAATCCAGAATTTAAGGACTTAAAAAAGCAACTAAATGATTGTAATGTTAGATGTGAGATTGTTAGTGCATGTACGCAGTGACAGACCCAGAAATTCATATGAGATAAGATACTAGAGTAAAACATATTATATACAATAATGCTAAAATCCAACTATGATGTAAATACTATTAATTTACATACCAATCATATATATAGATATATACATATAAAATTCTAAATTAATCATACTAAAGATCTGTTAAAACATATCAAGCTTGAATACAATATATATGATTTGAAAATTAATACATATAATATTATAAAACTCCCACAATAAATGGAGAAAACTCCTCACACATGCTCGTAAATATGTGAGATGAGATTTAAACCTTTATTACAGATGTGAATGAAAAGTGCACAAATCATTTGAGTTATAAGTGAATGTGATCAATTTGAAGTGAGCAAATCAATTATATCACTATTGAATTCTATAGTATTATTATTCGCTACAAACAATAATTATAACGTTAAAAAAAAAAAAAAAAAAAAAAAAACTAATATCATAATATAGCATGTGATTTTATAAGAAAATTATTGAATAAAAAAGTTCATATCAAATCGAAATAACACACTAAATGAACTTAAATAAAATCACACTTATATTGTAATTAAAACATTTTTAAGAATCAAATCAATAAAATAATAAAATCAACACTATCTTACAACAAAATAAATGAAAGATAAAAAAATAATTGAAACATCCTAATCTATTGACAATTTTGATCTTACAAATTTAGATAAGGAAAACTCACAAATTAGATGTTGGATAAATTAAGAAAAAAAAATTATAAAACATGAAATTATAAAAAAAAAAAAAATATAGTAATAGAGTGTAGAAATTTAATAAAAAAAATTAAGAATTTACTAATTTATCTCATAAAAATATAAATACATTATTATATGAATGAAAATAGAGAACAAAAATTTAGAATACATATATATACATACATATATAATCCTAAAAAAAATTAAAAATAATACTATATATTAAATTTTTATTTTTTAAAAAATAAATACAACATTATTTTTTCCACTATTTGAGGTGGGGCACACGTGCCCCACGTGCACCACATTGGGTCCGCCTCTGCATGATGTACGTGTTCAAGTCTCCTTGTAATTGCAGTGTAGAAGAAAAAAAAAAAAATGTCTCCTTGCAATTTGTAGATGTAAGAGAACGCCTTACCTGATCATAAAGTTTGAGGTGGCAAGAAGAAATTGATTTATATAGTGAGAAATGTAGAAGTTGGTTTCATTTGCATCTCTTTAATTTGCTGCACGTGTGGGTGATCCATCGTTATTGATTGGGTACCTTAATTTCAATCTATAAGAAAATAATAGCATTATAATAATGTTTTACATCCTTTTATGGTGGTTGGATGCGTTAGAGTTTTCATATTTGATTTCTTTTTTTAATCTATTCTGATATTTGATTTTGATTACACGTGGAATGCGACAAACAAATGTAGATAATACATTTTAGTTTTACTAAATTTTATGATAGAAAAAGAAAGTTCGTGGGAAATAGGAGCCGGATCGACTTTGTCTAAAGCAAATGTGGAAAAATATTCGTGTGGAGAAAAAAAAAAGAGAGAAAAAGAATAAAGATAATATAAACACTCCGTAACAACGTGTTAAAGCATAATATAAATTAGGTAGACAACTTAAGTTCTATTATGTGAGCATAAACATGATCAGATTATGTTCTCTTGTCATGAATTTCATGTTTTTAATGCGGTATTTACCCATTTTCATTCGTTATCAAATTGAAAGAAGTTATAATTTTAATTTAAAGAAAGTAATGATTTTAAGAAGGGTAAATTGCACAAACACCCCTGAGGTTTGATAAAATTATATAAAAATGATAATATATAGTTAACCCTCACTGACTTCTCTTGAGATTCCAAAAACTCAGTACAAACCTTCCTTATTATTAGTCAATCTTTACCAAGTCAAAATTATCAAGGGTAAAATGGTCAATACACACTTTATAAATATTTTATTTAATATATATTACTTTAATTAATAAAAAAAGAAAAATATATATTTTTAATTAATAAAATAATAATATAATATTAAACCCTAAAAAAAAAATATATATCTTCCTCTTCTCCATTTCATCATTTTTATCATCCATCTCTTATTTTCATCAAAATCATTATCTTCATAATTTTGATCAAACCAACATCACTCAAATCAATCATCATCATCAAACCAAATATTACTCAAATATAAAAACTTAAAGTTCATGAAATTAAAAAAATAATATATATATATATATATATTCACCCATTGGTCTCCATCATTGGAGACCAGATCTGGTTTTTAGCAAGGGAGATGTGGAAACCAATGCATTCATTGGAAACCTCTGGCGATGGAGACCTCCAATGATAGAGCCACTTCCAATGATGGCTACATCACTAGAGGTGTCTAGCAATGGAGACAGCTCCATCATCGTAGGTTTCCAACGATGGAGATTGTCTCCATTGCTGGAGAAAAAGATGAGGTCTCCAACGATGGAAATGGTCTCCATCACTAGAGACCTTTGGTCTCCATAGGAGGTGAAGATTTATCTCCCACGGAGATTAGTTTTTTTTTTTTAATAATAATTTTTTAATTATTGAATTAAATTAAAAATATATAATATTAATTTTAAATTTACAAAAAATAAAATGTTTGACTTTAAATTTGACTTAATGGATATTTTAGTCTTTTGTATTTTTTACTGTTGACCGTCAGCATTCAACCATGGTTAACTAATAGTAGGGAAGATTTGTGTTGAATTTTTGAAATCTCAAGGGAGGTCAATGCGGATTATTTAAATATCGTTATGTTTATATAATTTCATTAAATCTTAGGGAGTTTGTACAATTTGTCCTTTTAAGAAATTCTTTACGGGCAGAAGAAGGAAAGTGAAGTGCGGCAAGTGATATAGTCAAACTTTGGCTCATATATTGGTAAGGATCGATCAGAACAGGTTGACTAGACCTCATTATAAAAAAACTGACACTGTATCACAATTTGGTCTGAACGTCTGTCCAGTACAGCCGAATTCAATGACCATGAGAACTTCACGCCAAAATCACTCATTCTAGATTTTCAAACCTGTCTACATTTCTCGCTTATATAAAGTCAGTTGAGTTGAAACCTCCCGATGCAAGATAATAGATTTATATATACATAAAAATAATAGTTCACTTTATGAATATATATTCGCACTCAAACGGTGCGTTTTGAGAGTCCCAAAGGCAGTCCAGGCGGGGAGAGTCAACATATACACAGACGTTGGAAATGTTATACAGGTGAGCTTGTAAAGTTTTTTTTTCCGCTTTGAACACATATGTAATTAAATAAGCAGGCCATTTGATGGCTCTAAAGCGCTTCTGCTCCTTATTCAACAATATATGTGTCTGGTTGCTTTCTTCATCTTTCTTATTTAAACATTCTTTCTCCTTTTTCTTTTTCTGGTTCCCTTACGGCATCAGAAAGAACTCTTTGGTTGATGACACGACCCTGACTCGAACCATAGTAGATTAATTTTGAAAGCTTAATAATACTTGCTGTTAGTTGAAGTTGCAGTTAATGTGAACAGATTGTGGAAGTGTTTATTATTATTTTTTCTAATACTGATAGGGACGAATATAGCTGGAGGTCTATACTGAATCATTAATTGAAAAATTAGAAGTCTTCAATATGGTACCGGCATATATATATATATATATATATATCCATGTGTCGTATTATGACAATATTACACTCAAGTATACACTGATATAATAATTTCGGTTTTTGAAGCTATTAAATTCAATTACTTTAATTTATTTGATTTAATCAATATTCAGTTATGCTTAATCAATAACTAGATACAATATACTGGTATAATTAATTTCAGTGGACACTAATGTGAAAATTATTTTATGTATGTATATTTAAAACTTCATCCTATCGTTCATATTATGCATCAAATGAACTGAATTGTTATGGGAAGAGATCAACTGTGCGTAGAAATGTGCTGCAAAAAGTAATTTGTCTTTGCTCAAACAAAATTTCTGTTTAGCTTCCTCACTTTGGTCACTAATTTTGTAATGAACTGGGGTCCTCACTTACATGCTAATTTTTATGTTGAGTACAATAGATCTACCTTGATCATTATTTTGTAAACAATTAGAATCTTCTGTTGTGTTGATTTTTATTATGAGCACGGTAGATCTGGTGGAAAACTGTCATCGATGTCTAAAATTTATTTTTTGCTTTTTAATTTTGATCATTTTTTGATGGATTGTATTATTTAATAGTTTGTACTCAACATAATAGAGATCACGATCTTTTTGTAACACTATCGTACCATGCTCTTTTATTTATATATATAGTTTTTTATAATTAAATATATATGATTTTAAAAAGTAATGATTAACTAATTAAATTCATCCATTACATTCTTTTTATTAAAACAAGTTATCTTTTCTATTTAATTCAAATATAATGGATGAATTTAATTGGTTGATCCTTACTTTTTAAAATCATATATACCTGATTATAAAAATATTATATATATATGTATATTTTTTCTAAAATCAGCTGTCTTTGAATTTTTTGAATTAATATAGAGAAGGGTTTCTTTAAAAATTAATAAAGCCACTTGAGTAATTATAATAAAACAGTGAAAAAAAATAATTTATTATGTTTTTCACCATTTTAAAATATATCATTGCTTTTTCATTAAAAACCATTATTTTTCTCATTTTCAAAAATAATGTCAAACATATTAATATAATTTTTATTTTAAAAATAACTTTTAAGAAATCGTATCGAATACATTAGATTTTAAAAAACATTATTTTTAAAACATATTTTTTATTTTTAAAAATAGTATTTAAAAATGCCATTTTAAAAACGAGTACAAATTCACCCTAATTATTAGTTAATAAACTATTCTTCTAGTCACGAACTGTGTGTTAATTCATAGACAAAGAAGCAGTGCACATTAATTCTAAATGGTACTAAAAAATCTCAACTTTTTTTTTAACTATTTATTAAGATTTTCACTATCAAAAATATATTTCGAGAACATGTATTAAACTACAATGCTATTAAAAGATCTTTTCCTTAAAAATGAAATTTTCATTAAACAAGCACTTATCGGTTTACAAAAACTTGGAAAACAAACATTGAGTAACATCTTAATCTTAGAAACTAGAAAGAGAAGGGGGGAAAACAAGCAAAACATAAGCCAAACTCACTGCATTTTTGTATGTTTCTCACCTAATTATCAAGAAAGATACTGCAAGCAGTACTATTCTCTCCGATGAGTACTACTAGAATCGAAATTTCTCCTTCCGCTTTGAGGATCGGAACTTGATGAAGTCCCAAACTGCATCGAAAATCTTGAAAACTCTTGTTCTTGCTGTTGGTTCTGTTGAGATGATGCAAAAGACGAAGAAGTAGTTGGTAAAAAAGAAACAAACCTCTCCCCACCATGGAAACTCGGGGTAGCATAGTTGAATTCACCTTGTCCTCTTGGTTCAAGAGCTTGTGGATACTGAAAAAGATTCGGGTACGTTTCTAACGATGAAGGTGGGTGAGGAGGAGGAGCAACTACCGGGTTTTGGGCTTGTGTAGTTACAGCTGCATGCAAATTTTGACTAGTTGTCAGAAAACCTAATTCACTTCTGCATTGGACTCTCTCTGGGAAGTTAAGCTTCGCTTTGCTTCCTTTGAACCTTAGAGCTGCTTCGTCATATGCAAGAGCTGCGGCCTCAGCTGTATCAAAAGTACCTAACCATACCCTAGCCGCCTTCTTTGGATCGCGTATCTCCGCCGCCCATTTCCCCCACGGTCGTTGCCTTACTCCTCTATAGTGTCTCCTCCTCGCATTGGCTTCACAATAAATTCATTTGTTATAAGGTATGGTTGCTTTGCATGATCTAGCTTTATTTTTCTTTTTGGTGTAACTCGACATTCATATTATATACATAAAATCAAAATGAAGTAGATTAGTTTTACGCATCAAATATATAACACTTTAAATCTAATCTATAACTAATTAAATGGAGAAATAGCGATCGACCAAACAAAGATAAACCATATTGTTAATCTTGCTTTGTGTATTTATGCCATTTTAGAAATGATGATCATGACGACGAACACGGGAGGAATATGATGTAAATAAATTGTTAAAATAATTTTAGAACTTGCTTGACCTTAACAGGTAAGATTTAAAAATATAGAACACAAAACGATTAAAAAGTTAATTAGATAATAACTTAAATAATTAAAATAAAAGCAATAGGTCAAAAAAAGTAGAACGGCAAGAATAAGAGCTTGAAACCCTAGTAATCATGCAACAATTGTAACATTCAGTTCTCTTTCAAGTAGTAGGGATCATGTAGTAGCTAAGACATAATTACGAACAGCAAAAACAGATCGAAAAGCAGATAGAGAATATCGGAGATGAAATGGTAACAATAAATTAGTTTAAGCATGATACCTTGATCTTGAACACGTTGAGATTGATCTTGTTCGGTTGTGTTGGATTGCGACATGGTTGAAGGGTTTCCATGAATTTGAAGTGGGTTATTTTGGGTGTTTCCGATGACTTGAGAGAGAGCAGAAACCATGGCAGACATGTCTTGTTGGGATCTAGCTGAGTAGACGGGGAAGATATGATCTTCCTCTTTCTCCTTCGATTCATCGGGTGGAAGGGGCCTCTTCCCATGTTTTCGATCCACTTTATAAGCCTTAATTACACCGTTTTATCGTCTGAACGTGCAATCAATAATAGAACTTTTCACCAGAAACGGTGCTTATCATTTCATCGATGGAGGTACGATAATCAAGAGCCAAAAAATAATAATAAATAAAAATAAAAAGGGATCAAGACCAAGAAGCAACAATCAGAAAGGGAGAGAAGAAAGGAAATAAGAGAGAGCAAGAAGGAGAAAATATATATTAAGATAGGGTTTCTCTGTATCTATATAGGAATTAAATATATCGGGTTTTTGTGTGAACACGCACTAGAGTAAGGCACACATGAGTTCAAAAGAACCTGGCCCAGGTTTTGTAACTTGTAACTCCGCTTTTCACTTATTTTCATATTAACTTTTCGCAGTCTCTACTCTCTTACTAATATTCATACATGGAGATGAATGTACTAGTATTAGTAGTGCAGATTGGTAAGGTGACTTTCCACATGAAAATAAATAGAAAATTCTAGCAAATAATACATATACACATATAAAGTTTCTATCATCAGTGCATCATAATTTTCAAATTATTAGAACCACTAATCTTAGCTATTCATTACATTTAAATTAAATAAGAGATAGAGAGAAATATTTTAGGAGATAAAATGTAATAGATAGTTGAGATTGATGGTCCAAACAATTTAAAAGTTAAATAACACTGACCTAACAATATATGAAGTCCAAAGAGGTGTGTGGAAAGAAAAACTAAAGAGTTCAAATTATAAAATTTTATTAGTAAAGCTAAAGAGTTAATTTGAATAAATAGAATGAATTCTCAGGATTATTTTAACACAATTTCCAAAGAATACACATATGTGTGTATGTATGTATGTATGTATGTATGTATCTATCTATCTATCGGTATTCCAAAACTCGATCAAGTTCTCGATGAGAAATTGTTGATTGACACCTTGCTAATCCAATAACCCTTAGCTCGAGCGTTCTACTCTGGCAGGCCAAGTATTTGGTCAAGTTAGCCAAATACTTGAACTAACTTAGCCTAACTTGGATTTTTTTTTTTTCAAAAAAAAAAAGAAAGAAAAAGGAAAAAAAAATAGACTCACACTCCACCAGTGATGAGAGACTTGTCGATGGTGAGATACATGTGACTCTGTGCCTTGTCTCCTTTGCTGACCAACTTGGCTTCCTCTGCTAGATTCATGATCGTCAATTTAATAGAGATCATCGCACGAGCGATTTGACAGAGATCATCACGAGTGCGAGAGTAAAAAATGCTACAAACAGTGGTGTTAACTAGGAGGTTAGAGGTCAAGGCATTCGATGATCGTCAAGGCTTTTGAGAGTGAGAGAGAGAGAGAGAGAGAGAGAGAGAGAGAGAGAGGTGGTGTTGTGTTTCTAAGAGTGAGAGTTTCTATGTTTAGTTTATATATATGTATATATACATATTAGGCAAATTACACAAACAACTCTTGAGGTTTGATGAAATTACATCAATATCTAAGTTTTGGTCATAATGACATGAACCTTAAGGTTTCGAAAACTCAATAAAAACACCCATTGCCTTCAAAGAGTTGTTAAGTCCTAATGGTCAATAGCTAAAAGTATCAAACCATATGATCAATAGTTATATGATTATATTTTGATCTTATAAACTTTTTTTAAAGTCTTTTTTCACAGGTTGACCCAGTTTGACCGTCAGCAAACAGTACTCGCAGAGTAATCAAGAACTCGCTA
This sequence comes from Litchi chinensis, assembly GCA_019925255.1. NCBI lineage: Eukaryota > Viridiplantae > Streptophyta > Magnoliopsida > Sapindales > Sapindaceae > Litchi > Litchi chinensis. The sequence goes on from CM034472.1 coordinate 11,294,436, forward strand.
CTTGTTGCCTCATCAATTGAGTAGAGAGTAACGAGTTCTAGAAACTTAAGATATATATATATATATATATATGTATGTATATAGTAATTATACTATTAGTACCTTTCAACTTTAAAAAGTTCAAACAAACTAATTATATTCATCTATTGTATTTAAATTAAATAAGAAAGAAAATTTGTTTAAAAAGAAAATGCAATGAATGAATTTGATTAATTCGTCCTAAATTTTTAAAATTATGAAGCGCCGAGTATAAAAGTTCTGCATATATATACACATAAAGGGAGAGAGAGAGAGAGAGAGAGTTTTTATAATTAGATATATCTGATTTTAAAAAGTAAAGATTAATCAATCAAATTCATTTATTGCATTCTCTATCTTAAAATAAATTCTCTCTCCTATATAATTCAAATGTAATTGATGAATTTAATTGATTGATCCTTATTTTTTAAAATCAAATATACTTGATTATAAAAATATTATATATGTATGTACATATGTGTATATATATATATGGGGATGAAGTTAGGAAATTTTCCAAGAAGCCGTTAATAAAAGAATTAATAACAATAGTAAGTACAAAAAACTTAAAATCTTTATATATATACATATATATATATATAGAGAGAGAGAGAGAGAGAGAGAGCGTTTTTATAATCAGATATGCCTAATTTTAAAAAATAAGGACCAACTAATTAAATTCATTAATTATATTCTCTCTATTAAAATAACTTCTCTTTCTCATTTAATTTAAATACAATTGATAAATTTGATTGGTTAATTCTTACTTTTTAAAATCAGATATACTTGATTATAAAAGCATTGTATATGTATATACATATGGATGAAGTTAGGAAATTTCCAAGAAGCCATTAATAAAAGAATTAATAACAATAGTAAGTACAAAAAAAACTTAAAATCTTTATTTATTTTTTGTCAATTCAATATCTTTACAACTCACCTCCTTTTGGTTTCATTTTTCAAAATCGTTGCATAACAAGTTCATTATCCATGCCATTAAATATATCCTTTTCTATATACATAACGAAACTATCCTATATATTGATCTCCCATCCAATCTCACAGTCAGATTCTTCACAATGTTCATGATGGAAAATGACCTCTCTACAGCAGCAATGGCAATTGGCAAAATTAAAGATAATGTCACAAGCAAAAACACTAATGGATATAACTTCTTCTTCTTCTTCTTCTTCGTTCACACCAGTTTTATTTTTGCAAGTTCATCAATCCCTTTTAGTTTGCAAAACTCCTAATTGTCTCGCATATCCTTAATGTAAGGTCTCAAGTTGAATTTCAAGTGCCTTAATTGATATCCCTTGTAGAGAAATCTCTTGGGTTTAATTGAGCAAGATGGACTAGATTTTTTTTATTAAAAGCAAATAATGATTCACACTTAAACACATAACAAACAAATAGTTAACTCCATATCTTTCTCATTGAAACAATTATTTAACTTTTAAAGTTGCATATCCAAAATGGAAGAAAATAACTCATTAGGATGATGATGCAAATTGCTGATTTCTTGAGCTTTGCATTGTTTTCTTCCTTGAATTAAAAACGTTTCAACCATTTTAGGCACTTCAATATTATGTTCAACACAAAAAGAAGAAACTTGATTGAGTGAGTTTTTCCATACACTTTCCCTCATATTTCACATAATCCAACCAACTTCATTGTATTTACAATATATTGATCTTTCCTTCATAATGCTTATCACGATTCATTCTACTCTCTAACAAATCTCTCATCACATACAAGCAAAATACGTAAATTAAATGACTTCATCAATTCTAATAAATTATTTGCTTCACGTTTTAGCTCCATATTTGATCTATCTTTTGTAATTAATATTATAATTTAAATTTCATGAATCTTGTTTTCTAGATATCCTTCTCCAAACATAAATATTCATGAAATTGATATTATTATTCTTGACATTTAATTGGATATTTAATTATAATTATTTAATTTTTTATGAATATATAATCATTATCTCGGGCTTCTACGAGTCAAGTTGATGGTTCAAGTCAAAGGGGGCAGTAATGCAAGTTAATGCATTGGTTGGGTTAGAAGTGGTAGTTGAAGCTAAAGTTGACTGCATGGATCCACACGCATTAGTTCATCACATGATCCTTGGTCCAGATTGCTGACGGGTTTGTGTCAAGAGAATAATGGTGAGCATGATTCTCTTGTTTCGAATTACTTCTGAGTTTTGAATTTTAGAAGATGCATTAGACTCCTTTATTGCTTGACTAACAAAATATATTCTATATTAAGATTTTGTGTGTTAATTATATTATGACACATTTCAATGCATGGTAACTTCAGGTGATATGTATTGAATGGATTTTATTAAAATCAACTTAATCAATATATTTTACATTTTTAATGTATGGTCTAATATTATTTCTCCTTCAATACTGTTATACCTATTTCCTCATCCTCTGTCTAAGTGGGCCAGTATAGGTCTCAAACGTTTGAACAGGAATAAAGGCCCAGAAGGCCCATGATCAAGACCAGCAGCTTGGAGTCTAGCTCGTGAGACCGCCCAGGTCGCGAGGTCGCCAAAGCCTCCAGATCGTCTGAACCTTCTCTCTTGACCATGTCAGCCTACCTCCAGCACGCATCATCTGACTAGCCGAAGAGCTTACTTAGGGGATATCTTGTACAACAAGTTGTCAGAATTATCAACTCTCATGATTTTCCGTCGGAAACTGTCTGTACCATTACACAGAAACATTTAATGAAGTGAAGACCTCTCCTGGTATATTAAATGCAGACGTGTGCAGGAAGAGAACAATCATTACCTTTACAATTAATGCAGTATGGCAATGTCAGGATTAGTAGAAACTAGTTGTTGCCAATGACGTGTGTAACTTTCTTTTGTATTTTCTATTGTCATCTCCCCTTCTCTATAAATATGAGAGACATTTTACTGTACCAACAAGTTGAAGATACTAGAGAACTGTCACTCTGTCAGAATTACTCCAGAGTGGCCGTGGATGTAGGTGCAGTCACCGAACCACGTAAAAATCCTTGTGTTTTCTCACTCTTCTCTCTCTCTTTCTCTTTAATTCTTCATCGATCACCTCATTAAATCCAACCAACCTCCAAGACCGACATTCCTTCACCTGAATTAATCACCACCAACCTTGAACTTTATTAATTGCCCATTTAATATCCTTCCACCAGTACGATCAGAACCCTTAATTACCAAGTTCGCCGTCTGGGCTCCAGAATCTCTGGTTGACTATTTCCGAACATCAACAAATACAAAATATATATATAATAAAAATATATTTAATTTTTTTTTAAAAAAATAAAACTGGCAATGCCCGTTGTCAAAAGTAGTAACGACAATGGATTGCCGATTGTCAAAAGTGGCCCCCGCCTGTTATAGAAAAACGAGTTTTTCTATTAGAAGGGCCATGACAATAGACATCCCATTCGTTGTAGATAGTCATCCACGGTGGGCATCACCTATTGTTGTTGTTGTTGTTTTTGCTTGTAATGTATATTCACATTGCATGTTACTAGCCTCATCATAATCTTGTCCTCACAACCTAGATATACTCAACCGGAGCAAGGAACTTATCTAATGTTGGTTGAAGTGACATTGTAGTGGTACTAGCAACATGTTCAATGCCAATAAGTTGCTCGACATGTTTGGTTAGAACTTTATAAATATTAGACCTAAGAATAAACAATATAATTTTATATACAGGGTGGGACAACTATTATTATAAAACTAAATAATTATCCCTCCCCTCTAGGTTAGTTATTATGTTCGCTAAGGACTTTCATAAATGATGAATGCTTTTATTCCAAAGTATTATTTTAATTAAGCCTACCAATTTTATCGCTTTTTGAAGGACAATTCCATGAGATTTGTGATTTAATAAGGAATATTGTGATTGGTAATGATGCTAATGATCAATTAGTTTGGACCTACTCCAATTATAATGAAGATAGTATTTGCAAAAGCACAAGGGGGTCTTGGTTTTAGAGATCATGCTTCTTTCAACCAGGCTCTTTCAACAAAGAAATGTGGGGGTAGCTAGAAAACTAGAATTCTTTAGCTTTCAAAGTTCTCAAAGCAAAATATTTTAAGAGGGTTGACTTTCTGGAAGCTTATCTGAAACTTGGAGTTTCCTATGTGTGGAGAAGCATTTTATGAGGTAGGTAGCTTGTTATTTTAGTTGGCTTATATTCCACACTAAAAGATTAGAAAGTCAAAGAAAGTCCTCTTTCCCAAAAATTGTTGTCCTCTTCCTTCTTCTAATGTAATTTTTTACTCCTTCTCTCTTTCTCTCTTTTATAATAATTTTTTGAATTAGTAAAATATTACTTTAGTAGTGTCTAAGGACGTAGGAACGTAGGCATAATTAGCTGAATCTCGTTAAATTCTAGTGTTCTTTACTTTTTTATCTATTTAATAGCTATTATCGGATATCGTTATAGTGATATGTGTTATTAAATTATATGTCTAGGAAAATTCTATCTAAAGAAATTGGATTTTAAGTAGGACCATTGTAACTCCTCCATTCTTTCTTGAAAATTTACATGGTGTGATTTTTTAACATAATTATTCACACTCTTCACCTATGCAATATTATTTGAGGTAAATTTTTTATTATTGGTGGAAAATAACTCGAGTTCCACAATAATTGATATCAGAGTCAGGTTTTTCTTAGTATGCTTTATGGTTGTAACTTAGTCTAATCTTCCACATCAAAAAAGATTTCCTTGGACTTTTTTTTTTTTTTTGTCTGCATCAACAACTATTAAATAGTATTCGAAATAGAAATGACAAACATCACAAAATCGTCCACATTAACCATATCGTCATCTATTTTGTTAAGAAATGCGGTGACAAATGCGAGATTTGTAGTGGAGATTTTTTATGGCATAAGTCATTTTGGTATGTGGCAAAATGAGGTTCTAAATGCTCTGTTTCAGCAAGGTTTAGATATTGTCATTGAAGACAGGAAACTAGAAGATGTTGAGGACAAAGAATGAAAGACTATCAATCGGTTGACATGTGATACAATTCATTTGTGTCTTTTTAGATAACAGAAGTACGCATTTTTTAAAGAAACTTCTACAAGTAAATTGTGGAAGGCACTAAAGAAAAAATTCTTAAAGAAAAACGGTCAAAATAAGCTTCATATGAAGAAAAGACTGTTTCGCTTCACTTATGTTTTGGATACCACCATGAATGATCACATCACCAGTTTTAATCAACTGGTTACGGATCTGATGAATATGGATGAGACTTTTAAATATGAAGATCTAGCTTTGATGTTGTTGAGATCACTTCTTAAGGAGTTTGAGTTTCTTGAAACTACTTTATTTTATGGAAAGGTTGTTGTGTCTCTGATTGAAGTAAGTGCTACCTTGTATAGTTATGAGTTAAGAAAGAAAGACAAGCAAGAAAACACAAATGGAGGAGTAGAAGCTCCGGTAGTCAAATGTTGTTTGCAAAGCTAGAATAAAGGAAAGAAAGGGAAATCCAAGTCAAGATTCAGACCAAATAAAGATGAATGTACCTTTTACTTAAACAAAACGGCATTGAAAGAAATATTGTCTCAAACTGAAGAATAAAGACAAACTTGATAAGGGAAAGACTGTATTAGATTCTAATGTAGTTAACTGTGATGATGCAAACTCAAATCTTTCATTTGCTACTACACCATCAACTTGCCCTTCTAATGTATGATTGCTAGATTCATCTTGTAGCCATCATATGAGTCTCATAAGAGATTGATTCTTTAATTTTAAAGAACTGGAAGGTGGACTTGTTTACATGACATATAATGTCTCTCTTACCACATGTGGGATTGGTTCAATTCGCTTGAAGAATTAGGATGGATCAATCAAAATTCTAACAGATGTTCACTATGTGCTAGATTTAATGAAGAATCTTATCTCTATAGGAGTCTTAGAATCGAAAGGTTTAAAAGAAGGGATAGAAAATGGAGTATTTAAACTCATATCTGGAGCATTTGTGCTACTTAAGGGAATTTGAAAAAGCAATAATGTGTATCATTATATGGGTAGAATAGTGACTGGGACAACAGCAGCAGCAATTTCTACAAATTATCGAGAGTTAGAAGCAACCAAGTTATGGCATATGTATTTGGGGCATACATGTGAAAAATCCTTAAAACTTTTGCCAAATCAAGGATTATTAAAAGATACACATGTTTGTAAATTGGATTTCTATTAGCATTGCATCAAAGGGAAGCAGATAAGGGTAAACTTTAGTACTGAAATCCATGATACAAAGGCTATTTTGGATTATGTTCACTCAGTTGTATAGGGTTCTTCCAAAACAACTTCTTAAGGGAAAAACACTATTATGTGACCTTTATTAATGATTTTTTTTTGGAGAGTCTGAGTGTATACAATGAAGACAAAAGATGAAGTGTTGAGAGTTTTCCTCAAGTGAAAAAATTGGTGGAAACTCAAGCGACCAGAATGATCAAATGTCTTTGCACAGATAATAGGGGGGATTACAAAAATGATCCATTTTTGAAGGTCTGCGAAGATGAAGACATTGTTAGACATTTTACAGTCAAAAATACACCACAACAGGATAGGGTGGCAGAACATATGAACTGGACATTGCTGGAGAAAGTTTGATGTATGTTGTCCAATGTTAGGTTGGATAGGGAATTTTGGGCTAAGGATGTAACATATGCATATAACCTTGTCAATCGTCTACCGTCTATTGTTATTGGTGATAAAACACTATTGGAGAAGCAGTTTGGAAAACTTGCTACAAATTATGATTTCTTACATGTGTTTGGTTCCATTGTATACTAACATCTTAAGGAGTCAAGGTTAAATCCAAAGGCAAATAAAACAATTTTTATAAGGATCACATCTGGTGTGAAAGGCTATTGTCTTTGATGTCTAGAGACAAATGAAATAATCTTTAATAGAGATATTACATTTGATGAATCTACTATGTTAAAGAAGGTAACTATTGGAAATATGGAGCATATAGACGATACTCCAAAACAGGTGGAGTTTGAAAAAAGAATTATCCCAACAAATGAAGAAATTGATGACTCTCCTGTGGTAGAAAAAGAGTTAGATGAAGAAGAGGTTTCAACTCAAGAACCTCTTCAGCAACATATATCAATTGCATTGAGTAAGTTAAAGAAGACAACTAAGAAACCTACTCGTTTTGTTGATACGATGGCTTCTGCATACCTAAATAATGACATTTTTGCCACTTATAATGAAGTAGTCCAAAGTTCAAAAAAAAAGGTGGAAGATAGTTGTGAATGAAGAAATGCAATCCCTTCATAAGAATTAGATATGGAAACTAGCAAGTCTTCTGAAAAGAAAAAAGGCAATTGGGTGCAAATGGATATATGCAAAGAAAGATGGATTTCCTAACAAGAATGATGTACGCTACAAAGCAAGATTAGTGACTAAAGGTTACATTCAAATGGAGGGAATCGATTATAATGAAGTATTTTCTTCAGTTATAAAGCATTCCTCCATCCGAATTTTGTTGGCTTTGATAGCACAGTTGGATATGAAACTAGTTTAGTTTGATGTAAAAACTGTATTTTTATATAAAGACTTAAAAGAGAAAATCTATATGACTCAGCCTGAAAGGGTCAAAGTTGTTGAAAAAGAGAACATGATATACAAACTTGAACAATCATTGTATGAATTGAAGCAATCTCTAAGATAGTAGTATAAACATTTTGACAAGTTTATGATAGAGTAAAAGTACACAAGAAGCAAATACGATCACTGTGCATATTTATGCAAGCTACAAAATGGACCCTATATATATCTTCTTCTTTTTGTTGAAGATATACTAATAGCTTCCAAGAATCAAACAGAAATTGAAAAACTAAAAACTCAGTTAAACAGGGAGTTTGAGATGAAGGATCTAGGTAAAGTAAAGAAGATTCTTGGCATAGAGATAATAAGAGACAGAAAATTGGGGAGATTTTGCTTAAATCAGAAACAATATTTGAAAAATGTGCTAAAGCGTTTTGACATAAATGAGAAGTCAAAACCAGTTAGTACATCACTTGCTCCTCATTTCAAGTTCAATGCATCTATGTTTCCAAAGAATGAAGCATAACAAGAATATATGTCAAAAGTATTATATGCAAATGTTGTTGGTAGCTTGATGTATGCTATGATGTATATGAGGTTCGACATTTCATAGGCAATTAAGGTTGTGAGCAAGTACATGCATAATCCTGGAAAGGAGTATTAGCAAGTTGTGAAATAGATTTTACAATATATTATAAACACCATAGGTATTGGATTAGTATTTAAGCAGGACAAGCAAGTTCGTCAATGTGTAGTTGGATACTGTGATTCCGACTATATTGGTGATTTGGATAAGCATCGATCAATTATTAGTTATGTATTTACTTTTGCAAAGACATCAGTCAGTTAGATATCTTGCAATCAACAGTTGCTTTGTCTATAATGAAGGCAGAGTATATAGCATTTACAGAAGCTATGAAAGAGGCAATTTGGCTTTAATTGTTGCTTGATGAACTGGCAATTGATCAAAAGCACATCAAAGTGCATTATAATAGCCAAAGTACAATTTATTTAGCAAAGAACCAAGTTTACCATGCAAGAATGAAGCACATTAACATTCAATATCATTTTGTATGGATGATTTTGGAAGAAGGTAAAATAATGATTTAGAATATTCAGACTACTGAAAATCCTGCTAATATGATAACAACAGTGGTAACTACAGTCAAGTTTTAACATTGTTTGGACTTGATCAATATTGTGAAAATTTGAAAATTGGCATTTGCAGACACTAACAAAAATTAGTTTTGTAAGAGAATTAAAGAGAACGAATTTTGTCAAGGTGGAGATTTGTTATTTTAGTTGGCTTATATCCCACATTGAAATATTAGAAAGCCAAATGAAGTCGACTTACCTATAAAAGTGGACTTCCATCCATTTGACAAAACATCCCAAAAATTGCTCTCCTCCTTTTCTAAGGCAATTTTTTACTCATTCTCTTTTTGTCTTTTTTGTAATATTTCTTTGAATTAGTGAAATATTACTTTGATAGTGTCCTAGGATGTAGGCATAATTAGTCAAACCTCGTTAAATTTTGGTGTTATTTATTTTTTATCTATTTAATAGTTATTGTCAGATATAGTTATAGTGATATATTGTGCTATGAAATTATATATCTAAGAAAATTTTGTCTAAAGGTTTGGGGATTTTAAATGGGACAATTTTAACCCCTCCATTCTTTCTTAGAAATTTACCTGGTGTGATTTTTTAGTATAATCATTCACACTCTTCACCTATTCAAAGTGAATTTGTTATTATTGGTGAAAAATAATTCAAGTTCCACAACACAGCTACTGTTTAAGGGGTTGAGATGGAAAGTGGGCAATGGTTAGAAAATTAGAGTCTATTCATGGTTGCCTAAATTGAACTATTTTAAACCAATCTCACAGAATAATAATAGTTTAGTGAAAGTGACTGAAACAAATTAGTACATCTGTAAAATTGACCAGCTATTCTTTGCAGTTGATAGAGAGGTGATTCTCTCAATTACGCTTAACATGCAGAGAAAGGAGGACAAGTTTATATGGCATCTCGATAAGTTAGGTTCCTACAAAGATAAAAGTGATTATTGGTTAGCTTTGGCATAAAAAGGAAATATTTTTAATTCAAATTCTTCCATTAATTCAAATTAGTGGAAAAAAAATTAGGAATCTTAATATCCCTCCAAAAGTAGGTATCTTTATGTGGAAATGATGTTAGAATGCCTTACCCTCTATAATTAACTAAGTTGAAGGTGTGTGTGAATCTTGATGGAAACCCAAGTAAGTCATTCATCAAGGTATTCATTAAAGCAGTCCTAATGATCATTTGAATATTAATGGTGGACCAACGACAAGGGACAAAATTAAGAGAATCAAGCTTGAAAGCTTTAGTTGAGTTGTTTTCTTAAAAATTATCAATCATGAATGTAATTAGACTTTCTTGATTATAATGCAAATTGAGCTATTATTTATTTGTTTGTATTAATTTGAGTCTAATTTTTATTATGGATTAAGTTCTAATTTAGTTTAGTCTATTTAATTTTATGTTAGGCTTTTGGATTGCGACATTTAATTTAATTTAAGCCCATAAGTGTGTTTAGTTGAGCTCAATTGTTAGAGTGCTAGGGTTTCGTGCTAGGTTTTATTTCTTTACCTATAAAAAGAATTATAATCTTAAACAAACATAACAATAATGATATAGCCAAATTTTTGAGTTAAAAGAATAGAGATTTATTTCTCTTTTTTTCATTGTTGAACATGTGATCTTATCAAGCTATACTTGTGGCGATCAAACATGACTTATTTCTCACCTTCTCATCTGACATCAATATCATTCTTATTATAATTTTAGTTCTTAATTGTCACATATTTAATAGGTTAAAATTCTTTATAATTTTGATTCTTGAATGACATAATCAATAAGTCAAAGTTTTCGTTATAAACCTATTTTAATCTTTCTTAGGGTTGTGTTTCAATTTGATTATGAGTATCGTATCTTTATCAAAGGGGTGCTTCCAGATCTTTTGAAACAATTCAATAAGCTATGACCTATTGGAAAATTGGGATATTAAAGTCCAATTTTATGAACCATTTTGATTGAGGTTTGATCTTGATTTTGGAAGATTAAGGTAGTTCGTGTTCTTATCTACAAGAACATCAAATTAGTATATTTGTTTTGTTAAAATAGTACTTGTGTGAATGAGAAATAGAAGTTTAAAGTGCACTCATTAAGAAGAAAATAAGGTCTTTTGTTTTTGAAATTTGAATATTGGCTAGCGGTTTCTACATGATTAATTGTTGAATAAATTTTGTGTTTGTAATTGCAGACATGATTATTTCATGAATAATTGCAGCCATTAAAATGATTAATTTTGAATTAAATTTGCAAAATCAAGTTTAAATTTTGTAACTGCAGATATAATTAATTCTAAATTGAATTTGTAGAATTAATTCTTGAATTTTGTAAATGCAGATGTGTTTAATTTTGAATTGAATTTGCAATATTAATTCTTGGATTAATGTTTTGTAATGGCAAAATCAATGGAATTAAAAGCGAATTAAAAGACTATTATTTCTTTTTCAACTTGAAGGCTATAAATTGGCATTCTTTTAAGTTGTTCAGAGATAGTTGGAATTCATTTTATTTTTCAATTTTACTTTCTCTCAAATACTATTCTTAGTGTCAATTGGCTGCTGGCGCAGTGATAGACGCCAACAGCCACCCATGCCTCCCTTTGTAAGGGGGCATGGGTTCGACACCCCTTAGATCAATTTGTAAATAACTAATATTATATAATATAATAATATCTATAATAATAATATTAATACTATTGAAAATTAGTTTCTCACCAATTGTGTAGGTCTCCCTTCCACCCTAGTGTGGGTTTCCCCCCCACCTCCGTGTGGGTCTTCCCCCACACCTAGTGTGGGTTTCCCCCACCTCTGTGTGGGTGGTTCTCTCCCTAATGGAAGTAGTCCCCCGGACCGTACTACCAGTGTCGTATCTCGGTTAAAGGTCCCGGATACCTCCTAGATTTATCCCAGATACAGTTATTGTACTCAAAAAATATATATATATTATTCTTAGTCATAAGTTTTCAGAGTGATAGAAATGTAAATATAGTTCAGTTCGTCAGACAATTCTAGTTGATATTGTTGTATCTTGGGCTACAGACGCTGAATAACATACACGATGGGTAGCGAATTTATCTTAAGGACATCATGTTACACACGAACCTCAATACTTTTATTTTATAATTATGTTGCTGTAAATTTATTATAATCTAGAGAGTCTCCATAATTTTAATTTTTATATCATTACATGTTCATGTTATTATTATATTACTAACATGACCTTCTTAAAAGAGTTTCAAAACACCTCTCAACCTTGACAAGGCATGCATCAAATCCTATTAATCGGCTATGCATCAATGGATTGCCCTTCCACAAGGTAGTCTAAAACTCAACTCTGAAATAGTCGTTAAAGCAGGCTTCGACTTTATTGGCGTAGGTGCTACCATCGAAGGTAGCACTATGCTAGTTTTTGCAGCGGTTTCCAAGCCTTTGAGAGATTACTTTTCTGTTGAATTGGGAGAGTGACTGGCACTCAGAGAAGGATTACTCTTGACCCAAAAACTGGGCCTCTAGGTTTTTGTGACTGAAACCGATGCTAGCAATGTTTTAGCTTATCTCCAGGTGAAAAGTCCCCATCGAATGGCATTACTAGTGTTATTAGGGATGATATTGTTACCTTATTATGTTTAGATGTTAGGGCATTATAAGTGTAAGGCTATTTCTCGTAAAAAGAATATGGCACATTGCCTAGCAGTCCTGGCTTTTCCTTCTAGGAAACTTGTTCTGCGGACAGTCTTGATTATATCTTTTCCGGTTTTCATTAAATATATTGCTTAGTTTAAAATAATAATAATAAAAGTTTGTAATCATTTAGGGTTACAGTTTAGTGGTCCAGCCTTTACATACTTGGAGAGAAAGAGTACCTAGCAATGGATTCAATTCAATTTAGTTTTCCGTAACCGTATGCACGGATCCCCTATCATTTGCATTTAACACTTTTCAAAACATTTCCGATTTCTCATTTAAATGTTTGACATATAGATTAAGACTTTAATTCTATTTTTAATTTTATTTAAGATTTCTTAATACACATGTATATGTTATTTAAAATCGCAAATTCAAAATATCAATTGAAAACATATAACATTATTTAATACATATATCACTACATGATGGATTTGACAGCTACCTACATTAGCGTGTTTGATCGACATGCTCATTGTCAATGATCGAATATGATTGTCAAGGAAAATTGGTGCAACTTTTACTTAATTAATTCTACCTTAAATCAATAGTCGTCTTCCGTAATGCCATGAATGTTTCAGTCAAAGAAAGGATGGTCTACTCAACGGGTATCTTAGTCATCACATGAATAATGAAAGTTCTATCCGTTTCGTTTTCAAATAAAATGACAAAGGGATGGTCCCAAAACGCTCCTTCTAATTTGTAAAAATATTCATTTTATCACTATAGTTTTATTTTTATCAAAAATCTCATCTGATGTTAAAAAATAAACAAAAAATAATCATTTTACCTGTTTATGACTTCATTATCGATTTATGACCATTGAGGGTATTATTGTCCTTTCACACACTTCTAAGGGATATTTTGAGTATTTTTATTAATGTCAATGAGGATTTTAGATAAAAATGAAACAATTTATAGTAAAATAAATATTTTTGTAAATTACAATAGGTTTTTTGAGATTATCCCAATATTAAACGTGGAGTTTCTATTTTCCTAAAATGAGCTCATATAATAAATGATGACATTTGGGTTCTATGTGTTTTTAATATATTTAGAAGGACTAACTTGAAAATAGATAAATTTTTGCGTTGTTAATTCTTCTACTTCCCCATTGAATTTTTAGCCAAATGAAAAGGTATTGGCTTTAAATTAAATAACAAAAGGAGATCACCTAAATTGTTCTTTCGGTCTACTGATCATTCTAACGTTTGGTTTACGAATTTATGTAACTTTTTTGACTTCAACAAACTTGAGACGCGCTTGTATCGGGAAAAAGAAAAAGAAAAAAACAAAAAATAAAAAAAATAAAATTATTGAGGATTGTATTGCCTTCACCTTGTTGCCCTTATGACCCACCTCAATCTTCATCCATAGCTACTACTCAAACTTATAGATCGGGATGCCCATTTCCTCCATGAATCGCGGATGCCTTCCAACAACGGACAGGTTTTGATTTAACTAAATGTGTTCATAGGTGTATATGGATGTCAATTTTTTAATCCAATACAGATTCAGGTTGGATGTAAGTGAAATAAGAGCACCCATGCCCGAATTCATGAATCTGCTCTATATATATATTTATATTTATGTATATATATGATTTGACTATCTTACTGATTAGATAGAGTTATCCATCAATAACAACTTTTAGACTAGTTATAAGAGTGGTTATTAAAGAATATTTAAGGGTTATTATCGACGAATAACTTAATCTAATCAGTAAAATAACTAAACTATATATACACACACACTTTAATCAATTTTGTGTTTATCAATTTATAAAAACTCATTATATTATTACAAATTATCTAAGTTCTTATAAAATTACAAATGATTATCTAATTATGCCTTATTTAATCATGAAGAAGATGCGAAACTATTTATATTTAATTTTTGAGTAATGTTATACTAATTAAAATTTTACCAAAATGATATAACAAGTCTATGTGTACATCATCCTATAATTTAGGTAATTGTTACAAATTATCTTATCGTTTTGACAAGTAAATTATTACATCATCAATACATCATCCTAAAATTTAGGTACTTGTTACAAATCATTTTATCACATTATTTGGGTAAAAAGTTTAGGAAAAATTTAGGAAACCGTAACATTATTTTTAACTTTTATGTAATTGGTCAAGGTTTTACATGCTTTAAAGTACTCTAATTTTAACTAAAATTAGTTAAAATAATACTAAAAAAAAAACCTATTTTAGTTAACAACTTTTGACTGAATTACTCTAACCATTCTTTTTATTTTAACTAAGTATTAATATTAAAATAATAGAAGAAAGAGTTTATCTCTATTTTAACTAAGCATTAATATTAAAATAATAGAGAAAAGTTTGACTACGATTTACAAATTATTTTATTTCAAATTAAATATTAAAATAATAGAGAACAAATTTGACTAGAACTTTCTTGCTCTCTATATTTAACTAGGGTGAATCAACTTTTACAAAATAACTAACAATATAAAAAGTGATTATAGTACACTAACTATTTTAGTTAAGGACAACGGATAGCTAACATAATTGGAAATGCTCTTATACATTTAGTTTGGTTTGAGATTTTATGTGCTTTATACATTTAGTTTGAAATTTTGTTATATGTTAAAATTGGAAGTTAGAGCTTAAATGTATGTGCAGTGGATTTAACTTTATTTTCTTTGACATCTATAAAGTTATTATTTAAACATAAAGTTATTATTTAAATCTTATCAGATTTATTATGTTAGAATATATTTGTTGGAACAAAGTTTGATTGTATTTTATTTTGTGATTGTGGATAGAAACCAAAAATTATTTAAATTTTGTTTATTCAATTTTATTTTAGTATATTACTTAATTATAACTTAATTTTTATAAATTTTATAGGTCCAAGTAAAGCTTCTCTAAATAGATTTTTAGAAATCGATCTTTTAAATTAGTTTTTTTTATATAAATAAATCTATTAAAACGGTAGACCAGTTGGTTTGATTAATTTTAAAAGATCTTTTAAGTTATAAAATTACCAAAAAGAGTATTTAAAATATAGTAAATTATTATATAGTAACATTTATGAAAATATTATTTTTTATAATCAAATTCATATGCAATGATATTATTTTTTATAATCAAATTCATATGCAATGATTACACTTCTAAATTCAGTAATTACAAGAAATCAATGTTATATAATTTACATCACAATATTCATACATGTGCACCAAAAATATTTTCAAAATAATTCAAAAAAAAAAATAAAAGCACGTAAAATATTTAGATAATTTTCTGGTTAAAAAAAAATTCAGACATTTTAATTGAAGCGAATGCATAGAGAAATGTAGTGTTTACGATATTTAATAATGATTTTCTAGTTAAAAAAAAAAAAAAAAAGAAAATATTCAGAAATTTTCATTGAAGCAAATGCATAGACAGAAATATAGTGTTTACAATATTTATTAATGATTTAAGTTATAAGGGTAAATTGAAATTAATAAAAAATAATAAGACTATAATTGATATTTTAATATTTTTAATAGAACTAAAAAAAATATCTATTTGGTAAAAAATCAAAATTTAAATGGCTCTTAGCAAATGTATTTCATTTTTTTTTTCAATTATCCAAAAACTCAACTAGAATATCTACCAAACAATATAATATAATCCAATTGAATTTTGAAATAAAAACTGTTCTTTTAATCAGTAGACAAACTCTAGCAAACATACATTTAACCCAACCCACGCCGTGCATAGATCTGTTTGGAAAAAAAAAAAAAAATCGCAGATTCAGGTACGAATTTTACCGAACCCGCCAACCATCCCTAACAGGGCACTACTTGCCGACAAATTTCAAAATCGTGATTGGACCATTGCTGAAGTCTCAATCTAGAGGAGTCGAACAAGGTTTACCAAAAAGGTTTTGAATTAACAAAATAGATGATATGAACCCTTATACAATTACAAATAGGTACCAAAATCACTATGTTCAATTCTTGGGCTCGACCAATTGTCTGATGTCAGGTTGAAACTCATGAAAAACCGATCATCAGCCAGAATGCAGGAAGTAATGAAAACAAATTTTTGAATGGTTCAAGACATCAAAAGTCCATAGAACAGATACGTCTCACATTCTTCTTTCCTAGTTATCTGTGCTGTGGTTTCTCACTTGGGGCTTTATATAGACCTCCGTTGATCCTTCCAATGTTGGTTCCCAGAAAAAATAAGCGTGTCAAGTTGGTAGCAAACTGCTCTTGCGAACATGATAAGGAATTTTGCGGCCAACCTGAGCTGATTGGTGCAACATTTTCTCTGCCGCTTGATAAATTTCTCTCTCAAAAGGATTAACCATACACCAGCTTTCTCTGGAAAATATGATGCAATATGGATTCCCTTTTGACTACGAACCTAGAAACCGTGATTGAACTGGCATAATGACGGACAACATGGTAAACTCATGGCATGAAAACAAATAATAGAAAAATCAATTATCCTATGTACATTTCTTTATACAAATCAAGTACTAGGCGGAATGCCTCTGGTCCGCATGTAGGTTAAAAACTGAGTAGGCAATTCTGCCAAAAGTTCTTGAATAACAGAGACCTCTCCTCCACCTGCAAACAAACAGAACATCGTCATTTGAACTAAAACATATGCTAAACAAAGGTTCGAGTTTTGTTCACTCAACTATAATATATAACTTACCATGAACATCTTTTAAAGGAACAAACTGAACTATATCACGTGAAGCAACACGTCCAGTTGAACTTTCAAGTCTGTCTCCCTTATCTGCATCTAGGACCTGCAAAACCAACAATATCCCGAATAAGTGAAGGTAATTAGTTTTATTCCACTTGGATACCATCTACAAATGTTAAATAAGTTATTAAAGTTGCAGTAATTATAAAAATTCCTAGCAAGTTGCAGTAATTATAAAAATTCCTAGCACAGCAAGGGTGCAGGAAAGAATAAGATACCTCCATTTCTTTAAAGTCAGCTCCTCCTACTCCAACAATGAGGATTGACAATGGCAGGTCCGATGCTTCTACTAGGGCATCCTTGGTTTCTTGGAGATCCGTTACCACTCCATCCTATAACAATATTAACAAATTTCAGAGCAAAGCAGCAGAAAGAACTCAACAGAATGGTATTCTGTTTCTTGAAGATAATATCACCTATCATTACAAAAATTAACATTACTTTATTCAGCCAAAACGAAAAAAAAAAGGTGACGGAAGAATTTATGCAGATAAACTGCATGTTAGCCTCAATTGCATTTGTATTACGTTAATTACAGACATTTAAACGAGAAGTCAATCTGGAATTCCAGTTCTTATTCTTACCGTGATTATCAACAAAACAAAGTATTTCTGTCCACGACTGGCAAGAGACTGGCCAGCAATTAGTGCAGCATTGCTAATGACAGGTCCAAATAGTGTTGGCCCAGCAAGAGACACATTATGGAGGGCACTAGTATAAGCCGTCATAATTCCTTGGATGCCATCAACCTGAGAGATTCATGTATATCACATTAATACTGAAGCATGAAGCTGTAAGAAATAAAGACCGACCAAGCAAATGAAATCAAACTTAATTTTTCACAATCCTTCTACCTCACAGTAATTACTACTTCCATTCAAGTTGAAACAATGAGAGACTGGACCATCAATAGGCCGAGCCCCAAAACCCCATGCAGGAAAGCGTTTATCGTTATCATAGAACTGCAGCACCTCTCCAACCTCCAGGATTGCCTGAAAAGGAAATGTATGTATGATGATCACGTGGATCCATTCACTATCTAATTTTATAGGAGAAAAAAAGACTAATTTCTCACTCTCTGATATGCATTTGGCCTTCCTGAGGGATCAAAATAATGCAATGAATCCGGGAGACGGGGATTTCCATTTGAAGCTGATAGACAAGGAATGAGAATGAGTCCATATGAAACAAATCCTCAAAGCTCATCAACTTAAATGATAATAAATGAGTACAAGCGAGTTCATGACCTAAGTGTACAAGCATAAAATTGTCAATAATACTGAGCATTGCTGAAAATGAGGGGCAGAAATACATGGGTATATACCTATGGCATTGCTGAGAACTTGACTAGTCAAGACCACAACTACGCATTGCACTTCTACAGGAACATTAGGAATTCTATTGCAGTGTAACATTAATTAAATTTACAGACAAATACCTGTGAAATCAATAGCCACCATGAAATTCAGTTCAAACCCTGCAGCCAAGTAATCCAGAAATGTATATTGAACACTCTCCAAAAACTTGTCCACAAAAAGCTGACTTTTTAATACCTGCAACAAAGGTAGAAACTATAAGTTAAAGGAAAAGACAGAAACATTCATGCAGGGAATCAACCCAGATTCAAGTAGCTAGGACCTTGTTCTGGTGTTGGGCAGTTGGTAAAAACAAACTTTCTCCTTGTCCACTAAAATGAAGCTTTTCCAAGTCTGCAAGTGATTTCTGGACCTTTCTGATAAAACAAGAAGCAAGCAAACATAATTGACACGCTGTTATAGATAAGAAGAACAAGAAAGTCAGTAAAAATAAAATCTACATTTACCCAATCAAGTCATGCTTGCCATTACTATTGAAGTTAAAGCACTCTATTATTAGTGGACTGTCCTGCAAGCAATTTAAAGAAATAAAAATGAGAAAGCTAGCAATAAATGGATAAGGTAGTGTGCATCTTGCAGGGAGCTACCTCAAATCCAAACAACAAAATTTTATACATTTTATTAGGATAAATGCCAGTCCAAAGCACTGAATGTCAGTATATGTTTTCAGGATGTCTAAAAAAACAATTATAAAACAATTCAAAGCTTATAACACTTTGCTATTAAGAAAAAATGGGGTTACTAATCAAATGCAGGGAACAATGGAACATGTTATTTGATAGGAAAAACTGCATATATTAGACTGGCAAAATCATCAGTAACCATACCCCCAACACCACCGAAACAGGAACTCGGAAACTATAAAGTAAAAAATTAAGGAGATTAAAAAAATAAATAAATAGAAAATAAAAAAAAACACCATGATAAGGAAAAAAGAAAGAAACAAAAAGAACATGCCACGAATACATCAAAAACCTTAAAGTATGCCTAAACCATATGATGATAGATTTCTTATAATTTGCATATTTAAGCCCCCGGCAGTTAGCTTGGTAATACCTTGCTTCCGACTTGCTGAATATTTAAAAACACTGGCTTCCATATTGGTTTGATTTCATTCTTTAAGACCTCTGTTTTACAAACAGGGATAGGCATCCCACTCTCAACGATTTTTGATATTATCAAAAAGGGGTCCTGCAAAATAAGTTAGAACATAAACACAAACATAAAAAATGTCGCCATAGTATCTAATAATGAGAAAGATAATAAGAAATCAACAGTCATACATTTCTTGCAAATAGATCCTTATATTCCAAATCCGAACACCTTAATGTCATCTCTGCTGTGGTCTTGGAGTTCATGCATTCTTCAGCATGCACAGTAAGCTTCCCACGATGTTGAGGATAAGTTGACACGATAGATTCCTCTCTACGTACAAGATCTAAGGTTAGTTGCCCGTTTGATTTTGTGACAATCTACACGAATAGAAATGAGAATGTCAGTGAGTAAATCAGTTGACACTAAACTTTCAGCAGAATTAGAAGAAAGTTCATAATGTGGACAACTCCATGGCTGAGGAAAAAATTAACAAGAATGGTCTCTATGTTATACCTCAGACAATAAACAAGTTGCCTCACCAAGAAATTGCTGGTCCTCCAGCTTGAGGATCTGCATAAGTTGAATCATCCGTTATATAGTGACATGGTGGCATGAATTTAACAGAAGTAAAATGCAGCAAATTCTATACAATTTCTTGTAAACATTCCAGATAACCTATGTGTGTAAATGTGCTAAGGTAATTAATAAGTAAACATTCAGTACTATAACACAGATATAAAATTGTTTAAAGTGGATATGATTTGCAGATAGTACAAAAATGAACATCTTTAAACACCACAATATTACCAAAGCATTAAACACCTTGATTGCTCTACAATGACCCTTCTCATTTAGCAATTGAAAATTATTAAACAACAAAAACTAATTAAAGATAGATGCTAAGGCATATTATGACGAGTGAAAACAAAATTAATGATACTACTGAGCAAATGCCAAGTTATATGACTAATTTTAAAAGAGTACATGATTTGAAAAATTATAAATTACCATAATTCAAAAAGCATAAACTGCAGTGAAAAATGATTTCTTGCTTAAGAACAATAGAAATCAATAAGTAAAGTGCTGCTGTTAATAGTAAAGGTACCTTTACATCTACACTGTGAAACTGGGTATCAACATCATATACACGAAACCTGGAATAAATTGCAATTTCATAAATCACATTATGGTATATCTTATGAAATTAAAAACAGAGCAGGAAGCATTAAAACTTACAGCAAAGTTTGCACCATCTCAAATTGATACGCAATTGTACATTTTGTGATCCATGAAGGATTCAATGAATTAAGAACTACTTCAGTACGGCATACTTCTACAACTGCTCCATCTTTCGCTTTCGTATAAACAACCAGCATGGGATCACTCTGGAGCAAGGAAAAGTTATGAGATAACATGCAAGCTTTCTAAATAGAATTACAATTTCCATAACTAAAAAAAAAAATCTCAATCCGAAAGACCACATGACATGACAAAATGGAGATTCTAAAAAATAACATTCACAGAGAAACAAATATGGACCAATCAAAAATAATGATTTTAGGATTGTCAGAACAACAATCAGTCAAGAGCCATTTCAAATTCAAATGTCATGGTGCTTGATATGTACACAATTCCACTAAGTGCTGTTAAAAGTTGTCATTGCAACAAGTTTGTTATGTAGAATTTAATTATCATTGCAATCAAACTAAATTATATGCAGTCCATAGGCCATTAAACTCAAGTTAAAGAAATTGATACAAGAAAACCAACTCATTTTTCTTATCTTGTAATTACATAAGTTGAATAGTAGCTTCCCATTTTTCTCATACATTATATATCCTCCTTTTACTTTGTCCCTTTGCATTCTGATGGCAAGGGCCCACTAAACTAAACATCTTGGTGCATACTAGTGCATATACAGGAAGTGCAACTTAAAAATATGAGTTCATCTTAAGCAAATGCCTAGTAAATGACACCTTCATAGTTGAGAAATCTGCAGCAGTTAAGTAGGTAATACAACATGGGGATACGTAAAAGTTTGAGACACACAGACAACAAAAATAATAATAATCCAAAATTCAAATTTTTTTAAGAGGTTATGCCACCAGACTTATAAGATCTGCAATATAAATTTGATATCGTATTATTATGTAGAGTAGGCATAATTCTAGAATTATGTAATTTACCTTGTCATGATACAAGTAAGCTACTAAGCTATAATGGCTCCAAGTGTATTACTGCTGGGAGCATTTGCCTAATTTTGCCTTGTGATGGATGAGGGTCTAGAGAAATATTGTAGGTCTAGGTTTGGTATGCTGTTAATTTTTCACAATAGGCTTGAAAGTTTCAAATTTAGTTGCTATGTAGTGGTAGCTAAGAACTAAGACATAAAGGGGTTGAAAGTTGATCTTAGATACTGTGTGGCCAAGATTGATATCAAGTCAGGATTAGAAAAAATGAGAAACCAGGTCCCAGTTGTGTGTGTTTAGATAATAGTTTGGTAAGGATGATAGAGAGAGATAAAAGTAAAAAAGAGAAAGAAAGAAAATGAGAGAAGAGATGATAGAGAACAAAAGGATGACTGATGCAAGCTAAACATATGCTAATCCCAATAACTAACTTAATGAATCCACTAAATTTGTTATTTTGTTGGCCACAATTTTATTCCCTTGCTCCCAATTAAAATAACTACTTTCCGGTCAAACCGTTAATGAGACATAAGTTTTCCGGTTCAATAAAAACAACAAACAGTGACAAATGCACAACCCTTACAGTATTGATGATAAATAATCATATTTATCTACTTCTTAATGTAGCTTAGCACAAAGTTGAGCACACATAATTTTCCACTTCTAAAATCACAAATACCAAATTCTTCTGGTATTTGTTAGACATCTAAAACTCCAAAAACATAAACCTCAATTAACTGCTCATTGTAACTCTGGCCGCAGCACTTCTCATCATCAACAGAGATCATGTGTCAAAGACATCACTTACGCGCAATGTTGACCATTCTACTATTTGATCAAATTGCCATATATATGAACACATTGCCAAAGCTTTCCACCATCAATCTAAAGCAATCAAAGTCACCCACCAACACCACTTATCATTCCCTCCGACTAACAGCACCGTAATATGACATTAACTATCTTCATAAATCTTCGCAAAGCTTTAATCTAAAACACCAACTTCCAACCAGTACCAGTGCGAGACAAGATTTCTCAAAACTCTTCAAAATGAGTAGCAATCATCTCATATTCAATTGATTTACACTATTACCTAAAATACTACCACCGCAATTGAGATTTCACAGACAAAAAGAAGTGCAATCCTTTTTTTACATGTCAGATGTCTCCATTTCATTCCTCAGTAAAGATACACAACATCAGCGTTCGTCTTTAAGTAACTAAAATTAGATCGAATTGTTTAAATTCCGTCTCCGGTTAGCAAAATATAAAGCCGTATAAGCTTCAAAATCAATCAACAAACCTTAGAGAAAACATCTCGGTCACGCAATTCAGCTGCCGAAAACGATAACTGCACAAAAAAAACCATTTGAACAAGCAAAAATCAGAATGAGAACAAACAGTGCGGTAAAAACTACATTTACCATCCCATACGTTAGTTTTTGAAAAACATAGATAACCTCGATCTGAGAGAAGAGGCCGACGTATCCACGGGACTTGAGGAGCAAGTCAACGGCGTCGTTAGGAGAGGCGGCGGAGGTCAGAGCAGAAGTGTCGCAGACGGCGGCCATGCCGCTGCTTGTACCGGAGCAGCAATTCCCCATGGTGTGTTTGTCGCTCCGTTGAGCAGAGCTGAGCTGACCTAAACTGGGCCCGGCTAGGCTGACAACTCTTTGAAATCGAAATTAATAGTTGGTGAGGTCCAGGCTGAGCCTCAGACTGAGGTCGTAAATGACAGCGGTATGAAAATAAGATGAAATGGGAAGGAACAAAGGAACCGTGAAAAGACAAAGGTATCTGATATATCTATGAACTGCTCTCTTCGGCCCCACTTTTGTCTCATCACTATTACAATATTAATATCATTTTAGTGTACGTGACGTTTGGTTGTCCAAAAAGTGATATATAGATTATCAATATTATATTAATTAATGTATCATCTGGTTATTGTAAGATTTACAATATATTAAAATATTTACGCGCCCCCCGCAAGTAGAGTGGTGTAGGGTTACCATTCTCGCCTATCTTTACTTATCTTTAAGAGATGGGTTCGAATAGCAGTAGTGTGTCATATTTCAGGAGATCCTATTAATTATAATTGTAATGTGTAAAAAAATAAAAAATAAAAAACAATTTATGTACCATAATCAACATGATTTTGGACAACTCATGTAATCTATTGCTCATTTTATTTGTCTCTTTTTTTTTTTAACTTCATTTTATCTTAACCATAATCTCAACTTATAATGTATTAAATGATGAACCCTTTATTTTATTTAGAAAGTATATTATTCATTTGGGTTCAATTATTTTATCCAACCACTAATCTAAGAGCTCCAATTAAGGGATAAGGTTAGTGGTTGGATAAGATATCCAAACCCTATTCATTAATTGATATAATATGAATACAAAAGTTGGAATGTCTAATATTATTATTTAATAATACTACTCTTTATATTACTATGTAAGTTATCTTAACTCAAATATGATCTCAACTCATAATTTGTTAATATAAGAATATTTATTCATTAATGATTATTTAATTTGTTTAAAAATTATATTATCCATTAATTGATATAATATGAATTTAGAAGGTGGAATGTTTAATATTATTATTTAATATTACTCTTTTATCGTAGGGATTATTTTACTATTCTTCCAAAATCCCTGTTTCCTAAATTAATCCCACTTATTTGGTTTAGTAATTGTTTGTAAACTCTTTTCAAATATTATTTTAGCAATTAAGAATAGCAATATCACAACGTACCATAGTGTAATAAATTATGAAAATGTGTCTAATTAATATCTAAAAATCTAAATACTTGAAAATTAAAGAAGTTATGCATTTTTTTCAAAGATTTTTTGACGGAGCATAAGGAAGTAAAATCAAATCGAAAGGAATGTAAATGACATCGTTTTTCCTTTCTAAGTTTTTATCAAAACTCACAACTTTATTAATATTGAGGTGATATGTATATCATTAGATCAATCAAACTCAACCTTATGGAGAATAAGATGTATTTTTTTCTCCAAACCCACAATTTATTAATATGGGGATGGTCTCAACTTTGTCAATAATGAAATGCATGCTAATGAATTTTAATGAAACTGAACGTTATTATAGTAAATACCATAATTAAATCTTGTAAGCACTACCTCTCTACTAAACCTTATTAAAGTATCTTCAATACTCTTATGAATTGTGAAAAAATTACATGCCACATAAAATAAATAGATATTGAGTTAAAAAAAAAAATCTCTCAAATACAATTATCATTCATAAATGTCAAGTTGGCTGAGATAACATAAAAAGAATAGACATTATCAATATAACTATCTATTTTTAAATGATGTGTTAAATAGTCAAGTCAGCAAATCAACAATTATTTAATTATAATTTTTAAATTTAATTAAAAATAAAAGAAAAATAAAAGTATTAAATGGAAATACATAGAGATATTAAATAAAAATACACGAAACCATTGAAGAATAATTTTTTTATTTGATTGTCTATCAAATGATATATTAATGATATATCACTTTTTTTCAAAACACAGTCAGTGAAAATGTTGGAGATGTTCTTAGTTTGTTTCTTTCCATTTATATTATTTAGTTTTTATGGTGGTTACAAAATATACCATAAATTATATTAACAAGATAATCAAATGTTGATAGGACCATGAATTAAAATAATACGATTCAACTTAGCTCATTCTTTTCTTCTCTTTTATTTTCTTTTCTTTTTTTAAGGGTAAACTGAGGTCATTCTCAAACACTAAAGGCGACCAAATAAAATTAAAATAAAGATAAAAACAGTTGACAAGGATAATACTTTTGAGTAGAATGAAGAATGAAAAGATGGTGATAAAGAGAATTGTTATAGAAAAGATACAAATAAAGTAAAATAAGATAGATAAGTTTAATTATTAAATGACTTGAAGGTATGGAAGTCTTTTTAAATAAAAAAGAAATGTTGTTTATACTTTTTCCTTCTAAAAAGAAAAATAAATAAATAGCATATCGATGTAGCTACAGTAACACTCTAGTTTATAGAGTTTGGTCTATCATCCAAATATTTATGATTCGATCTGCATTCAAAACCTTGAATATGAGGATAATTTTCTTATATGACGTAGTTTTTTTTTTCGATTATGGAAGTCTAATTTCAAATCACATCTTAAAAATTTTAATTAAGAGTTTTAAGTAATATACACTGCATACATAATATTTATGTAATAGTTGAAAAAGAAAAAAGAACAAAAGAAAAAAAAATAAAAAATAAAAAGAACAAAAGAAAAAAAAAATCAATCCTGAATAAAGCCATTTAAAAGATCTATATTTAACAAATATATATATGTATTGAATACGAAAACCGCGTTAAATGAAAACGCGCATATAGGAGTAGTTAAGATCGGCAAATGACAGAATAAAAAGGGTACTTATGGAATCGAAAAACAACGGTATATCAATCCGATACAGAGAGAGCTCAAAGGAAGTGGTTGGGTGGTATTTGGCGATAGTGTTTTGTCCGATCACTGTCAACCAACTACATTTCAACAATTCAAATTTCAAAGTATATGGTCCATTGCTTTTTTTTTTTTCCATTTTTTTTTAAAAAAAAAACATAAATTTTTAAATTAATATAAATTTATTATTATTATTTTTAGAACTAAAATTGATTTAAAGAGCTGTTAAGACCACTCGAAATAAGAGCACTAGAGGCGGGATTGAGATGTTGCTTTTATATGAGAGGGATTTATTTATACGAAAGTGGATGAGTGATCCACACAAAGTTGAAAAGAGACAACCTACATATAGAGGTGGGGAAACTTTTTTTTTTTTATTTTTGTTCTTTTGAGCATTGAACCATGTCAAAGGTTTTGGCATGAAACAGCTAGTGTATAAACCAACGGGGCCAACTATCATCTACTTAAATTTTTAAATTTTAATTTATACGGTTCACGAATTATATAATTTACTAACAAAAGACATAAACTATGTATTCTGTGATCTTTTAATAATAAATTATAGTTTATTAACGTTAGGGTAAGGAAAATCATGTTTATCTTTTGATGTTAATTAGAAAAATCATATTTCTTCTGTGCTATTTTTAACTATTATTATTTTAACAAATCATTCAATATGTCTAATGTCACATGGATTTTTTTTTTTTTTTTTTTTTTTTGAGATCTTCACATGGAAAATTTTTATATAAACAGATTCCACCGATTTTTTTTTTTTTTTTTGGCATAAAAGTTGTTTTTATTCAATTTTGTACACGATCAATTTTGTACACTACTTCAAATCGATATTGTATTATTGTTGAGTTGGCTTTTAAATCAAGTCATTAATCCTTAATCTCATTAAAATTTCCTAAAAGAAATGATATTGTCGATTAGGAGAAATTCTAATCAGAGTGATTTTTTTCATCATTGTATTTATTAGTGTGTCCGTGTAATTGGTGGCACGTATACTGATACACAATTTAAAAAAAAAAAACAGTCATCATAATATTTATTTAAAAAAAAACAAAAACAAAAACAGCAGTCGTTATAATGGTTAAGGAGTTGAAAAGGTAAATTCAGAGTGTAGATTAATCAAAGACAGATTATAATAACTTTAGATTGTGGCATATATTTAAGCGTAAAGCCATTTATTTGTTTCTAATTCTAGAACTAAACGATATCACATCATAAAGTTTATGAAAATTTTCATTCTAATGCTCATATTTTGATAATTTATTTATTTTTTGACATAAGTATTCCTTTTTTTATTCTGAAAGGAAAATATGCTATTAAAAACCTTAATCTTTAAGGTTTTGAAAACTCATTAAATTAATTAAAAATAACAAGATAAACTGTAAAATATAATGATTAAAATGAAAATTAATAACAAAAGATAATATTATATTTTTTTAATTCTTAAATTAAAAAAAATGATCATTGAGTATTAAAATTATAATTTTAGTTAAAATATCAATTTCTTAAAATGCTATGTGATAAAATGTTAACACAAAAAGAAAAACATAAATAATATAATATCTATGTTTACATCGAAGAATGGGTTGTTTATTTTTTATCTAAAGAATTAATAGTCTTGAATATTACTAAAAACTTAATTGTAACTAAAATTTGAAATTTAGATAACATATTGTATTTTTGTTTCTAATGCTTGAATATATATTGATTTTTTAAAAAAAATTGAAAACAAATTTTTTTCATGTTTATATCCTTGTAACCAGTAGTTGTTATGTATTTTCATTTTAAAACATATATGTAGCTAAAAACAGAACATTTTTTAAATCTTAACCAAATTGAGTTATTTTCATTTTTCCTTTTGACGATTAGTGAATCGTTATTTTTTTCTTTGATGATTTAAAAATATTTAAAATAACTCTCTGAATTGATATTAACTCAAGTTAAAAAGAATCGGTAAAAAGATGTTTCTTGAATTAATTGGGAGAAAAATAATGATTTGTCAATTGTCATAGGAGAAAATAAAAATAACTCTACCCAAATTTGTGTATACATTTTTAATTTTATATTGTCGACGTGATTTTCTAGTCGACGAGAATTTAATGTTCAATGTCTGCAATCAATGTCAAACAGCACAAAAACTAAGGAGAAAACAAAAGACAGATGGTCAAAAACAAGAAACAACACACAAATTTTACGTGGTTCAGCAAGTGTACCTACGTCCACGACTGTCTCTCTTCAATTCGATAAAGTGACAGTATATTATTGCTTACCTCTCCTGTTTTACAATGATTTCAGCCTCTATTTATAGAGGAATGATTGTTACAGTTTTGGAAGGATTAAAACAGGTAAAGAATTTCATAATAAATACACTTCCTAATCTGTTGGAGCAAAATCAGGAAACTGTCCCGCTAATCTCGAGATCACGTTGACTGAATTTGAATTAACTTCTGTTTCTGATGAGAGAATCATGATCAAATCGGGTAACTGCCTATTCTGGAAGATTTGGCATTAATTGTCCACTGGGCGAGCTGTTCGTTGCCTTGAGCGATCTCGAGCTGGACCTTGTTGAATAGCGAGCTATAGATAGAACGAGCTTCATAGCGATCTGTAGCCTGACTGTGAAACGAGCTCAATGATGCGGACTGAAGAGCTCGTTGGGCTTAGAGTTGACGATGAGCCTTGTCTGCTGGGCCTTTGCATTGAGTCGACTTAATAGGCTTTTATCAGGTTTTTACCAGCCCATTTGGTGAGTCCAGAAAATGCATACAACATATATAAACTACTTTTTTATTGATTATATACATACCTACATATATACATACATACACACACACACACACATATATATACTATTTTAAACAATAATAGTTTAAAATATTAAGTTCACATAGCTTATAATTTCCTTTTAAATTATAAAATATATACTGTTAAAATTGCTATACAAATGTAAAGATTCAAGTAACCGATAATGTATGAAAATGATAATTTATAGGATGTTAATAAAAATAAAATTGAAAATATATTTCTTCTAGAAAGATAATAATATATGAAAATATTTTAATTATAATTTAATCTATTTTGTGCATGAAATGTAAAGTTTTTTATTTGTGAGTCTTTCGAGGAGCCGCAATTTTTAGAGTATTGAATTTTACTAACCCTATTTTAGATGTTAGGGTTAGATAACTAACAAAATTTATGCGTGCTTAACAGTTGTTAATATGACTTCGAGTCATAAATAATTAAGCAATTTAGTTAATGAAAGCTTGCTTTTGTTCGGATATACTTAGTCGATCTCCTCCTCATTGATCGAAAAAAAGTTATATGATAGGGGCAAAATCAAAGATTCTTCCATTCCACTTCTTGTGATAGGAGGATCTCCAGGTGACCGAGTTGATCGATCATCTGTATTGCATTAGTCACATAGCCAAAGTCCATTTGTTGTTAAACAAATCGAGAGCCCTCCATGATTTTTTCAACCTATTTTTTACATCTCGATACCCTAGCAAACTGGAGTATGAGGATATTATTAGTATGAGATGTAGGTATAAGATTCCAAAGTTGGTAGCTCTTAG
Organism: Litchi chinensis; assembly: GCA_019925255.1. Lineage (NCBI taxonomy): Eukaryota > Viridiplantae > Streptophyta > Magnoliopsida > Sapindales > Sapindaceae > Litchi > Litchi chinensis. Next base: position 11,324,298 of record CM034472.1, read on the forward strand.
GCTTCTTAAAGGAGAGGAAAAGGCTTATTAGTTAGTCAGGAAATGGACGATCTTCTATGAATCGCCTTTTAAATTAGGGCTAAGGGTTAGCCCGACAGATGTTAGATCACTTTGAGATAGCGCCTAGTTAATTAATGTTGACCTCTTGGAGGTTGTTATAGTCAGTCAACCACTTATGTGAAATGAAAGGTTTGGACTTTAATTTACCAAACTTTCTCCACACCTATTATCTCAAGAAGTGCGATAAGAAGAAAGGTCCCTATTCATTTTGCTTATGACCAAGGAAGAAGCATTTAGTGTCCGACCTAACAACTAATAACCGATTGTGGAAGGACAATTATTTTCTTGCCAAGGGAAATTTAGTTAATAGCAAATTTAAGGGTGTTGTGTTGTCATTTGTATGAAATTTTACTTGTTGGTTGGCTCTAAACAATTGTAAACTTATTTGTTTTTTTAGAGTTAAAATTTGAAAACTAATAATTTGACATTTATACCATTTTTACTAGTAATTGTTATAAAACTTTATTTAATATGATACAAACAACTAAAAATAAATAATTTAACAAATTCTAAAATACTTTTATATACATATTATTCATAATTAATATACGATTAAAAAATGTAGTAGAATTAATGACATTTATATTAAAATAAAAATGAAATGACCTCTAAATTGAATTTAAAAAAATAAAAATAATAAATATTTAAATTATAAGTTAAAATACAATAGGGCTTTTCTTTTAAAAGATTTTTAAAAGTATTTGGGAAAAAAACGAAGATCTGTATAATATAAAATTAAAAATATGTTATTTTGAGAAAAGTATACTTAAAATATGATATTTTAAATATATAAGTAAAAAATTCTTACTTTTTACTTTCAATTATTTTTAGATAATTTTAAGTGGTTTAACAATTTTATTTTATTTTATTTTTAAAAAAAAGCAAAATAAAAACAAAAATAGCTTAATAGCTACAATTCATCATCATTAAATCATAAGTGAAAAAAAAAAAATCTCTATTAAAATTCATTAAGTAATAAGTTGAAAAAACAAACTGATTTTCCATCTTTCAAAACACCCTGCTAAGAAAAAGACCTGCAGAACACTTTTGAAATTAAAAAGGGGGAAAAAAACCCGTTTTGGAAGTAAAATTTTCTTTCAGTTGGAATATCTACGTTGGCTTTGCATTTGGACGGGTTAAGGTTGAAAGTCAAAAATGTCTACATTGTAGCATTTAAATATTTATGATTATTATTCACAATTGTCTCGATACATCTGTATTAAGGAGTGGGACCCATTCCATCACCTGAGAATGGAGAAAAGCTCAAACTCACCAATTTTTTTTCATTTTCAAAGAAGAACAATCAAGAAATCATTCACATTTTTAAAATATAATATATTATATAAATATATAAATGCTTCTTTTTATATTAGGTAAAGGTTTGCCGCCCCATTGTTATAATTTGATAATTTTCGAAACTTTTAAAGGTGTGAGAATATGTCACTTGGATGTAATCTATTTTGGAAACATTACTTATGGCAGCTAATGACCTAATTAGCCAACTTTTACTTAGCTATGGTCCGATGTTAACATGCAACCTTTATGCCTTCTTTTCTTTTTTTTAAAAAATAATAATAATAATTAATTGATATATTAAAATCAAAACCTGCCCAATAATATGGTTGATTTAATATAGGTATATATATATATATATATTGAAAAGGATTGGAAGACACAAATTTTAACATAAATTTTGACATAATTTTATAGTTTTTAAATAAATACATTTTAATGATTTAGATCTATTTATGTGTCTCAATTTTAATTTTTAGATTTTTAATATTTTGTTTTTATTTTAATTTAATATTTCATTAATATGTATTTCTCTCGACTCTTTCTTTTCCTTCTTCCCTTATCCATTACTTTATTAAGATTTTGCAAAATGTGGGTTCCCAAATCAAATGCAATGAAATTTGGAAAGCAAGAGTTGAGTTAAAGTCAAAATGAGGTCCCATGATAAAACAAAACAGAGAGCTACTATACATTAAACGAACTTACGAAAGTTTATTTTGGGTGCTTCTAGTTCTAGCGAGGAGAACGATGGGTCTTAAGGGAGGTGGAAAGCACCATATGAAAGGGATGAACTTGGTGCCTATAAACTAAAATCCAACTTTATTATTATTATTATTATTATTATATATTTCATATTTCAATTAAGTCTTGTTAATTTTGCTTCATACTAGAATAGTAGAATGAAAGCACAACTAACATATCAATTTACTGTTAATGTGAAGTGGTTGAAGGAGACAGAAATACACGTTAGAAATATTAAATTAAAAAGGGTAAAGAATATTGAAAATCTAAAAATTAAAATTGAGATACATAGGTAGATCTAAACCATTAAAATGTATTTGATCCATTGTCATAAAATTGTGTCAAAATTTATGTGAAAATTCGTGTCCTCTAATTCTTCATATATATAAAAAAATATTTTTATAATCAAATATATCTGCTTTTAAAAAATAAGAATCAATTAATCAAATTCACCAATTGTATTTAAATTAAATATGAGAGATAATTTATTTTAGAAGGAGAAATATATATATATATATATATATGAAGAGACTAGCTAGCCAATGTAAATGAAAATAGATTTATTTTTGGAATTTTGGAGAGTGTAAAGAGAAAATGGCTGAATTTTAGGTTTTTTTTTTTTTTTTTTAATACAACAACTGTAACTGGGACAAGTCCAGAGGACATTCGGGATCATTAACCAAGATATGATATTGGGGCATAGCCCGGGGGATAACTCTCAAATGGAAGAGATCCATTCACACGAAGGTGGGGGAGAGACCCACACTAGGGTGGGAGAGCAATCCACACAATTGGTGGGAGATGAATTAAATATCATTATTATTATAGTATTATATTATTATTATATATTATATATTATATTATATATAGAGAATTTGGATGTGGCGGGCGTCAAACCACGCCTACACACGGCGTGGGGGTTGACTGGTGCCAACAGTACCAGCAACCAAACGACTGAATTTTAGATTTTTGTTATGGGTGACTTGAGAACTTAGATGCCAGGAGTGAATTTATGGGTGGCAATAGAGCCGCCTACATTTATACAAATTGAATATGAGTTGTGATCATGAGCTGCGTAGACTTTTTGGTAGAAATTGACTTACGGAAGAAGCTATTGTGAAATAAATATGATGATTAGGTACACTAACTAGTACATTCTACTAATATCTTTCAAAAAAAAAAAGGCATTGTACTAATAAGCAAACCAATTCAAGCATTCAACCACAAATGACAGGTAAAATTTTGTAATACATGTTGGATGGGACTTAAGAGGGGCAAAAATTGGAACACCGCTACAATACTGAAGCGTTTAACATAGTTTTGGAGTTTAGAATTCTAATTCTAATCTTATGTTTACAATAATAATATCAAATGTGTTAATATCTTATGTTTAACAAGGGACGTAGCTGTGTGGGGGCTAGGGTAAGCTCAAGCCAGCCCTAGCCCCCTTAAATATATATATATTTTTACGTTATATTTATTTGTTAGAGTATTTTCAACTCAAGCTTATAAAGCTTAAAACAATTCAGCTTGTATCAGCCTACATCAACCTGAAGAAGTCTCAGGTCATGAAGCTTAAAATGGTTCAGCTTAGTTAGCTTGTATCGGCTTCATGAATCTGAAAACAAATTCTGCTAAATCAGCTTGAGCTGAAGATACTCTAACATTATTATAAATATTATATATATATATATATATTCCATTTATTAATTTTTATGATATAAAAAAAATACATATCTTTTCCAAACCTATCGAATGCATTTTCTTATTTATATTTATATCTCTATTCAAATATTATATTTGTAATAACTTTATTTCATACATTAAAAGTGAAATTTTATTTAAATTTTTCATATTTTACCTTTTTTATCATAAATTACATAATATATTATTTAAATTTAATATATTTACTGTTTCTCCGAATAATTTGAAATATGGTAATAATTATGAATTATGATTATCAAAATATAAATTGTTTATGTTTAAAAAAAGATTGCTGATATCATAGCATTAACTATAAATTGCTAATATCATAGCATTAATTGTAATATATATATATTTTTAGAGTTGGGGAGATGAAATTAAATTCATAAAAAACTACTCACATCTACGATAATGGTTAGATTTGAACCATTGATATCTGAAGATCAAAGGAGATGCTCAACCATTCTTACTAAGAAGTGGTGTGCAACTATAACTATAATGTATATTTGACAAATTTTATTATTTAAATATTTTGTTCAATATTTTTACTTTTATTTTTGTTAACATATTTATTTGTAATAGAAATTCAAGGAATAAAACTTATTATATCTTCTTTAATTACTCATATTTTTTTTTAATTTATAAAATGTTTTCACACCATTGGAGTTTATTAAAAAAATTTCTTCTAGCCCACCTTGATATCAAATCCTGGCTATGTCCTTGTGTTTAACAAATATTGTGTACAAAAATTTATCATAGCATTCAATTTCATGACTTGTACTTGCGATATGTAAAAATGGATGAGATTAGATAGAATATGATTAGATTGAATTAAATTAAACTAAATTAATACTGTGATATGACTTTTATTTGATGTAGTTTAAGATTGAATAAGAGATAATTATATATTTTATTAATTTATGTTAGATGCTATGAGATTAATTAATATATTATTAAATTAAATTAAATTATGTGTAAAAAAGTAAACTTTTAATTAAATGAATTTTCATTAATCATTATAACTAAAATAACACATTTTTAATTTATAGTAAAGTACATAAAATTTTCAAATTATTTTTAATAATATTAAATTAAATTTTAAATATGTTTAATATTTATATATACATTTTTAAATAATATTTTTATATAAGTAATTAATGAAATAAAATATTATTAATAAAATAATAGTTATTTTTATTGATATTAAATTAATAAAATATTATTAAATTTTTTGTTTTTATATTATAAATAACTGAAAAAAAAAAAAAAAAAAAACCAATGCATGTGGCTAACGTGGGGGGACGACTGACTTCAAACCAATTTTGAATGCACCTAACGTGGGACTCGGTGGATTGTACACCCCCCCAGTCCAACCCCACCTCGTCCCGTCTACCAAATCCAATGCAATTACATTAAAGATAGTGGTAAACATCGAAACTTTAATTTTTTTATGTATCAATTACTCCATAAGATTTAATGAAAAAATTAGATAAAAATATTGAATCTTTATCATTATCCTTACATTAAGAAGTAATAAGAAGTGGAGTTGGTTCAAATATATATATGTACATATATATATGAATGTGTGTGAAGTGTAGCATGACTAAAAAAATTAAAAAAATAAATAAAAAAGGGGCTAGTAAAGCAATTATAGAGTTAAAGGTAAGGGCCTACAAAATTTTAACCACTTTTAAAGAGAGATAATTGAGCAAGGTTGGTGGTTTTTCACTGAATATAATTAGTTTAAAATACAAGGAAAGAAAGCAAAAGACAAGAGAGACATGAAGAAGGTAAAAAGCAAAAGGGCAAAGGGCATGCATGTCTGGTATCAAGAGGCAAATATTTGGCTGCAATCGGCGATTTGCTTGCTTCTAACACCTAAAAGCTTGGCATAACAACCGTCCATCTTGTTCTTTCTTTACAAATAAAATCACAATGATTATTGCTCTGTGCTCATCCATCAATTCATTACTCTTCAATCACAAGCATTCCTCATGCCAAAATGGATCCATTCCCACCCCCCACTCCTTTTTTCAGACAGAATCGTTTTCCAAATTATGACTGAAAAAATAGCTCTTAAGTCGTAAGAGAAGAATACATATATTAGTGCATGCAGCACTCAAATATCTTAGTGTATGCAGCACTCAAATATTTTAGCGTATGCAGCACTTGATATCTTATAGGCTGGAAGCCATTGCAATCCAGTGTCAATTCTAGCCATGTAATAATCCTAAATATCTCAATTTGAATCATATATTTTTTTAAATAATTATATTAATTCAAGACTTGGAAGAGAGAGACGTGAATCGTATAACTTGAATTTTTAAGGATGTAAGTATGAGGCATATCACATTACTCAATCTTATCTTATCAATTATTATATGTCGGTTTTTTTTTTTTTTCTCTCTCTAATTCTCAATTTATTATTTACAAGTTAATAGATGAATACATATAATCTTATTAACAATATTAAAATAGCTTAAAATTTAAGAGAACATTCCTCAAAAGAAAAATAAAAAATAATCTGGAGAATTTAAACGAGCGGAGATGCAAACCAAAAAAGTTGAATCGTTTCATGCGTTGGAGAAATGTCATGGAGTCAACGAGCATTAAGGTCAACCACTGGAGCGTGATGGTGGGGTTACTGGGCAAAATGCAGAGTTGTTGGCTTGCATCATGCATGGTTGATGGGCCTCCATCCAGCAGCTAATAGTAGCTAAACTAAACCTAGGGTGGTCACCTACATTGAAATTATATCCCATTTTGGAAGTCAATTCAAGCTGCCAGAGATAAAAAATTTCTCGAAGGAAAGTGATGTCTCAAACCTTAAGGCAAAGACTTGACTAGTTCATCGTTAAGATGCTGGATTACATACGCATAAAAGTTGGAGCAAGGCTTCTGTGTATCTCTGGTGTTCGGTTCATCCGTTGCTTCCAACCAATCATACATTATAAATAGATATAAAAAATCAATCACTTGTATTTTTATACCAAATAAAGTGAGATGAATGGAAAATACGCGTTGCACCGAAACTTATCTCTTCAAGTTGGTGGGTCTAGGTCAAGGTCCATTTAAAGTTGGTTGACTCTTGTGGCTACATTCAATTTCAAATCCTCTAGTGATTACCAATATTTTCGTTCAAGGTTGTGCTTTGGGGAATTGATGAATTTTAGGCAAAGCAACGCGTCATCACCCAAAGAATGGTTTGACCAAAGAGATTATATAAATATATATTGTTGCTTGGCATGAAATGAAGATACGAGGGAAGTATGGTCATCCAACATGGGAACTAGTTGTGTCACTGGATCATTTGATTCATCTAAAGCACATGATCAATTAGACAAGAATTTGACGTGTATTTCATTCAATTTTCGTGCACAAGTTCTTTTCTTTTTCTTCTTACACCTTTAATGGGTCAAAAGACTACTGAAACTAATCCTGATAAAGTTTTAATAATACAGTTTGGATAACTGTTCCTAAAAATTAAAAAAGATTTACCTATACTTCTATGAATATTAGCACAAAATATGGGTTAGGAAACTCGAACCTGCTTTTTTAAATAACAATTGGAGGCGATTAAGCCAGTATACCACTTTGCTTGCAAGTAATATTCATGTAGAAGTTGACAGATACCAGATAATGATAATGCTAGGAGCCAATTCGTAATAATACTGAAGTTGGTCAGAAAAAGAGAACCACCGAGGCAAAGCTTCATCCATCCACAAACAGCGACGCTTTGACGTTGCAAGCTAGCCTCAATTATTGAAATGAAGAGTTTATTTCTTTTACTCTTGCTTTCAAGAAATTTGATAGACATTTAAAAGAGAACCACCGAGGCAAAGCTTCATCCATCCACAAACAGCGACGCTTTGACGTTGCAAGCTAGGCTTTATTATTGGAATGAAGAGTTTATTTCTTTTACTCTTGCTTTCAAGAAATTTGATAGTCATGTAAAAGCTACCTAATTGTATCATGAACCAAAAATTTGCACGCAACGTAAAATTAACAAAACAAAAAGGATTACACTATCATAATATTTCTTCTGGGGTGAAAATTACATGTTGTGAATGATACAAGCCAAGCTGGATTCTCAGTTACTGGCCACTCATCAGATGACAAACCAGCAGATTTCTGTTCATATCTCGACAATAATTTTCTTGCCCTCTGCATCCCAAAGGTGATACATCAGTGATGAACCAAAACTGCTCTACGGAGAGCTGTTCCTCTAGAGCCACATGGAAGCAAAATAAGGCGCACAAAAGCAAAATGAGAGACACTGTCCTTCAGAAGTGAAATTTAAATCTTGTGTAATCCAATGTTCAGATCAGAAGATATGGAAACCAGAAGCGGATAAGAGCAATGCCACACAGCTTTGAAGACCCGTTTCTGATGAGCTCGTATTGATTGGGATGGCTTGTCAGCATTGTACCTGATATCAAAGATGTGGATCACAGGGTCTGCTGAACCAGATGATAAGTATAAACCATCAGGAGACCATGCTTGATTTATCAGAGCTGACTGAGATTCACTACTTTCTTGCTTCCAACCGAAAGAGTGAATTTGAGTCTGCCTCAATCTAATATCAAACAATCTTAGCTGCCTTCCAAGAGTCCTGATGAGAAAAAAACACCAAATTGTTACAACTTTGCAACACCTAATTGTTAAAACTTTCAGGCAAAACAAAATATAAAAGCTAATAAAGGTGAATACTACAGCTTTTTAGGACAACTATAATATTTTCTAAATCAAATGCCCATTTCTATCTCTAGGCTACACAATCTTCTGCATGTATTTTAATGCACACTGCACCACCAGATACTACTTTCAACTAGCTTGCAGCTATACAAAATGAAACATGTAAGAGACATGATCACAACCATCATAATGAAGCAACACAAAACAGAAATGATAACAAATCTTAATGCAATCAAGTCACATTTTAAAACAGAATTTACTAGGTCTAACTTATAGTCCTAGCTGGTATATGCCAGCTGAGAAGTTTCCCATGACTTCCAATAACATCCAAACCAACAGGAATCACAATATTGTTTTTATTTGCTCAACTTTGAAAGCTATTCTGTCACACTACTAAACGAAATATAGGTCACCCTCTGCAAGACTACGTATTTGTAGATTCTCATTCAGATTAACAAATATAAAATGTAACTACAGAGAGAATTTATTATACCATAAAAATAGATTTTTCAGGAGGTAAGATGGGGCAAAGAGAAAGGAGGCAGAGGGGAATTTAAGCACTAGTAAAAGAATTCTATCAACAGAGGAGTATTGGGGAAAAAAAAATCCTTCATTCATAGGCTACTGGTATCAAATATGCACAAAAGTATGATCTAAGTTGTATATTACTTGACATAAACTTAGCACTGCACTCTTGCAAGACCTCCTAAGACCTAGACTAAAGACACAGAGTGTGGGTTCAGGGTGTATTCATCCATTATAATCAAAGACAGACAACAAATAATTAGTTACAATACTCATGTTCATATACTTGAATATATTGGGATTCTTCTGGAAAGTATAAAAAGTAATTTCAATGCTTTTCGTTTTATAGTTTTGGAACTCCATATTGCATCTTCAAAATCCATAGAACCTAGTAACTCATGCCTATACGGGGCACAATAAATGAAAAATTAGAGCTATAATCCAGTAATTTTATTGTTTTTGGCAGAGTTGTGAACCACGTGATGTCCAACCTTCAGTATAGGTACAAATCCACAACTGTTTAACTCCTATTAGATGGATGACTCAGCACAACGAAGGCTCATTGAATTAGAACCATTCATTATACATATTGATACAATATTTCAGCATGTCATATTGAGGTTTTTTTGAAAAAGAGAACTGCTACTGTTTTTATTCCACTCTACTTTCTTAATCAGAAAGTTGTTTATTTATACAACCTAATCACATCACAAAAGCTAAGAGATATCTTCCCATTTAAAAGAGAAGCTTATCTACAAAGTTTATCTCAAAAAACAGATAGTTACCTAAACTAAGAGTTTTGATAACAACAAACTCTCTCCTTATTCTCCTAACAATCAACTAACATCGGGCTACTGTCATAATTCTCAAAAAATATATTAATCCTACTTAATTCCTTCATTACAATCATAGAATGTTTTAACATGGCACTGCTCTTGCAATGAAGCTTAGCAAACTTGGAATTTTTAAGTCATTTATTTAATAGATGCAACATAATACTTGAAAGACTCATACTAAAGTATATTTAAATGATATGACAGATGAATGTATTTTGACAGCTTCACACTGGTGGGATGATCAGGAGATCAAGACAAACGATTATGAAGATTTTCACTGGAGAATAGATGTTGCTTACCCTGTATGCACCATAAATAGATTGAAGTCACAAGGGTTTGACAGAACACTCATGCATTTACTCTCTATTTGATGCTTGAAATCTGCTCTTCCAACTCCAGCATCAAACCCAATAATTCTCTTGTCAGCACCAGCAGACAATACGATTTGCTTTTGCTGCATCCCTGCAACTGCCATGACTGCAGAAGAATGCAGATTCCTGTGCAGTGCCTTAGGCTTCCATGAGTCCTCAGAATCTTTCTCACTCCAAAGCATAACAGCATGATCACTACCGCCAGTAGCAAAACATGCATTTTCCCAGGGCATGAAAATTATGCTGTTGATAATACCTTTAACATGAGGTTTCTCATTAAGGAAAGTTACACGATCTTTCTGCCAATGCACAAACATAAGATGTGTGATTATATAAAAAGTTGTGCAGGCTACATAAGGTCCACATTTTAATAACTTAGGCACACTTCCGAGGCAAGCAGTAATAACATCTTAATTTAACCTAATACAACCATAATACTAACCCCTTGAGATTTATTCAGATTTAGTACTGATATCTGAGAATCCCCACTATCAGCAGTGTACACTGAAATAATACTGTTTCCTTGTGGGTGCCAGGCTATATCTTCAGGCCATCTCCTCTGCTTTGGAGATACACAATCAGTACTACTAAGTAACGAGGCACTTGACCTGCAGCTCAACCAGAAGCACAAGGATCAATGCACCATATGAGCACACAGAAGAGCAAATTAATCCTGGTTGCTTTCGCCTCAAGGCAGGTTAGATATAAAAAATATAGAGTTGCTGTAAGTGAAGACTGGATTTAAATTTTTCAACTACAAAGGTAACATACTGAGACCAATTTGGCAAACAAAATTTGAGCTTCAAAGAGAGATGTCTAACTTCAGACTGCTTTTACAGAGAGGTTATAGTCATCCAAAAGGCATCATTTAAAGATGCAGGAGAAGGATGACACTAAAATGACAATGTTCCTCGACCATATCATGAACAGTGCACGGCATCTTTCATAACTGCAGCTTTGTCAAGACAATTGGACCTCAGAACGCATTTTTGAGGGCATAAACCTAATTGTGCTTATGAATCACCTTCTATCAAGATTAAAAAATGATAAGTAAAATTATCCATAAATTACATGTTTTCCTTAAACGCAGCACGTCTCCTTCCCATCGCCAACCAGATGTTGAACCTAGAACTAGAATCTAAACGATGCAATTTCAATATAAAAAAAAAAAAAAAAAAATTCTCTAAGGTTTAGAACATCCAAATTGGCAACAGAAAAATAAAATAAAATCAAATCAAATAAAAACAGCATCCGCATTACCTATAAGGAAATTTCTACATTCCTATTTTCCCACAATTTCTATACGTATCACCAGATGATGACAAATGAACAACCTAGTTGACACAGTTCTGTCAGTGCATCCATCATGGAAGTTCTCACATATGCCTAACCTTCACAGTGCATCACTCTGAAACATGCACTATCATATAGCCATAAGCTCGATTGTATGACAAGCTATGCTGTTCAACTTTAGTTGCAATGCGACCGGCAAAAGGCCATGCAAACTCACAGGGTGAAAAGTCAATAATTTATGACAATTATTTCATACTTACCCTCTGGCCTGAAGCTGCCACAAGTTGATCATTCCATCCAAAGCACTGCAAAAAATTTCAAAATCAGGACCAAAACTTAGTTCGGTATATTCTTACTAGGAAAGTGGCATAGAACCATAACCATAAGTAGTTTTTACAAAGAAGATTAAGAAAAACAAATCTCTTCATCTAGTATGCAATCATGATAATATAAAAAGAAAAAAAAATATCCACATGACAAACAAATATCCAAAATATGCATGACATAAGCATTTGCCTGGCTTAATGAGCATGTCTCCTGAAAATTACAGAACTCATTACAGAACTTGCAAGTGAAACAATAAAATCAATATTCATTATCAAGCAAAAGTCAACAGTATTAGACATGTCATGAGCTGTATGCCAACAACCTTAAGATAGCTGAAAACTTGTCTTCATCTTCCAAAGGAAACAGGAAACAATTAAAACAATATCCTGTTTTATTATTCATGCAATTAGATTAAAAATGAAAAAAAGAAAAGTAAATACACCTAGCAAGAAGAGAAACATAAGTTTCAATCATGCCATAACAGCACAACTTTCAGTTAACACTAGCATGCAGTCTCTACTCAAATAGCTAAATTACCTGGTCGCAAAAAGCTGATCATTCAATGGGCACAATATAAGACTTCTCAACTTTCTTTTGTGCTGACTAGAGATGTGATTACTTGTATGGCAGTAGATTGTGGACGGTGAAGATCTTGTGCTTACCAATGGTATCAATTCTTTATGTTCTTTCTGCTCTGAAATACACAAATAATTGATAAATTCTATTTGCCTATAATTGAAAGCAAGGCAAGAAATAAAATTGTGCATGACAAACATGTAATCATAGAAATAACACACAAACAAAAAAATCAAAACTACAAACACACTGCAATTCAAAAGGTAAGAATGTTACCAAACTTCCTTTTTGTTCCTCTATCTTGAGCATCAACAACTTCCAGATCAGGAGAAGTTTTGCAAAATTTCTCCTCTTTTACCCTTACAACACTATTCGAGTGAGAAGAAGGACTTGCTTGTGTACTAGAACCAGCCAGACCTTTCATGCCAGAACCTGAAGATTTTATAGGCTGAGAAATTTTTGGAGTCACAGCAGGAATCAAAAGTTCTGGCCTAGATTGAGGTTTGTTTCTAGAATAGCATTCTTCATTATGCACAGGACTGGTTGATCTCCTCTCGACCTTCACCCTTTCAGTTCCATTAGTTTGAGAACTCCTAGAGGATGCATTATCTCGGCCTCTAAGGCGAGCCAATTTCGATTGTGAATCTTGCAACCTCTTCTCTGCTTCAGCAAGCTGCACGCTTTTCCCATATAAATAATCAGCCAATAATTGACATAAAATCTGAAAGACTACGCAACAAGCAGATAAACTTTTCACAAAGCACAAAACCCAAATTATTAATTTACACAGCAATCAAACTCAACCCTGATCAAACGGTAACCAATCACAATCCCCTCCATGTAATTCAAGAAGAAACACAGGATACTAACATCTCTCTCTCTCTCTCTCCCCTCTCTCTCTATTTAAGACTTCTAATTTCATTATATACAATTCAAAAGCTTCATCATTCAATGTCAGTTGCAGTCTCTCAAAACAAACTATAATCTAGAATTCTGACTGGCTACCTCCACCCAAATGCAAGTTTATAGACAATACTATTGCCAGGAACTCACTTCCCTAGTTGAAAATCATTGGAAAAAAACAGATGTGAATCTAACATTGTAAAGATACAAACTTTCTTTCCTTAGAGAATTCTAAACGGTAATCAGTGAGTTTTACGTGCTTATAAACAGAACCAGATGCTTCATTTAAAAAACGCTTAACAACTTCAGAGTTGAAAACTTTGATTGCAAATAACGGTTACAGGCATCCAATATTTTTAATATCTAATTCCAATAAATTAACATAAGCTTTTCCAAATACCTAGCCAATCTTTATGCAACCATACAAATGTCATCTACATTAATATAACAATAATATAAAAAAATAAAAATAAAAAATAAAAACCTAAATATATCATATTTTAGCGAAGAAACAGAAACAGATATATAATAAAGATTGGATTAATATAGAGGGAAAAAAAGAAAAAGAAAGAACCTGAGATTTATAATAAGAAATACGCTGCTTGAGATGCTCAACTTCTTTGGTGCGGTGTTCGGTCAAAGCGACCAATGCCTCTTCTTGCTCTTCTCTGCTGTTCTCTTCTTCTTCTTCTTCTTCTCGCTTCGGTTTCTTTACAATCTTACTCATTTCTTCGCTTCCTCCTCTCTTTTTGTTTTCAGTTTGCCGGTGTCTGCCAACCAGAGAGACGCTTATGTTTGTTTGTTATTTTTTGTTTATAATGTTGGCGCAGGGCAAGTGAAGAGTTTGCCATTTCTTATATATGATTATTATTATAATTGAGTATTATTGTTATTTTTTTTTATGGGAGAACTTAATTTGGGTCCCTATATTTTTTAAAAATTATTTTTAAATACAAATCCGTTTATAACTTTTATGTTCTCCTATTTTTCAAAAACTCATCAAAGAAGTCCTTCCGTCATCATTTTGGTCTCTATGTCTAATATAGAGAATTTCATTTTGATCCCTATATTTTTATTAAAAATGATGACAGAATGACTAATTTGATAAGTTTTTGAAAAGTAAGGAACCATGAAGGTTATAAATGGATTCGTATTTAAAAATAAGAAATTTTTAAAAATATAGGGACCAAACGAAGTTCTCCATTTTTAATATTATTAAATGATAATCCGGACCAATAATTGTCTACTTAGACATTGACCTTTGGTTGTGGGAAATTATAGGTGCCTGTGTATCTTTCCATTAGATATTTCCTTTATGTTTTTAGTTTTTTTCTTTTATCGTGTAATAGTTCTCAGATTCATGGTAATATTCGACCCTTTTTTTGATAGGTTGTCTTAAAAATAAATAAACACATAAGCCTTCTTTTCACTTACGCAAGTGAATTAAAATTATTGTATCAATTTTTTTCTAATTATATAATCATTTATGTTAGTTTAATGTTTATTTTGTTTGCATTTATCCTGCCTTTCGTTTCTTTTCCGTTTCTTTTTCATAATTATGTGGTAATTTGGCATTAATGGTTATGAGTGCTTATCAAATGAAACTACGGTTCAAAAATCGAGGAGATAATATACATTGCCTGTGCCTCCCAGAAATATGTTATATTATAATTTTAATCATATATACTCCTAAAAAAAATCTATATAGACCAATAAATATGCAAGGTGGTAAGGTAGAACGTATGACGAGGAAAAAAAAACAACTCCTATTATGATTTATTAATATGAAAGAGAAAATATATTAACCACTTAATATATATGAATAAATATGCACATTAACTCCAAAAGTATGCAATGTATTTTTTTCTCCATCATAAATGCTAAATGATAAACGACATAGAAAAATATGTTTGTTTTATTGCATGACATGGCCTTTGGAATCCTAATAAGAGACGCTTTCTCATGGACAAAAGTACACAACATTCAACTACTATCAACTCCGATGGCCTTGTAACAAATCTCAAATCCGATGGCCAAGGAATATTCCTGCATGCACAAATCTCAAGGATTGGCCTTATAGCATTATGTAAATTATTTTCTTCTTTGTTTTCAAATAAAAACACGTAAAAATAAAATTGATTTATTCAAACACTCACATTTTTTCCATAAATTTTTAAATTTGTTTCATCGATTTCCAATTATGAGGAGTTTTTTCATAAGTAATTTTTTTATTTTTTATAATTACTACCACTGACTTAGGATACAATCGAAACTTATCGTAATGAAGTATCGATGATCTAGTTCAGGAAGTTATCCTCGTAGAGAAGTGAACAATCCATATAAATTAGTGGGGAAAAAGGTTATTAACGGATGTAAAACCATATCTCTTATGGTATGAGTCTATGGTGTTGATACTAACAAAGCCAACAGCCAACTACCATAAGCGGTTTTATTGATTTAGTTTTATATTCTTGTATTGATATTGAATTTCTATAACTACTTATTTACGTGCTATTATTATTAATATTATTATAATTAGTATTAATAACTTCCCTGTTAACCATTTTGTGCGGGAAACATTTTCTCCACTTCTCTTCATCATGTTCAGTTTCAGATTGTTCACAACAAAACTGACCGTTCCTTTCTCTCTCTCTCTTTTTTTTTTCCTTTTTTTTTTGGATTGGCTACCTTACTTGGATAAGGCTATCCATATTTTTTTTTCCCTCTCTTTTTGAGGTGGTTAAGTTGAACTCAACTTCCATACCACTAATTACATCAAGTCTGCACAGTTAATTTTTGAAATAGGAATTTTAAAGGCTTAACACATGCTCTTTTTCAAGCATTACAGTTATTCAGTTTACCGACTCTTCATTCATAATTGCCCACTCTCTATTAAGAGAAACAAAGAGCAAAGCCAATTATCTGTCAAAGGTGTTCAAAAAGACTACTAATTTCGATTTGAAAAGAATTGTTTGTGATTATCCGATTCAGTAAGGTGAAAGTTTAGACTTGTGCGATTGAAAGTAAACTAACTTTATCTTAATGTGCTATGATTATTTTTATTTCATTTATAATTTGTAACATGTTTATGAAATTTATTTCTAATTTTGTTAAACATTTTGTATATGAGTATATATGTACGTAAGAAAATTTCTAGTGGATGGCACCAAAATTAATGCAAGTTCAGAAAATAACATCGAATTATTAATATTGGTTATCTGACATTGACACCATTAATTATCAAGAATTATAGATATTTAATAATTGACGTGAATAATAATATTTTGCAATTCTTTATTCGTGTACTGTGCTCTTTCTCCATGAATTATAGTTTATAATGAGTGATGATATCAAAAAAAACTATTTTAATAGTTTAGTGTCATTTTATAAACTCATGCTAATTTAAGTACCATAACAAAAAAAAAATAAAAATAAAACGATAAATAAAAAGCTCTTATAGTCGATATAAGGATTTGACTACCTTACTAATTGAGTAATTTTTTTCAACAATTATAATCATTGGATTGATCTCAATAACTATCTATACAACCAATCTAATTAATATAATTAATGAATAAGATTACTCAATCAATAAAGCATATATAAAAGCATTGCAAATCCGAACCATGTGTTTGTTTTAAATGTATGTTTTTATTTTATATATTGCGATATTGTTTACTGAGTTGCTAACTCAGCGCTAATCATCAATACTTTGATAAATTAGGAATAGTGGATTGAAATAACATTCGGGGGATTATGCACAGGGATGAGTGCTTTGTTCATTTTTGTATCTGTAATTCGTAAGGAATTGAAGCCATTGAAGTCCAGCGTCATGGTAAAACAATGAAAATTTTAATGTATTTTAATGCATTAGGTTGGATTTTATGATGGGATTTGTATAAATATGATTGTTGAAAGAATTCTTGGCATTTGAAGATTGATGTTATTACGGTCCGCGGCGTTACATATGTCGAATACTGTCTTATAAGACATTAGAGTAAAATAAAAATCATGTTCATACTAGTTTTCTTCATATTTAAGAAAAAGAATCATGTATGATTTCAAATACTAATAAAGAAGCACAAAACGTCCGCGGTCCGCCAAATGAATTTTGTGTTCGTCAAATCCTATTTTCCATATACAATTCAAAAATAAATTTATACCTCTTCTTTCTTTTTCTTTTGTTTTTTTTAATCTTTCGCTGCAATGAAGACAAGTAAATTGCAGGAGTAATTCAGGCTCAAAATACATCTTTTCACAATTTTGTTCCACATCCAACACTCATCCACCTCTATTACAAACATGCGAACCTGAGATTTTCCAAGCCATTTTGACAGAGACGGGGAATCAAGAATAGCAAATTTCCTATACCCTGCTGTAGAAGTATAGATGGCAGCATCCATCCATCATATTAAGGCACAAGACTGGCTTTGTGAAGTTTTAGCTTAGATGCAGCACTAGGGACCAGCTCCAACCCAATAGACTCAGAATCAGCTATAACCCCTGTATTGAAAAGGGTTAACATGAGACGCTCTAAAAGTCCAGCTAATGTGAATCAGCATTAGTCTGGAATACCCTTTTAGGCAACAAGATCAACTTCGTCGCATTCAGGAGGAACCACATCTAATCTCATCATACTTCTGTACTGGACTGGAACAGGCGCACCCGCATGCACGCAAAGCTCCACGACAGCTGGTGCCTTGCCGTAATACCTCTTCAAGTTATTATCCAAAGCAGGCCCGTTCAGATCTCGTACATGCCACACATAATTAGGACCAACAAGATCATCCATTGTTGCTTCTTGCCAGGCATGCAAACCATTGCGAGACTGGTGCTTGGAAGCCTTGCACATCCTAACCTTGTGTCCTTTTGGACCAACCTGGACCTCAGGGCAGTACCCACAGGTCCACACGCTGTACTTCTCCATGATCTTCTTCGCTCCTGATATCATCTCAAACCACGAATCCATTGTCCTAATACTGATCTCCCTTAAGCTTTCCCCTTCTCTATCATTCGATAGATCCAGACCATCCCCAAAATCCGAATTCTCCAATCGATTAATCTTAGCTCCTGAACCAGACTCCACATTCTCATAATTTAAACTCATCATTTCATCATTTTCAATAACCGACTCAAAATCTACGATTCTTCCTTCAACAGAATAGACGGGTTTGGTTCTTCTCTTCGTAGGTAATGTGTCAAGGTCCACACCAGCTTGTACACAGAGTTCGACAATAGCAGGAATTCTAGGGACAGTATGCCTCTCATCATGCAAAACTCTGGGCTTTCCAACACGATCATAAAGATGGAAGCACTTGGGGAAGAAAACCACATCACCGACCCCTCCTTTTCTCCAAACATGTGTAGCGCTTCGAAACCCACTTTTCGGACCACTACATGTTCGAATTTCATGACCTACATGTCCAATGTGAACCTCAGAGCAGAACCTATCAACAAAACTCTCCATCAATGAACAACTAATTCCACATAAATTGAATTAAAAAAAAAATGACATTATTACCGTCAAACCCTAACAAGGTATCATTCATTATTACCTACAGCGTTGGATTGGAATAAGGCGGAGGAGGCGTGAAAGGCCAGAGAGGAGGGAGCGACGGGCGCGGTAGACGTGGTGAGCCACGTGGACGAGTTCAGGGACCAATAGGCCGTTGGCAGGTGGATGTTCGAGGAGTTTAACGGGCTCCGCTTTTCGTGCCTCTGTCTCCTCTTTGGCTCTCCGTATCAGAAGTTTCATTGGCGTGGGATAGTGCTTTCTCTCCGACTTGTCCCGACGAGGTTTGGGTACGTCCAAGTAGAGAGGATCATCGGTGTCTTGTGTTATTGGGTTTGAGTTTTGGGTTTTATTCAAGGAGGAGAATAAGAGAGTTTGAGTGAATTGGGAGTGGGGTTTGATTGAGGAAGAGATTTGCGATAATATTCTTCTTTGCATTTCTTTTCAAAGCAGAAGTAAGAAAGGGGGCACTGAGCTCCAAACCAAACCGGACCGGACGTATAAATTTGAGATTTCCCCGTCATTGTCCAGTAGATATACTGCTTAATCGGGACACTCTCAGCAGAAATTTTTATTGTTGTTTTGGTTGATTTCTAATTTGTTTATAATCATTTATTATATTTAAAAAATAAAAATAAATTTTATGCAATTTACTTAAAATAAAAATAATTTTACATATTAAAAAAAATAATGATTATAATTTTTACTTTTATGGTATTGCCGTTGGTGACTTTTTGAAGTGTAAATTTGTTGTCCGCTTCTAGCTTTTCAGGAACTCATCACATCAAATGTGTTCTCATGATCAATGCAAACAATCGTGTTCTTTTTTTTGCAAAACTTTTAGTGAAAAAAATTTGACTTGTGTTAGGCCATTTTCAATATGTAATACTAAATTTTATATCATTTTAGTGTTAACTCTAAAGTTTTTTACACCAAATTTTTTTACACTCCAATGTATTTGACACCAAATTGGTATAAATGACATTATTAAAGAATATTCTATACATAATTTTTTAATTAATATTATTAAAAATTTAAAAATACATTAAAATATATTCAATATTATACTCATTTTAAAGATTTCAATAAAATATTTTAGATGATATTTTTTTATAATAATTTATTATATATTTTTAAATAAATTAATTTATGATTAAAAAAAATTTTTGGTATTATGAACAGTGCAACACCAAATTTGGTGTTGCATCGTTCATCAACACAAAAAATTTGCTTTGGAATTGCAACTTTGGTGTGTCCATTGGAGACCAAAATTACACAAATTTGGTATAAAACACCAAATTGGTGTAACCAATTTGGTATAACGTTGGAGTTGACCTTAAACCTTCTCCAATGGAGTATCAAATTGGTGTAAATTTGGTGTCAAAAGTTATTCCAATGTAATACCAATTTGGTGTGGGTGCACAAAAATCCAAGCAAAATTTGATGTTTTTGCTATAGTTGGACACCAAATTTTGCTGGGGACCCATGTGAACTTTTTTTTTTCAAAATTTCAACAATACCCCTCATATAATAACTACAACAATTTTTATTCCATTTATATCATTTATCATATTTAATGTATTTATATAATTTGATTAATAATGTAAATAGAAATTAAATTATTATAAAAAAAGGTATACCGTTGGAAATATTTCATTGAGATCTTTAAAATGATTATAATATTGAATATATTTTAATATATTTTTAAGTTTTTAATATATATTATAAGTAATATATTAATATAAAATGAATTAAATTATTTATGTACATACAAAATATTATTTTAATAATTACTAGATAGAATTGGTAATATTTTTAATGCAAAAACTCAATAATGTTTTAAATAGCAATAACATTAACATTATCATTACCTTAAATTAAACATACATGATTAAAAAAAGATTAAAAAAAAACAACAACAACAATATAACTTAAAAATAAAATACTTAACATAAATATTTCTAAACAACCATTTAGAATTTTGGAAGGTCATCTCCATTTCATCCATAACCACCAAAATACTTGTCAAATATATTGGACGATCCACTTCCCCTTAATCATTCTTCGTTACCATGTAACTCTCATAAATGTTCAATTAATGCAATACGGAGTGCTAAGTGAGCCTCTTTATCTTTGATTTGCCTATGTCGAGCAAGAAATTGTTGAAACCGGGTTGTTTCGTCTACTACCATATTAACTTCAGGAGTCAGTGCTTCCATCCAATTTTCGATGTCTGCATGCACATCACGTTCATCCTCAATGATCATATTGTGCATTATAATGCAAGCAAACATTATATCATATGATACACGTTTATTCCAAAAACGTGCTAGTCCTTTAACCATTGCAAACCGTGATTGGAGAACTCCAAAAGCGCGTTCTACATCCTTTCGATATGCTTCTTGTTTCTTTGCAAATAGTTTTTTTTTTTTGGACCTCGGGGGTCATGAATACTTTGGACTATAGTAGACCATTTAAGGTATATACCATCAGCTAAATAATAACCCATGTTGTACTGTTTTCCTTGAATGACATAATAAGCTGAAGGAGCTCTACCTTCAGCGAGGTTTATAAATAAGTGAGATGCCTCCAACACGTTAATGTCATTATTAGAACCTAACAAACCAAAATATGCATGTCACATCCAAAGATTGACCAGCTTGGAAACTCATAGATAATGATAAATATAAAATGGATTCTTTTAATTTTGGTGAAATGTTAAATGATGAAATAGATGGAAATGTTTTGCCTTTTATAATAGCAAAATGAGAATGAAAGGTATGTGGGTAAACAATTAGTTGGATAAAAAATTAGTTGGAAAAATGAGGTAGATAAACAATTAGGTGGATAAAAATTAGTTGACAAAATTACATGACTAAAAAATTAGTTGAAAAATTAATTAAAACAATATTTTATAATAAATTAAAAAAATTATGTGAGAAATTAATAATTTTTTTTATATATTATACATAATTATTTGAGAATAAGATTTTATAATGGGGTGGATAATAAAATAGTAGGATGAAAAATTAGTTGAAAAAATGAGATGGATAAAAAATTAGGTAGATAAACAATTAGTTGGATAAAAATAAATTGAAAAATATTAAGTGACTAAAAAATTAGGTGAAAATATAATGAGAATAATTTATTGTAAAAAAAATTTTAAAAAATTGTGAATATTAATAATTTTCTAATATATTGTGAATAATCATTTAAGAATAAAATTTTATATGAAATAAATTAATTAATATTGGTTAAAGAATTATATATGAAATATTCTTTGAAAATATCTTTTACACCAATTTGATGTCAACACATTGGAGTAAAAAAAAATTTGGTATTGAAAAATTTGGTGTTAACACCAAAATGGTGTCAAATTTGATGCACCACATTAGAGATGACCTTACATCTAAGTTTTTCATTTGTATCCTCCTCATTCATCTACCATCCATGGTAAAGTTTCTCCCCTTCAACTTCACGGGGTCCTGTTCCAATCTCACAAAATGGACAACCAAAAAAACTTAAAATCAATCAATAGGACTACCTCTTTTTTTAAATATCCATAAGATCATGAGAGACTAATAACAAGATTTCAATGGAGAAGGTACATTGATAGTAAACATGAGCACTTCAAAATTTCCAACCAGAATCCTCCTTGAGCAATTACACCCGCCTACACCACAAGCGGAGTCCGCAAGACCTCCAAAATCTCAAGGGCAAAAATAAAAATGAAATTACACAGGTATCGGGAAACAAAATTTAAGAAAAGAGAGAAGATCCAGAGTCAAGCAAAAGCCCAGGAACTTCTATACATCATAATTTTGTTTAGTAGCGACTAATCCAAAATTTTAAGCTTTGTTAAATCATGCTCTATACTCACAGTGGGCAACTATACAAAACCTGTCATAGAAACAGCAAAAATTGGGAGTAACCCACTTGATTTTTGGTTCCCAAAACTTTGTGAAAGAGCTCCTCTATAGATGAAAATTGTCGTCCGTCCATCTCTGATGAACAGAATCAGGATGGATATTGCTTTTATACTCCGATACTAGGTTTTCCAGTTAGTGCCTTGGTTAAAGCATGCTACTCAATCGGAGTCCTTTGAAGAACCCGAAGAGTCTGATCCATTGGAAGATTCCTCTCCATTTGCAGCAGCTGAAGGAATACCTTGTCGGTGGTTCTCCTCATTGCCACCAGTTCGAGGTTTGCCCAATCTTGATCGAATATTTGTACCCATGGGAAAGGGCTCCTATGCAGACAGAAAGGTATATTAGTTTAAGTCCAGTGTAATATAATCAGAAGTGCCTAATGTTGGGAAAATTGAGAACCTCTACAATTTAGAAGATAAATGGGACCTCTTTTTCACAATCTTACACCTAGTCCCTGCTGAATCTAACAAAGCATATAAACACCAGTTTCAAACTACAATTAAGCAGAAGATAATAATTTGAGAAAATTCCAAACACCGCACGAAACAAAGTCAAGAATAATTTCTACAATGTGGACACATTGAACTACTATCGATGTCCCTTTTCCACAAAATGATAATCATGTTTAGTCATCAAGTGATACTTCCAGCAAAGACATGAATCTAGCGAACATGAAATTGGCAAATATTAAAATATTTTAATTTGCACACACAAGTGATGCTTCCAGTAAAGATATGAAATTATGAATCTAGCAAACATGAATTTGGCAAATATTGAAATATTTTAATTTACACCCACATAGTAATAAGCAATATGTAGAGTTTAAAAATGAAGCTGGCATTGGTTCAGAGGAAGGATAAATTAAGTTTAACACTGACTAGTGAGATCCAATTTGAATTTACTAGCAGAGCAGCCAGCATCTTCAACTAAGAAATCACAAGTTTGGGTCCATATAATTTCATTATAGCAACATGATTGGAAAACCTATCCAAGTAGAATATAATATAGAAACTGATTACCAATTATAACACTGTAAAAGCTTGCTTTCCACATATATTTAAACTACATAAATATCAATTACGAGGAGAAAAATTAATAAGTTGACTTTATGTCCAGATATCCTACCGGATCACCAGCATTGGGGCCATCAGTATGGAAGAGAATAGGACGGCAACGCTTATCCTCATTCATCAAACTTGAATTCTGGAAATGGGCAATAAGAGCTGCTTTTCCTTGAATCCGAGCATACGCAAGAGAAGCCACCTTCTCACTATTGAACTTCTCCCATTTTTTGCCATTGAATGCCTGCAAAAAATAGGGTATTCTCTCATCGCACTGGCTGTAGTATTCATGTTGGAGATATCTCTTCTATATGAAAATAATTACAAAAAATAATGGCAAATTTCTATGATACAAATAGTGCCCTTATGTATCAAACCTGATGAAAAGGAATAATCTGACGAGGATCGACCATGTTGATGAATGCATAGCCCACATTACATTTGTTCTGTTAATAACAGTAAATTAGTGAGACATAAAGATAACATATATAGCCATTTATGTATATCATGATGAAATTATCATCCTCCCACAGAAAAGGACGGAAAAGAAAAGGTTGTCTAACCCAAGAAGTTAACTTGCCTTGAAATCAATGGGCAAATAAATAAAATCATATGTTCCTCGGCAATGCTCATCAATTGCAGCCAGAAGCATCTTTGAAGTATACCTATTAAAACAAAACATATAATGGGAAAAAGAGCATGGAAAACGAGGAATCAGGGAAAGACACCAAAGCAAACAAGGCTTGATTACCATGAACAACCAAAAATAGAAAAATAATCAATACAACATTGAAAGACATGCCATAAGTATTGACCTCCACCAATTTCACTTTATTTTCCAACTAAACATGTTTACACTGGACGCCCATCATAAAAACTATCAGATCTAAAACATGCTGTACAGCAGACCAGAGATTTGCAAGTAGACAATCAGAGAAGTGAACCACAAAAGAATACTAGCCAATTTAGATTGGTACAATCAAGTGGTAAAATGCAGCTAATGCATTATTACAATGGGTTATCAGGTCACAATAAATATACCAAAACAAAATTAAAATATGCTGTTCAGGCATGAGAAAGTTCGCTGACAAAGTAATGCTACATAATGAGATCCTTCTGATTGATGAATCTAATGATAGAACAAAGAAGTAAATAAATTATCTAATCACTTAGAAAGATAGTTCACATACTTATTGGGAATGTTCTTTATCATCAACGTCGTTCTACCGTCTTCGCCACGCAATATACGATCAACATCAAGTTCATACTGTTTCTTATCAGCATGATTAGAATTTGATTCATTTCTGCGGTATGAAAAATTTCTCAGACGTTCATTAGGTGAATCAAAAGAGGATGGCATTGAAACCATTGAATTCCTCGCAGGGAAAAGGTGGCCCATCTGCTGTGGAGAGTGCATTCCACTGTTTTTAGTTATGTCCATGCCACCGACATGAGAAAAGATGTTGTGTGAAGCAATTTCCATAGGATGTGATGGAGAACGACCAGGAAAGGCCATGCTTCCAAGAGAGCCCAACTGGAAATTAGAAGTTTCAGGAGAATCCCCTGTAAATGCATGTTGCCTGTCCCAAAGGGAGGGATTAACTGCTGGCGCCGATCCAACATGATGATGCACAGGTGATCCTGGATTTAGCATAAGAGGAGGCACTCTAGGAAATCCTGACATATGTGGTACGCGATTAGCATGAACACCATTGAGAAATGATGGTGAACTTGGCCAAACCATGGGACGGGAAGGATGTTGCTGATGTGAATTGGAGTTGTTCCATACATAATGATTTCCATGAAGGGAGTAACTTCCATTTCCAGAAGATCCAAGAACTAGATAAAAAAGATTATATCAGCCACAAAGTCAACAAAGTAATAACTTCACATTCAAACAGATTAACCCAGTGACTAAAGAAATAAGTGTATTATTGTCTAAAGTAGAAGCTGAGAAACACAAAGGATCAATTCAATGCTCTGTAAATCACAACCAAATGATTTATGAAATCTTCAAAATTCCCTGAACTTGTTTGACAGGAAAGGCATGATGTAAGAGTCAGAGAATTGTAACAGTGTAAAGTCATGGAACCATCTATTTCCATTTTAAACTAGTTGACTTTTCATTCATAAGAGCAAGTTTAGATTAATCAGTATACTCTACAGCACAACAGCAACAGCAACAGGAAGAGGAAAAAATGTGATTAACAATTTACAACCAGGGATACAGAACTGGGATTAGGCCAGTGTGAATAAAAACCTCTGTGAGCAAGCAAACAAGGTTTTGGCTAAGAGGACAAAAAGGTTAAGATTATCATATTCAGTTATTAGAAGCAAACTTTAAATTTTCCTATTTGACTTAGACATATCATTTCTTAACAAAGTCAATTACCTACACTTGTCTTTCAAGATTTCATCTAAAGCATAACTTACAAGAATAAGAAAAATCATTTGAAGCCAAAATTCAGTAAAACTAAATAAATAAAAAGGTGTTAAACATTTTTCTTTCAAGATTTCATCTAAAGCATAACTTACAAGAATAAGAAAAATCATTTGAAGCCAAAATTCAGTAAAAATAAATAAATAAAAAGGTGTTAAACATTCATAGTCAAGCAGTCTAACTTACCAGATCCAGCAACCAGCATTTTGAGATTACAACCAACCCATACCCATAATGACAAATTCGAAGTCCATATGGTGTTCAATTAAACACAAAATCCAAATTCTATCAAGATGTTAAGCATTTTAAACAAAACGCATACGAGGACTGTGAAGAAATAAAGGTAGATAATGCCTCTATAACAATTAATTGCAGTCACCGGAGTAGCTGCAGCTCAAAATGCAACAAGCAAACACAAACAACAAATACAAACACAATCACATGGGAGGACTTAACCCAGGCTCTCCTGATAAAATTGATTTTGATACCATATTAAGCAACTACTAGAACCAAAAGCTTGAACTTACAAGAACTATACTAAATAATAGTATTAACCACTATCAAAATGAAAGAGATGGAGTTAGATAATCATTTCAATACATTTAGCTTAAACTGAGTGGTTTGCCAAGCAATAGTAAACTGACATTGATACTATTACACAGAGATACAAACAAATATTTAAACCAACTATGACATAACCAGAATCAATAGACTTACCACCTCCACTGGGTTCCATCAGGTGCCCATTTGAACTAAATCCATGAATGTGCCTACTGTCAAGTCCTTCTGAAATTTTGGGACCAACATTGCTAGACATGTCTAAGATAGTGCTAGGGGACTTGTATGGACTACCATGAGCTAAACTATCATGATACTCAGGGAAAGAATGAGGATGGAAACTTGGATGTGGATTCCCAATCTTCATTTCATCCAAAGAGGGGTTGGGCTCATTAAGGCAAAATTGTGTGCCAATAGATGCCACTCTTCCTGGAGAGGGCAAGTTGCTTGGCACACTAGAACTCTGATGAGGTTCAGTTAACGCATTAGCAGCTGAACGGACAGCAGAATGTAAAACCTGAATTGATCCGTTATCCATGCAGCTAGAAGTGATTACTCCTGGAGAAACTGCAGCAGGCAAAAATATTACGTGATGAAAAGAAGAAAAAAAATAATAAAAGGAGTATCTAAAATAGACAACTATGAACCAAGGCAAAGAAGTTGTTAACAGCCATAGTCATACTCATGTGTCCTGACGATAAGTCATCAAAAGGGCTTTGGCAAAGATTTAATTCATCTCGCTCATGCTCTAGCTGCTGCATGGAGCTGCAAAAGGAATGTTCATCTAATCCAGTAGATTACAGAGGTAAAAAGAATGAAAAAGTAAGAAAAACAGCTTGAAACGCCCAATAGCAGTCCAGGTGGCAGGTATCCAGGAAAAAAAAACCACCATTTATAAATCAAAAAAGGTAAACAAAGAGTTAAGTCTTCCTCATTACTAAATCAGGGCCCATGAGTAGCATACAAATGTTCCCTAATACTCACTTCTATCTCACCAATGGAAATAAAAAAATGGAATAATTGAAATAAACAGACACCGTACCGTCTGGCACCCCCTGGACGGCTTGGCTCAAGCTTGATCTGCTTCCCAGCAATATCACATCGGTTTAATGCACGAAGTGCAGCTTCGGCAGCTCTAATATCAAAAAACTCTATGAATTTGTGATTACGCTTGTGTGGAGTCTCACGAATCTGCAAACAAAAATACACGTCTATAAATTTGATTCCATTCTTAACATAAGCAAGCAAGAAATAATTGAATGAACCCATTACTTCTCTAATTTCTCCATAAACACCAAAAATTTCGCGGAGCTCGTCATTTGAGACAGAGGAATCAAGGTTGAAAACCACCAAGGTGCCCTGATTAGTATCTTTTTCTGATGGATTATCCTGACATCAAGAAGCCAACACAAGCATGCAAGAACAAATTAGATAGACACAAAGGTTTCACAACAGTAATTAGGACAATTAACCATGACTATGACGGCAATTTTTAGAAGTTTAAACAAACAATAACTACGAGAAGCATCAAGATTGAATATAAACCACCACACCTTTGGAATTGAATAGTGTATGTCAAGTTTCCTACGCCTCAATGGCTTATTTTGAAGTGCTCTCATTGCATTACGGGCTGCCCTTATATCATAATAAGAAACCATAACAAACCCACGATGCTTGCAGGCTGTGTAGATAGTTCTGATATCGCCATAGTGCTGATAGATGAAAACACAAATGCAAATTAATTTGCAAGATAAAATGCAGTTAATCACAGTCAGGATAAACTGCAGAAAAACATGTGGTTCTACAAACCTCAAAAAGAGCCTTCAACTCAACATCTTCAACATTGCTATTGATGTTTCTAACAAAAAGAGTTCTAGAAGGGTGTTCACCATAAGGATGTTCACCAACCACCATACCATTAGAAACACCTTGACCATTTGTAACTAACCCAAGAAAATCAGAATCTTTTTGCTCTGCATTTGAACGATCATCCCCTTCTAATTCCATACCTCCGCCACTACTGAAAAGGTCAAATTCTTCCAAGTCATCTCCAATATTGGTATGAGCACTATGTCCAACATCATCTACCACTCCAGAAAACAGATCATCTTCATCAGGAAGGAGATTCCCTATAGTCTGCGCCTCAATCTCTTTCAAGGATTCAAATGGTTCTTCTACGTGGTGAGAACCAGCAGTGTCAAAAGGCTGATGTAATAGCACATCATTCCCTGACATTTTCACTGCACATTAATGGAGGGTGCACACAGGAATTTTATCAGTTTCAGTTAAATGACTATCACTAAATGACTTGGAAAAGACCATACAGAACAATGAGCATGCAACAAGTAGTGTCAAAGTAAGATTTAAAACAACTTTTTTAGGACCCATTAAATTGGACGGCCATATTTCTTTCATGTGCGATTAATTTGGATAAATCACCACATGTAAAGAATCTGAAAAAAAAGAAGTAACTCTGTGTTTTAGAATAATATACAGAACGACCCAATCAGAAAATTAATGCAATCATCAAGGTAAGCATAAAATGTCAAATTCTAGCCATCGGTGTACACACAGAAGATTAAGATAAGCACAATTATAAACATCAATATAAGAAAGAATCTAGAGAAAGTAAAAAGGCTGTCTTTCACAAAGAAGATTACAATTATCCAACAGCAAATTAATTAAGCAATCAATGTAACCGTAAAATATTAATTCAATTCAAGTATAGTAATTGCTGAACACAAAATGTAAAGAGGAGTATATTTAAGACATGAATAAGAAAGCTTACACTTTCGGCTAAATATATCCGACAATGAGCTGGAGAACAGACTGCTTTCAGACTGGATTCCATTTATATTGATCCTGTTTCCCCCTAAGGAATAAGCTGGTGGTTGCACGCTCAAATTTGACCATGATTTTCGTGCATGATTCATAGAATTCCATGAAGCCTCAGACAAACTCGCAATTCTTTCCTCTCCACCAATGCCTAGGTTTTTTGTTTGTTCTCTGGCTAAAGTTGAACGTCGCAATTCTAGCCAATCCACAGATGGAACCCCAATTGGTGAAAACCTTTCCGGTGGAGATGAAGCAACGAACTTGCTTCCAGATATTGGCACCATTCCTTCTGAATCTGCTAAAGATCAACATTACATATCAATTACTGGGTAAAACCGCCCTAATCATGTATTGTTATCTATCACGAATTATCTGTAACTAAAACAAAGTTCAAGTCACAGAGTTAGAAACATCTTAAGTTTTTCCAAAAAGAAAGAACAAGAAAAAGGTACAAGATTTTAATCAAAAAGGCAACAATATATAAGTTCATACCAGATACCCAAATTAAAGATGTAACCAAATGAACATTAGGCAACCAGAGTCATGAAATACCAAATAAACTCCCATAACAATCATTATACAACAGAAAATGATGATCATGAGTTCTATCATCTTCAACACTATTAAACCACAAACGTATATGTGCATACCGTTGTGTGTAGGTGCACAGAAGAGCCTAATACATCATATATTGTCCTATTTACCTAGAATGACTCTAGTGATGACATTGTTATAATCGAGGAATACATGAAATTTTGAAACAATCACTTTATTCACCTAATCTAGAAAGCTCATCACTGCAAAGGTAATGTCCAGAATGGAGGTAAGTATTCCTTCTTAACTCAAATATAATACAAAAGCATACACCCTATGAAAATTGGAGGAACAGATTCAGCTAGTTCTTGAGTACCTACGAAAAGTAGAGACCCAAAATCGCTTCATTTCCAGTGCCACCTTTCTAGATGTGGAAAAGAACTTTAATGTCAAAATCCAGCTGTTGTATAGGCCGTGTTATTTTGAGAAAGTCAGGTAAGGTAATAATCCACATACCGACAAAACAAAACAGTTGGGACCAGCCATTTGTTAAATAAACATTTACAATCTTTCACACAATCATTATGACTAATCAAATTCTATAATTAAGCCCATCCTTTATTGATAAATCTACTCTAGCATGCAATTCTCCTAGTTGTCAGTGGATCATTTATCCAAAAATAATAACTACAACATATAAGCTCACCTTACTATATAGCAAAAACAACCAAACAAAATCTACTCATAGTGGAGAATGCATTTAATCAAGTTGCGACAAATAGAACTAAATCAAAAAAGGTTACCAATTGAATGCTGCTCACGCTGGTGATCAGACATGGAATTTGACTTCCCGAATCCAATTTGTCTCTGTCCAATAAAAGTAGGTGACAAATTAAATTCAAACGAAAAAAGAAAAGACATTGTCCTTTTTCAGAAACAATTGGCAGTCAAAAGATAAGAAAATAACTAACATTTGAAAAAACATTGCGCGCGCACACACATAAGAGCAGAAATTTAAAATGGTGTAAACAATATCTCAGAAATTTTAATAAACCACAGTACTATAAACTAATAAAAACTGACAACTTCTAGATTTCAGGCGAATCTGGATGCATGAAAATACCTCAGCAGGATAACGATGTTCTTCTAAGTAGTGGGATGAAGCGGATCCACCCTTTTGATCCACTACTTCAGAAGGCATTGTGCAGCTGCAGAACCCAGATGAAAAGCCCAACACAGCAACAAAAACTTAAACTCTTCTCACTTGCTAGCTCTACTTCATGATCCTTCCCTTGTAAAAATTCACATCTCATTTAGTCCACATATAATAATCTAAAATATATATAAATAAAAAAAATTAAAAAAAAAAAAAATCAACAAGCAAAGAAACCCCAGTTGAAGACTTCTCTCATTTCTAACAATCAGGCACAAAATAATTGGCTTCATCTATATCTTTCCTTACTAGTAGATCACATAATTTACTTCTGTTGATTATCTGCAAATCAAATAAATTAAAAAGCAGTCTCCACTTCTTTCATTTTCTCTTCCAAATTGAGAGAGAAAGAAACCAAATACGATAATGTAACGAAAACGAAAGCGAACTAGCTTTACCTACCAACAACCAAACGTGAATGCGTTGTTTGGTTCCTGAGAAAATATTACAAAGCAAACATCTTTTTCACATCCTAAATTAATATAACCCAAAAAAAAAAAAAAACACCTCCTCAATTGCACCTAATACTTGTCTACAGCTTAGTTGAGCTAAATCACAACAAAACCAAACTTAACATTCAAGACTTCCTTCAAATTACGCATTTCCACTGCAAAATATTTCGAATTCAGCAAACGATCCCGTCCAAAAACAACTCCAATCTCGATCAACAAAAAAAAACCACACAAAGTTTGACCTAAATTTAAAAGACATAAATGCAACAGAAACCGCACCTTCTCTCAGAACAACAAAAGCTTCAAAGGAGAGTCATCTTCAAATTTCGCTTTCTCTCTCAAGAAATTCAGAGACCGAAACGATGACGTTGAGAGAGAGAGAGAGAGAGAGAGAGAGAGAGAGAGAGAGAAAGCGAAAGGCAGAGCAAATTGACAATTCAGAGAAAGAGATTTATAATACAAGAGATCTCAGCATCTTCTTTTCTTCTCTTTTTTTCCCTGCATTACAAGCCATTACACACCACACAAGAGAGAGAATATTTTCCTTTTTGTCTGTTTTTTTTCCCTTTTTTTTTCTTCTCGCTCTATATTTTTAATCATAATAATTCACAAATCACACAAAATCAAATCCCTCTCTTGAATGGAATCATTTTGCAGACCGGAGGGATTTAAATAAAACGAAGCACGAAATTGCAATCGGCAACCGGCGAGATATCGCTCGCCGGTCTCAGCTTTTAGAGAGAGAAAAGAAAAGTTGAACAATTTTTAGAGAGAGAGAGAGATTTTTTTTTGCTCTGTATTCTTTTTTTTTTTTTTTTTTTTTGGTTTAAATAGACTCACTTTTTTAGTTGGGCCTTTGAAATGAAGACAAAACAGAAAAGAAATAGGCGGGGGTGGGGCACCAGGCTATTTTTCTTTTGTGTGTGTTTGTGTGCTGTATGGATAAAACGGAAATCCAGGAAAGGTTACTGTGCGATAGGCGTATGGATTTGGACCAATGAAATTATGCCACGCGGTGAAGATGTATTTATGTTACATTTTGTATACCACGTGATTTAAAGTGAATGGTAGAGATCTGTAAGCCTGTCGCACTGGAGTAGGTCTCTATTAAATCGGACCCGGCCCTTGAAACACGAGCTGCATTTGATTAGGGTCTTAACTGTTTCTGGGTAGATAACGGCGTTACGGCTTTAGGACTGTGACTGTCTCGACCGTCTGACCTGTACAGCTTAGTTTGTGGCTTGGCTTCGCTGGCTGCCTGGCTGACTTGAGCCAGATTCGATAAGACTCATGACTCATGATTTTTCATTTTATAGTATGAGATAAGGGTTAATTTAAGAGAAAATTACTCATTTCCATTAACATAAAAATTGTATCAGTGTATTTACTTCCATTCATGCTTAATTTTATTTAATTTTAATTTAAAATTTAGTCAGGCGGTCAAGACTCAATACCGCAATCATTAAGGAATGGTGAGTTGTGAAAATTTAATAGGTTTCTAAAAAGGCATATCGTTGAAAGGAAAATAATTGAAGAGCGTACTATAATCATTTTTCCTAGTGCATTAAATAGGTTGAAAATGTGTTACAAATCACTGCCAAAAAACTGTGTATCTACTATTAAGATAATATTTCATTAAGTTGATGGTAGCCGAATCTAATTGTGAGATTGTGTCAAATTGAGCTGTTTTCAATCAGTATTAAGTAAATATTTATTATTTTTAGTACTTAGTTACTACATAGAATTTGTGTAGTTGTATGGTGATGATGACAGTAATCCGTTTATTTTTATTTTATTTATTTTTAAATTTCAAATTTTTGGGCACCTTTAATATATAATGTAGCAAATCAAAAATCGATTTTAATTGTAAACAACTTATATGATAGCATAACTTTATTTATAAAATATAAATAAGTATATTATTTTGTTATTTTTATTCATGAAGCTCACGTTGTAACATCATTTTGCTATAATCCACTGCTACGCTGAAATTATAATACCAATAATTTTGTTGTAATTTGATTTGCATTAATATTTACTCACCGTATTGCTATTTGTATTTATTTTTAATGATGTGAGGTTTGGTGATGGGGTCACATATAAAATAAGTCACGTATCCATCAAGAATTTATTCTTACGGAATATTCCAAAATATCCCTTAACTTTGATCTATTTTCGGAAAAAAAGAAGAAAAAATATTTAAAAACTTGTTTTCACAGTTTTGTGAAATCCCTTGTCAACAGTGCATTATTGGGCCGCTGTCAGATCTTTTATATAATTTGGAAAACGTTTTGTTGTTTTCCAGAATTTGTGAAATCTGAAGGTTTTTTTTTTTTTTTTAATTATCTTTTATATTTACAAGTGATAACGGTCTGTATAAACTTTATAGAAACTTTTTGTCTAAGTTACTTTTGGTCTCTCATATTTTTCACACTATCAGCTTTCAAACTCCATTTAAAATTCCAAACATTAATATATAACCAATAGGTATCAACCAGTTTAATTAACATTAAATTTTGGGACTAAATTTCACTAGTACCAAGGTGGTTTTTTTTTAAAAAAATAAACTGCTCTGTTTGAGGTGAGAAAGTAAAAGGGTTGAAAAAAAAGGGAGCATTAAAAATTGGGTGAGTTTGGTATTGGGTGGTTACGATTTATGAAGTTAATGGAAGACCTTTCCATGGAAAGTGTGACATGTCAAGGCCTAATTTTGGAGAAGAAAAGCATTGAAGAAGATGAGTGTCGTGTACGATATGCTTTGGATTTGTTAACCATCTATTTGACACAAAGATAAGATATCCTACCTCTTGTCTACTCCAAGAATAATACAGTCGAGTGTTTCTCTCGTGTTAAAAAATGTATATTGGGAAATGCTATTAAGCATTTGCACTTGCTTTGTCTTCACATAAATTGTGTAACAAGCAGAATTCATTTATTAATGGCTTCCTCATTTAAATGTAATAAAATAATTGTTGGGCTCCAGCTTTTTCTTCTTTAAGAATATGAATATATATATGTTTCGATTTCCATCAAGATTTAGTTGTCAAAAAGAGTTTAGCACATGGGATTAGACAGGCTAATTAAGCTAACTAGCATCAAATTTTAGTTATTAAATTTGACAATTGTAACGTGCCAGGTTTTAAAATTACACAGTTGACTAACCTGTCCAACCCAACTAATTTTTTTGCGTAGTTGGTATTAGCTTGATTGGATAGTACGATACAAACGTTTTTAATAAAAATAGAAAGTTATCAAAAAGGCTGGCTGCCGCCTGCCGTTGTGTTCCCTACATATAAAAATGAGGAGACGATAAAAGTTGGAATAATTTCGTAATTGGTCATTTATGTCCGCATATTGAGGCCTTTGATTCAAGTTGCATTCATTCGACTAATTCATATAAGTCACATTCAAACCCTCACTTTTTTTTTTTTTTAAATGAAAACTTATGTTTTTTAGTGAGAATTTTTTTTAAAAAAAAAACAAATGTTAAGAAACAAGAAATATACTTATGGACAAAATTTTATATTTTTTAAAGTTTAGGATTTTTAAAATATATATTTTAAAAAAATATTTTTAAATAAAAATTAGAAAAATAGCTCTTGAACTTGAAAAAGTATAAAATTTTGTGTATAAGTATAATTCATATTTCTAAGTATTCCTACAAAAAAATATCACATTAAAATATATAAGAGTTCAGAAAAAAAAAAAAAAAAAAAGAAAAGGAAGGGTTTGGATGTAACTTTATGTAAAGTAGTGTGTGTGTATATATATATGGTTTTTGAAATTAGATATGTCTGATTAAAAAAAAAAAAAAAAAATCAATAAATCAAATTCATCTATTGCATTCTCTTATTTAAAACAAAATATCACTTCTATTTAATTTAAATACAAATGATAAATTTGATTGGTAGGTCCTTATTTTTTGAAATTAGTCTATCCAATTATAAAACTATTATATATATAATTTTTACGATCAGTGCGTCTAAATTTAAATTGTTAAAATCAACCATATCGATTATTCATTATATTTTCTCTCTCATTCAATAAAAATGTAATGAATAACTAAAATAGTTGGTTATAACAATTTAAAAGTAGGATGTACTAACAATTATACATATATAATTCTTTTTTGTCGGTGCACATTGATAAAATAAATTCAGAGTCTCAATTATCAACCATTAAATTTACTGACTTTCACTTGATTTAATTCTATCAACACCCACTTTCACATAATCAATGATCCACATACAATGCACTAAATCATTCAATTTAAGTGTGCACTAAAGTGACAATTATTTTCTATATACACATACATATATAAGGTATTATTTTTCTCAATACGCACTAAATTTAATAAGGTTAGGACAACGCTTGATAGTCATTATTATTACTATTGTTATTATTTTAAAGTTGAAATTGACTAGTTAAAAGACTATCTAAACCTATCAAAATCAACCATTAGTTACGCAATTTGGATATATATTCGCACAAATAATAAATAACTACTCTCATGAGAAAAAAAGAAAACTATTTATACAAGATGTAATATACGTTTGATTCAAATTGAATTCTAATCTCTTTAAAGACTAGGAAGTACGCAATTATTTATTTTTATAGTGTTAATGACTAAGATTAAAATAACTAATATATAAAGTCAATGCATGAATTGTACCTTACTAACTAAACAAAAACAAATTAATGTGAACTAAGTAGAAGTGAATCCAGCGATGGATAGCTAGAAAATCAATTATACAACATCGATGTGCATTAAAGAAAAACGACTTATTATATATGTATCTTTATTTTTTAAATAAGAAAAAACTTCCATTTTTTATGTGAATCAAGTACAATATGCAATTAGTACTCTGATAGGATTCGAACCTCGATCACAAATATGAAAGATAACTATATTAGCTATTTGAACTACTTGTGAATGGGTACCGTCTATATCTATTTACTCCTATTAATTATTATTATTATTATTATTATTTATTTTTGCAACAAATCCTATGTAAATTTGTATAGCCATATGACTACATTTTGCATGTGAGATTGAGATTGGAAGAGATTGGGATTGGATTGAATTACAAAATTATTGTTTCATATTTGGTAAAACTTGAAATTATATTAAAATTATACTATATTGCAGTTGGTGTAATTTGGAAATGAATTGAAATAAAATTAATTTAATATTTTATTATTTACTTAAAATGAATTTTAAAAAATCTGAAAAAAATAGAAATATATCGGATTAGATCTCCACCGTCCATCCGGATAGATGGACAGACAGTAGAGATCCAATCTGGTAAATCTCTACTATCTTCAAGATCATCAACAATACCATCAACATCATCGACAACATCAACCTTAATAGGTTGATGAAGATGAAGACAAAGAACCCTACAATCGTCAACCCCAAAACGACACCACACAAGAGATCGAAACTGAACCCTAATCCTAACTCATCAATGAAGACTATACTATTGCTCTTGAACACCAACCCGACTACCCTATGCTCTCCAATTCCCTCTCTGAAGCCTCTGACGACACCTCCAAATAGACAATGATGATGATGACGCCCCTCCCAAGAAGCAAAAGCCACTTTCCTCTTTGACCACCATTATCAACCAAGAACCGGACCAGCAAGATCCTTCTACTGTTGCTATTATCAACCATGTTGCATCTAAAACAGTGAATAAGAAATCAAAGAAAAAGAACAACAATGCAAGGGGTCTAGTAGAAAAGGGCTTTGGTAGATGAAAAATAAAGAAAGGGTTGGACCGTCTGGTAGAAAAAAGAGAAAGAAAGTGCACAATAAATGGAAGAAAAAAACAAAGAAAGCAGTGTAATTAATGTATCGTTGAATCTCACAATGGAATTTGGGAATATGAATTCATATGACAATAAGATTCGAATGAATATGGGGTTGGATTTTGAATCTCAATAAGACCTTTCCAAACATAGGTTAATGCAAGATGGAAATTTTTTTAATCCAATCCCATCATCATTTCTTGTGTACCAAACATACCCCATATGTATTGAGTTTTGGCTTCTCTTATTTTAAAGTGATATCTTTTGATATTATGCATTTATATATCTATATCTATATTTGAAACTTTATGCATATATTTTTTTAACCATTTATATAATATTTTTTTTGAAATATAATAATAATATGGGTCAAATTCACTTTTATCCAAAAACAAAAGAAAAAATTATTTGCTATCCATTTTTTTATGAAATTTTGTTTGTAATATTTCAAACAAATTATTTTTATTCTATACTCAGGTTTGTCAAACTACCCCTAAGTTAAAAAGAAAAAAAATATATAAAGTTTTTACCAGATTTTATTACCAGTGAAAATCTAGTGCTCGTCATCTTTGACACTCAATCCACCATAAACCTCAATTTTCAAATCAATTTCAACTAAATCTAATCAAATCTAATTATAAACATCAATACACAACTTCCAAAACACCAAAAAAAAAAAAAAAACTTAGAAAAATCACAAAAAACTCAAAAAATCTAACAAACTGGAGGTGAATGTGACAATTGGATTTTAACGGGCTATAAAATCCAGCATTAAAATCTAGTACTGGATTTTATGGGCCATTAAAATCTGGTCATTTTTTTCTCATCAAAAATCTATATTTTTAAGTCAAATTTAATCAAATTTAACTTTAAATATCAATGTCTAACATACAAAACAAAAAAAAAAAAAAAACAAAAACAAAAAAAATGTCAAAAAAAATCTCAAAAAATCTCAACAAAATTCAAACAATCAATAAAGGAAGTCAAATATCTCATACTATGAGCAATAAAGAAAAAGAACGAAGTAGGCAAGAGCAATTTTGATAAAGTTAGTAAATGATGTAATTAATTTATTCGAGAGATTGAAAATGAATATTTTTAAAAATACAGCTAATTTTTTTTTTTAATATTCTTGTATTGATATATTTTTATATTTTTTTACTAATTATAATTAATAATATTTAATTTTGACTGGTTGAATACTAATATAAGTAAATAAAAAATAGGGAGCCGTGACAGCCGTCAAGCCGAATAAACGGAGAGAAATCATACTCAAGGGGCGCCAAGAAATGGTACACCACAGTTTGAATGTTGGGTGCGTAAAGGATTAGGAAAAGCAATTTGTTCGATATACTGATACGCAACCGTGTTCCACGTGTCCTCCTCTCATTAGTTATATTAATCAAAGCTGTTCAAGTTACCTGAGAGAGAGAGAGAGAGATAGATATATATATATATATACGTGTTGTTACCGACACAGTACAACTACAACCTTTTTTTTTTTAATAGTTGGAAAAGCATCAAAATGACTTTTACTTTCCGAATTTTTTAAACCTTTTATTGACAAGGAGTCAGACAATTTCTTTTTGTTTTTTTCACTGGGATTTGTGAAATAATTGGCCAATCAGAATGGTCCACTCTCTGTTTCCTTCTTGTTTATACTATTACCTAGCAGTTCGTATTCTTTTGTTAACCAATCATATGTCTACAGGGTTTGTTTTCTTTTCTTATTTAATTAAATCAATTACAAGTTTACGACAGATGTCATGGAAGCAAAATATACTTCAGGTGAATCACAGCATGTAATAATAAGGTAAATAAATAAATAAACACCTTTTCGACAAACAAATTTATGTGTCATTAATTTAAAACTAGAATAAAAAATTTAATTAACATGTAATATACATAGCTTCTACTTTTGTAGAAGAAAGACTGTAAAATAGAATTATAACTATTTAGCAAAACTCTTTCAGAGTGCAATGACATAAATAATTTATAAAAAGATAAAAACGTATCGGTTCTTCTTGGATAGATCAAAATCAAACTCTCGATATTATTTGACTTATGAAAAGGAGTTTTATATAAATATATGTTTTCTCAAAAAAGGGGGAGCGGGAGGAGGAGTCGGTGCCTGGGCGGGCTGCAAATATAAAAGATTCCTGTACATATAAAATAACAATTGTACAACAAATGTGTAATTATTGTTAAGAAGGAGCATGCAAAAATTTGACTCATTAGCAGGCGAGGTGAATCATTTAGGCACAGATAAAAAAAATATATGTATATTCAGAAACGTTTTGGCTGGCCTTGAGCGAGACAGCCAAGTTTTCAGTTTTTTTTTTTTTTTTTTCTTAAAACTTCTCTTAAAAAATATAAGAAAAATTGTAAATTTATCAAAACTATTTAAATAAAGTGAATAATTCAGATATCTCTTAGATGTTTACACTCTCGTAGTTAGGAGAAATTTACACTAAAAATAAAGAGGATGCTATATTATTTAAAATTTATCTAAATTCATTGTTCAAATAATATAACAAGTTTATATGTAATTTTTATATCATCAATACATCATTATAAAATTAATACGGTAATTACAACTCAATTTACCACATTACTTGAACAAAATTTTTAAATAAATTTGTATGAAGTCTAGTATTATTTGTTATATATAAAAAAAAAAAAACTTAGATGATAAAATTGAAATCTTCTAGATAAATATAATATATGGTACACGCCATTTGAACTGATAAAGATTGAGTATCTCATTTTCAACATTTGATAAACAATGTTGTATATTAATATCCAAATCTCAATCATTTGCATATTTTTTTTCTCGATCTCAAGTTTTATGTGCAATAATGTCATGATTCAAGCCTTGAAGGTGTCCCATTCATATCATGTGACTTTGAAAAATTGCCGCAACAACAAATGAAAATTAAAGGGTTAAGATCAATAATTTCACCTTTCCTTTTTTCACAAAATTGTTACGTGAGTAGTGGACCATTTATTTTTAAACATTGAATGATTTATGCTGTGTTTTACAAGTTTCATTTAATCATTGATTGAAAAGAAAAGAAAAAGCTAATTAAAGTAGTGAATTGAAATTATTTATTTATTTATTTATAATTTATTTGTATAGAAAGATACACAATAAAAAGTGGTGGGCAACAAAAATTAATATTACTGTTATCTACGTATGTTGGATTTAATGTTCAAAATCGAATTTTTATTGATATAAATATTAAAAATTTGTGTCACAATTTATGAAAAAATAGGGAGAGAGATCTCGTGTGTAGTTGTAGTGGCAACCGTATCCTTGTGATTATATTTGATCTCAAGTTCGACACCCCTTGCCACCAAAATGGTGGCCGATTTTCCGTTGTGCGTGGTGCCCCTCCTCCCTTTTCTAGGGAGCCTTTCTCTCACCGATAGAAATTCTAGTTTTAATCTAATTAAGAGTGTTCGATAATGTTATTTATACACATATTTATAATGTAATATGTAATTAAAAAAAAAAGTGATTGATGATATAAAATATACAACTAAATAATCTAGATATCTCTAATCCACCACCAACCAGAACGGTATCTCATATGTCAACCAAATCAATTTAATGGTATATTAAATTGCAGAATATCTGTGGAAGGTGTTCTGTGGTGCCACGTGGAGAGAACCTATAAGTACAATCTAATAAGAGTATAGAGAGAGAGAAGTGCAGTGGTCCTACACGCGACGTGAGATGCGTGTAGATACATGTGGTCATCCACCTGACCTCGCAACAGAACAAAAGCATAGCCAATCTTTATTTGCTGTCGATATTGTATTTTCCTAATTAATATATATATATATACCTACTAATTTATGTCGTTAATGGTATACCTAGATGCTTCTATTGGAGATCTTCTATTTATGCTTGGCCCCCATTTAGTTTCAATTGATTTTTTTATTTTGGGGTGTTTAAATATTGCTTGTCAATTATGTCCTATACTTGTTGTAATATTTTTTAGGGAAATTATCAAACATAACCATATAACATTGTCAAAAATTATTCTTAGTCGCATGGATTGTTAAAACGGTATATAAACAACTAATAAAATTTATTCTCACCCCGTAATCATGAAATTACAAAAACTACTTCAGTCTTTCTCACTTTTCTCTCTTCTTCATCTTTTTTTCTCTTTCATTTTTTTTTAATGAATAAAAAACAGTTTTTTTTTTTTTATTTTTTATGTAAATTTCGTCAAGGATAAAGAAATATAAAAAGAGAGATTCGTTGAGTGACGTTCCTCGAATGTTAGGGACTTTCAAACCGGAAGGAAGAAATCATGTATGTTCTCGATATTTATTAAATTGCGTAGAACTCTTACTTTAATTGCATAACATTATTTATATCATCAATATTTTTAATAGGTTTTAAATTAACCGACTATCATATCAATATTTTTAAAAGTAATAAACTCTTAGAAGTTTAAAAACTTGAACAAATTTGACATTTCATACCAATGTGAAATTTCGTAGCAATTATGTTTTCGCATTCAGATATACTTTATTTACTATTTATTTAAAAAAAAGAAAAATTTTATTTAGAATTTGAGTGTTATGAATCCAATGTTTAGATAGTTTAAAAGAAAATATAAAATCAAATTCACCGAAATTTACCTAAATTTTCTATTTATATATAACCTGAATTTATAACTTTAATGGTATAAAAGTGAAAGAGAAATTTATTTGTTACCAAGTACGTACAGGAAACATAAAATAACAAAAGCAAGTTAAAAGTATTCAAACAACGTTAAAAGATGCATGGGAAGCAGACACCGAATGTAGTTATGTAGTCCAACAGAAGCTGAAGAGGGGTTTGTTTTTATCGACTGAATTTGAAAAATGGCAGCCAATACCAGCTTCCAACGAATTTCCAGTAATGCGGACTATTCTCAATACTGATATGATCTGATAGCGAAACACTACTATAAGAGAGAGAGAGAAAGAGGGAGTTAAAGATAAAAGTTCACGTGAGAACGGTGGTTTCAAGGGGCGGGCCGTTAGGTCTACAGCTGTGTTTACTCATGAAAGTGACTGCCCTAGTGGCCATTATCTTATACTTCTAGGTCATATGTATTCGTCCACACGTCTTTTTGTATCATTGGTTTTTACACTTCGAGTGTATACGTTAAACCTACTAATATTCATCTACGTGACAATCATATCACATTATACGTTATGATACGTGATGCTGATCATATTACATTATATATTTTGAGCAATTTTAAGCTAATATAGTTTTCTAGCACATATTTGCTTAGCCAGATGTCTTTTTCTACGCTGGATAGAAGTGCATTGATTGTATACATCCAACTTACTAATAATGATTATTATGTTATAAATATTCAATTGTATTAAACGCT
The DNA here is from genome assembly GCA_019925255.1 of Litchi chinensis. Taxonomy (NCBI): domain Eukaryota; kingdom Viridiplantae; phylum Streptophyta; class Magnoliopsida; order Sapindales; family Sapindaceae; genus Litchi; species Litchi chinensis. The sequence goes on from CM034472.1 coordinate 11,367,372, forward strand.
TGTATCACATGATATGTTTGGAGTGGTTCCAAAGTAATACGTGACACTTCTATTTTATGAAGCACGGGCGCGGGACAAACACTTAAAAACTATCTCTATCTGTAACTGTAACACTTGAGAAAGCAAAGCAAAATGTGGGCCAAATTTTGCAAAATTTTCTTCAAGGGTGAAGTGCGTTATAGTGTCAGACTTTACTTGCTCCAGTGGAAGATTTTTAGTAGAAAAATATAAGAAAGTTGATGGGATATTTTCTACGATGGAAATGATTTTAAAATTGAATTCCAATTGAGTGATTTTTTAAATCATATTTAAGTTGGATTGTCATGTAATTATAATTATATATATAGATATATTATGCAATATTTTTCGACAGTTGGCTAGAAGAGTGGATATTAACAATGAAAACAAGGCCTAAGCAGCATTGTGATACTGTTTCTAGGTAATTAAGAAGAGAATACTTTTAAAACTCCATCAAAAGTGCAAACTAACCATTTGATTTTGAAATTAAATAAAACTCCCATGCAATTCATTAAAAGTTGAAACCCCTCTAGGTCTCCTTATTGTCGAGAGAAGGGAATCAAACCTGCCAATAACAAAATGCCAAGTGTTTTTGAAAATGTAGTACCATTTGAGACGAGTGTTGAGGATCACAGAGTTTCCTGATCCTGGTAAAGGGAGCGTACACTAGGTAAACATGACAACAATCCAACAGTTCCGAGTCCAAAGTTGTGGAATTTGTAAGCCTATGCTATGAAGCAACACAAGTACACTTTGTATGAATCAGTACGATAAAGCTGCAAAAAAGAAAAAAACACCAAATTAAAACATATTTTTATAATATCAGAAAAAGCTGTATGTATGACATTTAGAGAAGAAAACTTTTCACTCGTATAATTATGTAGGCATAATGAAACTCCAACTTCTATAATGAATGCCACAAAAAAAGCATCAACATTTGAGTTAGGAAGAAATAGAGTGAATATGCACTTGCCCATGATTTGAAAGTCAAAATTTTAGTCATGAGTGCAAATCTAAAAACTCTAATTATATTTCTAAATTCCAACAATTGGAGTGTTTACAATGTCATATTTATTACAATCTACCTAATTTTTAAATAAACTAACTATATTGAAGTAATTCAAAATAAGCGTATCATCTTTTAATAAGAGTGATTGACATTTTTTTATACGCTAAGATGTTGGGTTCAATTCTCACTAAACGCATTTTAAATCATGCGTGGATAGTTTTTTATTTATAAAAATAGATATTTAAACCGTATAACTAGTATATAAATATCAATAAGTTTTAATGCTACTTTAATTTTTTATTATGAGAATAGTTATCTTCTGTTTATGAGAATAGATTTTTAGATTATATAATTAATATACGATCTCGATAAGTTTCAATTATTTTGTAATTTATTTAGTATTAATTAAAAATAATAATAATTCAAAAGAAGTTGAAAATTTGAATGGTAGTAGAGGCGCGTGAAAGGTAGAAGTGAAAATGTAAGAAAAGGTGGAGTGTAGCGAAGAAGTGATAATCATCTACTCTGACTTGGGGTCTAGCTGCTTCAAAAGACAGTCAACGAGTAAGGTGAGTTTCGTTTCATTTCATCAGCCCCTAACCAACTACGTGAACGTGACCTTTTCAAGACAGCCAAATGCCCACTTGAATTACCTTCCCGCTTTTCGACATTGGAATCGGTGAAAAAGTATTCACGTTTCTCATGCCTCATTATAGTGACAAAGACGAATTCCCGTTACATCTCTCATATTTATCTCCCAATTACTTCTTTTCTTTTTTCGAATTTATAAATTTCAGAATATCCCATTTAAATGTAAGTGTAACACTATTACTTTTGTAATTTGGGCAGCAATGTAACTAGTAAATAAGGCTGTCCACTCACTGCTTCTCATAATTATGAGTTTCTCTCTCCTATGCACTGAAAGTTATATCTTTGTTCGATGTTGATTGATTTTTCTCATTTTAAAAGTTATTCTTCAAATCACGTTTAGATTCATATTTTCATCGGTTCCGATTGCCTTCGGCTAAATACTAGTTAATTGTTAATAAAAAAAATTACTTTATAAATCCCATACCATTACTTGTATATAAATGACCTTTTTATTATTGTAAAAATGACATTAAATTATTGTAGATATGTTGAATTTGACTATAACGTTTAGTTACATACAAATGGTGAAATGGCCAAAAAAAAAAATTTAAGTCAGGGAGTAAACCTGCCTTTTACAATAACTCAACGGTCATTCATATACAAATAATGGTTGTTAGGACTTAGGAGCTTTATATGAAGGTGCAAGTTGCCTGCAACTATTTACTTTACCAATATGACACTTGGAAGAGACCGTGTAGCAGCCACCCAGTTACAATAATATTTAAATATTTCAAGTTGTATTTAAAGTCTGATTAATTATTCTCAATTTTAATTATTTAACTTTTAGTTTTTATTATTAAATTAATTCATTTTTTATCATATAATATTATTATGTTTTAAAATCAACTCCAATTGCATCACAGATTTATCAGAAGAAAACCGAACCCTTAGTAGAATGTATACCCACGCCATTTTAATGACTACAAAGGTGTACAATCACCCTTATCAAACGGTATATCTTACTATACTTGTTTTGTTCTAAACAAAAATGTGCCTTTTCATCTTATCTAAATAGAACCTTGTAATAAATTACCTCAAATGCTTTTTTGATTCAAAAAATTAATTCCGTTCCAACACAATTGAACAATATAAACAAAAATATACAATTGTACAAAGCACATTCAAAATAAATAAACGCAAATTAAGATGATCATAACTAACAAATTTTACTGTTTATTCTTGACAAAACTTACCGAACTGTATAGACATAATGTTGACATTTAAAAGCAATCAAACGAACACACAAATTGCATATCCAACTTCCACTGTTGCACATAAGAGGGGATTCGATCTCTAAGAATTTGGTTTTTAATCCAATGTTGCTACAAGAAAAAGAAAATCTAATTCAGTTGATGATCTAAACATTAACAGACTCATGTCGCAGCATCCCGATTAAAATCACTAGCAAGCAATTGACTTGATTACTATTTCAACAGTTTTTTATGAACATGACATGTTTATTTGAAATTGAATTCATGTGGGTTGCATTGTCTCGATCAGACCACAATGTCGAAATTCACGGCCTACCTTTATTATATTCCAAACAGAATTTCTCATGTAGCTAAATAGACCAGAAAATGAATAAAGACAAGGCATGAAAACGACTGGGGTACATCCCCAGAAATGCCTTGTATACATTTATATGGTTCATTAATTTGCCTTCTATTTTCGATAATCATAGCTAATAAAATACATGCCAATAATTTTCGTCAACCGTACCTCAAATTCTACATTGGTAACATATTATGCAGAATCGAAGGTTATTTGGGCCAGAAAAGCACTCAAAAGGCATTTTAAGTGGTCCACCCGTGAATAGGTGTGGAACCCAGGTCTGGTCCAAAGAAGTTCACAATGTTAACAGACCCCAAATTTGGATATACTGCCTAGATTTCCACCTTACGTGGCTCCCAAAAAATTTGCCAGAACTGTGTTTAACCTCCAAATTTGTTTTCAACATAATATAGTCATCATCACTAGAAAACTAGAAAAGGATCTGCACCTGAGATTGCAAGGGTCCACAAAATCACGAGTATGATTAAAAACTTGATTCACTGAAAATGTGCCCACAAAAATCTTCCTTTTTTAATTAACTATATCACATTAGGCAGTATACTGTTCATTGGAAAGTAATAAATCAATCAGCAATCAAAGCACTATCTAGCTTAGTCTCTTTTAACCTTGTATAGTTGATCATGTTTTCGACAATTTAGAACAGTTGTAAGTTGATGGACACTACTTGACCACTCGTTGCTCACTTACAATGGGGGATGGCATCACAAGATTTGGATAACAAGTAGTCATGTCCAATCTTGAAGTGCGCTTTAGTTCTATAGGCCTTGAAGTAGCTTTGTTGAGTTAAACATCAGAAATATGCACCACACTTGTAGTAGCTTTGTCTTCCTTTTTAGATGCTTTCTTCCGCTTCCTCTCAGATTGGGGTTCTTTTGCTTTCAAATCATCATTGAAGGACCTTAATGAAGAAGCTACTTGTTCATTTCTATGTGCTGAAACCAAATTGCATCAATAATTAACATTCAGAGCAACTTAAACCAACTTGTTAATTTGAAAGTATAAATTAATACGTCATTTCTCTTGTCCTCTCCAACTCCAGGCATATCTGCCCTTCTCGCACACATATATACATATTACATATACATGCAAGTGCACGCAACAGCCAAAAGATAAACAGGAAATAAAATCAATGCAGAAACATACATAGAAGGGAGTGTAGTCACTGAAGGAATAATTCAGTATTCAGTTCTATCATTCAATTTTCAAGATCTTAATATTTCCTGCAAACTCATGGACATGAACAACTCACCAGCAAGTATGACATCTTCTGTGTTCACAGATTTGCGGTTAGCATGCTGTGCAAATAGTTCGAGGTCCTTTGCAAGCACTTCTGCATTTCAAAACAATGAAATACCGCAAAGGTGCACTGATAATGTATTATTGAAATGGGAAGAACAGTGTTTGGATAATTAGAAAGTATACATAGTATCTACAGTCAAGCAATGGTTATAGGGAGAATGTAAAAGTTTACAACATAATCAGCCATTACTGTAAGTTATTAACAGAGAAAAATGTCTTTTTATTATTTATTCTAATTAAATTGCGACTAAATACAAATTTGTTTACTAGCCAAACCATATCAAATTTGTAAGTATACTAAAATTTAAACAGACAATAGACAACCAATCAGGGTATGACATCATCTATATGTGCTCACAAATTATAGCAGCCATCTTCAACAATTGTTAACATCGCCAGGTCTACAGTTAAAATCACTGCTGCGAGAGGTGTTTTCAAGAAGTTGGTCAAATCAAACCCTAGGGGAACCTTGCATGTTATTAAAAACAAAATTATCCTATCAAAATATCATAGAACATTCCTGAGAAATAATAATTTAACAAAACAGTAAAATGATATTATAAGTTTTTCTCTCTCAAAGGCAAACTAAATTTTTTAAAATTAGAATAAAATTTGTAAGTCTTTGATTAGGTAAAATCAGATACTTGTTGTTTTTCATTTGTTTTTAATATTTTTTGAAAAACATTACTGAACGCATTCTTTGTGTTTTTAGAAAACAAAAACAAAAAACACCCTTAAAAAAATGGGTGTCAGACGGGCCTATGATGTAATAGTAAATCCATCCATAACTAAAATTAACATAATTAATTCACCCTGAGAAGAGAAAAATGGCCTGTAGTAACCATATTTTAGAAAATTAGAATACCACATACGCACCTAAATTTCTCAATTTACGCTTAACCCACCTCAAATTCTGTATTAACAACTTCCAACAAATCTAATATAAGAATTGCATAGAAATGTAATTATAATTAAAGTTGATACACTCAAATATCTACAATGAATGAAGTTATAGTAACTGAACAGTTTAAAATTTGCATTTTTTTAGTTACATAAGGTTAAAAGAAACCCTAAAATTGGCGCACATAAATTACATAACAAAAGAAATCGAAAGCAGATTTCATAAATCTTTCTTAATTTAACAGATGAGAGATTGAGAGTAATTCAATATGACAATATGAAATCAAAATAACTTTTACCTGTGTATTTGAAAGCCAAATCTGAAATACAAGCTATAATCGGTTCCGATATTTGCATGCCTCGTTTTTTAGCTGCTCAATCAAATAAAACACAACCAATTGAATTGAAAACGCGGCGTTGGATCGACTAGAGGTTAGAGAGTGAATATCAAAGGAAAGTGAGCAACCTACATTCGGTTTCGGCGATAGAGATAGTGGAGAGTCGAAATCGGTCTCTCAAGATATCGGTGAGGGACTCGTCCTCTTCGTATCTCTCTGCGTCGATTTCGTTTCCATCTCCTTCCATTGCAAGCCACTCTGGTTTCTCTGTTTGGTTATATGTGTGCATAGACGAAAAATAAAAAGCGCGGGAAATAAAAAGGTTGAAGTTAAACGTGTCGTTTTATAATTGAATGTGGGCTGGGCTATGCCTGTGGATCAATTAACCCATTGTCTTTTTATCGATTATTTTTTTGGTAAACCTTTTTCTATTAATTATTCTGACTTTTTAAATAACAATTTAATCAATTGATATGTAAGAATAAGAATAGTTACCTAAAATAATATGATTAGTGATGCAAATCAAATTTATCATACTATGTACAACAAATGCAGTTCAAATCTCTATCTTTCTTATTTTGAATATTTCTTTTTTTTTTTTTTTTTTGATTATTTTCTTATTGTTTTAGATAATTAGAAGGCAATCAGAATCTATTAACATTAAAGTTTCATTTGGTGTGCGAGATTGGATTAGATTATTTTTTAAGGGATTAGATTGGATTGGATAGGTTTGGATTTATTAATACTGGATGCATTTGGTATAGTTGAGATTGGATTAAAAATAATATTATTTCTTGTTTGATATATATGGGATTGGATAAGAAAAATTATATTTTATATTTAATTTTCAAATAATTAAATTTAATATTTAAATATAAATCCAATCCCAAAGTTTGACTTGGAGTTGGAGATCATCTTCAATTTTCATTTCTGGCCACAACTCTTCTTCTTCTCAATTTGACTTGCAGCATCTCTTATTCTTCTCCATTCGACTTGCAGCATCTATTCATTTTCTCTATTTCCGATCGCTACCACCTCTTTTCCTGCAAGACTTTTGTCTCTTCTGACCAATTTGACGAAAACAAAAATGAGCCTAGCAAAGAAGAGGCCTCCAACGAATTGAACGGTGAAGTTGCGGGAGGAGAGGGAAAGTCTGTCGCCATCGTCATTGATGCTGGCGATGGTCGTCGAGTTAGTGTAACGTCTCTGGTGGCGAAGAGGAATTTGTGGAGTTTGGACTTGGAGGAGAAAACGATGGAGATTTGGTTGAAGTCGAGGACGAGGTTGATATTGTTGTGGTCAATAGAGGAGGTGGAAGTGGTAATGATGGTGAAGACTGAAGACAGGGGATCAGATTCTTCTTTTTCTTTTCATTTTCTAGTTTCTGTTTTGTATATTTTTTTTCTTTGAAATAGTCCCATAGTTAGTGGGATTAATTAAACTCACGCTTCGGCGCGGATTTAATTACTCCCACTACTGTGGGACAAAGTTGAACATGAAATTGGATTTTATCCAATCCTGTGTTTGTCCAAACGCCGAATTGGACTGAAATTTAGCTAATCCCAGTCCAATTCGGCACTTCAAATGGGGCCTAATAGTAAAGATTTGTCCGGCCTTGCTGAGATTATGATAAAGACGGGGTTAAAAATCAACTTATATAACATTTGGAGAAGCCTACTTGTAGACTAGTTTATTAGGACTTGTCGAAATTACACATGCACTATTTTCGTTTTGGATTTTTTTTTTTTTAAATATAATTACAAGTTAATCAAAAATATATTAAAACCGATTGTCAATGTCGAGGATTTATTCAAATTAAATACGACATGTAGAATCTAAAAATATACTCTCATAACATATTTATATATTACCTGTTACTCTTATAATAATGCGAAGGAAAAATACACTAACTTCCTTCTTTTACCCTATTTGTTTAGTTATTTATTTGAAAGACTATACATGATGTAGCAACAACTTAAAAACAACCAAATTGAATGAATACATTCTACCATCAAATCATAGTTGTTTTACTAGATTAAATGAATACTTTATACCATCAATTGGATTGGAACCAAATATCTACATTATTTTAAATGCACAGTTGTTTTTTACTAATATAATCTAAAACCATTTCCTTGAATTTTACCGTGTACTTGAAAATTCTCGCCAGAAATTGTTGATTTTATAATCCCAAAAGTTACCAATAATATCGGACATCTTACCTGTTATATCTCAACTCATAATGTGATAATTGCTGAATGAATATGTTTTTCAAGTGAAATATAAAATCGTTAATAACTATTCATTAATTAATGAACACATCATAAATTTAGATCAAAATGAGATACAAAGAAGAGTTGTGTAGCATTACTTTGTGAGTTAAGCCAGCTAGGAGAGATCACTCTAATGAATAGTGGGAATAATAGAGGGCTGCATAATTTCATTTTCAGTTTGTTTCCTCTATACCAAAAATCATAATTTAAAAAAATGTCGAAAATTATAATGGGGTTTGGTGATAAAGTATACTCATTCAATTCAATCTAGTAATATTTTAAATTCGAATAGCCTCACCAGCCACCGCAAATAGAACAGAAAAAGAAAAAAGTTGAAGCTTATAATAGCTATCTGATGATTCTTTTGTCAAGATAATATGGAACCAATTTTGCATATGAAGAAACGTTGTTGCCACGAAAATTTGCCGGTTTCGGTTTCAGCCTCTTAAATAAGTGTCGACTTCCTACGGAACGGGCCTTCAAATGGTCATTTAAGTCCATTAACAAACTTACTATCCTGACTGCTACCAACTGTTCATATGTTTTTATTTTATGGACTAATGGACTGACCGGCATTTTCCTGCGCTTGAAAAAGACAGGAGTTAAACTCATCAATGAATGACATTAGGCAGACCTCAAAGAAATGCTCCCGTTTGAGATAAGCCAACATTTGCATTTGGCTTGAAATTGATCATATGAATTTCCAAAATATAAGCAGATGCAAGGAATCGACCTATAAAATTATGTAGTGATGCATGCCAATAGGCCATGACAGAGCATAAAAAAATTATAGAAACCCCAAAATCTGAAACTGGACAAAGAAATTGTCCATGTCTGAAGCTTACAAGACGCGACATTATCAAATACTACGAATATGTCATTAACTAATATTTTAAAGAAGGTAATGTGGTTTACCCCATATAGTTATTCTGGTTGATGTTATAACTTATAAGCAGGTTTGGAAGCATTTATTAAAAAAACCAAAACAATGGTTTGGAAGAAATTAGACCTTTTGGTGCAACCCAACCTGTCACCAGCAAGGTACACTCCCTTCTAGCATGTCTTTAATTCACATTTAAGACTCAATGAAAGGCAGTATTTCTCACTGTGCCAAAAAATAAGGTAACGTTTCAAGACAGGAAAGAATAAGATAATTTTATTTGACTGAAAGATTAAGGTAACACACGGAGAAAGAGAGAAAGAGAGTGTTCCATAAACCAAACAAGAAAGTGATGAACATATTTGGACAGTCAATTACAGTAGGGAGGAAAATTTTCTGTTTATGGTAGACTAATTAATGCACTGTATAGTATATTGACCTCTGACCGTTTAAAAAATTATTTCTAGATTGACCTTAAATGATACCATAATGAAGAGTGAGGTACCCTTTTTATTTAGTGTCCATAAAAGTGACTCTATATATGGATAAATCACTCACAGGATGGGGGTAAGGTTCATTATAAAATGGCCTTGATTGTAGAATGGAACGATTAGAGATTAGGCCCTAATTCATGCCACCGAAAACCTAAAATCTCACATATACGTGAATCTTTTCCTTTGTTTCTCAAGTTCCAAGTGGAACTTTTTTGTCTAAACAGACCTTCTACAAAGATTTTCCTTTGCCAACTGGCAATTGGCATGATAGTGGAGCCTATTGTGATGGAGCCAGAATCAAATGAGATGCAAGAGAATCCCAATTCCACGCCAAATGGATCCAAGAATGAAGAAGCAGTCGAGGGCTCTGATGAAAGAACTACTAAGACAACAAGGCACCCCAGATGGAGCAGACAGGAAACAATAGTTCTTATACAGGGCAAGAAGGCCGTAGAGAATCGTATACGAGGGATTCGAAAGTCTACTTCGGCCTTTGGGTCAGAACAGAATGAACCTAAGTGGGATTCGGTTGCTTCATACTGCAAACAGAATGGTGTGAACAGAGAACCAATACAATGCCGGAAAAGATGGAGTAATCTTCTTGTAGATTTCAGGAAGATCAAAACATGGGAGTCTCGAGTTAAGGAAGAGGTGGAATCATTCTGGATCATGAGGAATGATTTGAGAAAAGAAATGAAACTGCCAGGTTTTTTCGACAAAGAAGTTTATGATGTCCTAGACAGAGAATTCTTCGCCATGCCAGCAATTCCGCTGGCACTTGCTAAGACCATTACAGATGCAAGAAATGGTGATGGATATGACATTGTTGCAGTGCCAGAGGAAGAAGATGAAGACACAGAAGCAATTTTTGATAGCAGTCGACGAGCTGCAGCAGAAGATGGTTTATTTTCTGATTTTGAATTGTCTGAGCAGGAAGAAATTCATCATAGCCCAGAGAAGGAAGCAATCGCAAAAGAGAGTCCCGCCAAGACAATTGCTACTCCATCGCACACTTCAGGTAACAGAAAGTTAAATATATGTATCTATACCATGTCAATGATATCAAGCTGCACACAACAGTGACTTTCCAAAATCATATGCTTTCAGTCCTAGATCAAACAGATACACATACACAGACTTACGTTGCAAGAGATACTCATAACCATAAGTCTCAATCCTGAACTTGTGAAACAAATTTTTCTGGGGCAACTTTAGGCATATGAATTAAACAGAATAGTTTTACTCCATTCGTGATATCAACTTCTCTAACCTTGTTCCATAAGAGCAATAGGATTGTTTTGTTGAGTAGTGACTACAATTTTATTGCTTGCTTTGTTAACCCACATGTCAAGGCTAAATGGAATTTTGCTTACATTTGTACACGACTAGTGAATCTGAACTTTTGCTCTGATAAGCAGAGAAGAAGAACCAAACATTTGGCCTGGACAACTCTGAAAAAGGTAATGTCAATCCACCACATCATGACATTTCCTTTAACTGTTAGTGGCCCTCGAGACCAAAAACTGGCAAATATGTTATTAACCTTTCAGACGTATATTTTTTGCTTTTTCATTTTAAAATATCAGTTTGAGATCCTTGATTCTTGGAAACCCTGATCAATTTTATGAGACTATCAACTAACCCCTCTGTTTCTGCCCAAATATATTTTTGGGTCAAATCTATTTGTAGAGTATTCAATTATATTAATCCCCAATATATACCATCATCTACTTCATGAATTTATGATTTCAGGGATCCTGTACTCTACGGCCAAAACAACATTATAAATTTATGATGTCAGGGAATCTTTACTCTATGGCCAAAAAAACGATAAAAATACAGCCATTCACGGTTAATGTGGCTGTTCTTTTTTTTCTTATTCCATCCTGCAGATACAGGAAAAGAAAATTTTCCAGGCTCAAATGAAAGGAGAGGATCCACGTCACAGGAAAGATACAAGCGGAGGAGGTTGTCAATACATGCTAATGAGGACACCAGCACGGAGGACCGATTGATCAAGGTTCTAGAGAAGAACACCAATATGATAACTGCCCAACTCGAAGCACAAAACATCAATTCTCAACTGGATAGGGATCAAAGGAAGCAACAGTCTGATAGCTTAGTTGCTGCTCTCAATAATTTTACTGATGCTCTAGTGAAAATTGCTAATAAGTTATAAGTGAAAAGTTCTGAATTACAACAGTTTTTAAAAAACAAACTCTTTGAGCACATGAGATGCATCTAATAAATTTAATGATAGACCTCAGGCAGGCTTTTAATTTCATTTGCTAAATTTACTATTTTGTAACTTTATTCCTCTCTAATCAAAATCACTATTATGTAATGTTAAGAGTTTCTATTTTCACAAGAGCATTTCTGCTTGGTAATCTTACCACCAGTAATAACGGTAATCAATCCTTTCAATTTTGCATTAAAAGTTGGGTTCAAAGACATCTAAATATACATTACTTATACAAAATATAATATATAACAAACAGAGGAAAATTAGGCCTTTACAAAATGGAGAAAATCTTCCTAAACCATTCCTAGCAACAGATAAATTAAAATAACATAAATTTCAAATCTAACCTCACTTGCCTCTAAGCAGGAATGGCCTCAACGAGCCTAGCGAAGTAAAACTGAGTAGTGATTAGACCCCTCTTCCTTATCTTCCACCCAACCTTCTGTAGTGCCCTCTCCACATCTGCCTCAGCATGAAGATACGCTCTCGTTGCCTTTGAAGGCCCCGGAAACAACTCTCCCACCCTCTTTAGCAAATCGTAGTAAAACGTCTTGGGCGCAAAGCTAAGAATAAGTCTTTGCTCAGCCAACGAAGCCAGATGAGCAATCATCCCATCCGCTTTACTCTGTGGATAATGTATCAAAACATCCAAGCAGACTACCGTGTCATATTTCCCATTCAAACTCTCTAAATCCTTCACTTCAAATTTTGGCATCACCACGCCTCCTGCACCTTCACCAGACAATTGCTCTTCTGCCTGCTCAAATTCAGATCATAAAAATGCAAAATTTTATTGTAAATGACGTGACAAGTAATTTATAGGAGAAAATCTGCCACAGACTTTATCACAGCTGATGTGGTGAAACGGGTTTTCTCTTCTATCTTTCTTATTGGTCTTTTTGTTTTCTCTTAATTTTCTGATTACAGTGTCTCACCACATCAGTCATCAGACGTGCCATAGAAGATTTTTTGCATAGATTACAAAACGCATCTGAAAATACAAATTTTTATTACATTTTTCTGAGCTTCAGCGACCATAGCAGCCGAAATGTCACTAGCCGAAACAATGGCGCCTTCTTTGGCCAACGGAATAGAAAGAGACCCCGTCCCACAGCCGGCGTCGCAAACCGTCACTCCCTTCAACGGCCCTTCATCTGTCAACATAATCATCGCGTTCTCCACCGTCTTCGAGTGTCCCAACCGGATATCGAGCTGCCCTCTGTTGACGTCATCCGCCTCTCCATAGATCCTCTTCCACCGCTCGAACCCCGAGTTGTTGAAGTATTCCCTCACCACCTCCTTGTCTTCGCCGCCGACCTCCTCGGCCTGGAGCTTCCGGCGGCGCTCGGGGTCGGTGAGGGAGAGGACGGCGGCGAGAGCGGCGATGGAGCCGCCGCTGATGACGGCGAGGGTGGGAAGGTCGGCCTCGAAGGTGGTGACGGCGGTGGAGAGAGGAGGAATGGCGTATGACGGCTTGACGAGTGTCGTTTTGTGAGATGGTCTGCTGCGTTTTGGAGAGAGTATACGGTTGGAGTGGAAGGGAATGTGAGAGTAAGAGGAGAGTGAAGCTGAGAATGCCATTTTTTATTTTAAAGAAATAGATCTTTATTTTTCAAAAATTTTTAAGTCTCCGGCCGGCGAGGAGATAGGAGCGGTGGTGGTTACGTGGCGAGTGGAGAGTGGTTGAATGGATACTGTTAGTTTGGAATTGGAGATAAGATAGAAATCATGGTTGGTTGATGCCCGTGGTCCCCGCCTTGTTTTGGCGCCTCTTCGGTTCTGCTATATGACTTTTATCTTCTGTAGTTAGTTGTGTTCATGAATTGTTTCATGCCTTTACGTTGAGATTTACTTGGCGGATTTTTTCCTACTTTTTCTTCTTGGTCAAGCAAAATATATATGTATATATATTTGAGTACTCTTCAAAAAGAAAATTACAATTTGTAATACAGAATGTTGAACTAATATATAATACAATCATTAAAAGTTAAACAAATAGAGTATCAATTGTTTTTTTTTTTTTTAAATATTATGTTCTCTTTTTTTTATTTAAAAGCATAATAATTTATTTTCATTTGATGTAAATTGACCTATACTTACTATTTTACAAACAATTTGGATAAATCTACCTGAAAATATTAATTTCACCGTTGTCGATATATCATTAATAAAATTGAGTGAAGATGGTTTTATTTATACAATATAGAAAATAATGATGTCAATTGTCAAGTATTCTAATTTATTTTTTCAAAAGAAAAATATTCTAATTTATTTATTTTTTTGAAAAATTATTCGAATTTTTATTCAATTGATGTGTGACATCATATTGCCATATGTTTATAGTGCTCCATAGTAAATAAAAAAAAAAATTCTTTGTTTTAAATGACAAGGACCACATTACACAGTCAACTAATACGGCCAACGCTCCAGTACAATTATAGGATAAGGACCGTCAGAAATTATTGTTTGGTAAACTTTATTTTATATATCCTTTTTAGCCACATTTTTTTGGAAAACTTCTTTTTAAAAAAAAAAATCGAAATTGATGACCAACCGAGATAAAAATATCGTGTAACGATCCAAAAAATTACCGCCAGCTGCCAAAGACCATTTTTTGGTAAACTTGTTAACATGAGTTTATCGGGACACACTACCAGACCATATCAAAAAAACTAAAAAATACTAATTAACTTATTAAAATGCAATAGCTTTCCATTATTTTTAAGTTAATAAATAATTTAAAGATTTAACAAAGCTAACCAATCATTCTGAGTTGACGAATACAAACAAATTAAAAGATGACGAATCTCCGTAATAAGTATTTTTTTTTTTTAATGGTAAGAGATAATTAAATTCCCATTTCGACACTCACGGGAATGAACATTTTCAAATAAAATGAAAGAATTTAGTGGATTTAAGAATCAGCATTTACGGGAATGGGTTTCTCTCTCTGTTTTATCATCTAGCAAATGAATTTTGATAATTTTTTAAGCTGAAATAATGTTTAAATCTAAAACCAAATAATATCAAGTTTTAAATTAATAATATTATATATTTTAAAAATTTATCTAAAATAAATAATTATCATGTTAATTTTAAGGTGAAGTGACGATGATATAATAGTTAAATATAAATTTATCATTTGATCTGAAAAATGGATTTGTGTAAATTTTTTGGGTTGGCGTCCGCGCCGACAAACGGAGTTTCGCATCACTTCTACCGGTAAAACTTAGTGAGCTGATAGAGTAAAACTAAAACGACCGAGTCTTGAAATAGAGGTAGCAGATAAAGCTAACCAGTGAGTTGTGAGCCACTTTTCCTCGCAACCAGCCAAAGAACAAGACTTTAATAATGATATAATGCGCATGAAGCTTGCAAACCTCAACATCGACACAGACATCTAGTTAATATTCTGCAAGTATAACCAAACATTCATTAGCCGACAACACAAGCGTGGACTGGAGATCATCTTTAAATATTCTCGCTTCACATACCAAATCCATACAATATTACAACTAAATGCCACTACCTCTTCTTCCTTATATTTAAAATCATCATCAGTTCACTCACAGCTCGTATTCGTGATATGGCGATTCAGTACTACTGTTGCTTGATTATACTCTTCTGGCTGTGCGCTCAATGCGTGGAGTCCAAGTACATGGTGTACAACACATCGGCGGGGTTTGTTCCGGGGAAGATCAACGTGCATTTGGTGGCTCACTCGCACGACGATGTCGGTTGGTTGAAGACTGTGGATCAGTACTATGTTGGCTCCAATAACAGCATTCAGGTTATAATTTTCTATAATAATTGAACTTTGAAGTGTTTTATTTTATTTGTTTTTTAATGATCAATGGTGTGTATATGTGCAGGGGGCTTGTGTGCAAAATGTGCTCGACTCTATAGTTCCCGCACTGTTGGCTGATAAGAATCGCAAGTTCATTTATGTTGAACAGGCAACTACTTAACTATGTCCTTTTATTTTTGTAATCAACTTTCAAAATTAATTTTAGTTTTTGCTTCTCCAATCAATCAGAGTGACTTTGGGTTTGCTTGTTAACTAGTTTTGTTTTCTCAATGTTACGCAGGCATTCTTCCAGAGGTGGTGGAGAGACCAGAGTGAGGAAGTCCAGAATATAGTGAAGCAGCTTGTCAACTCCGGTCAACTTGAGTTAATGTATTTAACAAAACACAGTGCTGAAATCCATATAATGAGAAATCCTCCTTGTGGATACTTTTATAATACGTTATATGTTAGTTTTAGTTACTTGCTTGTGAACTTAAAATAAAGACCAATATTTTGAAGGTAATTTTTGTGATCTGGTATCTGAGTGCTTCATTATTTGGGTGCAGAAATGGAGGTATGTGCATGCATGACGAGGCAAGCCCGCATTACATTGATATGATTGATCAGACTACTCTTGGGCATCGATTCATTAAGGAAGAATTCAATGTGACCCCAAGAATTGGTTGGCAAATTGATCCTTTCGGACATTCTGCTGTGCAGGCTTACCTATTGGGGGCAGAGGTATGAGGTTTGGTTTTGACTCTTCATTTCTAGCATCTTTTAGAGCATATTAGCAAATTGTCATTTTATAGTGATGGACAAATCAAGCTCATCAAAAGAAGCCTTGTTGGTGGTCTAGGTTGGATTTGACTCTCTTTTCTTTGCACGAATTGACTATCAAGACAGAGCTAAAAGGAAAAATGAAAAGACTCTTGAGGTTGTCTGGCGTGGCTCTAAGAGTCTTGGTTCATCTGCACAGGTGAGTAACTCAAATGAATTGGTTTAGATGTTTTTGAATTCATTTGTTGGTTAATTTGTGTTCAAATTATGTTTTTGTTGTTTCATTGTTTCAATTTTCAAAGGTTGTTAAAAGTGTGTTTGCTGATGTCATTGGTCACTTTTAGATATTTGCTGGTGCTTTCCCTGAGAATTATGAACCTCCAAATAAGTTCTACTACGAAGTTAATGACGATTCCCCTATCGTCCAGGTAATGTCTTTGACTTAATCATTACTGTCCCTAAACAATTATATGTGCACTTCTGATCTTTTTGTTTCTCTCCTGACCTGAAGGATGATATGAATTTGTTTGACTACAATGTCCCAGTGCGTGTCAATGAATTTGTGTCTGCCGCAATAACACAAGTAAGTTGGGTGGTTTTTATGTCATATATATATATATATATATATATATCTCATTTTAAAGTTATGTTGGCATATACTTGAGATTTATTCCTCAGCTTTTATGCATTCTCTTAGACTATCCTGCATGTTTTTCCAGTCTCAAATGAAAAACAACCAAAGGTTGTAAGCTGTTGTCTATAAAAATGCATTTAAAAAAAATTCTCATGTGGAGATTTTCTAACATGATTGATTTCTGATGACATTTCTTTATCTTGGTAATGATTCTCAAAACATGCAGCTGCAGCTGTGTCACATTTTGATTTTTCAGAATAATGTTGTTTTAATTGATGGAAACTGCTTTGGTAAATTTCATCTGAACTTTAATCTTCCTCTTTTACAGGCTAACATTACTCGTACAAATCATATCATGTGGACAATGGGGACAGATTTCAAGTATCAATATGCACACACTTGGTTCCGGCAGATGGACAAGTTCATTCATTACGTCAATCAAGTTAGTCTCATTCAAACTTGTTTCTTGTTTGTTGCAAATAAAAATTTGAAGCTGAAAGTAATCATTTTGTCGTCGTATCAGTAATTTTTTAAGTTTCGTTCAGATAAAATAATTTTGTACACCAGAATACTTTGTTTTCCGTGTTAATGGAAATGCGTGTTTGAAATGAATGCAGGATGGGCGTGTTAATGCCCTATACTCAACCCCATCGATATACACGGATGCAAAATATGCAGCAAATGAGGCCTGGCCATTGAAAACTGAAGATTATTTTCCGTGAGTTTAAAGTAGAATATAATTACATACAGCCATTAATCTTTTGAAGTTTGTTTGGAATTTAAATGCATGCATTTATCAGATATGCAGATCGTGTGAATGCTTACTGGACAGGATATTTTACAAGTAGGCCAGCGCTCAAACTCTATGTTAGAACAATGAGTGCCTATTATTTGGTAAGGCTTATACTACTATCTACTTTACGTTGCAAATCTTAATGTAAGTTCTTAGATATACTTAATAAATTAAGAATTCTCCTTTGGTTCCAACACATAAACAGGCAGCAAGGCAATTGGAATTCTTCAAGGGAAGGAGTAAAGCTGGACCCAACACTGACTATTTGGCTGATGCTTTAGCACTTTCTCAACATCATGATGCAGTTAGCGGTACAGAGAAGCAGCACGTGGCTTATGATTACGCGAAACGATTGTCAATTGGCTACGTGGAGGTTCAAATTAAACCTTCTGAATTTCTTATATAACTTCCTTTCTATATTTTTAAGCTCTAACGCTTCTCATTTGATGATGCTTGCAGGCTGAGGAAGTTGTTGCAACATCACTTGCCTGCTTGGCAGAGTCAACTTCAAAAACTGGTTGTGGAAATCCAGTGACAAAGTTTCAACAGGCAACAAGCTGCTCCTTTTACTGTGACTAGACTATCAGTCTAAGTTGCTCTGGCTCACCATAATTTTCAATTTTAGTGTGTTGCTTGTACTGATTTTAGATTACGGATATAGCTTTTGTGTTTATAGATGATTGATTACTTCAAAGCCCCCACAAATCTTCTATATAGGGAAAGATAGGGGACGTACTAACTTTAATAATGCATAACATCTCATAAGTAATTGTCTTTTAATATTTGCATGGTTCGAAGATTCTTGTCAAATCGAAGAATCAATTTTCATTCAAGTTCAACCAAGTAATATTGTCTGATCATCATTGTAAAAGATACGAATATATGTGCTGAAGTTTCTCAACCATGATTATAAGATCAAATGGTTTTTGACAGTGCTTATGAAGATGATTTAATCATGAGTGTCATACTTCATATACCTTTTTATTAATTGTTAATCATTTAGTAGATAGTTCGTTTAGTGCCTAATTTTGCTGATGCAGTTATTTTGCCCAAAATTTTAATTCATTTTTTCCTTTCCTTTTTGCCCTTACAGTGTCCACTTCTGAACATAAGCTATTGTCCTCCATCAGAAGTTGATTTGTCCAGTGGGAAAAACCTGGTAAGGAGACTACTTAAAATGAATTGTTCCTTGAATAGCATTGATTTTTAGAAGAATTATACTCATTCTACTTGAAATGGGTAAGTTTTAATACATTCTTTTCTGCAGGTTGTTGTTGTGTACAATTCTCTTGGATGGAAACGGGAGGATGTTATACGAATCCCTGTGAGTGATTTTAATTCACTTTATCTATGATAATTTTCAGCCAATAAGATCTATAAGAGATCTTTTTAGATCTCTGTTGAGAACCTAATTATAGATCAAACAATAAGCTCTAACCGTCCTAACTCACGCCTCATATTAGGTCAGATATAAAACTGCCTTGTGTCACAGGATGCAAGTCGCGTTGACCTCTGTTTCAGCCTTTCAGACCTTCACCCAATGTTCTCATCAATATCTTAGTAGTTTCTGTTGCGTTTGATTATGTGTCCCTGTTCTCTTGCTTTTTTTTTTTTTTTTTCTAGGTAATAATAGGCATAAAAACTTACATATACGCATACATAGATAGACTGTAGACACACACGTACTCTCACACAGACACTGGTGACTAGTGTTTAAACATTCATACAACTTGAAGGAACATTTTCTTCATCCTGGTCTTTCTTCTTCCTCTTTTTTTTGGGTTATGAATCTTCATATCCTTTCTAAAGATGATATAATTGTCAATTTTTCTGAATACTTTACTTGTCTTGAGACCTTTGAATATATAGCAATCATACAACATGATTCTCTCCTAATTACAATGAGATTTTCTCTCAATTCCACCAATTTCTACCAAGATATTCTCTCAATTACTATCAAGATATTCTGTCAATCTTCTAAATTTGGAAAGCTAAATATACAACTAGCAAATCTATCAATTACTATTAACATCAAATCTGTCAATTACTATTAACATCCCCCCTCAAATTGATGCGGATGGATCAAAAAGCATCAATTTGTCAATCATGAACTGATGTCGATGTCGAGTAAGAGCCTTTGTGAACACATCAGCCGTCTGAAGATCAGTAGAAATATGAGGAAGAGTAATCACACCACTATCGAAAGCTTCACGTATGGAATGACAATCTACTTCAATGTGCTTGGTCCGCTCATGAAAGACCGGGTTAGCAGCAATCTGAATAGCACTTGTGTTGTCAGCATGAAGCGGAGTAGGTTGATGCTGAGGAAAACCAAGTTCTGCCAACAACCCACGAAGCCACACAATCTCAGAACAGGCAGAAGACATAGCACGATACTCGGACTCAGTAGATGATTTGGAAACGCGAGGTTGTTTCTTACTTTTCCAAGAGATAAGAGCATTTCCAAGAAACATACACCACCCTGTGACAGAATGACGAGTGTCTGCACATCCTGCCCAATCTGCATCACTATAAGCTGCCAACTGAATAGGAGATCTAATCGGAAAGAACAACCCACGTCGAGAAGTCCCCTTGAGATAACGAATTATACGTCGAACAGTAGCAAGATGAAGGTGGCGAGGTGCCTGCATAAACTGACTAACCTGTTGGACAGCAAAGGAAATATCAGGTCTAGTTATCGTTAAATAGTTTAAGCTTCCAACCAATTGCCGGTAAAAAGATGGATCAGAAAGAAGTTCCCCATCTTCTTGTCGTAGTTTCGAATTCACCTCCAAAGGTGTAAGAACCGAATTTCCTTCCTGAAGACCAGCCAAAGTAATCACCTCCTGTGTATACTTGTGTTGATGCAAATATATCCCTTCTGGTGTAGACTGAACCTCAAGACCGAGAAAATATTGTAGATGACCCAAATCTTTCATATGAAAAGAAGCCTTAAGGTGCTGTTGTAAATCGGTAATCAATTGTAAGTTTGTGCCAGTAATCACAATATCATCCACATATACCAAAAGCAAGACAATCCCTGTAGTAGTCTTTCGAAGAAAGAGA
The DNA here is from genome assembly GCA_019925255.1 of Litchi chinensis. Lineage (NCBI taxonomy): Eukaryota > Viridiplantae > Streptophyta > Magnoliopsida > Sapindales > Sapindaceae > Litchi > Litchi chinensis. Next base: position 11,388,108 of record CM034472.1, read on the forward strand.
GATGAATCAAACTTGCTTTGAACAAAATTGAATTCAAGCAGAGTGGAACGAAACTTATCAAACCAAGCACGCGGTGCTTGTTTTAATCCATACAAAGACCGTTTCAGGCGACAAACATCTGAAGATGGTATAGAAAACAGACCTTGAGGAGGAGTCATATAGATTTCCTCCTTGAGGTCTCCATGTAGAAAAGCATTCTTAACGTCCATTTGCCAGAGAGTCCAGCCTTCGGAGGCAGCAATGGCCAAAACTGTCCGTACCGTAGTCATCTTAGCAACAGGCGCAAACGTCTCCTCATAATCAACGCCATACTCCTGGCGATTTCCAAGGGCCACGAGACGAGCCTTGTATTGTTCTAAGGAGCCATCTGAGCGGAACTTAATTGAGTAAACCCATTTACACCCAATAGGTTTCACACCTGTTGGACAAGACACAATATCCCAAGTGTGATTTTCTTATAGTGCTTGAAGCTCTTCTTGCATAGCTTGCTGCCAACATGCATGCTGAGATGCCTGAGAATAAGAACGAGGTACGGTGATAGTATCCGTAGTAGCAGTGAGTGACATTTGAGGAAAACCATACCTGTCTGGTGGTCGGATAACTCTACTAGATCTTCGAAGTTCAATATCTACCGGATCAGGTGGGGAATTAGTGTCTGGAAGGGGCGTTGCTAGCTGTGGATGACGTCTCTGGTACACAAGACCTGGCTTAAAACGTTCATTATGTGACACATCATCAAAATTGGGAAGTATGACAAGATCAGGTGACGAAGAAATGTGCGATTGAAAGAAATATTGATTCTCGAAGAAAATCACATTTCTGGAGACTCGAATTTTATTAGCAGTAGCATCAAAACAAACAAAACCTTTCTGAGCAGCATTGTATCCCAAAAAAACACATCGAACAGATTGAGCAGCAAGTTTGTGACGTTCTACAGGTGGTAGATGAACAAAACAAACACACCCAAAAGTATGAAGAGACTGATACTCAGGATGACTACCAAACAGACGGAGATAAGGAGAGTCATACTGCAAGGTTTGTGTAGGCAAGCGATTGATCAAGTAAACGGCAGTTGACAAGGCCTCGACCCAAAATTTAGATGGAACAGAAGATTCAATTAACAGAGTGCGAACAATATTCAAGAGATGGCGATTCTTACGCTCAGCCACCCCATTTTGTTGTGGGGTGTAAGGGCAAGATCGTTGAGAAATAATACCCTTTTGCTGTAAGTATTTCTGAAAATTGTGAGACATATATTCCCCCCCAGAGTCAGAACGTAATACTTTAATACATGTAGAAAATTGTGTTTCAATAAGAGCAATAAAGTTCTGAAACACTGAGAACACATCGGCCTTAGATCGAAGGAAATACACCCAAGTAAAACGACTATAATCGTCGATGAAAGTCACAAAATACTTGTACTGAGCATGTGAAATGATTGGACTAATACCCCAAACATCAGAATGAACGATTTCAAAACATTTGGTAGCACGACTGCCATGTTTAGGAAAAGGTAAAATCTTGCTTTTGCCAAGTTTACAAGCATTACAATCTAAACACAAATTTAGAGACGAAAACTGATCTTTATTCCCCAAATGACCATGTTTTATTAAATGTTGCAAAACTACAGAATTTGGATGGCCTAATCTTTTATGCCATACTTCACTTGCATTACCTACTGCAGTACAGATCAAAGACATTAAACTAGGAATAGAAAAATGGAGAGGAAATAAACGTCCCACTTTAGGCCCCTTCGCGATCACTTTCCCGGATACCTGATCCTGCACAATACAACCATCACGAGAAAAATTAACATTACAATTAGTATCCACCAATTGACCGACAGAAATCAAATTCGTAGACAACCCCGGTGACACAAAAACATTCCTAAAACCATGTCCTAGATTACCAATAGCAGTAATAGGAAGCGTACTTCCATTGGCAATCTGAATGTGTTGAGCACCCTCATACTTACGAATATCATGTAACATATCTGTGTTTCCAGTCATATGGTTTGAGGCCCCCGAATCCACAAACCAAGAAGGTGTGAGTTTAAGACCCTTACCTTGAAGTCCAAGAGCAGAGAAAGCTGAAATAATCATTTGTTGTACCATATCAGGTGTCACTGCAGATTGATTAACACCAGCTGATCCAGTCGAAGTGATTGCAGCATTTTGTGAAAGATCTGATGCCTTTTGTGGGGTTTGAAGAGCTGCATGAAATGCTTGTGTCTGCTTGTTTTGAGGTCGTATTGCACATTCTTTAATGAAATGGCCATTCTTTTTGCAATAATTACAGAATTTCTTGCTACAATTTCGTGCAATATGCCCAAATTCCTTACAACTGTAGCATTGAATTTGTGATTGGTTTCTTCCTTTTCCCTGAGCGGCATAAGCCACATTAACCACCTCGGAATGAATCTTATCTTGTTTCATTCCAAGTTGAGTGGCCAGTCGCTGCTCCTCCCTTAATAGTTCACCAAGACAAACATCCAATGAAGGAACGGGATCACGATTTAACAAACCTGCCCGTGTAGTCTCAAATTCTGATCTCAACTTCATCAAAAACTGATCTCTTTGACTTGCTGCGTGTACTTCTTGAAGTGCTCCTAGTGCCTCTTTAGGAACCTTGGCATGAACAATGCTCGAATACTCACTCCATAAAGTAAGAAACCCACCATAGAATTGTTCAATGGACATATTACCTTGGCTGTAGTTTGCGATCTCCAACTCCAATTGAAACCTTCGAGCATTGTTATCTTGATTGTAGATACGCTTCAGATACTCCCACATCTCTTTAGCCGTTGTAAAAGAACGAAGATTATTCACCATGTGAGGCTCAATAGATCCCAACAGCCAAGATACAATTCTGGCATCTTTGCTTTCCCATTGATCAAGATCCGTTTCGTTGATTGGAGCTTTACTCGTGCCATCCATATGGCTCCACAGCCCTTTCCCTTTCACATACATCTTAAATTGAAACTCCCAAGCCAAGTAATTTTTTCCATTAAAACGCACAATTGTGTTTTTGTCTTCTTTAGACATCATGAAACTATAGAAAGAATTCAAGAAATTCGTAATCCACAAAATTACCTTCGAACTCCAAAATAGAAAGCTACAATATAGCCTTCTAAAATCCTCCAAGAAAGCCTACCACCAAGAGCCAAAGAACCCAAGAAAAAACGAAATCCAAAAAAAATATGAAACCAGAAGACTATGAGACTCAGCAAAATAGATTTGGTTCAGAAGAAAGCTCTGATACCATGTCAATTTTTCTGAATACTTTACTTGTCTTGAGACCTTTGAATATATAGCAATCATACAACATGATTCTCTCCTAATTACAATGAGATTTTCTCTCAATTCCACCAATTTCTACCAAGATATTCTCTCAATTACTATCAAGATATTCTGTCAATCTTCTAAATTTGGAAAGCTAAATATACAACTAGCAAATCTATCAATTACTATTAACATCAAATCTGTCAATTACTATTAACAATAATTGGGCAAACGATGAACCTTCCACTACCTTTCTCTGTTTACCTTAGTGTATCTTCTCAATTTGGCTAACTTGCTGCAGGTTATTAGTGAGCATGTTACTGTTAAAGATTCTGGAGGAAAACAAATTGAATCACAGATTCTGCCCCTAGAAAAGCCTTATATAAGCTTAAGGACCTACTATTCTAAGGCTTATCTGGGGAAGTCCTCACGTGTGACACCAAAATATTGGCTTGCATTTACAGCGTCTGTACCACCTCTTGGTTTCAATACTTACATCATCTCAAGTGCCAAACAAGCAGGTTACAACTGTGACTGCCAAATATTGAAAATAAAGATGCAATCTATACAAATTCTAGAATTCAACAACTTTTCATTATCCTGATGTTGAGTTGTATTTTATGTTCCACTTTGTGATTGCAGCTTTTGTGTCAAAGAAAACAGTTTACAAGTCAGAAGTCCGTCAAAATGATAAAGTACAAGTTGGACCAGGAAACTTAAGACTCATATATTCTGCCAATGAAGGAAAACTTATTCAATTCATCAATGGTGGGCGTTCGGTATGTTATTTGGTTGGCAATTGACTATCTCTTTAGCTGAAGAAAATGTATAGCAACGTGTTACTTTAATTTCGCTTCTAAATTAAACATTTGTTGGAATCTGATTGGAATTTTTCATAATTGAAGGTCAACAAATTGGTAGGGCAGTCATATAGCTTTTATTCCGGTTATTTTGGAAACACAACTAAAGATTCTCAGGTATTTTTCTAATTCACTTTGGTGGATTGTTTTGGCAAAATGTTGGAAATGAATGTTCTAATTTGATTCTGTTGAAGTCCTCTGGAGCATATATCTTCCGTCCAAATGGTTCATATCCCATCAAATCTGAAGGACAGGTACACAAATACTTCGAAGCATTTGTTAAAGAACAATACATTTAAAGACCATGATTCGCTAAGGAGATGTCTGGAATTTCAGGTTTCTTTCACTGTTTTGAGTGGACCATTATTGGATGAAGTACATCAGAGGATCAATTCATGGATATATCAGGTGAATTATCTTGTCCCACAAGGATTAATTAGCCTTGTTTACTTCTCTACTAAAGCTTTTGGTCTTCTTTTTTGACATTAGAAGAATAGTGAAAACCATATTAAGAAGTAATCATGCATTAATTTTATGGAAATGACTTTTCAAATCGAAGTAAGGATGTGGGTCAACTAGGCCTAACGCATTACAATTCTTTATTTTCCTTGAGGAGGGAGTATTCATACGATGGTAAGAATAAATAGTATTAGATATTGTTACGATTTAACATAGAGATTAATCAGTTTGTAAAGGCTTAATTAAGTTAACTGTATGCAGCACCGCTCTGTCTTTGAACTTAATCAGTATTTGTTTCCATTTTAGAAGGAAAGAAGTGAATCAGATTCGAACAAAAGAAAAGAATCTTATATTGACTAGTATTGTGTCAGCATTTTTTTTTGGTTCTGATATACAAACTCTTTAGACCTTGAATTCATTATTTGTCCAAATAATGCTAGTTTGAGATTTTAGATGAAGTGGTTGTTTGAAACACTGCAAGAACAAAAAGATCGTATGTTACATGCATGAGGGGGAGCATGGAAAGTATTTAAATGTATTACCTTTTTATTGATTTTATATCTAAGCATTTTAGAGTATTGTTCTTTTTTTTTCCACATCTGATGCTATTGATAACTAAACATTGCATGCATAAGCAGGTCACTAGAGTGTACAAGGAAAAAGAACATGCTGAAGTTGAGTTCACTGTAAGCTTACTTGATATATTCTTGTGTGGATTTGTATATCTCACTTGAGATAGTATCACAGCAGAGTCCACAATTTCAATTTGAGACTTGTGTCAACAAGAATGTTCTCAATTTCAGGTAGGGCCTATACCTGTTAATGATAAAATTGGCAAAGAGGTTGCAACTCAGATTACGTCAAACATAAAAAGCAAGAAGATATTCTATACAGATTCCAGTGGGCGTGATTTTATCGAAAGGGTATATAGCCTGCTTTCATTCATATATTCCAAGCTATTAGATTCAGTTGATTCAGAAATTATCCTTACACTAGAGATATTACCCTTTGGTAGATTCGAAACTATAGAAAAGATTGGGACCTGGAGGTGAATCAACCTGTGGCGGGAAATTATTATCCAGTAAGTTAAACCACTGGATCTTGTTGTCCAGATTGTTGGACTTAATATATATATTTTGCTGAATACCTTTATTCCTCAGTTCTCTTCAATTTTGGTCACAGGCTTCTGTGAGTCAATAAAAGTACATATATCGTGATTGGTCTCTTTCGGAATAACATTACAGAGTTTGTTTTGTTCTCCTTTCAGATTAATCTTGGACTGTACTTGAAAGATAGTAACACGGAGCTCTCAGTCCTTGTAGATCGATCTGTTGGGGGGTCCAGTGTTGTGGATGGGCAACTGGAACTAATGCTCCACAGGTTTAGTCCTGCTTCATATCTGTATCTGTGTATACTTATATTCTTCATCGTCAGGAGAATGCAAAATGGAATTTCCTTCTATTTGCAGGAGGTTACTTCATGATGATGCAAGAGGTGTAAACGAGGCACTGAATGAAACAGTTTGTGTTAAGAACAAATGCACAGGACTTACTGTAAGCATGCTCTTGAATGACTTATGGTCTTTGAATCTCAGAAACACTATACTGCTCGATTATCATTTTCTAACTAACATGCATTTACAGATTCTTGGGAACTATTACCTCAGAATAGATCCTTTAGGAGAGGGTGCTAAATGGCGTCGAACATTTGGCCAGGAAATATATTCTCCTCTTCTGTTAGCCTTTGCAGAGCAGGTCATGTTTAAAATTTGAAGTATTCTTACAGTCAGTTTAGTCTATTAGTTACTGATATATGTTGGCCAATCTTTTACAGGATGGAGATACTTGGGCAAATTCTCATGTAGCAACCTTTTCAGGGATGGATCCTTCTTATGTTTTACCTGATAATGTAGCCATGATAACCCTCCAGGTGTATATTCGTCATCCTTACCATCACTCTATACCATCGTATTGTCTTGGACTTATTTATGAAAATGTTAAGTTTATGAATAAAGACAAATGGGCACAAGTTGTCTTCAGGCGGTAAAGTCCCATACAATATAATGAAAATGTGATCCAGGAGATAATTTTGTTTCTTGCCCAGTTCCAATAAATTGAAGAAGCATGAAAAACAGATGAGTGTATATCAATCCCCTGAGTTGAAAACTCTACCTTTTCACAAAATTCTGCAGGAGCTGGACAATGGGAAAGTTCTCCTTCGACTGGCTCACTTATTCGAGGTTCATATTTCTTTCATCTTCTTATAGAATCAATCCAATATCTTAGTATCACTAAAATAAATTGTTATCATTTTTGAGATATGTTGGTTACTGTTTAAGTCTCATGCGTGCTATCATGTTTGTAATGAAATTACTACATATATAAAGTCAATGTTTTTTAATGTGTTAGTTTTGGCAAGTTTTGCATGTTGCTTTTACACATTCGTCTCAGTCAGCAAGTTATGGACGATCTTGAATTCCTTCTGTTCAACCATTAACTTTTCTTGTCACTTAAGTATAATTTCTTCTTGATGGAAGGAAGCAGTTTAATTAGGAAGGCCATTCATATATATTCCTCAAATATAAAATTTTGAATCCCCTTTATGAGCCTCATATGAAGAGTTGATTCAACAATATATGACCTCAGGATAGATTCATTTACAGTTTTTGATTAATTTCCCAATTGTAATTTTTTTGTGGTGTTTCCAATGCAAGATTGGAGAGGACAAGGATCTCTCAGTTATGTCAAGTGTGGAACTGAAAAAGGTGTTCCCAAACAAAAAGGTAGAAGCAAGTCAATGCATATCAATGTATTTGTTCGCTTAATGTTAAGCCACTGATTATTCTTATGATGTTTTTATGTTTCATTTCATTCAGATAAACAAAATAACAGAGATGAGTTTATCTGCCAACCAAGAAAGAGCCGAAATGGAGAAGAAGAGGCTGGTGTGGAAAGTGGAAGGCTCTTATGGAGAAGAGTCCAAGGTGGTGAGAGGAGGACCTGTTGATCCTACAACATTAGTGGTTGAACTTGCTCCTATGGAAATCCGAACCTTTGTCATTGCCTTTGATTTATAAGCATCAGCAACAATAAGGTTAGTCTTCGTAAATATTTTGATAGTTACAAGTCTATTGATGGTTTTTTTTTTTTTTCTCAATCGAAATCAGAATTATTGTCCTGCTTTGAAGAAATGATCTATGAGTTCTTTCAAAATGTTATGGTTATTGATCCATTGTCTACTGGTTTTCTTGTTGCATTGCTCAGTTATTTGCAAGTGAATTGGTGGAAGGTTTGAACCAGCAGTTCTTCTTGTTGCAAGACAACTTCTTGATACCAAATGCTTGTGAGCTCTCAAAATGAATGCATAAGTGAGATTTCTCATGCATAGCCTTAGGCTGTGAATAATATTTCAATTGCCCATTGTAATGTTTAATAAAAATGTGAAGTTTTCCTGACAGTCCAAGGTTGCTACAGCAATTAGCAAACCTTATTTGATGATAATTAGCCTTGAAGAATCAAAAATTAAAAATATTAAAAATAAAACAAAAAAAAAAAGGAAAGAAGAAAGTAGAAACAAGGGAGCACATCCACTCGTAGTTCAGTGGTTGATGTACTTTTCTTTCACATTCATGATCTAAAATTCAAAACCTACTATGTATATTTATCGGTATATATTAAAAGTTTTTCTTCCCTTATTCTTGGGTAAATAGATTTCTAGTTGCACGTGTAAGGCCAATCTCAATAGGTTGTAACAAATCCTTGATCATTGGTGTTATAAAATTTTGGTTTATGTTTTAATTATAACAAATAAAATTATAAATAAATAAACAAGGGAAAACTTCAAAACATTATGATACTTTTCAAATTTAGCCCAACAATTAGTAGAAGATGCGCACATTTGACTTCTATGGATCAAAACACCATTATGTCTAGTTTGGACGGTTGAATTGAATTAAATAGGATTGAAATAGATGTGACGGGTATATACTATCATCATCATATGTTTGTGCATGATAGGATTGGCCTTGTAAAGTGTAATGAATTTAATAAATTTGAATTCATTAAAATAAAATTTTATAAACTATTTTTAATAAATCCTCGAAAGATAAAAAAAAAAAAAAATGGCAATTACTTCTAATAAAAACATTTATTTTTTTAATAAAACATATTTTTTTGAGTTAAAGTTAAAATACAAATAAAAACGTGGACCGACATATGTGGTTTATCTTAAAGCCCACCTAACAAATGGGTTTCAACATAATCCATTATCGTATAATATTTGTCATCCTGCTGCGTAACAAGAGATTTGGTTTATCTAAGATTAGCAATAAGATTTTGAATTCAAGTGACTAGAGGGTCTTAAATCGGGCGGGTTGCCCAAGCCTGGCCCATTCCTGGCCCTCGAATTAAGGGCAAGCCCTTGTCCTAGCCCTTAAGACATGAGGGCTGGAGTTGATTTTCGAAAAAATTGTCAAAACAGCCCCTTTTGAAGGTAGAAGTTGAAAAATGATCTTTTCTTAAAATGACTTATTTCTACCCCTTGTATTTAAGTCAAGAGATTGATTTTAATACTATATTTTTAAAAAATGTTAATTTTCAATTGAATTATTAGAAAAAGGTTAGTTTTGATTAAAATCCCTTGATTTTCTACGCAAGGGCTAGGACTTGATTTTCTAGGATCCGAAGCGTTGAACTTCAGGGTGGGTCAGACTTAAAATTAAAAAATATTAAAAGTTTCACATTAAAAAGAAGCTAAAGCTCGGCAAGTTGCCCAAGCTTCTGGGGTTTGGATAGGCAAGTCCTCTCCAAATGGGGCTAATGGGCGTTAGGCCTAGAATAAAAAATCGAGTGGCGATGTTTGCATATGTACACCCCTGATTGACATAATTTTTGAAATTCCAACATGACAAGTAAATGAAATTATTAGCACTTTAATCAAAAGATATATTTTTTTTAAATCCAAATAAAATAATAATTCATTTTAATTATTAATATTTTAGTTAAAAGATATGATTATTAATATCTATTTAATTTTTGAATTCTTATGCACTAAATTACATTTAACAAAAAAGTAATATTTAGAAAAAATGAAACCCAGATAAAAAAGTGGAACAATGGAAGAATTTGAGTTAGATAATATGGGGACGTAGGTGTTTTTAAGCATAAAACAAAAAGAAATTTTAAAAAAATAATAAAAACAAAAATAGATTAAAAAGATGGAGGGTTGTGCAGTAACCTCCTCCATGAGAAAGGCTACGGAGGAGATTGCTGCTCGCTAGGTAGAGATGCGGCTCCTTTATATATATATATTTGATTCTTTGTTGTAATTATTGTAGTTATTTTTATAATTTATTAAAGAAAATATAAAAGGGACATAATTGGGAATGCATAAGTGTACTTACAAGATATGAACTTATTAGTGGGGCATTTAAACAAAAAAGGGTTTATGTACAAATTTTAAGAGGTAGAAATATCGCAACTCAAGAAAAAATTTAAGGCTCAACTCATACTCAATTTTTAATCCAAATTAAGCTTTAAAATTTTCGGTTCAGTTCGCCCAATTGATATCTTTACAAGTGACAACCTATCCTTAGAATCTTAAGAGCAAGTATACTAATTGAAAATGACAAAAAAAAAAATCAATTTCATAGAAAAAGAAATCAAGAAAGGGAATTTGATTTTTTTAGCTAGAATAAATAATTAAGTTTCCTCTATAGTTTATAACATAAACTTATTATTGATTTAAACCTGAAGTCTATATAATTTGAATCCCAAGTCTTTTTAATAAACATCATAATTACAAATAAAAAATTAATCTTTTTCTCTCCTAAGAATTTCCAATTGGTAAACACTATTCAAATTTGTAATTAAAAAATATATATTTTCTGTAACACCATTGTAAAACTTTTCTGACTAAAACCCCCCCCATAATTAATTACCGGGTCACAGCAGTGAGAAACACGAAAACCGGATCCTCCGACCCGGGAATTACCAAAAACCGGCCCGTTTACTGTGGTTCAAAAAAAGCCCTAACGTACAGAAACACCAGTTTTTGTTCATTTCTCCCTCAAACACCACTCTGATAAGATCACTCGTTTTCTCTCAATTATTATTATTATTATTGGGATTCGATACAATTTGCAGATTAGTATTCGTCATTCAATTCGACGACATCCATCTCTCCCGTTGAATTGTTCGATTATTCAATCACAATCATTAATGTCGAAGAACAGTGACGCCGCGGCAATGGAGATCGACGATCCTAAATCAACGAACTCCGATCAGATCAACCCCAAGTTCTCCATCAACGGTTAGCATTTCACTACTTTTAGAATTGCAATTTCGAAATAATTATCGCTCATTATCTTTTTCTGGTGGTTATTACAGTGCTGCAGCTCCTCAAGTCTGCTCAGATGCAGCATGGATTGCGGCACGGCGACTACACTCGCTATCGGTACTATCTTCTTGTTTTCTCGTTTTTATACTTAGCTTTTGGATATTGAAATTATTGTTGTCGTATAGTACCTATGTTTAAATTCATTTTTTCTTGTAATGTGGTTTGAAATTCGTGAAGATTTTGGTAATGGAATTGGATTATTTGTATTTCAGGAGGTATTGTACTGCACGATTGAGGAGATTGTATAAATCGCTGAAATTCACTCATGGTCGTGGGAAATATTTGCGAAAAGCAATAACTGAAAACACTGTCACTGAAGTGAGGTGTGTTTTGTTCTCTTCTGCTACTTTTTTGCATATAATTGTATTAAGATGACTTGAGCTTTGTGTATAACCGGAGTTATGTTATTGGTTCAAATTGAATGATTTATGGTTTAATTAGGAAATTACTGCATATATTACTTCTAGGAGGTTTGATAGGAATATTGTAAATGAAGTAGTTTCTGAGTTAAATTTGAGTGGGATATATGTACTTGTCAGTTGTTCTACTTTTTTCTTCTGAGTTTTATTTACTCTCACTTAAAATTGGCTTCGACTGTATATGTATCGAGGGTAAGGTAGCAAAGGACATTTATTCTTTATTTGGTCATGTATAAAATGAATTGAAGGTTTGTGATTGCATAATTGGTTTAGTTTTGGTTTTGTTTTGTTTTGTTTTTTTTTTCCTTTGGTGAATGAATAGCAGACATACGAATAAGAGTTAAAATTTAATCTTAATTAATGAAGCTTTTGTTAATTTTATCTGTATATTTGTTCTCTTTTAATCTCTTGTAGCATGCATATCTAGATAGGTTGTGTGCTTTATTAGTTCTGAAGCAAGGACTATGAGTCTTTAGTTCTGAATGTGTTTATGAGATGTCACTTTTTTGTGGCTTATAGAACGCATCTCTTTAAGTTTGAAAGAGAGTGAATAGGGTTTATATTGTTCAGTTCAGAGTCTACCCATGTTTAACACCAGTGTTGTATGATTTGCAATAGGTTTCTTCATCTGGTTCTCTATATGGCAGAAAGAGCTTGGAGCCATGCCATGGAAAAGAGACAGCTTCCAGATGGTCCTAATGCTCGCCAGCGCATCTATTTGATTGGTAGGCTGAGGAAGGCAGTTAAATGGGCGACCTTGTTTTCTAATTTGTGTGCTGTCAAGGGAGACTCGAGAACTTCTTTAGAAGCTGAGGTGTGTCTATGGTACATTTGGTTTTAGATGCATGTGCAATGTTTATTCTTCAGTATCTTTTTTATTTGTCAAGAAAAATGAAAGAAAACGAAAAATAAAGAGAAAAAATCTTGAGTGCTGAGTTGAGTGGTAAATACCTTTGTTCCTGATCAAAATTTTATAGGTTCAAATATCTTTGGGAGTTGAGACCACTTACCTTAGATGTATAATGTCTCACAAGTTTCTAGACTATGAATGCAGTGGTTTCCAATTTCCATTATAGAGTCTGGTGAATGAATAAGGTTTGGGTATAAGAAAAAGGATAAGGATGAAAATAGAAAAGAAAGAGAGAGATATATCTGTGGTTATGCTATAAATTCCATTAGAGCATATAATATGTGCATGGATGCAATAAGCTGAATTGTGATTGCATCATAGCAACAGTTTATATTCAGTCTGCTTGGTGGTAAATGTAATCTTAGCCTTGAAAGGTTGCCACATGATGAGTGTGAGGAAAAGAGGGCAGAAGAATGCCTGTTGGTAGATTCTTATGGCACTTATATACTAAATGGAGCTAGGAGATGTGCTTTGTTGGACTTTTGATATGTAAAATCTATAGGAACCAATTATTTAACCAAAAAGTAGCTTGTTAGGTGGAGAAACTCCATCATTCTTATAAACCCCAAGATCCCCCTTAATCCATGTGGGATTCTGAGACATAACAATTCCTCCCCTCCCCTCCCTTCCCTTGATAAGACCTCTGGTGGAAATTGTGGCACCAACCTCTTGGACACATTGGCCTGGTTGTTTAGGTTGGACTCACCTGAGTCTACATGACAGTACCATTTGTAGAAACTGGGTATCTAACCAAAATGACTAGCTTATCTGATAGAGCCATTTTAAATCCCAACATCTCCTTTATAATCCATCTGAGACTCTGAGACATGGAAATCTACTATCAAAATTTTCCAATAAATCTTTTTGAAAAACTGGAACACCCAAGGTTACTAGAATAGTTTTTTTAGTTATTCATAAAATGTTTCCCAGGTTTTATGCATATGCCAATGCATGAGAACTGTTTCTCATGGCTGTCAGCGGTTGGCACCAAATATCTTGTCTGTCTTGTCATATCTTCAGAACATCAATTATTGGGAGTTGACAAATTAACTGAATGATTATTTGGCTTTAGTTTTACTCAAGTTTGTGCCAGATATAGAGCATATAAGGTATGAAGTTTGTGCCAGTCACTTATGCATGGCTGTTGGAGGATAAATTCTTAAGCTTTGCCTTATTGTTATGGATGACTAGCTATTTATGTAATATTTTTCACTTACATATGTTAAATTTATGACTGACTATTTATTATTTTTGATTTTATGTCTTTTAAATGTTTCAATACCTTTGTTTAGAAGTACCATTAAGGTATTGTCTATTGAAGACTATTCCTGTTATTTAATTAAATGGTGAGTGGGTTTCTTTGATTAATTTTTTTTTCTTAATAATATTTAGGCTTATGCGTCCTACATGAAAGGGAATTTGTTATTTGAACAAGATCAGAATTGGGATACAGCATTGAAGAATTTCAAAAGTGCCAGGTTCATCTCTGTTGCTAGACTATAATGTATATTGTTTATTGTTGCCTTTTCAATCGAGAGACTTGTCTGGTGTCTCTCTAATATAAGTGGATTTCTATGTTAAGTGGCTGAATTGATTAAAAGTCTTGTTCTTTTATGAAATCAGAATAATGAGTTGCATGTTTATTACGAACAAATACTTATGATCTCTCTCTGTATGATTTTTCAAATATCCCACCTTACAGATTGCAGTGGTCCGCTAAATAATCTGTGAAACTGGACTTCAAATTCCTTGTTATTGACAGGATATCTGCCTGGCTCTGTCTTTGTTAATGTTCTTGTAGGGCTGTTTATGAGCAACTTGGCAAATATGGAGACCTAGAGAATCAAGTTTTGTGCCGTGAGCGAGTTGAGGAGCTAGAACCCAGTATCCGCTACTGCCTACACAAAATTGGCGCATCAAATTTGCAAACCTCTGAACTATTGCAAATTGGTGAGATGGAAGGTCCTGCCTTGGACCTTTTTAAAGCAAAATTGGAGGTAAGATTGATGTTGTAAGCAGTATGCCATCTGCTTGCATCGGCACTAATGCCTTGGACTATCTTGTTGCAGGCTGTTATGGCAGAGGAAAGATCTCAACAGGCTGCATCCATGACAGAGTTTCATTGGCTTGGTCATAGGTTTCCGATATCCAATGCTAAAACCCGGGTTGCTATTTTAAAAGGTTGATTATTGATTTCTATTAATCATGATTAAAGAATGCCTGAGTATGACATTGTTATTCATGTGCAACCATTTCTTCTAGCCCCATGTATGTTCTTTGTGAATTTGCTTTTCTCATTTGTTATACAACAGATATTAGGGGAACATTAGGATTAGGGCCGTTGTCTTGGTCAACCCATAATTAGTAATGTTTATTGATATCTTTTTAACATGTAAGTTTCTTTTTATATGATTTAAAATGTTTTCAGTATGTATATTTTTATAGAAACTAAAACTTTATTGCTAGATTTGTAATTCAGATCATGACAAATATTTAGTAAACCAGGGGTCCACAACAAAAAAGAAGCAAATTTGCTGCAACATATCATCCTATGCTGCATAGTTGACATGAGACTAGATTAATTTCAGTAATATTCATGTTGGCATTGTCTCTGATTGATGCTATTGCTAATTATCAATGCAATGTCGTCTCAGGTATGGTGATGAATAGAAAATTCTGGTTGCTTGTTCTATGAAGTAGCATACAGGAATTGGTGGTATCAAACACATTTGTCAGTGCATTAATTTATTGCTAAGGATGCTCATATGTATGTTCGGAAACTGGTTGATCGTTGTACCTGATACCAGTATCCATCTATCATGCAAATTGTTTATTTGGGAATTTTTCTGTAGTGGTATAGAATTGAACTAAAAATTGTTGCCAGGTAATGCTCTATAAAATTCCCCAGTCCTTCCTCTAATACATGTTTTGAAATGCATCCGTGCCTTAATATTTTAACTGAGCATCTTCTAGTATTGGGTCTTTCGTGCTTCCATTGTATGTCGACAATGTGAGCTGAGTATAAACAAAATTATGGTTTGGAAGCATTTAATATGTTGCCATCTTCTTTGTGTGTACTAGGTCTTTGAGAATTTAGGCTGTTTGTTTATTTGATTGGTGACCAAAAAGCTAATACCGAATTTATAAAGCCATGTGGATGTTCTTTCTTGCTTTATTTCTTTTTATTTCATTTTTATCAGAGAGCTGTGTGGATGTTAATGACGCTAAGCCTGCCTTTATGTGTTTGCTTCTTGGTGCTCCATTTCTTCTTTATGTGCTTCTTTTCTCCCTTAAATTAAACCGCAAGTTTGTCACAATTCCTTTTCTTTTGAAAATCATGTTACACTATTTGTTTTATTTGTGAACAACATGCATCTACGGGTCAACTTTACAATTTTCTGTGAAATTTGTCCGATTTTGATATCAAGTCCGATCGGAGTCTCAATTCTCGTCTCTGCAATCTTTTCAGCTCAAGATTTGGAGAAGGATCTACGTGGTCCTGCATCAGATTCAGTACCTGCAGAGAAAAAACTAGTTGTCTTTGACAAAATTTTTACTGCCTATCATGAAGCCAGGAGCTGCATTCGTAGTGACTTGGTATGGAATGTTGGCCATTTATTTCTTTTAAATTTTAATGATAAGACGAGCTCCTCACACTTTTGTGCTTGAATTTTTTTGGTCATATCATGGGTTTTGTTGTCCGCTTGTAATTTTTAATTTTGTTGTTCCTTCTTATGTCACTTTAACTGATATTTCCTGTGCGCTTTAGGTCAGTGCAGGTAATGCTGAAAATGTGAAAGATGATTTATATGGCCTTGATAAAGCTGTCAGCGCTGTATTAGGGCAACGAACCATTGAACGCAATCAGTTGTTGGTTAGCATAGCAAAGAGTAAACTCACTAAGCGCAGAGATGACAAAAATGAGAAAGTTACCAAGCCTGAAGAACTTGTTCGCTTATATGATCTATTATTACAGGTTAACAATCTTACATCTATTTGTTTCTGTCATTCCCTCATCTTTAAATTAATGCTTTAATCTGTACTCAATTTGTTATGTGTGGCCACCTTAGAGCAGTTGGCTAATTTTTGTGTAATTGATGTTATAAGTGACAGAATACAGCTGACCTATCTGATTTAGTGAGTTCTGGAAGAGATAGAAAACCTGAAGAAGTAACATTTGCTGAAGAGTTAGAACTTAAAAGTTTGGCTTTCCGAGCAGAAAGGTCTGGTTCCTACTACTTCTATCTTGATTGCTCGAGTGGAATCTTCTGTATAAATTTGCTTTTCACCTGCAAGTATTTTTGTAGATAAAAATAATGTCTTGTTAAAGTTTAGCATTGATTTATCCTTTGTTTTTGCTAAATCTTGTTGCTTCCCTAGACTGGTGTAATCTTAAGCCTTTGCCTTGTACAGTTGAGTTACGTTTGTCAGCTTCATTTCACTTCCTCACTGCTGCTCTTGCACTCATGTTCTCATATTCAGCGTTCTCCATCTGTTTGTACTCAGCCTTGCCCCTCAATACTTCTATACTTGTTTCCTGCTCAGCATTCTTGCCAAGTAAAAGTTGTGCATGACAATCTTTTGGCGCATTGTTGAGATTATATGTTATATTTGTGTATTACATGTCCATGATGATTATACAGGAGATGGTTTAGATGGTATACATTTCTAAAATTTTTGAAGTTCAGCATCGTTTTTAAAAAGAAAGGGTGAATTATAAATTTATTTTCCAATTTTACTCTTAAAAAATGGTTTTTTTTTTTTTTTTGGTTCCTTTCGTGAAAAGTTGTTTAGCAGTAATTTATATCGGACTTACAACCACTTTTTTCTTCTATGATATTTGCAATATTTTTTGTTTGATATATTTATGAATTATTACTGGTTTCGTTTATTTGTTAAATGACTTGTACTTTATCAATGTAAACATATATGTTTTTAGTTCTGTTCTTTATTGCTGGAAGACCATTTTCAGATATTTTAAATGTTACTCAATTCTTATTAATTCATAGACTACTTACTTCTTGGCAGGTGCTTTTACTTGGCTAGATCATACAGTTTGGCCGGCAAGAGAACAGAAGCTTATGTGTTGTTCTGCCGTGCTCGCTCTCTTGCTGAGGATGCCCTACAGAAAATTCAACATCTGAATAAGAATGATCAGGTGAGTATATGTATTTAAAATATTTTGATGGATTGTTTAGCTTTAAATTAACTGAAGCCCCCCTTGCTTGATGGTTCTCATCTTTATACTTGCACCTGTCCTTATCTATATTTGTCATTAGGTCATAATACAGAAATTTCTCATGGTACAAACCTTAGTTTTACCACTTATTTACCAAATAACAATTTTCCTGGTAGGCTCTTTGTATAGGCTTGTCTTTTGGCCTTGCGTACTCTTTTTGGGGCTGATTCTTGCCGTCTTTGTAAACTGGGGTTGGTCTCTACTCACTGGAAAACAATTTTTTCAGCAATACTGATTTGTGGGTCCTCAATATTTTATTTGTAAATCCGCTGGTAGTATACATCATCATATTCTATGCATGTAGATTCTGGGTTCTGATTTGAAACATATAATATAATGAGCTAATCTCTCTCTCATTTTTATTTTTACAGATGATCAAAGAGTTGAAGACGCTATACAACGAGTGTAGGTCTAACAGTTGCATAGAGCATGCAATGGGGATCATAGAGGAGGAGAAAGCTCCAGAGAACTTGTCAAATAAAATCTCCACCATATCATTAAGCGGAGCTGGCAAGAAGGTACTATGACTATCTAACCTTTTCTGTTGTTTTGTGGAAATTAGAGGCCTAAGTAACAGTAGTTAACTATGCCCCACAATTTTTGTAGAATGTTCAACAAAATGCTGGTTATAACATGGAAAGCTTTTTCCCCTTTAACTTTTATTTCTCAGGAGCATATGCATTTGTGATTTACATTTTTGGTTAGAGTAAACCATCTTAGCGAGTAGTACTGCATTCTGCTTATATTTTGTGAGCAAGTGAAAATCTCACTTGAAGCTTGTATAAAGTGACGCTTTTAAGTTGACTTAAAAAATTTAAAATGTAGAAGTGTTATGTAGTTTTTTCCCACTTTGGCTTGTGCAAATGGCGATTACTAGCATTTTGGTCCCACATTGGACAGGTTTACTTTTAAAATAAACATATGATGGTTGTAATGCTTGAGCTATGGACCTTTGTGAACTTCCTAATTTAATAAACTAAAGAAAGGAAGTAAGCAGGCTAACTTTCTATCCAGTAGAACAGTTATACGATGATTCAATGAAAGAGATTAACATTTGCTCGTGAGGTTGTCAATGGTCTGAACTGTCAGCATTTTTACCTTTGAACATATAGCTATTAGGTTGCATGTCGGATTTATATATAAAACCATTGTTCTTATGTTTATTTTGTCAATTTGGGGATTCATTCTCACTCCTTTTGTGTGTGTGTTGTTTTGTGTGTGTTTTTTTTTTTAATTATTAAAAAAAATGGTGTTATTTTTTCAATTTTTGGTTGAGCAGTTAGTTATTCTATAGATAGCTTTTGAGGAGTTCCCCATTATTTAGCAGGTTTTTATTTTTTATTTTTTATAAACTTTTTGAGTAGTTGACTTTTCTTACTTGCTTTTTTCAAGTTCTCTATATTAAACCTAGAAATTAATGCTTTGGAGTGGTTTAATATTTTATTGGATCAACGTGTTTTGTGTCATGATAGCTTGTTAGGTTGAAATCCAATTTGCATATTTACCTTTTTTGTGTGATTATTTTTTTTTGCAATATAGGAAGTTGTTCTCACACATGGCGAAAGTGATTTTAATTAGAACAACATTCTGCTGTATGCTGTTGGATTCATCATTCTGTTTGAAAATGGAACTGTCCTTCAAGAGAACTTCCAGCTTAGCAGTCACTTACTTGATTTTGAGCAGAAAAAAATATTCTATAATTTGTTTTTATGTGATTCTATTAGATTTAATTGGTAGGGAACTGCCTCTAAGCATTCATGTATTATGCTTGTATTAGTGATACATATATTATGCTTGTATGAGTGCATACATGTGTTATGGTTGTAATAGTGTTTGATGATATATTGACTTGTATGTCTTTGCATTGGGGGTTGTCATGCACTCATGCTGATTTGAATTCATTTCAGGTGGAGAAATACCTTCTTGAGAAACTAGATGTATATGAATCCGCTGTAGGTGATGCAAATGTGAAAGTTGCTCCGCGCATTGAAGCCTTCCCGCCAGCATTTCAATCAATTCCCCGCAATCCTATTGTTATAGACCTTGCCTACAATTATATTGATTTCCCGTCTCTTGAAAACAGGATGAAGAAAGACAGAAAGAGCTTTATGAGCAGGCTATGGGGATGAGTTTATGGAATTCTTTTATTGCCTGGGCAGAAGAAAACTACATAGGAAAGATCAAAAACCAGATTTCCTTGATTTTTCCGATACCGCATGCCCTCATATCAGAAGTTGAGAAATTTTTTTGACTCTATTTAGCCGATGCCAAGTCTTTTAATGATTTCTTTGATTTTTGGATAAGGTGGATGTCCAAATTTTGGGGTTATATAAATTTGAGAGTTAGCAAACAAGTTGAGCAGGAATACAACAACACATTACTTTTTTCAATACTTGAATGGAGGAAATAGAGTGAAAAATAATTATAACTACCTTTGTAAGATTGGCTATTGTATCAATTTTCTTGAAATTGGGTTATTTGGCAACTTTCACGTTCGGTTCATGCTTGCTATTTACTACTGCTAAAGTCTATTCCACACAGGTTACATCTTGAGCCTAGGAGCATTTATAATTGTATAGGATGAGATCATTGGCTGGCTAAGCTCCTCATGGTCTTTGGGTTTCTAAACATTTTAAACAACAGTTAATCGTTAGGGCTCACATCTTATTTTTATGTTGCTCACTTGTAATCTCAATCTTAAAACATGCTATGGTTAGGGAAGTTGCTTAGATAAGTAGAGAATCCAAATCAGCTAATGATTTCAAAGCTTGCATCTGGACATTCTCTTTGCACTAAGGGTACGAATTGGTTTGAATAGGTGAAAACAACTGGAGGTAAACTTAAATTGATTCCAACAAGCTGATAAATTGTGTACCAATTTGCCTTATAATGAGGTTGGGGCGTTGTTGAGCTGTCCCTGATTGGTCGGATTTCTATCACTGTCTGTCTTCACTGATTGCAACAAGTGTTGTTGCTTATGTCCCGTGGCATGACAGATCCAAACAACGGGTAACCAATTGAATGGCACAAAATCTTAAACATTCAATGGATGATAAAGAGAACCCTGAACCCATCTTAATAAAGGAATATCGGCTCATAGCATGCCAAAATTGACCAAAAGTTTGAAGGCTAGTTAGTAATGTTTAATGCACCTCTGTTTACACATTATGCAATCTGATTTCCAGGAAATTTAATTAAATTAATAAGCTCAACTTTAGCTAGATGGTACGCTAGTAATACAAGACATGTCGGAGCTACTTGTATAGGTCTTCACTGTTCGGAAACCAAAACCACATGATATTTCAAGGTCCACTCACCAACAAAAGCACAAGTAAAAATTTAAGTGATCAATTGGATAAAGCAAATGTGAAAAGAATCAACGACAAAGTAACAAATAAAAGGCCCTCATCCCCATAAAACACCCTAAACTTAGAATTTCAAACATGTTTTTACAATGCAGGCATGCAATGAATCATAAAGTAGGAAGAATTCACGAACCAAATATTTACCTTTCCTAAAGCAACGAAGCTCTCTTCTTCTATATTAGAGTTAATGAGATATACGTAATTCAGTTCTAATGTTACTTCTATTTTAACATAGTCTTTTTCTATTTTTTTTGGAAATATAGCATCTTGTCAGTTGTCACATTTAGTTTGGTATTTTCAATTACATGACCAAGAGTATACAACTTTACTTCAAAAAAAAAAAAAAGTAGATGCAATTTACATCTCTGTATTGACTGTTTAGTGTAGATATCAAAAAGCAGGACTGCCCGCTTTACGGAGCGTGTTTTGCACGCGTGCCAATGAAGTCTTTGACTAATATAATATTAAATTGTGACAAGCATGGGCCCCATGTTAAAACATGTCGAGTTAGCGGCACGTTTGGACATATATTTCAAAAAAGAAACACTTTTTCAATTTACTTATGGGCCTCGTTGGAGGCGCACAGCACAACTCGATTCCAATTTCTTTTCTTTAAAAAAACAACCTCCTTTAATTTTTTTTTTTTTTGAATACAATCTCCTTCTTTAATTAAATATTCATTAATCAACTCAATTAATTAACTATTATTATCCCATCTATTCATCATTTAAACGATTGATGACGTTAGACATCTGATTTTTTTTTTTTTAATAATTGAAACTCATGTAAAAAACAATCAAAATCAAATGAAATCGAATATTAGTGATACGATCTTAAAAATGGTCGTATATGGAAAAAAGCGACCCATACATATGTCAAAAAATGATCTATACAAGGATGAAAAATAACCCAAGTGGAGATAAGATCAATACTAACTTCTGAAAGGAGGAGGTGTCGAACCATGGTCTACTGGAAGACTATGGTTGGTAGCAACACTTTAACCAACAGCACCATCGTCCAAGTGATTGACATCCAAAACCTTTGCATGAAACTTTATATGGAAGTTAATATATTATTAAATGTTTAAATTTGAGGTTGATAAAATAATTAGCATAAGAATGAGTTGTCGTATAATAATTAATACAATTTTTTTAAAGATAATGGTTAACATCCAATACCCTTATCAACTTTTTTCTCTAACTTTTAAGATTTGACTATCTTATCTAAATATTAATCTTATCTTTCACTTAGAGTCATTAGATTGGTTGTAAGAGTGGTTATTAAAACCAATCTAATAATTCAATTTGAGAGGTAAGATTATGATTAAGTAAAGTAATTAAATCTCTAATTTTAATATATCATTAAATATATGAATTTGAGGTTAACAAAATAATTGATATAAGAGTGACATATCAGCTATCGCGTAATCTCTATCAGCTATGACACTAATCCAATCAATGTAGGTCCTGACAAACCGTTACCCGAACATATGAAATAAAGAGAAAAATCGTCTAATGGCTCCACCAAACGGGGCCGTTTTGAATGAAAGTGAAGTCGTTATCATCCAACAAATTACAAAGCAAATAGCAATAACATGACAGGGTCGAAAGAGAGGCAAAAGGCGGGTGATTGTTTATATTAATATTTATAGTGAATATTTTTTAGTTTAAGCGACAGCCATGAAAATTCGCAACTGGAACAAAAACTCCTTCAATTGCGGCCATTTAAACAATACAAAGCGCACAAAAACAATAACAACAACAACACAAAAAGAAGGTTCGATTTTAGGCTTCCAATTAGAACAGGAAGGGAAAAAAACAAACGAACAATTCTCTCTGTATACAAAATCAAAATGCAGTTCTCGAAACTTGACGATTCTCCTATGTTTCGCCAACAGGTTCCATTTCTTTTTATCATGTTTCTGTTGATATTGACTGCGCAAACTATGATATTGATCAACAAATATTATTCCTTTCACCTCGTATTTGTATACATTTATGATACTTTTCTTTTTCTTTTTTTTTGGGTCTAAAGAACAAAAAAATCAACAAGCTGTTGAATTGCTTTACGTAATTGCTTGTTTGGCTTGTCTCTTAAATGTCAAATTAGTTTGTGTTAATTGGACTGAGAAAATACTAGAAAAGAAATGGAAATTAAATTAATTTAATTTATGGATTGATTGTCAACTTTTTTACAAAAACAATTAAATTGCAATTAAATTTTGTTGTGATTGTAGTTTTAAATTAGGAAAGTTAAATTGGAGTTGTTTCGAAATTAATAGATTAGGTGGGATGTGGTTTTGTTGAGCTTAAATAGATGCAAATAGGAAAGTGTGGTTACTGATGTCGTGTTTGGTTGACAGATACAATGTATGGAAGAAAGTGCTGAAGCATTGAGAGGGAGGTGTTTGAAGTTTTACAAAGGATGTCGCAAGTACACGTAGGTTTTCTTTCGTTTTTTGTTTTGCATCTGAATTGTGGTATCTGATGATTCTATGTGGTTCGTTTCAAAGATAACTGTTTTATCGTTATATGTGATCTGTTATATTTAGAATTGAAATTTGCTGTACCGTTAGGTATGTAATTAATTTATGTTTTTGTAGTAAGAGATGAATGGCCTCAGTAGACAGACAAGGCTTTTAAGTTCCAAGCTGAAAATGTGTAGTCATGAGATAACTCTTTGGCCATGGTGTTGTAAGATTTGGTTTCTTCATGGATCCAAATGGTGCAATGAGGGGGGCACCCTCTTTATAAGGAATTTACTACCTTGTCGTCACCATAAACTTGGATTAGTGAACAGTTGGAATACATTGGATGAATTGATAGCTTTGAGGGGGGAAAGATTGAATGACATGAAATTTTACCTACTATATAGTTATGAGTTGCTGAATCTGCTCTTATCTTGCACAGTTTATTTTATCAGAATGAAACTTTAACTGGTTAAATGATTAAGCATCAGAATCAAGTGAAGCGCTGTCCATATGCTGAAAATGCTGCATTTAACAGAACAGCAGAATCATAATCTGCTTTAGCCAGTGAACTACTTCCTTCCTCCAATCTTAATGGTTTAACTGGTTGACATTTGAAATTATTCTATAATAAACATATTGTATCCCATTCCCAATTATCATACTGACTCTATAGTATTATTTTTCTGAGAATTTATGTGTTTCAGAGGATCTTACATGCTTCCTACTGTATGTCAGAGAAGCGCTTGGGGAGGGTTATGATGGTGACATTGCCTTTGTGACTGCTCTTGAAACTTTTGGTGGGGGGCATAGTGATCCTATTTGTGTTGCACTCGGAGGTATGTATAATTATTTCTTCTTGTTCTCACCATTAGTAATTATAAAGAATTTTTCTTTATTTCTTTTGGAGTGCATACTTGGGATTGACTTTAGAAATGTGGTTGACTTGGTGAGCGAGGTTGTTGTAGTGATTTTTTTCTAATTTATATTCTTGTTGACTCCTCTCTTTTTTCCCTCCATATAAGGTTGCTTGTGTACTGTAGAAAGGCGAAGGCTATTTTTAGTGTGTTTAGTTGAAACATAGGGACATGGTGTTATAGAATCATGGCTGTGCTCGGTTCAAGCTAAGGCTGATTTGTAATAATGAAATCTCTCTATTCTATTTTGTTGATCAATTACATAACGAATGCATGTACTAGTATAGAGTACAAAAGAAGGCCGTTTAAAATAGAAAGACTACTAAGTAAGCACAGATAATGGAAGCAAAGATTTTACAGCCATTGTACATGTGATCCTGGAACTATGAAACCAGATTGCTTTCTTGATCTAGTTGTTGGAGGGTTGACATAGTGCTGGTGACGATTCTTCCCTTTCACTTGAGACACCCTAATCCTAACAAATATGGTTTTTATGACTATCGAGAAGAGAAGTGTAAATTTGCTTTTGCTCTTGATTTGTACAAACTCATTCCATGCTGCAACATCAATTTGTTACTTACATCAGCTAAATTGCGAGGATATGTCTGTAAATATTAATAGTTGACATAAAAAGGTTTCAGTTAAGTGCATTTCATTTGAGCTTTGTGTTGCCTGGCTTTGCTGTATTGGTGACTTCCATCGATTCAGGCTTGTGCTTGATATATATAGATTATTAAATGAGCTCTTAACAAGCTAAGCTAGAGTTGCTTGGATCTGATCAACCTATCATACATATCTTTTTTATTCCGTATGACGAACTTTGTGGACTGAAAATGCTCTTCTTCGGTTGAAACTTCTGTTTGCTGATCTTGATTTTTGATCTGAAAGTTCTAAAAGAGCATAACAAATAGTTCAATTTGTTTAGAGCTGTTATTGACGACAACCTTTGCTTCCTCAGGCCCTGTCATGACCAAATTTACAATTGCTTTGAGAGAAATTGGAACATACAAGGAAGTTCTTCGATCACAGGTAGCAATCTCATGTTTTCTTATTTATAACATTTTTCATACTGTCTTTATCACTTCCTTCACTTCGTCAGAATCTCACAAAGTTAACATAATGATTGACTTTGTAAATGAAAATATCACTAAAGCAATTTTGATGCTATGCCTCATTGCTAGTACCTTTTGCCTTACCTCCTAGATTCCTTTAGGTTTCTTTTCTGTTCTACATAAGTTATGCCAACTCGATGTCTTTTGATTATGAAAAAACTAGGATAACAAGTTTCTTTTTTAATATTCACACAATTATTTTATTGACACAACCGGTTTTTATGCTAAATACTAATATTTGGGTCCTTACTTGCATGTTTAAACGATTAGGTCGAGTGGTTTAATTAACATGATATTTAAGCTAATTTTACAATGAAAGTCTTCAGTTGGGCTCTCCTCATATGATTGTACTTCTTGTCTATATTTGGTATGCATCTAATTTGTGTCTGTATTTGGCTTTAGTTTACATGATAAGCCTGTTAGTGTTGCACGCGACAAAGTGTGTTAGAACTTAATACTATTGTTTTGCCCTTACCTATTAGCTTAATAGTTAGGTCTATTGGTTGCTTAACTTGATTTCCTGTCTGAACTTTTCTTCCTCTTGTTATTTACTATGTAAGTTTGCTATGTAACCTGATTTTCTTCCTTTTGTTATTTACTATGTAAGTCTATTGGTTGTTCCATAAGGATTCTAACTTTCGTAGTGAAATATTTATGGGATATCATAACTGCATAATTAATTTGCTCCGCTGATATTCTTTAATTGGGTTGTCAGACAGAGCACATGCTAAATGATAGGTTACTTCACTTTGTCAATGTTGATCTGCATGATGTCAAGGTACTGTATACTCCTTCCATGGTGGATGCTTTCTATAATGATATTGCCTGCTTGATTAAGAACCTTGCAAGCGAAACTTATTAGGATAAAACCTAGTTGAGGGAAACAAGACCACTGTGCACATATGTCCAAAACTATTGTTATGTTCTCCAAGAATATGCTCCCCCTGATAAAAATTCTCCAACAAATCATTGTACATATTTTGTTAAGGTTTTTCCCACTAGGGTTTTTCAAGCAAAACTCAAATAAAAGAAGTGAGACTGTTATGAAACGCTTTCCACCCTTGTAAGAAGACACTTGTCCATTATACATGGAGTATTCACCACCCTTCTTCCCTTGCATGACAAGTTTAAAATCAATTTTATGATTAGTGTACGTGCATGATAAGTGGCAATATGAGGCAACATTGTGGTGAAAATAAGTGAACAGAGACCATGAAAATACATTCATTTTTCATTTATTCCTTTATTATTTTCTCTTTTTTTATTGTTTCGCTTTTTATTTTATAACATATTATCTCGGAAATTTTAAAAGTGAATTGCAATTTAATGTACAAAATTTGTTGATAACGGTTTTTAACATCATAGAAAAGGATACAGTTGATTACTCTTTATTGATAGTGACATTACTTGCTGAATTTATTCTTAAAATTGACTATTATTTAAGTTATCTAGTAGTCACTCCCTATTTTATTGTAATCCATTGATGAGCTGTTCTCCCAATTACTGGTTCAAAAATATGTTCCCTTTTTCACCTTCAACTAATTTTGTACTAGTGCAGGACGCTCGAAAATGTTTTGACAAAGCTTCCCTCGTATATGATCAGGTGGGTTCCAAAACTCAGAAGTTCATAATTTAAGTTCAAACTTGTTACATGGTTTATATTATTCTATTTTATGTTGGTTAATTTTTCCATCTTAGAGTATTGATTATTGAATAAGTTTATTTGCTAGGATCTTATGTCAATTGCTATTGATGATTGTATTTCGTTTTAGATTTGTGATGTTTATTATTATTTGTACACACGGGGATATCTTATGGTGTAGCAGAAGTTTGTTTCGAAATCGAAACGGATAAACAGTAAAGAAACGATGAAACTAAAACATAAATTTTATTATCACTCAAGAAAATAATCATCAACATACTAAACTCAAACAAACCAAATCCTTTTATAATGATTCAAGTCCTAAAACTATTAGAATTAGGAATCCTAATTGACTCTTAACTTCCTAACTTAAAACTAATTAAAACTAGAAAACTTAATATTAAGAAAATCTAAATTTTATTCATATAAAAACTCTATTTCCTAATCTTGTCCTACATCAAATCCCCTCCTCTTGAAAAAAACTCGTCCTCGAGTTTTGACTCAGTCATGTTGTAAGTCGTAACTCCTAACAAACAACTGCTTCCCCTACATCTTCTATAGTAAACTCAGCCCCTTTGTACAAATCATCATCTCCTACAGAGTAGCCCACCGTTTTTTCTTCCTTGACAAAATTAACGGTCCTTCGATTAGGGCAGTTATTTGAAAGATGTCTAGGTTGATTGCACCTAAATCATTTGCCTAGATTAGGTCGCGCATAGGGGTTAGGATTGGTTTGATGCAACTGTTGATTTGGTACTATTATTTGGTTAAGGACAGAACTTGAACTTCGTCCTTGTTCTAAAGTCTGAGGCGTACAAGTGAGTTTAGAGTTGTCCTCACTATTATCAGTCGTTGTAGACTCCCTTGGAGTGGTTGAAATATTTGGAACGTATGTTCGAAAATTACTCGGACTCCTATTAACTGGCCGGTTCAATTGAGCCTCAACTTTCAAGGCCAAATTGACTGCATCACTTAATGTCCAGACGTTGTGGAGAGCCAACTTATCCTGAATAGCCAAACTTAAACCTCCGATATATCTAGCAACTTGTTGATCCATAGTTTCCATCAGATTACACCTAACACTTAGTCGATAGAACTCTTCAGTGTATTCTGTAACTTTCCTACTCAACTGTCGACAATTCTGGAATTATTGATATAGGAATTGCTCGTAGTCAGGAGGAAGAAATCGCTGTTTAAGCAATCGTTTCATCTGTACCCATGTTCGAATACGTTGGTTTCCTTGTCTTTGACGATTGAATTGCAACTGTTCCCACCAAGTTACAGCTCCTCATTTTAACTTATACGCCACTGTCTTAACTTGTCGCTCCTTTAAGATTTTTGAATAGTCAAAAAATTGTTCAATGCTATACACCCAATCAAGGAAGTCCTCAATGTGTAATCAGCCATCGAAAGTGGGTAAGTCCATCTTCATCTTGTAATCTTGTCGATCTTGACGTTCCTAAAGGCGTTGCATTCATTCCTGAAAGTATTGTTGGCTGTATTGGCATGATCCTCTTCTTCCGAAGAATCTTCCGAAGAATAATTAAAGCCTCCAATGGGTGCAAATCCCCTCTCACCATGTCTGTAGACTGCTTGGCGGTCTCCTTGGGCATCGTGCCATTCAAAAACAGCTCGATTACCCCTCTGATATACATGAACTGGATCGGGTCGGTGTGGTTGAGGTCGGGTCAAAGCTGTTGGGTCGCGGATCCCTTCAAACCTGCCCCTTCTGTCGTCGTTTGGACCTGTGTCGCCGCCGATGTGGGATCGCCGGCCTCCGTCGTCATTGTTCTAGCCTTGGTCGGCCCCATCTGGACTAAGGTAACGCGGATCTACATGACTAGGGCTGTCGCGAAGGTTTGGGTTTGTCAAGTTTTAAAGTGGGTCGCATAGATTCCATGGATTTCGAGAGTGACCGATCGGATCTCGAAGGTCTGGGCAGTGAATCGGACCTGCACGTGGGGCTGGAGGGGCCGTTGGACCTATGTACGGGTCGGGTAGGCTTGGTCGCAAATCAGGTTGGAAAAAGGGTTGCACGGGTTGGTTGCTCAGATCCGAGGTTGCGCGCACGGGTTCTCTACTCAAATTTGAGTCTCGTAGGTCAGGGTCGTCCAGATTCCAGCCTCCTTGCCTTCTGCAGTCATCTCCAGCGTCACCGTCGTTGGTCGCCGTCCGGTCACCTGTTAAGTCAAGTTGACTCTAGCCGACAATTTGTCTTCCTTCGAGAGTCAACGCAGCAAAGGTCTGCTGAAGACTTCGAAGTGTTTCTTCAATTTTGTCGAGTCGTTGAAGTTTTTCATCCATACTATCGAGTCGTTGCTCGATAATTGTGAACCGTTGTTCGTTGTCCACTTGAACCAATTTCAGCCATCAGTCGAGGCAGATCACGCTCTGATACCAATTTTGGTGCAACAGAAGTTTGTTTCATAATGGAAACGAATAAACAGTAAAGAAACGATGAAACTAAAACATAAATTTTATTATCACTTCAAAAAATAATCATCAACATACTAAACTTAAACAATCCAAATCCTCTTATAATGATTCAAGTCTTAAAACTATTAGAATTAGGAATCCTAATTGACTCTTAACTTCGTAACTTAAAACTAATTAAAACTAGAAAACTTAATATTAAGGAAATCTAAATTCTATTCCTATAAAAACTCTATTTCCTAATCTTATCCTACATCATCCTAATTCGTAAAATCTATTGTAGTGGAGCAAAAGATTTAGGAATCAAATCCCCTTCACATCAGCCTTGAAGGAGGATTAATCTAATTTGTATCTGAAGGTGGGGTGGTGGGATGAGTGTATTGTAAAGAAAATGATGTTTATTATTCTTTTTGCAATAAATGATGTGTATCTGCATTATGTCTGTGTGCACAAATACAGAGCACATCCACACCACAGATACTAGTTAAAATTGTTGCGCCTTCAGCTTTTGTATGTCAATAAATTAATATAGTGAAGTGTAGACTCAACTTTAGACATTTGCTTTAAACATCAGAAAAGAAATGGAAATGGGAGAAAAGAGGATTAAACTATCTAATTTATATTTAAATTCTATATGCAGGGTTCCTAAGAAACAGAAAAAATATATTTGAGTTCTCTTGCCTACTATCTTTACAATAAAATAAGAATGCAAAATGATGTTGAGAAATACAAGTGTCTCAAAGCCCATTTCAGAATTACAGTAACTGTCTTTCAATGAAGTTGATATCTTCTTCATAGCAACACTCAATGCTATTGTTGTTTGTGTCACAGGCACGTGAGAAGTTTCTTTCCTTGAGGAAGAGCACTAGGATGGACGTAGCAGCTGTCATAGAGGAGGTATATTCAATACTAGTATAAGTGTTTCTCTAAGTGCTGTTCATGCCAATGTACTGATTAATCAGACAGTTTTTAATGGGTAAACCCAATCTTCTAAACTGTAATTTGGTGGAGAGATATTCCAGGAACTGCACATTGCAAGATCCTCATTCGAGCAAGCGCGCTTCAATCTGGTAAGTTATTTTCACAAGGAAATTTTGATGCAACTATATTTTGTCTCACACTTATTTTATTTCATGTTTTTCCACATGTAGGTTGGTGCTCTTTCTGATGTTGAGGCCAAAAAGAGATTTGAGCTTTTGGAGGCTGTGAGTGGGACAATGGATGCACATCTCCGATTCTTCAAACAAGTAGTATCTTGTGTATAGAACTCATTTGCTCTTCATGTTAAATAACGAGTATATGTTGATTCTGAAACTTCTTTCCTTTCAGGGATATGAACTGTTACATCAGATGGAGCCGTTTATTAACCAGGTATCCTTCACTTATAAAATGTTGTACAATGTTTTTTAGTTTCCTTAATCATTAATCCAAAATGAGAAAGTGATAGATTTATCATTAAAGAATAAGACATGGACCAAGCAGCTTGAAGAATCTTATCTGCTCTTCACAAAACCAATGAAACTACCTCTGACTCGCTATAAATTATGTGTACAGCCTACTTGACCTCACAATTCAGTCAGTTAGCTGGTTAACCCAGCAGCCAAACAAAGTGAGGAATTTTTTCTCTCTTAGAAAGAAAAGTCAAACACCTTCAACGATCAGTTTGTACCCCTGTTTCTGGACCACATGCCTGTTAGGAACCAAATTCCTAGCAAATAAAAATAAAGAAAAATAGAACAAATAAAATAAAGGTTTGATTACTTCAAGAGGATCGGCCTCCAATTTGCCAAAGGCTGTTTCATTTGATAAATTTCTTGAAACTAAGGGCAAAAGGCACTACAATTTATATAACTAAAATCCTAGTCCTAAAAGATTTAGAAATACTAATACTATGAACTTAATGGGAAATATTCCAAGTAAAATAAGGAAATCAACCTAAATACTAATAGGGTAATAATAAAAAAGAAAGGTTCTTAACAATGCCATGGTGGGATTTTTTGCAAGTATGTCGTAGTTATTGAGTACCAAGGTTTTTATAGGGTTTATTACTATAACCCTTTTAGACTGTGAAGTCTTAAATTTCCCTTTCAGAAAATTTGAAAGTCATTTGTCTACCAAAGTAATACCATTTTGGTCTGAGACCTTTAAATTATTCCAAGGTAGCTCTAGTGATCTTAACGTTTAGAGAAGGGTGTTAACTTGGAAAGCTATCCATTTAGCAGAATGCATAAAAGAGGTGAGGCTTCAACTGTAAGTCATATAGCCTGTGCCCACTTAATGGATCTTGTTACCTTAACTTACAAGGTCAATTTCTCTTGAAATCTCTGAATTTCACCTATGATGAACCTCTTTTTTCTTTTGATTGGAACTACATCAAAGTTTCTAACTGTTGGGTTGCAGGCCTTGGCTTATGCACAACAGTCAAGAGAATGTTCAAACTATGAGCAGGCATCTCTCATTGAAAGGATGCAGGAGTATAAAAGACAGATTGATCGAGAAAGTAGGCATTCCTCAAATGGCTCTCATGGTTCCCCTATTGTAGATAGTATCAAACCTTCCACAAGGAATTCCCATAAAGTGATAGAGGCAGCTATGCAGTCTGCTGCGCAGGGAAAGGTACTTTCTGATATAGTTTTCAACCTTTATCCATCTCACAATTTCTCCCTACACTCATCTTACTTTTTATCTCCTTAAGCCTTCTGCCTAAAATCGCTAAGCCTGAAAAGCTTAAAATTTCTAAGCCAGGTTACTAACTTTTTTCAGGTTCAAACCATCCGACAAGGATATCTCGCAAAACGATCCTCAAATTTGAGAGGTGACTGGAAAAGAAGATTCTTTGTTCTTGATAGTCGAGGGATGTTGTACTACTATCGAAAACCATGGTGCTCTGTAAGTCACCAGCTGGAACATAGCTTGTAATACTATGAATTGCCAATACTATCTTTTCTGATTTACTTCTTGTATATTAAATGATTTTAGAAAACTCTTTCAGGGATCTGGGAGTCATTCTGCTTCACAGAGGACTAATACCTCCGAAAGTGGTCATGGCTTGCTGAGCCGATGGCTTTCTTCTCATTATCATGGTGGTGTACATGATGAAAAATCAGTTGCACGTCACACTGTGAACCTTTTGACTTCAACAATTAAAGTTGATGCTGATCAGACAGATTTAAGGTTCTGCTTCAGGATTATTTCTCCAACAAAAATATACACTTTGCAGGTACTTGAACTTCAGTATGAATTTATAACTGACCAATTCAAAATTGGATCAGTGATTCTCGGGAAAATTTTATCACTTTTCTTGCATATACTCATTCAATATTGAGTTAGGAAATTGCATCAATAATTGTCAGTGGTCTCTAAATTGTATTCGCTTTCCGGCAGGCGGAGAATGCAGTGGACCAAATGGATTGGATTGAAAAAATAAATGGAGTAATTGCTTCTCTGTTGAGTTTCCAGACACCTGAGAGGGTAAATATTAAGCATGTTTACTTTGTAGCTTTTAACTTCTGTAGCTATCTAAATTATAATAACCCAGTTACATATCAGTATCTCTCCAGCAGTCCCATAGAAAGTGGTGATCATTGCTTTACCAGTGAGAATGGTTCAGTCGTAGATGGTCCTGATGTTGATCAGACAGCGGTTGAGGAACACACGTCGAAAGATCTTGGCCCTGCAAATCATTTATATCTATCTAAAAGTTTTGGAGGTCTAGAAAAAAAAAATAAAAGTGAAAAGCCAATTGATCTGTTGAGAGAAGTATACGGGAATGACAAATGTGCTGATTGTGGTGCACCTGAACCAGACTGGGCATCCTTAAACCTTGGTATTCTTATATGCATTGAATGTTCCAGTGTTCATCGTAATCTTGGTGTGCATATATCAAAAGTAAGTTATCTAGTTTTCTTTATGGAATTTCATTTCTTTTTGTGTTGAATTATTGGTAATTTTCGCATAATTATTTTCTCAAGAAAACTTGAAACTTGGTGTTGGGACCTTTGAATGTTTGAGGCTTATACCTTGTGGAGAGTTTCTTGTGTTTGTTCTCTAATGTAGATCTTGCTTATCACCTTTACTGCAGGTAAGATCACTGACACTTGATGTTAAAGTTTGGGAATCTTCTGTCATAAATTTGTTTCAGTCTCTGGGAAATATCTATGCAAACTCAGTCTGGGAGGAGTTGTTGCATTCTGGAAGTAAATTTTCGACTGAAAACAGGCCTATGGGGTAAGTGTTACATACCTTGATCTGATTGAAATGGCACTTGTCCTATCCTAATAGGCTATTAATTCTTGTTTTGTAGCTTTTCCAAGACAGATAAAAACAAACGTTTCCTTGTGAGAAAACCCTGTCACGAGGATTCTATTTCAGTAAAGGAACAGTACATCCATGCTAAGGTATGTCTACAAACGATCAAATTTCGCCGTTGTATTTTCTTTCAACTTTTTCTTATGAATAAAGTTAATGATTCATGTTAATAATTTCTGCCTAAACTGATATTTTAAGCTAAAGAATTGTAGGGACTCAATTACGGTTCTTAGCTTTTTGACCTCTTGTTTTTTCTTTGAAATGATTAATTACATAGAACATAATTCTTTGATGTCTTGAACATGACACTTGATTAAACTTTGACCATGGACCCTTGTGAGCTAGCTGCATTCTCCTTGCACTGACATTTGTCTTCTTGGTCTTAGTAGCCAGTTCGCTGAATTGGCAAATTATGATACTAAATGGTCTTATATATAATGCTTTCTGGCGTATCTGCTACCTATTAAAACTATTGATTCTGTCTTCTCACATGACTAGTAAGCTGTCCTTGCATACATCTCGTGTATAATTATTTTCTTGACACTGGAAAAATTAGAAGTGCAATGCCCTTATTTACTCACCCATTTTCTTGTTATTAATTACTCCTCTTTTAACTTTGAACTCCTAACCCCATGTAATAATTGTACCTTAGCAACTTTTTTACTCATTAATATTTGCTCTTTCCACGCTTCATTTTCTGCATGTGTCAGACCTAGCATATGCTCCACATTTGTTAAATTTTGTGGGTTCACTTACAAGCATCCTTGAAAATATTTAGCTCAAGGAATCTTTTCCACTGGTAATCGTATAGTTTTTAGTTGGGAGATACAATTTACGAATACTTCTTTTTGCAGTATGCTGAAAAATTTTTCGTTCACAAGACAGAGGACACTCAGCATCTCCTATCAGTTGCACAACAAGTATGGGAAAGTGTCCGTGATAATGACAAGAAAGAAGTTTACCGCCATATTGTCTGCTCTGAAGCAAATGTCAATGCTATCCATGGGCAAGCTTCATATAGTAAAGCCATACCTTTGGGCAAATTAATGCAAAAGGAAGAGCGGGAAAGCCTTGATCACAAATTTGATTGCTTTGCAGGTAACTCTTTGGAGAAGTCCACAAGCTGTTCAGACTCCTTAGATAACAGAGAAGATGAGGTCACAGAGGAGTCTTCTGATGGCTGTTCACTGCTTCACCTTGCTTGTTTAACTGCTGACATTGGCATGGTAGAGCTTCTCCTACAGTATGGTGCAAACATAAATGCTTCTGATTCAAGAGGTAGGACACCACTGCATCATTGTGTTTTGAGCGGGAGGTCTGCAATCGCAAAGCTTCTAATTGCAAGGTAATTCAATATTTTCTTCATGCCTCTCTGTTGTGTTTTCTTCAGGGGGTTGTAATTGCATTGACATTTAGAATTCTATGACGGCTCTCTCCCAGTGCTTTGTGTTAAAAATTGCCTGGAGTCTGTAACTGTATTGTATTTATTCACATTCTGTGTGTAAATTTGGAGTATATGAATTAAACTTAACAATTTGATTGCAGAGGAGCAGATCCCCAAGCAGTGGATAGCAATGGTAGCACTGCAGTTCAGCTTGCTTCAAGATCAGGCCTCATCAGAAATGACGCTTTTGCTTCTTTAACAGGCACAAAGAGATGATACTGTCAGGTAATCAACAGGAAGCCAATATAGGACTTGCCCAATGAATGTGAGATGACCTCCGTAATATCACTAGGACACGTAGTCTAGTCATTTGGGTTGATCGCTATAGTAGATCATGTTCACTTCGCATTGATGCAGTAGCCTATAGGTGCTTTTCGCTATTTTTCTTTGTTAGGATTAGGCCTTTGTACATAAGCCCTTCAGTTCGGAAAGGATATTAATCCAAGCATACTCGCAAAAGATGTACAAGCCAGTGCTTCAGAGGTAGAAGGAATCACTCATCTGGGACTGGTATGCTCTCTAAACATTGTCTGTTCTTTCCTATCATGTTATATAAACAATGTACGTATATGTACATATGTTATTTTGGAGTCCCCGAAACCCCGCTTGAGAAGAATGAGTAAAGATGTTTGATTAATGAGTGAACCTTTTAGATTGTAGAACTGTAAAGTCAAACGCAATTGTTGGATATTACAGCCTACTTAAAACATAAAACAATAAAATGCAATGAATCCTTGATATAAATTATTGTGACAGTGCTTAGCATAGAACTAATGTTCATGAGCATAATGCGATGGCTGTATCATGATACATTTCTTTTCTGGATTATGGCTGATTGTCTGATGAAGCTGGCATAGTATGTATATTAATCTTGATTCCAACGATCATCCTAGACTTTTATCCTTCAAAGTGGCTCATAAAATGAATATGGTGTGACATAGGAACAGCTGGCTGTCCTGTTTGAGTATTGCTCCCAACTCCCACAAAACAATTCCCAACTGGAATGTGCATGGAAACAGATGCGTAATTTGTCTAAATGAGACCAGAATTGTACACCAAATCAACTGAATAATCAAAAAATGCAAGAAAGTATACTTAGATCCCATAAGATGACCATCATAATTAATCAATGTCATCTTGAGTGGGCAAAAACTCATGCCGTGCAGGCACTGCAATAACACCAGATTCATATTGATGTATTGTATGACATCGTACCCTCTTTCACATTTTCACTCAAAATACACAGGGAAGATAGTTTGTTCCACTAAAATTTTCGCACACTTCCGTGTGCATGTACAATAATAGACAAATAAATAAATATGTATGTGTACATGTATCCAACTAAAATAAAGAGATATAAAACATGAGAGAAGTTGCAAAATCACCCTTACTGTACATAGATCCACACATGCTCTTTAGTTGAGCCATGATTAAAGTCACATAAATAAATTCAATGCTAAGAAAATGAAAATTGAATCAGTTCACCTCATTTGACTTGCACCAGTGCTGCCAATGCTTCAGGCAGTTATTTTTTCGTATCTGCCTCCCCAAACTTTGTTGTATGCCCCATCAACATTGCCAGTAGCCTTCTACATCACCACAGTTCACCATATAGACTACTACTCCAGCTTTCATTCTTTTTCTCGCCCATCTGTTTCCATTTGAAGAGCTGTATGAACAAATACACATTATATCTACATGTCAAGAGACAGAAA
This sequence comes from Litchi chinensis, assembly GCA_019925255.1. NCBI lineage: Eukaryota > Viridiplantae > Streptophyta > Magnoliopsida > Sapindales > Sapindaceae > Litchi > Litchi chinensis. The sequence continues at coordinate 11,425,075 of CM034472.1, forward strand.
GAGGCTTCAAAACCAAAATCAATTTCAAGACAAACATTACCCTCAGTTCATTTCCATCATATTTTATGTACGTGTAAGTTAAACAAGATGACAGTTTGACACGGATGGGATGTCAATTCCAAATGAACAAGCATCTCATATTTCCAGAATTTCTTTGATGCACCTACAACAATATTTACAACACAACCATAGTCCTATTAGTACAATAAAGTGGAGCAAGTTCTATCAAATCAAAAGGAACTTCAAGTTCAATGCTTTAACTGGTTAACTTGGCTAACTCTAGGCATTGAGTAATGTCTAAAGCAGATTCAAATCGACAAGCAAGAATTAAATTAGTTGATTAGAAAAGGGGTGATATATTATCTGACTGCAGAGGAACCTTAAGAAAAGGAAAACAGCCCATTTCAAATAACCCTCACTAAGAGATTACTATATATCGATTAGAAAGTTCCTGTAACATACAATGCAAATTAAAACTTCATTTAGCTGCTCAGTCACATTACCTCAGTAACAAGAAAGCTCAACAAAGAAACATGCAACAAAGTTTGATAACCTCTGAACACCCACTTCTAGTTTGCCACCATGAGACAAGAAGAGCACTGCCAGTTATGGTGCAGCAAGCAAAAAACCAATCCGTAAGATGAGTTGGCATCAATACTAAGTTGCTCCCGAAACAGACATTTAAGGATATGCAGCACAGAAAAAGGATTCACTTTGCTTCATGACATTACAACCAAAATCCATCTCAAACATTAAGCTGCCTCAAAATATCACCAGCCAATGAACAAATGGGACAAAGAAATTAAGTCAAAATAAGAAATGCAAGTATTTCCCACCCACTGCCCACAAAATTAAAAATAATAATAATAATAATAATAATGGAATGAGGAAGAAAATGATAGTGACACTGAACATATGCATGGAGTTTTTACAACATAAAGAAATGTAGAAAAGAGGTAAATTACAGTTACCATTAGAATCTGCCATATTAGTGTGAAATGTCCACCATGACTGATTTGCGAGGAATCCATACCCAACTTGATTATATTTTGGTTGTTTTAATATATTGCATAATAAATGGCCCATATCATATTAGTCCCTGTGCTTCAGAGGACGAGTTTTCAGTACTCAATTCAATTCCATGAAGTTTTTAAGGAAGTTGTTAGATAGGGGGTACTTCTTGTTCTCTCCTCCAGCAACAAAACTTACACCTGGTGAGCAACTCCGATTGCTGCTTGCTTTAACAAATTGTCAGCATTCTCAGAGTTCATATTATTTTGGTCTTTTTTGACCTTCTCAGACTCGGCATCGTTTTGGACTTCTTTGACTAAGTCAGTCATAACAGTGGAGTCTGGGAGCCATCCAAACTGGACCATACTTTCTAGAAGCCTAGCTGCTTTGTCCATACTTCCTGCTTCATAAAGACCACGGATTAGAGTGCAACATGTAGCAATACTGAGCTTAAGTTTTTGCTCTCCTAGTTCATCAATTAACTTCGACACTTCAAAATCTTCCTTTTTGAGAAGGGAACTTATTAAAGCATCATAAACATTTGGATTCAAGACCATAATCCTGACAAACATTTCATCCACCAGCTTTAAAGATTTCATCAAATTACCTTCTTTCAAGTGAGCATCAACCATCATACTATAGATTATTCCATCGGGTTCAACCCCTTTAGTCAGCATCTCATCAAAAAGTGCGAACATCTCGGATCTTCTTCCTATTAAGTCATAACCATGTAAAAGTGAAGTGTACGTTATATTACTCGGCATCAATTTCCTTTTTTGCATCTCCAGGAAGAGGTGTTCTGCCTCCTTCATTCTTCCTGCTTTGCAGTGATAATCGATCAAAACTGTGTAGGTAACATGATTTGGTATGATCTGCTTATCAACCATGTCTTCCAACAGCTGGTTAGCTTCTCTAATCTTTTGTGACTTGCATAAGCCACCAATCAAAGCATTGAATGAAGACGTAGAAGCAAAACCTTTCTGCACCATTTCCGAAAATAAGGACTGTGCCCTCTCCACATTTCCTTCTTTGCAACATCCATCAACAAGGGCACAGTAAACAAAACTATCAGGTTGAACCCCCTTTGATAACATCTTATCCAATAAGCAAAATGCCTCAGTTAAGTTTCCAGATTTGGAATATGCATCTATAATTGTAGCATAAGTCACAACATTAGGATCCACACCCTTTCCAGAGATTCCATCAAATACCTCCCTAGCTCTCTCAATGTCACCTGACTTGCACAATCCATTGATCAATGCATTATAAGTAACAATATTTGGAGCAACACCTTTCTTGCACATCTCCTCATGAAGTAGGAACGCCTCCTTCATATTACCTTGTTTACAAAAGCATGAAATGATTGAACTATAGGTAAAGACATCAGGTACTAGACCCTTGTCATGGAGTTCAGAAAATACGTCCATTGCTTCCTTGATTTTTCCATTCCTTGCAAGACCATGAATGAGGACACTGTAAGTCTTCAAATCTGGGAGCATCCCTCGTCCAAGTATCGATCTAAATGTTGAAAAGGCCTCCTTTATGTTACCCACTCTGCAGTGTCCATCAATCAGAGCTGTATAAATTACATTGTTTGGAGCTAGACCAGAACCTAGCATCTCTCGGAAATACCTGTCAGCTGCCTGCATATCTCCTGTTTTGGCATATCCATGAATGAATGCTCCATAAGTATACTCATTAGGCTTTAATCCAGAATCAATCATCTGAACCAAATAAGTCATTGCATCTTCCATCTTTTTGGCCTTGCAGAGGCCAAATATAAGAGAATTGTAACAAAAAACGTCAAGCAAAACACCTTTCTCTTTCATTCCCCCCAGAATATTTATAGCCTCTTCAAATTTGTTTTCTTGAACATGACCTTTAATAAGGGTTGTGTAAATAACATTATTCGGTTTCAAACCACAAGAAATCATTTCCTCAAAAACTCTATTAGCTCGTTGCAGATCTCGACTGCAGCATAATGCATTGATTATCACACCATAGGTGTACACTGTGGGTCTCAAGTTCCTCTTCTTCATGTCAACAAGCAGCTCATAAGCCTTAATCATATTACGTTCTCGACAGTACCCCTCAATCAGATGGGTATAAGTTTGTGTATCAGGATTTATGTGCATTGCAATCATCTCATTTAACAGAACTTTTGCCTTCTCCAAGTCACCAACCTTACAAACTCCACTAATAAGCACATTATAAGTGAAAACATTCAATCCAATTCCAAAACCAACCATCTCATCCTTGAGTCTAAAAGCCTCTCGAATATCACCCCGTTTCATGAACCCATCGATCAGAGCAGTATACACGATTTTGTCAGGCTTTAAATTCGTATCATACATCTCCTTCAACATCAATTTTGCCTCTCTTGTTCGCTTCTTCTTGCAAAACCCATCAACAAGTATACCATAAGTGAAACCATCTGGTTGCAACCCCTTAGCAACCATAGACTTCTTTAGCTCAAAAGCTTCATCAACGGCTCCAACTTTACACAAACCACCAATCACCACATTATAAGTAACCGCATTCGGACTACAACCCTTCTCCTCCATTTCTAAAAGCACCCTTTTACCCTCCTTAACATTCCCAACCATAAAATGAGCATTAATCAAACTATTATAAGTATAAACATCAGGAGCCACCTTGGCTTCCACCATCCCATTATACACCTTCCAAAACAAGTCCACTCTATTCCCCTTCAACAAATCTTTCAAAAATGAGTTACAACACACCAGGCCAGGCACCAAGCCACCATCTTTAACGACACCCAAAAACACACTAGCTGCCTCACCTAAAAGGCCAATCTTTTTGTACCCATCAATCAGCATTTCAAAAACAAACACATCCCTACCACTACACTCTCTATAACACCTAAGAACCGACTCCAAAACCTCACAATGCGACCTCCTGGTCCCAATCATTTTCTCTATCACAGCAGAAGCAGAACTGAAAAGCTTCGAATCACACAAAATGATTGCAAGATATGAAAAAGAATGCAAATTTAGAGGGATACCCAGTTGAAAATAGACCCAGTCAAAGAAGCCCAGAAGGCGTTTGGGATCAATGACGTGGTTGTGTCGAAGAACAGATTGAACCACATCTGGGTTCAGTTTCTGGGTCATATGGGACGATTCGATGAGGCACTGCCAGTCGCTTCTGTTGAGAAGTGTTGTGATTTCTTTGACCATTTCTTCGTCATTTTGTTTGGACACGGTTGATGACGAGCTGCAAAATCGCTTCAACTTGAGACGACAGATTGTTGTTCTCGTCGTCTTCATGTTTTGGGTTCGCTTGGCTTGTTGATCGAATTCGAATTTCAACAGAGGCCATAGCTTCACTTCACTTGTCTGTAAACGACGTCGTAGAACGTGTATTTCTCTTACTGGGATCTGGGCCTGTTAGCTTTTAAATGGCTTTGTGGGCTTTTATTAGCCCAAATTTTGAATTTTAAAGTACAATTAAGATTTAAGAATTTTATAGATGTTTGGCTGTGAATAAGGATGGTAAAAATATCTTATTCAATCCAAATCGACATAGCAGCGATCCATTTGGAACAGATTTGGAACGAAACGTAACGGCCCATTTGGGATATAGGTCGGGTTTGGGCTACCACACGAAAAATCAAGTCTGGTTTGGGGTAGGTCGATCCAACCCCGATCAAACTCATTGCCATATAGATGTCTACACTATTATATTATAATAATTATTTTGGTATTTGTGAGGAAATTTTACTATGTAATAATAATATTTTGGTGTGTATAATGAAACTTTGTTTTATATATAGTAAGTATTTTGATATTTGTAATGAAACACTTTTTATATACTAACTGTTTTAGTATTTATATTTAAAAAATTTATATTATCTATGAATTTTTATATTGATAAATTTTTGGATGTGATATTATATTGGAATTTAGATCAAATTATTGTAAGTTTAAATTATTTTTTATTTATATATTTGTTTTTAAATGTTAAGTATGTGATTTGTTAAAAACTAAATCTTGTCAAACGAGTAGGGTTCAAAGCAAGCCGTCCCAATTAGGTTTGGATTTGAGGCAAAAAGTAATTACCCGTTAGGGGCACAAGTCTTATTTAGGGCAAAGGTCCCATTTGAGGTACCCTACCAAAAAATCAAGTCAAGTTTAGAGTAGGTCGATTCGGCTATGATCTAATCCATTGTCATCCCTAATTGTAAAATTCTTCAAATGCACTTCATATGTGAGAATGAAAGATGTCAAATGATTTTATAAAACATTATAGACAACATTTGACAAGTTTGAGGAAAATATTTATGACAGTTTTCTGAACTTTAATATATGTCTCCAACAAGCTTCTAAACCAATAGGGTCTAGAATTTTAATTGAACTACAAATGAGGTTGGTGTTTAATATTTCTTTTGAAAATGTGCTATGAAATCGTTTAAAATATGTCATTTAAAAATCATGAGATTTAAGACATGATTAAAACCTTAAACGTCACTGTAGAGGCTGATTTTCTACAATTGCTAAGGTAGATTGATGGTTTTACTTAAACTTTGTTGGGCCACTAACAACTTGTAAGAAAGCCAAGATAATTAAGAACAAACGATATAGAAACTAAGTAAGAAATATGTTTTGTTACGTCGTATGCTTGAAATAGGATGTTGAAGGAATAGGGTTGAAGCTAGTCAAAGTAATGTAAGAGGGTTCGACGAGATTAGGCAATGTGTGTTGCTAGATATCAAATGAATTGTGTTTGAGTTTGCGGTGCAAGTATAGAGTCCAAAGTGCAAAGAGCTAGAGAGGGTTTCCATTGGCTATGCTTGAGTATTTATACTCAAGCAAGTAGCGGTTAAGGACTCTGAGAGGAGGATCCCACGTCCTGAGGATCCTCCACACTTGACTCCAACTGAGTCAAGTGGATTGACTTGGTAAAGGAGACCTTGACCAGGTCAAAGAGATGGCAATAATCTTTGGGTTGGGCTGCGATAGTATTCAACCTGATGGACCTCATAAATGAATTTCAAGGTTTCGGGCTTGGCTCTTAGATCATGTCATTTTTTACCAATATAGTGATCGAGAGGTGTTTACCATTAAACCAACCGAATTTTGTGTTATGTTGACCAATTGGTTGGTTAATTAGATAAAATCTTATGAATATTACCGAAGTTTTAGTGAACATGAATTTGAAATACATAAAAATTGTTTTCTAAAATGTAGACATTGGCATGCTGTCAAAATCCTTATTGATGGCCCCAGCAATCTCAAGCCTGCTTGATATCAAGGCCTACTACTGTCTTCACTGTCCATTGTGGGCCTTTCAAGAACCTGCACACTTTAAATATGGACCCAAAAAACCCAATTGATTGGCCCAGTACTATGGAATATTTGCCAGGTTAGTGATGGTTCTGTGGTTGCAATTACTTTGATTTTCTAATTCATTTTTTCTTTCCTTGTGATAGATAAATGATGATTTTTATGAACCAGAAAAATTAAATTCTTAGAATTTATTGAAAAAAAGTTGGGCTCCGCTGATGCCAGATTTTTACTAGGTTGTTTGAATGTGATAGGACAATGATATTTCTAGGAACTATCTCCTTAGCATTATGTCTTTGAAAAGCAAATAAAATAAATATTTAATTATTTATTTTAATTATTGATAAGCATACATTAATTTTTATCATCCATCTTGTCGTGTAAAATATTTATAAAAGTCCATGTGTGTGCCTGGTATTGTTAGAATCAATTTACTTATTTTAATTGATAAATTACAACACTATAACTTGGTCGTAATTGGGAGACTCGAGGAATTAAACCGAAGATGTAATTAAATGGTAATAGTATTAAAATTTAAAATTTAGATCTCCTTCTTAATTACATATATATATACACATATTTTAAAACTTTTACAATTAATCCAAGGTTTTTGAAAAAGAGGTACAAACTAGACGTTATTGCAATTTCGTGTGTAAACATAAAAAATATTAAATTGTATTAAAGCCCTAATTAGTGTATGCTATTAATACATATATTTATAAAGCATTTCAAGTGACCAATCCCTAATCCCAGTATTAAATCAAGAATCGTACTCAATCAACTCTTAGTAATGTTTTAAACTTTTGATAGTTTTCTGAATCTTTCATTGTTGATTTTTTTATGGAAAATTAAATACTTCCAACCATATTTTGAATGAGAAAGTGACCTAAATATGGGTATATAGTTATATTAAAGTTGTGAAATTATGTTGAGTTGTGGTTTTAGACATTGAAATTGTTCTACAACACTAGATTTACCAACTCGTATTTTATCAACATTGTCATGCAGAAGCAGAACTTATAATTAACATTGAAACCTAAAAGTGTCAATACGCAATTTTTACTAGTATTTTTCGTGTGAATTTTCAAGGCCATCCACGTATAGCTTAAATATCACACGCAAGTGCATGCCATTTGTTTCTATGTACTTTTGAATTGGCCTTGTGATAGTAACAGATTTTCCCTGGTGTTTCCTGATATACATTCACTGAACCTACTGTTTATTATCTCAATTTGTGCATAGAAATCTTACCAAACAACAAATGGTGCATGAATATGATCAACAACAAATACATGGATACGAAACTAATATCAAACATTTTGTTACTAATGGCCTCAGTTTATTGGATCCCTTGGAGCAGTCTGTCTAAAACAAGTGGACGACATTCAGCTAAGGCACACAAATACACCTTACACACACACAGTAACAAATTGACAAAAGCAAAGATATATATATCTACATATCCACAAGATGAGACCAAAGAAGAAACCCCACATTTAAATTCTAAAAATGAAGTAAAAATGGAAGTGATAAAAAGAGATGAGATTGGTCGATATACAGAGTGTACTAGTGGAGCGGGCAGAGGGGCGTGTGTATGAGTGAGAAGGTGTTGGGGACAGAAAATGATGGTGTTGACAGGGAAAAGGCAAAACAAAAGATGTCTCTAGTTGTTGGAGAGGACTGTTTTCAACGTGTCGACGTGATCAATTTGGGCAACTTCACATTTTCTCTGCATTTGTTAAGTGCCGTGTTCCAACAACATTCTCTTTTTTCCTTTTCCATTCCTTCAAATTCCACCATCGTCTTTTGCTTTTATTACTAATCACATCATTTTCATTTTTCTTTCTTTCCTTTATTTTCCACACGTATGAAATGAAAGTTTATATTTTGTAAGTTATCGGCTCGGTTATATTAATGTTTCTTTCTTTTATAAACTTAAACATGAGTGAAACTTGCATTCTATAATTTAAGAGAACTCTTTAACTAAACTAGTTTATGTATTATTAGTTTCTAAGATTACTAATATAATTAAGTTGATTTTCAACGTTGATAGTAATGTAAAACTGGCGTAAGATTTGATATTTTATATGGCATGAATTGAAGAGATAAGAATTAATTTAATGGAAATTAGAGCAGATAAGCAACCAAATGTAGAATCCCATAAGAACCAATATATTTAATGACAAATATTTAATAGTTCAAGCATATCCCTTAAATGTACGTCAATCTTGTTTAAATGTTTGTGCATGTCTCCCTCTACATTGTCAATAAGATTGAACCTCACTTTATTCATAAAAATATTGTGAGAGACTTCTTTTCTATGATTAATTTTTAATTTCTGATGGTAAACATTCAAAAATGTTTGACTTGTCATGAACAATAAAGGGTATATTGTTTGAATATGCATGCGTAGAACTACTTGAGAAATGCTTAAACTAATTTAATTATTTAATATTTTTAACATTTTAGTTTGAAATAACGTCTCCTTTTCCTACCTCTTAAATTTATAATAATTTAAAAAAAAAAAATAAAAGTTTTACTTTATAGCTTTTATCGTTTGCTGACACACCAATGTGGCCAATGCTAGTTAAACAACTCATAACCTTAGAATCAGCATAGTCAACCAGATCAGCAAGTTTATCTTGCCAATGAAAGAGGTGCTTGTGTCAATTTTGAATACCCTCAATTTTTTTTATTTTTAATTCATAAAACACGAAAGTAATGTCGAAAGATCATGTAAAATGAAGCTGTCAATACAGCTGTTTAATTGTTTTTTTTTATAGTTAATTTTTGTGGCGTTTAAATGCTGCAGAAAAGGAAGCAAGATCTGGTCATTGGAGAAGAAAGAAACAATGAGCCATTGAATAAGTTAAAGAGGGGGTTCTGGATGGTGATCTAATTCATGTTGTAAGCTCATGGAAGATGAGCAAAAGAAGGGAGGTCCAAGTCCAGCGGGCGCCTACCTTTATTTTTTCTAATACGAAAACATGACACAGTGGGGCGGTGGATTTTGAATTGATTTTCCAACCAACAAAATGTCATGTCTCGATAATCAAAGCATGTCATTGCCCTCTTTATTTGTAACAAGGACAGATCTCTAAACATCCCAAACTATGGGACATTATGTAGTTGCCTATGTAATTAAGCTTTTTTAAATTTTATTAATCTAAACTTATGGTTGGTTGTGTTTTCAACCATCATTTAATGTGTATGAATTTGACTCATTAAATAATTTTTATTTAGTTGTCAATTAATTTAAAAATACTAAAAAACAATAATATAGGATAAAAAGTACTTCTCAATTTTAACTCATCACTTAAACACTTAATAAAACATTTTCTCCATAACTATCTTTGTAAAAGTAAAATATTTTCAGTTTTATCTTCATCATATATCTTACAAATTATAAATTTTATATGTTACTAGTAAATGTAATCTTTAATTATATGGATAAAGTAATTTTAACAACATATATTCTATAATTTAAAAAAATTATAATTTTAAGTTAAATGAACTAAATATTTTGTTAAAATTTATGAAATAGAATAATATATATTTATTATATCAATAAAAATTAATTTATAAAATATTATAATTATAATTGATATTTTTTTTTTTTTTTTTTTAAAATTTTTTTTTTTATATACATATTACATATATATATATATATATATAGTTTTTTTAAACAAACGAGGAACCTGAATATCCAAGCATTACATGAAAAAAATATCAACATGTTCAGTCTCCAATATTCAAGATTATTCAATCTTTAAATAAATTAATCATTCATATTTCATTCAATAAAAAAATAAATGATCTTTACTTTAAATTCCATTCAATTTAATAACTTGTGAAAAAAGGAATTTTTTTTAAGCAATAAAAAATTAGTTATTGTAAATAGAAATTACTTGTTTAATTTCTTTCTAATAGATTTTTAATCCGACATAATGAGGTTGTCCTTCGCACTTAAATTACAAAGGTTGTAAGTTTCATTGTCTTCCCCTTCTCAAATCCCTCATTTATAGTTCAATTCATTTTTCCCTTTCTAAATCCTAGATTTATTGTAATAATTTTAAAAAAAATGGTTTCCAAACTAGTTGGTTTTCCTTATAAAAAAAAATCAACAAATCTTTATGTGTATTTATTTATTTTACGATTAAGCATTAATATTCTATTATACACTAGAGATGCCACAAAGTGGTATACACTAAACTTAAACAAAGTCGAACCAATCATGAAATATTTTAATTATTTAAATGGATAAACATCCTTATATGTCATATAATATAATAATATAAAATATGTTATACATTAATGAAATTTATTTCAAATACATAGTATATAAATTAATTAATCGCATTAATCACAAGATAATAAATTAAGTAATCCAGTTTTATCAAACGTAAGTCAACTAACCGAACAATTGTTTTGTTTTCAAAAAACTGAACAATTGTTTTCACACCAAATAATTAGTTCTGTGTGGGCTGATCAGGATTGTATAAGGCTTTAAGGAAGGTTCGGCCAACCGCTTAATGACAACATTTAGCAGATATTGGAGTTGGAGATTTGGATAATGTATTAAATAAAACAACAATAAAGTAATGACTTTTGTATATAATATTTAACTAATTTTAAAACTTATCTTGTCCGCAAAATAATGTTGGTCCATGATTCGCTGAATACCAAGGGTACAAGGAAGCATGACGCCTTATTTTTTATTGGTTTTCTTTTTAATGTGAATAACGAGGTTCCTCAACAGCCGGGGCCAGGTTTATGACACCCAACATTTATTTGAAAATTCAGCACATGGGAAATGTTACACGTGCCATGTACGGCCAGAATTTACACCAAATCCTCCACCAATTCACTTAATTGCAGGCTTACACCTTATCTAGTTTTTAAATTTATTATAATCTATGTATTCAATTTGTAGGAAACGGAAGTGAACTTATCATTATAATGAAAAACACATTCTTGTTATATATAAATATATATATTGAGTACTAATACTTGCCCAAGATCATATATATTGAGTACTAGTACTTACCTAATATTGATTGGAACTAGCAAAACTATGATTTTAAAATGTGACCTAATAATCATCTCTCAAAAAATGAAAGAATGCGATCTACAATGGATGGAAAAAATGTCCACAATTTGTGAAACTTAGTGTGAGGATAAGTTCGAACCCACGCCCACTTAGATCAAATGTGCGGGCGATTTGTGTCTACCACCGAACCACAATGCAATTCTCCACATTCTTGTTATTTAACATATATACAACTCTATCTCATTCAACACAAGCTTATCATAACTTCCTAAAAACTTATATGCATATTAATACGTTATTTATTTCTCATTTAAATTTAATAATATCACGTAAAAGTAAATGTGATGGAACATTATGATATATAAAATGATGTGAGTTGAAAATATCCAGGTACATTGAATGTATCCAAAACTGTCTCTGAAGAAAGAAAAAAGGAAAATTAAGGTCAGACATCTATGCGGATCAATTGTGTTGGTTAAAGTCAAGGTGACTTGGTTTTAAAATACACAAAATATCTTAATTACATTTGCATAGATACACAGATATGCAAATAAATAGATATAGTAAGCCAAATAATTTGTTACCCCTCATATATAACGAACCGTCCTGGACTGAAAAATAAATAGAGGACGGAAGGATTGGGATGTGACATAGTACATAATAGAGTTTAAAATTAAGTTGGCTGAAATATACAAATGTAATGTTAACTAAAGAAACGATATAAATAGAGAGCAATGATGTGAGTTGATGATAAGGACGATCTCAGAGGCCCAATATGTGGTGGGTTTGAAGCCACCAGGCAAATTCTTATTCATCGGTGGTAAAATAATGGAGGTATTTTTTTGTACTAAAATAAATAAAGTGCGTAATTTTATGAAAGGTCATGCATCATAGTCCACAGAGCACAGACCCAGTACTGCTGCAACTTTTATTATTGAAATATAAAGTTGACGTGTGTGGAAATCGGTCCCCATTTTCCCTGACTAAAGAGCTATCCAGGAGGCCCACTTGCTTGCATTTGCATAGCTTTGGAACTATATTTTTTCTTTTTTTTTTTTTTTTTTTGATACAAACTGCATCTTGAATAAACTCAGAAACATCCGGGACCTTGAACCGAGTTGCATGGAGCACGACCGAGGACAACTCCCAAATGGGGAGGGAACCACCCACACAAATTTGGGGGAGAGACCCAAATAAAGACGAAGAGCAACCCAAATAATTAATGGGAGACAATTATATGAATTTATATATATCCACATTATTATTAGTATTGCTATTTTATTATTGAAATATAAAGTTGACGTGTGTGGAAATCGGTCCCCATTTTCCCTGACTAAAGGGCTAACCAGGAGGCCCACTTGCTTGCATTTGCATGGCTTTGGAAACTTATTTTTTCTTTGACACGGCTAATGTTTGTATCGCAATTTATATAATATCTTAGTTGATAGTGTTGAATTTCTCTTTGCTTTGTGTTAAATATTTCTAATAATGTGTTAACTTGTTTGTAACTACTACATATCATATAATGACATAGTTCTTAATTGAATTATATGATGAGTGGCATGATAGTTACAAGTATGATATTACAACAGTTGTTCATTTTTTATCTTTTATTTTTTACTAGTGTTAATGTATTGTTCAAATGGAAAATTATTAATATATATTTCTTAAGTCTTTTAAATCTATCAAAAATTTTATTACGAATTTGCAAAATAACCCTTTAAAATTTCTCCCAAACAAATTTAATAATGAAGTTTTTTTTAAAAAAAAAAAAAAAAAAGTAAAAAAAATCTAATAAGATCTATCAAAATCAATCATTGTTTGCATTATCGAGATTTGCTTACTTTAATCATTATTTACATGCTCATGATATCCATCATTATTTTCATACTCTAAATATCTATCACCAGTTATATGTTTCAAATATTTATTATTACTTACATGCTCCATATATCTATCAATATTTTTGTGCTCTAAATATTCGATTTCATAATAAAAGATAACTATTGTCATAATAAGGGGTGAAAACTACCCATACCTCTAATATGAATAAGGATGAGATACACGACATTTATATTTGAAGATGATACGTTGCATGGCGGCATGGGTAGGAGTTGAATCATATATCATGTGGTTTTTAATTAATTTTGGAACTTCCTAGATCTAAATTTATTTAACGCAAACAAGATGACTGATTTTTTTTCCTATAAAACAATCACTTAAAAGCTAGATCCATATAGTATAGTTGCTGTTATATGTTGAATTTTAGTATTATAATTTATATATGATGACTAGGCGGTCAGCTGCCCATTGCTTTGCTTGTATGTGAAGGTTTGCCGTGGCAATAAAGATAATGCTTTTTATTTGCAAGGATGCAATTTCTATTCTTATATATGTTCAAATCCAGTCATTAATATGCTTTTTTGTGATTAGAAAATTGTTTAGGGTTTATTAGCTACAGATTGTGTATTTGTATGTAATATTGTTGAAAGCACTTTCAAGTTTCAAACAATCTAAAGAACCTCTAATATCTATTTCATAATGTTTGCTAAAAGTCGAAAACTTGTTAATTTTGATTATAATTCTATTTTTAATCAAATATACTTATAATAGACTAAAGAAATTAAAAGATAAATATACTTATATGAATTTTCCAAATACAGAACATCATTCAATTTTTACCAATGTTAGATTCAATATGTGCTTACAAAATTGACCAGTATATGGTTTCATGTGAGTTCTTTAATTTTGAATTTGATAATTTTTTTCAAGATGCGTAACGATTTTAGTAAGCATTTCTTTAAATTCACATATAAAAAGGAAGATGGCTAGGATAGTATCATCAATCTCATAACAAGTTTTTTTTTTTTTTGAAATAATACAACTTGCATTTCTTTGTAAAAATAGCTTAACTAATTTAAAAAAATTTTAGAACAGAAAATGATAAATTCTCTGCATCTATATTTTCCCCAAATCCTAAAGTTATTATGATAATTCAAGAAAAAATAGAAAAAGACATTGTTGGAAGAACAAAACGATAGCAATTAACAAGATGAATTAAAACTTCTAAAGGAATATTGAGTAATGTGTAATAAAATATGACATGTACTTCAAAATTTTTAATATAGTGATTTCGAAAATGATATATTAAAATATAAAATATTATCGCTACATAAGCAAATGACAAATTACTTAACGTTGTAGTAAGTCTAATACACTTCCAGGGTCAAATTATGGGTTAAGTTATGTCCCTTATTTCTAATCCCAATTTGCACTTGGAAAAGCAACAAACTAATTAACGCATTATTTAAGATAAATGTGCAATATTAGTCAAAGATAAAACGAACTGTAAATACTTAAAAAAAAAAAATCAACTTTAAATAGAAGTTCTATTGTTTGACGTGAAATGTCATTATCATGTTGTTTTTAGAATTTCCTAAATTCCCTTCTTAAACAGTTTACATAAAAATATTTCCCTCTTACTGTAATAACAACTTTTGAGAAATGCCTTAAAAACCTTTATGCTTTGCATCTCATCAATTATATCAAAAGTGAATAATTAATTGATATTATTTCTCATAGCAAAATATTCAATCCCCACTTATGATTTTGTTTATATCATTTATGAGGAAAAAAATTATTGTTACACTATATGTCATGTATTTCCATTCAAATTACATATTGATTACCTATACTAGGTAACGAATACGTATTATATCGTGGCTTATCTCTATTCTAAAGCATATAAAAAATATTCAAAAGTGCATGTCACGAGATAAATGCACGTTTTATTCCCTGTCTTCCTTATGAGTAAATATCATACGTTTGCATGGTCATCGGTCAATGCGTCTCAGTTCATCTCGTCACACCATTAATTCCTCGATATCATTTTCAGTGTCCATCAGCAGACGCGCTTAAGCAAGAAACAAAAAATGGGTCAAATTTTCATTGAGAAGACCAACAAAAATCTACGTAAAATAATAATGACAATAATAAGTGTGCAAAATGTGTCCTAGCAGTGAAACTCACGGGGAACATCAGGGTTCAGGTTCACACAAGATACAAATACAACCACTTTCTTCAGTCACCTGCCCATTATTCCGTTATATGAAATTTACATAAAATAATCAATAAATCGATTTGACTGTCATCAACCCCCCCCCAAAAAAAAAGGAAGAAAGAAAGCTCTAAAGGTGGCTCAATGGGCTCCAATCTGTAGAAATCAAATTTTCCAAACGTTTTGTGACCTGGTCATAGGTTTTTCCCACCAGTCGACCCACTAACCATAAAAAGTTGACAAGGGTCTCATTTTAATTTCCAACCGTCCAAATCCTTTTCTTATTTGAATTTTATTCAATTCCATGTGTTAAATACATATTTTTATTTTATCTTATGTGATAGATGTAATATTTTTCAATGTGTCATTTTAATTGTCTTTTTTTTTTAATTTAATTAAGCCTTAGTTATTTTTCAATGAGTCATTCTATATGATAGCTTAATTATTAAGGTCACATAAATTATAGATTATGACAATTAATAGGAAATTATTGGATATATATCTTCTCCTTATATATATAGTATTTTTACCATCAATGCTTACTATTTTTAAAATATTAGAATGAACCAATTAAATTTATCTATAGCATTATCTCTCCTAAAACAAATTATTTCTCTTATTTAATTCAAATGCAATTGATGAATTTGATTGATTCATTCTAACATTAAAAAGTTAAGAGATGTTAATGATATAATTACTCTCTCTATATATATAGAGAGAGAAAAAGTGTGTGTGTGTGTGTGTGTGTGAAATACACAAAATCCCTGTGGGGTTAAACTTAATACAGGCGCATTAACATTTAAGCTTTTGTAACACAATGCCCCAAGGTTAACACTCAAAGTTAATAGAATGAATAGTAGCTTGATCAATTTTTATGGAAAATTATATGAATGAGATTAAATTTTAAAAATAATAATAATTAAAAATAAAAAATACATAAATAAAATTTTGAATCAAATCTCCAACCGTCCTTCTTAAATTGAGAAAAATATATATATATATCTCTTTTGGTAAGAGATTACATTGAAAAGAAAAATAAAAAACAAAGAATGATAGATTTTGTCTCTTACGTCATATATCATAAATAAAGTAGGAGACAAAATTGATCTTTTTACTATTTAGTTTCATATTAACACACATTTTACTATTTAGTTTATAATATAATTTTAGTTTTTGAAACTAGTATTAGTTATAATTTGTTTTGTAAATTTATAATTCAATTGTTTATTTAGATAAAGTTGTTTCGAGTTATTATATATTACTATGATTTAATGCGAACAAGATAAAAATTAAATTACCATAATATATGTAAGTAATTAAGATCATATGTTGCCAAAACGGTGGTTAGACTTGTTATTCTCCTTATTTATATGTATTATTAAAATTAGGTTTCCTAACAAGATGGAAAGATGACTTTCCTATAAACTTTTTGATAGTGTATGTTGAAAAGGAAATTATGGAGAAATTTAGTGTATATTCCAATATAGATTATTTTTATATTTAAAAGAGTGACAAGTTCTATTTTGATTCATGAAGTTAGTATTTATATCATTTATTAATTTAATTTTTGCAATAAGAAGGGTATATAATTAGTTTTTTTTTATAAATATTTTAATATTAGTATTTTTGGGTCAAGTTGATTTTATATTGTTGACTTGAGCCCCTTAAGACAAAAATCCTAACTCCGTCCCTAATTTTATGCCTTTCGAATAACAATTATAAAGTATTTATTTACAGGTTTATAAGAAAAGTAAATTCCATGGTTATAGACACAACCTAGTTATAACTAATTGGTTAATATTATGGTCATAGGCATAGCCTAGTTAATAACCACAACACTTAACAAAGTTAATATCTCAAGTTTAATTCTCCTCTCTCAAGGTAAAATAATAATAATAATAATAATAATAATAATAATAGTAATATACCCATTAGTTTAAAAATTTATACTTAAAAATAATTTTAATACTTTACAAACGATAGAAGAAAAATTGCATGACTCTTTGTTTATATATATATATATATCATCGAATGTTATTATTATGTACTCTGCATTCGTACATAATGTTAAAAGGGCAGAGAAAAGTTAGATCCCAAATCCTCATTATGGTTTATCCTAGGATCCAAATAAATGGTGGGTGGGAACCTCCATGATTAATCTCTCAATCTAATGATAATTATTAAATTAAAGATAATAAGATAGACTATTAGTGTCCTGTCCTCTATCTTCTCTACATCATTCTTTGTGCACCCTCACACCACACCACACCACACCCAGCCATCAATCCAATCACTCTCATCCCCAACCTCCACCTCTTTTTTATCTTTACTTTTCCACATACCAATGAGGATTTTGCTTCCGCTATCATTTTTCTTTATTTAATTTACTCCTTCAAACACTACATTAAAGACAAACCACCCCTGCATTAATTATTCTTTTCCTGTGCTCTTGCTTTCAAACATGTCAAGATCGTGATTTATTCATAAAATGGTGTGTCAAATTGCATCACCTTACACATTAAGTCTATCATACGATAATGTAAAGTGGGATTAATTGTCGTGGAATTAGAGTAAGATGCCATGATCATTATTTAAAGTTAAAAACTTTATATGTATTATTTAATTCAATAAAGTTACCATGTAATTAGAAAAAAATTACCAATGTGATTAAGAGTGGTTTTAGAATAATCAACAAGAGTATTTTTCAACTTTTAAATTTTTAAATATTAACCATTTTAATCCTTAAATTCAAATCCAATAAATATAAGATTATTTTTTTAATTATAATGAATTGTTATGTTGTCGTAACCCTAGAAAGCTCATCGGTTTTTTTATTGTTTATTTCTTATTTTTGAAATTCTCATTCCGTTAGCCGATGGATTGAGCTAATGAATAGTAAAATATTAAAAAATAGAATTGAGATTGTATGATAGGCATGATAGCATTGTCTTATTTTATATATATATTTTTTGAAAAAACGACTTTTCCTATAAAAATTTTAATTATATTATAAAGGTATTGCTTCAGTTTCAAAATGGCAAGACTTTAGATGAAATAATAAAAGTTACTGTATAACAATAAGAATTTTGTAGCAGATTTATCATATATCAGAGATATAATGAATATTGCATTTTTAAGTTATTCAATAACGAATTGGACAGACAAGAACATTTATTAATAAATTTTGTCATATAATTTTAATACACTGTAGTTTAATGAATAAAAAAATGTGTATTTAAACATTAATTATAATGTCAAAATTAGATAACAATCAATAGTATTGTCCATTTTATTATAAAAAGAAATAAATAATTAGCATATAATTACTTTATAAATTGAAAATTATGTTTTTGCTTCGAAACAAAAAAAAATGTTTTAATCAAATAAATAATATTTCTTATAAACATATATTGTTTCATCAATGCAAATCTCTAAGGATTGAAATAAGATTGATTAAATTGTATGTGACTCACACTTTCATGGAATGACGGGAAATTGGATTAGTAAAAGTTGACACTCAATATTTTAAATTATGTTTAACTACTTTACCTAAATACTAATGTTACCCCTTAATTGGAACCGTTGGATTGGTTGTAAAAGTAATTATTGATGTCAATCAAAAGGTTTCAATTGAAAAGTAAAATTAGTGGTTAAATAAGATAGTTAAACTCTTTAAATTAATTATAATAGTTGAAAGGGAGAATAGCCAAACCCCCAAAAGTTAGGTGAAATTTGACCAATGTGACAATTGTGGCCATAATTAGATCAACTTTCTTTCACCTTTCATAATTGAAACACAAACCCCCTCTATCTCTAGTTAGCTATTAAAACTTTCTATTAAACAAAGAGAAAAATTCATTTTAGTCTCTAATTTTTGAAAAAATAATCAAATTTTTAACTATGTTTCAGCAAAAGAACAAAATGAACTCTAACGTTTCAAAAAAATATTAATTAGTCTCTTTCGTTAATTAACTAATGGTTAAACTAACAAAAAATACGAAATGACTCATTTACCCTTGGACTTAGTTAAAATTGACAGAAAGACTATCATACCCCCCATGTATAATTAAATATTACAATAACATTTAAACACGAAATTACCCTTTGCTGGTTTTATATGTAAGTTTTGTGAAATTTGTCCTTGGACTCAAATTTTTTTTAGAGTACATATTTTTAAAAAATCATTAAATATTAAAGGTTATTGTAAAATAGAATAATAAAATAAAATCACTAGGTACTAAAAAAAACACTACCAGATCAAAAAAACTATTTACTAGATTTTCATCCAATTATTTATTTGATTGTTTTACAACCAGATCAAAAACAAAACCAAATCAAATGAATAAAGAAATCAAGACCAATGAGTAGTGACGAGTTTAGATGGAGCCGTTGGTGGTGGTGAGGGTGGATGAGAAGTTGGTAGAGGAGAAAAAGACGACATCTGTAGTGAACATAAAGAGGCAATGATTTCATCTGAGTTTGAACTTAGATGAAGTTGGCGAGAATAAAGTAGTCGCAGGTGCAACAGAGGAGATACGGTTGCATTGAAGGAGAAATAGGTGACGACTTTATCTACGTTCAAACTCAAAGCTCATATGAAGTTGGTGAGGTTGAACACTTGTAGGTGCAATGGAAGAGATGTGATTGTAGCGAAGGAGAAAAATGAGTAGAGAGACACAAAGGAGATTTCTCAGTTCGATGGAATTGAAGTGAAGTGGGATGAGTTTTTTTTTTTAATCATTTAATTTTTTATTTTTTTTGTTGGTAATGATAAAAATTTGCAATTCTTTTAAAGGTAAATATCATTTTTAAATTATTTTTTTATTTTGTATTATTAATAAATATCTATTCTTTCATTTATTATTATTTTCAAATTTTTCTTAATTGTTTATTTTTTAATTTTTCTTTCTTTTTTTAAAAACTATCTGATCCATACACATGTCGAGATTATAAGTTGTAATTTAAAATGACAAAATTACCTGTGCACCTCATGTCATTCATTAGGTTTGACCCGTCAGTTAATCAAGGAGAAACTAATTTGACATTTTTTCGAAATGTTAATATTCATTTGGTCATTTTTCGAAACATTATTAAAAATTTGATCACTTTTCAAAAGCTAGGGACTAAAATGATTTTTTCTTTTAAATAAATGAAATGACCAAAATATCATTTGATTTTATTATTTTCAATTTAAGATAATAAATATACATTTTTGTAATTTGATTTTTTTTTTATAAAAAAAAAATCGAAAAACTAGTCTCCAACAATGGAGACTAGACTGGTCTCCTCACCGGGGGAGACTAGAGCCAGATTCTCCAAAATAATTTGCTATCCATTTTCGATCTCTAGTAATGGAGGCCAATTTCTTCTCCATCGCTATAAGAGACCAGATATAGTCTCTAAATAGAGACTACATTTCCATCCGAAGATCAAATTTCTAATCCTCATCTTTGATGGAGTTTCAATCGGAACTCCATCAAAGATGAAGATCCCATTGGATAGAGATTTAATCCAATATTATATCTCAAACTTTTTAAACAAAAAAAAATAGTTATTTTATTACTTTTTTATATCCATGTACATGCTTTCACTAATTTACCCCTAGCCATTTACGACATCTTAACAATGGTTGATAAACAGTAGGAGCGGTTTGTGCTTCAATTATAAACTGTGAGGGAAAGTTGATCTAATTATAGACAAAGTTGCCACATTTGTTAAATTTCACCTAACTTTGAGGAAGCCGGTGCAATTTCTCCTAATCAGAATGATGAAATGAGGTGGGAGTGACGAAACAAGAGCGTGAGTGGAAAGAAGAAAGCGTAAGGGCGTAACGTTCCATCTCCACCTAACCATAACTCACGTAACCAGCGTGATACGACGTAACCAATTCTTCCCAAACCCCTCCAACTTGTCTGGGCATTTACCTCCCACTACCACGTGTTCTCATCCTCTTAAAAACAATATATATATAAACACACATATATATATCATATTAAACTCAATTGCAACACCCCTTTCAAGTCCGCCGGAGCTGACGTGGCAAAACCGACAAGAGTTAAAAAAAATAAAGTAAATAATTAATAAGAGGGAAAGAGAAAGAGTAATGTTAAAAAAGAAGTGGTCTGTGGGTTAGGGGTCAAGAGAGGAGAGATTAGGGGATTGTCCAAATTGCTGACAAGAGGGGAGGCAGAGAATGCGTGGGCCCACACTTCGTATTAGTGTTTGCTATTTACCTGACACCCTCTGGGCCCCACCCTCTCCCTCAATCCCATTCCTGTTGATTTTATTTGTCGATTTTTAATTTGGAGGGGGGCGGATTTCTCGAGCTTTACTGCTCACCCTTAGTACTATACTGCAGCGCGCTCTCACCCGTTCGTCGGTCTTGTTTTTGTACGCACACACACAGCTTCTACCGACGCTGATGTGATGTTTTACCGCCCGCTGCTGTTACTTTCTTTTTCTTGCTCTTCACCTACTTGCTACGATTTTCACATTTTAAAGGGAATCAATTGGATCGAACCGTGCGGATAACATCAGGGTGGTCATTGTTGAGTCCCACTAGAGTTTATCGATTCGAATCACGTCTTTGTCTTTAAACTCTTATTTAATTATAATAATTCAAAGAAATATATATTTAATTATAATAATTCAAAGAAATATATATCTATGACTTATATAAGTAACACTAGACGTCATCTTTTATTTTACTTTCATCTTAACTAATAATACAATAATGGATAGATAAATACATAGTAAACCATATACATTAAAACTAATAAAATAGTAATTAATAAATGAATATTTATTGATGATATTTTGTTTTATTGGTTAAATATATAAATTTATCAATTATTACATCATTTATTAACATACTAATGAGATTGAAAAGTTTAGATAGTTAGTATTTTTGCTTTTATATATATATATATTTAATGAAGTTAGTTGACCTTCGAATTTTTAATTTTCGATTTAAAACGGAGATAGTGTCCTATCGGTAATCATATTCTATATTTGAATGGTTTATTAAAATTTGAGCTTTAATAATATTTTAATTATTAGTTTAGAATAAATAAATTGTTGAATGTTAAAAACCTAGACTCGTATAAAGGTAAAATAATTAATACTTGTTTTAAATAGGCCTTCCCTTGTAAGGTCAGCATGCACTTTATTTTATTTTATTTTAAAAAAAGTAGAAGTTAAAAATTGTGTACATCAAAAATAAAATAACAAATTTGTTTTTGGTGATTAAACATACTTAAGTGTATATTTGGCGGAATTTTATTGGCTAAAGAGCTTTTTTAATACTAAAAACTCTTTTATTTGCGAAAAATCAAAATTTGGGTTTTCTTGGATAGATCTTTTTAGTTTTTCTAACATATACAAATATTTTATGATATTTTATTTTGTACACTCTCTTTCCAGATAATAAATTTAATAAACCCAATCAACCTTTTATACGTCCTTTTTAATAAATTAACTATACAAAATATCTTTTAAAATTAAACAACCAAGCAATGAACACATTTTTTCTTTAAAAGAAAAAAATCTTATCAGAAAAAGCTCTAAATTCAAAAGATTTAATAATAAAAATTCTATTTGAAGTGGCTCTTCTAAATATACCACGGACCCTCATCTATTATTGATAGAATAAGATACCATTTATAAGTGAATTTCTGCATATTTATAAATGAATTTTAATAAAAAAATTATTGTTATATTTAATAGTTTTTTTTTTTTAAGAGAGATGCATATATTACAAATTGTTGTTAGACAAATATATAAATGATGTGTTTGTTTTGTTTACATTTTTTTAAAATAAAAAATTAACAAGGTAAAGCATATGAGGTAAATGTAATATGTAACTATCAATATGTTTGAGTGTTTTATTTTTTATTTTTGGATTTCTATCCATACAATAATTTGTAGCATGTAATTTATGAACTATTTAAGGAAAACAGAATAAAATTTATATATCAAACACTATTAGAGTATCTTAAAATAATTTGAGTGCAAGTAAATATAATTGACATAGTTATTAGTAGATTTAAAATTGATTCATTCTTATCGTAATATTGACTATATATTCATTTATCCAATCAACTTGAAAGTAAAATAAAATACTAAAACGGTTCAAAGGGTACCGGTATTACATATAATGAAACATTCAAAAGAGTTCCATACTTGCAAGCTAGGAATTTTATTTTATTTTATTTTGAGAGAGAATATTCTTAACATCAGTTGGGTAGATTTTGACTAAAAAATCACTTAATAGTTAATTTCCTCACCATTTTTTCATATAAAATCAATCTTTGACATGATTTTCTTTCTAACAAGTGTAATCATAAAGCACTATTATTTAGAATAAGTGGTTGAATATTTCTCTTGATCCCAAAAGATCAAGGGTTCAAATCTCACGTTTGTCCTAAAATATAAGGTACAGATAGTTTTCTTTGAATTTAATTCTCCTTATTCACCCTTAATAAATAAATAAATAATAAAGTACAGTATACTTAATTTATTTTACAAAATTTTATCTAAATTCTATTGCGGAACATTTATTTTATTTATTTATTTATTCAATAAAAAAAAATGTCAAGTTATAATATTAAGGTACTCTAGAGTTTCAATGCTGTGTGATTGATGGACAACTTTAGAATTTCCAATTTATCTTCATTGTGAAGAATTAATTACAATGGAATTCAAGCTTGGTGCAAATATTTAAATTAGGTAGATGAGTATCTTGAACAATTCCCAAAAGACAAAAGTAAAAGGAAGACATGATATGAGAGGGGGATCCAAGGGGGGGTGAATTGAGGTGTAGATTACAACAGAGGACGAAGAGAAAGCACGATAAGATAAGAAAAAGAGGACACAGGAGGGTACATAGATCACCAAAAATGGTACCATATCACTTTTGAATGCTTACCTAAAAATAGCTTCGCTAGTTTTCAAAGGGCCTAAGGTCTTTTTTGGATTTAATGAAAAATAAACGCACATTTTCTTCGCTTTCCATGCTCATCGACTCGTCACAAACTCACAACTCTCCACCCACACATTTCTCAAATCTCAATCACACTTGCTTCCACCCTTAATTACCGAGACATTGTCTCCATCACGTGTCTTTCAACCACATTTTAAATATCTTCTTCATGTTCCCTTCACTTTTTCTTTTTAACGACATTTTATTTATTTATTCCATACTAGTATTTACCTTACTCATCTAAAATATCAGTTCAGTACATATATATATATATATTTGAAAATTGGGACCAGCTCAGAGTGTAATTGAAAACCAGTAACCATAGGCGTTGTGGTGCGACCTAAGGATCGACTCCAATAAATAGGAGGGGCTAGGTCCTAAAGAGTGGGGGAAACTACCACTAAAGAGTGGTCTAGTGAACATTTGAACCTGACACTTAAGGATGCTAAAGTAGGTCTTCCTCTACCAAGGCAATCAATATTTATTTATGAAAAATAAAAGAAAATGGTATTTTTTTACAATTGTGTCGTCTTAAAAAAAAAGAAGTTACAAGTAGTATAAAGTTTAATAAAGTATATATTCTTAGAATACATGTTAATAATTAAAAAATGAATAAAAAATAGTAATTTTTTTAGTCGATATTATGTATTTCTTTATTGAAATATTAAATATAAATGATTTATTTAAGGTTTTTTTTTTGAAGTTGTTAATCTGAATTATAATTATGTTTATAATATAAGTTTTTTGTGATATTGTGTGTATATATATTAATGATTTTATGATAATTTCCTTTCATTTGTTTAAACTTTTGCTTGTAAATTTATATTTAAATGGTGTTTTAAAGGGGCTGTGCTGTGTATAATTTGTTAGCATATTGTTTTAAATGTGATAGTATTTTCAAAACCTAAGAGCCCATGCAAATCATAAATTAACGGATGCATAGTTAAAAAAATAGATAAAGTTAAAACGTAAGAACAAAATGAAATTTATCCTAAATTCTAATAAAGGATTAGTATTATGTCAGGATTAGGATTCTCTGTTAATGTTGACACGGTGCTAATTTTTTTTTTTATAGTAATTTAAGTTTAAGTGATGTATGAGAGAAAAAAAATCTATCAATCTTAATCATTTATTTTTTTAAATGCTGAGGTGTCACTAGATTATCAAAAGATTAACAAAAAAAATGATGGTAGAAAATCCTTACTCATTATGTCATAGTGTCCTCTGTAAATGAGAATTTAGGAATTTAATTGCATATCAACTTATAGTTCAAGTAAAATGCACTTCCTTTTACCTTTGTGATAGAGCTCTAGTTGCACAATTTTATCAAAATGTGCGTAGAATTGTTTCCTCTTATTATATATGTAAATTAATTTAATAAATGTTTAATCTCGATAAATTATCCTATTTTTTTATCATATTATAATTATAAAAAAAAAAGAACTTTATTTATATTGACTAATGTTTACAAATATAAGATTGGGATTAAGCTACCAAAAATAATAAAATGATATATATATATATTTTTAATTTGTACGTACAAATGAAATATTTAGAGGACAAACAAAGGGTGACCAAAATTCTGCCTGATTAAAATAGCAGAAATATAAGGGTGAAATGTAAAAGTACTCCAAATATAAGCCCTTGGATGTCTCGATTTAAACCAAACAATTTTTTTTTTTTAAATTATATTTAGGGTTCGTTAAACAACTTAAATTCAATTATTGTTTTGAATTTTTATTGAAAATGATACTGATAGACTGCCCAGATCCTGCTTGGCCACAATGATGATGAGGTAAGATCCTAAAGTACAAAAAATAAAAAGCTCCATTTGGTAATAAAATTATTCAGTTTCATTCATGCTTTGACAGATGCCAAATTAAATGTTGAATAATTGAAATTCCCTGTTATCAAATAGATCCTCCCCATTAAAAATCAGGCAGATAGATTGAATCAGAAGTTAAATTCAAGAATTATGAAGTATCCAAATAGATAATGTCAGAAATAAATTAAATTTTGCATAGACATGAACATGAAAACACTGTCCTGTCACCAAAACGCGCTCACTCCATCACGTGCCATATGTTTTTTTTTTTTTTTTCCAAAACATATTATAAGTATTTATTATATAACTCATACTCATTTGTTGGACTCTCTTGACAGAAATATTGAGGCACATTCATAATGAGATCTATCAGAAGTGGGAGGGAATAAAAACTCTCAAAAAGGAAGAACCTGAGACAGATACTCCTAGATGAGAGAAAACAACTAAAAATTATCCACATATTGATTAATAAGAGGGTGCGCTTGTTTGATCCGAAGACAATGCATGGAGAGTGGGGTGGCTTACCATTGAGCTACCCCCACCAAGGGCACGTGCCGTATGTTTTAATGCATATAAACTTACAAAATCATTAACAAATTAATTAATTCATTTCGATTATCATACCGCGTAGTTGGAGAGCTCATTGAATATCACATCTTTAATTTTTTATTTTTTTAAAGAAAAAATTCAATTCATACCCACATGGCCAAATAATGTACTGAATCTACATAGTACCATAACCTAAATCATTTTTGGTATTTTTATAATGGTAATTACTTAACTCTATGCTGTTGGTTATCCTTTTCTAGCTTGAATGGTTAATAAATATATTTTCCATATTTATAATAGAGATTCTATTTTCAATATACATGTTACTAGTATATATGGAAAATTTTTACTGCTAATCATGGGATTAGATTATTATAAGTGTTATGTGGGTGATTTTCAATTTATATATATATAGTGTTTGATCTTAGTAGATCTTAATGGACCCTTAATTATTGATATAAAATCATATTATAATGATTTCTCTTCTCAAGGTGGACACATTATGTTTAATCTCGGTAAATTTTGATAGTTCTCTATTTATTGGTATTAAATTACCCTTATGTGTGTATATATATACACATTCTATAATACACTTGAAATATTTAATAATGTCAATTTCGATATTGTGATGTATTGGCTATAACAAATAATTAATACCAAATATTAATTATGAAAAAAGTCAATACATCCAATGATTCGCATTGTTTGAACTGATATTATTAAAATCAACTAATTCTTATAATAGAAAGATACATATAAACATATTCTACAATACATCTGGGGTATCAATATACTTGACAAAAAAAATGATTTATATTCTAAAATTAATTATTGTAATTTATTATATATTTATTATATTTGATTACAACTAAACGTGTTTGATTGTAATTAGGTAAATGTGATTCTGTTTGTCAATTGTTGTAAATGTGATTTGATTTATTCGGTTATAATCATCTATAATTAAGATAAAATAAAATTACAATAAATGATTTTATAATGCAATAACTCATATTTTTTATCAAATATATCGATGCTTTAGATATATCAAAGGGAAATTGATATATTTATGTATATTACTAAGTAGCATTGAAATTAGAGAATATATAAACCAACAACAGATTCTAAAACTGAGTGTATTGTACTAAGTACTTCTAAAATTAATGAGTTTATAAACTAACAACACATTACGAAAAATGAGTCTTTTAACATCGAAGCAGGTGAATTATTTGTTCTCAAAAAAAGAAGTAGGTGAATTATTTATTAGCTCTTCATTCAAAACAAAAATTAGCTCCCCTTTTTAAGAATTAGTTCGAGAAATAAAAAAAAAACGGTTTACAATAAATAAAAAATATTTCATAAACAAAGAAAATAGTTATCTTACAAAGAATTAATGACTTTATAAACTAAAAGTTATTGTTTTGTGTCTCTAATGAAAGATATCACAGCCAATTCATTTACTTTGCTGGTGAAAAATTTTATTTTCATATTTAAATGTTTATTACAAAACTGTCACTAATATTAATACTATAGAAAAAAAAAACGATAAAATATTTCATATTTTCTTTCAATTTTTATTGGTTTAAAAAGTAATAAAAAACCTTCCATAAATCGTGATAATTACTATACACACCTTCTCTCCATTTTAATTAAGTTTTTAAGAAATTTATCTAACAGAAAAAAAAAAAATCTTTACTTAAACCACAAATTTCACTAGTACGCATAATTTTTATAATTAATAAATAAATTACTGAAAATATAATTTCAATATTAAAAAAAAAAAAGAATATGAAATATTTAATAATTATAAAGAAAACATATATGAAAGCCAGGCGGTTGCGTAGTTGTGGACCGTCGAAATAAAAACAGTTTACGTTTGGAAGAAGACAGAAACAATAAAATAAAAAATAAAAAGGTAGTAGTAGACGTAGTAGTAGGGTTTATTGGTATAGTTTAACCGGGACAGTGTAAAAAAAAGTAGCGCAGACAAAGATTCCTGGAAATGTTGGTTTAGAGCACGCACAACTGCTAATCGACAACGTTCCTGTGTCCCCACCAACTCAGTCCACCCTCTGCACGTGACTTGCCTCTTCTCTCTCTTCTCCTCGTTTTCTCCTTTTCACTCTCTTCTCTTTCCACCCTTTTCTTTCAAGTTTTCACGTTTTTTTCTTTGTTTCTCACTGTTCTTTGACTTGTATTTTTATGGCACGTATTAACAATTTAAATTTTAATTAAATAATAATATATATATTTTTAATATATTGACTTGTTTTTATGTTTTAATAAATTAATATGTTTTTTTTTTTCCACTTTTAAAATTTTTCTTTTTTTGTAAAATTTAAATGACTTTTTAAAGAAATTATATATTATCTTTTTATAGGAGTAATTGAACACTTACCTTGATCTTAAAAGATTAAAATTTTAAGTCTCATAATTATACTAAAACATGGGATATAAGTAATTTTTCTATTAATTTAATCTTTCTTTTTCACTACAAATAATAATAATAATAAAGAATACAAACTTCATTAAAAAGTTAAATGAATTTACCCTCTAATTATTGGATTTTCTCAAAATTTCAAGTTAATTTTAGCCGTTATTAAGTTATTGTGTTAAATTCTTGTCGGGACAACTAAGATGCATTTCTTTATATGAGCTTAAATAAATTTGACGAGATAAATTGAATTAACTTTAAGCTATAGTGATATAAATTCATACATTGAGGCATTTAGGTACACACTTGAAAAGTTCGCTATAATACATGATTATATATGGGGATTCATGTGGTCATTAATTTATATTACAATTATTAAAAGAAGTTATTGTCCAAAAAAATTTCAATATAGTAGTTTCTTTATGAGTGATATTAAACGTGTTAAAAGTTTACTGAAAGATATCAAGATCAATCGTTATCTACGTGACTTAGATATTCATTCTCGTAATTAAGAGATAATTAGTCCTAATAACGATAGAAAATTACTCATTTAATGCGCTTAGTGGAATACAAATTTATATAATAAGATAAAACGTCTAAAAGTAAAAAATAATCAATTATAAATCTTGAACAGTTGTACCTTATCTTAGAATATTAGCTGCAAGACGCATACGCCAATATGTACAAATACAGCTAAGTAGACAATTTCTACAACAACTTGATTGATAATTATGGGAAACATAATGAAAAGTTGAATTGCCAAATTAATGAGTAAACGTTGATTTATTGACTTGAAAAACGTGACTGACCATATTTGAATGGGTAGGCTACACCGAACTTGATTCCGCGTATTATAAGTCATACCTTACCTATAGTTAGCAATTAATATGTTGAGACTGGGGATTTTAGGTTTTAATTACTTTCTATTTATTTTTAAAAGCTTCACATGCTTTTTTAATTTTCTTTGCTACTTTTGTTAGACATTTTGCTGCTCTTGCAACTTCTGAGGTCACAAATTTCCTTACCGCCCCATGGAGATAGTCAGTTGTCAGGGCTGCCACGTTCCAACGCATTGGATCATGATTTTGCATGCGTAAGTTATCGTCCCCTTTAAAAATTTAAGTTGATTGGAAAAAGTCAAACTATGATATTTATGACTTGCTTAAACTGAGGAAGCGATCTAACTATTACTTTAATATATGAGTTTGATACGTAACACGCTCTTTCATATAATACGGATAGATATGATAGATGAAAGGGGAATATATGAGTTTAATACGTAACACGCTTCTTCATGCAATACGGATAGATATGATAGATGAAAGGGGATAGAGAATTCGAATTAAAGACTTCCAAATCCTGATACTGTATTACTTAGCACCACACCCCCAAAGTTAAATTGGTAAGTTTACATGTGATAGTATTATTATTTTTTGAATCCATGAACACCTATTGTCCATTGACTGTATTCAAATATTATAGTAATATAAGCCTATTTTTCGCTTTATGTTTTCACATCAGATTATTAAACTTATTGATACTACGTTTTTAATAAGAATTTTGTTATTGTACACATTAACACTGGACTATATTTAAATGGGTGGGAAAAGTCTAAGAGGTTATTTGAAAATTAAATAAGGTTGAATCTATAAATATTGATTGACTATTTAGATCGTTATGTTCTAAAACAAAGATGTTGACATTTGTATCCTTAAATCGTTAATTTAATATATTTCTATTTGTTACCGTACCAACTATATATTATAAATAAATATTTCAATAAATCCTAAACCAGAATAATCTAAATATTGAAAATCGAAAATCTTTTATCAATTATTTTTCTTTATTGATAATGATTAATAAAATATTTTTATTTCGCATTTTTAAGGGAATTATTCATTCATATACTTCAAAATATGTTTGTTTATTTTAGCTTTTACACTTTACAATACATGGTTAAAAAATACTACGCAAAATAACAAATTTATTGATATGATATGAAGATTAGACATTTGTAATATATACAATTTTGATAAATTTTGAAATAAATTGATTTAAAAGAATGTTGTGAAAAACCAATATTTTAAATAGAATTAAGTATTTAAGCATTAAGCGATAAGTAAAGATAATAAAAAATCCCTAACCACACTAAAAAATCTACTATCCACTAAAATTTTTTATGTGTTCATTAATGTTTTACAATGTGATTTTGTTTTGAAAAATGAAAACCCGTGAAAGCACGTTCATCATTTTTTTTTTAATAAAAACAAAGAAATAGAAAACACATTTTTAACGTTTTAATTGATTTTCGCTTTTAGTTTTCAGTCGAGTACGTAACAAGTGGACCTATTCAATGATACTCTATTTATTAAAAACAATATTATTAATGTTTATGGAGATTAAAGTTACATGTATTATGTACATGGATTATACTTATTTTTATTGTTAATAAATAATTTTTCTCAAGATTAATAATATATATATTATTTTTTTTATCATAATATATCTTTTGAAAAACTATAAAAAGCACCAATTAGTTTTTAAGTTTATTTAAATTGTTTTTAATTATAAATAGTTGTAATAAAGTTAGGTTAACTACGTAATATTGCTTTCACTTGTGGAATAAGCTAAAAATATATTTTAAAAAAGTTACAACAAATTTATATTATAATATTGTAATTTAGTATTGTTTTTACCTCCATTGCAAGTTATTGCAACTGGATGTGTATTTAAATTTTGCCAAAAAAAAGTGTCTTTAAATGCTAAAAATATGAACATTAATTTCTTATTTTAAAATGAAAATTGATAAAACAGAAATCAAATGGTCCCAAATATCTCCATTTAGTTTGAAAATTAATAATACTCATTAGTCAAAACAAAAATTATATTGTTTTTCAATTCTAACATAGTAATGCTTATTGCATAAAAGATTTATATCAAATTTTCGCAATTTTTAATCAAAATTCCAATCAAATGAGGTGCTATAACAGTATTACTCATAAGCATTACATGAATACATCAATTATGACAAAAATTATGCAATTTGACCAAGACTTTAGAAAAATATCCATTCGACTAATTATATATCGACTTAGATTTTTCTCTTGTTTTATTATTTTTTCAGAGTTTGGTAAAGTTTCACTATGATTTTACGGTCTTGATATTTGCCTAAATTTCTAATATTGGATAATAACTAGTGTTACGTTATTTTCTTTAAATAAAATATTTCTATTTGAACACAAATTTTACCCAATCTCATCATGTGTAGGCATAAATTACATTAAATTCTCATGTTAATTTGGTTGAGAGAATTTGATCCCTTAACTTCTTACTCCTAGGTTTGTTTGTTGGGATTGGGTCTACTCCCAATTTCTTATTCGCGTATGATGCAAACAAATTATCCAGTTGTGGCAAGATTCATGTACTTGGTTCCGCTCTCTCATGTTATATACTTTACGTTTTCTTTAAATTTGTTATACATAAAATTTTAAATATTTATTAAAATTTTAAATATATTATTTCAAAATTTTTAAATTTAATATAAAAATAAAAATATTGTTTTATTTAATTTAATTGTATAGATTTTTATTTATTTATAAATTTAATTTAATCTAATATTATATGCATGAATATCACATTGTATTAATTATAAAATATAATTATTTTTAATCTTGTCATCTTGAAGAAAAATATATTTTTAGTCTAGTCGTGCTCTACACACACAAAACTTTTAGTTCAATTTCATGTGGCAAAATAATAATAATTTTTTTTTTTTTGAAAACAGCAAAATAATTAAACATTTAAACCCATTGTTTCACAGAATTACAAGACACTAGGATTACTTCAATTCTAGTCCCCTGTTGGGCGGGCAAGAAAATTGTTTTTTACAGTCCCACTGAGCACACCTTTAGTCCAATAACGACAAAAACTTTTTTTTTTCTAATTTAAAAATAATAAGATTTGGAAATAATATAATAAAATTAAAATTAATATAAAATTATAATATAATTTAAACGTATTCTTAATTTTTTTTAATTTCACAATCCATAAATTAAAATATTTTTTATGATTCAAAACTATTTATTTATTATTTTAATTTTAATTTTAAAATATTAATATATTTAATCAAATATGGTATTTAAGCAAATAAAATATAATATTAATTTGATCTAGTCTCATGTTTCACCAAACACAACATAATTTTAATCTAGTTCAATTTAATCCAATCCAACCTTATATAATCCCAAATTTTATTCAAGCTCTTAAAATAGTCTAATTCAATCTATGCACCAAACGTATCCTTATAGTGCTAGTTCGGTTTAATCTTCTCTTACACCAAATAAACCTTTATTGCACTAGACTATTCTCTCTTGGAGTGCTAAAAACAATGTCAGGAAAGAATCTAAATTCAAAGGCCTCAATTTTTTCATAGGTTTGAATTGAGTCTAGATTAATTTTTATCCAAACCCATATTTGCTACAACCCTCACTATTTCATCCCATAGATTGGGAGAAATCAAATCCAATTAACACCATAAGTTAAAAACAAAACCGCTTATCTCTCTTCACCTGGACTTCTCTTTTCACATCATTGTTTCACTGTTTTAGTCGTCACACACACAAAGACTTGTGCCATCACACACACACAAAGCCATCATCATTTTAGAAGTGTCATCGAACATCGTCGTCCCGAATTTTGGCTTCAGTAAACTCCCCTCTCTTCTCCTCTTGACATCTTCCCTATCCTTCCTTTCCTTAGACATCTCCTGCTTCAATTGTTTCTTTTATGTCTTCAATTATTGCTTCATTTTGTTTACAAATTGATTGAGTTGGTTTTGAAGAAAAAATGGAGAAGAAGAAGAATAAGAAAAAGAAGAAGAAGAAGAATAAGTGGAGAGGTTGAGACGTTGAGTCGATCTTGAAGAAGAAGAGAAATTGAGTTGGTCTCGAAGAAGAAGAAGGGAGTCGGCTAGAAATGAAGAAGAATAAATTATTTCATTTAAAAAATAATTTAATATAATTTTATTCTAACCTATATTAAATATTAATATAATTTTTCTTATTCAATCTCATGCTATATGAAACAATAGACAATGTTACTTTTAATTTGATTCTAACTATACAAAATATATTATAGTATTAATTAATCAAATCTAATCCTATCAATCCAATATTTTAAAAATAGTTTAATTTAATCATGCGCACCAAATGAGATCTTAAAAACAATTCATAACATCATTTACCTCATCAAAATAATGGAACAAATTGTGTTATTCAAAAATTATTTTATAAAGATTACGTTTTACTTTAAAGTTTTATAATGCATTTTGATTACAGTATCAAAATGTGATAAAACTTACAATTCTTTTTATTTTACAGTTTTAAGACCGTGTTTACAAATACATTACCTCTTACTAATAAGTGGTTCTATACTTTTCTATCCTTTAAGGAGTGGGAGGTTGAATTCCACTTTTTTATTTTATTTATTTATTGTTTGGAGTAGTTGTCTCTCATTCATGAGAGTAGATTTTATACTACACAAGTAATGTTTAATATCGGTAGGTCTCACCTAGTAAACCATTGACTTAACTTGTTTAGCATTAGTTTTCAAAGAAAAAAAAGTTTTTATAATAATTATATATGAGAGTAGTTTAAGTTTAAGTGATATATGAAAAAGAAAAAACGTAACGACATTGATTATCCATTATTTTTTGTGCTAATGTATCATAAGATTATTAAAAATTCAATAAAAATAAAGGATGATAGAGAATTCTTACTCTAATTTTTTCATTCGGTTAAAAGTTTCAACTAACCTTAATGGATTTCTTATCACTTGATGTCATTAATTTTGATGAGTTATGGAAATCTTTAGCAAAAAGACAGAAATGAGAAAACTTACTTTCTTTTCTGAGCAAGTGAAAACTTATTTTCAGTCGTACTAAGAGAGGAAAAAAAAAAAAAACCAATAAGAAAAATGTTTAAAAAATTATTAATAGCCTGTCACCAAAGGGACATATTCTATTTAGTAGTATCCATACACAAAAATTCAAAATAAGTAGCAAAATTTTATTGAAATTAGAAGTTGATAGATTAATAAGCTAGAGCCAACAACATCACTGTGGTTGGCCTATGATTTGGTAACAAAGCAAAATGTTGTAGAATTAACCAAACCTAGGATCCCTCTTTAAAACAGTTTAGGCAGAATTGAGTTTTTTTTTTTAATATATATTAAATAATTATAATCAATATTAAAAAAGTAAGGTAATTCGCTAAAAAATTTATCACATTTGCACATTAAAGTTGTAGGTTTAAGTCACATCGCCTCTCACAAATTTCAACTTTACAATTTGAAATCAAAATTAAAATGCTGAGGACGGTTTAAAGCAAAGTATCACTCTCATAAATGCTCATGAATGTTGTCTTTCACATGTAACTAAATCTCCAAACTAGGCAGCTTGCCCTAACATAAACTAAACCCTCCTTAATCGGTCCCATCCCACCACTGATAAGTTGTGTAGGGTAGGTAACTCATTTATCACATTCAATAGGCTCAATTTAATGTTATACTTCGTGAAAGTTATCTACATTGCCGGAAACATTGGAGAGCTTCATAGAAAAGAGTCCCTTGTCTTTCATTTGTTTGGTTGAATGACAACAACGTTGCAGTATCGACCGTTTTTTTCCCGTTTTCAAAAATATCTACGAGATTGAATTTCAATAGATACCGATTGTATCCAATAACCTTATCACATAATAGTACGATGTGTTGCAGTGTTGAAATAAATTTTAAAATCATTTTTCGAAATTTTTATTTTGTACAAGAGTATGTTTCTTCTACCACATAAGTTTGTAATTTTATTTTATTATAATATTACATAGGACATAATTTTTTTTTTTTTGGAAAGAACATAGGACAT
Source organism: Litchi chinensis (assembly GCA_019925255.1). NCBI lineage: Eukaryota > Viridiplantae > Streptophyta > Magnoliopsida > Sapindales > Sapindaceae > Litchi > Litchi chinensis. The sequence goes on from CM034472.1 coordinate 11,461,200, forward strand.
AATTTTAAAAGTAAATTTCAGGAACTTCCATAAAATTTGGTTAAAATGTATACAAAGCCTGTCGAGTTATTTTTTCAAATCTTATGCAGTTTTGAGCAATTTTAAGGAGATTCACTTTTGTGTGAGAAAACTAACTGGAAACATGAGAAATGCACCTGCAACTTGTCGTGTAAATGGCGTTGGTAATTTTGGCGGATGAGAAATAAGCGACACGATAAATTGACGAGAGATGTGTGTTGTTCGTGTACATGGTTCAAAAGTTGGTTTGGCACCCTACCACCTGGGCGCACGCTAGGCATCGCCAATATGAGTGGAGTCAAATACAGAAAAATGAAAACAGAATAAAAAAGCAAGCAATGCTAAGCTGCGCCGGCGGTGTGTTAATTGCGCACACTCTACCCCTTCACATCCATCCAAACCTGCCCGTTAATAGCACGACAAAGCCACTTCCCCATAAAAACAGAACAACTTTCCCACTAACGTCTGGACAAACGTCGTTACTTGTCCAACCAACCAGACCACGCCACATCTCGCTTAGTCCCCACTTAACGCCGTTAAAAAAAATAAAATCACCCATAAAGCCGCCTTTATTAATTAACCATTCCCGACCCAGGATCGTGTCGCTTTTATCTCTAATGGTCCCAACGGTCACCGGCTGTTAAAGGTTTCAGCCACCGGTGACTGCCGGTTACCAAAAAAAAAAAAGATGGGTTAGAAATTGACCGCGGTTGAAATGATTGCACGCAGTTTTGACCACTCTGGTTAAGTCCTTCTCGATTACACATTGCGAGACACAGACAACGCTAGAGAGAGAAAACAAGAGAGAGAGAGAGAGAGAGCAGCAGAAGAAGAGATTTTGTGTGTGTGTATGGTACGAGCTGTGCCTCTGTCGCACCTGTAATCGATAGCTGAGCTTGTTGCAGAAGAGAGAGATAAGATAGCGACTACAGAGACAGCCCTCTTACAAAAACCGATGCGTTAATCGAGAGCATATGTTGAGGAAAATTGATTGGGAGCCAAAGAGATAAAGATATAGAGGGAGTGAAACTGTGGCTTGTAGTATTTGAGTGTGTTTGCAGTCAGAGAGTGGTATCAGATGAGAGATCTGAGTTCGAGAGAGATTTTTTATTAGATAAAAGAGAAAAAAAATAGAGAAAAAAAGATGGCCGCTGCTACTTCTTCAGAGGTATCAATAAAGTCTTCTAACGAGACTAGTAGGAGTCCTTTGGAAGGGCAGAAAGGTAATTCCACAAATTCCGGAGCCAGAAGAGGTAAATTTCCGGTAGTCTTGTTATGTTTTCAGCTCCATAAACGGTTGATCTGTTTTTTTGAAAAATTTCCGGTTATTTTGGTGGTGGTTGTAGTTATAGACCCTGAAATGGCCCTCTACACGGAGCTTTGGCACGCGTGTGCTGGTCCTCTAGTCACCGTCCCTCGTGAAGGCGAGCGCGTGTACTACTTTCCTCAAGGTCACATAGAGCAGGTTTTTAGTTTTCCTTTATTACTCCACTTTTTCTCTTTATTTCTTCTTCTAGTCTTCTTTTGTCAAAATTTCGGGGCACTTTTTATCATATTTGTGTTTATGTGTGTGATATCCTTTGTTTACAATCAATGGATTAGGTGGAGGCGTCAACTAATCAGGTCGCTGACCAGCAAATGCCAGTTTACGATCTTCCATCGAAGATACTCTGTCGTGTGATTAACGTCCAATTAAAGGTATTTAGGGATTCAGCTTTAACATTTGTCGAGTTGAATCGGAGGTTAGTTTCGGCATAAAGTGGATTTTGTTAGTAATCAATTGCTATGTCTATGTTTTACGTAAACAGGCTGAACCTGATACTGATGAGGTTTTCGCTCAAGTGACTTTGCTTCCTGATTCAAACGTGAGTAAATTTGTTGCGGTTTTTCTGTACTTCGTTAGCACGTATGAGATCAAAACTCTGAAACCTTAGAGCCTTTTTATTTTTATGTTATTGTTAGCAGGACGAAAAGGTGGTGGAGAAGGAACCTCCTCCGCAGCCTCCGCCTAGATTTCATGTGCATTCGTTCTGTAAGACGTTGACTGCCTCGGATACTAGTACTCATGGAGGGTTTTCGGTGCTAAGGCGGCATGCTGATGAATGTCTTCCTCCATTGGTTAGTACAGTGTGATTCGGTCGTTTGTTCTTGTATTTTTAGTTAGAGAAGATAGAATGGTTGCTGATAGGTGATCTTTGTTTGTTTCATTATAGGACATGTCGCGACAGCCTCCGACACAGGAGTTGGTTGCCAAGGATTTGCATGGAAATGAGTGGCGGTTCCGGCATATTTTTAGAGGTAACGGCCATACTTTTTGTTGTTTCGCTTCATGTCTATGTTAGATTGAGACGTTGGTTGATTGCTCTTTTCGTGATTATTTGACTGGAAGACTTTAATGTCTGACTGCATTGGATTGTGGTAGTACTTTAGTTCAGTTTGTTTTGCAATATTACTTGTGAGATGTTGTCTTAAGCAATGTTCCTTTTTTTTTTTTTTTTTTTTTTAACCTTATTTGATATTTATGATTTTGGCTGTGGGTACACCAGGTCAACCTCGTAGACACCTGCTACAAAGCGGATGGAGTGTTTTTGTCAGCTCAAAGAGGCTGGTGGCGGGGGATGCTTTTATATTCCTGAGGTTTGTTCTACACTATTATATAAGTCTTATCTTCTAAAGTTTTGCCGTAGTTTTGTGGTGTTTGAAATGGATCGGTGTTTGGAACTAAAAAACTTATCTTTCAGGGGTGAGAATGGGGAACTTCGTGTAGGCGTAAGACGTGCTATGAGGCAACAGAATAATGTTCCGTCCTCAGTCATATCCAGTCATAGTATGCATCTTGGTGTCCTCGCCACTGCATGGCATGCGATCTCAACAGGAACCATGTTCACTGTCTATTACAAACCTAGGTATGAAATCTATGCTACACATCCACTAAGCTTTGTAGGTTGACTATTGGGCTCTTGCTTTTTGGTTTTTGAGAAACAAAAGTAGATGGACGCTTGTTGATCTTTTGGTCTTGGTTTTTTATTTAGCATGACATCTTTTTTATTCTTGAAGAGGAAATCTTACATTTGTGGGTGATTTCTAGTGATGGATTGCTGTAAATTAATCTACAGCCTTAATTGTGGCACTGAAGAATGTAAATGATAATTCTAAAATTTTCCACTTTTTTTGAAGAAACTGGGAATTGCTTGCCTTACGGTACAGATGTGATTGTTGCTGCAGGACAAGCCCTGCGGAGTTTATTGTTCCATTCGATCAATACATGGAATCCGTCAAGAATAATTATTCTATTGGAATGAGATTCAAAATGAGATTTGAAGGCGAAGAGGCCCCTGAGCAGAGGTAAGCTGGTGATTATGGTATTTTCTTCAATGATAAAGTACCTCTTAACTGTAACTACCTTTGACATTGCGATATTTGTTCATATTCTTTATGTTGCAGCTTGTGGATTACTTTCACTTACTTTTCTCTACTTCTAA